>JAKFHU010000316.1:7500000-8750000 GCA_023783475.1 Daubentonia madagascariensis
AATTTCAAAATTATTACACATATTTGTTATAATTGAACAATTAAATAAATGAATGGCAGATTTTTAGAACCAGGTTTCTCATTGTTAGAGTGGAAATTTACATATAAACTGGGGGCAGAAGCTAGAAAGATTCCTGTGATACTGGATCACAATTTGTGACATCAGTATGAACTCATATTTCATTTAATATGGATATAGTTGGTTACATATAGAAATATTTATAAATATGTGTATGCATCTGTCAACTAACAGAACCTAGTTGCATCCTAGAAGCAACAAGCACACCTAGCATCCAGATCTTGGTTTCTAATATAATTTTCCAATAAAAGAAACTAGAGCTCATTGGAGAAATGACTAATTTGAAGACAGCGGAGGGAAATACACAAAATGAGCATAGAACACCTTCTATTGCCAGATGGAATAAAAGTGCTGAAGAAAAAGTGGAAAAAGAAAAAGAAAACCCATAATGATGGTGTCAGGGCGGGAGTCTGCCCTTGGTTCTTGGTGTGCTCTTGGCCAAAGAATGACCAGACACACCAAAGTGTCAAGTCCAGATTATTATCCTGGTCCTCTGACTCCTTTCTTGGAAAAATCACCAGCAGGGTCAATGTGTTGGAGCAACCTCAGGCAGGGAGCACTTTCACAAGAGCAGCTCTTTATTGTAAAACAAAATGGATCTGTCTTGGCAAGTGGAGACAGACAGACCGACTCACTCTCTTCTTGAACTCTTGGATTGTTTCCTTTTATTAGCCCAGTCTGGGGGCGGGCTCTCGGGAGGTGTGGGATGTTATCAAATGATCAATAGGTGTCCTCAAAATTCCATCTGCATATAGGAGCTCCCTCTCCAGAAAGCCCACCTGGGGGTGAACCACAATGCACATTCAAGCTAATGGCATAATAATTACCCCTAGGTTACTCTAGGTGACTTTCTAAATCCTATCAATCCTGGGCTGGGGAATTCCCAGATTGATAAAGCATCCCCTCCTTCCCCAGGTGTAGCAGTTGCTCGGGATAGGATTAAGGGTGTTGCAACACCAAAAACGGAGTGCCCGCCCTTATCCTTCTTCCTGGGTGGAGCAATGGCTGGAGATAGCACCGAAGCAGGGAACACTTGTCCCGAGAAGAGCCGAAGATCCTAACTGTCTACCTAACAAAACTAGCCCAGGGGAGCTTCCTACCACCAAGGGGCCCTGCAGCCACACCACCCTCATGTGAGATTTCTCTGCACCCTACTTGAAGCCTATCAGGAAGATCACCAAATTGTCAAATAAAGGAGCCCTTAGGTCTCAGTAGGATCTTTGAAACATTCCGCCTCCATTCTTGGCTCATAGACCATCGAATGCCACTTGACTGCCTCCCGTATTTCGCTCCACTGTGACCCCGCCATTGTGCTCAGCCGATGAGGATATCTCATGGGGCAGCATCGGAGCTCTTGTGTAGCCCAGGAGATTGCATCTATTGCTTGTTTCCTTATCTGTGTGCTCTTTCATTCTATCAGACAAGGAAATTAAATTGGTCTGGCACCATTTGCTCTCTAGAAAGCTACTTTGGCTGCTAAATCCACCAAAGGGGGTGGATTTATTTGGGTGTTTCTTTCTGAAGTGAGTGAACAGGCCTTTTCAGAGCCACACACAATTAACTGAAAGGCATGAGCTGCAGTGCCAGGCCCACCTGTCAAGAGGATGGGAGCCAAATGGGGCAGATGGGATGGAAGCAGGGCCAGCAGAGAGCCTCTTAATTTAGCCCCAGAGTCCTCTCCCACTCTGCTCTGGGCTCCCCTGAAAATTAGAAAAACGTGGAAGGCGAAAATATGAGTCAGAGAAAACCAAACAGGAGTCTGAGTGTTAAAAACTCACCTCCAAACTGCAGCAGTGAGTGTTTAGAGAAAAGGGCTGAAAATCAAAATTAAATATTTGTTTTGCCCATGCTGCCTGGCAGGTCTTCCTTGCCTAGTCCTGTTCATGAATGAGCATCTACCTCTTCATCCTTCAAAGGGGTCCCCTCCAGGAGTTTCCCACGACACTGCCTCCCCATTCCCCACGCCCAGGCAGAGCCCAGTGGCCCTTCTTTGTGCATTCAGCACGTTGAAATGGCCCTCGGCATGACTATGGGCTGATATTATTATGGTTTTTTATTTTGACTTGCTCCAAAAAGGAGTAGGGTGGATAACAAACATACAATTAAAATTTAAAATAAACCACTTACTTTAAAGTTGGTGACAAAATGAAGGTTAAAGGAAATAAGGGTTATTATATGTAAAATACATACTCTGGGGTCTTCTTGGACTTCAAGTGGGGCATGGCTTTGACCCTAAGTTTTCTGGTGGCCAACCCGAAGATGATGTCTATCAGCTCCTTGATTCACGCTGTTCACAGTTGGTCGGGGGAGATGCAGTTACCGAGGCCTAAGACAAAATTCTCTCATAGTTTCTCATAAAAAGGACCCTGTGAGAGGTCATGGACAATGTCCTCAACAATGTCTTCAGGCTGGACATATATGTTTTATGGGGCTGTGTCATATAAATCCTTTCTGTCCACTTATGGCATCTTGCCAAAGTGCCCTTCGGGGAATTCTGTTCCAGGGTGGCCAATACAATGGGATTTGGCTGTGCAATTTCTGTTAGCCTGGTTGGATTCACAGTAGGCTTTACTGAATCTAGAGGAACTGCAGATCTTGCTTGCCTCAATGGAGATTTGAATGAGTATTACTTGGTAGTCATGAATGAATATTCATTCTTAGCATCGAAGAGCATCTGAGCCCCCTTCCTGGCTTTGTGGAATTCTCTGAGCTAAGGCAGATCCTGCCTCCTACTGCAGAGGCTGAAAGTGGCAGCTACTTGCTTCCCCAGCCTCCTTTGCAGCTAGCAGGTGGGCAGATGGCCCAGGTACTATCAACCAGACATACTGCCCCAGAGTTATAATGATGACAAGGTGCTGGCAGTGGCTGCAGAAGGATGACCTTTTTAGGGCAGCACTTGCAGCCACACTGACTTGTAGCACCCAGTGATGGGTGCCAACAGTACCAGGAACATATACTAAAGACCTCCCCACTAGACCTGAGCTGCTGTCCTGGCTGTAGGAACCCGCGCCCAGTTCTTCTGCTCTCTCGGTGAATCTGTGAGCCTCTCAATATCCTTGTAATGAGAGCATTTTCTGCTTAAATCAGCCTGAGTTGGCTCAGTTGCAAGAAAGAACCTGCCTGGTGCAAGCAGCTGTTCTCTTCCCCCCAACCCCACCCCCGCCCACCTACATGCAGGGCATAGGAAAGACAAACTGCTGTGAAAACCAAAGATGCATACAGAGGTCAGGATACCAGCCAGGTCTGCCCACAGAGTCAGTCCCTGAGGGGCATGGATAGGCAACTCATGGGCCTGACACAGCACAGGCCTGGATAAAGGGAGACTGTCCCAGTGCTGACCCAACTGGAATCTGCAGCCTAGAGTTGTGCTGTCCAATATGGTAGCCAATAGTCACATAAGGCTGTTTAAATATGAATTTAAATTGGTTAAAATTAAATACAATTAAAAATTTATTTTCTCAGGCACATTGGCCACATAGTGAGCTCTCAGCAGCCGCATGCACCTAGTGGCTACCATTTTGTGCAGTGCAGACATAGAACATTTCCATCACTGCAAAAAGTTCCATTGGACAGCGCTGGCCTAGAACCTTGAAATTCCAGGCTGAGTGGCCTGATTACTGCCTTTTGGGTCATATCCATTGTTTTTGGTGGCTGATGAGGTTGGGAGTACCAAGGCAGTGAGGAAGCAGTTCCACCCTCCCCTATCCTGGTCGCCTCAAATTCACACCAGCTGTCAGGATCACGAAGCCCTGGGTGTCCTTGCGAGGAAGGGTGGAGGTATGGGGAGCCCCGTTCACCCTCCTGCATCTTCATCTACGTCCCTGGTACTGCTGGTTGTTGGCTGCTTCAGGGGCAAACAAAAATAAAGGCAACCTTGAATCAAGTCTTTACCATCATCATTCTCATCATCCTCAGACTTGGAGCAGGCTATGCACCCTGGCCCAGTGCAGAGGCTGTCTGGAGTATGCAAATGAGTATTACACAAATGAGCATGTATGCAAATGAGTGTGCATGCAAATGAGTATTTGCTTTCTCTGTCTCTCGCACTAGGCTGAGCAGGGACTTGGGGCTTACCCCAGGACCTAGCACAGCACTCAGCACATCAAAGTACTCAGCAAACATTCACTGGGTTGACATGGACCTGACACAGATCCCAAGGGACCTAATGTAGGCTGGTCAGGTAATTTCTAAGCTGAACGTCTTC
The DNA here is from genome assembly GCA_023783475.1 of Daubentonia madagascariensis. NCBI lineage: Eukaryota > Metazoa > Chordata > Mammalia > Primates > Daubentoniidae > Daubentonia > Daubentonia madagascariensis. Next base: position 7,504,283 of record JAKFHU010000316.1, read on the forward strand.
CTTTGGATTCAAGGGAAGGAGGGAGATGCTGTAACAGTATAATAATAATGAGGTCAGTGATGCCATGTATATGAAAAAACTGGAAATACAGAGTATGAGTTTATTAATCAGAATTATCTAAAATATTGGTTACATGTGTAAAGAGATGTGGAGTTATGGGAATTTTTTTTGTTTTAAAATTCCTTAAATATTGTTGTTACCCGTGTCAGAGTGGTTAAGAATACGTTCAGACGGACGTGGTCCCCCTCTGTGAAATGGGAGCAGCGACCTCACTGGGTTGTGTGAGGCCTGAATGAGACAGTGCACGCAAAACATTCAGCGCTGTTTTTGGAACATAATAAGTGCTGGGGACAAGGTAGCAATTATTGTTATTTTTGTGCTAGAAATCTGTGTGGTAACGGAGGAGCGGCATTCTTGGTGTCTATGGCGTGGCATGGCTGTTGCCCCCTCTCCTGTGGGGGCTGGGGGTCTCTGGGCCTGGGGTGGGTGTCTGTGTCCTGACAGCCCAGCCCTCTGCCCACAGGGCAGCTGGGCCACGTCCCCGCTGTGTGCTCCCAGCAAGAGCGCGCTGCCAGCCTTCCTGGACCTCTTTATGCTTCTTGGTTTAAGCCATGGGGGGTTGGAGGGATTTTTTTTTTTAATTTCAGGTTTGTCATCTTTGCAAATGAGTTTGCCCTTTGCAGCAAATCAACGCAAAACAGGGATACTCTCCAGGTTTCTTTCTGTTGCCTTCTCTCTTCCCTTCTGTTCAAGTCCTGCAGCTACTAATGAGGGCCTCTGTCAGCTCCCTGCGAGGACAGGAAGCGCTGCCTTCACCCTCCTCCCTCCCTCGCCCCTCCTTCCCTCCCTCCCTCTCTCTAACACACACAGACGCAGGGGAGCCGCCCTCCTTGTCTGTTCTTCCTTCCCCTCCTCTCCCCACCCTTCACCCTTTGTCTCGCTATTTTCACACCTTCTTCCCGTTTCTCCCTGTGACTCTCTTTCTCTGCATCTCCCCACCTCTTCTGTCTCCTCTCTCTCATCGGACGTGTGATATAAGTCCTCGCATTATTGTGATGTCTGCCCTCGTCTCTCTCTCTCCCTCTGTCTCTCCTGGTAACTGGCTATTTCTGCCTCTCGCCAGGTCTTCTCTAGATCCCTCCATCATCTCCCTCTCTCTCTCTGTGTATTTCTCTGTCCTCATCTTTCCGTGCGTCTGTTTCTGTTTCTGTCACTCTCTTCTCCCTTGTCTGTTGCTCTTCGGCTCTTTGTGTCCCTTAAATCTTCACGGCCCTCTGGGGACAGTGGTCTGGAGTACAGGAAATAATAATAAGGAGTAGGCCCCCCTCCACCCAACCACCACCGCCGCCTGACAGAGCACGGAGAGGCTGCACGTCCCAAAGTGGACCCTCCTTCCCAAGGCCCGAGATAAAAATGCACCTCCCTTCTGACAGCCCGGACCACATATGGGTCCTGCCTGGGAAAACTTCTGTTTGAGGACATCATGTTGCAATGCTTGCAAAACAAACTTTCAAATGCCAAATGTATTGAAACAAAACCTTTGTAGCTGTTTAACTGATTTAGTCTACTAGGAGACGCGCAGAATAACAAAGATGTTTATAATTAAAGCATTGCGCTTTATCCTAACCCTTTCATAATCAACTTTTTGCTATTTTATCCCACTCTTTTTGTTTCTCAGCATAACCTTCTTATAGCAGGAGAGGTGGTATGATTCTTATCTCTATTCTTAGAAATGGGAACCGAGGCTCAGAAGGATGCAATGATTTGCTCACTCTGGCCGAGTGGGTTTCACTGTCCCAGGGCCCAGGATACTCCTCCACTGGGGACCATGAACCCCACCCCTGCCCCTCCACACCCCGGTCAGCTCGAGGACTCTGTGCTTCCCACCGGAAATCCCAGACATCTTATATCAAACTTGCCCAAGAGAATCTGTGTGTCTTTGATGCACGTCATGTCCTTGATAAATCATCGTCCACGGGACACACGCTCCCACGGTCTCAGGCCAAGAGGCCTCTCAGAGGTCTAGTAACGTTCTCTGCCTCAGCCCACAGCAGTGAATCTTACAGCCGTGCAGCAAGCACTAAAGCAGAAACCTTGGTGACAGAAGGCACTCTCTGAGGGTTTGCTGGAATAAATTACTCAAACACTTGGGTTTCTACAAAAGTAGCAAAACTTAATTCCTGCTATGATACTGGGATAAACAAAATGTAATCTACAGCATTGTCCTAGCTCATCCAAGTTTTATCTTCTTTTTCCATGTAAGTTATTGAAAAAAAAATTACAGAGACCTTGGAGCATTATCATATTTGGATCCGATTTTAGCCAGAACACTGAAAATTTCATACTGAAGGCACGTGCACTGTTGCTTGTAAACGCAGGCGAACTTCAAGGTGAAGTAACTTCCCTGTACAATCGTGAATGCAAATGTTTAAAGCTACTCAACAATTTTCCCCTTGCAGCTGCCCATTTTATCTCTTGCAAAACTAGTAATGATACAAGCAGTTGATTATGGTTTACAATGACAATAAACCTCTCAGAATTGGTTGTTTCCAAAATAAATAGCCATTCTGTTAAATGTTAAATAACCAGTCATAAACTGCTGAAAACAACCAATTTCTTGTGGATTATTGCCTGAATAAATTTCAGCAGGAACAGCAGATCATTAAGCTATGGACGCCACAGAATCAAAATCATTGAATTTTTTTTTAATCAATCAATTAACTTAAATCCATCAAAAGGAACTCCCTTTTACAAACCAAATCACACTACATACTGTAATGTCTTCTTCGGAGCGTCTCTTTTGCTGGTCATGGTTAGCTTGATTCTTGCCAAATCTTTGCATTCTTTTTCAGAATTGAAGAATACCTAACCTGGACGGTCAGATTGGCCCATTCTGAGAGCATGCAGTTTTCCTCAGTTGATATTCCAATTGATAAAATACAGACCTGTCCACTAAATTAAACATTTGAGTCAAGGCTCAGTGGCAAATATATTCAAACTGCAGCTCTAACAGAGGCTGTTCTCATAAGAGGAGCCAACTTGATTGGGATGATTGACGGAAGATTCCTCGCCATAGCAACCAGGGTTATCTTTCTGGAATAACAACATTAACCTCCTTCATAACCAGTTTTTCATCCTTCAGTATAAAAGGCAGCTGCGTGCATCTTGTATGATCTTTTATTTTTATTTTTGAATGAACGGTTAGCACTTATATAAAAATAGGACAAGATGCAGCAAAACCAAATTAATTTTGAATTCCTCCTGGAAAAAAAAAGCATTACAATGGATCTTGTAGGCAGAACAGTGAAAGGGCAAGAAGGGTTTCTGTTTCTTCTGAGCACAGGGCAATGGCAGGGAGATTTCTATTCATCTTCTGCCTCTGAAATAGCCTACTGCATTGATTTGTTTTGTGTCACCGGGGGGAGGCAGAGGATGCAAAGATTTTTTTCAGATTTTATTCCTGCCTTATTCTCTGTCCTCACAACTCCCAGTACACACACACGCACATGCACACACCCCTTACATGTGCTTATGTGCAAAGCAATGAATGGGCTGTGGAAAAGTGCATATTCTACCTGGAAAAAATATCACCTTTTTGAAAGAAATTGCTAAATGGACCCCAAACCACCTCCTCTGTCTCCTCTCTAGTGTTTTGTGGAAGCTGTAGACATCAGTGTCTTGATATGTCACTGAAGCATCTCACTAGCCCTTTGCAGAGATGCCGTGCCATGCTCTGGTCCTGATTTCTAATGTCAGTCTCTGCAAGTGACAAGTGTGACACTCAAGCCTCAAGGAATAACAACTGTGACAAGGAAAGACCGACTAAAAGCCTGGATGGGCCATGCCAGCCCAGTTGAGTTCTCCCCACTCTCATCCCATCTCAGATCCACTTCCCATGGGGGCAACATCATTGCAACGGCCACCTGGAAATGTTGAGCAACCTTTCCTGAGGCTTCTGCATCACTCAAGGTCCCAATCTTGAAGCCTAAGGTCCCAGGTGTAACCTTGGAGAACTTCAGTCCTCTGCTGAGGAAAGAGGCTGAGCAGGGAAAAGGTGCCTCCTGAGCCAAAGCAAGAGGAGTCTGGGAATGTGGCATCTAAATAGCAAAGCCATGGGGTGCGGGTGGGGGGTGGTTAGAGGGGCAGTGAGGAGTCCGCAGAACCACTCCAGGTGGATCTCTACTTGCTTTGGATTTAATTAGCCAAAAGGCATGGCCAGTGGATTTCAAAAGATGGTCTGTGAAGCAATTGTGTATGAGGTTTGGAAGTAGGAAGAACTCTTTGAGACCCCTGTTGTGTTGACACGAGTGTTGAAGGCTACCTCATTTCCCCAGGTGCTGCCCACCCTCCCACCCCAACACCCACCAAAAGCGTCATTTGCTGCCTTTGCCAAGCTCTGGAACTGCCTGGAATCCAAACTGAGCCCCTGAACCTGTGCGACCCACAGCCCACTGCTGAACACGTTCACTCCAGCTGGCCCTTCCGCTCCAGGGTTTGGGTAAAATGCCACAGTCACGAGTGGCTCCTGAGGGACCAGATGACACCCAGAAACGCAGGGTGTTGCCTCCCTGGGAGTAATCCTGGACCCAGGTAGCTGGAGGTGGATGGTCCGTTCCCTCTGCACCCTGAGGTGCGATTCATCCTGGCAAACTTTCTGCGGAAGGCCCACGGGCTGAGGGAACACACTCACAGAGCAGCCTGTGTCTCTGGCCACTCACCAAGAAGCAGCGTCCAGGGCAGCACCATTGCATCTCCTTGCCTGTCATCGTTCCCGCCTTTCTCCCTCTTCTCTTCTTCACCCTCAGCTCTCCAGGCTTTCACCTCCCAAATAAAGTAGCCACACTGTAACCCTTGCCTCAGGCTCTGCATGGGGGACTGGGGCTGAGAGATCCGCCTGCAGGAGTCATACTCAGGGCTCCTCCCTGTGGTGCGCTTCTTAGGCAAAGGAGCAGGTGGTGGAAAGCATGGCCCTTCTCTGTGAATCAGTTCAAAGACTCTCCCCTTTATTTGCTGAATGACACCTGACTGTACAGCCACTTCTAGAAGCCGCAAGTTCCCTGAAAGCTGAGCTTTGAGGAAGGATTGGTTAATTGATTTTAAGAAATGGTATAATAGGTGGCTCATGCCTATAATCCCAGCACTTTGAGAGGCTGAGGTGGGAGGATTGCTTGAGGTCAGGAGTTTGAGACCAGCCTGAGCAACACAGCGAGACCCTGTCTCTTAAAAAAAAAAAAAAAAAAGCCAAGCATGGCGGCACATGCCTGTAGTCCCAGCTACTCAGGAGGCTGAGGTAGGAGGATCGCTTGAGCCCGGGAGTTGAAGGCTGCAATGAGCTATGGTTGCACCACTGCACTCCAGCCTGGGTGACAGAGCAAGGATCCTGTCTTAAAGAAAAAAATTGGTGTAATGGGCCTTTTTACTTAATTGACAAAGGGCTTAACTGGTATAAAATTAAGCCCTCTTGCATCCAAGATATTTGCAAATAGTTTCCCTTAAAACAGAAGAGAAATTTCCTTGAATGGTCAAAAGAACAATAGCAATAGTAGCAACACCTTGAGTCACAGATCACCCAGGCTCTCGGACTGAGGGGACCTAATACCTACCTTAAAAGCACGCAGAGGTGGCATTACCTTTCCTTGTCTGGAGGAAAGAAAGCCGATTCTCTTCCCCTCCCACTCAATGCCCTCCTCACGAAGTCTTGGTAAACCTTCTGCCTTGTGTAAATATTTCATTATTTGCAGGTGTGTTGGTTTATGCATGCGCCTGGCCCAGTCATCCTGTGATCTCTGTTGGTGTGGAGTCTGCAGCTAATGAGGCCAAAGCCTGGGTTTAGTCCCCAAGGGAGCCAGTTAACTTCACTCTGCTCCATGGCCTAGGCTGCGCCCAACAGCTCTTCTTGGAACTTGTGTTGTGCACACTGGGTCAAGGTCATGGGGAGGGTGGAGGGCAGGGAGCAGACAGTTTGACATGTGATCCCCACCCCCGCTGGAGACATAGCTACCCCCCTTAGCACCTTCATCCTCCACAAAGGTCAGCACTGGTTCCTTCCAGGATTACCTGTTTGATCCGCTATAAGGTTAAGGACTGTGTGCATGTATGTTTTAAAATTTTCCCTTTTTCTTTTTCTTTTATATTTTAGAGATGGGGTCTCACTCTATTGCCCAGGCTGGAGTCCAGTGGCTCAATCATAGCTCACTGCAGCCTTGAATTCCTGGGCTCAAGGATCCTCCTGCCTCAGCCTCCCAAGTAGCTGGGCCTACAGGCATGCACCACCACACCTGGGTAATTTTTCTATTTTTTGTAGAGACGGGGTCTCACTGTTGCCCAGGCTGGTCTCAAACTCCTGGGTTCAAGTGATCCTCCTGCCTTGGCCTCCCCAAAGTGCTGGGATTATAGGCATAAGCCACTGCGCCAGGCCAAAATTTCCCTGTTTCATTCAATCAGTAAGTTTTTACCAAGCACCTGTTACGCGTTAAGGAGCATGGCACACTTCTTTTGCCTTGATTCCCTCAAGCATTCATCCGTCATTCACTAGAACACAGGACGTGCATCTGTGGTCATCAGAAAAGAAACTAGGTGAAGTGACAGATTTTAGTATAATGTTTAGTGAAAATATGCAAGAAAAAATCATTCATTTATTTATTCACTCAACAAATATTTACTGACTGCCTATTATGTCTTGGGCACTTAGAGATATAGTAAACAAAACAGATTTTAAAATTCCTGCTCTATGGAGTTTATATTCCAGTGGGAGGGAGTGATGCAATAGACAATAAATAAGAAAAGTTAGTAAGAAATATGCATATTACATGACTATATGTGCAAAGGAAAAGAATAGAGCAGGAAACAGGGACAGAGGTTGCTGAGAAGGAAATGCATCTGTAATTGGGTGGTTAAGGTAGAGCTGGATGGAAAGTGACGTTAGGACAACGACCTGCAGGGGGAGAGAGTGAGCCACGTGGACAGCAAGGGCACAGCTTGGAGGCAACGCATGGTGCGTGGCATGCTTGAGGGACGGCGAGGGGGTGCATGTGGCTGGGGCGGAGTGAGCCAAGGGGAGGCTATGGGAGACACGTCCAAGAACAAAGGGAGGAAGGAGGGCCAGGTGGGGTCTGCTGGTCCTCGTGAGGGCCTTGGCTTCTCTCGTGTTAATTCATTCACTTGCACGCCCATCAAAGCAGGTGTTGCCAGACTGACCATGTAATTTGCGAGATAACATATGCGTGTACCAGGCTGAGTTTTCACACTTGAAGACGGAGTGGAGTGAGCATCTGCTCCTGCCCCACCCCTCTCCCACCGCGTCCCCAGACACTCCAACACGCCACCAGCATAGGAGCCAGGCGAGGCCTCATGGTCCCGTGATGGGAGCCCTCCCGAGGACTGAGATTAGTCTGCCCACCAGCCAGGCAGTTAGGGGCTCAGCACGGAAATAGGAAAACAAAGAAATGAGTCATTTCTTGTACTGTAGAGTTATAGCGCAAGCAATTCATGCTTGCCAAGGAAACTAATGAAAATTAACTGGCAGGTAACTCAAGGAAAAATGACTGAGGGAGAAAGCAAAGTCTCCCTGGGCTCCGAGCAGGCAGGGGTCATGTTGGGGATATTGGGGTTGAGGGGGAGCACATTGGGAAGAGGTAATTATAGACTATTTTGAGGATCAGGTGAGATTTGAGCTCGTCTCAAAGCACAGGTGAAATGTGGATTTTCCAACAGGAGGAGGGAGAAGCATGACAAGTCTATGTCCCTGTGTGAGGGATGGTACGAATTTCTGGACACGTTCAGGGCTCAGGAGGAGGACTGTCTAGGCCAGAACGGAGTGGCTGTGTGGAGAAAGAGCAGGGAAAGGGGCGGCAAAGAATGGAGCAGAGTCGGAAGTGCTGGAATGCCAGCTGGAGAAGTTTAGACTTTTGCTGAGGGCAATTCTCTGCTTTGGATGGTGGGGTTACAGCAGACAGAACCATGTCTGTTCCCTTATGCATATATGTGTGCGTGTGGAAGCCTTGCCTGATATGAAATGCAGGAGACTCAGTTAAATTTGGATTTCAGATAAACAACAGATAAGTTTTCAGTATAAGAATGTGCCATGGAATATTTGAGACATAAATACAGGATGCCCAGGTAAATTTAAATTTCACATAAACAGTGTTCAATTTTTTAGTATTACTGTCTCATGCAATATTTGGGATGTAGTTATACTAAAAAAATTCATTGCTTATGTAAACTAAAATAAAATCCTAAGCCCCCCACTGACTGAATAGACCCCCTCTTAGCCAAAGAGACCCCAGAAAAATCTTAAAACTCAGTTCCCAGCCAGGAAAGGAAGGGAGGTCAGACACACCTCACTATACCCTCTCCCTTTTGGAGTTTAGACACAATAGTTGAGCAGCATTAATGTTAAAACAGAGATCATAAGACTGACAAAACCAACTCTTTGTGGCAATAAGAAACTAAATTATTTTTTTTTAATTTTAAAAAATGTCTATACTACCCTAAAGAAAATAAATTATTTATAAGACCTAAGTTCATGCAAGGCAAAGGTTAAATCATGCCTACAGGGCATTAATTTGCTTAAAAGATCACTTTGAGTTAGTATATTGTGACTTGCTCTATGATTAACAAATTTCCTTGCCTTAAAACATTCTTCTCTACTGATTCCAAGCCTTTAGACAAAGCTTTACTTCTTTAACCGATTATAAATCAAAGAATCTTTGAACTCACCTATAACCTGTAAGCCCCCCCACTTCGAGATGTCCCACTTTCTATGGTTTCTGGTTTTGCCTGCAATTCCTGTCTCCCTAAAATGGATAAAACCAAACTGTAACCCCACCACCCTGGGACCACTTACTCAAAGCTTCTTGGATTTGTGGATCCCTGGGCCGGTGGTCACACATATTCAGCTCAGAATAGACCTCTTTAAATTATTCTACCGAGTTTGGGCTTTTTCTGTTAACACTTAATATGAAATTCAAATTTAAGTGGACATTCTGTATTTTTATTTGCTAAATCTGGCAACCAGTATGGGGTACTGAATTAATGCTGCTTAGCGAGGCTGTGGGCTCCAGGGCACAGTCTCCTCTTTGTTACACTAACTGGCCTGGACAGCTCTGCCACCAGGGAGCCCATTTCTTGGCCACCCTTGGGTGCCAGCCCAGCTCTCTGATGGCCCCAGTTTGTGAGTTACCTGTGAGAACTGCTGGGTCCCCAGCTTTTTTTTCAAAGGTCAGCCCCGTCACCCCAAATGTGCCTCTCTGGAGCATGGAACAGGGATACTGACTTTTCTTAGCAGAGTAGCAGCAGCGCCAAGAATCAATGAGCTGTCCTGATGTGGGGGGTGGGCTGGAACACAACCTGCTACCCAGAGCCCTGCGGTATTGATTATGCAAGCGGCTGTCTGTAACCAAGCAGGCATGCTGAAATGGGATGCTGTCGGCGGCCTTAGCTTTCATGGGGATGACACTTCAGATTTCTCTGGAAGCCTGCCCGGCTCAAAGGGAAAACTAGCAAGTTCTTTTCTTTCACTAATGTAATGCCTTGGGGAGCTGCATTACCTTCTTTTTTTCTTTTCTTTTTTTTAAATGCAAAGTTGTGGGGATGAGAGGCAGAAACCACATCAGTCCTCTCTCTGTTGGTTGGGACTCTCTCTCTCTTAAATGTGGTCCATCATTCTGTTTTAAGAGAACCAAAGCACAAAATATAAAAACTAATAGAAGTCACTTTTTGTTGAAAGCCTAAGGGTATGAGAGTGAACATTTTGTGTGTCTTGTGGTTTTTGTCCTTATAATAATTCTGAGTTAGATATTACTATCCCCATTTTACAGATTCAGAAATGGAGGCTCACCTAGGCTAAGTAATTATCTCAGGAACACACATGCTGCTCGTGGGTCAGAGCTATGGTTCAAACTCAGGTCAGTTTGACTTTTAACACTACTGTCTGCTCAATGAGCCATATACATTGCATACACTGCTGGTTTGTCATCCTAGCTTGTCCTTTCAAATACCTGAGTGATGAACATCCTTTGAGAAACTGTCCCTGGTTGCCCTGAAAAACATTGGTACCTGTGTCTGATCTCAGGTGATTTTCTTTCCACCAGTGTTGTAGAACCTCCCCCATGGTGCTATAAAAGCACATTCGCCTTTCTGTGTCCTCATTAGTCCACAAGGTCCTCAAAGTCCTCAAGGGCAGGGTCAAAGTCTTTTTGTACCAAGTGTGTTCCTCTCTAGCTGCAGGGACTAAATTTCTTAGCACACAGTAAACTTTTAATAGAAAGTTCTCCCACGGTTGAATGATTGAACAAGTGTGGTTGCCATGATGATTTTATTTGCAGAAATGCAAGCTGGTCGTCTTGATTGTTCTTCCTGTGATTTGGTGGAAAATGAACCCAATGGGTGGCCTGACTACCTGCACCTGGGATGTCAAGGTCAATGTTTTTTCCATCATGGTGATCAGCCTCTGATCCTACCTTCTCACAAAAGCGCCTTAGAAAAGTCAGTCTATTTTTGAGAAGAGCACATGTTCCCACAAAACCCCTTCCAGGAAGTATACAGGCAAACTTTCCCACGATTCTGCTCCCAGGAGGAATCGTGTGATCCCACGTGTACCCTGGCCCTTCAGGGATGAATGGGCGTGAAGCTGATGGTTGATGCTCCCGGACAGGCATTGGCTGAGCGTACTGGATGGATTTCGAGTCCATCCACCCAAAGCCCAAGTGCTAAGGAAGTCTCTAAATGGAAATCATAGCACTTAAACATTTTCGATCTTTGTGTTCTTCTGCAGGTTGAGGCCCTTCAAGGGGTTTTATGACTAACAGTGATTGCCCTGTCACATTAATTCTTCTCACATAGGCTGTTTTTCATACAGGTCCTATCTGGGGCAAAGATGACTATGACAGAAATCTGGGCTTGTTCTTGCTGACAGAGTTAAATTTGGTCTGTGTTTCCTTTGCACAAGGAGAAAGCCTGAACCTCACTGAACAACTGTCTTGAGGGCACATCCGGAGCTGAGTTTGTCTCTCTCATGTTCACCCTTTTACTGTTTTTGTTACTGTACATATTTCAGTGATGTCAGGAATTTTTTAAGGCTCTACCTTGGGGGAAGCTCAAGAAGTGGTCTGTGTGAGCACTGGTAAGGCCTGGACATTTTTATGCATATCAGCCCAGCTGTTTATCGATCCCTTGGAATGAGAAACCAATTGGAATATCCTGGCTGTGAGAAATATAACTCTTGACCAGCCGAAGCCATTTGTCGGCCTTCCTTGTTGAAAAAAGCACGTTAAAATTCCTCACCTGGGAGGGACTTGTTAGAAAGAATATTTCATGCAAACAAATACACTTCTTGGACTTGAGTTGCAATTTGGATTAGGAAAAATGACCTCATTATGTTTGGGCATGTATTTTGTTAGAAGCCATTTTAAGAAGAAGAGCATGGATTAATCAAGGGGCTCTTGAATTGTTTATGTATGATCTATATCTTGGAGGAGATTTTGGATGTATTTTGCTCCACATACTGAATGAGGGGTTTGCAGCTTGAACCACTGATACATTGATTTAATGCTGTGTGTTGCTAGGGAGGAGGCCCCAGCAAAGTTCAGAATGTTAAAATAAAGCGTTAAAATATGCTGGGAGAAAATGCAGAACAGTTCTTGATTTCCATCTTGACAGCTGTATTGATAGTTACTGAAAGAAAAAAAAAACTTCAAAAATTAAAGTCAGAGATTTATATTTTGCACACATTTTGAATTTTGGAGACTGTTACCTCTTCCTCTAGAGGTTTTGTTTTGCTTTTTAAATTAGCCAGGTTGTTCTGTGAAATACATTGTCTAAGGAAGGTTGAAGAAACTTCCAATCAAGAAATTTCAGTTTCTACTGCTTTGTCGGCGCCAATTGTGCCAAAAACTTTCTCTCTCTTTTTTTTTTTTTTTTAACAACATGCCACTTCCAGAGGCCTGTGCTTGGCAGGCAGCTGACTGAGAGGCATTTGGACCTGGCTGGAGAATGGACTTCAGCAACCCGTATTGAGGTCACCTGGGTTGCTGGTCCTGCTAGGGACTTGGTTATGCATCGGTTGCAGTCATATACTTTGGAAAGGTGGATGAGGGTGCATGACTGCAGAAACCCTAGAAATTTAAAAAAAAATTATATATATGTTATCAGATAGATTTTGAGAAATTTCCATTCAGAGGATGACTGAGGGGGGCAACACTATTTTGAATTCACAGTCTCACACATAGTTTATGGGATGTAGGAAGTGGTATTTGGCCTGATGTTTCTCTCTTAATGTCATTGACATCAACAAGGCTATGTGCTAAAACCAGATTGCAGTACCTTCCAGATTTCTATGATGAAAGCTGTGCTTCTCAGATGCTAATGTGCATATGAATCACTGGAAGATCTTGTTAAATTGCACATCTTGGTTCAGGAGGTTGGCGTGGAGCCAGAGATTCTTCTTTCTAAGGTCCCAGGTGATGTTTGAGCTACAGGTGCAGGATCCAACTTCCCCCTCACTCTTCGGAAGAGAATACTCAACCTTTCCTTCCCTTTGTCTGCCTTCCCTGTTGAAAGAAGCACATTTAAAATTCCTCACCTGGGAGGGACTTCTTAGAATATTTCATGCAAACAAATACATTTCCTTCTGGTGTCTACAGAACTGAGTTGAGCACCTCCTTTGGGATCTGACAGAACCCTGGCTACTCAAGTTTGTAAAACAAGGGAAGGAACCAAGGGGCTGAAATTCCCTTGGGGAGAGATGGGCTTCTCTGAGATAGAATGAGGGAGGGAACTTGAAGGGAACTGGGGAAGCTGAAGGAGGGAGCTCTATGGGGAAAACAGGCTATTAGCAAGAGAAAGGTAGGAAGACAGGAGGGATGTCTCCATGGAAGCCCCCTGTACAACTTGCCACATTTCAAAGACTCAAGTCTGCAAGTCCTTCCATGATAGAATTCAATGGTGAAATGAAATCTACTTAGGACTTCTGTATCTTCCTCATGGTAATGCTATTATGAGCTACACCTGACCTTTCAATAAATAACTTTCTCCTAGTCCCACCATAATCTTCTTGTTACCATGCGTGTAGCACCAGGGGCGCAAGGGAACACTGACAGAAGCCCCTTTATTTTCCCTTATTCCTGTCCTATTCCTCTCTGACCTTGGACGATATCTAGGGTCAAGGGTGTAGCTGTTCTGGTTACTTCCGGGTAATGACATACATTCTTATGATCAGATATTAAAAACTCCAAAAACAATCCAATCACAGAACCGCAATCTCTCATCCGATTTAAAGCTTCTCCTCTCCCTCTAGCTTAGGCCAAACTCAGCTCCAGAAACCCGCAGGGAAGGACGACGTGAACAATTCCGTGACCTCCCTACCTGCTCTGCTGCTGAGGGTTCAGGTTAGACTTGGGGTGGGCAGAGGAGCCACAGGGAGGCTTTTCACCTGAGCAGCTGGAGTCTGCCCTCCATGTGACTCGAGTCCTAACTTAGCTGCCAGCTAGTTCCCAGAGGGTAATTTCCACAGGAGCATTTACCAAGTAATGAATATAGCATGGTTCTAGATGCTATGGGAAATGAAGGTCCTCAAAGTAACTCTCATTGTGAGTTACTCAAAGTCTGCAAGGTGCTTTTCTCTTTCTTGGTCTCATAAACTGTCATCCCTCAAGGAAAGCTATCTAATTCCCAGCCCAAGAGTGGCCCTGGCCCGAGGTGTTTCGCTGGGGACCATGTCCAGCCTTCCACTCACCTCGGATGCCTCTTCGTGCTGCAGTCTCCTGTCCAAGAAGCCTGCTCATGACAGGCTTCTCCGCATTCCTTTGGTCGGGATATACAGACGACTGGAAGTAAAACTGTTAAAATTACTAAAAATTTCAAGACCTCTGGTAAGAATTTGTTGGATAATGTCTAATAAGTACATTCTAGGGTTCAGAATAAGAAGCCATGGGGAGAAGGAAGCAGGAGGAGAGACGAGAGGGAAGCATACTCCCCAGCGTCCCGACCTCAGAGGCCCTGTGGGGCTCGGGTGGGGCTGCCTGACATGCAGAGGACAAACACCAGAGTGGATCCAGCGTGGAAGGCTGGCCCCTAGGCAGGTTATACGCATGCCTTGAGTCCTGTGCACACTGCAAGAGTGAAACCTTAGTGCTTTGCTGACATTCACAAGAGGTCATCAAGTTTTCAAGATTCCTCTGTTATGGGTTGAATTTTGTCCCCCCTCCACCCCCAAGAAAGATATGAAGTTCTAAGCCCTATTGCCAACGTGACCTTATTTGGAAATAGGGTCAGCACAGATGTAATCAGTTAAGATGAGATCAGAGTGGAGTAGGTGGGCCCCTAATCCAGCATGACCGGTGTTCTTATAAGAGGAAGGCAATGGGTGACAGAGGCACGCTGGGAGAACGCCGTGTGATGGTGGGGGCAGAGCCAGAGACAGCCAAGGTCTCCTGACAACAAACGGAAAGTAGGAAGAGACAAAGAAGGATCCTCACCCAGAGCCTTCAGCAGGAGAACGGCTCTGCCAACACCTTGATTTCAGACTTCTGGCCTCCAGAACTGTAAGAGAATAAATTTCTGTTGTTTTAAGCCACCCAGTTTGTGGCACTGCTATTGCCCAACTGGGTTCATTTGCGCACTGTGCAGAAAAGAGCCAATACACTAAGGCAGTAAGTGTACAGCAGAAAAAGAGTTTAATAATCGTTTGGCAGCCGAACAAGGAGATGGGAGAAATTTGTCAAATCTGCCTCCTTGAGAGGCTCTAGGCTAGGGATTTTAAGGGGAATTTGGCAGACAGGGGGCTAAGAAATTGGCATTGCTGATAGGTTAGGTTGAGGGTAAAACCATAGGGATGTAGAAACTACGTTCTTGTGCTGAGTCAGTTCCTCAGCTGGGGGCCATAGGACTGATTGAGTCAATTCCATGGTGTAGATCACTGATCTGGTCTGCATCAGTGGGCCCATAGAAATGCAGGGTCTAGAAAACATCTTAAAAAGCAGTCTTAGGTTCCACAATAGAGGTGTTATCTACAGAATCGATTAAGGGGTAAATCCTGTGACCAGACTCCTGAACAGTAAGCAATTATTGGGAAGCAGGTATGGGGCAGAAGCTGGTTAATTCTTAACTATAGCTATACCTTGCAAAACTTAAGCCTCTAGCAAAGTTTTAACCCCTTGGTTTCCGCTAATTTCGTAGAGATGGTTTCTGTATTTTGTTATGACAACTAACAAAGTACTAAAACCGTAACTAGGAAACAAATGCACCTTCTTCTGGCCCTTATAGCAGGATTGTAATTGCATTTACTTATGATAATATCTGGCCTCGCTCAATAGACCAGAAGCTCCTAAGGTTCCCCGGAGCCCACTGCCTAACACAACACAGTGCATGCCTATTAATTTTGGTTGAGTGAACAAATTTTAGGACTTTAGATCTTAATGGTGTATTAAATACAAGTAAAATATAAGAATTAACAAGGGAGAAACACCTGCCTAGATTGTTGTGTGTATTTTATTCATAACATTATATAATCTTGTTTATGATTTGCATAAATGAGCAATTATGGCATAATTTGAAACTCAGATCAGTGGCTTCTCTCTGCAACCTGAATGAAAAGAAATGAGTCTTTATCTCTCTATATGTTAAAGATGATTGTTGTTAGTCCAATGATGGGCCCGGGTCTCCACTGTCTCATAACTTCTCAGCATCTTTTTTGGTTTCTTGCTGGATCTGGAATGGCTGCTAAGGGACTCTTCCTGCCTGTGAGATTTACATTATTTGAGATTTAAAGCAAACGTTCTTTCAAAACTAGCAGTAACTTCAATAATTGACTGAAGTTAATGCCTCAAGGTGGAATCTCAGGTCATCAATTTAACCTACCTGGTTCTTAATTGCCAGGAAATAGCTGGCCTCCGGATCATTGATGTACACCTAAGAGGCCACAACAGGAGGGTCCCAGTGCCTTGGAAAAGATTTGTGATGATAATCTGGTTGGATCTTTATTTCTTCATGGATTCCTCTGTGAATAGTAACTTAGCAATACTCAGTTGAGAGGGTCACCTGCATGCATGTGTGTTCATGAATGAACTGGCACCAGCAGAGGTGAAGGACTAGGGAAAACCCATGTTACAATCACTTACAGGAGGATATGTAAGAAAATATTCAGGAGATAATAGCAATAGAACCTAATTAATTAGAGAAATTCCCAATTCCTTTAGTAATTTTGTCTCTCTTTCCACTATTCTTTATTCTTTGTATTTAAAGATTCTGGTTCCATTTAGTGGTGTCATTTACTTCTTATTCAAATGATATAACCAGTGATATTTTGGGGGAATTCTTTTTGACCCTGACAGAGCCCGTGCCCTTCAACTCCATCCTTAAATTCACACAAGCACATCTTCTCCGGTCCACCTTTCGCTCAGTGCAATGAGTATGGGTTGATTTCCTATCTTATGCCAGACTCAGTGCTTGACAGTTGGATACGAAGATGAGTAAGACACAGCTTCAGATTATGAGGAGATTATAGTCTGGCAAGGGGGTTAGATACATTACCAGGTATGGTAGGGTCCCTTCCTTTTCTGTCCTTAACAGTGATCTTTGTCAATCTTTGGAGGGCAATCAAGAGGTGAAGTCATATTGCCTACAAAATGTGGGGTCTTCTCCTGGGTCAAGAGTCTCTTCTATGCAGTTTTTTGCACAGGTGATCTCAGAAGTAACCCACCCAAAGGGCTGGACAGCTCATTTCTCCCTGTACCAACCTACACTGCAGACCCTGCCAAATCCAATACTTGAGACTACAGTGTAGACACATGGAATTCTTTATTGAGTGGTAATTGGTTTAGAGGTTCCATTTGGGTTCTGACCAATCCAGCAACAATGCAGGATTCCACTCTGGGGAACAAAAAGTAGGATCTGCTTTATTGTGGATGCAGCAAGTGCCCAGTGACCATGAATTGCAGCGTTGTGGGGCACCTGGGGCAAAATGTGCCTTTCACTCCCTCCACCAGAATTGCAGTTACATGGCTCCTGGTGAACACCAGGTGACCTCTTCACTGAGTCGCAGATGGAGGAGAAGGGACTGAGAGGGCAGAGCCTGGCTGGGCCTCCCCATAGCAGGCCCGTCTGGTTGGTGACCAGCATGGAGCCTGGGAGCACAAAGGACCCATGTGCCTGAGCATAGATGGGCCCGGAGAGCAAGAGAGGGACTGAGCCTGTTCCCCACTTTTAAGGCCAAGTGCCCTCACCCACTGGTATGTGGGATGCGGTCCCAGGAAGTTCTGCCTCTCTCGGCTCATGCACCAGGCTTTGGGAAGAAGGAAGAGAGGGCGAGAATGGGGACCAAAATATGCATTCTACCATTCTTTCTGAAGTCAGAGTGGAAATTCCCTTCCCTCTATGAAAACACGTAAGTGCGTGAGGTGAGGGAGGCAGTTGAGAACGTTTCTGGCCACGAGACAAGCAAACAACCCCCAGACACAACCTCCGGAGCCCATTTCCAAGTATGTAGGGAGGATTAGAGTTGAAATTCTAGGTAGACATCTTCCCACACCTTCCAGACGTGTGCCTGCACAAGGAAGTCGTCTCCTAAGAAGCTCCGGGAGGTCTGATCTTGAATTTATTCCCTCTGGTCATCCGCCACCTGCAACCACCTTCCCAGGACTCTCTGTGCAGGAATATCACATGGGTGTCGGGAAAATGCTGTGCCTCTCTAAGGGTTTCCTTGAGAATCTTGTAACCTAGAGCTTTGGCTACATGTACAATGATGTTTTCTGCTCGTTCATCACAGCCGCTGCACAAGGGTGGGCTGAGCACTCCTGAATGTGGCCTAGGGAAAGCTGTGGGTGGGCTTGTCACCTAACTGGGTCATCTATGACATTGCACGTGGCAAGACAAGCACAAATTTGCCTCAGAGACCACACATCCTGCTCCTATAACCCTACCTGGAGAAAGGGGCCTGTTTCCAATTTGCCTTCTTTTGGCCTTGCCTCTTAGGAACAGTGGACACCTCACTGTGTGGCCTTACAAGGACATCACTACTCATCATTGCAGAGGGCACGGTGGTGCCACATCTGGGGCACTGCCTCAGATTAAATTGTTTTGTTCCAGATCTTCTTCTGATTAAAAACAGGCAGGAAAGAGGGTCTCTAGTTTGCCCCAATATAGACATGTAGGTAAATGAGCTGATGCAGGGGAGGGAAGGGTAACGACCCCAAGGGAAGTCTCCATAAGTTTGTGAAGGGTTTTGAAGACAGAAAACAGGCCCTAGAGGATGCACCCTGGGGCCAGCGCTGTGGGAGGGAGGAGCAGGCCCAGGAAACTTCAAGAGTAGGGGCCTGGAGGTTAAGAGGCAAATTCAGCCCATTTTGTTTCAGGAAAAATGAGGGTCACCTTTTGGTGGTGTAGGAAGTAAGTAGGGAGGTGGGACGCTGGAAAAGGAGGAGGGGCTGAGAGCCAGGCTGTGGAGTTCATGCTTCACAGCAGAGTGTGCGCAGTTATGGGGCATCTGAGGACAGCGAGCTGATCACAGCAGCACTGCAGGAAGACTCGCCCCGTCGCGTGCGCAGGAGGGGCTGGAGGAGAGACAGGCGGTGGGGAGAGGCCAGCCAGGGTGATGGTGGTGGTGGCGGTGAAGAAGACGATGATCACAAAGAAGATGGTAAAGGAGATGAAGAAGATGAGGACGGCAGCTAAGATTTATTGGTTGTTAACGGCACTCACTGTCCTAAGCACTCTGTATGTGTTATCTCGTGTCATCCCCACACCCTGCTATGAGGTGAGGCTCCTGTTTTCAACACTTTGCAGATAATGAAATCAAGGAACAGAGAAGTTAAAAAAGTTGTCCAGGGTCACCTAGCTAATAAGTGGCAGACCTGGGGCACAACCCAGGTGCCCTAAGCTATTCATCCAGGCAAAACGCAACAAGGGGCTGAGCAAGAGTGGGACATTGGTAATGGGAAGGCGGGCGGGGGGGGATGTCATGGGATCGGAGGCCACTTGATCAAGTGTGATGGCAGGAGAGAGGCGGGTGGATTGGGAAAAGGAAAAGTTATAAGGGTCACCCAACTTATTGCCATAGGCCACTGGGAACACAGCAGTAATATGAACTAAAACAGGGGTGCCCAGAAGAGGGGCTGGTTTTGGAATAAGATAGCACATTGATGTCAGCTGCCAGCATCTCTGTGTGGCGCTGCTACAATCTTACCTGCCCCCTTTCCCCTGGTCCCATACAATCCATTCTTTCCATGGCGATCTCTCCATAATGTAAAGTGGATCACATTATTCCCTGCTCAAATCCTTCAATGTCTTTGCAGCTCTCGAATCTAAAATCCAGGCTCCTTCGTCTGGCCAACAAACCCTACGTGAGCTTCCCCTGTCCCCACGTCCTTCTGACACCATCTTGTTGCCCTTTGCCCTGGCCTGCCTTGCTGCAGTCTCCCTGGCTTTCTCTCTGCTCCCCCACGCACGGAGCTTTGCCCACCTGCGGGCCACTGCGTGCCAGCCATTCCCTCTGTCTGGCTCCCCTCCCGGGCTCACAGGCCCCTCTGAAATGCCCACCCATAGAGAAGCCTGCCTGGGCTGGCTCTTTGAAGTGGCATCTCCAGTTATCGTTTATCACATTTCCCAATTTTATCAGTGACTGCTGATGTAATCATGTTTATGTGTGCGTATCTGTATCAGTCTCCTATTGTTGCTGTAACAAATTACCATAAACTTGGTGGCTTAAAACAACAGAGATTTGTTCTCTCACAGTCTGGAGGCCAGAAGTCTGAAATCGGTATTACTGGGCCAAAATGAAGGTGTCAGTAGGACTATGCTCCCTCTGGGGGATCTAAAGGGGAATCTGTTCCTTGCCTCATCCACCTTCTGGTGGCTGCCAGCATTCTTTGGCTTGTGGCTACACCAGTCCAATCTTCAAGGCCAGCACCTTCAGATCGTCTCTGGTCCATCTTCACATTGCTTTCTCCTCTGTGTGTCTCTGTCAAAGTCTCTGCTTCCCTCTCAGATACATGTGATTGCACTTAGGATCCACCCTGACAATCCAGGATAAGCTCCACATATCAAGACCCTTAGCCTTATCAAATCTGCAAAGACCCCCTTTCCATGTAAGGTGACATTTACAGGTTCCAGGGATTAGGATTTGCTATCTTATGGGGGACATCATGCCTCCCTCCTGCAATTTCTGCCTCCCTCCAATTACTCCGTGGAGGAAATCTGCTGCCCACCAGGTGCCTAGAACTACACCAGGCACATGGTGGATGCTCAACTGTGATTTATTAAACTAGTAAATAAATGAATGTAGCCAAGTGTATTTTATTCTTTAGAGAAAACATATAGGGGAAATGCTTTTTTCCCTGTATGTTCATAATTTAATAACAATACACCACACTGTTCTAAATTCTATAACAATAAAATAGCTTTGATTTGACAGTCATCTTATATAACTGAAAACATGATTTAATGAAATGGTATTTTATGAGCTTTGGGCAAAGCAAACATTTGAATTATCTTGTTTAAATTAAATGGCTCTTTTGTGTTCAGTAGTAAGCATCACTAAGTGTGTCTATCTTGCTCATACAGTGGCATCATTATATTTTAAATTATACAATTTAATTACATGTAACTTGAAATGCAAGCTGAAATATTGTTGAGGTTCAAGTATGACCTTTACATCCACTTAATGTTTTTTCAAATGATGTGACACTTATAAAAATTTAACAAAATCTTATGTTTTCAATCAGCTAAATAAAACCTTAAGAAACTGACAAACCCAATTCTAACCCTTGCTTTGCTTATTGGCTGTGCGACCCTGGGCAAGATATTTGCATACTCTGTGATTTCAGGTGCCACTATGCGAAGTGGAGGTTTTGAGGAGTGTGTAATAGATAAGCACCTAAAATGTGCCCCCCAGTTATCCAATGTCAGCCCCCACCTCCTCCTTCCTTTCCCACAAACGTGCCAGGAAAAAAACCTCTATTTTAGATCTGATAAATAATTCCTGAAACCCATACATACCATACAAAAATATGTTGGCCTAAAATATATAGGCAGCATAGCGTGAAGCTATACCCTTGCCGCTGTGAACCGTGTTGGCTTTCTTTTCCGTTGCATTGTGCACTGAGAGACTGCCCAGGTGCATTCTGGCATTTGAGGCCTCTGCCAGAGCAATTAGGGTGGAGAAATGAGGAGTTGAGTTGAGGCCTTTTCAGAAAGGACGCTCTCCTTTGGGCATCTGATGGTTAAAGAGGAGCTTCTCGCTACAATTCAGGCTGTGTGTGGTTGGCAGAGGAGAATGGGGAGCATGCCACCAGAACTGTCCAAAGGACAAAGAGACAGAAGGGGACTGAAGCATGGTGATGACCAGGTTCTTTTCAAGGAGAAACAGGCTATATATGGGGTGACTCTTTTGGAACATGAAAAAAGGGTCAGTGTACCAATCTAAGGCTGAGCTGGCAGTGGTGCCAGAAGTCACAGACTGCATGTCAATGCAGAGTGTTTCCTCATGCAGACATCCCCCAGTGTCTGTGGGAGACTGGTCCAGGACCTCCTCACATACCAAAATCAGCAGATGCTCCGGTCCCTGGTATATTAATAAAATGGCATAGTATTTGCATAGAACCTACACATGTCCTCCCGTATGCTTTAAATCATCTCCAGATCACTTATAATACCTAATAAAATGTAAATGCTATGTAAATAGTTGTTAAAATGCATTGTTTAAATTTTGTACCTTTTTATTGTTACTATTTTAAACTTGATTTTAATTATTTATTTTTTGAAACAGGGTCTCACTCTGTTGCCCAGGTTGGAGTGCAGTGGCATGAATATAGCTCACTGCAGCCTTGAACTCCTGGGCTCAAACGATCCTCCTGCCTCAGGCACATGCCACCATGCCCCACTAATTTTTAAATTTTTTGTGGACAAGGTCTAGCTATGTTGCCCAGGCTGGTCTTGAACTCCTGGCCTCAAATGATCCTCCCACCTCAGCCTCCAAAATTGCTGGGATTACAGCATGAGTCACTACACCTAGCCTACTGTTATTTTTACTTTTTTAAAAAGTAAAAAAATATTTTTGATCCATGGTTGGTTGAATCCACAGATGTGGAACCTATGGCTGACTGTATTTTTTTTTCCTGAACTTTGTTTTATTATGGCTCACTATTTATGTCATAGAATCTGCGATTTAGAAGAGTCCTTAGAGATAACTGGCTCAGCCTTCTTCTCCACGCAGAAATATCCTTTACAACATTCGCAGCAGATGGCCATCCTTTGTGGTGTTGTCTCTGCTATAATTTATTTTCTTTAGTAATCAGTTTTTATAGAACATCATTAAGTTAAAGGGTTTGTTTTTCAATTCCCCATGGAGATGGCTCTCGGTACTGTCTGCGTGTGCTTCTCGTATCAGATTAGACCCTGGACGTTCTGCCCCCGATGGCCCAAACTATTAGTAGGGGCAGAAAAGAGAAAAGGACTTAACTTCTCAGTCAAGACTCTTGGGCAAGATCTAGGGCCCGGGAATGGGGAGGGAAGGGTAGGAATGATTAAAAAGATACCTACCAGCTTGAGAAAGGTCTTTCTGACCTTTAGTGTTGTTTTTGTAAAATAATACTAATCAAGACTTTCTGCTTATACAAGTAACCCAGGTGCACAAAAACATTTTAGAAATACCCAAAATGCATGCAAAAATACTAAACATTTGGGGATCCTGGGATTATACTGCCTCTTCAGTTTTGTGTTCTGCTCTTTTCACTTTATAGTGTGAGCATTTTCCACATCACTATATGTTCTTCTGCAATATGATTCCTACTTACACATCACATCCTATTGTATAGCTGTGGAATTATTTACTTAACTGGCCTTTCTAGTTTCCTCTCACCTCATGCCTCATGCTGGTCAGGGAAGCTGCCTCTGGCACAAGCACTTCTTAATCTGCCTTGACTTTCATCCAGATACATAAACGCCTGTCCCAATGCATTTGGATGGGATGATGCAATTACAGTGTGTTCCCTGGGAGTAATCACAGTGTTGCCGCGGAGCCCGTCTTTGGGCTTTGTGTAGATGATGTGTTAATTACACTCTGTCAAGCCACAAACTTCTATTCCCCAAGCCTCCCTCGGTAAGCACAATCATTTTTGTTTCATACTGCAAGTGAGGATAAGCATAAATGGTCCCTTTAAGTCAGCCCTGGCTGCTAACTTTGGCTGTGCTGACTTGCTAGAGTCAGGGCCCAGGCCATGGCAGGGCCAGCAGCCTTGGCCTCTGTTGGACCAGAATGGGCTGCAGCAGAACTGCCAGCTTCACATCGTATGACAAACGACCTAGGGCAAAGGGCGGCACCAGGGCTTCCACTCTATGAGCAGGCGGTCCTGCTCACACACCACTGCTGCCACCCCCGTCCGGCTCTCTGCTGGCCCTGATCCAGATGGGACACTGTGCTGTCCTGTCGTTGCTGAGGAGTGGCAGCGGGGACTGGAAGTGGAAGGTAAATACTTGCAATGGGACGCCAGGGACACCTCCATGACCTGATGATTTGAGGACAGAAAGAGTCAGGGATTCTAACATCACAGAATTTGAATCTGTCTAGAGCCAACTGGCTTATTGATGTGGGTTATTCTGCTCTGCAAGGGGACACACGTGTGCGCACGCACACACACGCACATACATACCTCTTAACCCTTTAGAAGAATTTCTGGGTCAATAAGACTCCACCTGCTGGTTTGAGCTCTGACTTCTCAGCTCTCTATCCCATTTGGTCCTGATTGGACTGCTGACCAGAAGGCCAACCTTGGTACCTCCACCTTCTTGATTCTAATAACCTCCACTTCCTCTTAACAAGATCCAGACCCTGGGCATTGTCGTTACCTTATCTTGCTTCGTCCCACATCCTTTTCTAGATACAACTGCTGGTTTCCTTGGGGAGTCCTTGGTTATCAGACAAGGAGCTTTGACATAAAAGAAAATCCTTCTTCTCTCCTTTGCGATGTGCTTTGCCACACCCATAGTGCCACTTGTACTCTGGGTCTCACAGTGGCAGTGATGAGGCTTTACCACGAGGCTTTGGAGGCAGTGGACGTGGACATGCAGGAACCAGAGCAGGAAAGGAAGACAAAGGAAGATGCGTGTGTGGTGGCATGTGGTGGCTATTGATTTTGCCTTCCCACTCTCTCTCTCCTAGTAACAGACTCTGTCTCCCAGTGCAGAGAGGGGCACCTGACCCAGGCCTAGCTAATCACAGTGCCCTTACCCTGGATACGGCCATCAGCCTGGGGATGGGTGTGAGACCCACACAGAGTTCATCAGAGTCTGTCCCTGGGATTGAGTCATAGATGTTGGGAGAGAAAGGCACTTCCTTTCCATTGGGTTTGCTAAGCAAGGGCTGCTGGCAGCCATAATGTGTGCCATGTGGACAGAAGAGAAAACAAAGCCAGTACACCGTGAAGAGCAAAGACGTGCAGAAATGAGAGACAGGAGGAAAGAAAAGAGGCATGGTGGAGGCACTGAGCACTAGCATGGTCCTTGAGGCCGTGTGCCCTCCACTGCTATTTCAGTTACGTGACAAGCTTCAGCATCTTTCTTGCCAAAGGAAGCCAATTATTCTCCTGCCGTTCATAAGCTAGTGTGTGATGGGCTCTGACACACATGGCCAAAAGGGCCCTGACTAATGCACATTCTCATGCCAGCAGGTGCCAGTTTGATTTGTGAATATAGATGAGACATCTCTCTAGGGACTTCAGGAAATAGCACGAGGACACTTTGAGGAAGGCGCGTTTCCTGCAGGCAAGCAGGATGAGGTCTCCTGCCGTAACAATTTGGATTATAAAAGGGAAGCATGAGCTTGTTGTGTAATCATAAGCTGGTGAGCCAGGAAAATGTAGGCTATCCCCTCACAAATTCATACAAATCTACCCAAACTGGCTCCTGGCTGGACCTCTGTACCTGCCCCAGGCCCCAGGCCATCAGACACGCTCAGACACATGTCTGAGATGACCCGAGTTGGACACACCCTCCACCTCACCCAACACTCCACAGAGAGATTTGAGGTTAGGGAGGGAGGTGTCTAATGAGGCCTTTATCCTAGATAGAAAATTAAGGGGGCAGCAGGTATGTGGGAGAGAAACTCAGAGTTGGACATATTACATAGTGCCTGCAGAAAGCCTGCATCTACTGTTTCTGCTGTTTTAGGAGGAAATAAGTCTAGGACTCGGGAAAGAGCTCCAGGCCAGCACTTAAGAATTACATATCACAGGAGTGTAGATGGAATTGGAACCATGAGGCTTGAGTAAAATTACTTAAGAAGATGGTTACAGTGGTTTCCTAGGGCTGCCATAACACATTACCATCAGGTGGGTGGCATGAAACAACAGAAAACTGTTCTCTCACAGTTCAGGAGGCTAGAAGTCCAAAATCAAGGTGTTACTGGGGCCAGGGTCCCTCTGAAAGCTCTGAAGATGACTTCTTCCTTGTCTCTTCCTTACTTCTGGTAGTTGCTGACAATCCTTGACATTCGTTGGCTTCCAATTATGTCGTTCCAATCTCTGCCTCTGTAGTCACATGGTTTTCTTTCCTCTGTCTGTCTCTGTGTGTCCTCTCCTCTTCTTATAAGGACATCAGTCATGTTGGCCTTAGGGCCACCCTAATCC
This sequence comes from Daubentonia madagascariensis, assembly GCA_023783475.1. Taxonomy (NCBI): domain Eukaryota; kingdom Metazoa; phylum Chordata; class Mammalia; order Primates; family Daubentoniidae; genus Daubentonia; species Daubentonia madagascariensis. The sequence continues at coordinate 7,529,896 of JAKFHU010000316.1, forward strand.
TGTAGCCCCCCTAACCCTGTGTGGGATGAAAACAGATCACACTGCCTGTGCCCACCAAGGAATACTGGTACCTGCGGTCGGGTGGCTGACCATCCCAACTCACCCATGACTGGACTGGCAGCTCAGGATGCAGGACTTCCAGTGCTAAGACTGGACAGTACCGGGCACACTGGAATGGTAGGTCACCCTATCTCAGCAGCAGCAGTTATGTTAGAACCGGGTGGGGAGGAGGCAGGGCTGAGGCTTATTGGGTTGGGGAGTGAGTGAGCCTTAAGAAATGTACTTGCCTGGGGCATGATTTTGGTTGTGCTATGCTTCTCTGAAAATTCTACCCACATATGAAATTTTCTTAATTAGGACATGGGCTTGGGTTCTTTGTCCAACATAAAGTCTTCAGGTAAGGTCAGCTCAGTCCCTAACCACGTGGCATTATGGAACAACCAAATTATTAGAGATTAAAGTGTCCCTTAAACACAGTGAAAGCCACTCTGACCCTCCTTGTCAGGTGGGGCACTCTAGGGCTTGCTATTTAAATGAACCCAATTTTGAAAGTTCACCTGTCTCTACTGAGTGTGATAGGCATCTTGCTCTACCTTCAGAACACTTATCTTCAAAGTGTTCAGCACCAGGCAAAAGCCTTGATTATTCCTTAAAAAGAAATTGTCAGTATGTTGCCTCCATCCAGACCTTCAGATGTGTGACCTCGTTATTCCTAGTCGGCACTCCTCTTCTGGCTTTTGATCGGCAGTTTACAGAATATGTGCCGAAGGAGGCTCTCTTTTCCATAAACTGATCTCTTTACCCCTCTCAGCCTAGAATAACTTTCCATTTATTCCTCTGATACAGCATTGATGCCGTGAGCTGGCATATATTAAATTTATCATGATGCAAACACAGCACTTCACTTTTATCCAGCCCAGATCAGCAACCAGATCACTGTCAGGGATCCTCAAGTGTTTGTGGTGATGAACAGCAAAGGGACCTGTGAAGTTTTTCATGGCCATCAAATCCGGACAAGGAATTCTTCTGAGAACAGTTTGCAGAGTCTATCACCAGTATCCCAACTCTGTTATTAGCTTGCCAAGGTAGTTAAATAAATCATCTCAGCCCTGACTCACTAATAAGCACTTTTAATTAAAAGGGTTTTTTTTGATATGTATTTAAAAGTCTTCGATGGCTTTCCACCTCTCTTCTGATGAACACCAGTATCATTAACGTGGCTGCGGAGGACCCTGCCCCAAACACCACTGTCCCTTCTGCTCTCAGCCCTGCTGCTTTAACTCCTCGGATGTGATGCTTTTCCTTCTGCTACTTCCTCTGAGTTGAATGTTATTCCTTCTCCCTTCACCTGCTTATCTCCTACGCCTCCTTCTCTCGTCACCTTAATTTCCACTTTCTCAGGGAAGCTTTTCCTGACCTGCCCCATGTCCCATCCACCTACTCGCCCTCCATCCCCAGGCTAGGTCAGAGGCCTTTATTCGCTTTCACGGAACCTTTCCCAAGTCAAAAGAGGTTAGAAAGGTGACCATAGCAAGTAGCACCCAAATCTCAGGGTGGATGAAGTCACTGAGCTGGAGACAATCACCCTCCAAGGCCAAGGCCATGAACCTGCCCTCTCCTGGGAACTCGCAAGCATGTGTGTGTATATGTGTATGTGTGTATTTATGACCCAATGTACTCCTTGTAACATACGTATTAGATATAGACATTCGTGTCTTAGCTACATTTCTAGATTATAAGTACTTCAAAAACAGGAAGATACTGTCTCTTTCACCTTTGAATCCCCCACAATGCCTAATCACACACTTATAGATAGGACATATCAATACAGCTTAATTAATTAAAGTCATGTGCAAATTATTTTTGAAAGCATTTTCTTTTCTTATATATTTCTGAGAAATGTAGGAATCTTCATCTCTTCCCATCAATAATATTTTTAGAAAACTTCTTTCCCAATGGCTCTGTTTAATAATGTAATTGAAAAGCAAAGATTTCTATCTATTAATATGTGTAGTGTTTAGGTTATTAAGTATGAAATGTCCAATTTCCTTAAGTGCTAAGTTTGACAGTTGATATCTCTGACATTTCACTTTGACACTTCTTGTTTTGTTTATTGTGAAGGTACATCCTCAATCTTTCAAATGCACATTTTGGCTTGTGATTATCTTTCAAGTTTTTCTTTAGAGCAATTTTTGTGAAACCATGCATAAGTGAAAAATTTGTGTTATTTTCAAATATTAGTTCCATTGTGGAACCAGTGCAGCGCAGACAGCTCAAAATATCAATGAAGTGTTTGGGAAGGATGTGGCTAATGAATGCAAAGTACCTTGATGGTCTGAGAAGTTCTATTCTGGTGATTTTAATCTTGAAAATGAGCCACGTGAGTAACCTGAGACCAAGGTGGATAATGATGAGCTGAAAGCTGTAGTGGAAGCAAATCCATCTCAACCTCTGTGTGAATTTGCAGCAAGGTTTGACGTTACTGTTGCAACAATATTGGACCATTCGAAACAAATGGGCAAGGTAAAGAAGCTGGATAGATGGGTTCTGCACGAGTTAAACAAGTGTCAGAAGAGAAATCGTCTCGAAGCTTGCCTTCTTTTGCTGTCACAAAATAAAGGTGAACCATTTCTACACCATATTGTTACAAGTGATGAAAAACGGACTCTTTTTGACAATTGCAAGCATTTGGCATGATGGTTGGATAAAGATGATGTGCCAAAACACAGTCCAAAACTGAATATTCATCAAAAAAGCTAATGGTGTCTGCTTGGTGGTCCAGCGCTGGTATTATCCACTACAGCTTCATGAAACCTGGTCAGTCGATGACAGCAGATGCCTACTGCAACCAATTGGAAGAAATGATGAGGATGCTTGTGATTAAGCAGCTGAGATTGGTCAATAGAGACAGGCCAATCCTCTTGCAAGACAATGCTCGACCACATGTCACACAAACGATGCTGCTCAAACTACAGAGGCTGGACTTGGAAACTCTCTGTCATCCACCATATTCACCAGACCTTGCACCAACTGACTACCACTTCTTCCAGGCTTTGGACCACTTCTTGCAAGGAAAAATATTCAGTTTGCAACTAGGTGTGGAAAATACCTTTCACGATTTAATAGCCGCTTGCTCTCCAGGTTTCTTCGCTGCTGGCATAAACAAGGTACCGTTAAGATGGCAAAACTGTGTCGATAGTTTAGGCTCATACTTTGGTTAATTGTACCGCTTCTTGTTTGAGATATAATAAACTATACTTTTGATTCAAAATTGGACACTTCATGTTTAATGACCTAAATCTAATCTGTAATCCTTTTGATCCCATAAAGAGTCAATTCCATTTAGTTCAATTCAGCAAGTATTAATTAAGTGCCTGTGATGTTCAAGGCCTGTAGCATGGCAATAGAATGTCAGTGGGATAATTTGGGATGAAAAACCTCTAAACAACTTTGGGCTCCCAAGTCTAACATCAGCATTCACAAAGCATTTCTCTCGTGTTTAGACTATAGCCATTCATTCCTTCACTCAATAAAACTTCATTGGATAATAAAACTTCTATTAGATACAATCATGACTGCTCTGGATAAGGTATTTTGAAAGGAGAGATATGAAAGAAAAGATTGTGCATTTTTTTTTTTTTTTTTGGTCCATTTGGAAAGAAAAGTTCAGTAGATAAAGCGTGTGAGTAAGAGACCTGGGTTGAATTTCCCACCTCTGCTCTGTCACTGAGTAGCAGAGTGAGCTTAGCAAGTCACCCCAAAGCTCTGGACCTCAATTTGTTATCTGTGTAGTGACAGTATTAGACTAGATGGTGTCTAAAGAATAGCAGGGATTAGAAAGTCATGGTCCCAAATCACCCTCATCAGTCACTAGAGCTGCTTGACAGGAAGGCACAGCAACATTTTATACCTATAGAGCTCTGTCCTTCTCATGCGACAAATGGTGAAGGAATCCAGTGGCAAAGTTAGGTTAAGCAGGAGGGTCCTCTTCCAGTACCAGGGGGCTGAGTCCTGCTGCCATGCTTTGGTTAGTCCATCACCTATAAGGCTGAAAAAACATCTCAGGGTCTGGCCCACTCTATTGTATCTAATGCATGGGAATGTGACTTGGGTGTTGACAATGTGAATAGATGATAAATTTTTTTTTTCTATTTTTTTAGATAGAGTCTCACTCTGGGCTAGAGTGCAGTGGCATCATCATAGCTCACTGCAGCCTCAAACTCCTGAGCTCAAGTGATCCTCCTGCCTCAGCCTCCCAAGTAGCTCAGACTACAGGTGCACGCCACCACAACCAACTGATTATTCTATTTTTTTTTTTTTCTAGAGACATGGTCTCACTATGTTGCTCAGGCTGGGCTCAAACTCCTGGCCTCAAGCAATCCTCCCACCCCAGCCTCCCAAAGTGCTCGGATTACAGGCATAAGCCACCATGCGCAGCTAGATGATATATTTCTTAACTAGTGATTACAAAATTTTATGGAAATAAAATTTCACAATATTACGATATTAATTTAATTTCTAATATTTCATATGATCTATATGAAGATATGTTTAATTTTTTAGAGTTCTGGGTAGATATACATAGGTAACAAAAATAACTAGAGACACTGTAATGCTTCTTTCAGAGAAGTCTGAGATTGGATCAGTTAGTACACATTCCCTTACAGGTAACTGAAACCCCAGCTAGCAATGACTGAAATTATAAGAACGTTTATTGTTTACCCAAAAAGATGTCTGGGGAGGGTGATTCTGGACTTTAGGGCCTGGATTTGTGTCTCTGCCATTCTCTTGCTTTCTCTTAGTTGCAAGATAACTAACATAGCTGCAGATATCAAATCCTCAACTGACTACAGCCACTGAAAGGAAGCAGGGGAGCAGAAGAGACTCTCCCTGTGTACCTCTCTCCTTTTATTAGAAAGAAGAACAACTTCCCAGAAGCCTCCCCAAATGACTCCCCTCTGCGTTCGCAGCAAAGGAGGTTGACAAAGCAAAAATCTGTTGTTTTCAGCTTCTGTGGAAGGAATACAAGCGAAGAGAACGTTGGGCATGTCTGTGGATGGCCTGCTAAAGTAGTCACCACAACCTGTCCTGTCGATCACCCATCATCTCTAGATACCTTTCCTCCCCCACGGCCACTGTCACCCATTGTCCAAGGGAGAGCAACTCCACTGGATCGTCCAGTTACTGTAGCTGGCTCCCGATCCTGCACCTCTGGGTGATTTGCAGTCTTCACACCATCACATCTCGATGTGATATCTTTTATAACTAAAAGAAAATGTACCTGCTTCAAATACAATGATGCAGAAGGAAGAGGATGACTTCCATAAAAACTTGCATTTGGAAAAGGGGATAACAAGAAACACAATTATGGCCATTGGTATTTTAGCACATATCTAGTCCTGTTGATCTGGAATAATGAGAAAGAGACGATTAGAGTCCTTGGTTAGCCCATCTGGCAGCCTGTGATACTGTTCTCTGGGAAAATGCCCCATATTTGTTGTCTGCTATGATCCACCTGAGATGTTTGGGAAGATGCTGTACTTAGGCGTTGCACAGCTTTCCAGCTCTCTTCATTTGGATCCAGTGTTTGGGATTTTGATACTGTCTTTGGAGTTAAACAGAGTTCAACAGTCACAGCCCATTGTTGGCCAGCCTTAGGGTTTGTCTGGCAATGCAATTGCCTCAAAATCTTAGTGGACTTTCTGCTATCTTTGTTTCAAGTCAATTCCTGCCACCAATGTGTCAGTTTGGATCCCTGGGGAAGCGGAATACTGAGATGGAGTTAGGAGTGCAAGAGATTTTTTTTTTAAGAGGGTGAGAATTATGAAAGTTAAAAGGGTGAGGAGGAAGGAACGGACAAAGAAGACCTTCAGACTGTGTGTAAATATCATATGTGTGACAAGAAATGGGGGAGAAAGTAGGACTGGGCAGGAAAAGCCTCAGACTATGACACAGATCTGATGAAAGTCTTTGCTAACGCAGCAGGGAGCTTCAGAGCGAAGACAGCTCATTAGAAGAGCCCCAGTTCAGCCGAAGTAGCCAGGCCCTTGGCCTCCTGTGCTCATCGTGGACTAGAGGCTGCTCAGAAAGAGTGTGATTTCAGTGCTAACGCTGAGGCTGTCTGCTAATCGCTCTCACTGCAAGTTCTTTCTCAAGGGGAGATGTGATTGGGCCACCTTCTCGGCTGCCAAGGCCAAGCGTCTGTTCTGGCTGCTTTGTGACTCTCCTTTATTGTTTTAATGGTGGCTGCTCTGAGGCCATTCAAAACAAGAGGGTTGGGTGGGGAGACCCCATTTTGATTAGACTTTTGCCAAGCAGACTTTTTTTTGCCTGACAAAGAATGCTGAATTGAGAGGAATTTGGGGGCTTGGGCTCTAATTTTGTCAGTCTTATCTCTTCCTATATCTATGCTTCCCTGCTTCTGACTCCGGAAAGTCTCCAAATTACGAAACTGTCAGTCAACTTAGACCTCAAACTACCAACAGAGAACATCTCAGAGAAGCTCCTTTTCTTCTGTCCCTATTGACAAATCTTCTCGAACCTACGTTCATCTTTTTCTTGTAGGACCTTTCCAAAAGCTTCAAGAAATAGCCAATATAACTCAACAGCTGAAATGTTTCCTGCCATTTTCCTTAACAATACAGCCTCACTAAGCAAGTGACTGGAATCTCAGTGCATGACAAGAACCTGAAGCAAATGTCTTGCCACCACCTACCAGGTGTTACCAACATCCCAGCCTATAATAGTTGGGTCCTCACTGCCCTCTGCCTGCCACCTTAACTCAGCCATTCTGTATTTTCAGATATATCATCTTCCCTGCTCACTTCAACTAAATTCAAAAGAATATGTTTGGCTACAAGTTACAGGGGCTAGGAGAGTAAAAATGTTTTTATTTACTCAGCAAGAAGTCTGGAGGTAGGGGGTCCCAGGGTAGGTTTAGCATTTCTGTGACATCAAGGAACCAGGTTGTCATCTCTGCCAGTCTTTGTCCTTCTCCTCATGGTCACGAGATGGCTGCCACAGCTTCGGTGGTTATCCTCACCTAACCATGTCCAAAGGCAGAAAGGAGGGTCACATAAAAGTGTTATCTTTGTGTGCCTCCCTCCTGTGATCAGGGAGGAGAAATCCTTCCCAGAGGCCTACTGGCATGGTTTTGTTAGGCAACCTTCAGTTGCAAAGGAGACTAGGCACGTGAGGCTCTGGCACTGGCACTCTTTAGTATAGGAGGGAGCGCAAGGTGCAGGGGGATTTGGAGCACAGCCAGACAGCAGTGTTTGCCATGGGAGCATGCCTATGGTCTCAGACCTCCACCCTCCAACTTGGACATAGATAAACCATCTGTCTTCCCTTCCTGGAGAGTAGCAGGTTATGAATAAATTATGCTGCCAGAGCCCAGAGAGTCCTTAAACCAAAGTACTGTCAATCCAAGGAGCTCATTAAATCCATATTAGTTACTATTGCTCATTTGGTGGCATCGGATTGTTCTCTAGGATGGGAAATATTGGCAGGAGAGGAAAAAGGGAGAAAATTTTCTCAAATCCACCTCACCACCACCTCCTTTATGAGATCGCCCCTGCCAGGTACACCAGTTATTTCTGGGGAACTAGTGAGCTGAGTGCATAAGTCCAGGGCAGGGGGATTGATATGTTCCAGAAAACTCTGTGCTAGTGTACCGGAGAAGGCTGTTGGAGAGAAGATACGTTATTGATGGAGCAAATTTAGCCACAAGGGAGGAAGCTGGGGAAATATTAGGGAACACCATGCCTTCATATGTCCCTGAACCCACGACTCTGTAAAGCCGCTTGTTCACCCTTCTGTGCACACACTATTCGTATCTCACTATAATGTTATCTTCCCAACTTCCTTAATCTCAGGATTCTTAAAAGGGTTTTAAGAAAATTTCCTTTCATTTCCAGAAGATACTTCCTCTGGAAGCCTGGCTGATGGCTGATTGTGGACCCAGAGCTCTAAACCAGAGAGCTTGTCAGAGTACCTTGATGACATGGCCACATGCAGCCATATCATCATTATTGCCATTTCCAGCCAGAGCCCCTTCAGTTGGCCCAGGCTTCCTGTGCAAAGGGCTGGGGATGCTGATGCAAGCAACTGCATGTGCCTCTGCAGCCCCGGACTGCTCCCTCACACTCCTGTCCCATCATTCCTGTGTTCATCTTCCCTCCTCAGGGCCTCATTGCTTTGCCAGCCTGACTCTATTACATCTCTCTGACATACTCCTGACCACTCCAGGCTCCTAAAGACCCATTCTGCGTTTGTTGGCCTGCTCAGGTTTCTCAAGTCTGTCATTCCAAGCCAAGAAAAGGGGTCCTAATTGTGGACACTACCTGGACCTTAGAGGCTATGCTAAGCTTGAACTGGCTCCCTCGGGAGTTTTCTGGATCTGGTTTGTACCTTTTCTAGACCATAGTCAGTACCTCTGTTCCCCTTTCATGCTCCTAAGGTCTGGCCAGTGCTGGTCTGGCTCTCAGAGATGGGAATGATGCATGCCCTTCATGCCAGGGTCATCCCAATGGGCTGTCACCTCCACGGCTGCTGGGTCTCCTGTGTGTGAGCACTGACCCGACTCTGATTTCCAAGATTGCCAATAGACTCACAGTACCATCAAAACTCAGCTCAGGGCCAGGTGCAGTGGTTCATGCCTGTAATCCCAGCACTTTGTGAGGTCAAGGTGGGTGGATCACTTGAGACTAGGAGTTCAGGACCAGCCTGGGCAATATAGCAAGACCCCATCTCTAAGAAGAAAAAACCAAAAACAAACAAAAAACTCAGTTCAGCCCTAAATCCATTAGTTTGAAAACTATTAATCACAAGATATTTATAACCCAGATGTCAGCTGGGATCCTTTTGACTTTTGAGATTCAAATGACATTGGGTTCAGAGCACAGTGAACAAAAATATGGGCCCTAAAGTCCATCTGCTCAGATCCCAAGTACAGGTACTGACTGTTCTTACTCACTGTGTGATCTTATGCAGGGACGTAATCTCTCTGTTTCTTTGTCTGTAAAATGGGCATAATAATACCTGTGTCAATTTGGGGTGATGATTTAATGAACTCTTGCAAGTAAAGCGTTAAGAGTAATGGTCAGCACACCATGTTACCATCAGCTCTGCCCCATGAGAAGAAAAGACCCTGTTGGATGAGTTTACATTTCTTCTAATAACTGCTGGCTCTAGATTTCTGCTGACCAGTTCCAGGGACTGTCTTGCCATCTCTTGCTCTCTGATTCTTTTCTGCACTGTCACCTCATGCTCAATGCCACCCTGATTTCTTCCCTCTCCCAAATACCTTCTGACCTGTAATGTTGGGTATGCAGAAGGCTTCCTGAAGTTTTAGGGCAAGGAGGGGGATTTATAACATAGTATCACACAATTTAGATTTAAATTGAAGAACTTCAGTTCTTTAAAGTCCTCTGACTCCACAGTCCCCAGCCTCTAGCCCTCTCCCTATCTCTTTTCTGGTTGTCTTTTCCTTACCTTTGCTTATTTTCTGTCTCCTTAGAGTAAAATTCTTAGGGCTTTACCTTCTGCATCAAAAATTCCCAGTGCTATATTTTCTTAAGGATAGTTCTAGTCATAGGAGGAACTCAAGTTGCAGCTTTTTAAATAACAAAAATTCCCCTCTATATGTGTTGATGATAACTAATTGTGACAATCAAAGATTTAAATGGGCACTAATAACAAAATGGCAACTAACAAGTATCATTAGCATGTGTTTCACAGTTTATAAAAGCACTTTCAAATTCTTTATTGTCTCATTGGAATTAATTTCCTTTTCCATTTGTGCCTGGAGGGTTTACAAATAAGGGCTTCATTACAGAGGACACACACACACAAGTACACACACACGCACATGCACACACATGCACACTTGTGCATAGCTCCCTGCTTTGTGTGGGCTCTGTGATGCCCATGTAAAGCTCCAAGAGAGACAAGGCCCCGTATCAATCCACAGACAAAGTCATTGGTGCAGTGTCTATTGATCCCAAGTCCTGGGCTGGAAACCCTGACACAACAGACCACCACAACGAGATATTACAACCTCACTCTCTCAGTGTATACACATATTGGGTTTCTGAAAATTCAGAGAATGGATGGGCTTATCTTCCTCCACGATTATTGGGTCATTTCTCAGCATGTCTGAAGCCTGAAAAGGATTGAGCCCTGATGAATCACACTCAGCATCCACAGTTCAAGAAGGAGAAATCTGAAATTTGAACAAAGACTTAAGTACTTCCAAGCACACAGCCTTTCATCTTTAAGGACTAATTCACAGTGTGCATTTTATACATCTTTATAGGGTCATGTTGCCATTCCTGGACCCTTATTTCTTAGCAAATGGGGGGTGGCGTGACACTTGTAAGTGAATGCAATCAGTGGAAGAGCTTGCCCTGACACGTATTTCACTGGGAGAGGCCATAAATATTTTCTGCACACACGTCTGTATACCCATGTGATGCTTCATTTTGGAAAGCAACAATAACAACTGTGTCATTAAGCAACAGAGAAGCTAATGTGTCAGCTGGTCTAGTAGGGAAGACAAACAAGGATCATCTTGTTAAGTCATAAAATGGATTGTGCTTTGGCACCAGGTGCCTGCTTGTTTGTGGGTCCCACAGTTCAAGGGCTTGAATTGAACCTGTGGTTGTAACTTTAGAGTATCACCACCTCAGGCACCTCACCAGTATCCTCTCTGCCCCCCAGGGTCCCTGCCTCGACTGTGATAGGAAATGGCTGGAGGTCCACAGCTTGGACTAGTCATTACCCAGGCCTTTTCAAAGTGTGCCCAAATAGCTGTTGAAATGGAACACACTCAGGTGTGTCCTTAGGGCTCTTGGCCACTGTTATATTTTTCAACACATTGTGTTGTAATTGTCTTACAGAGGAGGAAAAACATCTTTTCTTCTCTCCGTCTTAGGTTCATGGCTGAGGTCACTATTACAAAAGAGAGATTAACAAGAGAAAAGCATATATATTTATTTAATATAAGTTTTATGTGACACCAGAGCCTTCATAAGGAAATGAAGACCCAAAGAAACGGTTCAACCGAGGATTTTTTATAGTAGTTTTGATGAAGAATGGAGAGTCATGGAGAAATATGATAGGGCAAAAGTATGATCTAATGGTAATAAACTGGGAGAAATTAGCAAGGCCCATTTTTTCAGATTCTTCTCTGTGCCCCTTTGTCTTCAGAGATAAGGATGTTCCTTTCATCTGGGTATGGGGAGGGCACTTCTCACTTGAGGGTCGTATGACCTGCTTCAGAGGAAGGTCAGGAAATCCTTCCTAGGTTTTATGACCTGCTTCAGGGAAGAAGGGTGTGGGAAGGTGACAGCGACATGCCTGCTTCTGCTGTTTTCTCAAATTCCTTCAGCTTAAAATATTGTGGGGTAATGTGTCCTAAACCCCATCACTCTGATCACTTCTCAGTCTCCATCATTAGATGAAAAATTCCATGAGGACAGGGACTGTGTCCTATTTATGTCCATGTACCCAGCATCTAACAGAATGCCTGGCATATAGTAACTGATCAACAGGTTTGCCGACTGAGTAGATGAACAGCCCTATCCCAATAGGACAAAAGAATTAGTTCTTTTCTGAACTGAATTGTTGCCCTATGACAAATTCCCCTCCCCTAATTTGCTTTGGATCATTTTATGTCTCTTGCATTGCACGTAGGTAATAAATACTGAGAACATTTATACTTTATTTAGTCACACTCTCCCTAAACAGACATGATAATGAATAATTTTATCATAAAATCAAGTCAAAGGTAAAAGGGAAGTGAAACAGGTTGGGAGCATGGGAGAAAAGATGCCTGAGTTTGTCCTGAGGCCAGGCTTGGTGGCTGCATAGGCACCTGCAGCTGAGAGTGTGTCTCAGCCACCTCCTGGGGCAGTTGGAAATGTGGATGGCTGTGTTTGTCACGACTAGAGGGCACTGGTGGCTCTTAATGGGTGGGGCTCAGGGATGCTATACATCCTGTAATGCTCCAGTCAGTCCCCTACGATGAGGAATTTTCTGCCCTCATGCCATTAACACTCAAGATGGGAGCCACTGTTTATATTATAAGTTAGTTTAATTCCAGGATATGCTGGTTTCTTTCCTCCCTCCACCTTCTTTATTCTTTCCTTTCTTTCTTTCCTTCCTTCCTTCTTCAGTTTCTTCTTTCCTTCTTTTCTTCCTCACAATACTTACTGAGTATCTACTACTGGGAATGTACAGTGAGGCTTATGAAGATGAATCAGACACGGGCTTGGCCTCAGGGATCAAAGTCATGCAAGCAAAGACGTGACGTGCGCTTAAAAATCGAGAGAACTGGGCAGAAGAAGTAATAAGTGGAAGGAAAGTCAAGGTAAAATGTTATAGGAGAGCAGAAGAGGGAGAGATGTCCCCGAGGTTTCCAATGAAATGCATCCTATAAGTCATCTGATCATGTTTTATAGAGCTCTGCAGTTTACAAAGCCTTTTCCTATGTATTTTCTGATTTATATTAATCCTCAAAATAACCCTATAAAAGTACTTTCTTTGCCCTCAGATTTCCTCCTCACTGTTTGTCTGCTGTACCCTGTGTTACCAGGGGCCGGAGGCTGCAGGACATGTCCCCGCCCTTACCAGCTGGCTTCGGCTGGGTTTTGTCAATGGGAAGTGCCGGTGGGAGGTGGCATCTTCTCCATTGAGCACAGGTAGCTGCTGCTTCTCTGGGGCTCCATCTTCCACCAGGCAGGCCTCTGTGCCTGGACTCCAGAACTCTGCCTCCTGCTCTTCTCTCTCCTGCTGAGGGGCAGTATGGCTTCCTGCTGTTGAAATCTCTGGCTTACTTCACCATGCCCTTTTGAGTTTTAGAGCCTCCATCACCTGAGTAAGCAATCCTTGGCGTTATTATAAATTTCCTGGGTTGGAAATATTTGAAGGCAATTTTGTTTTCCTAATTAGATCCTAAGTAGAAGGAAAGCATCATTCTTAGCAGTTTAGAGATAAGGAGAGATTTAAATGACTTCCCCAAAGTCAACCAGCCATGAGATTCAGAGCTCTGTTTCCTGACTCCAAATCCAGGCCTTTATTTACCACCTCCCATAGAGATAATAGCAATGAAAAGGTAACATAAAGACTTTTCCAAGATCATGGGAAAGACATATCAGGTTGGATTTTATTACTTTTTCCTGTGTGCTTTTAAATTTGAAAGAGCTTTAAGCTTTTGTGATATGACTTTTGTTTTGATGGGTCTTGGAAAAAATTAATAACGTGGATGCAGTGAAAAAGGAACACTTACATACTGTTGGGAATATAAATTAGCACAATCTCTATGGAAAAGAGTACAGAGTAGATCTACTATTCAGTCTGACAATCTCACTACTGGGGATCTACCCAAAGGAAAAGAAATCATTATATGAAAAGGACACCTGCAATCATATGTTTATTGCAGCAGAATTCACAATTGCAAAGATATGGAATCAACCTAAGTGTCCATCAACTGAGGAGCGGATAAGGAAAATGTGGTATATATACACCATGGAGTACTACTCAGCCATGACAAGGAATGAAATAATGTCATTTGCAGAAACTTGGATGGAACTGGAGACCATTATCCTAAGTGAAGTATCTCAGGAATGGAAACCAAATATTGTATGTTCTCACTTATAAGTAGGAGCTAAGCTACAGGTACATAGGGGCATATAGAGTGGTACAATGGACATTGGAGACTCAGAAGAGAGGAGGGTTGGACGGAGGCAAGGGAAGAAAAACTACCTATTGGGGCAATGTAAACTGTTTGGGTGACAAGGACACTAAAAACCCAGACATCATCACTATACAATTCATCCATGCAATCAAAACCCACTTGTACCCCAGAATCTATCGAAATATAAATTAAAAAAAAAATTGTTCGAGGTTTAATATGCTATCATGTAGGAAAAAAATCAGAGGTATGAACAAATTCTATAGATATTTTGCTTGAGGAAGTTGCAAACAAAGAACACATTTAGCTTTCACTTTTGACAGTATGAATAAATCTTTTTCCTCAAAAAAATAAAAAAGAATACTATACAAGTACATATGGATATTGCCTTGACATTTGACAAAGTCGCTCATGATCGCCTGGTGGAACAATGCATGTTGGTACAGTCACGCGGATTAGTAAATGATTGATGTAAGATTTTTTAAAAGTCCTCAGAGTACTTTGTGCTGTCATATCTCATAATATTGCTGTGATAATCATGATGATCTCATCTTTGAATGAAGAAAAGTGAAAGTCATATTGAAAATGCTTTGGCTCCGGCATGGTGGCTCATACCTGTAATCCCAGCACTTTGGGAGGCTGAGGCAGGAAGATCGCTTGAGGCCAGGAGTTCAAGACCAGCCTGAGCAACACAGCAAGACCTGGTCTCTACAAAAAATTAAAAAATTAGCCAGGCGTGGTGTCGCGTGCCTGTAGTCTCAGCTCCTCGGGAGGCTGAGGCGGGAGGTTGCAGTGAGCTATGATGACTCAACTGCACTCTAGCCTGGGCAACAGAGTGAGACCATGTCTTAGGAAAAAAAATGCTTTGAGTTTAGAGAAGTTTTTGTAAATATATGAATCAGAGATACATTTGTCCAGGTTACCACACCCTGGCTACGAGGATGTTTTAATTCCTAAATGTTACTGAATTAATTACTAAATGTTACCAATCACTAAATCAACTAATTTAATAATAATCATGAAGTCCTGTTTTCCCAAAAGGCCTTATGAGGATGGGCCAGTTTTTGAAGTAAGGGCCTTGGTGACACAGGCCAGCAAGAAGGTGGCCTGGGAGAGCAAGACAGGGAAGGGGCTCTGTGAGAAGGCTCGGTTTGCAGGCACTGCTTATTCAGATGATGCCATGACTTGACTCTTATTATTTCTCCTAGAGAACAAGCAACTAAAAATGGGAATCCAGGAACATTAAGTCACGCTCCAAGAGTTGTCCCTTACACCACATCTGTCCCAGCCAAATCTATTTGGCCTTGAAAGCAGAGGAGAGAAACAGGAAGAAGGGCATTCAGTGGTGGTGTTTCCCTCTTTGTACATGAAACCCAATAAGCAGCTTCATTTCCTTTTAAAGTGCGTGGTGTTGAATGCTAAATTATCCATGTCTTTGAGGGGTTGAGTTTGGGTGAGTTTACATATATACCCCAGTGATTCTCCCACTATGGATCTTCGGTGACATTTGGAAAATTCTGGGGTCATTTTTGTTAGACATAATGGTTTCAGGTAGTTTAGTGCATGTTAGTTGTTAGGACAGTTCATACAACAAAGAATTATCCTAGAGTTATCCCACCTACCCCCTAGGTGGAACCTATGGTACTCTGTTGTGAATATCTTACTAATTCCATGAAAGTCTACACTCCTTCTGGGCTTATGGCTGGGGTTGGGGTCTCCCCTGAAAAGGAAGGGCTTCCCAGGTATCAATTTTCTGGAGAAGAGGCGATTTGTCAGGCAAAAACTCTCATAGTTATTAAGGGCAAAATATCCAAGAATGTTTCTGCTTGGAACAGATATAGGACCACCTGCAAGAGAGGGTTGACATGAGCTCATATTAGAGAAGCTGGAGTTATCACCAAATTTCTTTGGGCTGTGGAAGGAGCAAGCTGGCCTATTTCATCTAACTGCACTGGTGAACAGCATCTTTTCCACATTGTTAGGCTGGTGGAAAGTGAGAGTCTTCCTTTGATGGCTGCATGTAAGGGGCTATAGCAGCTTCTAATGTCTGAGTGGTGATGGCAGCGATGGGAATGAAAGAATTCCAAAGGAAGGCAAATCCTGAGGGAAAAGAATAAGTCTTTAAATTTTGTTCACCCCTTCCCACTTGTGGAGTCTCCTGCCATTGCCAACTTTGGAAGATTGAACTGTCATTATTATATGGCTAGGTGCTCATCGATGCTGTTTCCTCTCCCTGGGCACGTAGGAAGACTACATTTCCCAGTACTTAGTTTGGGGCCATAGAACTGGTATGGCCCACAGGATGTAGGCTGACATGGTATGCCGCTTTCAGATCTGGCCCCTGAAGTCTCCTGTGAGATTCTTAGCTCACTCTGGTCCCCATCCTCATGCAAGGCGGAGCCACTCTATGGGAGCAACCTAGTTCCCTGGGTACTGCTTAAAGGAAAACTGCCCAGAAGACTCACGCAACCCACATTGGACTGATACACAAATGAGAATTAAACTTCTGTTGTACTAAGTCACTGAGATTTGAGGGTTTATTACAACAGCATAGCCTAGTTTATGTACAAGGACTCTGAAAGGGCACTAATCAATAAATTGCAGCTACTTAACCTGGAGAAAAGGTATAGTGGTATATGACAAGGCTCCGCTTTCTGCCTGTTAACGACATGGATGAGAATCCTGGTAGTATGCTGATCAAACTGGAAACTGATAGAAAACAGGAAGGAATATCTCGTGTATTTGATAATAATATAGAAATCTAAAAACAACTAGAAAATTTTGAATAATGGACCATAAGGCTAAATGGAAACTCCTATACTTATATCCAAAAAGCTAATCATACAAGTATAGAATGGATAATATACGAAAAATGACTTCAAGGTTTAAAATGACAGTAAGTTCAATATGAGTTAACATGCTGCAGTTATACAGTATAATCTCCAGCTGCATTAACAGAAATACAGAGTGTGAAACTGCAGATAGTAGATCCATTCTCTCTTTCAGTGCTCGAACCAGTACTGTGCTCTCTAGTTGCTTCAGTTTAAATTTTAGGAATATCTCCATAGAAAAAACAGTTGCCATTATTGTAAGGGCTTGAATTAACGCAATGAGGAATGATGGAAAGGACTGGACATATTTACTCTGCAGAAAACTTACAGGGACCTTGACAATCATCTTAAAATATAGTTTTTTTGAGGTATAACTCACATGCCATAAAACTCGCTCTTTTAAATTGTACAATTCAATGATTTTAGTATATTCTTAAAAGGTTTTACAACAATCATCACTATTTAATTTCAGAATATTTGCATCACCCAAAAAGAAACCTCATATACATTAGCAGTCACTTCCCATTTCCCCCTCCCTGTAGTTTCTAGTAATCACTAATCTATTTTATGTCTCTATGTAGTTGTCTATTCTGGATATTTCATATAAATGGAATCATATAATATGTGGCATTATGTGTCTGGCTTCTATTAGTGAGCGTAATGTTTTCAAGATGCATCCACTTTGTAGAATACATCAGTACTTTGTTCTTTTTCATGGCAGAATAATATTGCATTATATGAACATACCACATTTTGTTTATCCATACATCAATTGGTGGACATTTGGGTTGTGTTCACCTTGTGGCTTTTAGGAATAATGCTTCTATGAACATTGATGCACAATTTTTTGTGTGACATGTTTATAGTTCTTTTGGGATATACTTAGGAATGAAAATGTTGAGTCATATGGCAACTCTATTTAACTTTTTGAGGAAATGCCAAGCTGGTTTCCAAAGCAGCTACACTGTTTTATATTCCCACCAACATTGACAAGAGTTTCGATTTCTCCACGAACTGTCCAGTACTTGTTATTGTCTGTGTTTTTTATTATAGCCATCCTAGTGGGTGTGAAGTGGTATCTCATTGTGACTTGATTTGCATTTTTCTAATGACTAACTATGTTGAGCATCTTTTCATGTGCCTATTGCCACATGTATATCTTCTTTGGAGAAATGTCTATTCAGATTATTTCCCATTTTTTAATTGGGTTACTTGTCTTTTTATTATTGAGTAATGATTCTTTTTATATCATGGATGCTAGACCCTGATCAGATATATGATTTACGAATGTTTTATCCCATTTCATGCATTCTTTCACTTTCTTGATAGTATCTTTTGCTGCGCAAAAATTTTTAATTTTGAAGTCCAGTGTATTTTTTCTTTGGTTGCTTATACTTTAGGTGTCATATCTAGGAAATCATTGCCTGATGCAAGGCCATAAAGATTTAACCTTGTTTTCTTCATTGCCTATCATTTAGGTATTTGATCCATTTTGAGTAAATTTATGTTTGAGTAAATATATTTTGAGTAAAAATATGGTGGGAGGTTCAGGTCCAACTGTATCTTTTTGCATGTGTGTATTCAGTTCACCATTGGTTAAAAAGACTATTCTTCCCCCATTGAATAGTTTAATTTCATTTATTTACACACTAATCTATTATTTCCTTCCTCCTGCTTGCTTTGGGTTTAATTTGCTTTTCTTGTTTCTTAAGGAAAAAGGTTAGGTTATTGATTTGGGATTTTTTAAAAAATATAAATCTTTATAGCTATAAAATTCCCTCTAAGCACTGTTTCCATAGCCTCCCTTAAGTTTTAGTATGCTGTGTTTTTGTTTTCATGCAACTCAAAGTATTTTCTAATTTTCCTTATGTTTTCTTCTTTAGCCAATTGGTTATTCAGGAGTGTGTTGTTTAATTTCTAAATATATATAAACATTCTAAATTTCCCTTTGTTGCTGATTTCTAATTTCATTCCATTGTGGTCAGAGAATTCGCTTTGTATGATTTCAATCCTTTTAAATATATTTTATGGCCTACTATGTGTTCTATCTTGGAGAATGTTTTATGTGCACTTGCAAGGAATTTGCATTCTTTTATTGTTGGGTAGAGTGTTCAATAGATGTCTGTTAGGTCTTGTTGGCTTATAGTGCTGTTCATGACTTCTATTCCCTTTTTGATCTTCTGTCTAGTTGTCCTGTCCATAATTAAAAGTGAAGCATTGAAGTTGAAGTCTCCAGCTATTATTGTTGAATTGTCTATTTCTCTCTTTAATTTTGTCAGTTTTTACTTTATGTATTTTGGTGCTCTGTTGTTAGGTACACACAGGTTTATAATTGTTACATCATCTTGATAGATTGGACCTTTTATCATTATAAAATGTTTTTTTTTGTCTCTAGTGATTTTTCTGTTAAAGTATTTGATATTAATATAGCCACTTAAGCTCTCTTTTAGTTATATTTTCATTGTATATCTTTCCATCCTTTTACTTTCCAACTATTTGTTCAAATTTAAAATCTGTCACTTGTAGACAGCACATGGTTAGATCACGTTTTTTAAAAATATGCATTATGTCAATCTCTTTCTTTCAATTTCACTGATTAAATAATTTAGATTTTATGTAATTTACTGTTAAGTTAGAAGCCATTTTGCTATTTGTTTTTCATACATCATGGCATTTTTGTTCCTCTGTTCCTCTATTACTGCCTTCTTTTGTGTTAAAGAGATATATTCTAATATATCTTTTTTTTTTTAAAGAGACAGAGTCTAGCTCTGTCACCTACGCTAGAGCGTAGTGGTACAGTCATAGCTCACTGCAGCCTCAAACTCCTGGACTCAAGTGAACCTCCTGTCTTGGCCTCCCAAAAGCACTGGGATTATAGGCATAAGCCACTGTGCCTGACCTCCTCTAAAAGTGTGTCATTTTAGCTCTCTTGTCATTTCTTTTACTACATATATTTTGAGTTATTGTCTTAATGATTGCTTTATGGATTAACACCTTAATTTATGGCAATCTAGTTTGAATTAATTTCATCTTAATTTTAGTAGTATATAAAACCTTTGCTCCTATATAGGCCCATTCTCTCCCCCCTCTTCTGTGCTACTGTTACACAAATTGCATTTTTATACATTGTGCCTCCATCAACACAGATTCATAAACATTGCTTTAGGAAGTTGTCTTTTGAATCACATAGAATAAAAAAAGGGATTGCAATCAAAATATACGTTTATACATTTTTTATATTTACCTCTGAGGTTACCTTTACCAGCACTCTTTATTTATACATATGGATTTGAATTACTGTCTAGTGTCATTTCATTTCAGTCTGGGAGCTCCCCTTAGTATTTCTTGTATGGCAGGTTTACTAGCAACAATTCCCTTAATTTCTGTTTATTAAAAAATCTCTTCTTCATTTCTGAAGAATAGTTTTGCTGGAGACAGAATTCTTGACTGACAGTCTTTTCCTTTCAGCACTTTGAATATGTTATACTACTGGCTTCTGGCCTCCATGGTTTCTAGTGAAGAATTAGCTACTAGTCTTACTGTGTATTTCTTGTATGTGATGAGATCCTTCTCTTTTGCTTTCAAGATTCTCTCTTTGTCTTTCAACAGTTTAATTATGATGTATCTGTGTTTAGATCTCTTTGAGTTTATATTGCTTGAAGTCTGAGTTTCTTACATGTGTAAATTAATGTTTTTCATCAAATTTGAGAAGCTTTTGGTCATTATTTCAATTATTATTTCTGCTCCTTTCTCTCTCTCCTCTCCTGTTGGCAGTACTGTTATACACATATTGATGTGCTTTATGATCTTTATGTTTCTCTTTATACTATTTATTTTACTTCATCCTTTTTTCTTTCTGTCCCTCAGACTGGATAATCTCAATTGATCTATCTTCATGTTTGTTCTTGTTATTATTTGTTATTGATGTTGTTTGTATATTTGTTTCATGACCTTTCTGAACTAGTTTTGTAAAGTCAGTCTGTATTTTTTGTTATGTCTCTATTCTATTCCATTGATTTGCTATCCCTAGCTCTATAACCATACTCTCTCAATTTTAACATAAAATTTGGTATATACTAGACACTAATACTTTTGTCTTCAGGATTGTATTGATTTTTAATCTTCTGCATTTTCATACTACTTTTAGAATCTCCTTGTCAATTCCACAATAACAACAGCAAAAACCTGTTGGGATTTTGTTTTGGATTGCATTGAAAAATCAATTTAGGGAAATTGTCATCTTGACAACATTGACTCTTTCAATATATGCATACAAGGGGACTTCAGAAAGTTCATGGAAAAATGGAATTAAAAGATAAAAATAAAATATGTAAAATTTATTTTTCATTATAAGCACTACCAAGTTAAAGAAACTTTTGTAAGCAATGATACCAACTATTTAGTTCATCCCTAAAAAACTGAAGGTGCTGGGAATTTAACCATGTCAATGCAGTCTTTTTTTACATGATTAACTGAAGAAAAATGTGTGCCCTTTAAAGATTTTTCAAGATTAGGAAACAAAAAGCAGTCAGAAGCATCAAAATCAGGACTGTAAGGTGGATGCCTAATGATTTCCCATCAAAACTCTTGCAAAATTGCTCTTGTTTGATGAGAGGAATAAGCAGGAACATTGTCATGATAAAGAAAGACTCTCTGGTGAAGTGTTCCCAGGAATTTTTTGGCTAAAGGCTTGGCTAACTTTTTCAAAACACTCTCATAATCAGATGTTATTGTTGCTTGACTCTCTAGAAAGTCAAAACAAAATGCCTTGAGTATCCAAAAAAACTTGCCATGACCTTTGGCTCTTGAAGGGTCTGCTTTTGCTTTGACTGGACCACTTGCACCTCTTGGTAGCCATTGCTTTGATTGTGCTTTGTCTTCAGGATCATAGTGGAAAAGTCATGTTTCATTTCCTGCTACAGTTCTTTGAAGAAATGCTTCAGGATCTTAATCCCACTTATTTAAAATTTCCACTGAAAGCTCTGCTCTTGTCTGCAGCTGATCTGGGCACAATAGTTATGGCACCCCTGGAGTGGGAAGTTTGCTCAACTTTAATTTTTCAGTCAGAATGTGTAAGCTAAACCAATTGAGATGTCTATGGTGTTAGCTATTGTTTCTGCTGTTAATCACCAGTCCTTTTCAATTAGAGCACAAACAAAATTAATTTTTTCCTCAAAAATTGATATGGATGGTCTGCATCTGTGGACTTTGTGTTCAACATCATTTCATATATCTTAAAATGAGTTATCCATTTGTAAACTGCTGATTTCTTTGGGGCATTGTCCCCCTAAACTTTTCATAAAGCATCAATGATTTCACCATTCTTCTAACCAAGCTTCACAATAAATTTGATGTTTGTTCTTGGTTCAATTTTAGCAGAATTCATGTTGCTCTGAAGGGGGCTTTTTTCAAACTGATGTCTTATCTCTTTTAGTCCCTCAAACTAGATCCTGTTCAGACACCTTATAACAAGTTAGCACTAGTTTATTTGGGTCCAAAAAATTGAAATTCATGCATAGTTTTTTCATAATATGCATTTTATATGAACTTTTTGAAGATCCCATGTATGATATATCTCTCCACTTATTCTGAATTCTTTAATTTCTCTCAGTAATGTTTTATAGTTTTCTATGTAGAGGTCTTGCATATCTTTTGTTAGATTTTTTTCATGGATATTTAGTGCTTCTGGATGTTACTGCAAATGGAATCTCATACTAAAATTTATTTTCCTACCATTTTTTGCTGGTATAAAGAAATAAAATTGATTGGCATATTTGCTGTAGTAAACTTATAAATATAAATTTTAATAGTAGGTAGGTCACTCTGAACTTTCTGCATATACAATCTTGCCTTCTGAAAAAAAGAAAAGAAAGAAAAAGTTTGTTTTATTCTTCCTCTCCAATCCTTACAAATTTACTTCTCCTTCTGGCTTTATTGTACTGGCTAAATCTTTATTACAATATGAATATAAAGGGTGATAGCAAGCATCTTTAATTCATTTTAAATCTCAGAGTAAAGTCTTTTAAAAATTTACCATTAACTCTGGTGATTACTCTAGGTTTGGATACATATTCTTTAATAAAGGGTATTCCTTTTTTTTTCTTTAACAAAATTTTTTTATTGGTTTTGTTTTGTTTTTATTCTTCTCTCCAGGTCTCAGTCATTTATTTCCACAACTCCTTGAGAGAAGCAGTTATAAGAGGCTTATTTTATCGTTATACAAAGAAGGGCATAGGATACTTTAAGCCTACCTGTTCAAACAATGAGTTACAATATATTCCACAACAAAAAATTATGACTATACTAATTTTAAAGTTGATTATTAAACAGCACCAGGCTTTTATAATAAAACAAGAGTTCATTCCAGAGATTGCAAACTGGCGACCAGGAAGGTAAATCTGGCCACAGATAATTTTGTCTGATCCATTAGTCAATAACAAAATCAAGATGAAAATCAAAAAATATTTCAAATTGAACAAAAGTGACAAAAGCTACCACAGTCTCTGGGATACAACCAAAGCAGTGCTAAGAGGGAAGTACATAGCAGTAAATGACTATATCAAAAAGATAGAAAGATCACAAACTAACAACTTAGTGTCACACCTCCAGGAACTAGAAAGAGAAGAACAAACCAAACTCAAAGCTAGTAGAAGAAAAGAAATAACAAAGATCTTGCAGAACTAAATGACATGGAAGCCAAAAAACAATACAAAGGATCAAGGAAAAAAAATGCTAGTTCTTTGAAAAGATAAACAAAACTGATACACCACTAGCTGGATTAACCAGTGTAGAAGATAAAGGATTCAAATAAGCTCAATCAGAAATGAAAAAGGAGACATTACAACTAATACCACAGAAATGCAAAATATCATCCGAGATTACTATGAAAACCTCTAGGCACACAAACTAAAAAATCTAAAAAGAATGGATACATCTTTGGAAAGACAAAACCTACCAACCTTTAATCAGGAAGAAATAGAAATCCTGAACAGACCAATAATGAGTAGCAAGATTGAAACAGGAATAAAAATTCTCCCCTCCCCCCAAAAAAAGCCCAGGACCAGATGGATTCGCAGCCAAATTCTATCAGACCTACAAAGAAGAACTGGCACCTTTCCTACTGAAAGTCTTCCATAACATTGAGAAGGAGGGAATCCTCCCTAACTCATTCTATGAAGCCAGTTTCACCCTAATACCAAATCCAGGAAAGACACAACAAAAGAAAACTACAGAATGATATCCCTCACAAACATAGATGCAAAAATCCTCAACAAAATGTTAGCAAACTGAATCCAACAGCACATCAAAAAGATAATTCACTGTGATCAAATGGGTTTCATCCCAGGAATGCAAGGATGGTTCAACATATGCAAATCAATAAATGTGATTCACCACATAAACAGAATTTTTTAAAAAACCATATGATCACCTCAATAGATGAAGAAAAACATTTGATAAAATCCAGCACCACTTTATGGTAAAAAACTTCAACAAACTAGGCACAGAAGGAACATAACCTCAAAATAATAAAAGCCATATATGACAAACTCACAGCCAACATCTTACTGAACAGAGAAAAATTGAAACATCCCCACTAAGAACTGTAACAAGACAAGGATGCCCACTGTCACCACTTCTATTCCACAAAGTACTAGAAGTCTCAGCCAGAGCAATCAGGCAAGAGAAAGAAATAAAGTGTATCCAAATTGGAAAAGAGGAGGTCAAACTATCCATGTCTGCAAATGACATGACCTTGTATCTAGAAATTCCTAAGTCTTCTCCAAAAGATTTTTAAAATTGATAAGTTCAGTAAAGTCTCAGGTTACAAAATTAATGTACACAAATCAGTAGCATTTCTATACACTAATAACAGTCAAGCTGAGAGTCAAATCAAGAACTCAATACCATTTACAATAGCTGTAAAGAAAATAAAATACCTAGGAATATGTTTAACTAAGAATGTGAAAGATGTCTACAAAGAGAACTAGAAAACACTAACAAAAAAAATCATAGATGACACAAAGAAATGTAAAAATATCCCATGCTCACAGATTGGAAGAATCAATATTGTTAAAATGTCCATACTGCCCAGAGTAATTTATATGTTCAATGCAATTCCCACCAAATACCAACGTCATTTTTCACAGAGCTAGAAAAAACAATCCTAAATTTCATATGGAACCAAAAAAGAGACTGAAGAGCCAAAGCAATCCTAAGGAAAAAGAACAAATCTGAATGTATCACAGTACTGAACTTCAAGTTATACTACGAGCCTATATTAACCAAAACAGCATGCTGCTGGTATAAAGGTAGACACGTAGATCAATAGAACAGTATAGAGAAGCCAGAAATGAAGCCATATACCTACCAGCAACTGATTTTCAAGAAAGCAGACAAAAACATAAACTAGAGAAAGGATGCACT
This sequence comes from Daubentonia madagascariensis, assembly GCA_023783475.1. Classification (NCBI taxonomy): domain Eukaryota; kingdom Metazoa; phylum Chordata; class Mammalia; order Primates; family Daubentoniidae; genus Daubentonia; species Daubentonia madagascariensis. The sequence continues at coordinate 7,554,844 of JAKFHU010000316.1, forward strand.
ATTCAACAAATGGTGCTGGGAAAATTGGACAGCCACATGCAGAAGAAGGAAACTGGATCCCTGTCTCTTACCACATACAAAAATTAATTCAAGATGGATTAAAGACTTAAATGTAAGACTTGAAACCATAAAAAATTCTAGAAGAAGACCTAGGAAAAACTCTTCTGGACATTGGCCCAGGCAAAGAATTTATGACTAAGATACCAAAAGCAAATACAACAAAAACAAAAATTAATAAATGGAACTTAATTAAACTAAAAAGTTTCTGCACAGAAAAGGAAATAACAGAATAAAGTCATTATATCAAAAAGACACTGGCAATCATGTTTATTGCAGCACAATTCACAGTCACAAAGATATGGTTTAAGTGTCCATCAAGTGATGAGTGGATTAAAAAAATGTGGTATATATAATTGTTCTATCAATTATTGAGAGTGTAATGTTATAGTCTCATTATAACTGCAAATCTTTTACATGTCCTTTTACATCTGTCATTTTTGCTTTATGTATTTGCATACAAATATAGATTAGGTACATAAAATTTTAGAATCATATATGATTCTGATAGATTCACCATTTTATCTTGTGAAACATCCTTGTTTCTTTCTGGTAATTGATCTTGCCTCAGTGTTTACTTTTCTGATATTATGAGTTATAGCAGCTAATTCTTTACAACTCAAATGTGCTATCTTTTCTATCCTTTATTTTCAATATTTAATAACTGTTTCTTAGCATATGGCTGATTTCTATAACATTTTATTTATTTATTTATTTTGGAGATAGGATCTCTCTCTGTCATGCAAGCTAGAGTGCAGTGACATCATGGGGGAGAGGGGAGAGGGAGACCCACTCTCTTACTCTTACTGAATTCTCAGATTGTTTCCTTTTATTAGCCCAGTCTGGGGGAGGGCTCTCTGGGAGGTGTGGGATGTTATCAAATGATCAACAGGTGTCCTCAAAATTCCATCTGCATATAGGAGCTCCCTCTCCAGAAAGCCCACCTGGGGGTTGAACCACAATGCACATTCAAGCTAATGGCATAATAATTACACTTAGGTTACTCTGGGTCACTTTCTAAATCCTGTCATGCCTGGGCTAGGGAATTCCCAGATTGATAAAGCATCCCCTCCTTCCCCAGGTGTAGCAGTTGCTCGGGATAGGATTAAGGGCAACACCAAAATGGAGAGCCTGCCCTCATCCTTCTTCCCAGGTAGAGAAACTGCTTGAGACAGCACCAAAGCAGGCACCCTTGTCCCTAGAGGAGCCAGAGATCCTAATTGTCTAACAATTCTATATAAATTTTATATCCTAAAACATACTATGATTGTTTCATAGAATCAATATTCTCTTACACTTTATCCATATTTTCACCAGTTCTCTTGGGTATTACTTAGGCAGGCATTTCCTTGCTTCAATTAGAGATCATCTTCCTTCAGCCTAAAGAATACTCTTCAATGTTTCATTGTTTCTTAGTGTGAATCTGCTGTGGTGATTTTTTTCTCAATTTTGTTTGGCTGACAATGTCTTTATCTTCTTTTTTTTACAATGATAATTTATCTTCCTGCCTTCATAATTTCTCCTTTGATTTTAGTTTGGTGTGATTTCCATCTGTGTATCTTTCTTGTGGCTAATGGAGCTTCTTGAATGTATCAGATGATATCCTTTGTTTTGGAACATTCATTATTTCTTCAGTTGTCACTTTGGTTCTATTTTCTCCCTCTGGAGCTCCAATTGTAGGTATAGTGGACTTTTCACTATCTCGTATAACTCTTAAGCTTTATTCTGTATTTTCCACATTCTTGTCCCTTTGTGTCAGTCAATACATTTTATTCTGACCTATATTCTAGTTTACTAAACATCTTTTAAGCTGTATGTAATTGCCTTTTAGATTTTTTCCATTGAGGGTTTTTTTTTTTTAACAGTTTTATTGAAATGTAATTCACATACCATACAATTCACCCATTTAAAGTGTACAATTTAATGGCTTTTAGTGTGTTCACATCACTGTGTGTCCATCACTGCAATTATTTTTGGAACATTTTTATTATTCCCCAAAATAAACCCTGCAACCCTGCACCCCTTAGCCATCACCTCTTAACCTCCCATCATGCTCACCCCTGGGCAGTCACTAGGCTACTTTCTGTCTTTATAGGTTTTCTTGTTCTTGACATTTTATATAAATGAAATCACACAATATGTGATTTTTGTAGCTGGCTTCTCTCAGTTAGCACAGTTTTCAAGATTGATCCCTGTTGTACCATGTTTCAGAACTTCATTTCTTTTTATTTCTGAATAACATTACATTGTATAAGTGTACCACATTTTATTTATTCATTTATCTGTTGATGGACATTTGGGTTTATTCCATATATTGAGTTTTAAATTTCACTTATAGTTTTCAGTTTTAGAATGTTAATTTTATTCTTTTTTATATTTTCTAGTTCAAACTTTTTATTTTGTTAATTAATTTCTTAAACATATCAATCTATGTTTTATATCTACAATACCTGGATTTTCTTGTTTTTGTTCTGTTTCTATTACCTTTTTCTCCCTTATATTTTTTTTCTCTAGTCTTCCTTGTATGTATACCTACTTTTAAAAATTGAATGTCAGCTATTTTGGATGAAAAATGTTAGAGATAATTTGTGGCTTTGGATTATGCTATCCTCCTCTGGAGAGGATTTATGTTGCCTCTGGAAGGCATTTGGGCCAGGGAGCTAATCATCTTAATCCAATCAGTCTTGATTTAAGTGTTTGTAAGGTGTGTGGTCTATTTGTGGTTCAACCTTATTCCTTAAGCTTCCAATCCTAAAAGCCCAGGGTGTTTACCAGGGTCCTTCCTTCTTAGTGATTTTCAAGTTTTGATCCTTCAGCCTGAAGCTGCTAAAAGCTCTGTTCTCAGACTCTCAGCTACCACTTTCACTTCCAACATAAGTGATAGTGATAAGTATAAGTGGCCTTAAATTATTTGTTTACGTTTTTGGGGTTTTCTCCTCTTCTATATCTTTGCTCCACAAGTCTCATTTCCTTGGTAGGTCTCATGTCTTTAAAAATATTTATTTATTTCATTTTATTTTTAAATATTTTTTAAATTTCAAAAAATTAAGGGGGTACAAGTGTTTTTTTTTTAACATGGATATCATGTATAATGCTTAAGTCAGGACTTTTGGAGTGCCCATCACTAGAATAGTGTTCATTGTACCCAATAGGTAATTTTTTTATCCCACACCCACCCTCCAGTCCTCCCCCCTTCTTGGTTTCTCGTGTCCTTAATATCACTTTGTGCCTGTGTGTACCCATCTATTGGCTCCTGCTTATTAGTGAGAACAAATGGTGCTTGGTTTTCCATTCCTGAGATACTTCACTTAGGATAATGGTTTCCAGTTCACTCCATGTTGCTGCAAATGACATTATTTTGTTCCTTTTTATGGCTGAGTTATACTCCATGGTGGTGTGTGTGTGTGTGTGTGTGTAAGGGAACTTAGGTTGATTCCATATCTTTGCAATTGTGAATTGTGCTGTGATAAACATTTGAGTGCAGGTGTCTTTTTGATTAAATAACTTCATTTCCTTTGGGAGATACTCAGCAGTGGGATTGCTGGATTGAATGGTAGGTCTACATTTATTTCTTTTGTTAGGTAAATAGCAAGGGACCTCCAAGACTCTCCTAGGAGACAAAAGTGGGTGCCTTGCCTTGGTTTTATCTTGAGCAATTGCCCCACCTGGGAAGAAGGACAAAGGTGTGCCTCTGTTTGGTGCTGCCCCATCTTAATCCTGCCCCAAGCAACTGCCACACCTGGGGGAAGGAAGAACCCCTGCTAATGTGCAAAAGAATGCAGGGAATCCCCAGCCTGCAGGCCAGGCAGCCTAGGCACAATAGGATTTGGAAAGTGACCTAAAGTAACCTAAGACTAATTATCATGTTGTTAACTGTCCATCAAAATGGTTCCATGGTGATGTCTGAAACATGAAACACAAGGCAGGCCCAATCCAGACACTATAAAACAAAACCCTAAACCGTAATCAAAGCCCTTTTGTTACAACAGATGGGTCTGTTTACCATTCTGGGGTGAACATATCTTGCTATCACTCTGTAAACCTTTCTTATCCTTCCTCAATAAACTTCATTTCATTCTTGCCTTGCTTTTGGTGTGTCTGGTCATTCTTCAGCCAAGAGCACACCAAGAACCGAGAACAAACAAGATTACCGACCCTGAACCCCGACACATTGAGCAATCTTCATATTGTTTTTCATAGAGGTTGTACTAATTTGCAGTCCCACCAAGAGTACATAAGCATTCCTTTCTCCCTGCATCCTTGCCAGGATCTATTGTTTTTTGACTTTTTAATAATGGCCATTCTGACAGGGGTAATGTGGTAATCCCAAGCTTTATTTGGAACCAAAAAAGAACCCTAATAGCCAAAGCAATCTTAAGTAAAAAGAACAAATCTGGAGGCACATCACATTACCTGACTTCAAATTATACTACAAGGCTATAGTAATCACAACAGCATGGTACTGGTATAAGAGTAGAGACATAGACCAATGGAACAGGACTGAGAACCCAGATATAAAACCATCCTCATACTTTCATCTGATTTTTGACAAAGCAGACAACAACATACACTGGGGAAAGAAAGCCCTATTCAATAAATGGTGCTGGGAAAACTGGATAGCCACACACAGAAGAGTGAAATAGAACCCCTATCTCTCACCACATACAAAAATTAATTCAAGATTGGATTAAAGACTTAAATGTAAGGCCTGAAATTATAAAAATTCCTGAAGAAAATGTAGGAAAACTCTTTTAGACATTGGCCCACTCAAAGAATTTATGACTAAGAGCCCCAAAGGTAAATATAGCAATAACAAAAATAAACAAATGGGACTTAATTAAATTAAAAAGCTTCTGCACAGCAAAGGGAAATAATCAACAGAGTGAATAGACAACATACAGAATGGGAGAAAATATTCACAAACTATACATCCAACAAAGGACTGATATCCAGAATCTACAAAGAACTCAAACAAATCAGCAAGAAAAAAACAACCCCATCAAAAAGTGGGCAAATGACATAAACAGAAGTTTTTTGAAAGAATATAGACAAATAGCCAAAAACATATTAAAAAAATGCTCAACATCACTAATCATCAGGGAAATGCAAATTAAAGCTACAATGAGATACCATCTTACCCTTATCAAAATATTTCTTTTTAATATATTTTATCTCACTTCTCTGATTATTCACAGCCAGAGGGCTTTCTGAAACAATCTAGTCAGTCAGTGCTGGAAGCAGAAGTCTGCCCACAAATTTGTTAAGAATCGGTTCTTTCAAGGATATGGTGTAGCAAGCATTCTTACACATAGCTAATTAGAGTGGAATTTGTTATACCTCTAAAATGTAGTGTGTCAGTTAGCCCATGGCCTTAAACAAATTATACCCTTTGACCCAACCATTCTAATTCTTTGAATAAATCAGAAAGATGTTATTAAAGATGCAGAAAATACTAATATATTTATATATAAGGATATTCTGTACAACTTTTTTGTTTTTTACCTCTGGATCTTACGATACCGTAAAACTTTTAATAGAGAAAATTTGTTGTAAATTAAATAATGATAATAAAATTATGGTACATCTATAAAATAGCATAATATGTGGTAATGCAAAATCATGTTTTGAAAAGTATTAATATAGAAGAATAAAAGATATAAATAAAGGGGAAACAATATTATATTTTTTATTTAGCATGATTCTAATTTTTTAAAACAGGTTATATCTTCAGAGAAAATGCTAGAAGGATACAAAATAATTTTTAATGTATGTAACACTGAACGGTGATATTAGGGTTTTTAAAAAATTTTTTGTTTATACACTTTTATATTTTCAAGTTTTTTATATTGACTATGTACTAATTTTACAATCAAGAAAAAGTCACAAAAAAGTAACCCTAATCTCACCTTCAATCCAGTGGATTATATAAACCATTCCTTTAACACAAAGTCTTTAGCAAGCTAGAGATTCCTTACATTTTTAAAATCTTATTTCCTATATTTCCCATGAAGAAACTAAGACAAAGACACTTGCAGGAAATAATTATAGGAGGTTGCCGGGGAGATGACACCATCTTCATTGTGTTTCCGGGAGCAGATGGGTCCATCACTCTAGCTGTCTTTTCAATAGTTGACAGAGGTTTCAGCCCTTTTGGACTGGGTGGTCTTCAGACCCTTAGTGATTGATACAACACTTCTTTATGCAAGTACAGTAGATTTTTAAAAGTATTTTTCATTGTGAAAGGAATATATCTAACCATATTTTGTTAACCAGAATTTTTGTTTTAAAAATATCTAGGTAGTATTAGGGGAATTGTCTTGAAATTTCTGATTGGCTTTAATAAGAACTAATTTGTTCCACTATTCTTTATAGAGCAGGTCATTTATGGAGGGGTCTTATCTTCACAGAGGGAGGGTGAGGTGGGGCAGTTTGGTCACTTGACTGATTATACAGCATCTCCATCTGGGATGTTTTATTTCACATTCTTAAATTAATTGTTAACTTGTTTCTCTTACATGACCTCTGTTTTCTTTAAAATGTTGAACTAATTTTCTCCCCACCCCAACACTCCACTTTCTTTTCCAGCTTGGTTTCCCATAACTGTCAACCGCATTTTATTTATTGCTTCAGATATGGATGGCTTGGGAACTATCCAATGTGTTTCATTGCTCATCTTGGGTAACACTTTTCCTCATATCCCTAGGACCCTGAATTCTGCTCTAATTCAGTAAAATTGTCTGTTGTCATATTTAAACTTTGACTTTAAAGAGTAAGGCCTTCTTGATATAGCTAGGGGGTCTTACTACCCTGAACTGTTGCTGAAAAGCACATTTCAATTTTATTTTAAAGCTTTTTTTTTATATGAATTCCCCCAAAGCATTTTAGCTGAAAATCAAATTTTATTTTAGAGCTTTATACAGACCAATGTCTCTTTCTTGCTTCCTGTACACCAATAAAATTGTGTATTTCAATTTAACCTCAATCTGCCTGTGTTTAAAATATAAAGCCAAGGTTAAGGGCTTTCACTGCTAGCAACCCTACCTGGACATCTCTATTTCTAGATAAATCCTTTTACAGAGAATGTTTTATTAGCCCTGCAGCTCAACTCTGCCATATGTGCTAGCTTATCCTATTAATCCTTAGCTGCAAAAATATCAGAATCATTTATGAGCTAAAGTTTATTTTAGCTTTTTAATTTTCTGAGCCTTTGTGGTGTTATTAGGATCAGCTTGGTTGCTGGGGCTTACCTCCTTCTGCCTGCCCCTCATCCCAGTGTCTCTGAGTTGGGGAGGAGAGTCTTGGGACTGTGTGGACCAAGAGGCTTTAGGACTGGCCACCTGCTGTAACTGGCTCTCTCCTGCTGGCCCCTTGGCCTGGCTTAGAGTCTCTTGGTGGTAAAGGAAAGTGGGACCTGTGGGAAAGGAGAGCCCCTGCCTTGCCATTTCTGGGGAGGCTCTGATTGATCAGCCTTTATCAACAGAGGGTCTCCAGTCTGATCTTGGAGGAATAACCTTGGCGGCCTTCTGTTGGGAGCTGGGGGTTCCAGGTCTGGGTGGCCTTCCTCTGTTGGGTGGGGGGATTCAAGATGCCCTGCCACTTTCCTTCTGTGTTGTTCCTCAAGCCCTGGGGTCCCACGCCCACTCGCCTTCTCACCACCGTTTGCTCTCCTTTGCTGCCTATGGCACTGTTGCCAGGTTTATAGTGTGCTTAGCAGGGAGGAGCCAGGAGAAATGGCTCTGCACCACCTTGTCCAGACCAGCTGTTTTTAGCTGTATAAAGGGTTTCTTTTATTCAGACTCTCTTTTAGTTATAAAATGACACTCCACATTCATATGTGATTTTCATGGCAGAAGAATTCCAGGGTTTGTTCTCTGCTCATATACAAAGGCAATAATTGGGTTGAAATGCTAGAGAACCCATGAAGTACTGTTACTGAGCAATGGGCTTGCTGCCTGATGTGCATAGAAGCCAATACTACGGCAAGGGCTTCTGACAAAAGAAAAAGATTTATTGCGAGGTGATTGGCAAGGAGACAGGAGGCAACGCTCGAATCTGTCTACCTGACCTGGGGTTTGGGGGCAGGTTTTGTAGGCAGAGGGTAACAATGAGGAGACAGGAAAATGCAACCAGGCATGATCTGACTGGGTCATGTAAAGAGGAAGTGCTGGGTCCTTGACTTTTAAGTCTATACTGCAATGAAACAGGGCACCCCTCACTTCTTAATTTGGTCCCCATTCCTTGAGCCAAGTACTTAGGTTCCACCTGTCATTGATTTTTTTGTTCCGGGGTCACGAGCCGGGCACGCTTGGTTTATCTGGGCATGCTCGGGTTACCTGACTTGCAACCTGGGTGTTTGTGGCAACTAAAAAATAACGTACCACTTTGTTAAATTCTGTCACTAACAAAGTTGAACCAGATTGAACTGGTTCTGTGGTTATAATACCGTCTGGACCAGTTCTTCAAATGGGACTCAGGACCTCCTAGGACTTGGTTCCAGGCTTCATACTCACCCTCAGTCTTCAACACCATGCTCAGATGAGTTGGACAAAAATGCATAAGTGCGTTGCAATGAGGGCCTGGGAACCCAGTGTCATGTATCTTTCTTCCCTTTCATGGTAAACAAGGAAACAGACTGACTGCTGAGTCAGGGATCTTTATTGCTTGGAAGATTTTGTCTCACCTGGGTTCTCGCCTCCCAACAGAAATGTGGCTGTGTCCAGAATTTTATTCATCAAAAACAGCTATCTCAAGTTAAGCCTGGATACCACCACTGGGCTTCAGGAATGTTTGGTGGCTTCTGGAGAACTGGTAGGACAGGGCTGGAAGCCTGAGGTATTTCCTGGGGAAGAACTTCAGCCACGTTCACTGTTGGCGTTCAGACAGAGGCGTGTGTGGTTCTTGCCTCTTCTCTTTCCTTCACATGCCTTATCTAAGCCAGCCACAAATCTGTCAACATCACCTTCTAATACATCCAAAATCCAATAGCTTCTCAATATCTCCAGCACTACCTCTTCATCAGCAAGCCAGGATCACACGATCAATGCTCAGTGGACAACTGCATTGGCCCCCTGACTGACCACCCTTCCCCTCTGGTTCCCCTGCCACAGAAATGCAAGTCAGATCATGAAACTCTTGCATTTAAATCCCGCCAGTGCTGTCCATCTCATTCAGGGTCAAATTCAAAGCTCTTCAGTGGCATGATCTAGCCCGGATGCTTTGCTGACCTCATTTGCTCTTTCTGTCCTCCTTGTTCATTCCTCCCCAGCAGGGTCAGTCTTCAGACATGCCACGCACTCTCCCGCCTCTGCACCGTTAAGCTTGAATCCCCTCTGCCTGCAATGCCCTTGCCCCCACATCCACACGGCTCACTCTCCAGCTGCTCAAACGCCCCCCCAACCACCGTCAGACCAGTCCTTGCTGATGACTCAGTATAAAATACTTGCTCCGCTCCTCGGTTGCTCTTAATCCCCTTAGGCTGCTCTATTTTTCTTCGTGGCCCTTGGCATCACCTAACATAGACGTGTGTCTGTCTGTCTCTTTACCCCTTATGAAAATGTGAGAGATGGGACTTTGATGCATTCCTTCTGAAGCGTGGCATGTGGTGGGCATCCCCTGTTTAATGAATAAGTGAGTGAATGGAGATGACTTCATACATCTCTTCAAGGTGGAATTCAAAAGCCTCTCAGAAGAGTTCATTGGGAAGAAAGAAGGCCCACAAGAGTTTCAACCAGGAGCTGAGAAGAGTAATTCCGAAGGCTGAGCAATGACTATCTTTAGGCCCAGTACCCATGGGACACACGTGTGAGCTTTGGCAAACAGTGATATTGCAAATAAAATCAGAAAGATCCATTGCCTGAACTGTGAAATGTGGGTGCAGAAACAACACTGCGCTGGGGCCATCGGGCAGGGGAGACGTTGTCCTTCCCCTTTCACCATGCGTTAGTTTCCTGTCTGTGTAACACAACACCCATTCATCCTCCAGTCATCTGTTCATTACCCCACAGTTGCGTAGGTCAGGAGTCCAGGAAGGCTTGGCTGTGTTCTCTGCTTAGGGTCTCACAGGGCTGAAGTCACGGTGTCGCTTGGGCTGGACTCTTCTCTGGAGGCTCTATGGAAAAATCTGCTTCCAAGCTCATTCACGTTGTCGGCAGAATTCAGTTCCCTGCAATTGCAGGACTGAGGTTCCCATTTTCTTTCTGGCTGTCATCTGGAGCCACTTTCAGCTTCTAGAGGACACGTGCATTTTCCCCCACATTGCCCCTCCGTCTTCAAGCCAGCAAAAGCATCTGAAATCCTTCCTGTGCTTTGACTCTTCCTGACTTCTCCCTCTGCCATGAGCTGAAGAAAACTTTGATTTAAAGGGCTCTTTAGGTTTAGGTAGACCCAACTGGATAATCTTCCTTTTGCCAGATAAGGTAACATAGTCACAGGAGCAATAGGTCATCGTATTTACAGATTCCACCCACACTCAAAAGGCAGAGGCCACTGAGAGTCATTCTTAGAATTCTAGGTAACACATCTACTTCACCACACATCACAGCACAGCCTGGCACTGAGAGAGTCCCTGGGACCAGAAGTGACTCCTGATGGAGGAGCGGTGGTCCTATTGCACCTGCAGGACCATCAGTGGGACTGGTAAGGAGTATTCTGCCCCAGGGAATATTAAACGGAAATGGGATACTTCTGGGAGCAGCAGGACCCTTTAAGCCTGGTAGGCCAGTGGCGCTTGCAAAAAGTAACTTGTTTATGGGCCTATGACAGCGACCCTGTAGAGATCTATAGGAAGACTTGAGAAGTAAAGAATTTCCAGGCCAGGCGTGGTGGCTCACACCTGTAATCCCACCACTTTGGGAGGCTGAGGCAGGAGGATCACTTGAGGCCAGGAGTTCGAGACTGGCCTGGGCCAACAGAGTGAGACCCCTGTCTCTACAAAAAATTTTTAAAAATAGCCAGATGTGGTGACACATGCCTGTAGTCCCAGCTACTCAGGAGGCTGAGGCAGGAGGATCACTTGAGCCCAGGAGTTCAAGGCTGCAGGGAGTTATAATCACACTTCTGCACTTAGCCTGGGCAACAGAGCAAGACCCTGTCTCTCTCACACACACACAGAATTTCCAAAGCATAAGTGATCCTGCAGCAAACTTATCAAATGTGAGTTACTACTATTCAGGTGACCATGTTTGTGTGCATTTGGGTAGTGACGACTGCGAAATTTTCCTCTTGGTCAGAGCAGAGGTTAGTAACTTAATCTGATGAGGTCCTGAAGATTTGTTGTATGACCCTTCCATGGCCTTGTCCTTTCAATTTCAAGATCATAAACCTGGTAGGTAGCTAAGCCAGAATTCAACCACAGGTTGTCAAGCTCAAAAGCCCACGAGTTTCCTAAGCACTCTGCCAGGGACGGGAAGCAGGTGGCACGCTTGCTGTGACCCGCCACTCCCCTGCCCAATGCTGACTGACCTCACACCACCTTCCCGCCGAGGCCTGAGCAGCCCAGGAATCCTCACAGCTCTGCTCTCAGCCATCGCTGACGATAAAACAGAGTTGAATTCCAGGGCAGAACTCACCTCCCATCCCCGGAGACGACACTATACCTTAAATTCCAGCAATCCAGACACGGAAAGAGTGCTGCCAATTTCTTCCTCTAGCTGCAAAGTCGTACATTGTAAATGTCAGAGGAGCACCTCGACACCCTCTATTGTGCCCCTTTGAGTAGGGGAAGGGAAGTGAAAAGAACAGAAAGCTTTCATACATTTTTTAGGGCTATTACTCAACTTATAATTCTGGGATTCTCATCTCCTAGCGTTCCTTTTTTCTAAGTATTTCACTGACTGAAATGAATGGAAAAGGAATTAAAATGATTAAATGGCAGAAATATAGACTCAGAGAGGACATACTAAAACCATTTGTGCTATTTAACCTTCTTAGAGGGCACTGATGATGTTCACATTAAGAGGTTGTGCTCTGTTCCTGCAGAGAAGCAGGGCAGCCTTAGGCGAGCTGTCAAGAAGCTCAAGCTAATAATGGAAGTTACTGGAAGCTGTGTGATGCCTTGCCAAGAGAGGCAGTAGGGTCTCTCGGGCGCTGCAGCAGCTCTGTTTGGAGCTGAGAAGTTAGAGAAGGGGCTGCTGGAGCTTCATGCGGTCCTATGGTTTGGAATGCAGAGGTTCACTTCTTCATGTTGGCATTTCTAGGATGGACCCACATGGTGCAGCCACCTCATACTAAAGATCGGGTATTTCTCTGTAGGTATTTCTCAGTCAGACAACTGAGACAGAAAGAAGACCTGTGCCTCAAAGACAGTAAACGGAGGTTACCACTGACTTGGCCTTCCAGAGCCCAGTGATCTAACCCCTGCCCAATCCACCATTGCTCCTCGTGACCTGGGCAGAAGCACACTGGCTTCAAGGTGTCCTGTCTGGCCGTTCTCTCTCCGGTCCGCTCTTCCTACCTCTTGGTCTGGCTAACTCCTATTCCGTCCTCACGTCTCAGGTCTCAGCATAAGTGCATGCCTTGTGGGGCTCTTCTGTGTCCTGCAGACCTGCTACACTCTTGCCTAGAGCCCTGTCCTTTGGCTCAGTCACACTTGTGGTTACTACTTAGTAATGCTTACTAAATAATTAATTGTGTACTGTAGTTCTTTCTTAAAATGGGATTGTAAATTCCTTGAGGCCAGGAATTAACTCTTTCTTGTTCACTGCTGCATCTGCAAAGCCTGGCTTGGTATTTAAGGCTTAGGCAGGGGCTCAGCAAATATGCGTTGAATGAATGATTGTTAGAAACAAACAACAGGGCCCTCGAAGCGCTGGCTATAACCAAAGCATGCAGCGGGTGGGTTTCATTGTTAGTATACATTCTCCCGCTCACAGCATCTCTCCCTGCAAACATCCACCCGTTCCAGGCTCCTGTGCACAGGGTTTAGCTCTCAGTTGATTGTTAGGTATTTCCCCAGTTCCGGAAATGACCTGGGCTGTTTCTGAGCTATTTCTGGAGAATCTTAAACAATAGAGCTGTTTCTAAGTTCCAGCTGCTTGGAGGATTCTAAGTTGGTAACCAAGGTGCTGACGCAGGAGACGTCATGTGCTATAAGAAGGTTCTCTTCCAGCCTACTAAAGGTATCTCGCGAATCAGGCCACATGGCAGATGGGGGTAGGTGGAAGGGAATTTTTTTGGAGAAGGTAGTACAGGTGGAGTGAATCACATCAGCTGTTTTTGTTTTTAACAGAAACCCATGATGGTTGAAAATACCTGGCAAGACATCTGGCATTTTTATTAAGCCTCCAGGAACTACACACCTTAGTAATATGCACCTTACTGGCAAGGGCCCTGCTTGGTTGATTGGTTAGTCACTTAATTGGTGGATGGTTAGTTGGTTGATCGTTTGGTTGGTTAGTTGGTTGTTTTATTCTGGTCAAGCATGACTTCCTAAATGCATAACAAAGTCATAAGACCTCCATCACCTTGCCTGAAATGGGTCTTTCTGGTCAGAATTAATCACGCGTACCAGAGTGGTTGGTAGACATTTTATTCATTTTGTGGTCCCCCCAACAGGCAGTAGGCCTTAAGGACAGGAAGGACATTACCCAGATGTGTCCAAAGCATCAGCCACGGCGCATCACGAGAATTAGTGCTGAAGACAGGCGTGTTGATTTAAAATCCAGTCAATGTTTTAGAGGAGTCACCTGGCCTGGCCTGTGTGTCACTACCAAGCATTGCCTGGCTGAAGCTTGTGGCTCCCTCCCTCCCTCCCTCCCTCTCTCCCTCCCTCCCTCCCTCCTCCCTCCCTCCTCCCTCCTCTCCCTCCCTCCCTCCCCTCCCTCCCTCCCTCCCTTCCTCCCTCCCTTCCTCCTTCCCTCTCTCCCTCCCTCCCTCCCTCCCTCCCTCCCTCCTCCTCCCTCCTCCTCCCTCTCCCTTCTCCTTCCTCTCTCTCTCCTCTCCTTCCTCCTCCTCTCCCTTCTTTTTCTCTTCTTTTCCCTTTCTTTCCTTTCTGTTTTCCTTCTCCTGCTCTTCCCTTCTCTAGCTTCTTCACTATTCAGGTTTTTCATCCAACATTTCCTGGCGATACGTGCTCCTCTCTTCCCCTCTCTGTGCCACTAAGGGTGCAGGTTTGTCACTGCAAGAAGGCACTTTCTAACAGCAAAAGCCCGGGGGGTACAGTCCCTTGCTTTCCCTGAGGCTTCCAGTGGGTGTTTTGTCTGCCGAGGCATCTTTTTCCTTTTCCACAAAAGCCATGTTGGGCTACGTGGCCCTTTCCTCCCTGGCCCCCCAGGGGAACTGTATTTTCGCATTTCCTTAAAAGTTTTCCTCTGCCCAGGCTTCACTCTTCTAATACCTCCCTTTCCCCTTCTTACTTGTGGCCACTCTGGCGTCGAAACTACTTGTCCAAATTACCTTAAATGTTTCTTTCCTGCAGTATTTGGGCTTTAACTCCTGCTGACCTTTTTTTGTGGGGCTCTTTTGAGTGAGGTAAATTTCCCAATCATTCCTTAGATATTACGAATTTTCTCTCTCATGCCTCTGCAAGCTCTTGACCCTGGCAATGAGGGGATATCAGCGGTGGTGTTTCATCTCTCGACTGAATGGTGATGTCTGGCCCACTGCCGCCCCAATATCTGCGATGCTCTTGCATGAGCCCCACTAATTTCCTTTGTATCTGCGGTGCCTGGCACGTTGCTTGGCATATAACAGGCATTTGTAAAGACTGTCGAATGCCCGAAAGAAGAAAAGAGCGAATAAATCCTCCTCTAACCACAGCTGCCTGCGAGGCTCACCCTGGTTAAGAGCAGCTGTTATAATGCAGGTCAAGGCGGGCGCTGACCCGTGCGTTCAATCATCTGCCATAAGCTGCATTGAGATGGAACCTGTATTAGGCTCTTGTGAGGTACAAGAAACAGCAAGGCCTCATGCAAGGTCATGCAGATCAGGAAAGCAGAAGAGATTGTTCTCTGACCTACTGCTCCACCACTGTGGCGACAGTGATGTGGGTCTGACTCTGCTGCCCCCGTTGGCTGCTTCTTGCTCTCCTGCAGCCTCACATGTCAGCTTCTGGAGACTCTCTCTGTTGGTCCCATTGTCCAGCTATTTGAGAGGGGCTCTGACTGGGTTGGCCAGCCACACCCAGCAGAGATCCTGCTACAGTGTGCAGGGTCCTCGTGCCAGGCTGCATCAGGGACAGTGTCCTGTATATGGCGAGCCCCTCAGACAAGGGCTGTGGGGTGCAGGCGTCTGAGACTCCCCGGAAATGGTCAGAGCACATGGGCTGTGTGCTTCATGAAGACTGCTTCTGTCTCTCCAGTGTTAAACCAGAATGCTCCCTAAGTTTGCAATCATTCCTCATGCAGCACTGACCCACTTAGAGCTGTTTGTCTCAGGAATGCTTTCATGATGCACACATATACAAATCCACTATGGAACCAAACCATGCAGTCAGTAAAGGGACAAAGGAACAGGTTGACTAATAGAGGAAGCACCATCGAAGCACTCAGCTAGCAGACACTTGCAGGTCACAGAGACCTAGTTTTTCTTGGTTCACAGTCCATTTTACTCAGCTGTGACTTCTCTTTGTGTCAGCGATTCACAATGGCTGACAAAAGGTGCTGGAGGTGCCTCAAAAGTGCCGGGGAGACTATCACACTAGAGTGTTTTACTGAAGTTTGAGTCGCCTTCAAGGAAATGGCTGAGAAAACAGAATTAGGCTATTAAGGATTGGCAGAAATCCTTTGACATTATGAAAGAAGAACATCATAAAACTCAGTGCAGCCTGGGAGGACTGCCCAGTGATTGTATGGACTTGGAAGAACTGATGTTGGAGCTTGTCAAACTCCAGGGGATCTGATGAGAACAGTCACTGTCTCTGTCATGATTACACTGTAATGACCGTGAGCATCACTCATTCACCTGATGCTCTCGTTTTGGGGAAGGCATTCTCCCTGCCCCAAAGCTATTTCCCAAGAAATGAACACAAGACAATTACCAGGAAAAGAGCCCTGATCTTTCCTCTGTCCTCACACAACTGGCACTCACTGACATTTTCTCTGCCAGTGTGAAGAATAAACGGGCTGAATCTGTTCTCCTGTTCCACAGCCAGTGTCACCGTAAGTCCAGACACTGTTTCCCTTTCAGGGACTTGGCAGCTAGCCTGAGCCTCCAGCCTGGGATTAGCAGGAGTGGGGGTGCTTAGGGGAGGCTGCCCAGGTCGTTGTCCTTGTCCCCCTCGATCTCTGCCTTTAAGTGGCAGACTCAGTCACTGGTGCCATCAATCTAGCACATTTCATAAACAGTAAATTCATTTTAAAAACCTGCCGCTGAGCAGCCATCTGTCTCCGTTTTTGTCAATCTGCTATTATAACAATGCTACTGTACTGTGGGTTGTTTTTCGATGGAGACTCCTTGATCTGAAGGCGAACATGTTAAACATGGAAACAAGAGTGCAAACTGACAGCATTTCTACCCTTTTGTCACTGGAGCCTGGAATTTAAATCTTGTTTTTGGCCTAACGTGATGATATTGATGGCTCCTATATTTTGCTGTGCTTGATCTATATACCTTAAGATTACAGAGTGTTCCAACATCCTGATTTATTACTTATTAGGTAGGAAGAAGGCAGACAAGTGTTATTATCACTTAAATATTGCTGGTGGGTAAACCGAGGCACAGAGTAGTTATGTGCCCCAGGTCAGATAGCAAGGTGGAGAACTAGGAACGTGTCTGGAGCTCTGCTCTCCCTCCTGAACAACTGAGTCATCTCCCTTTATCTGTTTTTTTTTAATACCACGTAAGCATTTCACAAAATCTCTGCACACAGACATTTCGCTCTCCGGAGGCCAGTCTGAGCACAACAAAGAGAATTGGAACCAGCTCTGAGCTGAGTTGTGAGAAGAAGCTGACACCCGGATCCCAAGCCAGTTTTTAATACATAACATCCCACAATGTATTTTCTTTGCAGCACACAGGACCTTTCTCCACTAATCATTTTTATTAGGAGAAAAACATATTAAACAAAACCAAAAACTTCACCAACATAAAATCTCTGAAAGCGAGCCAAGGACGCAGACAGCACCAGAAGGGTTGTAGGCAGTGGAAATACTCTTGCAAAGGAAACGTGTAAGTGTATGCCCAGGCCCCAGATGCTGTCTCTAGGTGAAACGATTTGTGGGAGCTCAGAGTGTATTTTCCTGTACCTACCACCAAGGAATACCCTTCCAAGCCATTTTGGATGATAAAAGAAGAATCTAGGTGGGAAGCAGGTTCAGAGCCCATCAGAATTCCATTATGTCCACGACCGTGGCACTTCTTATCTGTGAACATGGAGACTCACCTGAAATAAGTCAGATGTAATCTGCAAGCACAGATTTCAAGGAAGGAGCTATCCTTTTGTTCATTCCTGCAGCACCCTGGGTTGTCTCTCCCTGCATTGCTCCCCACCACCTTCCTTCCAGGAAAGTGTTTGGCTTTGACACTCCCTTCTAGTCTCTGTGTTAATCCTCTTTGTGGTGGTTTTTACTGCTTTGTTCTTGTTTTTGACACATTGAGCACAGCACCTTCTTCCTGCTGGAATTGAAAGGGTCAACTTCCCTTTGGGCAATTAGTAGATGCCAAGAAGTATACTTCTGCCTTATTTTGTTCCTTGGGGTGATGGTTAATTTCATGTGTCAACTTGGGTAGCCTGTGGTGCCCAGTTGTTTGGTCAAACATTAGCCTAGATGTTGCTGTGAAGGTATTTTTAAAACGTGATTAACATTTAAATCGGTAGACTTTGAATAAAGTAGATTACCCTCTATAATGTAGACAAATCTCATCCAATCTGTTGAAGGCCTTTAGAACAAAGACAGGTTTCCTAAAGAAGAAGCAGTTTTGCTTTAAGACTGCAACATAGAAATTCTGCCTGAGTTTCTAGCCTGCTGGGCTGCCCGGAAGATTTTAGACTCAAGACTGTAACATCAACACGTACCTGTATTTCCAGTCTGCCTACGTGGCCTGTAGCTTTCAGACTTGCCAGATTCTGTAATTGTATGAGCCATACCTTAAAATAAATATACATCTGTCTATTTATCTCTCCATTCGTCCATCCTATTGGCCCCTACCCATCTGTTTCTCTGGAGTGCCCTGATACACCTGGTTAGTTCCAAAGTCTCCCATTCCCTTCTCTCCAATGGACTAGAAGGTAATTAGAGCATTCTGGAGTTGTCCCAGCCCTGCCTTTTACTAGCTGTATGATCTCGGGCAAGTTGCAAACATCTCTGTGCCTCTGTTTACTCAACTGTTAAATAGGAATAAAGAGAGTACTTGCTGCTAGGTAGTTAGGAGGATTAAATGAGGATGTTCCTGCCACACAGTAAACACTCTATGTTTATTACATTAAACCAGTATCATCACAGCCTATTGATTTGGTGTTGTCAGCATATAAAGATGTCCATGTGTGTTCTATTATGTGAGGAGGGTGGGGTAAAATGTGGAATGCCCTTCGTGTTGTTCCCAATCACTGTTCCTGGCTTTTCTGAAGGAATATGGTTGGTATGTTGGTGAAGGAAGGAGCATGGGTGTTGCGGGTAGATAAGCCAACTTCAAATCTTGCTTCTAGCTTCTTACCATTTTATAATTTAAAGCAAATGATACTACCTTTTTGAGGCTCAGGACTTCTTAAGACTCTCAGTTTGCCCCTAGCTCTGCAGGGGTGGAGATCTTGGGAAATAGGCTTAGACGGGTCCACAGAGAATTCACCCCAGTGAGTGGGGGCACTGCAGGATGAATGCATCGGTGCACGGCCTTGATTGATCACCACTGGGAAGCAAGACTTTTGAATGTGACACTATGTCATGCCACTGTACTCTTCCCCAATTTTGCCACTAAAGTTGTTCCAAATTGCTCAAGAGTGATGGCTATAAAAACCTGGAGAACGTGCTCCCCATTGGAAGCCTAATGAGCAGCTATAAAACCTGGTGAGCAGAGCAGCAAAAGGTGTTGGCAGTGGAGGACGAGCCGAAAGAGAGGGAAGAACAGCTGCTAAATGGGGGCTTTTAATGTCAACAGCTGTTGAGATGTCCCAACTACACACAAGGGCAGGGGCTTGGAGGGAAGCTTGGTACCCCGTGGATGTTACTTGGTGGTGGTGGTGGTGGTATTAATTTTTAACATGACAGCAACAAAAATGTGTTTTTCCCTCATACTCTGGAGCAGCGATTCCTAGCTGGCGGAGATTTTGCCTGCTAGGGAACGTTTGGCAATGTCTGAAGTCTTTGATTGTCATGATGGGGGCGGAGGGTGCTATAGTCATCTAGCCGGCATCTTCTGGAGCTGCTAAACACCCTACAATGCACAGGACAGCCCCACAACAAAGTGTTCTGCTCAAAATGTCAATAATGCCAAGGTTGAGAAATCCTGTTCCAGGGGCCCTCCCTGCCCTAAGGGAAGAGTAAGCAGTCCTGGCAGTCCTGCTGTACTGGCCACAGTGAAAGCATGGGAGTCCCACTGCTCCTTGTAGGAGAGCAGAAGACTCAAATGTATCTTGGATGTTTCTTCCAAGATAATGAGTTTCCTTGAATGCCTCGTGTGATGCTCTGGGTGCTGCCTCACCAAAACCAGGTATTGGATAATTGATTGGGGAATGATTTTGAGACCAATTCACCTCATTGCCTCAGCACGAAGGTAATATAAAACCAAGAGGGATTTCATGACAGTAAAATAGCTTTGACAAAGCGACTTTGTCCCTGCTAATCACTTGGTTCTCTCTGCTGTGGCCTCTGATTGCTTCTTGTTTTTTCTCCCCAGTCAGAGTGCAAACTCAGAGTGGCTGAGGGTTGTGAATTCATCCTTTCCTGGGCCTCCCGCCATTCCTAACAAAGGGCAGGCCCTCAACAAAGAAATGTTTCATAGAGGAAAGTCACTACCTAGTTTAATGTAGTTCAACAGGCCGACAACCTGAAAAAAAATTAGGACAGGAAGGAGAAAACCATCTCAGTGATGAATGTTCTAAAATTAGAGTCTACAGTGCAGGCATTGTATTTCCTTAGAATATTAATATACCTTCAGTGGAATACATCATTGAGATTTCACTGGAAAATTAGAAAGGGCAAGGGAAGAGTTTCAGCCTGAAGGATATTCTGAATATCTTAAGTGATTGAAATAAACAAATTAAAAAAGGAATTTGTTATGTTCAGGGCCAGATTTATGACAAAGCAGTCATTTTTAGGTCATTTTTTAAAAAAAAAATTTTTGTGGCAGATGGGGAAGCCGCAGAAGATTCCTGTGTCCCAAAAAGCTGATCCCTAAGATATTATCCAGATTCTTTGTGCTATCTAGGAGCACAGAGAATGGTGTTTGCAATCTAACCTGTTTAAGAGGTTGTGATCTGCTCAAGATCACTTTAGTCAGTGGCTAAGCCAGGACTGAAACTAGTTTCCCAACTAGCAGACTGTCACCCTGTGCTGCTCTGCTTGCCATTTGTCATGGTGTCCCACAATCCACCATTGACAGGCAGGGGGGTAACAGGATGACCAGTGTTTGGGATCAGGCAGATATGAATATGCAGCTCAGCTTTGCTGCTCCTTTTCTCTGGGGCTTGCTTAACTTTTCTGACTCTTGGTTTTCTCGTCTGGGAGTAGAGAAAATAATTGCTGTTAGTGGTTTATTTATCTGTGTCATAAGAACATCTAAGTCTCTTAAAGCTATCACAGTGAGTTTTCATAGCTTAGACTGGTGTTTCTCAGACTGTGATTCAGGAAACGCTTGTTCTCAAGATGTGTTCATAATTTTCTGTAATTAATGTGTTTCATGGCTAAATAAGCATAGGAGATACCAGTTAAACCAAGGTAAACAAGCATAGGAATTCTTAGAGCCTTCAATAGGTTAATGGGTAGTGTAGAGCGACTCACCAAAAGGATATAACAAATAGCCTTTCATATATTTGACCATACAACCCTTTTTAGTGGAACATCTGATAATATCTTGTGGACACTAGTTTCCATGGAACACAGTTTGGGGATTACGGTAGGTTGATTGCCCAGCCCTTGTTTCTGGGCTCAGACGTGTGACTTATGTTGGCCAATGACTCGTTAGCAAGTGTCATGCAGGCAGAGACTCGGAAAGTCCTTGAGCATTGAGGATTGTTCTCTTGCTGCTCTTTCTAACCATGAATCTTAATCATAATATTCCCTCACACCGTCATCATAACCACGATTACGTGCCAGGGCTAGCCTGTGGGAAAGATAAGAAAGACGTGGAGGAGAGTGGAATTGTCATAGCTGAGGTCATTTGAGACCAGACTGCCCCAAGCCAACCATCAGCCAACCACCACCAGAAATGTGAATCCCAGCTGATAGCCAACTGACCTAGAAAGCATGTAAGGGAGCCCCACCAAGATCAGGAGAAATTTCCACCTTAAATCACAAAACTTTGGACCTATGAGCCAAATAAATGATGGTTGTTTTAAGCTGCTTGGTTTTGGGTGGTCAGTTATGCAGTGTTATGTGTGGCGATGTAAAACTAATACAGAAATCAGAGCAGAAACTGATACAAAAGTGGAATGTCCACACTCTGGCCTCAACTATTTATTTTATTCCTGCAGAATACACTCACCCCCTCCTCCCAAGATCCTTGTAGGTCTCATCTAATCATAGCATTAAGCTCAAAGTCCAGGATCTCCCGCTGTGTAACAGGTCTTAATGTGCCTTTGGATACAGTTACTTTGGGTTGGGGATCTATGGATGAAAAAGACAAGCTATTCAACCCCTAAAGCTAATGCAATAGGGTAAGAAAGGACAGAATAATTATAGTAGACTATCCCCTTCAAAAAGAGAAGAATGGAAAGCACATAAGAGGCCCTGGCTCATAGCAATTCTGAAGTCTATCCCTGAAAATGTTGCCAGCACCTCCTATTCCAGAGGAGGGGAATATTCCTTGATTAGGTGTCAGGTCTGCTCCCTGGGAGTGACTCCCAGTCCATTGTTTCCTGTGGCTCTGTTCTCTACTGTCTAGGATGTCTTTTCTACCTTCCTTGGCCACTTCTGTGTGTTTTAAACAACTTTCTGAGCTTGCTTCCTGCTTGTGGAAATTGGAGACCTAGAGGTCTTCCTAAATTTTGAATCATCTCAATTTCTTCTAGTATAAACTGGTGATTCTTTTGTCAATATAGTACCCTAAAAATTTTTGTGAGTTTCTTATAAATCTGATGAGCCAATAGCAACACACACAATTCCGTTAGAGCTGGATCTCTCTCTAGACCCAATTACTGTTGTTTGGCAAGTTAGATGCTATGGGACCATGCTCTTAAGAGTCCCAGTAGCCCTTTTGTCTCACTTGGAGGGTCTGCTAGGTTGTGCCTTATTTCTTTCAGAGGGCTTAATAAAAGGTCTTTATGACAAATATTTGATTGGATCCTTGCTCCAGGCTACATTTTACTTTGAGAATCTTTTGCTAGCTGAAGAGACTAGAGATGAGAAACAATTTTCTTTTCCAACCAAGAAGTCCTATTTCCTCTGCAGTCCCTCTCAACTGGCTTACACACTTCTCAGCTATTTCTCTAGCCTTTCCCTTTCTTATAGAATTTTATCAATATGTAGCTGACACTTTCAACCTTCTGCCCGGAAGTGTTATTGCTCAAATCCCAACGTTCTTTAGGCACATTTTCCACCTTCTGAAGGACCACGTGTATCAGTTTTACCCTCTTTTTTTTTTGCCATTTCATAACCCATGTTGTTATTTTGCCATCTTCCTATAGCAGTTTCCTCTCCACTTTTCTGGTCTGTGCTCACTGCTTGGTGAAAGCCAATGCCACCTTTTTTGTTTTTTGTTTCTGTTTTAGCAGTACCCTAATTCTAAACAACAATTTTGGTGTCAGTTACCTTTTGCCACAAATAATTTTCAGTTACAAAGTCACCCTAAAATCCAGTGGCTAAACAGCTATTTATTTAGCTCACAAGTCTGCAGATCAACCATTGAGGCTGAATTGTTCCTCTCTCTGACATTTTCTTAAGAGCCTTGGCTAGGGCCACTTGGCTCAGCTGCACATATTTTTCATCCTCCCGTGGGCTAGCCCAAAATGTTCTCATCGCTGGCTCAGAGTGCAAGAGTGCAAGCCTAGTCACGCAAGGGGGCGAGCAGAAACACACAGGGGTTTTGCTCATTGGCCGTCTCATTGGGCAAAGCAGGGTAAATGGCCACGTCCAGAGTTGGAGTGGGAAAAGATTACAATGCTATAGAGCAAGACGTGTGGACGTAGAGAGGCCATTAAATGGTGCTGTTAATGACCTCCATATACCACAGAAATTATTTCTGTGGAAATGAGAATTCCTGAGTTAGAACCTTGCTCCCGTGCCTCCCTGGAACGGGGCTCACTGATGTCCTCATGAGTTAGCTGTCTTAGTTTCTTTGCCTTTTCTGACTCTTCGTGAATTTGTTTGGAATATTTTCAATCCTACTCCATTTCCTGCCAGTATCATTATTTCGAAGTAGATTCCATATGTTCATCACCTGTACGGTGTACTGTCACTTTTTTTTTACTTGTCCTAAGTAAGGGAATAGCTGAAAGAAACAGGGAGGAGAGGGAAGAACCTGAGGGAGCAAAAATGATTGCCAAAAGTAGAGGTGTTTGAATGTCAAATGTTGTGAACATGTGTAAATGTGGCTACAAATGTGTACATTTGCATCACACGATATGTGTGCATGAGCGTGTATATACGAATTGTGAATTTTTATTAGTGTGGGTACATGTGGACATGTGTATATCTGTGCATGTGTATTAGTGGGTGTACATGTGTATGGTAGTGGATGTTCCTCCCCAGTTTATTAAAAAATGCCACAACACTTGAGCTGATAAATCAATGAGCCAGTTAGATGAGTACTCTCAGGAAAAGGAGGAGATAGGATAGAACTCAAAAAGGTTATAAGAACAAAGCAAGAATTGGGGGCTCCTACACCCTATCCTATACTTCCAGGTTTGAGAAACTGCAAATGGCATTATTAGCATTTCTTTACCCCTTTTCTTCCTATGTCCTTCCTTAAGTCTGGATGCTGGGGAACTATGGGGTAAAACATCCAAGTTGCCTTTTTATAAAGTAATACAAAACAGAGAAACACAAGATAGAGTGTATCCCTTTGATTTTCCCAACAAAATATCCCATTCTGATTGGAGAGGGAGGACGTGGGATAAGACATCTAGCCCCTTCTGTTTCAAGAGTGGGATGTTGTTATTTTTCCTCCGAAATATTTTGTATTTCAGAAAGTATTTCAGGTTTGTCTTTGCCAAGACTCTCTTCCAAGAGGCCTGGTTTGAGTTGGGAACTTGCCTGGTTGTTCACTGATTTCATGAGTCCATAAAACCTCCCAGTGAAGGTCAGGAACCTGGGATTCTCTGGAAGTCCTAACTCTCGTTCTACACAGTCCACGAGCTCTTGGGTCTGGTGAGAGATTTCCTGTTATGTTGTGTGAGAGCATTTGTTGTTCCAGGGAGGAATCAGGAAACTGATTCTACTCTATGTGTTAATGGTGACCTACGAGGGGACATACTTCTCAGTTGGCAGGAGACTGTAAGGCCATGAGATTGGGAACTTTTGCTTAAAGAATTCTACCATTTAGATGACCTAGTAAGACCCAGTCAATGGATAAAATTACAGAGTGACTCTGTGAGAGGAGTGTTAGTATTATCCCATTTCATGATTAAGTCACAAAGAGCTTAAATCATGTGCCCATGACCACTCAGTTGGGATGGTTCCAGAAGAATGCTCTTGAACACCTCATTATATTGCCTCTATGACCAGGTGATCTACCCGCTCGAGACGGAGAGGCTGTATACTTCGTTAACCAGTTCCCAGTAGTAGAGCAGCAATACAAAATACTTGACTGTAGATTGGCAGGGTCTAGATTTCACTGTCTGTCCCCTACTGTTCACAGTCTGATGGCATACCAGGCCCGGCCCACAAAGTATTTTCTTTAACAAATGTGGAACCAAAGCTCTCTTCATCTGCTCGAGGAAAAGATAATGAGGTGTAAAATCCTACCCTGCTGCTGCTCAGCCTTAGGAAGTGACAAGTTATTCTCACTAAGAATCCACAGCACTTCACATTTGAAAATTTATTTACTATGATTGTAAGTCATACAAATGATGCATGGTATGTTGATTTGATGTAACAATATCTGTTTAACAAATGACCCACAGTGGTTTTCATACATTATCTCCACCTGGAGACAATGTTTGACTCCCTAGCCCGTATTTCACTTTCTGTCTAAAAAAATGCTGGAGAAAGAAATCCTCACTTATGCATAAACATATTCAAAGGCAAAAGATTTATTTATTGATGAGAGCTTCAAATTGACCAATTTTTAGCTTTTTCTTCTGAAAAGAATGCTTTCCAAAATGAGATTGCTATCAGATGTAATGGATTACATAGCACTTGCTCAGATATGAAAGGCAGATGAAATGGAATATTCTGGTTTCTGATTCAGTCCTATTCTTATCTACACATAGCTCTTCTTAAGTGAACTTGACAGTGTTGTGGGCTGATATTAAGATAGACTGCTTTAGTAAACAAGAAAGAAGGTTTCACTCCCCACAAAAGCAAATGAGCTTTATAATAGAAATTTCTTTGTACAGAGGAAGATATTACAATTTTCAACACACACAAAATATATTTGCTAGACAAAAAAATGCATTTCATTACAAGCAATGTGCTTTCTATTGTACATTAACCACTTTTTTTTTGCTTTGTATTGTAAAGTACCATTTTCTACTGTAAAATGTCTGCAATTTATTTTTATGAATCTGTTTTTCCCATGAAGTAAGTTGCCCTCTACTGATAAATGTGCATTACATAAAAGGTGAAATGTGCAGTGTAAACATCTGAGCTCTATTGTTTGGGTGTCTGTGTAGTTCTGAGAGCAGGCAACAGTTAAAATTTTGGACCACAACAGGTAATTTTATTAACACAACCAGTCTTAATTACTAGATTTACTGGAGTCCTTTACTTTGCTACTCTCAGCAACTATAATAGATGTGTATGTTCACTAAAATAATACCATTGCATGTTGTAGCTACAACTATAATTTTTCCTGACAATGTCTCTGCTGGGATAAAAAAACCCATAATTAATACTTTATTTAATCTTTGCATACCGTATACCTAGTTGACCATCATTCAAAATGGCAGTAGCCCAGAGCCATAGTTTCTTCACAGTTGAATGTATTTGACCCTAATTACTGTTTATTGGAAATATACCAAATAAGTAAAAAGGGAGCTGAAATAAAGAATTCAGGCTCTACATTTTCTTCGTGATGAGGGAACTATGATGGTGACTGCTTACTTGCCTATAGGAGTTGCAAGAGTCTTTCTTTGCAGGTTGGAGAATTATGATTATCTTGCTATGTTAGTCTTATACTTGAACATGTTTAATGAACTATTTCTGAGGATTATGCTTGTTTTATATTTATTTTATCTTTATATTTAGAAACATATTATTGACTTTATCCATGGTTAGGATAGGAATAGGCTGACAGCAGGGAAAGGGCTTGCCTGCTTTGCTGGGGATGACATAGCTAAAGTACTATTTTTGCAGAAACAAGTGCCTTCAGTTTGCCTACCCGTTAGGTGCTTTAGGCACGCTATCTATCTTACATAGTTATCACAGTAACCCTATGAAATAGGCAGTAACATTCACATAGTATAAATCTGGGACTAGCACCTTAGTGTGTTTAAGGAACACGTCATAGACACAAGGTCAGCAAATGTTGGAGCTGGGACTTGACTCCAGTGCAGCCTGCACACTCTCCTGTACAGTATGAGAAATTTCCAAACACTTGAAGCCTGGGAATAAAAAAACAAAACAAAACAAAACAAAACATTTGAAAGCAGAGAAAGAGAAAATTGGAGGTGGTGGGATTAGAGACAACATTTTTAGTTGTCTCTAATATATAAATACATTCACTATAACTTGTTTAAAATGTTCATGTTTTGTGCACCACCCATAAAAGTATAGTTTATTCAGCTACTAATGACAGACTGATTGAATATACATGTGAACCTTTTACCATTTTGATTTAGAATAAGCCAAGCTATAAGATTTTAGGGATCCAATGTCTTTTTATTTTCTCAGTTTATAAGAAGAAATCATGAGTATTATGGTAAAAGAGTTCTTCTGTTTTGCAGATAAACCACCTTTTATCGATTCCAATAAATAAACATAGCAGTCATTTTGAGAAAAAGGATGCAACCCTCCAAAAACCAAAACCAGTCTCAAAGTAAAAATCCCCAACCCTTACCCAGAAAAAATAACTTGTTGCATATCATATTGTGTTACACGGACATTTGTCTAATCACTCTAATTTTCTACGCAATTACTACCAACTTTTTCTACTTTTCTCATTTCATTTTTTCCACCCTCAATGAAAACGAGAAGTTTATTGAGATAGAAACAAGCTTCTCTACACTTTCAAATGTTTTTCATGTGGCATTTGAGTATTTTCAAACACAGATCAATAACTTTTCCTTGCTGCAATAGGGAAATAATACCTAAGCCGGCAAGAAGAGTTCTCATACAATGGAATGTTATTCAGCCTTAAAAAGGGTTGAAGTTCTAATACACGCTGCAGTATGGATGGATCTTAGAGGAATTATGCTAAGTAAAAGAAGCCAGAGACAGAAGGACAAATATTGTCTGATTCCACTTATATGAGATACCTAGAATAGGTATATTCATGAGGATGCAAAGTAGAATAGAAGTTACCATGGGCTAAAAGGGCAGGACAGTAGGGAGTTATAGTTTAATGGGTATAGAGTTTCTGTTGGGGATGACAAAAAAGTTGTAGGTATAGATGGTGGTGGTGATTGGTCACATAACATTGTGAATAGATTTAATGTCACTCAATTGTATACTTATGAATGGTTAAAATGATAAGAATTATGTTATATATATTTTACCACAACAAAAAAATAAGACTTAGCAAACAGAACGTAAGAGTTCTGCCAGAATATTACAACTGAAGGGCAGAAAATTCTAGCCTCTATTACTGGACCTAATATTTGAATATTTTCTGATTCAGCAACTTTAGAGAGTTCCTGTATAGGCTGTTCTTTCATTCATTTGATAAATGTTTATTTAAAAGTAATGATATGTCATGGCAGACTCTGAGGGACCAGGGGGATGAGTAAGGGAGGTCTCCTGCCTGTAGGACTGGGAGAGATGGCCACATTCACAAATGATCAAAAAACAGTAAAAGGGCTGCGGTAGAAATACAAGGAACAGTAGTGGGAACCTGGAAGAGGATTTCCTGAGAGAATCAGGGCCTTCTCAGAAGAGTCGATAATTGATCTGGGTTTGAAGTTTGAGTAGGAATTGGATTGCTTATTTTGTATTTCAATAATATGTAGTATATTATCACTCACATTTTTTGCCTTGGAATCTTGGATCTAAGATATTTGCAGTATTTTCAAGTATTTTGTAATATTTTCCCCTGGTGTATTTATAAGCAAATCGGTCTCTGGAGGCAGAAAAGCATCTGGGTTCACTCTCTGTCTTACTTTATAAATATTTATAAGCAAAACCACCTGGAGAAATAATTCGAAGTAAATGGGATGTGTTCAGGTCCCTCAGAGAGCTTGTGATCTAATAGGGGCATGAGACGAGGACAGCTGGTGGCAAGTGCCTTCAGAGACAGTCGATGTGGGACGGCTGTGCAGAGGCAGCAGGAGTGACTTCTGCTGGGCCACGGAGAGACCCTCCATGGAGGATGGGGGTCTCTGTGCTGTGCCACTTACGGCTGTGTAGAACTGTGCTAACTAGATGTGAGGAAGCTCATTTCATTTAAATAGAAAGATGAGCCAAAGCAGAAAGGCAAAAAATATCAGTCCTATTCAGGGAATCAGTGAAAAAACAAGTCAGAAAGGCCCTTTGGGGCCAGGTCACAAGGATCTCCAAACTTTCAATGCTCTGCCTATTCTTGGAACCAAGACCCATGATTTGTTACTGGGTAGATTTGAGAGAGAAAGGCTGGAAGGGTCTCCACACCTCTACCCATGTACAAGGGAAGATGGAGAATAAAGGAGAATAAAACCGTGATCCAAAGGCACTGGATGGGCACCGGGCTCAAGGGTGGGGTGGGAATAGACTGACCTGGAGGCATGACCAGTGAAAAGAAGAATATGTTTTGGAGTCAGCCTTGGGTTCAAATCCTGCATGCAAAATTTACTAACTGCAAAGTTGGCCAAATTACTTAAGACAACTGAGCATCATTTTCCTTGTGTGACACATGGGGACAATAATAGCATCTTCATACAGGGTTATCAGGAGGTCAAAGAGGACAGGGTGACTCCAGACCGCCTTCTTAGGTGCCAATGTTAGTTCCTCCCCCAGGGGATCTCTAAGGTCCACCTGAACCTGACAGCCTGTGAAATAATTGAGGTTTTTTATTCCTCCAAAAATAAGTTATTCACATAATTGAAGTTAAAATATATAATTAATAATATATTTCTAGGCAAGTAATATAATTCATTTCAAGTATAAATAAAAATATTACAGTCAAAATGGATTCGCCTAGTGCAGAAGCTTATCTCCAGTAATTACTCAAATATTTTTGGTAGCTGAATTAACCATTTTATTCCTCTGAGTTTCCATTTAGGGCTTAGAACCATGTGTTTAGGAAGTGATATCTTCTTATCAGATGTAATATGAAGCCCCTCCACGTCCTCTTTCCAATCACACAACAGCTTTGTGTGAGCACAGGGCTCTGAGTTAGAGTTTCATCCTGTGCAGTATATCTTTCTGCTAAAGTGACTCCTGGCAATACTTGAAAGCATGTTTGAAAATATCCACCATGATTTCAATTAGAAACACTACAGGTTGTGGTACCTTCCCTTGTGTCCCTACTAGGTTTCATGTCTTTATAACTGGCCACTTTACTGAATTCTTTTTATCTTCTTGTTTTTCACGTGAACTATTTAGATTTTCTGTTTTGTAATAGCATTACCTGTAAATGATGTGTTCTCCTTTCCAACTGTCATATCCTTATTTGTGTCTTGTGACTTTGAGATAAATCCGTGAAGGGTGATGGTGGTGGTGGGCATGGACAGATGGTAAGGCGGAGGCCTCTAGTGTTTAATATGATACTGGCATTTAGCTTGAATGCCACAGCAGTCTTGTCATATCTTTCTTGTTACCTGGATCACGTCATATAGAACCTTTTGGGAAAATGTGTTTTTCACACTGAACTCTGAGCACATTCAGGAGAATATCTTTTCTTATTCATTTCTACATTCAGTGTTAGCACTAAGCCTGAACACAACACCCGTGTAGATATTCATGAGAGGTATGACTCAGTATCTTAATTTACCAGAGCTCAATAAAAAGAAGCTGAGGACAATAATGTCCAATAGGAAATTATGAATCTTTTCATAATTTCAGAGAATATTCACTGTTTAGTTGTCTTCCCCAAAAATGTTTCAATTAAATTTAAGAAAACTTGTCTTTTTTGTGATCCTTTTGTAAGAGAGCAGGAAGGAGACACAATTTTAAGTTACATCCTACTGTGTTATTAAAAGAAAGAAGGGAAGCCCAAATTCTATCTAAATTGTTGGTCCAAGTGTGGATTACTTAACTTTTTTTCTAATTTGTTTTCCAATAAACATACAAATAAATAAATCCAGAAGTTAATAAGATAACTAATTGACAACTTTGTACCTGCCCATGAGGACACAAAGGTAAAATTTATGTTGATTAGATTTGGATGCTATGTCTTAGTATTTTTTAAAAAACTACTCTAATGCTGCATAATCTCCTTTCTTGGTAATTTTCACTCCACAATTTTTATATATTCCTATTTGAAATAATGTTTTCTCTCTTAATGTCACTTGTATTTAATCATTTTAAAATGGTAGGATATGAAATGAGACCAAATAAGGAGAAAAAGATTTCTTAAGGAGGAATTAAAGTATATCAAAGAATAATTTGCAGAAACCAATATGGTAGAAGTCATATTTATTGAAAAAAATTAATATCTTTGCTATAAAATTTGTAACAGGAATATTTACTGAATGTTTATTTTGATGCATAAACCTGAATGTTACATACCAAGTACAAGACAGTAGCACTAGTTTTCCCTTTATTTACACTTTATGAAAATTTTTATGCAGTCCATGTTAAAAGAACTTATGATGGAGAATTGTTACATTAGAAAAATAATATTCTTGATAAAGCATTCTCAATGTGTCCCATCATATTTTCTGCCTCTTCAATAAGGCAAAAGTCCCTGGAACAGCATATAACTTAATTTACAAAATACAATAACTGTTCAGACACATATTCAAGTTTTCTTTTGGTATGATTTTTCCTCACTGTAAAATTTTTCTTTTTCTTTTTTTACTAACACAGAAAGATAGCCTTTCAGGAACATGTCATTTAATGATTCAGCTATACATTACATATACAACTCTGTAGCCTAGCAACAATCATTGCTACACCATCATTAACTTTAAATATTTTGCTTGGTGAGCTATTCTCAAATGTAGCATATTTTAAGATTTTGTCATCATTATGACTGTGGAATCATTGTTTGGTTTTCATAGCAAACAGATCTGTCACAGTATGAAGCTTTGTTTATTTTAAGGAACTGGTACACAATGACATTGCCACTCACAAGAGAACACCACACATATAACTAAAGTCAGGCTCGGATGGCTCCACGCAGGTCTCCCGCTGGACCAACCCCGAACCTCCTGCTCTCACACCGCACAGCCCTGGCCACGTTCAGATGGTTTCATTTATTTCCAGAGATTTTTTTTGCTCTTCACAGTTGGGTAGTTTTAATTCCTTCAAAGGCACACAACTTCCATCTTTTTTCCAATGTTGCTCCCACGCCCGTGAATTCCTGTTTGAACATGCGTGGCAGCCTCATCAAAAGCATTTCGATTTCATTTGCAGATATCTGTTAGAAAGGAAGAAGAGTCATTTTTGGGAAAGGAACTCATTTTTAAGGAGGCAATTGGGTGGGGAAGAATGTGCTTTCCCAGTGAACAATTACTTTTCTACTTGGCTGTTAGGTGCCTTATAGAAGGAACATGTGTAAAGCTCTGAATGTGATTTTCCTTTCTCCTGAGCAGCTGGTGGGGTGGGGCATGAGACAAGTGGGCAGAAAGATCCAGGTTCACCATTTGCATGGATGGCTACCTTAAAGTCTGAACAGGCCTCCCCTGATATAAAAGGAGAAGGAGAGGGAATTTAAGAGGGCTCAGAGCAAATTCATCACCACTCCTGGAAAGCTACTGGTATCCTCGCTGTCATCTACGAAGGGCAGTAATTTTCTCTAACTCAGTGACAAGGTGAGGAACAGGGGGCATTTGAGTGGATTTTTCTTTTTTTGCACCCAAACTTCTTTCTCTTCCTTTAACTTTTGCAGGGACCAGAGCCCATGAAGGTTTAGGAATGGAAACTAAACTCCCAAACCTACAGCAATAAAAGTCTTGACATCCAGTCATAAAATCCAGGTAGATTTTTTAATGGAACCTTTTTCTTCTCCCAATTTTTCTTTATTACATAAATTTTTACACCAATAATTTATTTTATTTTAAATAAAGAACAAATCAGCCATAATCCTTCTGCTCTAACACAATCATTGCTCTTGCATCCCTGTGTTTGCACCCCAACGCCTGTATGTGCATGTGGCTCTTATATAGCAAGGTGGCCAATTTGGGGGTCTGATATTCTGTTTGAATCCTATATCTACTATTGTTACAGGCTAAATGACCCTTACAAGGATGGTTAGTCTCTCTAAGCCTCAGCAAATGGAATAACATTTAATAAGGATGGTATAAAAACTACTGGCTTAGCACAGATTTGGGCACATAGAAATGTTCAATGAATCATAGCTATTATAATTTTTCATGGTATAATCACTGTAGAGATAGCATTTTAGAGTGTGCATTTTCCATTTAACAATATTAAGATTCATTTAAAAGAGACACCAAATAGACGATGAAGTCAAATCAACTGTTCATTTACTATTTACATGGAAACGATTTCATATGATATAGTCAATATTCCTGGGCCAATAATACAAAACAGTTAAATACAGGCAGTCCTGAAAGTTGAAATAAATCATATTCTAAAATTTTTGTGAGAACTATTTTGAAATCTAATGCATTTCTCCACAAAACCAGGTTAGAAGGATTATTCAATTCCCAGGACAATGCAAAAGCCTATTAAACAGATTATTAAAAGGTTCACAGTGATTTTTGAGAAGTACGTTTTCTTTCAATGAGCACTGGGCAAAGCACCTTCACCACCAGCGTTGTTCTCACTTTGTTCTCACAACACTCCTGTGAGATGTGTGGGGCAGATGTTCTGACGTGTCTCCACCTTCTGGCTGAGAAAACCGAGTGGACTACAGAGGGCCAAGTGTTTTATCAAAGACAACTTGGAAAGCACCCACGGCGCGTGGGTGGGGCCTGGGCACTGGGATGCTCTCCGCAGTCCCCATGGTTGTCAGTAGCTGGGGGTGGGCGACCAGGGCTGGGTGGTCTTTCTAAATATCAGTTGCCTCGGGCGCTTGTTACAAACACACATTCCCTACCTCTCCTCTGGAGACTCCGAATCCACTGGTTTTGGAGGGTAGCCCCAGTAATCTATTTTTAACAACCACCCCAGGTAATTCTTAGGATTAGGCATATTTGGGTTAAGAATGGGGACTTAAATCAAACAGGCTTGGGTTTTACCCTGGGCTAGGCCTCAAGCTGTGTGACCTTGGGTGGATTACTTAATATTTGTAGTTCTCAGTTTCTTCAGGTGTCTAATAGAAATAATACCTCTCTCAGTGTAACTGTGAGGATTATATGTAAAATGTAACACAGTGCCTGGCACAAATAATCTCTCTCTGTCTCTCCATATGTACATATATACATGGCAACACTGACAGAAAATGATACTGCTCTCAAGCCTTTTGTGGCAGGCGGGTCAGGCTCTGTGCTCCTAGGCCAAAGGAGACAAGTACGGAGACGTGTGCAATCAAACCCAGTTTTTAGTTGGGCCAGGAGGCGGTTTTCTTTAAGCTTTATGAGGCCATTGTCTTCTCAACAAGCACCCTCCTTTCTTTTGGAGGACGACAGCGCAGGTAACCTACAGTGGGCTCCAGCCTCCAGTCCAATTCAGTCACCACCGTGGGACGCGCCGTCCTCCCCAGGGTCAAGCAGAGGCCACAGCGAAGCTGACAGGCAGAGGTCCTGGCCAGCCTACCAGTGCCTTGTTTCCACTGTGACTGTCAGTCACCTCCCTTAGAAACATAAGGAAGAAGCCTTGTGCTATTAGGAAGGAGAGAAAAAGCTGACTTCTTGAGGGTAAAATGGATACCTGATCTAAAGATAATGTCCATGTGGGAGGCCTGCTGGGGTCAGGACAGCAGCCCTGCCACTGGTTTTAAAAGTGTAACAACTCACAGTCACCAATAAACTTCTTTCCCAGAATCTTCTGAAAACTCTCACCACCCTCTCCTAAGACAGGGAATAATTCACCAATGAGAAAGCTGAGGCCCAGAGAGACGAGGTACCCAGTGCGGGTAACGCAGGCAGTAAGTGTGGTGCCGGGCTCTGGTGCCCTGTTCTTCACCACCCCCACCTGCCTCCATAAGGGTGGGGGCTGGGGACTGAGGACCAGAAATAATCCCCTTGGTTGCCACCTCTCTGTTCATGGGTGGGCGCCATGGGCGAGGGTCTGTGTACAGAGGGCAGGGCTCTTCAGTGAACAATACCGTTAGAGTAACAGCAACAGCAACAAACTGACAATTCCCAACTCAGCTGGCTCAGACACAGTCATATGTGATGCTTGGGCACCCGCCCCATGAGCCATTCGCCACAATGGCCAGCACGTCGTGGGGAACCTTCACTAGCACGTACTGAGATGCAGCAACATCTTGTTTTCCACAGTGCCTTTTGGCCTGAGCCTGGACTTAAGCCACAAAGGACGCAGAAGGGCTGCAGCAGGAGAGAGGGAGCTGTCACTTAGAGTCCTCACCAGGGGGCAGGAAAGAGTAAGTGCTTGGCCTGCACTATCCTGTCAGAAAGCTCATTAAACACGCAAACACATCCCTCATTGCTGGAAGAAAGAAATGTAGACGCCAAAGATTTGTATCCTAGTCATGAAACGACCATTAACCATCTTCCAGTTGAGTAACCAGTTAAGTATCCAGACACTTAACTTTTTTGGGTATTCTATTTTTCATTTGCAAGACAAGGGAATCAGAAAGAAACTCATCAAATGCTCTGAAGACTGGTTGAGCACTGGCCCCTCCATGCACTAGCACCAGCCCAGTCTTAGGATGGGCCATTCAAGATTAATCTGTCCCCTAGGTTGTGGCAAAGATCTCAAAATGAGAGAATATGATAGGTCTTTTGTGTACTTTAAAGCACAAAGCAAATGACAACCGACACTTAAGTAGCACTCACTGTGTACCAGATAGTATTCTGAATGCTTTTCATGTATTAAGTCATTTAATACACATGATAACTCATAAAAACCCATTTTACAGATGGTGAAACTTAGGCACAGAGATGTTAAATAAGTTGCCCAAGGTCACACAGCTAAGAAGAGGTGAAAGTAGGATTTGAAATCCTCCTGATTGTTATATAGATCACCAATTAGCCACACTTCAGATTTTGACAAAGCCAGCAATTAGTATAATGGAAATTAATCTCCTCAAATGTAGTTAGCTCTAAGTTTCTGTTGGTACTGTAAGGTAACAGCCTGATTCTGCCATAATGATGTAAATAACATGGACAGAGATGTGCTATGATTATGGAACAGACAACTTCAAATAAAATCCTATCTAAAATATCCATTTAATAAGGCTCTCATCTAAATTCTAGAAAATTTCCTTTAAGATATTTATATCTCATGCCAGAAGGAAGATCAAGGAGAAATTGCTTTCAGGTTAGTTTGATGATTTGGAAACTTTTCCCCCTCCCTGCAAAGTAACCTTTATGACATTTTACCTTTGGGGATTTTCAAGAGAAATTCAAGAGAAAAATCAATTTGTCCTTCTTTTTCACTCTATGGCCAAAGAATTTCTACTTCACAAATATCTTCATTTACTTTAATTCTGTTTTCTTCTCTTCCTTATAATTTGTCAGCTCTTATAATTTTGCCTTCACAATATCCTTTACCTTTTCACTGGTGCTTTCCTCATCTTGAGAACTGGAAGAGTCATGGAGTCATCACCTAAAACCAGCACCCAGACCTCAGTGGCCGAGCTCGGAGTGAAATGTACCCATTTCCTCACCTCCTGCAAGATTCCCTCTCCTGTTTTTACTATCCTCTTACCCAGCTGGCTTTTGTTCCAAACAATTGGTGGGCTGTGTATCTTCAATCTTTGATATCGTCAGTGGATTCTCCCGCCCCTGTTTTGTTTAAAACTTTCTGGTCTAACACCTATTCTTTTAGGGAGGATTTATTTGCTAAATTATTTTTTTTAAAAAAGAAGAAGAAAGAAAAGATAAGAAGGCTCTGTGTAACTAAGGGGCGTGTGTGGCGTTAACCCTATAGGGGTAATTTATAAAATCTGCTTGATTTATTTTCTGATTTGCTGACTCTAGCCCAAGCCCACTGCCTCCTTGTCAGGCCTCTAAGCACACGTACAAATTGACACAAGCAGACATAAATCAGTTTTATCATCATGACGGCTGGCTCCATGTCCCACGGCAGGCAGGGAAGCACAATGAAGAGGGGCCCCTGTCTGGGGCACTGAAGGGACGCCAGCAGAGGCTGCGTGAAGGCTGAGGGTCAGGGAAGCCGGTTGTAAAACCAGACTTCCTGCCGTGGGATAAACTGACGCTTAGCTTTCGTAGCACATTTAAATCTTGTTCATGCTTCGCATCCCCGGGCAGAGCACGGGGTCAGCACGCAGACACCCGCGAGAAGCATCCACAGAGAGAAGTACAGAACGTAGGTGGGCAGCGAGGGAGGGGACTTAGAGGGAAGAGAGGAGGAAAGGAGAAGACAAACAGAAGCAAGGACTTCGAGGGAGAGAAAGAAGAAACCGGAAGAGGAAGGGAAGGAGGGAAGAGGAAAAGAAAAGGAAGGAAGAAAAACGGAAGGGAAGGATTAAAAGGAGAAAAATATCTGGAAGGAAAATGAGGGAGGCAGGCAGGCGCTAGAATGGACCCAAGGACACCTGCTGCTGATCACGGCTCTCTCACAGGTTCACCCTGCTCTAACTCCCGTTTCACTAAATGTCTGCCCGCCTCGATTTAGCACTTTATTAGTTCCTGTCTGATTCTCACGTTATTTCATAAACATCACACCATTTTCTCAACCGGACTACAAGCTTTTGACAGCAGGGTTCTATCTTACATTTCTTTTGTGCACGGGCATCCTCTGTCCTTCTCTGGCCCCTAGGACAGTGCTGGGTGTGACAAAGCAGTGGATTATCCCAGCATCCATGGGGTCCCTGGTAACTCATCAACTCCTTTTGCTGTGGGTGAGCAACTTCCTTTGTGTTCTTTATGTAGTCAAGTGGAGAGTACTGTTACCTCCACTCTCATATGCTTTCCAGAAGTGATGTAAGATCTAAAAAACACATTCATTATAGTCTGTCTAACCAATCACTCATTAACATACTGGGACAGGTGGCTCTTAAGGAGAACACCGGAATATACATAGTATTAAAGATTATTCGGGTGGGCAATCTTACAAACACTAAACATTTCAGCAACCCTCACCCTCCAGCTATAGTCTGGGATAGAGTTCTGTCCAATTAAAGCAGGATTTGAATTTCCTTTCAACTGGCAAGATTTTGTGTTTCCAGAGTTATGCATTTAGTACAGAAATGTAAATGATTTTCCCTTCTGGTGGGAAATGCACACATGCCCATGAACTCCCAAGCTGGTCACCAAACAGTGGTTTTGTGCTAAAGTAGGTTTTTCTATATCCTCCAGCCTTTGTGGCCACATTATGCTGAGTCCAATTTTCAGAATCAAATCTACTCTTTGGGCCTTGGAGAAGTTGCAGCTATAGAGAGGGAGTAACTGGACATGCTTGGAGAACTAGGCCTTAATCTCCTAAGGAACACATAAATTTGGGTAAGAGCAGAGGGTACCCCTCCTCTTGACTATAAAACAGGAGTGCTCATCTGCTATGCTCATCTCAAATGTGTCTTCTGCCCTCTTAGGATCAGCAAGAGGGTGGGCCCGATGGGCTCGGTGGCTGACATGGGAGATTCTATGGTTCGATAGAACAATCTAATTGATCAGAAACCATTTTCGAGGTAGTATGGCCTACTTTGAAGAGCTTACCTGCCTGTGCTCAGGGAATGGTTTTTGCCTCAGCAAAGGTTGAGGAAGCTATGGCTCCTGGCCCTTGCCCTCTCTTCCTCCGAATGAATCTTTCTGACTTGGTCATATGTTCTGACACAAGAGAGTTGGGTGAATGAGAGTGGGTACTTTAGAAAAGGCCGAGAAAAGAAAAATATGCAAATATTATTATCAAGAGCACAAATAATATTTAACTGGAAAATGGCCTATTATTAGGTAAATGGCACATGGTTTTAGGGAGCCATGTGCAATTTGCATGCTCAGAATAATTTAAATTAATTCCTGTCTTTCCTTCCATTCCTAATCATTCTTATACCCATATGTAGCCTTTGGGGGAAGTCCTCATAATAACAGCTCCGTTACAGGGCTGGGTTGAGCCTGCTTTCCTTGTTCTCATCAGCACCGAAGTGGGCAGAATCTAAATGTTCTCTCACAATATTTGTGGTAATGATGATGCTGTTAAATCTCAAGGAAATGGTGGTGTTACGAGTAGAATTTTTAAAAAGTCATCCTACTAGAGTCCACAAACAACCTGTGTTGGGTGGCAGGACAGAACCCACTACCTGAATGCAGCATTAACCGGAACTCGGTTTGCGGGGGTGCTGTTCATCCTGATTACTCAGAGGCAGGTGGACTGGGCCGTGACACCTGAGAACCTCAGTGTCAACAGGCTGCCGGCGGCTCCCGGATGAGGAGACCGTTGGCAGCTGATGCAGGTGACAAGGCCCTGGTGGATACTTAGAGGACAAACCTCTCATTATTTTGTTTTCTGCTTAAAGCTCTGAGGATATGGACTTTCAGTCTGTGGTAATAATGTGCTCTCTGGATTAAAAAGTCTAAATATCCTCTCAGCTTCACTGGGATAGAAAGAACGTGTGGTCCGATCCCTGGTACCCAGCAGTTTTAGAGTACTTTTTTGATATATTTTCTACCCCAGGCATGAGGAGAAAACTTGACAGCTTTATAGGGCATTTTATTCAGGAACTAGACGGCTGTCGGGAGTGCAGAGGGGGTGGGCTCTGTATTTCCTCTGTGAGGGAAATACTTTCTTCATCATCTTCTAAATAAAAGTACCAGTCTGTGATGAGACAGAATTCCCTTGACTGAATTCCTTCCGGAAAAGCCCATCGTGTAATGGCCAGGGACCAGGCATGCGGATTCTCTCTCCCCAGAGACTAATAAGGGAAAAAGACACAAATCTCACCTGAGCTCTGTCCAGAGGGTGAGGATGGAACAAAACTCCCACCCACCAAAATTAATTAATTCACTCATTATCAGTCCGGCCACTCCTAGAAGATGGTTTTATTTACACACACACATCTCACAGATGATCATCACGGATCAACTGTCTGCAGTGATGGAGCACAGGAAACAAGAGTCCTAAAATTCTTAGACAAATAACAAGTGGATTCTTCGGCGTTTCAGCTCGTACTAAAACAACAACTGCTTCTCAACAAAGCTTTTCACTTGGGACTTCCAGAAAGGGGAAGAAAAAAAGTGTCAACAATACAAGGGAAGGATAATAGCAACAATAGGAATCATTTCTTGAGGGCTTATTCTATGCCAAACACATTGGTGCGAGCAGGGTTTCATTTACTCCCCCAGGCAAAGGCAGCAGTGATGCTATGGAAAAGATGATGCCGGTGAAGGGGAGGAAGAAGAGCAGGAGAAAGCCTTCAAAGCTTTATTACAGCGAACTAACATTGTACAGCACGTCCTTCTCATTTCATCGGAGTTTGACGCAAGCATTTTCTATTTCCTCCCTATGCACGTGAGGGGAAGCCACAGAGAAAATAATATATGATTTTGAACTTCAAGAATTTTATAATCTCCTAACTCCTTTCACCCTGTTTTCGTCTACCCTATCATAAGAAGGCATGAACTGTATGACTGAAAAATACTTCTGTTCCACATGATTTCTCTCAAAGGGGAAGAAGGATTAGATCCATTTAAGAGGTCAAGCAGTTCTGGGATCATGTACTGGTAAGATCATTTGTATCAAAATTAGAACACAATGTAGTAATTTAATCTACGCTAGCCACTGAAAATCGAGAATGACTTATAAGTGTCTATTCAGGGTTACAGAACTACAGGCTGTAGGTCCAGTCATACAAAGTCCATGCACTTTGCTATGCCCTATGGAGGAGCTTCTTACTTATTTCCATTTTCCTTCTAGCAGGAAATTTAACAGGCTATTCAGTGACCTCTCTGGCTTCTTGTTTTGCTTCTGTGTCCGCCCCCTTCTTGGGCTTCCCAAGGCAGTACTGATTAGGGACATCATTTTATTTCCACAAAGCCCCTCTCATTGTTCACTCGAGTTTGATACATAAATTGAGCTCTTTTTGTTCCTTCTCTTTTGGCACACAAATTCTGCAGTGGGCTAGGAATGTAGCTAATTTGCAGATGAGAAAAACTGAGCTTCAGAGGAATGAGTGATGTCTGACTCTGGGTGTGACCCTTGAGGGGCCCAGCTGAGAATAACTTCGCAGTTGTTTTTTCCAGTTAGAGAATAATGCTGAAAAACAGCCATTAATCCAGTTTTCTTGAGAGTCATATCAGATCTTTATATCATTAGAGGTTATTTTTTCTCTATTGTGTGAAGTCCGGAACATGGAATCCTGTAAGAATATGGTCTATGGATACTGCCCCTTTAGCCACACTCACCTGCTTTCTCCCTTGTTTTGGGAACTTTAAGGCTGACATAATTTTAAATATTACATAAGCTTTTCAAATTAATTTGGCATCTGCTGAAAGTCATTGTCATTTAAGATAACTGCTTTTCTTTCTACAAAGACAAAAGCAAGCTAAAAGAAGACAACTACCCGCCCAAAATGGAGGTCCTTGCAAAGGAGAAGTGCTGATAAGCTTCTATCCACTCTTGTATCCCTAATGCAGCTCACGCAGGGTCCACTTGCAGCCAGCAATCAACATGCTAAATTTCAGCAATGAAAGTTCA
Organism: Daubentonia madagascariensis; assembly: GCA_023783475.1. Classification (NCBI taxonomy): domain Eukaryota; kingdom Metazoa; phylum Chordata; class Mammalia; order Primates; family Daubentoniidae; genus Daubentonia; species Daubentonia madagascariensis. The sequence goes on from JAKFHU010000316.1 coordinate 7,596,129, forward strand.
CTCAAGAAAAACCATTTACCTTGGAGTCCAGCTGCTGCATGTATGACCAGAGATATTCTATGTTGGCTCCAAAAGGATGGACATGAAGAAACGTTGATATAATGCCTGAATTAAAAGACAAACATTGAAAATTATTTAGAAGCAAATGAGAGTCTCAGTTAAATAATGCCATCTAACCCTGATGACTGTTTTGTCAGGCTGAGTTATGGTCTTGCCATTTCTAACAGTGTTTAACAAGCATTCAATAATAGCACATTCTGAAGACAGTAATAGTAATGTGGCAAACAGAACACTTTATCTCCTGGGATGATAGTAGTTAGCAAAGCTAGAATCTGAGATAATATATAGATGAATAAAGGTATTTCAAAACAAAGACTCCTGGAAGCATTTCAACTACCAATTTTATGCTTGATTTACCAATATAAAATTGTAGTTATTGGAAGGATAAAATTATCTCTTTTCTTTCCCTCAGTGGACTTTGCAGTATGAAAATGGCTCATACAGCTGTGTCAGAAATCACACTGACTCAGATTTTCCTGATAATTATAGTTGCTAGTTATGAAAAGTAGTTAATCTGTATTTCCCCTAACTGCCATTGAAGGAAGCACAGATTCTTCCTGAAACATTTGCTATTTTCCCCTGGTTGTTGCTGTTGTTTAAAGGGAGCCAGCTTGCCCTTCCCTTCTCACTGCTGTAATTTATAAGATCATTTTAAATGGTCTGGAAATGGATGGTTTGGCTGGAGTTTGATTATAAATCAGAAGGCTTTTCCATTGTGAAAATCAACTGTCAACATTGTACTGACAGATGAAAAGCTGGATGTTGGTGTCAGGAATAAGGTAAAAGTGTTACCTTTCTCTCCTCCCTGCTCCCAGATCCAAAAGCAAAATAGTGAACATGAGGAAGTCAGCTCCATAGACCGCATGCTGCTTTTTGTTAAGAAGTTGTGCTCAGACTAATATTTTTTAGTTCTCTTTTAAACAGGTTTCGAGATGAATTAAATTTGAGGATAAGCCCTCATGTTCTGTTTACTGTGAGCCTTGATGCCTAGGAGCCAAAGGGAAGACCCTCACTTGTATGAATGCAATAGGTCATCCTAGAATTGCAGGTGACCTTGGATTGGTCTGCGATAGGGTCTCATGGCCCCCTGCTCTCCTGTGTGGTACTTGAGATGCTCTGGGATGTGTGTCAGTTTTTAAAGAAAAGTTCCCAGTTCCTCTGTAGGCCAAGGACAGAGAACCGAAGGGTCTAGACAAGCACTCTCCAAGACCTGTCCTCAGAGGACTGCTTTTACAAGGTTTTTAGAGGTTTGCAGTGAAATGAGGAAGGTAGAAATAACTCTTACATTTCTCCATAAAGGTAAAATCTCAGTTTTTAGAGACTGACCTGTTCTTCCTGAAATACAAAGACTATTATTTTATTCTGAGGTTATGTTCTTCCTTTTTGATTGCTAAAATGTCCTTCTTTTATGAAATAGTGGCAATGGTAGAAGGTAATGATGGTATTTTAATATCTTCAAGTGGCAAAATAGCCACTTTTAATATACTCAAGTGGCACTATGTTCTCCCCCCCTTCATATATATACATATATATGTGTGTGTGTGTGTGTGTGTATATATATTTTTTTTTTCCTACAGTCTCACAGACCATATTTATTTACATTTTATTTGTAGAGGCCTGGCAAACTACTTCCCTGTGTCTAAAATTCTGGTAAGGAGGCATTGTAAGTAATTCTGTTACTAATAAGGGTTAAAACATTGAAGCTCATGAATGATTTCCTTCAAAAAAATTAGAATAGAACACTTAAAAACTATCACCTTCATCTGCATTTCTTCTTTGTTTCTTTAAATAATTTTTTATTGATATGTAATAGTTGTTGTACATATTTTTGGGGTACATGTGATATTTTGATATGTGTATACAATGTGCAATGACCAGATCAGGGTAACTGGGGTATTCATCACCTCAAACATTATCTTCGTTTTGGGAACATCACAGTTCTTCTCATCTAGCTATTTTGAAATATACAATAAATTATCATTAACAATAATTTCCTTATTGTACTATCAAATATTAGAACTTATTCCTTCCATCTAACTGTACTTTTGAGTGAGAGAGGGCTGGATCGCACTTAGTGTGTAGGGAATTGGCTCTGTTTCAGGAGGGTTATTGGGGCTTCTGCCGACTGTCCTAGGTCCTACGCCCACCGTTCTCCACAGACAGCCTCCGGCAAGTGGCAGGCACACCCTCCTCCCCTGCACCACTATGAGTAGGGGACAGGGAGGAGGAACAGTGGGCTTTGGCTCTGTGAGCAGGTGTGCTGCTCCTAGTGAGAAGCTCTGTTCTTCTCCTCCCACTTAGGGATCTCCTGGGGAGGGGAGGGCATGGCAGGAGGGGGAGCTGAGCTCCTCTCCTAGGTTGGCCACCTGCTTAGGCAGCAGGCTGCTGGGCCTGGCCTTGTGACCCCCTGAGCATGGGGAAGAGGCGGTGGGGCTGAGACAGGGAGCAGTGATGGTGGCACTGCAGCCTTTGGGGTGACAAGGGTATGTGTTTCCCACGGGGCAAGGGGGCATATCTCAGAAGGTAGATGGGCCTGAGCAGTCTTGTGAGTAAATGATCCCAGGAGCCCCACAATGAAAAAAACAATTTTCACATTTAATATCCCCACTGGACAGAGACTCTCCTGCATCCCTGGGATAACCCATGGCCTCTCCTGTAAGTGCCCCTGAGAGTGGGATGTCAATCAACATGTCTCCGGTGGGATGAACAGAACAAGTCAGAGGCGGATGGAAGTGGGGTGGGGGAGGGGTTGATAACCCTTAGCCCAGGAGGTGAGGTGCTGACAGGAAATTTAGGGACACCAGAAATGGGAGGACCTGGAGTGGCTCCTTTGTTGCCTCTGTGAGGTTGGTTCCCCTCTGTGTGCATGTGTCTGCACCCCACTGCCTGCTGTCCCTCACCCCCAATCCTGGGGCTGCACCCCAAGGGACGCTGCCCTTTGTCTCTATGTGTTCTGGTTCAGTGCCCGGAACACGGTATACATTCACAGTGGATATATGTTGAATGAATTTATTTTCCAGAACTGGGAATAGCCGGTATACTTATTTAACATTTCTATTAGTTTATTATTGATAAATGGGTATAAATACAAACCTTAAACATTTCTACAAGTCCTAACTGATGATGTAACACTCTTTCAAAAACCAGGTAACTCTGAGGCATTATTCACTGGTGATTCTTACTCCTAACCCATCTTGTTATGGATTTAGGACAGAGTGGCTTGGATGTTTAGAGCATAGAAAATTTTTGTTGAAACGATTTTGCTCATAAAACTAAGGGGAAAATGCTCACATGATTTCTGTATACCTTTCTAAAATCAGATTAGAAATCCTAACACAGGCTTGAGCATTTATCTTTAGGAGGGTATACAGAACCATCTCAGTGGTAGCTGATATTAAGAAGCCATTAGCTTTTCTCTGAAACAGTTCAGCAGCTGCCACTAGCTACATGTGGGACCAAGGTAGGCAGTCACATAAAAGCTTCCCAAGCTTTTGCTATGGATGGCAACCAAATTATCCAGTGCTGCTGGAGATCTAGCAGAAAGGGAAGCATTAGTCATCACCCCCAGTACCCAGCCCCTCCTCAGCCCCACTCCCGTTCCTGCACCTGCCCATCCCAGTGGCATCACAGAAGTGTCAGTCAGGCCACCTGAGAAAATGTAGTTTCTAGGCCCTGTGTTTTTGGATCAGATTCAGATTCATTTGAGGGGGAGCTTCCTAAATAAGCAACTAAAGCCTCTTCGCAGCTTATTTAAATGAACTGGGATATTACCTGGGAATGGAAAAAAGATGGCTATAACTAAAAAGCTAATGAAAAATGCTATAAACCCAGAAAATGGAGACTATTTTATGGTCCTCTGGGAGGGACCTAAGGGCTTGATAAAAGGAACTCTAGGAACTGAGGGTGGGGAATTTAGCTATTACTGAACTGGTGGGTCTCCAAAGGGATGGACTCAACGATTGGTCTTGGCTGTTTCCATGGAGAAGTAGAAGGTCTCTATATTTAAGAATCAGTTTTCCAAAAGTGTAAAATACAATTGTAAGTAGCTAACTTAAGAAAATAAAAAACAGCACAGGAAGTTGTCAGTACTATTGAGCTTTCTGCACATCTCTGAGCCTTAAAAGCTACTTAAGAAAGATACATAAACCTGCTCTGTACAATCTGTGGCAAATCTCTTGTTAGGAAGGCTCATTTAAACAGGCTACATAAAAGCATTCTGAGCTTTTCCTGTCAAAACCATCTAGTTTATTCTCATGTTTGGACCTCACTAAGACCAAGAGAGCAGCATTTAAATTAACCAAATTGTACTTGATTTTTACTGCTTCATTCACTTACTTTAATCACTTTACTTTAAACACTTAGCAGCAATGAGGTGGGAAGGTACTAGGGGCACAGCATTGTAGAAGACAGACAAAGTTCCTGGTCTTCTGGAACTTTTATTCTAGTTGAGCAATACAGATGATAAATACAAAGATTAAAAATAAAGAAAACATTTTCAGATAGTGCTAAGCACAATGAAGGAAACAAAACAGAAAGAAGGACAGAATAGAGAGTAACCTCAACCGTGGAGACATGCTACTTTACTCCGGGCGGTCACATGAAGGCCTTTGAGAAAGTAGATTTTTTCGAGTATGAGATGACAAGGAGCCAGCCACAGAAAGCCTGGGGAACGATTATTCTAGGTAAAGGCCACAGACAGAGCCGGGGAGAGGAGTACTGGTCTGTATTGCCTTAGGTGTATTTTAGCAAGTTTGGTGGACCTCTTGGGTTACCTCTGACCTGTTGTCTTCACCTCTTCCCAGTGGAGTGTAGTGAGTTTGTTCTCCCAGCTTGAGCTCCAAGCTGGTGGATTGTACTTGAGGGTATGAATCCACTGCTCCCTAAAAGCTTGAGATGGAAGGCAACATTTTTAGTTATGGGGTTGTGCCCACTGTCGTTGATTGTAGTTTGTGTGGAGGAGCCAGTTACCTAGGTATTCTGTTTTGCCCATGGCAGGCTCTGGTCCCCCAGGTGGGGTATACAAAAGCCCCAAGCTTTGGGAGGGGCCTTGTAGCTCCCAGGGGTTACTTTGACCCTGCTTCTCCTGATGTGGGGGGAAAAACAAGATAGTTTGCAGCAGCAGTGCAAAAGCTAGATTGGGAAAATTCTACACAGCTCAGAGGTTGCTCATCTGGCTGCTGGATGGGGGGGCACTGATATGGAGTTCAGAGCTCTGTCTCTCTGGGCTTGGAGAACTGCTTCTGATGGGAGGGGCCAACTGGTGCAATTGCTGAGGTCTCTAGCCAGGTTTTTTCTTCCCTGTCCATAAGCTTGGGCACTTTCCCCTCCAATCAGACCACTTCTGGGCTCTCGAGCTTCCCCACGGTTCGTGTGTCTGGCCCTCTGACGTGCGTCTCCACGTGTCACTGGCTGATAGGGGGATCTCCAATTGTGTACCCCTTTTCCACCACTAAACCCCAAGGCGAGGTAGGTGGGCATCTCTATCCCCAGAAATCTCCACCAGGGGGATGTTCCCACCGGGGGGAATAGTGGCAGCTGAAGGCACTCTTTGATTGAGCGAAATTCCCTAATAAAGTGAGCAGGGTTAGGGGGAGCTGCTCTGGTTCAGCCTGTGGCACTTGAGGCATTTGATTGCCATGTGAACTGGTACTTATACAATATGAGTCACTATGGCACAGCAACTTTCAAAATGACCATTCTCTTGATTAGGGGAGCACAGGGACCTGGAGAGCAGGCACTAGGACCGATCACGTAGGAGAAGGCCAGAGTTGGGGAGGCAGGACTGGATGGACGGGCTGCAAACTGTTTCCAATAAACAAAGGTCCCACTGATACTGATCAGAGACTCCGTCCCACCTGGAACTCATGGAGGCAGCTGTCCGAGGCCGCCAAGGGCGTAGCTTGTCGTGCCTAGGCAGAAGAGCCCCTGGGCCAGGGGTGGGGTAAAGCTAGAGACCTATCAAACAGTCAGCTCTAGGCGGGAGACCTTAAAGATGGCTACTGACTGCCAATCTGGCATACAGCATGGTTCAGATCACGCCCTGAACACAGCTCTCTTCAACCTGCCTGGGTCCCGTGGAGGCAATTGCCGGCAGCCACTAAGGGCATATCCTGTTGCTGTCTGTTCAACTCCTGTGCCCTGGTCCCGCTGACTTCCAGGGGCAAGGTGCCTGTCTCCAGATTCCTGCTTCTGTCCTGGGACACTGTATCTCAGCCCAGTCCCTACCCGGCCCTGCACAGTCCCTGTACAGTGCACCCGAGAGTTCCGTATAGGTCCCACACTTGCTTCATGTCCACAGAACCTGCTGTCTTGAGCAACAACTTTGCACCAACTCTGGGCTTGTCACTGACTGAATGGATGGGAAGTCTGTGGGGATGGTGTGTGACCACCTGTAGGTCAGGTTGCACTGTGCTGACCTGGTGAGTGGTATCCTTCCCGTGCCCTGATCTCTATTGTATTCCCTGCACATTCTGATCTTTGTGAATGTATCTCCCTGTCACCTGTTTTTTTTCGCTGAGTGTCCCACAGTGCTTCCTCTGTAATTTCACAATGCTGTTTTTGGAGTGAGTGATCCGTGTGCAGGAAGCCATTGGTGTTCTTCACCTCCTTCCCTGGGAGCAGTGATTTAGGAGTTCTCTACCAGACTACCATCTTTAGAATCTCCCCAGCTTGGGAGTTTAAAGCTGGCAGTGCCTTGCCCTTGGGCTAAGTTCAGGCTGATGCAGCTGCAGCCCCACTAATAACTAGCTTCGGAGAAGCCACTTGAAGGTCCAAGAATTAGTCCCCAGGACACGCTAACACTGCTTCCAGCATAAACTGTTCTGGGGCCTAAAATCAGGCATACTCATCCCACTGCTTCCACCACTGGGGCCCAGAGATTGGCTCAACTGCCATTCGAGTCTCCAGCAAAACTTCATCACAGTCTCAACTAATAACTGTACCCTAAGCTACCAAGGAAATCACAGATACCACTGACCCTGTATATTGCTGAAGAAATCGTACAAAGATCACACTAATGCAAACACCTAAAATCAAGGCCAAAATGTCCTACTCTATCAACAACATATATACATCTTTAGGATAAAATTCTCCCTTTCAAAAGCAATTTCAAAATATTGGAACAAGTGACTGCTACATCAGATGCACAGATATCAATGGAAGGGCGCAAGAAATATGAAAAAGGAAATATGACACCATCAAAGGACCACAATAATTGTCCAGCAATGGATCCCAATCAAAAACAATTTCTCCTAAGCCAGATAATGAATTCCAAATATTGATTCTAAAGAAACTCAATGAGATGGAAGAGAAACTGAAAACCAATACAAAGAAAGAAGAAAATCAATTTAGGATATGAATGAGAAATTTATGAAGGAGACAGATGTCATAAAAAAACACAGAAATTCTGGAGCTGAGGAATTCTTTGAAGGAAATGCAAAACACATTTGAAAGCTTCAGGAATAGACTAGACCAGGTAGAAGAAAGAATCTCAGAACTTGAAGACAGGTCTTTTGAAATAATCCAGTCAGACAAAAATAAGCAAAGTAGAATAAAAAAGAATGAGCAGAGCCTTCAAGATATCTGGGACTACATAAAAGTGACTGAATTTACTGATTACTGGTGTTCCTGAGAGAGAAGAGAGATCAAAAACTTTATAAAACCTATTTAATGAAATAATTGATGAAAACTTCCCAGGACTAGCAAGATAGTTAAACATTCAGATACAGGAGGCCCAATGATCCCCAGGCAAATACATTACAAAAAGGACTTCACCATGGACTATTATAATCAGAATGAGTTGCAATAAAAGAAAGAATTATTTTAAAATTGGCAAGAGAAAAGTGTCTAGTCACCTATTAAGGAAATCCCAACAGACTAACAACAGATTTCTCAACAGAAACCTTATGGGCCAGAACAGAATGGGATGGCATTTTCAAAATGCTTAAGAAAAAAACTGGCACCCAAGAATTCTATATCCTGCCAAAATAAGCTTCATAAATGAAAGACAAATAAAGTCATTCCCAGACAAACAAATGCTGAGAGAATTTGTGCCGTTAGACTGGCCCTACAGGAAATGCTCAAAGGTGTCTTAAACATGGAAATGAAAGGTCAATATTCATCATCATGAAAACACATGAAAACATAAAACTCAAAGGTCTAATAAAACAATTGCACAAAGGAGGAAAAGAAAGGAATTAAATGGCAACATGGTAAAAGTTCAGCAAAGCACAAAGACAAAAAGAAAAAAAGAAACAAAGAAGTTGTAAAACAACTAGTTAAATGATTAACAAGGTGACAAGCCTCACATATCAATATTAACCTTGAATGTAAATAGCTTAATTTCTCCACTTAAAAGATATATTAATAGATTAGCAGAATGGATAAAAAACATGATCAAACTATATGTTGCCTACAAGAAACCCACATCACCCACAAAGACACATATAGACTAAAAGTAAAGGGGTTGAAAATGATATTCCACCCAGACAGAAACTAAAAGCAAGCATGAGTAGCTACACTTACATCAGCTAAAACAGACTTTAAATCAAAAAGAATAAAAAAGACAAAGAAGGTCATTATACAATGATAAAGGGATCAATTCAGCAAAAGGATATAATGATCCTAAATACATATGCACACAACATTGGAACACCCAGATTCACAAAACAGATATTAGTAGACCTAAAGGAAGAGATAGACAGCAATACAATAGTAGTGGGGGACTTCAATATCTCACTCACAGCACTATGCAGATCATCAATACAGAAAATTAACTAAGAAACATTGGATTTTAATTGGACTTTTGACCAAATGGCCTTCACAGACATATACAGAACATTCCACCCAAAACCTACAGAATATATATTCTTTTCATCAGCACATAGAACATTCTGCAAGATAGACCACATTTTAGGCCATGAAACAAGTTTTAACCAATTTAAAAAAATGATATCAAGTATATTCTCAGACCACAGTGGAATAAAGCTAGAAATCAATACAAAGAGGAACTTCAGAAGCTGTACAAATGCAAGAAATTAAACAACATGCCCCTGAATGATTGCTGGGTCAACAAATAAAGGAAGAAATTAAAAAATTTTGAGAAACAAATGAAAATGAAAATACAACATACCAAACCCAGTGGGATACAGTAAAAGCAGTGCTAAGAGAGAAATTTATAGCATTAAATGCCTACATCAAAAAAGCAGAAAGATCACAAATCTTTTTTTTTTTTTTTTTTTTATTTATTTTTTTAATTGCAGAATATCATGGGGGTACAACATTTTGGCCATACACATTGCCCCTTTTCTGCCCGTGTCAGAGCCACAATCGTGGTCGTCTCCCAAACTGTGCTCCCCACATCCATTCAGTGAGAGTTTTTCCCATCCCTTCCACCCCCCTCCCGCCCGCCCGCCCTCTGATGAATGTTATTGCCCTGTGTGATGTAGGTGTTCATCAGTTAGTACCAGTGTGATGGTGAGTACCAGTGATGCTTGTTTTTCCAATCCTGTGACACTTCGCTTCGAAGAATGGGTTCTAGCTCCGACCAGGATAATACCAGATGTGTTAATTCACTATTGTTCCTTATTGCTGAGTAATACTCCATGGTATACATATACCATATTTTATTGATCCACTCGTGTATTGATGGGCACCTGGGTTGTTTCCACAACTTTGCAATTGTGAATTGTGCTGCTATGAACATTCGAGAGCAGATGTCTTTATTATAAAATGTCTTTTTTTCTTTTGGATAAATACCCAGTAGTGGGATTGCTGGGTCAAATGGTAATTCTACTTTTAATTCTTTGAGATATCTTCATATTCTTTTCCATAGAGGTTGTACTAATTTGCAGTCCCACCAGCAGTGTATGAGTGTTCCTACCTGTCCACATCCCCGCCAACATTTGTTATTTGGGGATTTTTTGATATGAGCCAATCTCACTGGAGTTAAGTGATATCTCATTGTGGTTTTGATTTGCATTTCCCTGATGATTAGAGAAGTTGAGCACTTTTTTATATGTTTGCTGGCCATTATTCTGTCTTCTTTGGAAAAGTTTTTGTTCATGTCCTTTGCCCATTTTTTAATAGGGTTGTTTGATTTTTTCTTGTTGATTTTCCTAAGTTCTGTATAGATTCTGGTTATAAGCCCTTTATCAGAGGTGTAGCATGCAAATATTTTCTCCCATTCTGTAGGTTGTCTGTTCACTCTAGTGATAGTTTCCTTGGCTGTGCAGAAGCTTTTCAATTTGATCAGGTCCCATGTATTTATTTTTGTTGCTGCTGTGATTGCTTTGGGGGTCTTCTTCATAAATTCTTTGCCTAGGCCAATGTCCATAAGAGTTTTTCCAACATTTTCTTCGAGAATTCTTATGGTTTCATGTCTTAGGTTTAGATCTGTTATCCATTGTGAATTGATTTTTGTGAGAGGTGAGAGGTGTGGGTCCACTTTCAGTCTTCTACATATGGCCATCCAATTTTCCCAGCACCATTTGTTGAATAGGGAATCTTTTCCCCAGTGTACGTTTTTCTGGAATTTGTCAAAGATCAGGTGACTGTATGAGGTTGGTTTTATATTTGGGTTCTCAGTCCTGTTCCATTGGTCTACGTGTCTGTTCTTGTGCCAATACCATGCAGTTTTGGTTACTATAGCCTTGTAGTATAGTTTGAAGTCTGGTAGACAGATGCCTCCCAATTTGTTCTTTTTGCTTAAGATTGCTTTGGCTAGACGGGGTCTTCTCTGGTTCCACACGAAGCGTAGAATTATTTTTTCTAGATCGGCAAAAAATGATGTTGGTATTTTGATAGGGATTGCATTGATTCTGTAAATTAATTTAGGTAGCAAAGCCATTTTTACTATGTTGACTCTGCCTATCCAAGAGCATGGTAAGGTTTTCCATCTATTTACATCCTCTGCAATTTCCTTTCTCAGTGTTTCATAATTCTCTCTATATAGGTCTTTGAAGATCACAAATCTTGAAAAACTCAGCACAGAAGGAACATACCTCAAAATAATAAAAGCCATATATGACAAACACACAGCCAACATCATACTGAATGGGGAAATGTTGAAAGCCCTAAATTTCCCCTAAGAACTGGAACAAGACAAGGATGACCACATTCACCACTTCTATTCAACATAGTACTTGAAATCCTAGACGGAATAATCAGTCAAAAGAAAGAAAGAAAGGGCATCCAAATTGGAAAAGGTGAAGTCAAATTATCTGTTTGCTGATGATATGATCTTATACCTAGAAAACCCTAAGGACTCCTACAGAAGACTCCTAGATTTGATAAATGAATTCAGCGAAGTCTCAGGTTATAAAATCAATGTACAAAAATCAATAGCATTTCTATACACCAACAACTACCAAGCTGAGAACCAAATGAAGGACTCAATCCTATTTACAATAGCTACAAAAAACAAACAAATACAAAACCTAGGAATAAATTTAACCAAGGAGGTGAAAGATCTCTGCAAGAGAAGTATAAAGCACTGATGAAAGAAATTGTAGATAACATAAATAAATGGAAAAACATCCCATGCTCATGGATTGGAAAAATCAACATTGTTAAAATGACCATACTGCCCAAAGAAATATGCAGATTCAATGCAATTCCTATAAAAATACTAACATTATCTTTCACAGAATTAGGAAAAAAATTCTAAAATTAATATGGAACCAAAAAAGAGCCTGAATAGCCAAAGCAATCCTAAGCAAAAAAGAACAAATCTGGAGGCATCATATTACCTGACTTCAAATTATACTACAAGGCCATAGTAACCAAAACAGCATGGTACTGGCAATAAAAGTAGACAGAATACAGAACCCAGAAGTGAAACCATATATTTACAACAAACTTATCTTCAACAAAGTGGGCAAGGACACATTATAAAATAAATGGTTCTGGGAAAATTGGATAGCCATATGCAGAAGAACGAAATTGGATCCCTGTCTTTTGCTATATACAAAAATTAACTCAAGATGGATTAAAGACTTAAGTGTAAAACCTGAAACCATAAAAATCCCATGAAAAAACCTGAAGAAACTCTTACAGACATTGGCCTATGCAAAGAATTTCTTACAGACATTGGCCTATGCAAGGAATTTATGACCAAGACTCCAAAAGCAAATATAATAAAAACAAAAATAGACAAATGGGACTTAAACTAAAAAGCTTCTGCCTAGCAAAAAAAATAATCAAAAGAGTAAATAGATAACCTATGGAATGGGAGAAAATATTTGCAAACTATACATCCAACAAAGGACTAATATCCAGAATCTCTGAGGAACTCAACTCATCAAGAACAAAACAAACAATCCTATTAAAAAGTAGGCAAATGACATGAACAGGCATTTTTCAAAAGAAGATATACAAATGGCCAAGAAATATATGAAAAAATGCTCAACATCACTAATCATCAGGGAAATGCAAATTAAAACCACAATGAGAGTCTATCTTATTCTAATTAGAAAGGCAATTATTAAAAAGTCAAAAAACAATAGATGGTGCAGGTGCTGTGAAAAGGGAATGCTTATACTCTGTTAGTGGAAATATAATTAGTACAACCTCTATGGAAATTCCTCAAAGAACTAACAGTAGATCTACTATTTGATCCTGCAATCCCACTACAGGGTATCTACCCAGAGGAAAAGAAATCATTATATCAAAAAGATATTTGTACTCATATGTTTATCACAGCACAATTCACAATCACAAAAATATGGATTCAACCTAAGTGCCCATAAACTGATGAATGGATTAAGAAAATGTGATATATATATATATATATATATTTTATATATACACACACACACACACACACACATATACATACACACACACACCCACCCCCATGGGGTACTAATCCATGACAAAGAATGAAATAATGTCTTTTGCAGCAACTTGGATGGATCTGGAGGCCATTATCCTAAGTGAAGTGACTCAGGAACAGAAAAATAAATGCAGCATATTCTCATGCAAGTGGGAGCTAAACTATGGCTACAAAAGGGCACACAGAGTAGGATATTATGGACACTGGAGACTCAAAAGGGGGAGGCTGAGAGAGGGGAAGGATGAAAAATCACCTATGGGGTACAATGTATATTACATGGGTGGTGGATAAACCAAAAGCCCAGACTTCACCACTATACAATACATACATGTAACAGAATTCAACTTATACCACCTAGATCTACTTAAATAAAAAACCAGGAGAAGATAGAATGATACTCAGAGTTATACTACCAGCACCTCCTTGGGACTATTATCAATACAAAAATTTGATCCATTCTCCTTCATAACAATATCCAGCCAAAACACAACTCCAAAGCTTCGGCCCTAAATCAAAAATACTGACTCATTTCTGTCCCAAAGAACTGCAATGTATGCCAAATCCAACATGTGGGCCATATGTGAAATGAACTAGGAGTTCTGTGACAGACACCGGGCAATGTCAACCTGACCTAATGTGCAGGTACTATAGAGTTATGAAACATAAAATGCTACCCTGAAATGCCCCCATAAAAATCTAATTCTTTAATGTCCAATTATATATCAACCTGTCTTCAAGTGTATTGACTACAAAACAAATAATCCAGAAATCACAATAATAAAATTCTTTCTAAGGGCCTATTTTCTCTAGTTGAGTTGGAACATAGCACTCGATCTCCATTAATTGTTAAGAAGGAAGTTTGGCAGAATAGTTGAACACCCAAAAGACTCAGGATCCAGATCTGCAATGTTCCAAATCATGTTATCAATGAAATCCCACTGATCCTCTCTAATAAATACCAACTTATATGTCTTGAAATAAAGGCTCCAATTTTATAAAATGGTTATGAGAATGTCTGGACAGAATACATATTTTGCGCAGAAAAATCATTGTCACAGGTAATCACAAATAACTAGGATGGTTCATTGTTTAGGAAGTTCTAGCTTCAGTTTTATACTCTGTGTATAAGGAATTCATTTGAAGTTTATTTCCCATTCCCATTCTCTTCCGGGCAATCAAGATTTGTGCCAATGTGCATTTTTTATATAATATTTTATATGCCCCAAGAGGGTGTTGAGTCATCTGAATATATTGGCATATAGAATATACTATTAATACAAGCACCCAGATGTGATAAAGATTGTGCCAATTAATATTTCCAAGTTGAGAGGGATTTTCTGCTGTGCCCTTGGCATTCTAGGCTGGCTTAGAGCATGCCCATTGTGTCCTCTACACAGGTTTTATTATTCCAAGGGACTATTTCAGGGGAGTTTCAAAGAGTATTCCTTTCCCCTCCAGATGTACTAGGCGGCCAGGGGACTCCTAAAATCACGCTACCTACAAGAATTCTTCAGAAAAGAGTAGCCCCAGCACCAGGAAGTCCTTTTTCTCTTTATCCTGGTCCAGAGCAGTTTTGTCCCCAACTATAGTCTAAATCTAGATTCTAGAAGCTGCAGGGGAGGGCTTTATGGTCCCAACATTCAGGTGTCTACAAAATATGAATGGCCAAACTCAATTAGCAGAGAAGCTCATTTCATAGGAGGGAGCAATTGCATCCTTTGGCAGGATCCTTTTGGTACTCTTGGAAATGCTTCTCCATCGTGACATTCTTTTGGAGGATTATTCTCTCTTTGATTACAAAAGAGTAGAAGTACAAGGGTATTTGGGGGTGGATTTGGGCAGGATATTACCTCTGTTGTCAAGCTATCATTAAGCAGAGTAAAATGAAATACTGAGAAAGATAGAGAGGTAACAAAGAACTGAAGGGAAAAATTAAACTCCTAAGTTTATATTAATCTACCACTTGTTTCCAGCCTCCCTTCTACCTAAACATTCCCATACATTGATTCAAAGTAAGCGTCACATCCTGTTTTTCTTTTGTTCTACCCAAACTTCAAATGCTAATATAGGTAGACTAGTTCAAAAGAACAATAGTAAGGGGAAAAGTCTTAGAAAAGTTGGTTGTGCATACTTTTTATTGAAGATCCTGACTTACTAATATTTTTATTTCTAACATAATTGAATTAACTAATTTTGGGGTTTTTTGATACTAAAGATATCAGAGGTGGCATGTTATAAATATAATCTTCCCAACTAAGTAGGATTTCTTTGATAACATGATTTGGAATGTTGCAGATCTGGATCTCCTCTGTTAATGTACAGTGTGTAAAATATATCATTTAAAAAATTTTGAGGTAGCTGATTGAAAAAAATGTATACTTTATATACACACACACACACACACACACAATACTAAGTAACTATTAGTAACTACTACTACATATACTATGTATATAATACTAGAAACTACTTAGAAGACATTGTCAATGAAATGTGTTTTCCAAGTAGAACATAAAAAGGGAAGCATTCTTTAGTGAAAGGAAGGACCTAAAATCAAGACCTGAAAATAGAGACCTGCTCCCATTTTTTTTAACCTTCAAATGGTCAGAATTATTCACATTTAAACAAAGAGGTAAAGGATTGCAGATCATTATGTGCTTTGTTTATACCCTAAAAGCATTATGGGGAAAATCACACCTTTGTCACACCGGATGAAAGATAAACAGTTGTCAGAGTTGGATACATTTTCCAATAGAAGAGAAATCCAGTTACCAACTACATATGGGTTCATTTTGGGATCCTGGAACTGATAGCACATCAGCATGTCTTCTGAGACTTGTGCATGGCATGTTATTACAGCTGTATATCATCAGAGAGGAAAAAAATAATTGGTTTTCCTTGGAGTATCTCTAAGTTGATGTCATATTCAATAACCCTGTAGTTGAAAAATCTATATGTGATGGATGAAGTTTGGACTATCTTTTGAATTCAATTCCTCCTGTGCCAGCTTCTACAGGCCCTGGTGTACCTGTCATTTTGAGGTGAGCACAGGCAGTATTTAGAAAATACAACCAGGTGCCTCTTCTGCCAGATAATGAACAACAGAAGAACAATTTGTCTCAAACGCAATTCTCAAGTGCGAATGTGGCCTCATTCTTCACTCTTAACCATGCCATGGAAGAGCCAGTCTACACTTGCAACCCCACACTGGTGTCAGTGCCACGCTGCAGCTTGAAACAATGCCATGCATCACAGAATGAGGATGGTGGCTTCCTTCCTCTGAATTTGAGGGCTTGAGCGACAACCTTAAACATACAGGCTTCTAAGGTGGGGTCCCAGGCACATTACCAACACATCCTCATCAAGGACTCTTCCTTGTGGGATCCACTGATAGTGACTCCCAAAAGAGACCATTTAGAGGTTTCCCTCTGGGCCAAACAAAGAGCCAACCTAGATGTATTTTGTGGGGCAATTGAATGTTTGTAGGTAAGCAGCAAATTTCTTCCCTTTACTTTCCCCTTCCTCAGTGGCTATCTTCTTTTGTTCATCTTGGATAAAAGGATCCAACCTTGGACAGGGAAAACTGACCTGGATTAGCCTAGCACCAGTAGCCTGGATGTCCCTATTTCATCAGCCTTGGGGCTGACCTTAGGGTGTGGCCTCTGCTAAGGAGCTTGGAGATTAATCTCAGGGTTCAAAGCTGCTCTGGAGCCTGGGTATCTTGGCTGGGTTTGGAACTTTTGGGCTAGAACCAACCTGGCTTCCAGTTGGAAATGACACACGCAAACTTTAAAATTCAGATTTGTGACTTATGAGATGCAAATTAATCTGTCTTCCTGAACTCAGTTTTATGTCTGACAACCAATTAATATATATGGTTACAGAAGAGCAAAACCCCCATTAGTTCATATGCCACTAATTTGAAATGTATGTAATATAATCTTGATGAAATTAAACTTACCTCTGACCAGAAGGCAAAGCTGTTTAAATTGTTAACAAGTTGGAGGTGAATTGCTAAAATATTAAGTTAATTACCTAAGAATTATTTAAGAAAACAGATGCAAATAGAATTTTCTTACCTATTAGCAGAGCTTCTTTCTCTGATTTTAAGCCTTGGCTTCTTTTCTCAATATTGTTCTCTCGGTCTTGGTTGACCAATGCAACAGTCAACACGTTGATTTCCTACAAAGTTAAAAACCAAAAATCATATATATGTTATGTAGATTCTGTGCATTTCAATAGAAACCACCAGACCTCTTAAGATCTATAAATGAGCTCATCACTTATACTTATAACTGAAGGATCAAATTGCATATATAATTGATCTATTTGCTCAACAACAGAAAAGTAATTCTAGAACTTAGGCTCCTAGCTACTGCTCCTAGCAAAACAAGTAACCCTCTGCACAAGTGGCAAATTTGGCACAAATTATCTTAAATTTTTGTCCATGTTTTGATTAAACTCTGTTCACTAAAATGATATTTGTAGCTACTTTAACATGTTTTATTTCAAATATAAAAATTTTCTGGGAAAGCATACAGGAGACTGATTTATCACGTTATGCTAATAGTTTGTGTGAGTATGTGGAAAAAAAGGGCCTATTGGGAAGCTGAGATAGAATTATTGTTAGAAGTGTTTAAGTTGAAGAGAAAAAAATGGCGGTGTGATAGGGTCCTCCCACCGTACCGCTCCCAGGGAAGGGGGTGAAGAACGCCAGCGGCTGCCTGCGAGCACGGACCACTCACTCCGAAAACAGCATTGCGAATTACAGAGAAACAACGCCGAACGCCCAGCCCAAGAAAACAGGTACAAAATTTTCACAAAGATCGGAGGGCGCACGGAGCACAATAGAGCCCAGAGCGCGGGAAGGACGCGCTCGCCAGGTCAGCACAGAGTGACCTGCCCCCCAAGCGGTTACGCGCCTCCCCATACACGCACTCAGGGACAAGCCCAGAGTTGGGGCAGGGCGGTTGCTAGGGACGGCGAGTCCTGTGGAGAGGAGGAAGTAGCCAGAGCCAGACACAACTCGCAGCTACAATATACAGAGACTGCCGAGGGCTGGGGAGGAACTGGGCGGGGACCGAGATTCAGCTTCCCGGGACAGTGCGCGGGAACCCGCAGGCCGGCACTGCGCCACTAGAACTCAGCGGGACTGGGCCCAGGAGTTTATCGGAGAGCGGGACGCGCCCTTAGAGGTTGCTTACAACTACCGGCGGAGAAAAACTGCGCTCCCGGCGCGATCGGAGCCCGGCTGTGCGCCAGGCTGGCGGCGGCCGCCATCTTTACAGCCGCCCGCGCGGAGCTGTGAGCCGCGTCTCTAGCTCCGCCCCGGCCCGGCCCGGGGCTCTTCTGCTGGGGTGAGACAGGCTTTGCCTGTGGTGGCCAGGGACAGCTGCATCCGTGGGTTCCAGGTGGGACGAGATCCCGGAACTGTAGCGGCGGGACCTTTGGGTATTGGAAACAGTTTGCAGCTCGTCCATCTGGTTCCGCTACCCCGGCTCTGGCCTCCGACAAGTCCGCTATGTGCTGGTCCTAGTGCCCGCCCTTCAGGTCCCAGCCCTCCTGTACCCCAGAGATCGCTCATTTTGCAGGTTGCTGGCTATAGTGACTCATTTGGTATAACTGCTGCTTCTCATGACAACCAAATACCTCAAGAGCCACAGGCTGAACCAGAGCAGCTCCCCATAATCCTGCCCACTTCAATAGGGAATTTTGCGCCATCCAAGAGTGCTTCCAGCGGCCACTACTCCCCCCTCCCCGTGGGAACATCCCCCCGGTGGAGACTGCTGGGGATAGAGACGGCCACCCGCCTCACCTTGAGGTCTAGTGGTGGAAAAGGGGTGCACAATTAGAGATCTCCCTATCAGCCAGTATCACGCGGAGACGCACATCAGAAGGGCAGACACACGTGGCTAGATGAGCAACCTCTGAGCTGTGTAGAATTTTCCCAACTCAGCTCTCACACTGCAGCCAAAGGAAATTGTGTTTCTACCTGCACCTCAGGAGGAGCAGGGTCAAAGTAACCCCTAGGAGCTACAAGGCCCCTCCCAAAGCACAGGGCTTTCGCATAGCCCAACTGGGGAATCAGAGTCTGCCACAGCCATAACAGAATACCTAGCTAATAGGGAGAGGAGGACTCATATCCTCAAGTACAATCCATTAGCTCAGAGCCCAAGCTGGGAGGTCATTCTCACCACACTCCACTGGGAAGAGGAGAAGACCACAGGTCAGAGTTAACTCAAGATCCACCAAACTTGCTAAAATACACCTAAGGCAATACAGGCCACTACTTCTCTCCCTGGCTTTGCCGAGGAACAATAATTGTGGGCCTCGTGACAGGGCCATAACCTAGCTCTAACACTCCCAGCTCTCGACCAAGAGGCCAGATGAGAAAAAACCAGCGAAAGAACTCAGGGAACATGAAAAATCAGAGTGAAAAGTCACCCCCAAAAGAAATTATCAGTTCCTCAGCAATAGATACCAACCCAAATGAAATGGGTAGAATGTCAGAAGAGGAATTTTGTTTATGGATTATAAGAAAGCTCAATGAAATTCAAGAGAAAATTGAATCCCAGCACAAAGAAACCACAAGAAAAATGCAAGAAATGAATGAAAAATTCTCCAAAGAAATAGAAATATTACAGAAAAATCAAATTGAAATCCTAGAAATGAAAGAAGCATTCAAGGATCTACAAAACACAGTGGAAAGCCTTAAGAATAGGCTGGACCATGCAGAGGAAAGAATTTCAGAGCTAGAAGACAGCTCCTATGCGCTAAATAAATCAGCCGAAGAGAAAGAACACAAAAACAAGAGGCAGGAAAAAAGCATACAAGAAATGTGGGATTATGTAAAGAGGCCAAATATAAGGATAATAGGTATCCCTGAGGGAGAGGAAGAAAATTCACATGGGCTGGAAAATTTATTTGAAGGAATAATAGAGGAAAATTTTCATGGCTTAGCCAGAAATCTCGACATCCAAGTACAAGAAGCACACAGGACTCCTGGGAGAGTCAACGTGAAAAGGCATTCACCACGCCACATAATTATTAGACTAACCAAAGTAAACACAAAAGAGGCACTCCTCAGAGCTGTAAGACGAAAAGAGGAGGTAACCTACAAAGGGAAACCGATCAGATTAACTGCAGATTTCTCAGCTGAAACCTTACAAGCCAGAAGGGAATGGGGAGACATCATCAATCTCCTAAAACAAAACAAAGGTCAACCCAGAATTCTGTATCCTGCCAAACTAAGCTTCTTATATGAGGGAGAAATAAAGACCTTTCCAGATAAGCAATCACTGATAGAATTTGCGAAATCCAGACCGGCCTTGCAAGAAATGCTTAGACCTGCATTATACACTAAACAGAGCAACAGACACCCACCTATGTAAAACTATGCAAAAGCTAAAACCCCAGAAACCAGATTCCACAATGACGCAAGAGGTAAAACAAAAGATACCACCCAACAGAATAATCAGAAATTTACCCCAAATATCAATTCTTTCAATAAATGTAAATGGCTTGAACTGCCCATTGAAGAGACATAGGCTGGCTGAATGGATTAAAAAATACAAACCAAGTATCTGTTGTCTTCAGGAAACACACCTTACACACAAAGACACATTCAGACTCAAGGTGAAAGGATGGAATACAGTTTTTCAGGCTAATGGAAACCAAAAGAAATCCGGAGTAGCCATCCTCATTTCAGATGACATAAACTTTAAAGCAATAAAAGTAAAAAAGGACAAAAATGGACACTATATAGTGGCAAAGGGAAAAATCTCACAAGAGGATTTAACAATCCTAAACATTTATGTACCCAACACAGGAACACCCAGGTACATAAAGCAAATACTGCTAGATCTAGACAACATAATAAGCAGCAATGTCATAATAGCAGGGGATTTCAACACCCCACTGACGGAACTGGACAGATCCTCCAAACAAAAAACAAATAGAGAAATAAAAGACCTAAACAGGACTATAGAACATTTGGGCCTAACAGATATCTACAGAACACTCCACCCAAATAACACTGAATATATATTCTTCTCATCAGCTCATGGAACTTTCTCTAAAATTGACCACATCCTAGGCCACAAAACAGATCTAAACAAATTCAAAAAAATAGAAATCATACCATGTATCTTTTCAGACCACAGCGGAATAAAATTAGATATCAATTCCAACAGAAACTCACATCTTCCTCCAAAAACTTGGAAACTAAACAATCTATTGCTGAAAGATTATTGGGTCAAGGAGGAGATTCAAATTGAAATCAAAAGATTCTTCAAACTAAACGATAATGGGGACACAAGTTATCAAAATCTGTGGGATACAGCAAAAGCAGTCCTGAGAAGAAAACTTATCGCCCTAAATTCCCACATCCAAAAGACAGAAAAGTCACAAATCAGTAAACTAATGAATCATCTTAAGGAAATGGAAAGGAAGAGCAAAGCAATCCTAAATCCAGCAGAAGAAAAGAAATAACCAAAATTAGAGCAGAATTAAATGAAATCGAGAACAAAAGAAAAATACAGAAGATCAATGAAACGAAAAGTTGGTTCTTTGAAAAGATAAACAAAATAGGCCACTTGCCAGGTTGACCAGAAGCAGAACGGAAAGGACTCTAATAAGCTCAATTAGAAATGAAAAAGGAGAAGTCACAACTGATACCATGGAAATACAAAACATCATCTTCGAATACTACAAAAATCTCTATGCCCACAAACACGAAAACGTGGAGGAAATGGACAAATTCTTAGAAACACATTACCTCCCTAGGCTCAACCAGGAAGAAACAGAATTTCTAAACAGACCTATATCAAGCACCAAAATTGAAGCAGTAATTAAAAATCTACCCACAAAAAAAAGTCCCGGACCAGATGGGTTCACACCTGAATTCTACCAAGCCTACAAAGAAGAACTGGTGCCTATACTGCAGAAATTATTTGAAAATATCCAGAAGGATGGAATCCTCCCAAACTCATTCTACGAAGCCAATATCACCTTGATACCAAAGCCAGGAAAGGACACAACAAAAAAAGAAAACTACAGACCAATATCCCTTATGAATATAGATGCAAAAATTCTGAATAAAATCCTTGCAAACCGAATTCAAATGTACATCAAAAAAATAATCCATCACGATCAGTGGGCTTTATTCCCGAGATGCAGGGATGGTTCAACATACGCAAATCTATAAATGTAATTCACCATATAAATAAAAGGAAGAACAAAGATTATATGATCTTTTCAATAGATGCAGAAAAGGCTTTTGACAAAATCCAGCACCCTTTTATGATAAGAACTCTTAACAATATAGGCATAGATGGCTCATTCCTAGAAACTATTAAAGCCATATACGATAAACCCACAGCCAATATCATACTGAATGGGGAAAAATTGAAGGCATTCCCCCTTAAAACTGGCACCAGACAAGGGTGCCCACTATCTCCACTTCTTTTCAACATAGTGCTGGAAGTCCTGGCCACAGCAATTAGACAAGACAGAGGAATCAGGGGCGTCCAGATAGGGGCAGAAGAGGTCAAACTTTCACTATTCGCAGACAATATGATATTATACATAGAAAACCACAAAGATTCAACCAAGAGATTACTGGAATTGATAAATGAATTCAGCAAAGTCTCAGGATACAAAATTAATACACACAAATCCATAGCCTTCATATATGCTAATAACAATCAAGCCAAGAAACAAATTAAAGATGCTATACCTTTCGCAATAGCAACAAAGAAAATTAAATATTTAGGAACATATCTAACTAAGGAGGTCAAAGACCTATATAGAGAGAATTATGAAACCCTGAGAAAAGAAATTGCAGAGGATGTAAATAGATGGAAAGCCCTACCATGCTCTTGGATAGGCAGAGTCAACACAGTAAAAATGGCTTTGCTACCTAAATTAATTTACAGAATCAATGCAATCCCTATCAAAATACCAACATCGTTTTTTGCCGATCTAGAAAAAATAATTCTACGCTTCGTGTGGAACCAGAGAAGACCCCGTCTAGCCAAAGCAATCTTAAGCAAAAAGAACAAATTGGGAGACATCTGTCTACCAGACTTCAAACTATACTACAAGGCTATAGTAACCAAAACTGCATGGTATTGGCACAAGAACAGACACGTAGACCAATGGAACAGGACTGAGAACCCAAATATAAAACCAACCTCATACAGTCACCTGATCTTTGACAAATTCCAGAAAAACGTACACTGGGGAAAAGAATCCCTATTCAACAAATGGTGCTGGGAAAACTGGATGGCCATATGTAGAAGACTGAAACTGGACCCACACCTCTCACCTCTCACAAAAATCAATTCACAATGTATAACAGATCTAAACCTAAGACATGAAACCATAAGAATTCTTGAAGAAAACGCTGGAAAAACTCTTATGGACATTGGCCTAGGCAAAGAATTTATGAAGAAGACCCCCCAAAGCAATCACAGCAGCAACAAAAATAAATACATGGGACCTGATCAAATTGAAAAGCTTCTGCACAGCCAAGGAAACTATCACTAGAGTGAACAGACAACCTACAGAATGGGAGAAAATATTTGCATGCTACACCTCTGATAAAGGGCTGATAACCAGAATCTATACAGAACTTAGGAAAATCAACAAGAAAAAATCAAACAACCCTATTAAAAAATGGGCAAAGGACATGAACAAAAACTTTTCCAAAGAAGACAGAATAATGGCCAGCAAACATATAAAAAAGTGCTCAACTTCTCTAATCATCAGGGAAATGCAAATCAAAACCACAATGAGATATCACTTA
The DNA here is from genome assembly GCA_023783475.1 of Daubentonia madagascariensis. Taxonomy (NCBI): domain Eukaryota; kingdom Metazoa; phylum Chordata; class Mammalia; order Primates; family Daubentoniidae; genus Daubentonia; species Daubentonia madagascariensis. The sequence continues at coordinate 7,619,828 of JAKFHU010000316.1, forward strand.
ACTCCAGTGAGATTGGCTCATATCAAAAAATCCCCAAATAACAAATGTTGGCGGGGATGTGGACAGATAGGAACACTCATACACTGCTGGTGGGACTGCAAATTAGTACAACCTCTATGGAAAAGAATATGGAGATACTTCAAAGAATTAAAAGTAGAATTACCATTTGACCCAGCAATCCCACTACTGGGTATTTATCCAAAAGAAAAAAAGACATTTTATAATAAAGACATCTGCTCTCTAATGTTCATAGCAGCACAATTCGCAATTGCAAAGTTGTGGAAACAACCAAGGTGCCCATCAATACACGAGTGGATCAATAAAATGTGGTATATGTATACCATGGAGTATTACTCAGCAATAAGGAACAACAGTGAATTAACTCATCTGGTATTATCCTGGTTGGAGCTAGAACCCATTCTTCGAAGCGAAGTGTCACAGGATTGGAAAAACAAGCACCACTGGTACTCACCATCAAACTGGTACTAACTGATGAACACTTACATCACACAGGGCAGTAACATTCATCTGAGGGTGGGCGGGCGGGAGGGGGGTGGAAGGGATGGGAAAAACTCTCACTGAATGGATGTGGGGAGCACAGTTTGGGAGATGACCACGATTGTGGCTCTGACACGGGCAGAACAGGGGCAATGTGTATGGCCAAAGTGTTGTACCCCCATGATATTCTGAAATTAAAAAAATAAATTAAAATAAATAAATAAATAAATAAATTTTAAAAAAACATTAGAGAAAAATATTAGCCTATCAGTTCATTAAAAACAAGGCTTTGAATGATAAATGGTAAATAAATAAATGGAATTAAAAAAAAAAATAGAAGTGTTTAAGTTGAGTAAGTATAGAGCCTCAGGCACAAATTCAAAAGGTAGATAAAGCAAGCACAGGCTGGGAAATTCTTTTCTTTGGAAACTAAAAATGAAGAGTTGTACAATAAGCCAATAACACATGAAACATTGTACTATTATTATTTCTTTCCATAGTCTTTTTAATTTAAAAATAGAGATGAAAATTTAACTCATATCAACTAAGACTTGATATTACTCAAAATGGAGAGTAATTTAATAGAAAGTCAAATTTAATGATCTATATGTATGACCTGTATATATAGGATAGTAGAATCATTAGGGAAGTTGAGTCTTGTTGGAAGAACATTGCTCACTGAAAGATGGCTTCAAAGAAGGACTAGCATATTGAGCAAAAAGTTAAGGATACTGTTTCCATTAAATGGTGGGGAATCTGTAGGAATAGGTAGGGAGGGCCAAATGGACAAAGGAGAACTTAAAAAGTCTGGACAAATGGGTTGGCAGGTGTTACCATGACTGGAAGTAGTTATAGGATAGATGCTTAGCCAATTAATATAAATTAACAAAACTAGTCAGACACAAGAATATAGAAACTGTTGAGAGCATGTTGAGCACGCAAAAAACACAAACCACACTTGAAGACATTCAAAGAAAAACTCAGTGCATGCCATTCAAAATAGATCTATGAGCTTAATTTAACTTATGAGCTACTACTCTGTAAATCAGGGGTAATTAGAAGTTGCCAGGAAAGAAGGCTGTACTGAGAAATTGCAGTTGGTAATACCTGGTGAGCATTTTAGAGGCTCCTCTTAAGGTCAGACTTACCTGCTGAAGATTGACCAAGGCTGAATGAGAGGTGAACATGGGTGAGGTAAAGAATTGAGGGAATCACAGTAATGTGATGACTTATCAGAGGGAAGATCTTAGTTGACTAGATGGTAGCAGCTGAGGCTGAGAGTAGTCATGTGCCCATGAAGACAGGGATCAGAAATTTAGGGAATGGTCTAAGTCTGGAGCCAGCTGTACATCAAAGGTAATCAGAGATGGAAAGTGCTCTTATACTTCGAAAATGGGATCTTGGGAACCACCCCAATGGAAACACAATGAAGAATTTTAAAATAGAACAAATCCAAAGGTTTATGTAGATGGGATTAGAACATTTTATAAAGAGGAATTACAGAAAAGGGAATAGAAATTCCTTCTGTGATGAAATAACATTCGATGCTTTCTGATTAGGCTGTCTCAATTAGAGCAGAGAAGGACTTTGTGTATACATCATCTCTCTGGGCTAGTGGGGTCAAGGAGCCTGCCAAGTTGCATTAGTGGTATGCCCTGAGGATGAACAGGTCCCACAAGGGACATGGTATTGGACTTCTAAGCCTTGGAGGGTGAGATTGTTGAGCGGATGGAGGCTGAGGCTCTGTAAAGGTTTCCCAAGAGAGGCTTAGGAAGAAAGAGGATGGAAGAACATTAACTAAGATGATGATTGCATCATTTAAAAAATGCAAATACTCTAGAGCTGAGTGGAAATAGTATCTCCAAGAAAGGGTGATCTGTTCACAGCCTAGATGATAATTGGGGCCAAATGAAATTACTCAGCAGAGCTTAGCAGATAACAGGCCCACATTAATTTCCAAGACTGAGTGGTGTCCTGGGGCCATCCCACAGTTGAGGATCCAGGTTTAGTGAGGGAAATTGGCTGAAAAGGGCAGGAAGATATCAGGAGCCAGCAGGGAATGGCAAGAGCAGAACAGGCAGACCACCCAAGAGTGCTTTTAGGCACCTGTCCCCATGTCCAAAGCTGGAGTCATATAGAAAGGGAAACTTTGAGTAGGGCCCAACAAATGCTACTGAATCAACAATGTCTACAAGGAGGCAGATACGGCGCACTAGTGACTCTTGATAGGGTTTTAGAGTTGGGCAAATAAGGATGGAAAACTAAGAAAGAGTCCTAGGACTACCATTCTGTGAAAATACTTCTTGAGATTGGATATTGTAGTCTGTGCTCTGCTGACCCACAAATGGTGTGCTCTTAAATGGTCAGAGACAGGCAATGGAGTGGACACACCTCTCTGAATGGCTCACAACAGTCCAGCAGGCCCGGGCCTGGCAGAGACCTGAAGCTTGGTACACACAGCAGCTTTTGGGTACTTCTGTGAGCTCTGTCTAGGGTGGAGATGAAGCTGTTCTCATTCCTCCAGGAGGGAGAAGAACTACGCTGGGAAGGGGTCCAGGACCTGCAGAAGCTGATCAGGTGGGCTCCAAGGAGTGCTTGCCTCTTATAATAAACTGGCCTCAAGAATCTCTAAAAGGGAAAATATCATTTCCATTATAGTCAAAGGTGTGTCCCAACATAGTAAATAGAGATGTGGGTCTATAATATCATTTAGTGAAGTACACCGACCTGTGACTACTCAAGACAGTTACTGCTAAGTGCTCTGTAGCCTAAGCCTGCCTTGGGTGTGATACAAGCTCAGACTCTTGCTGACAAAGTCACAGAATTGATTAGATGGATGAATGCTCATGTCATACATTTTGCCAAAGACAACAGTTAAATTAATGTGGATGTGTTTTAAGGGACAGAAGACAGGATAGTGATTTTAGACAGATACTTTATGTGCTGTGCTTTTACCTTTTCCAACTATAAATAAAAAGGAGAGGCTTTTAATGTTTTTAATGACTTATGAATCATAGGTTCCTAAGAAAAATAAGGTTAATTTGATTTGTCTGTATTTATATTGGTGTTCAATTAAACAAGATAATTACGATTATTGGTAGTCTGAAAGTTTGGGGTAGTCTAGAAAGTACAAAGTAGATATAAGCAACATCTGTACCCTCTTCATGTTTTTATTTAGTATCTACAAATCTAAATTATCATCCAATGTTTGTCAAAAGAGCTCCATTGTCATGACTGGTTAAGGTGAAGGGAATATACAGACAGAATGTGGGACTAAATAATTCCTCAAACCAAACCCTTGTTGCAATTAAGCTAAGCCTGTTTTTACTTTTAGCTGCCCAATAAATATTTATGCCACATACATATATCACATGCCTACTATATGCCAAGGAATTCTAAGTTTTTAAGGACATTGAGTCCAAAGTGACAAGAAGTGCATGCTTACCTACAGGCCCACAAGCAATTCTTATAAAAAGTCTAAGTGAAAGAAATGTGAGTAGATGAAGCTGGAGAAGTAGGTAGATCATGAGAAGGAGTTTAGATTTTATCTGGAAGGCTTAACTAGTGAAGAGTTTTAAGCACAGGAGTTATATGAACAACTGTGCATTTTAGGACACCAGAGACAAATGCCTCTGGAGTCAGGGATACTAATTTAGTACTGCAAAAGTCTATTCATTTTTACCTTTTGAAGATGAGGGTGAAAACCAAATAAATGGTGTACAGGGTAGAAATGGAAGAGGTATTTAAGAGGTGGAACAACAAAAAAAAAATTGGTGACCTGGTGCATGAGGAAATGTTGAAAATGGGTAGGCACCTTAGTGAATAGGAAAATGGAGAAAGAAGCCAGTCTGGGAGAAGATGATGTGTTCAGTTTTGGAAATGTGAATTTAAGGTTTCTATGCCATCTTGTCAAAATATTTGGGAGGAAGTAGAATGTACAGGTTTTTGAACTTAGAAGCAAGACCCTGAGAGCTCTTTTTATGGGGCATTTCTCAGGTTTGTGTTTGCAGCAGGCAACTTTGATGTTTCCTTCTGGGACAAAGAACAGGCTTGTTTATGCTTGATAGAAAAGAGGTGGATTCCCCAAGCTCAGTGTTTCTCTCTTGTAACACAACCCACTGCACGTGCAGGCATCTTGCTGGGCCCCTGTATGGGAGATGCTCAGGTTGTAAGAACCATGAAGGTAAGTCTGGTGAAGCCAAGACTGCTGGTAGCACATGATAAAACCTTAAGCGGATACTTGCCAAAGCCATTCTGGGAACAACCCCTCACAGTAGGGACAAACTGACCATGATATTAAACACTAAGGGAGATCATTTTCAGGGATATCAGAGGACATGCTTTATCTCTAACTCCAGAAAAAAACTCTTACGGTAGGATGGACTTGAACTATGCCCAAAGGTCTCTTTGTTTATTTTTTAGATGACTTAAGGAATTTCTTTGTCAAAAAGCTATAACCCAGAGGCTAGAAAACAATTAGATTTCATATTCTCTACATAGGACATTCTAATTTATGTATTTTGTTGTTGGGGAACACATTTTACTGGGACACTGAGTCATAAATCATGCATGGTTTTGCCCCTTTCCTAAAAACTTCACTGTCCTTATTCCTCTTCCTGCCCCAAATCTTTGGAGCATGAAAAGGATCTCATCAGAATGGAAAAGTTTTATCAGTAGAAACATAAAATTATAAAGACCCCTTATCTTCACATCCCATTAAAATCCTTTAGCCTGATTAATGTAACATGCTCTGAAGAATGATGTGTCTGCTAAAGGTTCTGGAAAAGCTGCTCCATATGCCCAGAGATTACAAAGTAGAAGTGAATAAGCGTGGATGGGGTAGGAGGTGAAGGAAGTTACTAAGTACAAACTGTTAATGGTGTACAGAGTATGCAGCGAGAAGGGAACGTTAGTATGGGGCTTAAGATCTTCCTCATAGTGAGATCTATTAGATTATGAAACAGTCTTCCAAGGGAAGTGCTGGAAACACAGCAAAAGCACTGACTACTAGAAAATGCACAGTGGGTAACAAGTCTGCACTTGACAGGAGAATGGACAAGATTACCTAATAAATCTTTTCTTGGTCTACCTTTTAACTCTAATTTCTGTGATACTTAGAAAAGAATCATTAAAGGGCTGGAGAAGAGGTTTTCAATAACTGGAAACTTTTTAGACTTTTTCAGACTTTTTAAAAGACTTCTTAAAGAGTTAGCTACTTAAAGGCAGAAATTTCCCCTCTTAGAGTCCTTATCAATTACTTTGAGAAATGATCAAAGTCATTTACCATTTAGAAAAGCTCTTTTTCAATAATTTACTGAGCTAGAATAGTGCTTTGTTTTGTTCTGTTTTTGTTCTCTTCCACCCACCCAAGCCCCTAAGGACCAAGAATATGGTTTCCCAGCTACTAAAATCCTTTTGTTTTCCTTTCTATTGCAAAGCCTCTTGAATAAGTGTCGTCTGCCTGCAGGGTCTACCGCCTGCCACCGGAAGTCCCCGCTTTCTCATCCATCACCCCAGTGAATCTACCTCTGAAAGATTTCCAGTGACCTCCTCCTTGCCAGATGGTTATTTTCTCAGTCGTCTTTCCATGTGATATTTGACACCATTGACATCGGCCCCTCTTAAGCCATAGGCCTCTCTTGTTTCTGTTACACATGAGGTCCTGATCTTTTTCCTCCTAATTTCTTATTTTGTCTTCACCGGCTTTTTCTCTCGCTCTGCCAGCCCAGTGTGCACAAAGAAGAGGTCACTCTCTTCCTCCTCTTGTACTCTAACTTTAGTCCTTGCCCAAGTTCAGTCCCCAGTTTTTCTTCTCTATTCCCTTTTATTAGAATTCTCTCATTCTCATGGGTTCAATTGTGGTCAAACTTAAATTCTTTAAGCTTCTGTTCCTTACCACCAACTGACAACTGGGCTTGTCTGCTTCAATTTACCACTGCCCAGTTCAAATTCAAAATGAGAAGTTGGAAGAGATACTACATACTTGGGTTTTAGCCCTGGTTCTTCCACCAACAGCTGCTTGACCTTGGGCAAATTACTCAACTTCTTCCAGTTCCAGATCACTTGTCTAAAAATAAGGTGCTGGGCAGGGTCAATCATCTTTGAACAAAGGTCGATGGAATCTCATCAGCTTTATAGAGGTGATGAGGAGGGTCCAAGGGGAGAAATCTCTGGAATTCTCACTCCTTTACTGCTTTCTTCTGTTTTATAATACAGGGCTTCTATGTAAAGCTTCACTTAAAGCAATGTCCTTATACTCCCCCCAACCCACCTCCCCTCAAAAAAACCAAAATCTGAACTCAGGTCCTTCCTGATGTTGTTATTCTAAACTTCTATCATTTTATGTCTGAAAGCCAATTCATCTTGCTCATCAAATGCATCCTCTTCTACCTTTTCTGTTTTTATTAGTAGCGGCATCACTCTCCCACTTGCAGGGGCTTGAAACCTTCATCTTTGATTCATTCTCTCCTACTCCCTAAGTGCTTTTAAGACCTCCCTAAATCTAGATTCTATCAAGTCTCTGTGAGATGTCTCTCATGCCACTTTCCCATGTCCACTACTGGTATTCTACTCTTGGTCCTCCTAGTTTCATACTGCAACCACCAAGGACCTCCTACTTTGTCTCTGCCTCTTCCAATCTACCTTACATAATGCCACCAGATCAATTTTCTAACATGCAACTTTCATCTTGTCAATCTCTGATTTAAAACTTCAGATGCTTTCTGACACACATAGGAAAAAGTCAGAACCTACTGCCTGGCATTTTCGGTTCAACCCTATCAAAATAGCCAATGCCCTTTCTATGCTATGTCCAGACTTGTTCTTAGAAAGCTCTCTCCTCTCTTTTCCTTGCCACTTCCTACTTAGATTTTTACACACAGAGCAAGCCCTATATCTTTCAGAGGCATTTTTTTCAGGCCACTTGCAAGGCTTCCTTACCAGGACACATTTCCTATGCCACTTATATGGCAGTTGATCACTTATACATTTGGGTAAAACTGACTTTCACCTGTGTTTTCTCCTTAGGGCAGTAAACATAACTGGGCAAATGAGGCAGCATGGCCAAGGGGAGCCTGTGTTCTATTTCTGTCACCATTATTTAAATACTGGATAATTTTAGGTAGAGCATTTCTTTAAGCCGTAACTTTCTTTTATGTAAAACATGGATAATACCCTAAGCCTCTCCCCCATGGTTGCTGTGATGACCAAATATCATAAGTGAAACAGTGCTTTTTAAAACTATAAACCTCTAGGAATATATTGTGGCATAAGTATTATCATCATTATTTACTTTTATTACTCATAGGAACAACTGGACACAGAACAAGTGCTTAATACATACTTGGGGTACTGAATCCATGCAAAAATTCTGTATAAGATTGACTACAATTATACAAAAATACATATGTAAAATATCTGTGGTTGTGTTCAAATAGTGGAAATCTTCTATCTTCTCTAATTTTCTGTGACAATGTTGTTATACTATTATCCTTATGATTAAAAAAGAAACAAAAAGAAACCAGTGACATGCAAATGTCATTTTGAAGAGCTTATATGTAAGCACAGCCAGTGGCTGAATACTTCATTCATTAGATAACAAACTAAGTGACACCCTCCCATCTCCTAAATAGGGAGAACACCACCATGTGACTTTCCCTATGGCCCTCCAAGGGCTGGTGGCCTCTATAGCTGCTAGTGCAAGGTGAGTGGGACAGTTGACAAGATCTATGTGGTAAAGATTCACCACATCACCTCCCACTCTGCCAACAGCACACCACAAGGTTCGCATTCCTTCCCTGCCTTCCTTGTCCCACGGCCTCATTTTGCCGTCTGCTCCCAGACCCAACTCTTAAACATCACACTTCAGGAAATGAGGGGTCCTGTGGACAATAGTCAAGATGCCAGTCAGCTACTTTTTGAAATCTTTTACTCACATTTTTGCAAAGTACCAAAAGCAATTCATCAAATGATGTGCCAGTCGTCAACGACCTTCAAGCTCCTAAGATTAGAAGTGTGGTTGGGGGAGGAAGGAGACTGGAGATGCCCCTCACGCCTTCCTTCATGAGCTAGTGACAAGCAAGTAGCAGGTGCCCAGGTGCTGGTCAATGAAGGAATGACCCGAAAACAATGGCCTGGAATAGTGGAAAAACGACGATCTGGACACAGAAGACTCTGGTGCTACCTGCCACCGACTTGCTGTGTACTGTGTTTCATTTGTTCTCTCTGTAAAAGGAGGGGTTTGAAACAGACGCTCTCCACGGCGTCTTCCTGCTGCATAATTCCACGCCTCCCTGGGCCACTCCTGCTGACTTGGACCTTCCCGTCAGAATAAGGCAGCCAGCTTGGTATAGACAATATACGCTTATCCTAAATTTCTGATGCCAAAAAGAATTACAGAGGAAGGAGGAAGCAGAGAGAGAAAAATAGTAAAAACCAAACAGACGAGAAAAGGATTGATGGGAGTGAGTGACTAAGCCTTAGACTTTCTCATGGTTCAAGGGACAGTAAGGCCGCATCCATCCCCAAGAGCAGGCAGGGTCTCGGGAGTCTTCCGTGGGCTAGAAATCCCAAGGCCTCGCTAATCGAATCAGTCACTGAAGCTTGGCACTGCCAGTCCTGAGGGTCCTGGGCTCTCATTGCCTGTGCTGTTCTTCCAGCAGCCTCTGACGCTCAAGGTCTACACAAGGGAAGCCTCAGAGGCCCAACAGGCTTTAGTGTCAGAGAGACAATTTGACGGCAGACGTGCGGGGCACCTGGCCTCAGCTGAGATGCAGTGATTCATCACAACATGACCACATTTTATGTTCTGAGACATTCCACCTCGTCGGGGTTCAATTGTTGCACCCGGAGCACATGCGTTATGTCCTTAGATGACAACATGGACTGTATTTTCTATGATTTCCAATTGCAAAGATTAAAATAGGTGAGAGCTGGTTAGGAGTCATACAAAGGACCCTTTAGAGAAATAGAGGTGAAAACTCAGTGTGGTTTAGAGATATCAAGACACAGAATTTCTCCTGGTGGCCGCATTTTTAGGTCATTATTGGTTATATTTATTTAACAAACACCTGAATGGTGCTTATTATATGCAGGAAGTGTTATAACTACTTTACAAATATGAACTCATTTAATCATCATAACAACCCTATGAGGTCAGGCTATTACATCCACCTTTTCCAGGCGAGCAGCATGAGGCAAAGAGAGGCTAATGACTTGCCTAAGGTCACACAACTAGTAAGAAGCAGACTTGGGATTCAAACCAATGCTGTCTCGTGCTCCAGAGTCCTAACCACTGTACTAGGTTGCCTGTGGCATGAATGTTGTGTGCCTGCAGAGCACTGGGACCAAATCTCCTCCTGAGGGCTGCCTCCAGTCCCAGCTCATCTGGGAGCCAGCGGGGGCTGCTCCAGGCAGGGACAGTGAGCAGTGGTTCTTGCACAGACATGAAAGCAAAGGGAAGCGAGGCAGGAAACCAGTGAGGGGCCTGGCCAAGGAGCAGCATTAGCAGGGCTGGGCTGGGCTTGGCTGTCTGCTGTTGTTCGGTGGTGACAGACTTCCTTCAGACCAATGTGACTTGTAACCACAGTCTGTGCAACAGGGAGGGATTTTGAAGGTAGAGTGCTGGGGCCAAAGAAGAAGAAGTGGTACATACACTCTCCTGATTTGAAAGATGTGGGCAGAGGAAGGCCACGTCACAGCAGTCCTCCAAAAGACTGAGGTCAGGCCATGTGCAGGACTGGCTGGGCAGGGGAAGAAGCTCAGGCAGGGAGGCCCACAGTGCTGCTCCAGCCACACCCCAAGTATGTGGGAATACGGTGGAACCACTGAGGTGACGGGAGAAGAGAGAAAAGGGGGATCCAGAAGCCATTCTGGACAGATTCAATGTATGCAGCAGAGGAAAGTGGGGCAAGTTAAAAACATTTAAACAAGCCAAGTCTGGACAACTAGCAGAGTAATACTACCAGAATCAGAGATCACCAAGCATTAGCAGTACCGGCTCTAATATTTTAGAAATATTGGATTTGAGATCTTGGAAAGGCAGCTGGAAATATGGGAGATGAGCTCAGGAGAGCATGTGGGCTGGACGTGCCCCTTTCAAGCCCATTCCCTCACTCCCTGTCCTGCATGGTCCCAGTGCATACCTGTTGTCCCAGCAGAAGTACCAACAGTGCTCCCTTTATCCTTATACATGGCCCAGTTTGGACTTTATGCGATCACTCTCCCTATAATCATTTCTCTACATACCAATGATGTCCTTAGTACCTGGCACAGTACCCTGTCTACAGCAGCCATGGGATGCAAGGATGGTTCAACATACACAAATCAATAAATGTGGTTCACTACATAAACAGAATTTTTTAAGAAACCATACGACCATATCAATAGAAGCAGGAAAATCATTCAACAAAATCCAGCACTCCTTCATGATAAAAACCTTCAAAAAACTAGGCATAGAGGAACATACCTAAAAATAATAAAAGCCATATATGACAAACTCACAGCCAACATCATACTGAATGGGGAAAAGTTGAAAGCATTCCCTCTAAGAACTGAAACAAGACAAGGATGCCCACTTTCACCATTTCTATTTACCATAGTACTGGAAGTCCTAGCCAGAGCAATCAGGTAAGAGAAAGAAATAAAGGGCATCCAACTGGGAAAGATGAGGCCAAACTATCCCTGTTTGCCAATGATATGATCTTATATTAGAAAATCCTAAAGACTCTTCCAAAAGACTCCTAGATTTGATAAATGAATTCAGTAAAGTGTAAGGTAACAAAATTAATGTACATAAATCAGTAGCATTTCTATACACTAATAACAGCCAAGCTAAGAATTAAATAAAGGACTCAATACCATTTACAATAGCTGAAAAAAAAAACCTAGGAATATACCTAACCAAGGAGGTGAAAGATTTCTACAAGAAGAACAACTAACCACTGATTAAAGAAATCACAGATGACACAAACAAATGGAAAAACATCCTATGCTTATGGTTGGAAGAATCAACATTGTTAAAATATCCATATTGCCCAAAGTAATTTATACATTCAATGCAATTCCCATCAAAATACCAACATCATTTTTCACAGAATTAGAAAAAAAAATCTTAAATTCCCTATGGAACCAAAAAAGAGCCTGAATGGCCAAAGCAATCCTAAGCAAAAATAATAAATCTGGAGGCATCACATTACCCAACTTCAAATTATACTGCAAGGCTATAGTAATCAAAACAGCATGGTAGTGGTATAAAAGTAGACATATAAATCAATGGAACAGAATAAAGAATCTAGAAATAAAACCATATACCTACAACCAACTGATATTTGACAAAGCAAACAAAAACATATACTGGGGAAAGGACACCCTATTTAATAAATGGTGCTGGGAAAATTGGATAGCCACATGCAGGAGAATGAAACTGGATCCCTAACTCAAGATGGATTAAAGACTTAAATTTAAGACCTGAAACCATAAAAATTCTAGAAGAAAAGCTAGGAAAACCTCTTCTGTACATTGACCTATGCAAAGAATTTATGACTAAGACCCCAAAAGCAAATACAACAGAAACAAAAATAAGGGGGACTTAATTAAACTAAGAAGCCTGTGCACAGCAAAAGAAATAATCAACAGAGTAAACAGACAACCTACAGAATGGGAGAATATATTCACAAACTATACATCTAACAAAGGACTAATATCCAGGATCTACAAAGGACTCAAAGAAATCAGAAAAAAAAAAATAACCCCATTAACAAGTGGGCAAAAGACATGAACAGACATTTTTCGAAAGAAGATATACAAATGGCAAGAAACATGAAAAAATGTTCAACATCACTAATCATCAGGGAAATGCAAATAAAAACCACAATGAGATATCACCTTACCCCTATCAGAATGACCATTACTAAAAAGTCAAAAAACAGTCAATGTTAGCATGAATGTGGCGAAAAGGGAACACTTATATTCCATTGGTGGGAATGTAAATTAGTACAACCTCTATGGAAAACATATGGAGATTCCTCAAAGAACTAAAAGTAGATCTACCATTTCAATCCAGTAATGCCACTACTGGGTAGCTACCTAATGGAAAAGAAGTCATTATATACAAAAGATACTTGCACTCATATGTTTATCACAGCACAATTCACAATTGCAAAGAATATGGAATCAACCTAAGTGCTCATCAGCTGATGAGTGGATAAAGAAAATGTGGTATACAGACACCATGGAGTACTACTCACCCATAAAAAGGAATGAAATAATGTCTTTTGCAGCAACTTGGATGGAACTGGAGGCCATTCTCCTAAGTGAAGTCTCTCAGGAATGGAAAAGCAAATATTGCATGTTCTCACTTATAAATGAGAGCTAAGCAATGGGTATGCATGGTTGTACAGAGTGGTATAATGGACACTGGAGACTCAGAAGTGGGGAGGGTGGATGGAGGTCAGCAATGAAAAATGGGTAATGTACATTATTCGGGTGACAGGTACACTAAAAGCCCTGACTTCACCACTATACAATTCATCTATGTAACAAAAAAAATTGTACCTCCTAAATCTATTGAAATAAATTTCAAAATATAAATAAAAGTTACATATTAAAGGGGAAGAAGAAGAACATATAATTCTGAGTTTTCTAAAGTAAATGGTGCAGAAAAAGGACGTCAGGGACTTAGAGGTAAGAAGAAGCCTATCTAAAATGTACATAAGCTGAGAGCAATGTCAAGGCTGTCTTCATCAGAGACAAAAGTCATCAATTATGGCATGTCTGAAAAAATTAAACAGACATCTAGACGGGTCAAAAAATAAAGAGTAAATATTAGACCCTCAGTAATATTTGTTGAATTACATTGAATGGCTTTGTTACTGCATAGAGAGGGTGAAACTGACTGGAAATCATAAGAATTAGGTCAGTATCCTTGGCCTGGAGTTATCTACAGGAAGTCTATAGGGAATATATATATACAGTGGACAGTGAAAAAAACAATGTGATTGCTTTGGGTGTCTTACATCCTTTGGTCCCTGAATACGTTTGTTGTAGTATCAGTTTAAAGTAAAACAATTTCTTTATCCTCTTAGACTGAAGGAGGTAAAGAAGTTAATTTTTTTGTATCTATTAATATTAATGTTTTCAATGTTTTAAATTTAAATATTAACTTTTAAACTTTTTGGGAGATGAAATTATATAAGCTTATAACCCTTTTTCCTTTCCTTTCCTTTCCAAAATATAAGACATTTCTCTAGTTCACTTTAATTCTTAGTAATAAACTTTATTGGCTTTCTCATTACAAATTTTATATATATATATATTCACTATAGAAAATTTTCAAAATACAGATAAAAAGAAAAAAATTTAACTGAAATTCTGCTACCCAAATATAAATGGTATTAACATTCAGATATTTACCATTTATATTTTATATATAACTCTCCTGCCATATGTGTATATATATAACATAATAGATACGTATGTGTCTATATATACATGTATATATATTACTGTTTAGTTCTTATTTGAAAAATAGGACTATCATACAAGTATAACCCCCAAATCTTAATGTTTTCCATTAAATACTAAGTGCATCACTGCTGCCTGGATCATATTAATTATGGCTATCACAGTTCACACCATGCTTAAATTGCAGTCTCAAGCTGGCAATTAAATGACATTCTTATGACATAGTTTTGTGACAGCCATATTAAATAAAAATGATCTAAAAATGAGAAAAGAATTCCTTTGTATTCCGATAACTCCACTCATTATTTAAACTGTTAAGTTGTAGTATTTTATTTTTAGTTTTTACTATATGCTACTGTAGACATAACCAAATGAAAAAATGCATTTGCTCTCAAAAATAGCTGTGTAACCCACACTGTTATATCTGCTGAAGTCCACACCCTTCACAGCCTGAAAAAGTACTGACATGAAAAATCTTCTCAACCAATAAAAATAGAGCAGCGAACAGAAGAAACTAAAGTGAAATACTTTTTTAAAATGTATGTATGTGCATCCAGAATTAGTCGGTTTGATTTATCTTGTATGATACTGACTCTATTGCTGGTAAAGATTAATTGTATTATGGTACTCTTGGCACGTTATTTTCTCAGTTCATTTCTCAGTATGACATTTCTTATTTTTCTCTGCTACAAAGCACCCACTATCATAATTTTCACCTGCTGAGTTTATGTTACTAATGATAATATTAAAATTTAGAGTTTTTTTGACCTTTATAGTGGTAAATTAGGTCATAAAAATAGATGCAACACAATCTGACAAATGGGAAAGAGAAATATTTGATTATTATTAAAGTAAAATCAAATTTCATAATGTTTGCCTGGCACTGTGAGATCTTAAAAAACATTAAATGGCCCTTTCCCCTACACCCCCAAGTTGAATTCTCTCCACACTGCCTCTGGCACATACCATACATGAGAACTATTCTAAGAAATAAGTGTTCTGGATGGCTGCTGCATGGTGCCTGAGTGATATAGAATTTGAGGTCCTCTAAGTAAAAAAAACAAATAGTACAAATAATGGTGATGATAATCCTAATAGCCCTTATTGAGTGCTTGGTAGAGGACAAGTGCTGATAGTATTATTATCTTCATTTTACATCTTAAAAACTGAGGCACAAATAAGGTAAGTAGCTTCCTTAAGGTCACACATCTGGAAAGTAGTAGTGTCAAGAGTGGGCCCCAGGCAGTCAGACTCCAGAGCTTTTAGCCCATACCACCTTCTGTCCCAGTCACCTCTCAGGGAATCCCAGCTTCTCCACTTAGTTTGAGTCCTTACACCCACCCCAAGTCCTCTTCCTTACTGAGAAGACTGAAGTCAGTCCTGTGTGAGTCTCCCCAGGGGGCCATGAGCTCCTAGAGGATGGTGACTGTGCTGTGGCTGAGTGTGCTCCCAACAGACAGCCCTGTGCCTGCAACCTTGCACTGTGTGCTACATGGATGTGGATGGGCCTGATTAGGAGAGGCCAGTTGTGGGTCCACTAATCTTTTGTGTATTCTCCAAATCGATGTGCTTTCTTATGAACCAGAGTCTGGCAATTACTAATCATATATTTCCTTTTGGGGGTTGAATAACACCAAAGTTCAATAGTTGGACTAAATAAAGTATCTGGACACTTCCGTATAATTTGATTAGAATTTATTAAGACCCCACCACTCTTTCATTCATGAAATATTTATTGAACATCTACTATAAGGGTAGGTTTTGTGTTAGACAACAAGATGAATAATAGTGATTCCTGCTTTCAAAGAATGTAAGAATCTACAGAATGTCCAGGTAAAATATATTAAAATACAGTATGATATAAGCTATGACACAGGAAGGCCCTAGGTGCTGTGGATGCCTAGAATGGCATCTAACCCGGTCCAGGGTAGAGAGTAAGTGGTAGTGTTAAAGTGTAGCCCTCAGGCTGGTAATACTGGCATTATCTGGGAGCTTATTATAAATACAAATTCTCAGGCCTCAGCCTGGACCTATCCAATCAGAAACTCTAGGGTGGGGCCCAGCAATCTGTGTTTTGAAAGTCTCTCTGTTTGATTCTGTTGTTTACTAAAGTTTGAGAAATATTGCCTTGGAGAATGTAAGACTCAGACAACAACAATTAGGAAAACATCTACTGAATTAAAATCTGTAAAATAAGGAAGTTGGAAGAGGTGATCCCTATCACTTCAATTCTAACTTTCAGTCTATAAGACTTCTGTATACATCTTAAAGATAACTAGAATGAAGTTATCATCTTAATAACTGTGTTTATCTTTAAGATCACCTACAGATAATATACAGAAGGAAGGGTTAGCATGTCTCACCTAAGCAGGCCAAACAGATTCACAGAACTGTCTGAGGCTGTTGGAATTCCTTTGTCAATTCAATCATCAATTGATAAGTATTACAAATGTACCCACCCATGTAGGCTCATTACTGTGTTAGGTGCTGCAAGGGGTACATAAAATTCCCTACTTTAAGGAACTTTATCTGAGTTGGGGAGAAAAGTCTATCATAACTGGGTTGTTCAAAATGGTTAGCATGATGATAAATGCTGTAGGAATCTGGGGAAGATGGTGATTGACTGGGACTGATCATAAGGTAAGGCCCCAAGAAACGGGAATTGAGCTGGGCAGGTGGAATTTGCATTGCAGGCAAAAAGGGTGATATGATAAATGGAGGAATCTGAGTTCGATAAAAAATCTAATTATTTAGAATTTTTAATGAATTGTGCACTTAGCTGAATTTGACCTGTTGACTGAAGCCATTTATTCAGGAAATCAGGCCAACAGTTTTTCTCAATACCAGGCCAATTGTTATTTTGTTTTTATCAAGGGGACCAATTTGAATACTGTCACATAACATGGTCAGGAATGATATATGATTACGGTTGTGAGACTTATATGTTATGCATATGAGTATGTGTGTATGTATGTGTTATGTGTGTGTGTGTAGTGAGGAGGGCATGGAATTATACCTACATAGGTATTGGGGCTTTATATAGATCACACTTGTAGACCTTTCTCACAGTTTCAAGTCATCTTTCTCAAAGTTGGCATGGAAAGAAATTACCTGTGCAAATTAGATTCTGCAAGTCTTATAAACGTAAGTAGCTCATCAGCATACACTGAACAGTCTGGAAATTGTCCAGACAGAGAAAGCCACTCTGTATTCTCATGGGGAAGCTGACATAACAATAGAAACAACATGATGCTGAACATCATGACCACAAATGTCCCCTGCAAGGGCAATTTCAGGGCTGGGAAGGCTGAGGCATTGAGGATTTTCTTAAAAAAAAAAAAAATTAAATGAACAGAAATCTGAAAAAAAATCTATTAAGTGTTCCAAGGCTGGTGAGTCTTTTCAGGGGAACCTGTGGCGCTTCCCAAGAACAGCCACCATATACCTTGCAAACCTCCCAGCAACTCTTCACATGTTTACAAGCAGGCTGCTACCCAGAGAGGATGACAGGCAAAGACCTCCCTGGCTCTGACATCTGCACAGCTAAGAACTACAGACTTGCTTTTTTCAGGAAAGTCTTGTTGTCTTTCTATAAAGAACATAATTTAAAAATGTAACAAAACATGTGAAGGCCTCTTCCTTTGGGCAAGAGCTTTCTTTCCAAATTCAACTTTTGCTCTGCCTGAATTAGGAGCACATGGAGGTAATTCACATCAAAGTGCACTTTGGCTGAATTTCTGAAATTTTGTGATATCCTAAGTTAGATTTACAGCCACAGGTGTGAGGTTTGCAACCTTCTTGGAGGTTTGATGAAAATGCCCAGTTACAGGCAGCTACACAACGATGTTGGATCCCCGTGGGCACGGTGGACAGGTCAATAATGAAGCCAGGGGGAGCTGCAGCTGGTGGCTGGGAACTCACATCTGGGGGTGATTCCCACATTTAGGCCCCATCAAGGGAAGGGTGGCATGCAGAGGAGAGTTTCCATCAGAGCTAGAAAGAGTTTTGAGGCTGGAAAGATTAGGATATACTTTATTTTGTTGTGGGCAATTTAAACATTTTTATTTCCAAGTCCAATTGTAGTTTCCCCCAGGAAAACCACCAATAATTTTATTTGCAGATTGACATCTGAGCTTTTTGCTTCTAATTCAAGAGTCTTAACTTTGGATAAACTTTTCATTAAGTGTGAGTATTCGTGCAACCACAAACACACATTTGATGAAAACAAATTTCAGTACTGGAGTTGGCAGGTGGGTTGCATAATGGCAAAAGATGCTGCTCTACTCCCTGCCAGGGTCCATTCAGAAGGGCTGATGGGCAAAGAGCCATGATACTTAGGAAACTCTTCCTGCCCTGGTCTTTCCTGCCTTTCTCCCTGTTTTTCTAATTCCCACCTTTGTACCTACTTTTTTTCTTTGTCTTCTTCCTATGTACCCTCAAAGAAATGCCACAGCTCAGTGAGCTCTGTGGCAATGTGATGGGTGAGGTTTGGAGATGGGCAGTGTGGACAAATAGAGAATGCTTGCCCTTTTCAGCATCACAGAACCATCCTGGGAGAGCTAGGGAGTGCTGACCTGGAATCCTTGTGGAAGACCAGCATCAGGGATGATAAGTTGAACCAGTGCTGGCCCCAGCACTGGCTGGTACATCTCACACTTCCCCCTTCCTGGTTCCTGTGTGGTCAGCACGAAGTAAGAGATGTGGAAATCACAATAGAACATATAATATTCTGAATAATAAACAGATGTCTAGGAAGCCCTATGGCTCCTGAGTAATGTACAAAACTAAGAAGAAGGGACATTCACCTGTGGGTGCATCCTTGCCCCTCATTGTTTTCATACCACTAAGCCAGGTGCTATGCCAGCAGGAACTGAGGGGGCTGGAGGAAAGGAGGCTCACTACTGTCCCCCACTGCCTTTGTGGGGCACCAGAGCAACCTTCTGCTTTTGACCACCTTTTGAGCTCTGGGTCCCTTTCACAAATGCTACCAAACATTCCTCCTGTTCCTTGTTGCTTAGGATATCAGGCAGTGCTAGGCTGTACCTCATGTGAGGCAGGAATACTGGGATTGAGCCCTCTAGGTTTATTTGACTTTAAAATGATATTGCTTGCATTCAAGTCATGTCTGTATGTTTGTATATGCATCCCTCGTTGATGGTTTGGAGCTTACATGAAACTTCATGGCCATAACTAAAAATAAAAGCTTAATTTTTGGGTTGGGATTGGAACTCATTTTGTTAACTTTTAATTAATCACTCCTCTTAATCTCACATATTCTCTCCAGAGGGTGGACAAGCTTCATTTGGTTAGTGGTAGCCTTGTTCCACTAGCCTTGGTCTGGGGTACACACAGAGCACAGGCTCTACAGTCCCTGGGCCAAGAAGAAGACTCTGACATAGAATTCATAACACAAGACCCCAAATAACATATCTAAGTGTTGTTCTTCTAAATTAGGAAATATACACAATTTCCCTTTCTCTTAAAAATGCACATATTCTTGAGAGTTATTTTCCTCTCCTGATGAGGAACTCAGTATCCTCTTTATGTGGTAATATCCAGGCATTATTATGGGCTGTTTATTTCATTACTTACCAAGTAGGGAGTAAGCTTTAATCTAAAAAAAAATCAGTGAACCTCCCTCTATTCTAAATCCCAATCAAGTGCAAAATCTTCCCCACTTAAATGACAGATAAATTAAGCAGTACATTGTTAAAGAATATTCATTGTATATATCTGTGACAGCAAAAACAAATAATATTTTAAAGTCCCACAGCACAGACTGATTAAATAAACTAGAGTATATTTGTGGCATGAAATATTAAGAAGTCATTAAGAATCACATAACAACTGATACCATAGAAATAGGATTATTAGAGACTATCATGAACAACTATACACAAAGAAACTGGAAAACCTAGAAGAAATGGATAAATTCCTGGGCACATACAACCTATCAAGACTGAACCAAGAAGAAATAGAAAATCTGAACAGACCAATAATGAGTAATAAGAAAGATCGAAGCAGTAATAGAAAGTCTCTCATTAAAGAAAAGCCAAGGACCTGATGGCATCACTGCTGAATTCCACAAACCATGTAAAGAAGAACTAATACCAATTCTACTCAAACTATTCAAAAAAGTTGAAGAGGAAGGAATGCTTCCAAACTCACTCTACAAGGCTAGATACAAAAGTACAAGGCTGATACAAAAACCAGACAAGGACACGACGAAAAAGAAAACTACGGGCCAGTATCCCTGATGAATATTGATGCAAAAATCCTCAACAAAATATTAGCAAACTGAATTCAACAACATATTAAAAAGATCATTAACCATGATCAAGGGGGATTCATCCCAGGGATGCAAGGATGGTTCAACTTATGCAAATTAATAAATGTGACACATCATATCAACAGAACCAAGAACAAACACCATATGATCATTTCAATACATGTTGAAAAAGTATTTGATAAAATTCAACATCCCTGCATGATAAAAACTCAACAATCTGGATAAAGAAGGAACATACCTGAAAACAATAAAGGCCAAATATATACCAAACCCATAGCTAACATCATATGGAACAGGGAAAAATTGAAAGCCTTTCTTCTAAGATTTGGAACAAAACAAGGATGCCCACTTTCACCACTTTTATTCAACATAATACTGGAAGTCCTAGCCAGAGCAATGAGGCAAAAGAAAGAAATAATGGGCATCCAAATTGGAAAAGAAGTAAAATTATCCTTGTTTACAGATGACATGATCTTATATTTAGAAGACCCTAAAGACTCTACCAAAAAACTGTTAGAACTGATAAAGTTAGTAAAGTTGAGGATACAAAAATTAGTAGCATTTATATATGCCAACAGCAAACAATCTGAAAAAGAAATCAAGAAAAAAATCTCATTTACAATAGCTACAAAAATATAAACTACCTGAGCATAAATTTAAATAAAACCAAAGAAATGAAAGATCTCTACAAGGAAATATATAAAACATTGATGAGAGAAATTGAGGAGGACACAAAAAAATGGAAAGATATTTCATGCTTATGGATTGGAAGAATTGATAGTGTTAAAATGTCAATACTACCCAAAGCAATTTACAGATCCAACACAATCCCTATTAAAATACCAAAGACATTCTTCACAGAAATAGAAAAAACAATCCTAAAATTTGTATGGAACCACAAAAGACCCCAAATGGCCAAAGCAATACTAAGCAAAATGAACAAAGCTGGAGGCATGGCACTATCTGACTTCAAGATATACTGGAAACCACTGAATATACCTTCTTCTCATCAGCTCATGGAACATTCTCTAAGATTGACCACATCCTAGGCCACAAAAGATGTCTCAACAAATTAAAAAAAAAATAGAAATTATACCATGCATCTTCTCAGACCACAGTGGAATAAACTTAGATATCAACCCCAACAGAAACACTCATCTCTACACAAAGTCATGGAAACTAAACAACCTACTGCTGAATGATAGTTGGGTCAAGGAGGAAATTAAGATGGAAATCAAAAGATTCTTTGAACTAAATGATAAAGGGGACACAAGTTATCAAAAATGTGTGGGATACAGCTAAAGCAGTTCTGAGAGGAAAATTCATAGCCATCAATGCCTACATCCAAAAGACAGAAAGACCACAATCAACAATCTAATGAATCATCTCAAGGAACTAGAAAAGGCTGAGCAAACCAACCCCAAACCCAGCAGAAGAAAAGAATTAACTAAGATCAGAGCAGAACTAAATGAAATCGATAACATATACAGAAGATTAATAAAACAAAAAGTTGGTTCTTTGAAAAGATAAACAAAATTGACAGGCCTTTTGCTAGATTAACCAAAAGCAGAAATGAAAGGACTCTAATAAGCTCAATTAGGAATGAAAAAGGAGAAATTACAACTGATACCATGAAAATACAAAATATCACCTCTGAATACTATAGAAATCTCTATGCACATAAACTTGAACATGTGCAGGAAATGGACAAATTCTTAGAAACACACAGCCTCCCTAGGCTCAATCAGGAAGAAATATAATTCCTGAACAGACCAATATCAGGTACCGAAATTGAAGCAGCAATAAAAAAATCTTCCAACAAAAAAAAGTCCCAGACTAGATGGTTTCACACCCAAATTTTACCAGAGCTACAAAGAAGAACTGGTACCTATCCTGCAGAAATTATTTTATAACATTGAGAAGGAAGGAATCCTCCCCAACACATTTTATGAAGCCAACATCAACTTGATACCAAAGCCAGGAAAGGACTCAACAAAAACACTACAGACCAATATCCCTTATGAATATAGATGCAAAAATTCTCAATAAAATCCTGGCAAACCAAATTCAGCTGCTCATCAAAAAACTAATCCACCACGACAAGGTGGGCTTCATCCCAGAGATGCAGAGATGGTTTAACATATGCAAATCTATACATGTAATTCACCACATAAATAGAAGTAAAAACAAAGACCATATGATCCTCTCAATAGATGCAGAAAAGGTATTTGAAAAAATTCAGCATCCTTTGATATAAGAACACTTAACAAAATGGGCAGGGACTAACTTCAAAATTATAAAAGCCATATATGACAAACCCACAGCCAATATTATACTAAATGGGGAAAAACTGAAAGCATTCCTGCTTAGAAGTGGAACTGGACAAGGTTGTCCACTATCACCACTTCTATTCAACATAGTGCTGGAAGTCCTAGCCAGAGAAATCAGACAAGAGAAGGAAATCAAGGGAATCCAAATGGGAGCAGAAGAGGTCAAACTATGAGTCTTTGTTAATGATATAATCTTATATCTAGAAAACCTCAAACATTCTGCCAAGAGACTACTGGGATTGATAAATAAATTCAGCAAAGTCTTAGGTTTCAAAATCAATGTACACAAATCAGTAGCATTCATATACACCAACAACAGTCAAGCTGAGAAGCAAATCAAAGACTCAATACTTTTCACAATAGCAACAAAGAAAATAAAATACCCAGGAATATATTTAACTAGGGAGGTGAAAGACCTCTACAGGGAGAACTACAAAACAGTGAGGAAGGAAATAGCAGAGGACATAAACAGATGGAAAAACACACCATGTTCATGGATCAGCAGAATTGACATTGTTAATATCTCTATACTGCCCAAAGTGATCTACAGATTCAATGCTATCCCTATTAAAATTACAACACCATTTTTCACAGATCTAGAAAAAATAATTCTGTACTTCATAAGGAACCAGAGAAGACCCAGTATAGACAAAGCAACCTTAAGCAAAAAGAACAAATTGGGAGGCTTCTCTGTACCAGACTTCAAGCTATACTACAAGGCTATCGTAACCAAAACAGCATGGTACTGGCACAAGAACAGAGATATAGACCAATGGATCAGAACAGAGAACCCCAATATAAAACCATCCTCATATAGCCATCTGATCTTTGACAAAGCAGACAAAAACATACACTGGGGAAATGAATCCCTAGTCAATAAATGGTGCTGGGAAGCCACATGTAGAAGACTGAAACAGATCCTCACCTCTCACCACACACAAAAATCAACTCACAATGGATAACAGACTTAAACCTAAGACATGAAACCATAAGAATTCTAGAAGAAAATGTTGGAAAAACTCTTATAGACGTTGGCCTAGGCAAAGAATTTATGGAGAAGACCCCAAAAGCAATCACAGCAACAACATAAATAAATAAATGGGACCTGATCAAATTAAAAAGCTTCTACACAGCCAAGGAAACAATCATTAGAGTGAATAGACAACCTACAGAATAGGAGAAAATATTTGCATGCTATACATCTGATAAAGGGCTGATAACTAGAATCTATAAGGAACTCAAGTAAATCAGCACGAAAAAAAAATCAAACAACCCCATTAAAAGTAGGCAAAAGACATGAACAGAAACTTTTCCAAAGAAGATAGACTAATGGCCAAGAAACATGTGAAAAAAATGCTCAACATCTCTAATCATCAGGGAAATGCAAATCAAAACCACAATGAGATATCACCTAACTCCAGTGAGAATGGCTTTTATCAAAAAGTCCCAAAACAACAAATGCTGGCATGGATGAGAACGTATGTCCCACTCATACACTGCTGGTGGGACTGCAAACTTGTACAACTGCTATGGAAAGTAGTAGTAGTATGGAGATACCTCAAAGAACTAAAAGTAGAACTACCATTTGCTCCAGCAATCCCACTACTGGGTATTTACCCAAAGGAAAAAAAAGACATTCTATAAAAAAGACACCTGCGCTTGAATGTTTATAGCAGCACAATTCACAATTGCAAAGATGTGGAATCAACTCAAGTGCCCATCAATACATGAGTGGATTAATAAAATGTGGTATATGTATACCATGAATATACTCAGCCATTAAAAAAAATGGTGAACTAATACCTCTTGTGTTAACCTGAATGGAACTAGAGACCATTCTTCTAAGTGAAGTATCACAAGAATGGAAAAACAAACACCACATGTACTCACCATTAAATTGGAACTTATCAGTCAACACTTATGTGCACATATGGAAATAATATTCATTGGAAATCAAGCAGGTGGGAGGGGGGGAAGAAGGGGATGGGTACCTAATGGGTACAATCCACACTATCTTGGTGATGGGCACACTTATAACTTTGACTCAAATGGTACAAAAGCAATTTATGTAACCAAAACATTTGTAACCCTATAATATTCTGAAATTATATATATGTACACACTACAAAGCCATAGTAACTAAAGCAGCATGTTACTGGCATAAAAACAGACACACAGCCCAATGGAATAGAATACAGAACCCAGAAATAAATCCACACATTTACAGCCAACTTATTTTCAACAAAGGCACCAAGAACCAACATTGGGCAAAAGATAGAATCTTTAATAAATGATGCTAGAAAAACTGTATGCAGAAGAATGAAATTTGACCCCTATCTCTTACCATACACAAATAAAAATGGATTAAAGATTTAAGTCTACAACCTGAAACTATGAAACTACTAGGAGACAAACACTGGGGAAATGCTCTAGGACACTGGTCCAGGCAAAGATTTTTTTGAGTAAGAACTCAAAAGCATAGGCAACAAAATAAAAAATAGACAAATGGGATCACATCAAGCTATAAAGCTTCTGCACAGCAAAGGAAACAATCAACAAAGTGAAGAGACAACCTACAGAAGAAATATTTGCAAATTATCCATCTGACAAGAGATTAATAATCAGAATATATAAGGAACTCAACTCAATAATAAAAATCAAATACACTGATTAAAAATGGGCAAAAGATCTGAATAGATATTTCTCAAAAGAAGACGTACAAATGGCCAACAGGTATATGAAAAAATGCTCAACATCACTAATCATCAGATAAATGTAAATTAAAACCACCATGAGATATCCTCTCACCCCAGTTAGAATGGCTTTTATCAAAAAGACAAAAAATAATTGATGCTGGTGAGAATATGGAGAAAGGGAAACCCTTCACTATTGGTAGGAAAGTGAATTAGTATAGCCACTATGGAAAATAGTATGGCGGTGCCTAAAAAAACTAAAAATAGAACTACTATATGATTTAGTAATTCTATTACTTGGTATATATTCAAAAGAAATGAAATCAATATATCGAAACAATATCTGCACTCCCATGTTTATTGCAGCACTATTCACAATAGCCAAAATATGGAATCAACATAAATGTCCATCACTGGATGAATGGATAAAGAAAATGTGATATATATTCACAATGGAAAATATTCAGCTGTATCCTGTCATTCACAGCAACATGGAGGGAACTGAAGGTCATTATGTTAAGGGAAATAAGCCAGGCACAGGAAGTTAACCACTGCATGTTCTCACTTATATGTAGGAGCTAAAAAAGTAAATCTCATGAAGATGAGTAGATTGGTGGTTACGAGAGTCTGGGAAGAACAGTGGGGAGGGGTGATGAAGAGAGGTTGACTAATGGGTACAAAAATACAGTTAGATAGAAGGAATAAGAGTTAGATAGTTCAGTAGGGTGCCTATAGTTAACAATAATCTATTGTATATTTCAAAATAGCTAGAAGAGAAGAATTCAAATGTTCTTATCATAAAGAAAAGATAAATGTTTGAGGTGATGGATATCCCAATTACCCTGATTTGATCGTTATACATTATATGAATGTATCAAAATATCACATGTACCTGAAGATATGTATATCTGTTATGTATCAATAAAAATATTAAGAAAACTTATCTAATAACATTGGGGAATTCTCACAATTTAGAAAGGAAAAAATATAGCCTATAAAATTGTCCATATGATATGCTGTAAATTTGGTAAAAATGTATATATGTGCAAATAGACAAAGATGGATGAAATGCAAAGAAGGGGAAACATTAATTTCTCAGTGGTGTGATTCCAGATGTTTATTTTTTAAAAATATTTTTCTGCATTTCCACATTTTTCACAAAAAGAAAATGGTACTTTTAAGACAACAGTACTTATGTGTATTTATATGTATGTTATGTTGGCTCAATAAAATTTACCAATCTTCCATTCTAAACAATTGCTTTTGCTTTTTACATCTGGTAGGATTATCATGAACCTTTTTGGGGAAGGACATTCTGTCTCCAAAATGAATAACTTTTGTTCAGATCTTGGTTTTATGTATACAGCTATCCATGTCCACGTCAGACCATTTCACACAGCACTGAAATTTGTTTTCTTTGCCTATTATCTCTAACCTGACCTGGAGGAAGAAGTATTTTCACTTCTCTAAACTTGATCTGTTGGCTTTACTAAACAGGTGCTAATCCTGTTACATGCTCCAAATCCACTAACAGCCAAGCAGGTACCACCAACTCCTGCCCTGACAAAAACAACAAACTCTAGCCCAAGCTCCAGCTGTGGAAACACACTGTCAGCTGGCAGAGAGGTGCCTGGTTAGGAAACTTCTCTGGAGGGTTGACTGGAAACAAGAGCACTCACCATGGAGCCAGCTTCTGCCCATTTTTGACAACAATTCTTTCTCTAATCCTTCCTTGCAGCTCTGCACCTGCTGGGATGGGGGTATACTCACAGGGTCCCTTCCAATCATTGGCCTTTTCGAGGGTGTTGGATTGGGATTGTGTGGATTTTTTCAGATGGTATTATGAGTCCCACAGCGAATGGCAGGGCATGTGGTTAATTCACAGCAGAACACGCGGTGAAGCAGCTGAAACACGACAGCTGCACGGGAGCAGGAGGTGCAGAGGGCGGGTCGGGGAGAGGTAGGACGAAAGCATCAGCAGGAGAGAAGCAATAATGAATGTTACAGGAGCTGAATCTGGAGGGAAAGACTGAGATCTGGGTGTGAGCATTTAATATGTGAGCAGGGTAATATATCACAGAGTAAAGGAAATACTCGTCCATGAAAAGTCTTTAGGCATCTGCAGACATGGGTCCATCTCTCCCTAAAGGAAAGACAAAGTGGCTACTGATTTTCCAGTTCAGCTTTTTGGAGGTCTTAAAGCTCTCTGTGTAGCACTCGCTGCGCCCCACTCCCACCAGACTCTCCCCCTCTCCCCGGGGAGCCAATCCTTCCATTAAAGGTCTTATCTCCAGAGAGTTGCTGGAAACATGCAAATAAGTTACTTCAAGCCCATCATCCCTCCTGTGATGCTGACCTGAAGGCAGAGAGTGGGCCCTGATGGAATGAAACAGGACTGGCAAGTTTGGGTAAGGGCAGGGCACAGGGACAGTGAGTCGGCTCCATGTGGGGCAGAAACCACATCTTTATTACCCACCAACGGTTCTCCAGAACCTAGCACAGTGTCCAGCGCATGTAAGGCTGGAGTAATAACGGCTACACACCCCGATCACGTCAGCACTGCGAAGCAAGGCTCATGGTAACCCTACGAGGTAGGTGTGATTATCACCTTCACTTCAGAGGTGAAACAAGTGGAGGAGCAGGGGTTCAGCGTATGGCTGAGGGTCACCCGCAGAGTGGGTGGCAGAGCTAGGATTGAAATCAGGCTCTGATTTTGACACCTGTACTCCGCTGCCTCCCTCACTGAATGCGGGTAGGTGTACTAAAAGTAGAAAAGGGATGTCAGGCTGTGTTGGGATGCAAACGAGGGGCTCTGTGCTGGCCGAGAGCAGCAAGAGAGGGGGAGAAGAACATGTGGAGGGTGAGGGAAGAGCTGCGACAGCTTTGGTCCTGCACTGCAGTGTCTGCTACGCTCAGTCCTTGCGGGCCAGGGCTCATTTTCCTTTCCATAGAGCCACGGGATACGGGGGGGTGGGAGTGTGAACCCTCACACTGTCCCTTCCTGTCTTGTCTCCTCACCAGCTCACGGCTGGGGCCCCCACGACCAGGCAGCAAGTTGCTATAGGAAAGAAAGGATAGAGCCTGGGTTGTTTTTTTCCTTTTGAGGATATAGCCCCATTTTTCTATAGAGGTTTTCTTTTTCTTTCCAGCCGTGTGGGGTCCATCAGGACGTATGCTTACTTGCCACGTCTACCCGTCTAAAGGGCGAAAGCCACACTGTGAAACTGGGCGGAGGTTCCCTCACACACGTCATTCAAACACACGGCTCACGATAGCTCTGCTGCCGCCTGCTAAACTTGAAGGATGTTCTTCGCGCGTGTCTCTTCCATACGCTCCTAACGTCCCTACTGTGACAGATTTAAAGACAGCTCTGAGGATTTACTTTCTCACAGAGGTGATGTGAAAAACTGAAAAGTCTTTTTTTTGGTGTGTTTTTGTTTTATTGTTGGGTGGGGAGGGCGTTCTATTTGACATCAGTAACCTTCACTATCACCAATTAAACCTCCGTACAGATTGCAAATGATTTCTTTAACCCCCGTGTGGGAGCGTGAATTGTGCAGAGAGAGGAATGTGAGGTAGCAATTTTCCTATAACAGAAACAAGGACGGGAGGAGAGAAAATTCATGGAAAACTTTTAGACCGAATTGTTCTATACACTGCGGGAGTAGTTCATGCCTTTATTACTAAAGTGCTGCCACTTTATTTCATCCTCCCTCCTGTTCCTACATTCCGCCCTTTTCCTTTGCCTCCACTCTCTCACCAGACACACGCATAAGGATCACAGGTGATGGTACTGCTGGAAGAAAGGTCATCAAAAAGGATGTAAGATAAGGACAGATTATCTTTTTTTTTTTTTTTAATTTAAGATGCTGACATCTGTTATACATAATTACCAGGGACCAGCTAGTTATTCAGCAGTCCTAGGGATGAGAAGACAGCTCAGAGACAGAGATGAAAAGAAAATTTATAGCTTTGCTTTCTAGAATAACTGGAATCTGGAATAACTGAAATCCTTAAAGGAACTGGGATAAGGCTAGTTTTAAACCTGGGTACACTTAAGTGGTTGGACTGGCCATGTCATTAATATATCCAATTCCAAACACGAAGAAAAACCTATTTAAAATCAGCAAGTGTGAGCCTAAATTGTGTAAGTTCTCTTGGAGAACAAGGCCTTCACAGTTGACTTCAGATTCTGGTCCTAATAGTTTTAAATTAGCTTTCAGAAAACTTTTCTCATGGGCATGACCTCGCAGATCTTGTGATATGGGGGCAAGGGTTGGGCTTTTTAAGGGTGTATCTGTTTTGAGACCCCAAGAATGCTGGACAAGGTGTTGGTCAGATGCTGCCGGTGCTCAGTAAAATGCAAAAACAATAGAAAATCCTAACAGACTATAAGCTAGATGACTCTTGAAACTAAGGCAAAAGATAAATTGCAAGACTCTGCATATCCTTCAGTGGATCTCTACAGGACGACTAATGGATACCAGAAGAGCGCAAGGGCTGCACTAACATCCTGAATGCCAACGAATTTCAGAAGTCTGAAGTTTCCTGCCATACATCATGACACAGCTATTAACATACAGAATCCTCCAGAAACAAATATGAGAAATGTGACCAAGATTTATGGACATGTTAATTACAGCATTATTTACAATAGCAAAAATGAAAAGTTAAATGCCTAACACAAAGGCATGTGGTTTAATTATTTCATATCTACATTATATAGCCATTAAGAATCATGTCTTTGAGGAACATTTAGTGACAAGAAAAATACTTATAATTAGAAATCAAAAAGGTACAAAACTGAAGACAATATGATAGTACTTATTTATTCATTTATTTATGGGTTTTTCCTCTGTTTATATACATGCACATGATGGACTAAAATAAAATGTTAATAGTGGTTATCTCTGAGTAATGAGATACTAAAAGTTATTTTTCCTTACCTCTACCTCTGTATTCTTTTCTGTAATTTGCAAGCTTCAAATATACTTTTAAAAAACTTTTAATATAATAAGATATACTAGTTTAAAAAAATTGTCAACTCCCATAAGAATACCCAGCTAAGCTGGCACCAGTCCACTGTATAATTATTATTAACAAATAGTAATGCATAAAATTCTTGCCTCCAGATGTGAATAATTATAATGAAAAATAATCTATATGTCTCAGCCAATAGCCTCTGGGCCCAAGGCTCAAAACCTCATGGTCTGCATTAAAATTCATCCTGCCAAAGTCCTGCCTGCTATAATAAATTCTATGGATGCACGAAGAGGGAATTAATACTTGTTGAGTATGTACTCTCAGCCAGGTATTTATGTGCACGGTTTCACTTAACACACTCCAAGTGAAGTTCAGAAAGGTCACATAACTTGCCTGGGTTACATGGCTATTCATGATCAAAATGGATTCAAATCCTTGGTCTGGTCTGAAAGCCTCGTCTCTTTTGATCACCATGGGGCTAATGGAAACTTCAGATGAGATGGAGACTTCATTTCAGACATTTAAAAATATCTTCACAAAATCTTTTGCTAGAGCTCCTAATGCATGGCCCAAATAATTGATTTTTGTTTCTTTTCTTTCATGTAACCCTAGTGGAGGTACTAGGGAAACTGTCAGAAGGAGACAAAATTCAGACAGAAAAGGGAAGGACAAGTGAATAATTCACCGGCTGGGAAACCCCTGACAAAACAGTCGGTGATTGTAACAAGTAGCCCAGCCCTCTGCCCGGCCAGGGAGGTAGCCACCAGCAGGCTGGACTGGCAAGGACTGCCAGGCGCTGCCACATCACAGATGTCTCCCAGTCCTGGGTCAAGGAGCTGCTCCTCGCTCCCACTTGGCCGAACGCCATCTCCCAACAGTCCTTTCTTTGAGTTGTTTACAAAGCCTATGTCATGTACTCTAGAGAGGTATCTTATAAAGTTAAAAACTTTCCTTTAGAAGGGACAAAAACCCTTAGAGATTATCTCCCATTCTTCAAAGTGAAACCCAAGTCCCACAGATCCAGGAAGACTTTCTTGATTATGCGGCACAAAGAAACCATAAAAATAATACCTTAGCTCATCACAGTATTACAATAAGTTTCTGATGTAGGCTTTGTCATTCTTTTTACAAATGAGAAAAATGAAGCTCAGAGAGGTTAAGTAACTTGTCAAGCTGACACAGTTAATAAACAGCAAAGTCTGGATTTCAAACTATATCACATCACAGCTGCCTCACTTTTGTGACACTTATCAAATCCTGTATATCATCATGTGTTTCTTAATTCCTCAACTCAGTCATAAGTTCCTTGAGGGCAGATGGCAAGTCTTATATTTCTTGTAACCCCCATCCCTACTCCCCTAGAACGTCACGGTACACCATGAACACAGTAGGTCCTCAAAAAGCACCATATGTTAAATATCTGTTGGGTATGCACAGTAATGATTAAGAGGGATTTTTTTTGGTACTCTGAATATTAGGCTGTCTGTTGTATATAATTAAAACAAGAGTAAACATGAAATATATAATTTCTCCTAGCTCTACTGTAATCAGGCATTCATTACCATGTCTAATTCTGTTTTATGTGAAAAGAACTGCTTGGTAAGCATTTTCAGTGATGAGAATAATCAAACACATACAGATATCAGAGACATTAAAAAAAAGACAAAAACAAAATCATCAAACATATGGAGAGACAATGATCTACATGGTATAATATTCCATCTGCGTCTAAAGAACTTTCAAGGCAAAAAGAATACTTGTCTACTTTCTGACAATTGGATATTCAAGGAACACTAAGAGAAGCAGTGATGGTGCCAACTGGGCTCTTGTATCATCATATGTTATGCTCTACCAAGAAGATGGATGCACACCATGCCTCTATTCTGGGCCGGAAACAGAAGAAAGGTATACTTTACTTTCAAGAGCAATTCTGAGAGAAGGAGGTTGCTCTGAGAACTTTTCAGCATGTTAGTCATTTAATTACACCTTCATTGGCAGGCAAACTTAATAAATAAACATGCAATATACCACCTATTAACCTGTTGGGTCTCGTTCCATTTACCTCCCCCAACACATCATTAATTTATAGCTTTGGGAATATAAACGGTTCAAACAAACTCACTGAGATTAGAATTTCTGATGGTGGGGATTAACTCAAGTACTTCTAAACTGACATTTGAAAAACTAAGCTAACAAGAGCCGTGTCTATCAACCACATTTTACTGCCAAACCGTATATAATAATCTTAAGCTACTGAGAGGCAGGGCTTCTGATTTCCTTTATGTGGTAAATAATGTGCCACATCCCCATGTGTTAACCAACATCAAGCAAGAAGAGCAAATACCAGTTTTGTGGTACCTACATTTGCATCCTCATGGCTGTGGCCATTGGTCTCGACCAATTCCTTGGTACCTTTTAACTGCAAATTTTAAGGAAAAACAAAACAAAAAACAACAAAAAGAATAAGCAAGCATATCGGTTAAGGATATCATCTTGTTAACTGATTTATCTGAGGTTGCATTTTATAAAACTTCCAACGAGGTAAAACAGATGGAGCACATATTTCTAATGAGCCTAACTGAAACCAGTTTGAGACCAATATTTTATGAAGCTTGATGGCTGGCAAAAAATAAATGGGTCTTGGTCATTATTTTTTAAATAATAAGATTAGAAAGCAGTTCCATAGGCATAAAATGTATAAAATTGGTTCTTAAGAATAATAAATGATTTCATTTCCTAGTCGGATTGCTATTAATTTAAACCCTGGAGTGTTTGCAAGTTGCCACCAGCTAAATGATGTTATACTAACGATTACTCGTGAATGATGCATTTTCAGCTACTTTTAACATGCTGCAGTGCTACTATACATGTCCTCCTTGAGAACATATTTGAGTGACTGACTTCTCTGGAGGCCTAAAAGGAGAAGATAGTTGTTTCTTTGGTAGAGGAAGAGTTGGGAAGACATCTCCTTAGCCACTAAAGCATTAGAAGAAAAGCTATTTCTCAAATAAAATTTTTAACAGTGAACATTTAAAATTCTCTCCTGTCTCAGAAAGTTTAGCAGTAATCAGTTATCAGGAGATTTCAGGAAACCTTTAATTGGCATTTTATCCTATCCTGACTCAAAACAGACATTTGGAGGCAGAGAACAAAGGAAAAGGGTGAGCTAGCCTCAAAGCTGTTTGCCAGTATTTCTTCCTGACTTATTATGCTTAGGAAGCAGCATCTCCTCTATCATCTTTATGTTCAATATAAAGTATTCATGGTAGGAAATAAATACTTAAAATTTGAAAGAAAATAAATGGACATATACCACCAATGTGTTTGATTCAGAACATTAGTTCTTTCTGGCTATTTGTGCATATTAAAACCAAAGCTTTTTTAGTTATTTCAAGTCAATCTTAAACTCTCAGCAAGAAAGCCATACCCTCTCCATGCCAAGAGAGGGGTTCTGCCAAAGAACTGTGACATGAAGAAATCGAGGACAGGCAGCTGATTATGGACCAGAGGCTCTCTGGCTGATTTCCACATCATTCCCACTTAAGGGAAAAAAATCTGTCCATGGTTCTTTAGGGCTACATCACTGATGTTTCTACACATGACAAATACAAGGGGGCATGGGCATTATATGACATATATGAGAAGGAAAAGGTGTGCCTCTGTGATAGGAATACTGTCCATCATTATAGGGCACAAAAGGACTTTTAGAAAAAACCCCTCTATCTTTTCATAGCTTAAGGTTTCTTATGCAGGTGTTCCTCATCTTCTTCCTCTTCATTGAACCTTCTGCCCACCCCACCTTAGGTCCTGCCTGTAGCTTGTGCTCCCATGTGTTAGAGTCAGGTTAGCTCAGGAGAAGGTCTTATTCTTTTTCAGCAGTTCCACCTTTACATGTTTGCCAACATAAATGTGCCAGTTGCTCTCCTTCTTCCTTTTAACACATTGACTGCCACACTAGAAAAAATTTTTTTTCCTTGGGGCCATGGTGTTTTATTACAAAAACAGAATAAAAACTTCGAAAACAAAACGATCCTTTCTAATTTAATGAAAAATTTCTTATTTTTTATTGTTTTCTGTGTGAGAGTTATGTGCAACTTGAAAAATAGTTCTCGTGGCTCCCAAGGTGAAGAGATGTGTGAGTTACATATGCTTCATGAGGCCCTGGGCTCAAAACTAGCATGAGTTAAATACAATTCACATGGCAGTTAATGTGTTAAATAAATTCCATTCTTCCTACTCCGTGTTGTCCTCTAACTCTGCCCTCACTTTTTATGCTATCCATTTACTCTCATCCCACTTCCTGTCTACGGGCATTGCTTACGCGGCTACTGTCTACTGCCAGAACTACTGCAGGCGGCCCCTCCCGCCTGCAGCTCGCCCCTGTCCCCCCAGCTGCAGCTCCAGGCCAGCTGCTGCTTTGCCCTCCCTGGCCTGCTCCTTGTTCTTGTCTCCTCCAGCTGCTACTCTCCCCCAGAGTAGGGCTGATGAGCCTTGGGCTTGTGAACAAGCTCCAGATGCAGGCAGCTACCATCATTGTAAAGGAGATAAAAGGAAGGACTCGGTGGGGCCTGGAGAGACCTTGAGAAGCTGTGTCTTAGCCAGCAAGAAGGCTGGAGAGCTTAGGAATGATCCTGCCTTCCCTGGAGGGGAGGGGAGGGAGCGATCTGGCCTTCCTGGAGGTGGTGGAGCCTAATGGTGGGAAGGGTCTGCCCTCAAGAGCTCTCCTTTCCTGTCAGGATTCCCAGTGAGTGGCAGTCGCTTTAAACAGCAAAATTCCAAGTCTTCAGAGAAGGGTATATCTTTCCCTGTGTCTGTGGCCATATCTATGCAGGCCACTGAAACAGTGTTTACACAGGTAGTTACTCTACACAACTCCAACGAAAGCCTCCTAAGGCAATGCTCATGGAGGTGAGAGGCGTGGTTCTCAGTGAATGTGTGTGGGTGGGTGGCCGCAGGGTGACGGAATAAACATTGTGTGCCCCCCTTTGCAAGAACCACCCGGAGTAGCAGGTGTGGGGCTCTCGGGCAAACAGCTTGGTAGTGGCAATAGCACCCAAGTACCCTGCTGTGTACCACTGATCCCCTTAGATTTAGATATTCTTGGTGACTTTGCTTGGAAAAGGCCATCCCACTTCAATTAGTACTGCAGATTTAAAAATGCTCCCTTCTCAGTCGTATTTTCTAGGTCTTTAATGATTTTAGTTGTTTTGAATCCTCTCCACATTCTTTTTTTTTTTAAAGTAATGGAGAGTGAAATGTAATGTTTCACCAATGCCTGTGTGTGTTCTTTACTCTTTAAAAATGCATGCCATAACAAGAATATATCAATACTTTCTGCAAAACTCGGAATCTATCTTTATGACTGGGGTTTGGACTCCAAATCAAAATAAAGGATTTGAGTCATTTAGAGAAAAGAGAAATTCACCCCTCCCGATTCCAGTTAAAGCTATCTAAAGGAAAAAATCAGGGGGAGGGAGAGAGCAGAAAACAACAAAGCCTTAGACCCATGTCAGTTTGATCAGGAACAAATATGGACCAACTCAGCTCCACTTTGCTGGGAGTCTTTTAATAACCTAAAAGTGGAAAGGACAGTGACTTCAGCTGTCCTAGCCAGTAGTCATTGTGAATTTAGTCAATTATATTTTTTCAGTTCAATAAAACATCTGAAATCATACAGATTTAGCCTCAGTATACATTATTGAATCTATATAAATCATATAAAGATAATTATTAGTTTAATAAAGCATTTTTCTCCAATGCCATAAAAGTTTATAAACTATCTAATATCTTCTTCACTTTTCCCTCACAAATCAATTATACTTTTAGGGGAAAATAAAAAGATATTTTCTTGATTCCCAAGCCATTAAAAAAAATAAGAATCACTTGTAAAGTGACTTAGTCATAGCTGATAGGTCACATTCTCCCTACTTCGTATTTTCTAAAATGTCACCTTTGAAATTATTTATACTGTATAAATAACCTTCTCCTCAACTACTATGTGTGAGTGAAAAATTTAAAACAACCTACACTTGATTACCCACAGAGAGTTGGGGTTACTATAAATGATTTTTTTTCCTCCTAATTACCATTCATTACATTGCTGGCAGCCAGTGAAGGCCAGAAATAGGAAGGCTTTTCAAGAGCTCTCCTGGTTCCTTCCATGTAGATAGTGGGCTTAGATTTCACTGTGCTGCCTGCAGAGTGATCGATCTTGCCCTGCTGTAAGACAATGCTCTCCAATGCACTTATCAATGTCAGGCCACACTTTCATATCAAAGAAAGCTAGAATGAAATGATCAGATTTACAAACGTCATAGAAAAGGTCTGTTGCTCACCATGGTTAGATAAGTGCTCTGAAGCACAGGGAGATATATTTTTAAAGCTGCTATGAATCAGTCCTTGTTCACATGTCTGCAGGAGTACCATGGGTTATACTACACTCACTTTCCTCACTGTTAGACTTCAAAGGAAGCTAGCTGCTTACTTTGAAATACATCTGCATTGCCAATGTTTTAAAACTTTATCAAAATTCATTTGTCTTCTGGAAGAGACTTTCACACAACACTGGCAGGCTTGGGCAGTCTAAATAGGTCCAGGAGTGAGGACAGTGATGCTGGAAATGAGATTATAAATTCCACATAGCAAAGCTGCCAGGAGGTTTGATAGGATCCAGGCTAATTGTACTGCAGATTACCTTCAGTAATGTTTGTGTGGGGGACACACGAGGGAGGTGTGCATTGGGGTGTTTGAATTGATTCATAAATCAGAGCTGTTTCATTCACTTACTTGTTCCTGGAGGACTTTTAGTAATGCTTGTGTGTGGGACTGTTCTTCCTTTGCTTGTTCCAGTTCTGACTTTTTGTTGTTTAACTCCTCCTGGATGGTTAGCAATTGCTGTGAAATTAAAGGATAGTTAGCATAAGTAGGATTAAAGGCCAGGTGATTTTAAAATATCCAAAATACCCGTTCAGAATTATGAGGAGAAGATTTTTACATGTCTTAAAGCTTGACCTAGACTTCAGTTGACTTTGTGTTTTCCCCACTTAGTGTAAGGGGCATTGCTGTCTCTGGCACACTATTAGGTTGTTTGTGATACCGATGCACAGAACATGATTTAGTATTTGCGAAGGCACCATTACATTCCTTTGAACAAATGCATATTTGTAAAAATATGCAGAATAGTGTTAATAAACAATATATTGATAGATGAAATTAAATAATACAAAATATTATTAGTCAACTTGTCCAATGTCACTTCATTTTACATAGTATAGTAAAGCTACCTTTCCAGTAGCTCTGTAAAGCTATTTCACCAAGTGGATGGGACCACAAAAGACCCTTTTACTTTCCCTGTTATGACGGTGATGTTTTATTAGATCAGCAGGACTGAAGTCCAAACTGCAATCAATATATCAGCCAAGAAAACTGCTGATATAAGCTGTCAAAACACTAAGCTATGGCCTACACGGCTATTTTTAAGCAGGGCCACTGAAGGGATATTTGTAAGCCTTGAGCTTTCTTTGCCCTATCAATTGTAACTCACGTGAAGGCTTACCTTGTCTGCCAAAAGCACAGTGCTGCCCAGCACTAATTCTTTGGGACATAGTTATATGTTAATATATACACAGGCTGGAGAATACGTTCAAGAGCTTCAAAATAGGCCCCGGAAACAGCTCTGTCTACTCAAAACTTCTTGACAACAAAGGACTAGTTTGAAAAGACAGAAGTGCATTTCTTCTGCTACCACACATAACAAATGCTGCACTGATGCTGTGGAAATGTTAGTGTATTCCTGCTATGAAGGGATCTGTCTTCAACATCCAGGATGCCGTTTCAGGCCCTGACAAGCTGGCTGCAGAGCTGCCTGGCCAGTTCCTAATTACCAAAACCCGAAGAAACACTGGCACTGGGTTTCTTATGCTTAAACCTACCAACTGGAAGGATTAAACTAAATCTTCAAAACTACTGGTTTTGGGGCACTTGGGAAGTTAGGAAGTACTCAGAAAAACACACTGTGCTTTCCCTTGGGCTTGTGTGTGCTGCGCTCATTCTGGTGCCAGGTATAAATTTAAGAACCTACTTTGGTCCCCAAGCATAAACAGTGATTTCTTTGTAATTTTCTAAAAGCTCAGTACCTCCTAGTTCACCACCTGCCCATAAAATAATTACCTGTGAGGTGATGCACACATTTCACATTGGCTCCTTGAACAGTCTCTGTGATTTAATTGTGCATCACTGACTAAAGTACAGAAACCAGGGAGCCCATATTGTACTTTGGCACAGTGACAAGTACCTGCACTGTGTCCAAACAGTGGGGAATGACCCTGTTCCTTCATTCTCATTCATGACTGGCCTCAGAACAGTTCCAAGGGGATCTCGTGCTCTGCATTTGGTGACGCCAAGGAAAGTTTTACTTCATTAGATAATTTCAAATCTAATCTCCAAATCTCCTTTTAAAATGAGCCAAATGAAGTATAGAAAATTGTCTTCAAAGGTAGGTAGCTTATGTTTGTTCACCACAGTGCTGAGGTAGCAAAATTTGGAAATAACTGATGTCCAGCAGAAGGGGGCTGGACATTGATAATGGTGTATCTGTATAGCGGGACACTACGCAGCCATTAATAATGAAGTTGCACAAATGTCTCTGGCCACAGAAGCTCACAAAACACTGCTCAGCAAAAATAGTTCAGGTTACAAACAGGTTTCATTTAATTTTGCAAAATATTCACAGAAAAGGATCTGGATACTGTCTCTGGATGGATGGGCTTACGCATCTTTCTGTTAGTTTTGCTTGTAAATTTTCTGATGTATCTATAATGAGCGCATACTGCTTTAGTAATGAGAAAAAATCAAATGAACTTGAGGTTGCGGAAAGACAAAGAAAGGAATACTACTTGGACAAAACTCTCTGCTGTTATTACCAATACTGTGAATAAATAAGAGGGAGAAGTCCATTGGAGTCTTCCATCTCATTTACACATTTACAACTCTTCTATTAAAACACGCACACACACACACACACACCCTCTTCCCTTGACCCTACCTCCCATTTAAACCTTCATCCTATCTCATCCTTCCTTGGAATCACACTTTTTAAATGAAATGTGTTCTCTCTCATCACTGCTCCCTTTTCTTCTCAAGTGCAGGCAATCACTTTAATGGGTTAGTGTCTAGATTTTTATTTGAATGTATTTTTCTAAAGAAAATATGTATAGTTGTTTTGTATATATTTTTATGTAAGTGATATTATTATATTTCTTATCGTTTATTATGTTTGTAATAAGCATTATGTTTTTAAGATCCATCCATGTTAATATTTTCTATACCTAATCTATGCTTTTGATGGCTGCATAATATTCTATGGAGTACATTCACCCAATTTTACCTAATTCATTCTTCCAGTGAAGGCAGTCAGACTAGCTCCAATTCTTTCCACTCTTTGCAAGGCTGCAGTAGAACATGCTAGTGCATATTGCCGTATGGCCCTGTGGGAGAATTTTCCTAGGATGCACATCCAGTGGTGGAACTCTTGGGTCAAGGAGCTAATTTGGCAAAGCTGCTCTACAGGATGGCTGCACCCATCTACCTACCCCACCAGTGGCATATAAGAGCTACTGTGCCCCACATCTACACTAAAAGCATTATTCAGCCTTATAATTTTGGCCAGTCTAATTGAATGTAAAGATTCTTCATCTTTAAAAATTTTTGTACTTCTCTGATTCCCTGTTTTAAGCATCTCATCTTCTGCTTGCTAGCTATGGGGGTTTATTGACACTTCTTAAGAGAATAGTCAAGAACAGTGGTTCTTAATTCTGGTTGTCCATTAATATTACCTGGGAAGCTTTTAAAAAAAAATACTGATTTCTGGTCCCCACAGAAGACTAATTAACCCAGAATATCAAGAGGAGGGACCCAGGCATTGATAATTTTTTTAACCTTTCATAGGTAATTCTAACATGTAACTCGGGATGAAAACCACTGTCTCCTTTAATGCTTATTTAATCTTCAGTCTACTACAATGTGACTTCCATCCCTAGTCCTCTATTGAAACTGTTCTCACTACAATCACCAGGGCTTTTCTAATTGCCGACTAGTATTCCAGGTTCTTTTTTCTCACCACATACTCTCTGCAGGTGATCTGATCCATGTCCATGGCTTCTACTACATGTCTCATGTGCTGATGCTTTTCTTTTCTTTCCTTTTTTTTTTGAGACACAGGCTTGTTCTGTTACCCGGGCTAGAGTGCTGTGGCATCAGCCTAGCTCACAGCAACCTCAAATTCCTGGGCTCAAGTGATTCTTCTGCCTCAGCCTCCTGAGTAGCTGGGATTACAGGTGCGTACCACCCCCCCACCCCCACCCCCACCTCCGGCTAATTTTTTCTATCTTTAGTAGAGATGGGGTCTCGCTATTGCTCAGGCTGGTCTTGAACTCCTGACCTCTCATGTGCTGATGCTTTTCAAAGCTGACTTTACAGCTCTGCCCCTCTCTTACTACCTACTAGACCCCTAACTTGCTGTGTTTCCACCTGTCCTATTAGCACTCCTTCCCCAAAAAACACACACAGTTAAATCTCTTCCCCTGGTATCCAGAGTTAAAACTTTGAAGTCAACCCTGGCCCTTGCGTCACCCTCACAACCTCTTTGCCTGTTTCTCTACCTTTTCTTCATGCCCTCCTTGCTGTTGTAGTCAAGCCTAACATCTCTCTCCTCTGGATTCTGCCTGTTCCCCCCATAATTCCCCACCCCCTGCACTCCTCAGAGAGTTGGCCACCCAAGGATTAAAGTGCTCCCATTCTTAAAAATACTGTTAGTTCCCCATCCCCTATAGACAAAATCTAAACCACTGAACTTCTCATCCTTCCCCAGACATGCCAGGTCCTTTCAGGATTTATGACAAGCTTACCACTCAGAATTCTGCCTGGCAGATTTCTACTCCTTCTTTAAGCTCCAACTCAAATGTTGCTTTCAGCCCAACATTGACCCATATGATGCCTTTGTGAAACTGAAAAGAGCCCCATCCTCCATGTAGACACAACTCCTCAACCGGGTGCATGGGTGGGCAGCGGAGGCGGGGCTTGATTTCATTCCCACTTAACCCTTTGGCCCAGTGCCCTTGTCTGGGGCAGAACCTACACTGTTATATTTCAGTAGCCTTGGGTTCTTCCTCGATAAAGATGTCCTCTAATCACTCAAGCAAAGTTAGTTCATCTACCTTCTGTGCTCCCAAGGCACTTAATATGATATATCACGTTTCTTATCTATCTCCTCAACTAGACTGCATGCCCCAATAGTAGGGTCAATGATTATTTCTAACACACAGTAGGTGCTGAATAAATGAATGAATGAAGAGATGAATGAATGTTTGCTCTTGTTTCCCCACTTCTCTTTTTGTTTTCTTTTGGTTTTTTGTTTTTTAAGAGACAGAGTCTCGCTGTGTCACCCAGGCTGGAGTGCAGTGGTGCGATCATAGCTCACTGCAGCCTCAAACTCCTAAGCTTAATCGATCCACTCGCCTCAGCCTCCCCGGTAGCTGGGACTATAGGCGTGTACCAACACACCCATCTAATTTTTTAATTTTTTGCCCAGGCTGGTCTTGAACTCTTGCCCTCAAGCAATCCTCCCTCCTTGGCTTTTCAAAGTGCTGGGATTATGGGTGTGAGCCACCATGCCCAGCCTGTTTCCCCACTTATATGATCTGACTTTACAGCTGATCTAACAAAAAAAACACCAAAAAAATTCACAAAACGAAACAAAAAAACCTGAGGATCTATTGTTGGGTAATTTATTGTTCTGGACATATATAAAACTCTCTGAGGGAAATAGCAGTTCCATTTAAGACATTTTAATTCATTACTTGACAGTTCCAGATATCCTTCTTAATCTGAAAAGGAATGTTTCTTAAAAGGCTAAGGAAATCCAAGCAAGGAATTTATAATTATGTAATTTATTCCCCATGTCCCACCAAAAAAGGAACAAAATCACCACCAGCAGGAAAATAAGATCAACACCACTAGACTGTTTTCTGCATTCTACAAAATTAATGTTTTCTTTTGTTTATAAGATATAAACTTGTAATCTAATATTTATGTATTCAAAACAGTGGTGATTCAAAACTGCCATTCTTCATTTGACTAGATGCCCTATAAAAACTGAGATAGTTCACAACTAGATAATTTAAGTCAACCTTTCTGGTTCTTTTCACTTGAAATTTATGAGACTCTATAATATTCTTTCCAGTTTGAATTTTTAAGTACTAAAGTGCCTCAATTACAGAAGTTCACAAGCAGCTAGAACTTAATCAGAAGAGTCTCTTGGTTGGATTGGCTGACTGCAGCATAATTTTAATTTAACATTTGAGAGTGTGGCATTAAACAGATGCACTATTACATTCTTTGGTGGTTACAATTGAGTGTGTTCCAATTAGACAATTACCCATATGCCAATCAAGTGGAAACACTCTGGCAGACAATAAGCAGGTAAATAAATGCTGTACCTGACACATCTTGATATTTCCAGGCCACTGATTTAATAGGATCATTTGTAATGCTCTTTGGGGATGTAGACTTCAGTGTGTAATGGGTCTTTCTTTCTGACAAATTCGAAGAGCATTACAAATGTTATTTGGAGCCCCAGAATAAGTGAGGTCACATTTCCATTTTTACAGATGAGAGAATCATAGGCACACAGAGGTTAAGTCATGTATCCAAGGTCACACTGATTGGAGGAGACCTACTACTTGCACAATTCAATTTTCCTCCCTCAATCTGTGGTTTCTACCCTGGAAATCACACTGCACTGTCAATATGAAACCGAAATCAGAACATACCCAACTTAAAATCCTCCTAGCAACGACTTCTACTTAGGCATTCATCATTTCCACTTATGAGTCAGGCTGTTGAAGACATGTTTTTGTGTATACTTCTGTGAGCAGTGTGGTGAATCTGACTTTCCTTTAAAAGCTGTAACCCCTTCCTTGTCTTTTTTTCTTAAATTTTATAATTTTTCTACCAAAGTGAAGTTTTTATATAGTTAACAGATTATATAAGATTTGATTTCATGGCCAGGAGTGGTGGCTCATGCCTGTATCCCAGCACTTTGGGCGGCCACGGTGGGAGGATCACTTGAAGCCAGGAGT
The DNA here is from genome assembly GCA_023783475.1 of Daubentonia madagascariensis. Lineage (NCBI taxonomy): Eukaryota > Metazoa > Chordata > Mammalia > Primates > Daubentoniidae > Daubentonia > Daubentonia madagascariensis. The sequence goes on from JAKFHU010000316.1 coordinate 7,663,218, forward strand.
TCAAGACCAGCCTGAGCAACATAGTGAGACCCTGTCTCTACAAAAAATAGAAAAATTAGCCATGCATGGTGGTATATGCCTATAGTCCCAGAAACTCGGGAGGCTGAGGCAGGAGTATTGCTTGAGCCCAGCACTTTGAGGTTGCAGTGAGCCATGGTGATGCAACTGTATTCTAGCCTGGGCAACAGAGTGAGACCCAGTCTCAAAAAAGAAAAAAATAAATAGAAGATTAGATTTCTTGACAGTCACAGATAACAGTGCAAATACCCTATATGAAATATACCAGCAACATCTCATTATAAGCTGACACTCACAGAATTGTGATAACTTAGGAATCCTTGGCAGGATGGTGGGGGGGCTAAGGGATAAAGGTGGTGATGGTTGGCACAAAACAGAGAGGAACCCTAAACAGAACACCCACTTTGTGTCTTCTGTGATGGTGGAGTAAGTATCCTTTCTAAATTTTGGTTGGTGGTGAGTCAGGTAAACTCCTGACATCAGGTAGATATATACTGATAATGACTGACACAAACATTCTCTCTCTCTCTCTCTGACACACACACACACACACACACACACATATTCTCTCTCTTTTCCTCTTCCCTTTGTTTTAGGATTTACTCAGTGCTTGGCTCTATGTTCAGTTTTAAAACAATCTGCCAATATTCAATCATTCATTCCTTCAATCAATGCTGAGCTCCTCCTGTGTGCATAGTGCTGGGCTGGGTATCATGAAGGATACAGAGGAAACAACATTAAGTACCCTGTCCTCAAAATGCTGGCTCATGAGGATGCTAATATGTACATGATAATTCATTTAGGGTAGCACAAAATACTCTAATAAGGGCTACAACCAGTGTAGTTTCCATAGGAATCCAGGAGGCTTTGGGGGATCAGTTTAAGGGTCAGGAGAATGGGCTCAGGAGGTCCATTCTGAATCACAACTTGTTCTATTTATTGAATATTCAGCCACTGAATATTCTTGATAAAAGCCTGGAAATATTTGAACTCATGGAGTGTCATCAATTTAAATTCAATGTGGTTTTGCTCTTTTGATTCAGTTTGAATAAATGTTATTCCATCTCCATAACTTTGCTATAAATCAGATGTCCTACTCAGTGGGATATGCCTTTAAGGCCAGGAGAATATCACCTAAGGAAATGAGGCCCAGGGATTTCCAAAGGGAATTGTCACCAAAGGCCATGGCGCATGTGACTGCGTCTGGGTGGACTGATTCCAGCAGTCCTTTTAACATCTGGTCCACGTGGCAATACCCATGACAGCATCCAGGCTCATCCCTGCCTGTGCGCCCTGATTCCAACCTGATTTCTCCCAATATTTCAGCCTGCAATTCGAACCCCCACCTGTAGTCAGCTCCGCCAGATCCCTGTCCTGCTATAAGTCCTGAGATGGGAGGATACACCCTTTAATCCTTTTCCTCTTGGTGGGAAGGATCCCACCAGCCACACACACAGCTTACTGCTGCTCCATGTCTCCCAGGACTCTCCAGAGCCTCCCCCTTACTCCATCCTGTTTTGGTTCTCACCAACTTCAGAACTGTTTAGGGATGTCAGCCTTAGGTCCTGCCGATGAAGTCTACCTGTGCCTGTTTACATCTAACACTGTGAATCCTGAGACAATCCCTGATTGCTAGGGAAAGTTTGAGATGTAAAAAATCAAGTGCACATCATCACAACCTAAAAGCAAGGCTTTGCCTAAAGGCAAATGCATCCAACTGTATTTCTGACAAAGGAGAGATACCTGTCTCAGGGGAAGGACAATAATTTACCACCTGGTACCTACATATTCACTTTTCTCCTTGGAAAGAAAAAGATGGAATTGAACTAGCTTGAATTTTCTTGTCACACAGAGTGGTAGGACTACTCAGGATCTATCCTAGTTTAAAATGTCATCTGCTTCTATCTGGAGATGAAACTGCACTTCAATTTACGCCCAGGTATGAGGGTAACCAAGCCTGTGGTCCAGTGTGTCAATCCTGGTGCCTCCCTCTCTGCCTCAGGCATGGTGACCCCTGGGGGGAGAAACATCTCTTGGAGAGAACTCTACCATTCGATTGACTGATAACAGGTACGGTGGATCATAGAAATGAAATTGTGTTCAGAGCCTAATATCCTATTACACCAGGCTATACATATTTAATTCCTTGGGTCTTTCCTCATAAATCAATTCTTCCAGGCCCTTAATCTCGTCAATATCTTTTCTGATATTGAATTTTAAATGCCATTCTTATTGCTAGGCAGAAAGGCAATTTCTTGTTCATGATGGAATCAGGCTTCATTTATAGCCGAGAGATGCCAGGAGCATGGCCCTGTTCCCTGACCCTGCTGTTAAGATCCTAATATCAGCCAGAGCCTAACAGCCCAGGTGCGTGCCTGTCTGGGCTCGCCCTCTGCCAGGTCAAGAGTGTGACCCCTGGGGTCATGCCTATCACTACCCTGGGAGCCTGGGACAACTAGGGAGATTAGTGAGAAAGCAGAAATAAGTGTTTGCAAGGGTCCGGGTCCTCACAGGGGTGCCTGAGATACCAAGTATCCTCCCCCCGACACTCCCCACCCAGGGCAGCACGATCCAGCAAAGATTCCCCGAGTAAGGGCCATAATTGAAGGATGCACACAGTGTGCATACCTCTGAGCAAGATCTTCCAGGGTGTGGGTGAAGGGAGGGCACAGGCTATGTGTTCTCCAGGGGAGAGGAGGGAAAGGAGGAACCCCAGAGAACAGGAACTTAGAGTTGGAATATTTCTAGGTTCTCCAGGGCTGGAAACAGTGGGATTTCACCTGCTGCACAAAAAAGAAAAAATCCAAGAATCCTTTTTTTTTTTTTTTTTTTTTGAGCCATGCAAAATTTTCAAAGGAAGGAGTGATTTTTATAGGGCCTCAAGAGCCACAGAGAGGTTAGGAAAACACAGGAAGCCACTGAGATGCAGATCTGTGGGCCTAAGTCTAGAGGAAGTGGTGGGGCGCCAAGGGCAGGGCCTAGGAATTGTCTGCCTCAGTGCAGGAATTAAGGAAGTCCATTTGTACAAAATTTAAAAACAATAATAAAAATAAAGGTCCATCCATCTATTGTCACCATGCACTAGCAGTTCTAAGCAAAATTAGTGATAAAAATTCTCCTTCCTCATAAAAATCTTCTGTTGCTCTAAATTCTAAATAATTGCTGCCATGACTGTTAAGATTTAATAATATGTATGCAATCTTCACATTGGCACATTCCATTGTTTGCCCTTTAACAAACATATTTTATGTGGAAACTGATTTGGAAAATTTCCAGTTTTATAGTCTGCCCCAACTCTCAATTCTTCCTCCAGCCCCTCGAATGCACACACGCAAAGACTCAGCTACACACATTTGTTTTGATTCAGAATCATTTGAGCTTGCTTTGGACCAAGTGTCTCCAACCCCTGTTGCACTACATATATTCTGCATTTCTACAGCATCTTTGAAATAAACAATGACAGCACAGTTTTGCAAAGATTAGCTACTTCCATTCATTCTACAGGACCACTTTAAGAATTTTTATGCTTACAGTTTAAAACAGCAAAACAGAGAACTATGAGTTTTATTATTTTTGGTTGGTAAGTGTAAATTTTAATTCATATGTAAAATATTTTTACTGAATTTTAATATTTTAAAAATTGAAATCTATTCTTCTTTATAGATTGTTAATTGTTTGCTTTAAAACAAAAAGACAAATTAAGAAAATGTTACATCAGTGACACAATTAGTAGTTGCCTAAATTGTGCCTTTTGCATTTGGTTTTATTAAAACTCACTTATTTACTGGACAATTATTTACATACAGTAATATGTTACATGTAATCAAGGATGAAAGTTCAAAGTGTTAGATGGATTAAAGAAAACTATTGAATAGACAGTTGTGATTTTTTTCCTTTTGTTGTACTATAATATTTTATTTTCTTACAGGCATAAATATATGCAAAATTCAATATAAGAAAATCTTCAGTCTGCATTTCTTTCTTGGCCATTATTATTATTCATTTCACTTCATGATTATCACTAAAAAGAATGTTGAGATTTAGAGGAGGGGAATGTTTAAAAAAGGATCCTCTCTGAGTATTAAATTATGACTGCCGGCATTTGAGAGGGAGAGGAGGAGATCATGACCTTGGCCTGTTGGGCTGGGGGGTAAGGGGAACTGTGTCTCATCAGACATGACTTTAGAGACCATTTCCTCTACTTGAATATCCACTGGGAGGGACTTGTGTGAAAGACATAACTTCATGGCATTCATATAATCCACTGGAGTTACTCGTCATGATATACTATATCCCAATAAGGCAACATTATTCTGAAAAGAAATATAGCCAAGGATTGGCAAAAAGGCAAAAAATAAGCTACATGTCAGCATTTCAAAGGTTAGCACGATTGCTGCATTGTTGACCTGCTGTGCATCCTTGAGCAAGCTACTTTACTGCTCTGGTGTGTTCTTCCCGCCCCGAGTCTACCCTCACAACTGTCTTGTGAGAAATTATTTATCATTTGCAAAGCAATATGCCAATTAATTTCTTGAATACTAAACACAGAAAAAGTGATGCAAAAGTGATTCAGAAGGCTCTAAATCCTATTTTCTCTTCAGATGATTTTTTTTTTCTAGTGTAACTTGCAGGGTCATTGCAACTTCCTGTTTTTCCCTTTCTTCACATGTTAAATAAAGATAATAATACTTCCCAGTGGGATACCGTAAGACTAAAGAACATGTATTAAGTATGCGAGGCTCCTTGAATGGCAAAAGGTACTGACAGAGTTAAATGAAAGTGCTGTCAGTATCCTCTTTGCAAAAAGGAGAGACTAAGAGCCTGCAAGGTCAAGTGACTTTGAATTAATGAGTGGGCAGTACTGGGGATTAATATTCAGAGAGAAAGGTCTGTTGTTCAGCCCCACCCTAGCCATGCTGGTTACTTTCCTTGAGCCAATTTTTAAAACAGGCCAGCCAGCTTGAATTAACACCATTCATGCAATTCACAAGAGAAGGTGTCAAATGCTTGCTGAAGTAGGAACATACATCAGTGATGTTCTCTCCACTGCCTTTGCTGGCAATTCCACTGCAAATGATAATCCAATTTGCTAAGGTTTATTTATTCTTATCACTTTTTTCTTTTTTGCAATTATATGAGGTGGTCATCACCCCAACCTCTGGGCACATGTACAGTTGTTAATGTAGAAATTTAAAATATTAACATGCTTTCCAGCCAGGTTGGCCCATTTACTGCAATCAAACAAGAACCTGATTGAACAGCTGGGTCTTGCACCATGCCCCAAAGGCCAACAGAGATTTGTTCTTTCTTTGCAGCGTTTATAACCCAGTCATGATCTGAGATTACAGCTAGAAAACCTTCTATGTGTGACTTGTAACTAAAGTTCTCTGGCCATTTTTGGAGGTGTCTTTCACAAAGTGATCTGAGCTTCATTCAGTTTAGTCACTGGAGAGCGAAGCCATGACTTGTTCTAGCAGTATTAAGAACAGATATTACCACCATCGCTGGCCTCTTTGGTTGCAGATTTTGCCTTAATGGTTACGGAATAAGAACATGTGTTGGAGTCTAGAGAGCTTTTAGTTGAATCTTAATGGTGAGAAAGTTGCAACTATGTAGCATGTTCTACAGATAAATGAAGAGAGAAAACATAGCTGAAGGTTTCGTCTTTATATCAGCCATAGATGTCTGAGTAAGGATGGAAAACTTTCCTTGTTATGAGCTAGAAGGTCCCTATCACTTGCGTTACTTAACTCCTGATAATTGTAAAACTTTAGTGAAGTTAATTCAATGATTACAATATTTCCAATTTTTCTTTGGGAACACAAGTCAATATTTTTATGAGTAGGAGAATCAGATATCTAGGGGCAGGGTAAGGAGAAAAGAATAGCCCTGAACTCAGTACTTTGAATCTTTAGGTGGCTCTGGAACAAGATTTGTAAATAAATGAGCACATTCATCTGTCACTAAGGAAGTGACAGGCAGAGGAAGTCTGCTCCTTCCTCCAAAGTTTCTAAGTTATTTTAATACATTTAGGCTGTTCTGGAATCCCACATTTTAGGAGTCTCAGAGTAACTAGAACCCCTGGAGATCTCTGAGTTTCACCTGTTCCCTACACTAGGGATGGAAAGGTGAGGGCTGCAGCAGACTAGAACAGTTTCCCTGAGAAGCTTCTAACCACCTGCAGGTGACCCTGTGGTAGCTACTCAGCCCCTGGACTCTATCAGGTTTGCCCCATCTTTGAAATGCAGACTCTTTTTAAGGAAAAATAACAATGACAGCAGCAGCAGGAACAACACAAAACCTCAACAAATACTGCCATTGTGAAATGTGTCACATATTCTTAATATCTGGGGCTGAGATTTGTCTGGTAAAATACAATACAGCACCACCACCTTACATAGATCCCAAGGTGCGACAGAAAATTATCATCTTAAACCAATCTTCTCTGCTTCAGAAACATTAAATATAGGAAGCATTAAAGAAGTGAGCTGAGTTACTCAGACCCTTAACAATAAATGGTGTCAGCACGGCCATGAATGATAACAGCAAAAAAGGCTCCCAAGGTATAAAAATTAAGAGAAATTGGAGCCATAACTTCACACTTACCAATATCAACCTGCCTGTGAAGTGCTCCTCTGGCCTTAGCAAAACCCCTACTCTCGGTCAGCAACTACATGCATTTTAACATTATATGTGGGACGTCTACCCACATCTTTTAATGAAAATTTCAATCACAAGTTTTGTTGAAGTTAGCTGAAAGGCCAGCTCCAAACAATGATGACAAAAGAAAGATGATCATCCATGATATATGGCTACTTAAGTTTGCATTGTAGAAACAGGGAAGGGATAACACCAATGTTAGTGTCGATGACTTTTCAAAAGGAAAGGGTAGGGAGACCACATTTTTAGGGTCTGCTAGCAGACTTCATGAGCAATCTTTTTTTGCATCCAGATGGCAATTTGAAAATGTACATCATGAAACAAAGCAAGTGATATAAAGCAGTTGCATTCTAGTCTAATTGATTATATGGCAATTAAGAGGGATTATATTGGGAGTAGTTTATGAGGGTTAAAAAAAAATCACGTTTTGTGATCAACTGAGTTCACTGTGTATAACCTTTATCAGGATAAGAATGTTCTCTTCTATTCCAGATTGTTAAAAGCTTCATTTTTCTTTGTTTTTTTTTTAGTTTTAAATCATAAATGGATATTCTGTAGCTATGAAAATAATTCTGTTATTCTGGTTTAACCTATTAATGGGATATATTACACTGATAAGACTTTTCAAATGTTGAACCAACTTTGCATTCTTGGAATAAATCCAATTTGGTGGTTTATAAAAGATCAGGTTAAATTTGCTTTTTAAAAGGAATTCTAAATCTATGTTTATAAATGAGACTGGCCTGTAATTTCCCCGTTTTTTATACTGTTCTTGTCCTGTTTTGGTATCAAGTATACTAGCCTTATAAATTAGTCAGGAATTGTTTCCTCATTTTGTATTCTCTGGATGAGTTTACAAAAGATTGGTATTATTTTTCTTGAATGTTTGATAGAATTTGCCTACAAGGCAATTGGGATCTGTTGCTTTGATATACAATTTTAAGCTACTAATTCAATTCTTTTTAAAAAAGAGACCAGGCTTTCAATTTCTTCCTGATTCTATTTTGATATGGTATTTTTTCCTACAGGAATTTGTCTATATCACCTAAGTTAAAAAATTTGTCATAAAGCTATTCCTGATATTCTCATATCTCTTTAGTCTCTGTCACATCTGTAGTTATACCTCATTTTCATTTATAATATCGTTTATTAGGTAGTTCTCTTTTTTTTCCTTGATCAACATTGCCAAGATTTTCCATTTTATTAGACTTTCCAAATAAACAACATTTGGCTTTGTTGATCTTCTCTATTGTATGGTTGTTCGCTATGTTAGTAATTTTTATCCTCATCTTTATTTAGCCTTTGTACTTTGTGCTATTCTTTTTTAATAGAAGTTTGATGCTTACCTCATTGTTTCTAATTTTCTTTTTTCACAAAACAGACAGTTAAAGTTTTTAATTTTTCCTCTACCTCTGTTTTAGCTCCATCCTACAAGTTTTGATATGTTGTATTTTAATTATCAATTATTTCTAAGTATTTTTAAATTGCAATTCTGATTTCTTTTTGAACTTGTGGGTTTAGATGTATGTTTTTAACTTTCCAAATATATGGGATTTATTTTAGTTATCTTTTTTGGCATTAATTTCTAACAATTTTGTTGTGGTCAGAAAATATGATACCACTCCTTTGAAATTTGTTGAGATTTGTTTTAAGGCATAGTATGGGATTAATTTTTGTAAATGTTCCAGCTATATTTTAAAAGTATGATTTTGTGTATATGTCCTGCAGATCGAGATTATAGTAGCTTATTGTTCTTTCATGGACTTTTCAGTTGACCATTACAAAAACTTCCTAAAATTAATTGTGAGTAGCACTGAAGATAAGAAATACAAACCTCTAGGGAAGAAACATAAACACCAGAGAAAAGAGGTGCATAGAGAATTAGCAAAGGACAAAACTATGGAGTACCACCTGTATTTAAATGATTGAAAATGTGTAACCTGCTGGCTCAGTAAATGACTTAGGATAAAATGTAAATCATGGGTGGAAATATACATATGTAACATCATGAATGAGTGTCCCCATGCTTGCCAATGAAGCCTACTCTTACTGAACCCCTGAGTGATACCTGGCTTAAAATAAATTAAGGTAGTGATGGTGGTGGAAGGTGTAAAAAATGGAATGCAGTTGTTTGGTGGGTCAGCAGAGTGAATAATAAGAACAAAAGGTAAGAAGAAAATAAAAAGAGGTCATTTTTGATCTCTGAAAAGGCACTGCATTGGTCCTTCATTTATAAGCACTACTTATTACACACCTTCACTGGAAACCTACAGCCAAAGTTCAAATATACTTTCTCCTTTTCTATTTTCGCCAGTACCTCCAGAAAATAAGGCTGTTGTGGCTATTTGCTAAAGGTATCTCTGTGTGTGTATGTGTGTGTGAAAGAAAGAGAGAAAGAGAGAAGACAGAAATATAGACAGAGGGGGAGGGAGAGACAGAGACAGAGAAACACAGAGAGAAGAAACAAAAAGCACAAAAACCGGAGAGGTAATTACCAAATTGAAGAAGTTAAATACAGATAGGAAATTCACAATGCAGGGTGTTTTCACTGATCAATTGAGTGAAATGGGTGGTCTATAAAGTGAGGACCAGATTGGGCACTAACTTTAAGTTTCCCTTGATGACTATTCAGGGTGCTTTGTTAAACAGAGGAGAAAACAGTCTTTAACTAACCACCTATCTTGGAACTGAATTCCCAATTCTACACTTTGTTTACAATTCCAGAAACTTTAACTAAGTTTGGCTGTTCCATTGGCTAATATTTAAAAATGATTAACACTATATGTTAATAGGTACATAGGGAAAAAGACTGAAAGCCTGTATGTAAACATTAACAATAGTTATATCTGGGTAGTGACACTCTGCATGATTTTTGTTTCCTTTTATATGTTTCTTTTATATTTCCAAGTTTTCTTCACTGAACATATATTCTTTTTGTAAAAAGGAAGAAATAGAACAAAAAATTTTTTCTTTTTTCTTTTTGAGATAGGATCTCACTCTCTTCCCCAGGGCTAGTGTGCAGTGGCGTCGTCATAGCTCACTGCAACTTCAAACTGCTGGAGTCAAGTGATTCTCCTGCCTCATCCTCCCGAGTAGCTGGGACTACGGGTGTGTGCCACCACGACCTGCTAACTTTTATATTTTTTGTAGAGTCGGTGCCTTTCTATGTTGCCCAGGCTGGTCTTGAAGTCCAGCCCTCAAGTGATCCTCCTGCCTCGGCCTCCCACAGTGCTGGGATCACAGGCATGAGCCACCGTGCCTGGCCTAAAACAAAAATGTAAATGATAAAACTAGGACCAGGAAAACTGCAACTTCCACCCATGTTTCTCTTCCTCTGAGTTTTCTCTTACATAAGGAGGATTTGTTTTTCTCTAATTCTCCTTTCTTTGTTTGAAGGCTGTATTCCTTCGCCCCCACCAAATTTCTCTCTGCATTCTTTCCACAGCCTTCATTTCTGATAAGAAGGAAATTGGCTGGTTTTCCTAATCCTCAAGTTGCCTCTCCTAACCAGCTGCATGGAGAAAGCCCTGGAGCATGATGCCCTCCCAACTGTGGCCCGATCTGAGAGAGGGATAATTACATCAGTTTGGCTGAGAGCAGGACACCTGCTACATACAGGCAGCCACGGTGCTGGCAGGGTTCAGGGCTTCAGTGTAAATGAGTCGGCTTCTTTGCATTGGCAGACTATAAAGAAATGAAGTCAAGGCCAGACCACAAGGATTCATTTTAGAGTGTGTGGCTGGAGGGAGGAAGACAATGATGGTCACAGTAGAAGGCCAGTATGTGTCTGCAGCAAAAGTCTGTTTTGATGTACTACATTTAAGAAAAGATCCAGTTCACTATAAATCGGGTACTCATAGTATGATATGGCCTATAAATCAGGAGGCAATTTCCAAAAGAAGTGTGGAAAGGAAGGTTATTCAAAGGTCATCCAACGATTGCCACAGACAGTGTTAGGAAAAGCAGAGTCCTTTATCCTGGCAATAGCTGAAGGTCTATTGGAGATTCAGGATTTCCCATTGCACATGTCAGGAAGGCAGCTAAAGGCAGAAGCCAAATGATTTTAATGGTCTGCAGGGCAATGCCATTATTTCTACCCCTGGCTCCTACATTGATTCATCTGCTAGCCTCATTATTTTGAGAAGGAATGATTACTAATTAGGATGCATCTGATGATCAGATTAGTTAATGGCAGAGCAGGATAACTAAATGATGAGACAAAGCCGCTCATAGTTAAATTTTATTAGAGCTTTTCTTTCCCTTCCCAGAAGTGATTTATTTTGACGACTCAAATTTAATATATAAAAGCTGCATGTATGTTACTTTCCTTTTGCTAGCTCTTACTCTGCTACTGCAAAGACCAAATTAGGGGCTATGACAAAGAGAGTCAGAAAACTGCCAGTGGGTTTTTGCCAATAACATTTTTAGTAATCCACAAGCACATGAAGGACAGAACTTCCTAATCTTCTGCTCTTGTGATTACTGTGGTTCTGAAGCACTATTTTCAGAGTACACTTCAGACAGCTACGGGGTAATAGAGAGAACACAGGAGCTGTGGTCGGACAGACCTGGGCTGTAGTTCTTACACTGTGTGGTGTACCTGTTCCCTGGGCCAATCACTTGACTCCTCTGGGTCTCAATTTCTTACCTGAGGAACTGGGATAGGCACATGCTCCTGCATTGTTGTGAGGACTGAGTGAAATAATGTGAAGGTGCTTCTGGAGTTAACTGGAGAAACTGGGCCTTCCTGCTATAAGGGGCACAGGAGCAACAGCACAGGCCACTCCAGTGTCAGGACATTTAGACTTGGACTTGTCCAGATTTACACTGTGAATCCTGAGTCTTCTTTCAAACCTCTACAGATTTTCATATTTTCACCTGGAATATGGCAATCACAGTTTGCATTTGTATAACAGCTTTTCCAAATGTGCTCACATACAGGAACACATGTGTGTGACACATCATCTTACTGTAGCAAAGCCTTCCTGAGGTCGGCAGGACCCATTTTCCAGGTGAAGAATCTGAGGCCCAGACAGCCCGACTTTCCCAGAGTGGTGCAGAAAGCATCCACGCTGGAGCTGCGTAGTCCTTCTGCTTCAGCGTCTTCATTTCCTTACCCATCATGCCCTTGTGTGGCATGAATATCCTTCCTCATCTTATGATCTGTGTCCAGTGAGGACAGCAGGATACTTGCTTGAAACTGCTAAAAAAAAAAACTTAGGGAGGTTTCCTCTCCATTATCTTCACTTTCAGTATTTGTATCTTATCTAGAATCAAATGGGAAAGTGCTTTGAAAACTTCCAAACTCCTAACAGATGTCAGGTGCGATCATTTCAGACAGGTAGAGCTTTCTAATGTAAAGCCCTGGGCCAAGAACTGGAGAATTGGTTTCTATTTCTGGTTCTACATGTAGCCAACAACCCCTGCAAGAGTCTCACATGGAAGTGGAGTACATATTGTCTTCAGATGCACCAGGAATGCAATCTGCATATGTCAGGAAATGAACACGCTGCCAGCAGGAACCATACAAACGACCTTGAGCAGTCTAACGAAAGGTGTCACGGAATTATAAACGAGAATTATCATCATGTGGGCTAATAATATAATGCACCATCCCAAGATACTTGATTGAAGAATGGATACAAAATGAAATTACAAATCTGGGGTAGTTAAATGAAAAGAAAGGAAGATCATAGTAGACCCCAAATTTGACAGCTCTTGTGAACCTTGTACCTTTTTAAAGCCACATCATCTGAGAGATGTACATGATTTATGATTTTTATGATTCCAGTAAAATGTCAGTGGCTTTTAAGATGAATATGGGAAATGTCTTGTGCATTGTTTTCTATTCAGAAGGAAAGAAACTTCATCTGGGTATTTGAAATAGAATTAAATAAACATGGGTATGTCTCTCTAGCCATAGATCTAAAGACTCCAGGTTTGTATATGTGTGTGAGTGTCTGTTTGCACACACACATATTTTTTGAACTTTTTAAAGCTGAAGACTTTACTATTTGTACCTAAAAGTTGAAAAGAAAGCTCTATTCTCTACACTGTAATAATGAGATTTTCTTGCCCTGTCCAGTGATACTGAATTATTTTCTGCACTGATGTATAACTTTTCCTATGTTAAAGATTTCCTGAAATATTGTTAAAAGCTTCTTCCTGAATGATTCAACAACCAGATCAGCAAGTATGTGCTATTTCTTCCTTCTAACTAAATATTTTTGAGACTCATGAACTTCACTTAGAAGGTAGATCCTTTTGATATACTGCAACTTAATTTCCTAAGTTCAATCTTTAGTTTTTTATATTCTATATTTAGTCTGTAAATATTTTATAAAAGCTCTTAAAATATAATTTGTCATTATAAAAAACTTGAATTTCTTCTTTTAAAGGGATTTCTCTTTTTCCCTTTTTCTTGTCCTTCTGTGTTTGTGCCATTTTCCTTTTAAAAGTGCTTTTAACAATGGAGGAAGAACTGTTTGTTCTTCCCACTGCATCTGCCATCATTTCTGCATATTCTGCACATCCGTCTGTCTGGAACAGACTCTACTTTCTGCACAGCTGCTGGAGCTTAGGCCTGCTTCCTCCAGACCACTGGGGCTGCCTCCTTCTCTCTTCTGGGCCAAGGAAACAGAAATAGAGTGGAGAACAAGTTCACCATTTCTCTATCTTTATTCCATATTTCAGCCTCTTCAAATCACATTTTTCTATTTGTCTTCTTTTCTCTCTTTTGAAAGCCCTTTAGTTTGTGTATTTGCCTCTTCATGCTGAGACAGCTATCTTGACTCCAAAATATGCCACTTTAAGTTCCCTTGTTCCTTCCTCTTAGACACTCATGAAACTTGCTTGCTATTCTTCCTTTCCCTATGTATTTCTGGACAGCCAGAATAATCTGCAGTACCTTCCCATCCCCATTCCCTGGGCCATAAGGTACCAAGAATTCATTCAATTTGGGTTAAAGTTAAAAGCCCCTGAAACAGGTTCTTGTTCAAGATGTCAGAGGCTATGTGTGTGTGTGTGTGTGTGTGTGTGTTTCTTTCCACCAGAGACTCAATTAAAATGTCTGTCAATGAATAAATTTATAAAAGCAAACAGAACAAGAAGGGAGTTTCAGGGAGTTCCTAGTATGTGACAAGATTCTGGCATTTGAGGGATCCCCAACTATCCTTAAAATAAAGCCTGCCAATCAGTGAGCCCTCTGTTAGCCACAGCATGGGAGAAAGACCTGGCCCTGTAGGAGACCCGGACACAGCAGTGAGCAAACCCACACAGCTTCCTAAATGTACACAGACCACCAACCATCACCTCGCTTGTAAAGAAACCTGTCCACAGAAGAGACAGTCTGAAACGCAAAAACCAAATGGCTAATCTTGGAATGAAGAGAAATGATTGAGGAACAAAAAGAATTTAAATATTCTAGTTAGTATTTTCAGAAATATTTGCAAAGATAACGCAACCATAAGATAAGATTGCATGAAAAGATAATAAACGGAGAACACAAGCAGACACTATTCACAGGCAAAAAAAAAAAATCAGAGAACAAAATAAACTGTTGAAAAACTAAAATAATATGATGATTATGCAGAAACTTCAACAGAAAGGATACAAGATAAAGTTAAAACATAAACTATTAGGAAAAAGATAATGGACACAGAGCACCAACCTAGTAGGTCCATTATCAGACTGGTGGGTATTTTGGTTAGAAATTAAAAACAGAAAGCAAAAGTGAAAAATGACCAAGAAAAAGGAGAGACTTCTGTTGCAACCAAACTACTGCTACGCTGAACTGCATTCTTGCCTGCACCGCGGCGGCCGCCCAGTTAGTTCTCTGGAACGCTACCTTCTGAGGTTGGCTGGGAGAATCGGGTCTGCTGCATTTTCCAGGATTTCCACAGTTTTGAAGGGACAATAAAATATTCTTGGATATGCTCATTTTATCTGTCTTTCCCTAAAATTTTCTAATCATCAAAAGTACCACTATCCCTACCACAGCCACCATCCCAACCAAAGCCACCTTCACTACCATAGCCAATATCACCTCCATCACCACAGTCACCACCATTGCCACCCCTATTACCACACCTGCTGCTATTATTATTATCTTGATTTTGACACATAACTTAAGGCTTTACTACATGTGAGTTTGGGGGAGGAACTGAGTGCAGGCTTTTCTCTAAAAAAAGTACTTACTAAGCAATTGAACAGTTTAAGTAAGACTGCAGAGAACATGCTGAACTTACTCAAAGGGTGAGATGTACCCACTGATGTTCTAATTTCAAAACATTTTCATTTATTCCTTAATATATATTCCAAAGACTGACTTTTGCCCAACATTTGGCAAAACTAACTGGGGTTATTTTATATTTTAGGAAAGTAGTAATATCATAATTCTTTGTCTTCCAGAAAATGAATCTGAATTAGTAAGATTTTATAATACACATATAGAAAATCACACATATATTCTACTTGGAGTATAAAGAGAAAAATACTTGTTACTTAATTTCTAAAATGGTGTTAATTATAATAATTCTCCTTTCCCAATTTTTTTTTTTTTTCTGATCTTCCCTTGCCGAAAGTTGTTAAGATAGCAGACTAACCCTGGCCCTTACTAATGTCAAGCCAAGAGTGTTAGAGAGCCACTGTTCTACATGCGCCAATGGTTTACTGGCCTAAGACAGCTGGTCTGCAGACTAGATTTGCTAAAACTATTAAAAAGCATTGGCTTAAAGTATTTATGAAGGAGCCTCCTGACATAATCATCATTAGTTTTATGATCAGCAGTTTTTAATGGTATCCTGTTATCTGAATATTTATTAGTTCTATCAATATGATTTATACAAGGCTTCAAAAAGAATTCTGATTTTTAAATTGATTATTTAAAAATATGACATACTGATCTATCCTCATGAATGACAATAAAAATATTGGTTAAATTAAGATGTGAATAAAACCATAATGAGATAACACTATACACTCACTATGATGGCTAAAAAAGACAAAACAAACTGACCATGCCGAGTGCTGACTGATGAGGACACAGAACTTGAATTCTCATACAGCCCTGTGGGAATGCACAATGGTACAGACACTTCGGAAAATAATTTGGCAGTTTCTTAAAAAGTTAAAAACACTTGGACCCAGTAATCTTATTCCTAGGGATTTACTTAAGTGAAATGAAAAATTATGTCTAAACAAAAAAGACTGTAGGTGAATGTTCATAGTGTACTTATTCATATTTGTCCCCAACTGGTAACTACCTAAATTAGTCACCAGTAAATGTCCATTAACTGGTGACTAGATAAACAAATGATAACTCTTCCTTACAATGGAATACTAGTCAGCATAAAAACGAATGAACTACTAATACATACAGCAACATGGATGAATCCCAAATCCATTATGCTGAATAAAACAAGCCAGACTCAACAGGTTGTATACTGTACAATTCTCCTTATAAGACATTCTGGAAAAAGCAAAACTACAAGGGTAGAAAACAGACAGCAGTTTCTGGGAGTAGGGTTGACTAAAAGGGGACATGAGGAAATGGGTGATGGAAGCAATATATATATTGATAATGGTTAAATAATTGTATGCATTTGTCAAAATTCATAGAATAGTACGCCTTTTATTGTGTGTAAATTTTACCTTGACAAACCTAACAAACAAATTCAGTGTGGTAATCTGAAAATAAGAGTTTAAAATATGTATATTCTTTACTTGTATACCTAAATGAAAGTCAAAAACCACTCTACCCTGAAGCAGAGACAGGTTAACTTCACTGCCAGCTTATGACCAGGTAAAGGCTAACATGTTACCATGGATACAAGCTATTATTCCCTTTTGTATGAAGCCTTTAATATTACTAAACTGTGATTCACATGTAGTGCAGGGGTAAACTGAGAAACATCCAAATTCACCCAAGGTTTTTTCATTTTTAGGAACCCTGTCCATAATGTTTTCTTCATGGACACATGAAAAACCATGTGATGTCAGTGGACATATCTTTAAGGGATTAAAAGAGGAAAGGTTAGCAACTTTTTGGCTAAACTTGAAGGCAATTCTAAAAATTGTCTGCTAGTTCTAAGGTCATTAAGGCCCTTTATTTCTTTTGTTTGTTACAGAAATAACTTCCCAAACATAGATTGACTGTGGAAGTGATGATAGATGGAGGCTGACCCTCTCTCTGTCGCCTTCCACCGAGACCATGACTTTCTAATTTATAAAGTGGATAGTGGGCAGATTGGGAGTAGGTTTTAAAATCAGGATAATTCTTTGCGGTGGGATTCAAATTGGCAAGTTGTAGTGATTTATTCACACATGGTAGAATATGGTAGAAATATGAGTCTTAAAGCATCTGTATTTTAAAACTATATTAAGGATGTGTTGACACAGAGATACATGCATCTGCCTAACAACTAGGAAAACTTAAAATCATAGCAGCCACATGGATTGAGTGCTTCCCACGTGCTAAGGAGGTGCCGCACATACCTCTTGGGTGTCAGTTCTCACCACTCCCTGCCTTGCTCTTATGGTCCAAGGATCCCACACAGCCTAGAACTCCCCTCAGGCACCGTGCTATGTGCTAGTTCTTGCTTCTGCACCTTTGGCCATTTACTTCTTCATTTGATACATGTATTTTGTCTGTCTACTATCTGTTATGGATTGAATTGTGTCCCCCCACAATCCAAATGTTGAAGTCCTAGCCCCTAGTCCCACAGAATGTGACATTATGTGGAAGTAAGTCCTTGCTGATATAATTAGCTAAGATGAGGTCATTGGAGTAGGGTGGGCCACTAATCCTATATGAACTGTGTCTTATCAAAAGCAGAAAGTTGGACACACACACACAAATGGAAAATGCCACGTGAAGATGAAGGCAGAGAACAGGGTGATGTGTCTACAAGCCAAGAAAGGCCAAAGATTGCCAGCAAACCACCAGAAGTTAGGAGAGAGGCACAGAACAGATTCTTCCTTTCTGCCCCCAGAAGGAACCATCCCTGCTTTTGGACCCTAGATCTTAGACTTGCAGCCTTCTGAACTGTGAGGCAACAAATTTCTATTTTAACTATATATTTTAACTATATTAAAATACATTTCCTACAGACAAGGAGATTGTGAGAATATATGAGGAGCTCCAACAACCGAATCCCTCCTTGGAGAGGCTTGTGGCTCAGATGGTGACGTGGAACACTGCTCCTCTGTAAACAGGCACACAGCTCCTCAGTGCCCCTGCGCTGAGACCTGGCATGCGTTTCCCTGACCGAGCAGCTCACCCTGGCCGCCTCTGAATCCTTTTAGATTTGAATCTTCAACAGCCTTAAGGGCTTTATCTACTTTTAAAGCAATTAGGGTAGTCTTTTCTGGAGGAAAAGAAGTACAGTCACTTGCAGTATGATATAGTTTTCAGGCTAGGTCTGGCGTCACGGCCTTTAGGGAAATCGACAGACTCTCATCCTGGTAAGGGCGCCAGTAAACACCCAATGTTGGGGCATATGGACAACCCAGGAGCCTCACACAGCAGCTGTTACATTGATTTCCAAGTACAGGGACCTGAGCAATGACTGTAATGACATTTTCCTGGCTGGCTCTGACCTCTGAATCTCACTGATTAGTCTAACACACATTGTGAACATCAACCAGTTAGGACTCAAAGCCAAGACTCAAAAATTGCTTTAAAATGGCAGGAGATGTTTAAGACATAATTCCTGTGACTTGGTCATTAACTTGCTCACCTCCCAATCCATGATTCTTTTTTTACATCCCTCTCTCTCAATTATTTTTCCCTGTCAGGCTCATGTTTCTGTGGTAGTTAACTCTAATCACTAAGACACTTTTGTAGGCAGTTCACGCTGCTGATCTTAGAGCTCAATCAATAAAGATGGAGGAATTTTAAAAAATATTCTACTCGCTACATATTTTAACCTTCCATCATCCTATTTATATTTCCTTTATTTAAATAAAAACAACTTTTTTTCAGGAAATATTGGTTCAATTTCTACATTCAGAGGGGTAATCAAAGAATATTCATGTGTGATGATAACTTATGCTCTATTATTCTGAGATAACTCAAAGGCCCAAACACCTTAAGAATATCGTGTATCACCTGATGTTTTCAGACACAAATTCAGCTATGAATCCTTGATTCTACTGATTCTATTCCTCCACTGCCAACACTCAGATTTTCCTCTCCCCTCAACATCTTCTTTCTAACAGTACATGTTCCTTTTCCCCCCTACAAAGCCCATGGCTTTCATCTCCTTTCTAACAATTGCTATAAATGCACATCTTTAAATTCAGTATGCCAAGATGAAGTCTGGCACTCTTCAACAAAAGCACAGCTATTGCCCTGTTTCTAAAGCTACCTACCCCCAAAACTCTGGTGCTCCATCCATTCCATCAGCAAACATTTCTTAAATAAGTAGTGTGTTCACAGAACCTGACTAGATCCTAAGTATAATCCAGAATAAGTGGAAACAATATAGTTTACATTTACACCAACCTTGAAAAACAAACAAACAAAACAAAACAAGCTGCTTTTGTAAAACCAGTTGTCACACTTTGAACTTAAAAGTTCTAAGATTGCAAACCACATGCATCACCGATAGGCAAGGACTTGCTAACCATTTGCCATGAGGCTATATTTCATATACATACAACATTTCAATCTCCTAAATTCTCTTCCTTTATTTCCTACCTCCAGGGTGCATTTCTTCAACATATGTCAGTAGCTTGGCTGTTCTCCAGACTCTACCCTTCCACAAATGATCATTAGCACTTTCCTTTCCTGTGCACTTAGCTTTTCAGTTGTGGTTTCTTCTTCATCCTTCCCAGCAAACAGCTGCCATTTCACTTCCATTTAATACACACATCCCTTCCTCTCAAAAAACAATCTGTGCCCGGGTACCTGCTGCATGCCTTGCATGGTTTGCTGCAGGAACTGTAGCTGCTGGTCCTTGGTGAGGTTTTCTTCTGTGCGAAAAAGCTGTTCTTTTTCTTGTTTCAGCAGCTCCACCTCATTCCTGTATGCATCCAGCTGCCAGCGGAGACTGTCATTCTCCTCTTTCAGAGCGTAGGCCTGAGCAGCCAGGGCTGAAGGACAAACAGAATGGGTCCAAGTGAGTTACCGTCCCGCTTGGACTGGAGAGGCTTTCTGTGGGAAAGGGAGCCTCTCACCCAAACTCTTAATTTTCCTACCAGCTCAGAAATAAAACCAAAATGCCATACGCTGGGGCTCTCTATTTTGTAGTTGGTATATATCACTTCTTATGGAATTTTTATCTATTCTATGTGTCCTGTCTTATGTCTGAATGTTCCTTATGGGCACAGGATTAATTCCTTCCACATTCCGTCTCCTGATCTCTCCCCCAATCCTATGTGTTGTTAGGTGATGCCGACATTCAGAATTCCTGGCAACAATCGTATCTACCATAGTATTGTCCTCTCCCTCTCTACAGCATTGCTTAGCTCCTTGCAGTGCTGATTTCTTCCAAATAATCAGCTATTCCACAGGTTGAGGCATGCGGCAGCATCCCAGGGGAGAGAGGAATTTATATGCACACCATTCCTTCCTGCTCTACTGCTGGGACAAATTGCACAAATTGTTTTCTCTAACTCCTATCAGAATGGCAACCTAGTTCCATCTGTTTCACCAACAGATTAAAACTCTTTTTCCTTACAAGGCTGAGTGGTTACCCTACTCCTCCCTGAAACCTAAAATTCTCTGTGTGTGTAGATTCAGACTTCATTCACATCTGCATCTCACTGAGAAACCAAGACACTCAGGGTCGCACATACCTCAAGGTTTCAGAAACAGCTGAAACTGAATAAAAGAGTGGATGGTACAAAACAAAGACTGAGGATAGGGAATTCCTTTCCCTAGTTTCTACCTTATTGCTTAGTGGTCTCTCCAATAATGGTAACAGTTTGCTGAGAGCTCACAAAGTACTGGACCAAGAGCCTCGTATGAACTCACTCACTTAATCCCCTCGTCAAGCCTGGGATGCGGGTGCTGGTCCTATCCCCATCTTAACATATGAGAAAAATGAGGCACAGAGAAGTTGTATAACTTATCCAATCCCACAATGTAAGCAGCAGAAAAAGTTTTCAAACCCAGGCCATGGGTTGCAGAGTCTTTGCTCTCGAATACTGTGCAACCGTCAGTCCGTGTGTGTTTCGTTCTTACCAGACTGTTCCAGTCTCATGTTCTCCCCGCTACTCTTCCACCAGTGTCCCATACATTCTTCCCCCTCACAGAAAAGTCATTCTCCACTTTTATAAGCAAGAGAAAATTAAAAGAAAAATTGAAAAGCTTGTTACAAGAAACTTCTTTAAAGATGTGACTTCTAGTATGTAAGGATGTGGTGTGGAGCCTACTGCACTACAGGGCATGCTCATTTCCACCCTCACCCCCAATTCCTCATGTCAGAGGGCCAGGTCAAGGTCAGCCTCCTGAATGTTCTACCTGGACATTACAGTGCAATGATGACAGACAGAGCTTTACCAAGGTGATCTGAGACTGCAGTAGATTCTCTCCTCAAATATCAAATGTCAAATTATATTAATAATAGTTTTATAGTTGAATGTTTTATGGAGATCCACTTTGCAAAAATAATAATCTATGTATAGTACACACTGAAGTACTAATCAAACAGAATATGCAAGTAACCAGAAAATTCCCTACCTCAAGTCATTAGGGATCAATTAGTCAATAAGCATTTACTGCACACTTATCTGTGCCCACGTCTGTCTGGGCATCTTGGATCACAAAAAGAGGAGACAATATGTCTCTCTCAAGGAGCTTACAATCTAATAGAAACTGACACATTTAAAAGGAAACTAATGCATTCAAAGGAAGAACAGCATAGTTGGCAGTCAATAAATGTTGGCTGAAAAAATAAATGAGCAACTTTGCATCGAGGTATATGACAAAGGAATACATCTTGTAGAAGTTAAGAGAAGAGAAACAAAAATGCAGATTAGAGGAATAAAATAGGGTTTTGGAAGATGAAAAACCCAAGAACTGGGGAAGGGCGTCTCAGTCAGGGGCCAGAACATAAGCAAAAGCCCAGAGATGAGATTGAAGATAGAATATTTGGGGCAGGAAGAAGCTTGACCAAAAAGGCAAGCATCTGCCTGGAAGCAGTGAGAGAAAGGTGATCCATGTCAGGTGATGAGAGAGGATGGGGAAGGTTAGGCTCAAACAAATGGCCAATTGAGAACTACAGAAGGTGTTTGGGGTAGCAGAAGGACACGATGAAATTGGTGATTTAGGAACATTAGTTTGGCAATGGTGCGTGGAATGAACTGGAGGCTGAAGAGAATGAATAAAGGAAATTTTATTTGGTGTATAGGTGTGTGCAAAACCAAGGGGCAGCCAATTTTACAGTTTTCAGGGACTTACTCATAAAATCAGAAATGATCCAAGGTATACCCCAGAATATGAGTTAATGCTTTTTAACATTGTACAGCCCAACTTCAGATCTTGTCCACACCCTGAGCTATCACCTCCTGACAACTTGTTTTACTGATCCATAAGGAAATGGTTATGAGGCATCATTTGCGAGAGGAATGTTGTAATAGGGAAAAATCACAGAATATGCAAATGATTAAAAAAGTGTTGGCACTACACAAGCACATTACTACATTTAGTAGCATTCAAAGACACTTAAGTCATTTCCTTAGGAAGCTCTATTTGGCCCTTTTTCAATTCAGAGTGGCATTTTTATTATCATAACTGATAGCAGGTGTTTGTGAAGAAATCGATTAGTATGCAGGGATGGAAATTACATTTTCCAAATGAATTGCATAGTCTGCAAGATATGCTGAAATCTGTGTAGCAAAATGCAAGCAACTATAAAGCATGTGCCGGCAGCATTATTTAAATAAATTATCTGAACATAAATACATATACAAAAGTGTACCATCTATTATTTTAGGGGCTGTCTTATAAGCCTGTGGAATGGTGCTGCTGAGAGTTCTTATTCTTGGCTAAGCCAAGTGACCACAGTGCCTGCCAAGCAGGATATAATGCTGTTTTCATTCCTAGAATAGGAATATGATATCATTATATATTATAAAAACCAACAGCTGTAATTCCCCCACCAAAAAAAAAAAATCAATACCATAGCCAATCTCATCAACATTTTTATAATTGGGGCATATAACTGATTTACATTTCTGATTAAATGATTTCAAGCTTGATATTTACAAAAAAATTTTGGTTACTTATGTGGCAGCAAGTGGTTATCTTCTAAAGGGTGAGAAATTGTTTATTGACTCCACTTAACTTCAGGCCACCGTTTTGAAACATTATTCAGTGTCACGCTGCAGCCCTGAGTCTGCTCCTCAGACAAAGCTGCCTGGAAGAGGATACATTATGTTTCTTGGACCAAAGCTCTAGCAGAAAAAAAATCCTAACAATTTCTGACCTAAAACAACTTCTTAATATGTTAAAAATGCAGAAACCTGAAATGTCAACTCTTTATTTTTCTGTCTTTTTTTTTTTCTTTAGTGCTTTCTGGAATACTGTACTAAATTAAAGAGTTTTGAAAAATGTGTCATCAAGCTTTCATGATAAAATTTACCCTAAGGGATTGCACAACAAATCCACTATTAAAATAAGCATAAGGATTAAAAATAAACTCAGTGTGCATCTTTTGGGAAGAATCCCCAAGGAGTGCACTGGGTGCCAATAAACGGGATATTTAACTAAGAGACACCCCATGTGGGTTAACAATTCCCGATAATAAAGAAAGAATACAATTAGACACCTTAAATGTAAACTATATTGAACATAATTAAAATTTTTTTGGAGACTTTAAAGGCACTGTTGAATTTAGTGGTGAAATTATCATACTGTGATAGTGCTGAATTATCATACTAATTAATTCACCAATCAACCATTTATTGAGGGAACATGGCAAGGAGCTGTAGCACTTGCAAGAAGGTTAAGGCCAGTACAGTCATCCATTTATAGTTACTCACTACTGTAGAGAAATTCTGGATACTGGAATTTTCTGATTGGATCAAAACTGAAATAACAATGTTAGAAAATTTTTGCTAAACAAGATTAAGTTATATTTCAAAAATTAGCACTAGACTAATAAAACTAACCAAACTGACACCAGTGTATGAAAATTGATCCAAAGATTAAATTGCACTGCTGAAGAAAAGGCTTAAAGGTATTACAGCATCTCATTGTATCCTTTACTAGATTCTATGTAAACCATTATTCCTTATATTAATTATGGTCAAAGTGACCTCCTCCTCTGTCTCCTGTCTTACTACTGTGTTTCCATGGGAACAGATAATGGCATGTTTAACTTCTCTAAGTAAATAATCTGGTGAAAGCCTTGAAATCTCTCTTACCAGCCTGAGCCAGCCTCAGAAAAATAATTAGCAATATATGAGAAATGTAAGTTATTTTGGGTTATGTCCCAGTAAGCTGACAGTCTGTTAATATCTTTTTCATGCTCAGGCAAGAAGTAACTAAATAATAAAACCCTTTAATATATTGTTTCTAACAATATCTGGATTTCTCCAGAACTGTTAGTCTTTGTGTCTTTGGGGAGCTCTGTGTTTAACACTCCCCCTCCACTTTGCCAGATGTCCTCCTGGAATGCTGGAAGGACACTGCTGAACTGTGTATTTCTTTCCCACATGCAAAGAAAGTCTTTTTCCAGGATTTCGTTGGCTGCTACCCAGGTAGGCAGTCGTACTGAGAGGTCTAGGACACAGGAGGACGGGGACAGGCTCGAGGACTGGCGGATATCAGCCCAATTTCTGTGTGCCTTCCACGCACCTTACTCCACCATGACCCTGCCTTCTGAGCCCCTATGAATGGGAGCAGTAGTTATGGCCCAGTGACAGGGACTCTGTCCAGGTTCTATCTGCCCCCCTGCATTCTAAATCTTCTCATGGGGTGGCTGAAGTGTTAAGTGGCTATTCTGTGGCAGAGACATCACGCTGTGAGGGACAGTGGTATGTGCCTTCTGCAGTCCCTCCTTCTCTTTCTGCTGCTGGAAGGGGCTTGGATCTCTGAGTCACCACATGGAGGAGAGGTGCCCAGAGACCCAGAATATCTGCTTTGGACTATTCTGTGCCCAAGAAATAAACACTTTCTTTTTTGGTTAGGCCACTGAAAATTGGGGACTTATTTATATAGCAGCTGGTGTTACTCTGACCCAGTGTTTTCCAAACATCAGTCCACATTAGAATCTCCTGGTGGGCATATTAAAACACATATTTCTCGGCCCTACCCTGAGAGTTTCCAGTTAGGCATGTCTGGAAGGAAGCCTGAGACTTTGCATTCCTCCAGTCCCCAGGTGGTGCCGAGACCACGCTTTGAGAACCACTGCTCAGACTCCTGCTCCTTCTATGCCCTGGTTCCTGAATTGTGCTGTGTTGTCTTGTTTGGATGAATACTTCTGAAGCAACCACACGTCTGGCTTGCCATTCTGGTTTTATTCCTTGATCTTTCGTGTGGCCCCCAGATCCATGCTCTGCACCTGTAAGGCAGTCCTGTCTCATCCCTGTGCCCAGGCCCCATGAGCCCTGCCCTGCCTCAATGCCCTGAATACCTCCCGATGGAGTCAGAGGAAGATTTGGGCCAAAAACACAGTCACTACTCTCTTTTCCTCAAATAATGGTAGCAGTGACAGTAATAGTAATAGTAGTGGTAGTACTAGCTAACAATTTTTATGTACCAGGTACTGTGCTAAGCATATTATTTGCACAATACCCTTCTACCCTCACAAAAACACGATATAGTAAATATGATTATCATTTCTATTTTACAGGTGACGGAACTGAGTTTCAGAGAGATGGAGGTTGCACAGCTGGTTGGAGGTGCGGGGTGTGGCTCAGAACTGTATTCCTCGATGTAAGGCCATCAGGATGGCCTAGCTTTACAGAAGTGCTGCAGCCCCAGAAAGGAGGAAACCAGAGACTCTACTGGAGTGGCTAGTTTGTTCCTAGCAGAGGTAAAACATTCCATTTCTCGCTCAATTTGAGGGGTGCTCTGCTGGAGAGAGGCTCTGCTACGAAAGCGGAGAGCACAGTCCTATTTTAAAATAAACATACATATATTTTTTGCAGACAAATTTGGGGATGATCCATGTGGAAGTTAAACTCACCCTCTAGCAGTCTTAAGGCCTGACTCAAACCACTTAGGAATCCCTCTTTCTGCCCTGTGTCTCTCCCCTCTGAAACGGCCACACTGATACCCACTAATCCCTGAGCTCAGGAACCTCAGTTGTTAATAAGGCTTCGTTAAGACAGTTGTGTCCAAAGACCCATGCTGACCTCAGGACTCCTGAAGAACCAAAATTAGAACTCACCTGTGTTTTGCTTTTGTAAGTGTATGTGTCTTCAACTAGAATAAAGGTGGCAGAAACTCCTCTTCCTGTTGCTCTGACCTCCTGCAGAACTCTGTCCCTTGGGTCTATTCTGAATGGGCTGATGACAGCCAATGACAAGGACCAGCTCCACCCTCAGAAGACCAAATGAAGGCTCTGGGTCCTTCATTGTCGAGGGCTTCATTCTCAATGAATGCTGCTGCCATCGCTGCCTCCCTGTGGCCAGGCACAGAGCTGGAAAGCATCCCGGGCCGATGTGTGCTGAACAGCCTATCTCCTGCTAGATAGCCTCATATGGTACCAACAAAGTACAACTGATCTGTTTTTCAACACCTGTATCACCACTGAAGCAGCAATCTTCCTCAAATTGCTCATGGAAATTCCTTCTGCTACATTTTTGCAGGATTATTATTATTACAACTTAGCATTGACATAACATTTCATATTTGCAGTGTGTATTATAGTCTGCACATTAGCTATTATTAGAGAGAGCTAAACAGAAGCACAATGCAGTGTTTATTTCCATCTTTGTGTGAGGCCAGTGGAATAAGGGTAATTTGGAGAGTGCAGGTAAGCTAGATCCTGTTATAATAATGGTTTAAAAGTGAGTCTGGAGGCACCACCGGCAGCAGGTGACTAAGGAAAAACATCCTCTGTTCCTCCTTCCATATAGCTCTCCCTAAGGAAGCAGCCTGCACCAGTGGCGGAGCTGGGAGGTGCTGCGGGGCTCCTGCCACTGTGGAGAATTCGCATCGCGCCTTACCACTTTTCCATTTACATTATTATCCTCTGATACCTCTCCCAACACTCCCCATTGTCCTCAGAGGAAAATAAGCAAAGGAAAGAGGCATGCTCACTTCTTCCAATAGGAGGATAAGTCTGTCATTTCCAACGCTGTTGAAGGATGCGCTGTCAGGCGAGCATGCCTTTAGAGTCCGCAGGGAAACACAAGAGAAGTGACTGCTGCAGGCGGGAGCTGAGCGCCTGCTCTAGGCCAGGGTGCAGGAGCAGGGCTCTCAGCCCCAGTGGGGGCTGACCTGAGCAGCTTCCAGCCCAGCCGCAGGCACAAGTGCAGATGTGGGACCTGGTGGAAGCAGATTAGGAGGGCTCTAGGCAGGGCTCTCCCCACAACGCATAGTAGTAGTAAGGGGGAGGGAGAGAAGGCCTCCCTCCGGCTGGAAGATGAGAACCGGAGCAGGGCTCCTCAAAGCGTGAGCTCATGCTTTGAGGAGCTGAAGGGAAGCAGAGTGGGATCGTCACACAGTGGAAATGCTTTACCAAAGGACCAGCGATCTCCAGAGGAGGTGCCAAGGCTATGGGGCAAGACCAGCCAAGGGAGAGGACAGCAGGATGGCTCCTTTCCCAGCCCCTAAGCCAGGTGGGACGCTGCCCAGGAGAGGGCATTTTTTCCCCACTCTTCCCTTTCTTTTGATTAGATTTCAGTTTTCTTTTTCATATTTAATCCCTATTTTGATTTCTAAGATAAAGGACTACCACTTTTTAAGAATTTGTTTTTTAGAGACAGGGTCTTGCTCTGTTGCCCAGGCTGGAGTGCAGTGGCCCAATCATAGCACACTGCAGCCTCCAACTCCTGGGCTCAAGTGATCCTCCTGCCTCAACCTCCTGAGTAGATGGGGCTACAGGCACACACCACCATGCCCGGCTAATTTTTCTAATATTTTTTAGAGATGGGGGTCTCACTATGTTGCCCAGGCTGGTCTCAGACTCCTGGCCTCAAACAATCCTCCTGAGTTGCTGGGATTACAGGCGTGAGCCACTGCACCTGGCCTTTTTTTTAATCCTCTGAAGGCTTTAATGATTATTTCTTAGGGCAGTCAGACTTAGCTAGACGAAGATGGATCATAAAATGACACTGGCTTTCAGGGACAGTGACACCCCCCACTACCACCATGGCATCCCTCCCTGGCAGACAGTGCACTTCTGCGGGTACAGTACTCCACCATGGGCTGTGCTTTGTGTGACTTCACCCTAAGGAGGAGCTGGTCTTGTCTGAAGAGAGAAGCTTTAAACAGCAATCCTTCCCTTTAAAACACACTCCCCTCATTTCCTCATCAGCCTGCAATGTCAAAGCAGTGGTTTTCTCCTCCCAACTGACAAATTTCCTTCCCTTTTAACAAATGGTCACTTCTAATTTTCTTCAAGAAAATTGCCCCTCAGGAAGTGATATTTTCCCTCTCTTGCTCTATCCCCTACACACACACACACACACACACACACACACACACACACAAACTGGTGTTTCTGCCACATAAAACACATCCATACTATGAAATGTGAAAGGAAAACCAGCTCAAACCTAAAGTATCTTCTCAGTTCTAGGCATTGCCCTTTGTGAGGAATAGCAACTTTTTCACAAAGCTTTTGTTTTACAACACCAAATACTCGTGATAACAAAGCTGAGTTGAATAGAAAACTGTTTTCTTCTCTCAGTTGCTTGCGCCTTAAGTAAACCCTAACCATCCAGAACACTAAGTGGGAACCAAGACTTCGCTTTCATGCCTGGGTGGTGACTACGCTCGGGCTGCCTGTAAGCCTCTTCTTCTCCACTGTCCTTATCACCAACACTGAAATTGCTTTGTGAACACTTACTTGTGCCTGGCATTGGGACAAAAAGAATTTCCATCCTCTCTAAATGTACTACCAAAGTAGGATGACCTGTTATGAACAGCTAGCTGGTATCTTGAGGTATCTATACCACTTTGGTATGTCCTAAATGAGAAATCTTGGACCCACCCCAGACCCTTTGAATCTGAGATTCTGGAATGGGGCCCAGGGATGTGCATTTCAGCAAGTTTCTAGATTGATTGTAACACATGCCAACGTTTTAGAACCACTTCCCCAGCCTTTAGGGACCAGATTCCCATTTCCTAATGCTTTTTGCATAACTTTCTTCCAGTCTTATATTTTTTTGATTTTTTTTTGGCACTTGCTTTCTTTCAGCCTTTTCCAACAGTTTCTCTGTTAGTGAAAGAAACTTCTCCTCTCCAGCTTTTACCATCGACATGGCCTTCTAGGCCACTCTGCCTTCTGCCATGTCTTCCCACGTTCCTTTAACCTATCTGCCTGCTCCTTGCTGAATGCTACTTACTGTCTTTCCGGTGATGGCACTGTGACTGAATGCTTTCATAAATCCTAAAGGCGATGTCTCCAAACACATTGTTCTGATCTGCTAGATATCGTGTATTACTTTTCTCTGCGGTGGTATTTCCGGAGAAAGTTTCTGCTATGGCAGGTGTGTGGCCTGCAGCCAGGAGAGACCAGGCTGAACCTCTGGAACCAACCACCCTTGACCAGGGGCCCCCGGACCAGCCTCTTCACTGCAGCAGAGGCGGCCCCTCTGGTGTGCACACGCTCCCCAGACCAGCCGCTAGATTCTCTGAGGCTTTTCGTCTTGGCAAACGCTCAGGCATGCCTGCTTTCCTCTCCTACCAGTAATGGACGAGAAAACAGTCCTGGGCTATTCTCCTAGAGACAGAGAAAGGCAGGGACACTCCAAATGCACCTGGCACAGACCTGACGAGGGGAATTCTCCATCTGGGTCTCCCACGCTCACCTTAAAGTGCCTCCCTGTCATTTCCCCTTTCTTTGCTTTATCATTTCCTATGTCAGTCACTTCCTGTCCATCACACATTTTTATCTTTCACTCCACTTTGATTTTGTTCTCATTCTCACATTTTATTACCTTAGCTCACCTGGTTTGTTTCTTCTTTCCCACCTGTTACTGACAGCCGTCAATCTTCCTATTACTGCCAGTGGTTTTCAATCCTTCGTGCATCAGAATCACTTGGAGAGTATCTGAGTAACACGGATGCTTGGGCGTTCACCCCCCAACCCCCGGCACTGGCATTTGTATACACTCCCCCCCCCGCCCCATGATTCTCAAGTGCACACAGGGGCTGAACCACTCACTTACGCCTTCGGTTCTCCACATTGCCGCGGTACCCGCTATTTGCAAAATGCCACGGAATCCCTTAATTGGTTATTTCTCATAACCTCATCCAGGAAACTCTCTTAGGAGGAACCTTATGCCACTGCTGAGAAAGCTGAGGCTTAGAGAAGGGACATCATTTGCCAAGTTATGCCAGAAAGAAAATCAAGATACTTCAAGAGGCCTCTGGCCTCACGTGGCTCAGTTAGTTCTTCGCTCCATTCAGTGACTCTGAACTGTCTCTGACAGCAATACCAGTTCTCGCTCCTGGAGGCCCCTTTCTCGGAGCCACTCCAGTGCTCTGACCGCCCAGAAGAGAGCATCTTCAAAAGAGGCATCAAGGTGAGCTTGGCAGTCCTCAGTCAGGCCCAGGAAGTGGGAGGAAACATGGAAGGAAGCCAAAGACGTATTTTCAGAGCTCTTGATATTTCACCTATTCAGACGGCTCCAGTCCACATTCTTCACCTGGACACATCTTCTCACTACTTCTTTTCATCCCCGGAGTTTGAGTGCTATGAAATCCTGCTTCGACAAACTCAGCATTCGTCTTCTCTGAGTCCTTGGGCAGGGAAAGTGCATGTATTTTATAAGCTGTCGGGATGGCTAAGTTATAGCAATTTTTCCCCGGGAGAGAGTTGTGTGGACATTAAAACCCTCTATATATTGAGCATGATAACCTTTCTCACATCCCCACAAAAAACAGTTTTTGCTTTGTTCATTAAAATGATTTGTTTTGTGTTTCTGATGAGTATAATCTTTCAGGTAGCAATGTTTTATTCTTACCAGAGACTCCTTGAAAAGCCTCTGCAAGTGCTGAAGCACCAGTTAAGCACTATTAATCAAACACTAAATGCTTTTAAACAGCTCTACCTCTTTTTCTAATTGAGAAATAGAGCTGTTTGGGCAAGTTTATGAGGTGACCTTGATTGAATTAAAGAGGTCAGGAATGGAGCAGACTTCAAAGGCATATTCAATGATTTTTTAAAAATGACTTCCTTCCAATTAAGCAAGAATTAGCATAAAATATTTTGTTTCTGAAAGGTTAAAAGAATTCCTCTGAGAAGGCAGCTCTCTCATTACTAGCTTTTATTGAACATGAGAGAGAAGGTGCTATGGATAGTTTTATATATAGTGTTTTGTTAACATGGCACTGATGATCTAGCATCAATTATAATATTCCTCAGGAGCCTAAATGTTATATAGAAGGGGCAAAAAGTCCAATTTAAATTTTAGTTTTTATTTCAAAGCCCTAGAACCTAACAACTTTCAATTACTAAAAAAAAAAAAAAATCACAATATATTTTTCATCTGCAAAAATTTCAAGCTAGTTCTAGGGAAAAAAGTTTCAAATGTTACCTTACTCATTTCTTTACTCTTCTTCCTCTTAGCTCCATCCTTCACCTTGCCATAGTCTCCCCATGTTTTAATGACCTGAAAGAACTTATCATTCTTCCTTCCCTAAACAGTAACACAGAGAGCCTCTGATATAAAGGTATGCAAGCAGGATTCCACCGAGGACAGGGAGGACCAGACACAGGTTGTAGTTGGGGGATTATTGAATGTTCATGAGGAGCAGTCGTCCTGAGAGGAACACCAGACATATGGCTCTGCATCCTACATGCCTGCTCCTATCCACCTCAGAGAGTCAAATAGACATGGATCATATACAGGAGGGAAGCAGACGGGGTAGAGGAAGAGAAGGGGCTTTGAAGCCAGATACCAGCGGTGAGACTCAGGGCAAGTAACTAAACCTCCATGAGACCTCTGGGTCCTTATCCGAAAAATGTGGACTGTACCGTGAGGATTAAATAGATAATAGGGTTTTTTTTCTTTTTTGGTTCAAAAAGAAAAACAGAAATATTCCCCAACATATTAAAATTAGTTCTTCCTAGTTTTAATTCCCTATCCATTCATTTAACAAAATCTTGCCCACCTACTATTTACAACACCATGGGCTGGGACTTTGGGGAGGGAAAGACCCCAAGCTGAGCCTTAAGGAGCATATGGGATGAAAGGTCCTCCCACCTCAGCATGTTTTCACCCTTATTTGCTTAAAATAAACAAAAAAATGAAAAAGCTTCTCTAGGGCTAAGAAAGAGTTGAGATGAACAGATTTACAAAATTTCTCAAATACTTTCAGCTCTCATAGTTCTTAGTGTTTGGGTTTATCTGCTGGCTTTTGGCTGTGACTTCTGAGAGCACAGAGACCAGAGACTGTATGGACCTGATGGCTATTCCAGGAAAAGGAGAACTGATGATATGCTACTAGGATTTTTCAGAGTAGATAAGCAGCACTCTCAGATCAAAGACGGAGTCTCAGTTTTATAAGACTCTGTTTGCTATTTTTTTCCCTTAATCTGGCACTGCAAGACAAAGGATATGGTACCATTCACATTGTGAGAATTCACTGAATATTTGTTGTTTCAATTTTATCACTGCTTTGTATTATGACATTATTTAAGACAATTTGTTGAGGCAAAGAGCTAAGGATAGAGAAATGGATGGCTTTAGGATGCTCAGAGTGTATACACCACACTAGAAAAGTCTAGTATTGCAGATGATGTTCATCAAAACAATTGACTGGTAAATCACTAGAAGTTTAATGAAATCTCTCATTCTACCTCCAAAAACTTGCCAAATATGTGTTACAGATTAAGTTGTGCCCAAAAATTTGTAATCACAAAAAATCACAAATATTCAATATAAAATAGCAGTATTTATTCAGCAACTCAACTGATTATTCCTGAGGGTACCAAAATTCATTTTCCTCATTAATTTCGAACATTGGGAGGAGGGAGAAGATATATTACTTCCAAGATCTCTTCCAGATCAAAACATCCCTGAGTCTGGGAATCTCAATAAGATTGATATTATTGTAGATGCTGTCCCTCAGACTTTTATTTTTAAGATATATTGAGAGGTACAACTCATAAAGAAAAGCCTCGGGATCAGGGAAACAGGGAGAGGCACTTCAATAAGTTTTGTAATTAGATGGTGAGTCAATAAACTGGTGATCTTCAGGTAGGCTCTCCCAGGCCCTGGGGGTGCAGAGAAAACATGGGGTGAGATGGGAAATCAAACGGCTGATCTTACAGCTCAGATCATTTCAGATCAGCCATCAAGTATGTGCCTGTGTTTTGAGAAAATTATTTTTCTCTTTATGTTTCTGGAGAGTTAGGAAATGGGAAACATGGGTTGTGACAGTGTGTGTGCTTTACCTAAGGAAACATACAACATGGCACTGCACATTCCCAATGCACTTCACCTCTTCAAAGCAGTTCTTTTTCTTCTTTTTCTTGTCTAAAACTGTAGAGCAGACTCTGATTTGAGGAAATAAATATCACTCAACCAGAAAAGGGATTGAGCCAATTTACTGAATATTTTTTAAAGCTGGCATTTCTGTTGGAATGGGCTTAAAAACTGTTTGCTGGGTGCATTGCCTATGTTGAGGCAAATCCCTTTCTACTTAGTAGAAAATATAGAAGATGATGGGAAGACTAAGCATGAGCCCCAGTCGGCTTTGTCTGGATTAACATTTTAAGGCAATAAACGTCTCCAGTCTACCTTTGCCTCCAAATGGCATTATGGTACCATGCATATAGCAGGAATTCAAAATGCCTGGCTGATTTTATTTGGTTACTGACTTGTAGGATGCCACTTAAGGCATTTGAGAGAGAATCCGAAGTGTTCTTCCCAAATTCAGTGGTGCCATAAAAGGGTCATTAGCCTGGAAAGACGGAAGCTAGTATTGAGTTCTAGAATTTCCACTTACAATCTTGGGCAAATAACTTAACTTCTTAACATAGGATTGCATTTTCATATTTGTAAAAAAAAAAGTTTTATAATATTTCTTAGGTCTCTTCTACATCTAAAAAGACTCATCATTGTCAATCTCTCTGTGGGGAAGAACTCAACATTTCTGCCTGGCTTAGAACTTGAATTATTTCTTAGATCCATTATTTAATAGTTATACAAATATGATTAGCTCTTACAATAGGAAATTGTAAGATGATGTGGTCTGGAAAGGTGGGTTAAATGTGGAAATTCTCTAATTTAAAGGAAGAGAAGCCAATTCAAGAAACTACCAGTATATGATCCTGGTTACTATTTGTTACTACTTTTGGCTTTCCAGAATGATTGGAAATGGCCAGGTGGTATTCCCCAACAGACATGAATTTTACCACAGAATCTCCTAGATAATTTATAAATTACTATTGTAGTTTTAATTATTAAAATAATACATGTACATACTGTGGACATATTTGAAATTCATAAAAAAAGAACAAAAATCACTTTTAATTATCACTGAATATTCTGACCTATATCCTTACAGATATTTCCCTCACATATAAATTGTGAATAACACACACACACACACGTGGAATTATCTTTAATGTTGATTGGTAACTGCTTCTATCACTTAGCAATATATTGAGAACCTTCTCTAATTCCATCATATAGTCTAAAACATGATTTTTTTCAAGGCTGCTCATGGATATACCAGTAATTAACCAATACCCTAATGTTAAATATTTACATGTTTCTAAAGTAATTCTGAGAATCGAAAATTTAGGCATCTGCTTCAAGCTGCAATGACCCAGCATGCCCAAGTAGAAAGCAAGAGCCCTGGGACATAGCATCTCTAGAAGGTAGGGCAGGCTCATTAAAGAATCTGGAGCGCCCTGCCTGAAGCACTACAGTTAATAGGCTCTGTCATGCAACTTTGCCCCAGAAATGTTTCTCCTTACTTCTCTGCTAGTGGTGGGAGTCTAAAACAAAATTTTCCTTCTCTAGCCACTTTCCAGAAGGCTTTCCACATTGTGTCCTGGAAGTGGGAGAAGCTGCTGAGCATGTCTCTCTCTGATATTCGGGCATTTGATCAACTAAAAAAGAAGGGTCTCTAAGCCATTTAGATATGGGAGAGCTTACTGTAGTAACAATTTTTATATTCCTATAAGCATCAAATTCCAGAGCTTCTAAGTATGAGATAAGTATCATATAATAGCAAGTGGAATTTCCAAGAAAAGGAAGAAAGTAATTACTTCTTTCATTAGTTATGTGGCCCTTAACTATGTATGGCTAACTAGAACTCTACAAGACATCCTCTTGTCTTTACTTTCTGTATTCACGCAGTAGACCTAGCATCTTCAGGCCTTTGATTAATGAAGTTTATGGGCAACAGTGTTAGCGGTCAAGGTATAATAGCTTTATGTCACCAACTGTGTTTTGATGAACAATGCCATATAAAAGCAGAGAAGAATTAGGACAATGACATTCATAAACAGTATATAACAGCACTAAGAGGTTGGTAACAGCATATGTTTTAATATGGTCTGGTATTGATTCTTTTGGCCAATGTCCCACTTTAACAGTGTTATAGTCACATTTCAAGATTTTAGATGGAGAGGTATAGAAGAAAATCAATAGATACTATTTTTCCACTACCAACTGGCCTACATTTCTATAGCTTCTCTGCCACACTCATATTTAAAGGACCTAAAAGATGCTTTTGGAAGGTCTGGTAACAGTTATCAGGCTTTTAATAACCTCAGGTATCCACTCTGGCCACCTCAAAGATTTTAGCTTCAACTCTCAAAGATTCATGGGATAGTGCCCATGATCTGGGAAGGATACACACTTATTTGCTCTATATTTTCTATTTAATTAATATATACAAAGGGAAGCGTTTAAAAAAAAATTTAGTTGTTGTACAAGGAGGCCTACCTGAAACTAAAGTCATTAGAATTATTATTACTGAGTTTTAAAAAAAAATAGAAAAAAATACTTATATAGTTAAGCTGTGCAAAAGAAAAAAAATTAATTACAAGCCTAAACATTCTTTTGCAATGTTATGACTAATACAATTTTATTTTCTTCTTTCTTCATTATTCTCAATTGTTAGGTATTAAAAAATGAGCAGGTAGTATCTTATATCAAAAACAAGTTTTATTTTTAAAATGTTATATACTGCCAGAGGGCAACGGGGTGATCTACTAAAAGTGTTTTGTACAAGCAGCTACGAGAATCACAGGCAAGTACCTGACCAAATTTGTCAGTGTTGAAAAGGATGAACCCTTTTACATCATCAGAAATTCCTACTTATTGCTCATAAACTACTAATAGAAGGGACAATCAGGAATACATTCTGCTAAAGAATTCTTTCCCATGTTTAGGAATGAAAAAAAAAGCTTACAAACTTACCCAAATTCTGTCATCTAAACTCCCTCAAAAAATATTCCGATTTTTTTTAGAAGTTGTGCAAACCACGCTTAAATTCCACAACACTGTTAATTTTGCTCAAATGCAAGCTGAAAACATATTTTAACATCCTGTCAGAATGAGATACTGAGACTGTCGATAAAATGACACTAAAATAAATGTAAATTTAGATTGCTGTTACAAGTGACTGCTTGGCTCTAGGAAGATGTTAGGTTGCTATAGTATTTTCCATAGCAACTTTGCATTTTATTACATAAATATTCCCTCAGTGTCCTTAAAGCCTGCTAAGGAAACAGGATTAAATCTACTCTCCTATGTAATGATCCTGCATCCTTACCAGAATGAAATGCCCAGAGAGCATAATAAACTGTAATCTAGATAATGATGCTCCTGGCAGTCAAGAAGCATCAGAGCACTTCAGGCTGCACCCAGGTGGCAGAGCTGTGACCGCATGCTGCTCACTGGCCATTCATCTCAACCTTTCCCAGGTCAAGGTCTCTGCAGCTCTCCCTTTCTGAAAATTGGTTGTTAACTTCCTCATTCTTCTCCTTGGCCTGCCAACTGCTCATCAGCCCCCAAGCCCTCCACCAGGCTCAAGGGGCTTATGGCACTAGGCAAGAAGCCGGGGCTAATCAAGCCCAAGTCTGCTCCACAAATGCAGCTGGGAAAATGTGCTGGGCTGTCACACAGGAAACCATGTGGGGAAGCACCCAGCTCCAAGCTAGTATCAAACAGGTGTGGATTGTTTAAGAACCTCAGCTAAAGCTCAGCTGGGTTTTATGGAGGTGCAGCACAGTTGAGTAGTTAAGAGTATTGGGGAAAATATTTGGTCTCCTAGACACAATGCAATTTCAGCAACACAGATCGATTTTACATGAAATACAGGATTATGGAAACTTTGCACATATATGAGAGAGATGTCAAGAATCATGGCATTGTTAGGTGCTCCATAAAAATAGGATTATAAGGGGGCTAAGATTAAAGACAGTTTAGACTTGAAATGTGAATTTACAAAACAGATAAACACAGTCTGGCTGGTCAGAAGGAACGTTCCCTTTAAAAAGGACTCCTCTGCTACAGGTTCAATTTAAATAGCCTCTGTCTCCTTGCATTTAAAAGGTAAAGCAATTTACAAAAAAAAAAAAATTCTACACTTTTCAGAAGCATGTCCATCATGGAAAAGGAATTATAACTGTACACGAAATTAGGGAAATGAAAAATCGACCCAAAAGAAACATTTATTTGAATTCCTTTGGCAAGATTAGCAAGATTTTAAAAAACAAATAAAGGAAAGAAACAGAAAAGCCTTGGCTCCTTGGAAATGAAGCTCTATTTCAAGAGTTCAGGAAGGAAGCAGGCTACTCAGCATACCTTGCAAGATTTCTTTCATCATCTTTAAGCCATATTAGTTTTGATTAATCACATTTCCTTGTTTGGCCCTTGAGTTCCCAGAAGATGTTCAGTTGCGATTGTGCCTTGAATTTGGTGGTCACTGATGGACACACACTACTACTCTATCTCTCTTTCAGGAGATTACGCCCCAGGCTGTCATTACACGTGAAAACAGCTTATCCTTCCATGCTTCCACTCAACACTGATGCTTTTGCCTTTGGGTCTGCTTGTGTGGGGAGCTCAGACCCTGGCATGTGGCCTCAAACTGAGCCATCTCACTTTCGATGTCTGATGCTCTTGTCCCTCTGCCAGGTTCTGAGCCACTCCAGAGTAAGCCTGCTTTAGATCACATTCAGTGCTTCCCAAAAGGATGCTTCTACCAGCTGCGCATGACAAGAGCCCTCTTCAGTTGCTGCAAGACCCAAGTATGGCATTTAGTAACTCTCTCCTTCTTCTGTGCCCAGGCTGATGCTGGGTAACGGTGAGCCTCTTCTTAAGCTTGTGCCTGATTATAATCTCCCTGTTGGGCATCCTTTAGGATTTTCCAGAAGCAATATCACGCAGGAAATACACTAAATCAGAAAAGCAAAGGTAGTCCTGGTATTCAAAGAAATCAAGGGGATAGCCAGAGAAAGCCTTATTATTATTACTATTTTTTTAACCTAAAGATTCCAGTTACATATAAAACTATTCAGACAGACTGAATACTGCTAGTTCCAAATGAACTTAATTATGAGTCCCTAATTTGATTTAGTGGCTGAGAGATTTGGAAAATCCTTGTTTGACTTCTTAGTGAAATTTTTAAAAAATTCTGTACCTATGTTGTGGTGAATTTCCATGGAAAAGTGACAACTCAGAAAACACTATAATTAAAAGAGTGTTTCTTCTATAAAGAGCACGGAGTTTAAATGAGGTATAATTACAATTCAAAAACATTTGCTTGTGTATTATGGAATTGTGTAATGGTTGTCTATTAAACAAGGGACTTTTTAGTTTTACTTTTCTAAAATTTGTATTCAATGTACAATCATCAAATATTGTATGAGGCATATGCACTAGGTAGTGATGTTCATTTTGGTTTATACTAAATTTAATTTACTGGCTTTAGGACATACTTGACATTAGGTATTGGACTTTTATTAACTTAAAATGTTTATTCTCTTCAAAAAGAGTCTCACACCCTCTAGGAGAGGGTGCCCTATAACTAAATCTTTCTATATCCCCTGAGTCCACAGTGCCTTCAACATAAGAAAGTGCTCCACGAATGCTTGTGATAATTAGAATGACGCTGGGTTACAATTCTCTGGGCCATGGCCTATTCAGCATGTGGCATTGAATTTTGTATGTATAAAGTTCTGGACATTATAGGGAAATGAATCATCCTTGTTTGAACAAGCTTCTTAACACTTGCCATTGAAATTTCTTTGGAGCAAATATTCTCAGGGTTACTATTCCTGACAACTTATGGGACAAAGGCATCAAAAACAGTGAGACCAGAGGAAGGGGAATGGTCAATTGACGTCAACAAACTTTTATTGAGCACTTACTGGAGAAAAGCCCAGGGCCAGGTATTAGAGGGTGACTAATAAGCAGAGTTAACATTTACTGAGTATCATATGCTCAACACTGTAAGTCAAGTCAGAAAGGCCTTATATGCACTGACTCATTTAACTCTCACAATACTAAAACTAATCGGGTTTTGCCATCTGAGGCATTACAATCTAGCACAGACTTCCTCTTTCCTTTCTTCTATTTATTCCTTATGAACACTTGCTCCACCCCCACAGTCAACCTGGAGGGAGGGAGGGAGGGAGGGAAGAAGGGAGAGAGAGGGAGAGGGAGAGGGAGAGCGGGAGAGGGGCAGGGAGAGAGAGAAAGAGAAGGAAGAATAGATCTGGGTTTAAAAGTTTGGCTTGATTCCAGTAGGAGGCAGACTAAGCAACAATAAATGTAAATTCGTATCAAAAATTATCTTCACAGGCTTTGGAATAAGATGCCAATCTTCTTGAATGAATGCTTCAATAAATCTGTCATGATTTTCAAATTTATTAACAAAATTCATTTCCATTTTATCAGCATCTTGGTTTTGCTCCAGCAAACTTTGTTTCCCCTTTAAGAGTCAACTGACGAGGAAGAGTGAACAGTTCACTCAGAATTGTGCTACAGTTACAGCGGTACTGGGGAACTCTAGCCTAAGACAAGTTGTAAATTATTAGTTGTAAATTACTATATGTGGCAAAAAGCAAAAGTACAATGAAATATTCTTCATAACCAAAAGAACAGAGATATATCAAAATATTTATTTTTAAAAAAGTAAACCCAAGGTATCATACAAGACTTTACACAATAAATTGTGCCTTTTCTAGAAACCAAACAGTCAATTCTCTCCAACTCCCCCAAGAAATAAAACCCATGCAGGGTAGTTTTTGTCCCAGTAGAGAGAAGAGAGGCAAGGCTGGCACTGGGGGTTATGTCCTGGCACAGGCATGTGGCTCCCCAAAGGAATTCTTGGGTCAGCTACTATCCAGGAAGGCTGAGGCAAAATCCCACTATTTCAGCAGAGAAAAAAATAGGCAAGGGATTCCTTAAAGAGCACTTCAGTTCTACTTCAGCATCTAGCAATTCCCCTGTCAGTGAACTAGAGCGCTACATTTTGAGAGGACTGCTCCTATGTAGGTGACTGGCAGATGCAAATTTGTACCTAAAAATGAGTGATGTGTTACCTAAGAAGATATGGTTGAAAGGTGTTTCCCTCAGGCTATAAGCCTCCAGCCTCCCTTGCTTCAAGTAGCAGTTAGCAGGGATTTGTCTGTGGTTTGGTCAAAAGACCAGATGAGAATTCTTGCTGTCAGGCGGTGTCCCCAAACACACAGGGCTGGAAGAAAAACCGCCGCCTGCCCTTTGGCAGGATCTTCAGGGCGTGATGGAACAAAAAAGGTTAGTTGCTTTCCTTTCCCTTTAATCAGTCCTGTGCTTTCTTCAGAAACCACATGCCATGTTCTCTGGTCCATCTTATTTTGAAGAGTACACAAGAGACTTTGAACTCCTCAGGGCCTGGCATTTGAACTTCAGTTCTTTCATCTCTTCCCTTAGTACCTAGTATACAACATGCACTGCATTTTGCTCATTAATTCTGCTGACCAAGTTAAAAGCCTAGCAAAAGTATTTAAAAGTTTAGGTTCTATTTCATGCTCTCATCAGATGCCTGGGCAACAAACCACGAGAGGTCTGGGAAGAGGGCTTTCTAGTCAAATCTCCAGAGAAAACCTCTGGTCCCCGCCAAGGAGTGAGGTCCTTGACATCTCCGTGGATCCTCCTGCAGCAGAGGTCAGGCACTAGTCCTGTACATATACGCCTGCTGCCATGGTTTGCAAGACCTCCTCAGTGAGTGTACTGTTCACAGTCATTATTATTCTGGTCTTATCCTAAGCAGACTATGAAATTATACACATTTCTTGGGAAATTGACAGGTTGTTTAAAAAGAAGTGTCACCCAAAAAAAGCCACAGGTTCAAATCAGAATTTCTGATTGACTCAATTCTTTTCTTCTACACCTACCTTATAAGGATGTTAAGAATCTAACTTTCTCGCCAACTTGCACCTCATCTAGAAACTTCAAAAGTGATGAAAGCTTTTTGAGAAAAAAGTTTTATTTCTTTATCTGAGGATTTCATTGAATTTAAGAAAATCACACTAATACTTGCTCCTTTCTTTTGATATATGAAGGTTTGTAGAATAGAAATGCTGTGAGGAAGGTGGTCTCCTCAAATAAACAAATCCAAACTCGATAATAAAGCAGTCCTGAAAAATCTGATAGGAACTATATGGGAGACATACATTGACACATAAATGCTAGGTATATTTGTCAAAAGATATACGGTTTCAGAAAATAGTGGCATGGTACCTACTTGTGTGCTAAGCTTCTAAAAGATTTAAATGAATGGAATTTGAGGATAAAAGGGAAATTTTCTAGATAGTGGTTCTCAAACTTTCCCATCCATCAGAATTTCCTGGAGGGCTTAAATCACGGATTGCTGGATCTTGCTCCCTCCCTCCCCCCACCCCCAGGAAGTTTTTGATTCAATAGGTCTTGGGTGGGGCCTGATAATTTACATTTCTAATAAATTCCTAGGTGATGCTAATGTTACTGGACTGGGGACCACACTTTTTAGAATCACTGTTTTAAGGAAATTAAAGCCCCTTCTGTAGATGCCTGGATGCAGGAGCTTTTACTTGTGATCACCACATGTACCTCTGGCTTTCTCTTTCAAAGGCCTGGAGAAGCAGAGCATTCTGACCACTTTGCAGTCTTGTTGACCTGATCCTTTTTGAACCTCGATTTTGGCTTCTACAAACAAATTAGCAAAGATCCTCCATTCCTGGTCACCTGTAATCTTTCTGTTAAAAAGCCTAAGACAGGTGTGTGTTTTATTCTCTGGTACACAGGAAGAGACAGATCAAATCTATACCATCTCCCTAATTTTCCTTTATGGCAACGGTGGCAACTGTGGTCCTTCCCAGGTCCTTTAGACAACACCCTTCCACTCAGACAAGTAGTCTCTCTTGGTATCTCATGTTTTAAATGAGCATTTTCCTTGCCTGCTTTTACTACTCCAATGGGTTTACATATAATTCAAGGAGAGAGTTTTAAATCAGCCTCTCACATTAGACAGAGTACACCAAACAAGGTTCCCTCTAAACTTCTCTCCTATTTACAACTTAAGGAGTGATCCCACTAGCTTGGTACCAAATGGGGCCACTGTTTTGATTATAGATTTGGTGAAATAAAATTTATTGGAAAAGAAGTTTAATTCTCCAGTATCTTGGCTCAGAAGCTTGAGAGCTTTTGGGGGGATTAAACAACTCCCATGTAAGAAGTGTACTGAATGAAACCAAATTTTATCTGTATTTCAGTGTCAGCTGTAGCTGCCATACTCTGGAAAAAGATTTTTATGGAAACACGCAAATATCCCCGAAAAAAAAGTATTATGGCCCCAGATCTATATATGGAGAAACAACTGGAACAATTTAAATCACTATATTCCTAAGAAGGAGTTTAAAGTTCTATTAATAAAAAAGCAGAGTCAGTCAAAGATGAAGTTTAGTATAATTCAAATAAAAGTGAGTTATATGGCCATTTCCCAATTCTCATTCCCCATCTGAGGTTTGGAAGATCGTTACGCCTCACGGGTCTGTGGCAGTCATCAGCATTACCTGATTCATCGACTCTTATTTTCTTAGTAGGGCTGTCACAATTCTCATCATCAGACATTTCCATTTCTTCCTCGCGGCGGATGCCCATGAGCTGTTCACTTTGAGCATTCCGGAGCTCCTGAAAGTACAGGATATACAATGTGAAAGTCACAGACACACCTGCCTTTTCCTGATGGGCTTGGGGTATACAATGACTGACAGATCAACATTTAGAATCCAAAGCTTTTCCCTCCCAAGCAGAGCCCCATCTAATCTAAATGAACTTCTGAAGGGTACGGGGCAGAGGAAAGACCCAGGTCGGACTTGTGATAAATCCCTGCTCACCAATGATGAGTCAAGGGTGCTTCAACAAATTATTTAATCTCTCTTGAGTCTCCATTTCTTCATTTGTAAAAAAATAGGGGATAACAACATCCACCTAGCAGGGCTATCACAACGATTACCTAGAATTACCTGTTACATGGCTGGCACATAGTAGGGACTTATACCCTATGATTAAGAACATGAACGATAGAATTTTAAAAAGGCCTGGTCTACTACTGACCCACTGTGTAACTTTAGAACGTTTCTTCATCTCTCTTAGCCTCAATTTGCTCACTGGAACAGTGTGATAATAATTTTGGGGATGAAGTGAGTTAACATGTATACTGTAGTTATCATCATGCAAGACCCTTGGTTTGCTAAGTTGATAATGTTGACCACTATTATTTTTCAGGTAAACATAGTGCCCCTGCATGTGTATATGTGCCTGTGTGTGATCCCAAACACACACAAACACACAGGCACACACAGACATGCCATTCAGATATCCAAAGTTTAATTAAAAAGATGTTAGGGAACAAAATAAAAGCAGATGCCTTGCCTTTTTGTATTTCACATTATTTTGTAAGGGTTATTGTTTTTGTTGTAATAGTTGCTTTAGCATCACTTTTAGAGCTACAGATCTTAGAATCATACCTTACTTTCTCTACTTACAAAGGGAGTGACTACAATCAAGTTCTTTGAGCCTTTGTCTATTTACTCATAAATGGGGAATAATAATAATATAAGGAGGTTTAAATGCAATAGTGTATGTGAAAACTCATTGTAAAAAGTAAAGAATCACAATAAATTTTTTACTATTTACTGTGCCTAAACTCACATCATAATCA
The DNA here is from genome assembly GCA_023783475.1 of Daubentonia madagascariensis. NCBI lineage: Eukaryota > Metazoa > Chordata > Mammalia > Primates > Daubentoniidae > Daubentonia > Daubentonia madagascariensis. The sequence continues at coordinate 7,707,181 of JAKFHU010000316.1, forward strand.
TTTACATTAAATCATTATATTATTATTATTTTGTATCAAGCTGTATGTTATATATTTGTGAATCCTTATTTATTCTGTTCTCTTACAGGTACTGGCTTCAAAAAGACTTAAGACATGGAAAAGGCTCCATTATTCTTTTTTCCATCTTTAAATTAAAGTCTCTAAATAAAAGTCAAATAGTTAAAATAATTTCATTTTATAATCAATCAACCTATGAGTAATAATAAAACTAAATCACTACACCTAATGCATTAGTGGCATGACTTTAAACATAGTTCCAGTGCCCATTTGATGGATGTGCATATATTCACTCCATGTTACAGGTTCTCTCAAATCTCATGTCTCCTTAGCTCACAGATTTTAACTGCAGCATTATGGAAAACAAATTATTTATGGCTAGTAGTATTTGAGTGGTCAACTCTGCACCCTGGGAATCCCCATTGCAGAGGACAGGGAAGGGGGAAGGCAGAGAGGCAGGGCCTGGGGTGGGCGACAGGGGAACCAATCACAGGGCAGCCCTGAGAGGCCACCAGGATGATAGATGACACCTCCTTATTTGATCATGCCACCCAGAAGAAAGAGGTGCCAATTCCATCTTAAATAACACCATCAGGCATCAGAGGCGGGTGTCACGTGTGATTAGTGGGGAAATTTTTAGGTTGTGGACAGCTAATTTTTCTGCTGACAAAGAAACCAATTCCCAAAGAGGTGGCTTGAAAATACTTGAAACAAGTAAACATCAGGGGGAAAGAATAAACGAGGCTGAAACTGCCTGTTGTTTAGTCCCTACAATTAATGACAAATTGTCATGTGGCAGTTGTTCTTGTGGAGAAGGGTGGTGAAAAGGAAAAAAAAATTGAGGGGAGAAAAAAAAGCTGAGGGTGTTTCCACAGGGTGCCTCTGGTTTATCAGGAAATCACTGGTTCACTGTAATAAATCTGCAGAGGTGTTGCAGATAATTAACAGATGCTGTACATGGGTATGTGGGAAAAAAATCAAGCCAATTATCAAGCTTATATGCAACTGAGAATTCATCCACAATGTTAAATTACCAACTGGTATTTAATCAATTAAGCAACATGCAGGAGAGAAAATCAAAGGTAATTTAGACTTCCATTTCCTAATGTATATCAAAAGAGGTGGGGAAGTGGCAGGAAGGCGCAAAGACCCTTCACAGGAGCACCTTTGACAACTGTACTCCATCTGTCCCTCTGGAGATCCATTTCTACCTCCCAGCACCAAGCAGAACAAGCAGGTTTCCTCAGACCAGTGCTCGGAGCCTCCACACTGACTGCACCGGCACAGGGCAGACAGGGCTGAGGGAAGGTGGAAAGTTGAGGCAGACGTGGCAGGAAGCATAATAAATATCTGGATATTTGCTGACACTCACAGTCTAATGACAGCCTTTTTATGCCTGGGTTTATTCAGCATCAGGCCACTTGCCTTTCTCTTAACATTCCTTTTAATCATGTTTGGTTTTTATGTGAAGAAAAAATAAATAAGCAATCCATAGACTGATCATTCCCAAATATGAATCGTAGTCTATGGATTCCAATTTGTGTTTTCATAACCCTCAATTTATATATTGCATCATAAATGAAGGACTCTTCTTTTCCTGGAAATTAATTTGACCGGGGTCTCAATTCAGTGTTGAGGAGAACACCGGGTAAGCCCCCTTCATTTTTCTGGTCCCGGAAAAATTAAAGAGAGATCTCACGTCCTCTTTACTCATAATCCTGAACAGAAAACCAGAACTGTGTCATTCACCAACCCCCTTAGGCATTAGTGAACAAAATAAAAAATGCCCTTCTTAACAATAAATTGCACTAGCATTTTAAGTGTCACATTATTGTGAAGTCGTTCAGTATTCACCATAATAACAGTGATAATAAAGAATTCATTTGGTATTCATGTGGATGTTACATCTACTGCTATTGGTATTCAACTGTAATTTAGCATTAGTTAATGGGCACTTAAAATGCTACCCAAATGATTGATATCACAGTACTTTGTGGTTCCTCAAACTCTGTACAAAACACTTACTTTACAAGTGTGAGCCAAAGTCATTAAATAAATAAACCTTACCTTCCATAAGTTTGGGATTTTGAAAGAGGGGAATATCATTTAGAGAACTTTAATATTAACATGCTAGTGATGGAGAGGCATCAAAATGAAAAACATTCTCTCATAAAAAAAAAAGAAGCAAACAAAGACAGTATACTTACTTTTAAATTACAGGTTCAAAGCGTACACTACACTGTGGAGTTAAAAATAACAGCTGGATGATCAATGACTAATGACACATTTTGGTCCTTCTAGGCGGCAAGGAAGGTCAAGTCTGGACTCCTTTTTAGGGGGTAGATACTCACACTTCACACATGCATTGATGCCGAAGGGTGGACTCAGCTAGCCTGGACTTCCCTTACAACATTTGCTCTGGGGAGAGGTGCGACAGAACCTACTGGCTAGCACAGGGGGCTGAGACATTGCTCATGATGAGAAGGCATGTATGGAAAGGCATACTTGCCATTTCTAGCCCAAAGGACAACCATCATCCTCATGTAGAACACTGAGAAAAAATCTGTATTTAAAAGCTAGTTTTCTATTTTAAGTTACACTTTTCTTCAAAATAATTTATTCAGCAAAGTGTCTTGGTTTATTTCTGAGCTCTTTACTGTGAATGGGAAAGATTCTGTTCTCCCTTTGCAGGAGAGAAAAACACTCTATTCTCTAAGTGGTAAGTCAGCTGCTTTTCTGGACAAGGAACAAGTCTGAGCTGAATTTGGAGCTGACAATGAGAAAGGACCATGGCAGGAGAACTGCCCACTGCAACAAAAACCACAATGGCTGCAGCCACACTGTTCTCTGCCAATCCAGCTGTGTGATGGTGGTTAAAAAGTAATAATAAAATCACCAACCTCAGAATGCTTTCGCCAAATGTCTATGTTCTTGCGCTGGGCTTTCGAGAAATGGTCCCAAGCTTTTTGTCTGGTAGAAGCGTTGAAAACGGCCACAATCTGCTCAACTTTGGTGAACAAGGAAGTCAAACAAGACAAGTAATTTATGTTGTGATCACTATAGGGAAGCAAAGCAAAGACACTAGGAGTCTATGGATGATGTCACAATAGAAACAACATCATCAATATCCATCCAATTTGTGCCTTTCTGTACTTACATTTTAGCAAGGTTGGGGATGTCTCCCTTCAAGTCTGTCTCCATAACTTTAGGTTAAAACAAATTCTAAGTATGACTGGGAAAAGGTCTTGAGCATCTACTTCCAAGCATTCTTTAGCTCTTGCTTAAATGTGGGATTTGGTACATCTATATACCTAGATCTATAGATATATAGACACAGGTGCTGGCATACATAGATAGACACATAGATAATGTAATGCCTGAGTTGGGGGCTTAGAAGTGAAGCCAAGGTGGAGTGGCTGAATGAGTAAGAGCCAAACATATCTCTTTTTCTCTTTTGGTCTCTATCTCAAGGGCTCAATTCCAGCCCTCTGAAGACATTACCACGTCCAAGTTCCAAGCTGGGGCAATGGATAGTTGTGTCATATCTCCCCTCAATCTCAAGGGCTGTTTTCCCTCCTTGGCTCCTTTTTCTCCCCCTGTTACACCAACTGCAGCCAGCCCTCCAGTCCCTGGCAGGGACCAGGAGCCACCACCTCCACTTCAACAGACCAAGGCTTGCCCAACTGGCAACGCTGGCATGCAGGTCTTACTTCCACACCATATGGCACCCTCTATAGCTCCTCATGATCACAGACCATTATCACTTTCATAAGGCTCCCCTCCCTCTGGCTCCCAAACCAGCGGAAGTTCTAACTCTGTCACCTTGACTTTGTTTAGCATTTCTGCTGCTTCCAGGCACAGTGGGTGCTATAGGAATGGTAAATGTTGACGGGTTGTACACAAAAACTATGTAGAGAAAGGGACGGGATCTTAGTAGTAGTGGGTGTTAGGGGTAGGGCCAACCAACTGTAGACTCGATCTCGCTTAAACAATTATTGATCTAGTAAGTACGGGATTAAGGAAATTAAAGCCCTGAATTAGTCATATGATTAAACCTGAACTTCTAAATATTTAGTTAGGAAGGCACAGTTAAAATTAGGCTCTCATGGATGTTAATACCCTATCAAAATAAATCTTTTACAAGTGATTCCCAAGGCTCTATTATAAAAAAAAGGTATCAAAGCTCATCCAAATCTTCTGGTGTCCAAAGAATGTCAAAGAGTAACAGAATAATCCCCACAGAATAACACATGGTGCCACAATTTTACAAATTAGCACACAAAATAAACAAGTGTATGATGCAGCAAAATTCCATTCACTTACAACATTGTGAATATCTTCTATGCTAATGAGCAACCACTTCTCAATCTGTGGGCAATTTTCACGTGGGGCTTTCATAGTTACTATTTTCCACCTCAGGAGAACCCAACTCCAAATCTCCTTATTTAGCAAAGCTTGTCCTGACACCGAGACTGAGAAGAAGGGACAATAAAGGTTGAAACTGAGTATTTGGGTGGTAATATTTAAAATTCTGCCATGAAAAAGGGTAGGCTCTAATGAAAAAGGTATGCTAAAGAGAAAATTATATATGTTCATAAATGGGGGGGTGCACAGAGTACAGAAGGGAAAACGCTTAGACGAGAGACCCAGTGGCCTAATATTGCACAGGTTTAAGGGCAAAAATAGATCCCCTAATATCTACTCAAGCCATGTACTACTGCAGATATCCCCTGTCTGAGGCAAAGTGCCTCAATCACTTAGAACATGTTATCACCATATCCCAGGGCATAAATTCAATTCAATTCATTCATTCTTTCAACAAACATCTGGGACCCTATCAGGGAGCAGGCACTTGATTGCTAGAAATATATGATTAAGACACAGTCCTGCCCTTGATGAGATCATAGTCTCTAAAGAGAAAGAAAGGCAAGCAGATAATTATCCTGTGCAAGAGAGGTATGGATGAGAGCTCTGGGGACACAGAGAAGAGAGTAACTAAGTAGGTGGGTGGAATCAGGAAACAACCCACAAATCAGGCAACATTTCTGCCAGGTCTCAATAGTGAATCAATGCTTGCTTGGCAGAGAAGGCAGGGGTGACCCGTTCAAATGCTGGCATGGAGATGTGAGAGGACTTTGTGTGAAAGTAGCTGGAAGGGATTGGGCTAATGCTGGGTAAGAATGAATCAAGAAGAATCATGTATGCTAACTCAGATTGTGAACTATACATTGTAGGCCAGGGGAGGCACCTCCAAGCAGGGTTTGCTTAGAAGAAATTACAAAGGCTTGAATTTAGGCAGAGGCTCTGTAATGGAGTGTGGAGCAAGCAGTCATTTGACAGAAAGAGTTGATAGGACGAGGTGGATCACGTGGAGGGGGAGGGGAGGGAGACCAGGATGACTTCAGACTGGGAAGTACATTAAAGAACAAGAGAATGAGCACAGGTGGAGGTCTGAGAAAGAAGACAAGGAATTTGCTTTTGGACATGTTGAGTTTGAGATGCCTGAAGGCCATCCAAATGGAGCTGAAATATGAATCGGGGGCTCAGAAAGAAGTCAGAATTTAAAGAGATATGTTTGAAATTTTCTGGGCCATTTTCAATTTGTTATAATTGTATTCTTTTCAATAGTGTAATTAATTAAAAGCAAAACTAAATGTGATTTAATTTTATGCCTTTCTTATGAAGTTTTACACTTTTTTCCCCTAACATATTCACCAATCAAAAAGCAAAAAAAACCCAACAACTGGGTAACTCAGTGTTAGTTTGAAAACTCTCTCACAGCACTCAGATGGCCCAGTTTACTTCTTTCATTGCTGCACAGACTGGCCTGCACCAGCCATTTGTCTTACAAATGAAAGTTCTTGGGCACATAAAAGGACTCCAGAGGAGTGCTTGGATCAGCATGAATTCATCATCATTAGGGAAAAACCACCTCCAAGAGTATGCCCTAATGAATGTGATTCAAAGATAGTGTATTTGTAAAACCATAAATCAGGATGACTATTAATATCAATGTCATAGGTAAAGACCATACATTATTCATTGCCTACAGTGGGAACACCAAAGAGGAAGTCCATGAATTAGATGACCACTTACTACTTCTCCAGTATAATTCATACTACTTGTTCCATGTACTATAAAACCATGAATAGTTACTAACTCAATGGGGTCTTCAAAGCTCTACTTCTTGGAGAAAGAGAAACAGCACACAAGATGGCATGGACATTTGTTCAAAAAGAGTAGAGCAGAGAAGTTGCACTGCAGGCAGAACAAATGTAGATCACCCCCACCTAGCACTGTCACCACCTAATGATCTATGGAGTGGTGGCTAGAAGGCCCCATGCCATCCTGTATCAGATAAAAAGCATACATTCTGTTCTATGATTGCTACTTATTTATTCAAAAAAATATACCCAAAAGTTTTGGAAGTATTACCAACCAAAAGAGTTCTCCATCAGAAAATTTAAATTTACTCTTTACACGTTGCAAATCTTTCCCCTGAAATGCTCTGTTTGCCTAAATTATGTTATTTGAGGATCATAAGAAAATTAGACGTGATTGATTCTTCAAAAGTATGCTTGCGTGTAAGTCTCAGATGTCATAACAGAGTCCCTAGTAGAACCAGCAGCTACACATGAACATGAAGGAAGGATAAACAGAGCCTTGATGAAGTTGCTCATCACTCTGTATAGCAGGAAACCCTTACTAGTAATTACTCATTGGCTTATACATGTGTGTGTGGAAATACATACACCCATATAACATAAACACATACACACACACATACACACACATATATATATTCTTCAAAATTTAAAAACAAAAATCATAGACTAAGTAATTTAAAAACTTTTTCTTTTTTTGTACTTTCCCTTGTCCCAAAATGTTTGGACATCTGCCGAGTTTAGGGCACACTTCTTACTGACAGGGAACTTTATGAACTATCTTGAGAAGCACTTGTCTTTAGTCTTCTCAGGGAAGGAAAGCCCAGAAGAGGTCATCCATTTATCCAGAAACAGACCACATTTAAACAAGCTCCCTGGGAAAGAGCAGGACACACCAAGTGCAAAATCTCAGATTTCTGGGCTGTGAAAGGCTCCTGAATTTTGAGTTCTTGGCAGAAAAGCATTGGGAGTAATAAAAGAGAAAGGCCAGGGCCCTCCAAAGAACACAAACACAGACAGCCCTTTCTCCTTCATATCCTGCTGACTGCATTCTTTTTCACAGTCTGGGCACCTCCTGTATTCCTTGTTCCAGCTAAGTAGCTGTGAAAAAGCCTTAATCCATTTAGTGTCCCAAATATCTGGAGAAACTGATTAAGTCCTTACAGGCAGTAGGCCTGCCTAAATAAAGCACCTCAAACAAATCTTCCAAGCTTAACTTTTGTTTTCAATGCTATCTGGGCTCACGATAGAGACTTAACTCTGTAGGGTTTAGAGAAAGTTTTTTTTTCCTTTAAGGGATAACATTTTTCCAAATCCTCTACGAATAGCTCATATGAGATTTTCAAAGGCATATAACAAATAAACTAGTTGACCTCTCCTACCCTAGCTTGTTATTGTTGTTTTTAAACACTAAAAGCTAGGGGAGAAGGGACAAAAGAAAGTACATATAAGACTTTAGACGCAGTGCTGGAACCAATGAGCCTTGGCCCCAGAATGAAGAATTATAATGGAGATTCCCAGACAGACTCCTACACATTTACTCGGGTCCTGGGTCCTGAGCACAGAGGAGCTAACAGTCAGCCTGGCAGGAAGCCCAGGAAACAGAGAGTGAACGTGGTCAAACACATACTTTAAGGAAGCATGGATTGGAATTTCCAGTTGAGGAGAGAAAAGGGCATTCTGGGGTTTTGTCTTGAGATGTGTAGAAAAAGCATTTCATGGTGCTGTGAATCCATCACAGCCCCGTCAAACCGAGGCCCCAATAGCAGACATCATATGTCTGAACTTCCTGCCTAGATTAGGACACACACCTGGTTCTTTTAGGGAATGGGATGCAGACAGAAGAAAGAAACATGCTGATCATAGTACAAAAAAAGAAATAGGATGTTTTTAGCAAATTTCAAGCAAGCAGGAAATGATCAAGTTGCTCAAATAAGTGGAAAGATATTAGGCATATAGTGACTTTTTAAGATTTGTATAAATCCCAGGACATTTCATGGAACTGTATATCTCTTGATTAATATATATTCAAAAATTTTGGAAAGTAACAAAATAAAAATCCATAAAATTACAGTTGTAATGGTTCCTCACAATATATAGCATTTATTAAGCTTTTGCAATCCAATAAATCCCCTGCCTTGATTATACCTATTGACTAAATAAAAGTTAATACATGTACATAATAAAAAAGGAGCAAAAAGAAAAATAAAAGTCTACCTCCCCATCCTGACACCCCCCCCACCAATTTTTCTCTTTAAAGGTAACCTCTATTAACAGATTCTAGCATATCCATCCAGAAAAATGTTATGCATATAGTATACGTTGTGTCTCTTTTTCTATGTGTAACCTCTTTTACTTACACAAAGGTGCTAATATTATATACACTGTTCTGTACCTTGCTTTTTTTCACTTAATATATCTTGGAAATCTACTCATGTGTATACTATTAATAAGGCTGCTATGAACATCCTCAGATATATCTTCTGACATGCTTACATAAATATCTTTATGAAAAATTCTTAGCAGTAGAAAGCATGATAAAAGAGTATCTGAATTTTTAATTCTGAGAGCTATTGCCAAATTATACTCCAATCTATGCCCACTAAATATTTTCCATATTGTTTCTCACCCCCTCTGCCAACAGTGGGTAATCAAATTTAATTTTTGCCATTCCTGATAGATGAGAGAAGGCATGAATTACATGGTGAACAATTCTCTGCACCAGCGATATCTACTTTGCAGTTTCCATTATAAATAACAGAAATAAGTCCAGACTCATCCAACCTGCCCTTTATTCACTAGTTGGGCTCATTGCTAAGAGTGCTCGTACAGCAGGAAGAAGAGAGACCTGGCTTCTGGGGGATCTTTTTTTCTTTGTGACCCTCCAAATGACTGATTTCCTCTGGGTCTCTCCTACCTCCCTTAATGGTGCTATGAAAATCATATAATGGTAACAGGCTATTTCTAGAATTACTTAGCACTTACTGGGCCAAGCACTATGCTTGATGATTTAAAACAGTAGTTTTCAAAGTGTGGTTCCTGGACCAGCATCATCAGCCTCACTTGGGAACTCATTAGAAATGCAAATACTCAGATCCCAGACCTACTAAGTCAGAAACTTGAGGGCCAGGGCCGGACAGACTGTGCTTTAACAAGCTTTCCGGGCAATTCCAACGCATGGTGAAGTTTAAGAACCTCTGGTTTAAAACATTATCTTATTTAAATTTCCCAACAACCCCCTGAGGTAGGCGCTATTATTATGCCCATTTCACTGACGGAGAAATTGAGATTCATGGAGAGGTATAGTTACTTGTTCAAGGTCTTATATTTACCAAGTGGTGAAGTCAGGAATGAAAATTACATCTGCTCAACTTCAAATCATGTATTTATACCCATTATCCTATGGGCCAAAGTCTTATGAGCACCGGGGTGTACAGTGTGCTAGACGTTGTACTAGATAAAGGGGCTAAAAAGAGCCAGAGATGTGGCTGGTCCTTGAGCTGCTCAGAACCCCTGGGGGAGACAGGTGAATACACGACAGAATCACAGTCTGGGAACCTCTGTAAGGAAGCTCGTAGAGTGCCAAGGGAGGCTAGGAAGGCTTAAGGGACCCCTGGGCTGAAACTTGCAGGTGAGTAGAATTTTCTAATACAAACAAGCCAGACATTTGGGGTTGTGATGGAGCAGGAAGCTGCATTTACCTCTCTCCAAAAGTTTACTGAGGAATCTGAGCCACAGTGCAGAAGAATCAAACTGGGAAAAGGCCCCTATTTCTTTTGTGTCTACCAGGCTGGAATTGACTTCTCTCAGTGTGTGCCCTCAGCCTTCTTATTTAGTCTAAAAGTCACTCTGTCCTAATTTTATTGAAAAAAAAGTTGTTGAATAATAAACCCCAGTGGTGGAAAATTAAGGCATGGGGCTGAGGGAATGCTTTTAGGACTCCAACACTGGTATGGGGGCTGCATGTGAAAGGGCAAGCAGAGCTGGGAAACCTGTGTTTGTCAAGTCTTAGCTCCACCACTAACTAGCTGTGCGACCTGAAGACAGCTTCTATCTGTTTGAAGCCCAAGGCAAAGGCGGCTATATTAGACAATTCCCAATCTCCTTTCTAGCTCTGGGAGCCTCTAGAACAGGACTTGGCAAATGTTTGCAACAAAGGAACAGGTAATAATTATTTTTGGCTTTCTGGGTCATATGACTACCTTGCTATAGAAGGTGTCTACATACCTAAACAGTTAGTCTCCTTAAATAGAAATCCTCTCACTTTGTCTGTGGCTACTCTTTCATGATCTCCCTGGGTATAGTTTCCTTTTGGTGGAGCACAAACACTAAGTTGTACTTCTTTTTCAGTTGTGTAAAGAGTCAAGAACACATCATCTCTGCCTTAAAGTAACTTTACTGACACCTTACTTTTCCTCGGTTTGAAAGTGTCCTGGCTTTAAAAAATTTTTGTTAGAAATGTTTTTGTGTGTGGATTCTTTCCAGCATAGCTCAGAGACTGTTTCCCACAGCCTCCCACAGCCCCCCACTGCCATCAACACACACGCCCAGAAGACAGTGGGCAGTGGCTTCTTTTCCAGTTCTAGAACTGGGCTCATATCAAAGTAGCAGGGTTTTCATCTTAACTCCCAAAAGTTATATCTTTCCTGAGTTGCTGGGTTTCACTAAACATGCACTATGTTAAATCTTGAAATCTGGCTCTCTACAATTCTTTATTGTTCCAGAGTATAAGACTTAATTTCTCTCTCACATTTTGTTATCATTAAAAATAATTTTTTAAAAAGGTCAACATCATTATTTGACTCAGTGTATGTATTTTCAGTAGGACTGAAAGGACAGATACCAAAAAGGCTCGTTTCAGTTCTGGCAGGCTTTTAGCATCCTTTACTATCATTTTTGGTATCCTATGAAATAGAACATTCCATGCTCACCCTTGATTTGGAAGTTTTTATAAAAATTATTTTCACTGGACATTTATTCTCTGAGACCCAAGAGGTTTTTTTTAAAATGGAAATAATGTTTTCAGCATTTAATACATTGGCAAAAATAGCCATCAGTATGATTTTGAGGAGAAACAGAAAACCTGTCAAGTTGCTAAAGCAGTTATGGGAAATTTTTTTTTTTCCCATGGATGAACTATAGCAATGACTGCCATAGACATTGAAAAACATTTTAACACTTCATAAAATTCTTTTTCAACAGCAGGGGACATAGGAGCCAAATTTCCCTTGGTGGAAATAAAAAATGTTTAGCTGAGATGTTTACAAGAAGTAAATGATTTCAGAAAGAGCTTTTTAGGCAGAAGAAATGTGGACAAGGACACCAATCTGCCTAAAAGGGGGATCACAGTACACAGAGATCAGAAACCCCCACATTTCACTCCACCACTTAGCACACGGCCTGGCACTTGATAAATGTTTGTGGAATGAATTTAATCATTCATTCAAACACCTGAGGCTTTTACGATTTTAGCCGAGAAGATAGATGAGGTGTGACAGTGGAGAACTGTCAGTGCTCTGTGCAGCCGTCTCTGACAATAATTCCGACCAGCACTCGGTGCCAGCAGGGTGACACACACACACTCTCAGGGTCGAAATGTGGCTTAAAATTCACAAAGCAGCCCGGCAGGAGTAACCCTCACAGCAAGGCACAGACAGGACATTTGCATGGAGAAATATCTTATCATTTGTTCTACGATCACTTTAGGAGGCTCTGACATCATGGTTGGGTCCTGGCAGATACTTGTTGTGTTTAGATATCTAGAGATGTTAAAGGCTCCAACTTGTTGATATGATAAGGATTACAGAATTTTTAGGGTGGGAAGGGACCTTAGGGGATTATCTGGTCAAACCCTTTTATTACCAATATGAGAGAAAGGAGACTCCAGTTGCTTAAAAGACTTTCCTAAAGTCACAAGGCTAATTAGTGGTCATATTGGATTAGAACCAGTATCCCTTCATGCTTACTCAAAAGTCTCTCACCATTTGCTATTTTTAAGACCTCAGATGAGATTGATGTCATTTCCTATCACTAATGTATAAAGCAAAATTGCATGATAGTTCTAACCTTTTCAATCTCCAGGTTGAAATACTATTAATAACAGTACTGTAATACTACTACTGTAAAATTCCCAACTAAAGTATATTCTATGTGTTCTACTTTAAAGAGAATGGCATATTAGAGCTAAGTCGTTGAGATCATGGTTTACTCAAAAAAGTGACATTTAGAATATGTTCTGCAGTTAGTAGGTTCCAGCCCAATTTCCAAGGCCATCTTCATTTTCATCTATGCATTCCAACCAATACATGTACTGAAATCTTCCATGCGCTTACAAGAATTATGCCAGGCCCAGGAGTGGGGCAGTGAGGTGAGAAAAGACAATAGTAAGTAGCCCATGTCTCTGTTTAGCATAAAATCTTGCTAGAGGAAAAAACAAGCACACACACAAACCTGATGCACATGAAATAATTAGAAAATAATTAAGTGCTCAGGTAGATAGTTTTAACAAGTGCTGCAGAAGGTAGGAGAAAGGGAGATGGTTATGGGTTATAATGGATGGAAAAGATTTCCTGGAGGGAGTGAAACAGAAGTGGGCTTAAATTCTGGCACTGGGAGTAGGGGAAATATTTTTGGCAAGGGAAGCAGTGTGAGCATTTGGAGGCAGGAAAGAGGGTGGTGCCAGAAGCAACAACTTCATTTTCGACCCAGACAGCAGCATTTATATTCAGTGTGACACCAGGACACCTCTTCAACTCTACATGTAAACTATACATTTATAGTTATAATATTCTTTCTGATCATTTTCATTTTTCATGATTCAAAAAACCCACTCATGGTATTAAAAATCAAACTGTGCAAGGGGCCAAGAGTCTTAGTTCTAATCTGCCTATAAATTGCTAAATGATCCAGGCCTCTCATGTCTGCTCCCTGAGCCTCAGTTTCCTCCTCTGCAAAATGAGAAGGTTTGGCCCAACGTGTCTCTAAGGTCCCTCCTAGCTCTGACATTCTACAATTTCCACTTTTTATTCATGCTCATTATATTTATGGCACGTATTCTTAAATTAATATTAATCAACCCTTCACTGCTGTCTGCTTTCCCATTTGCCTTTTCTCCACTTTGCTCCCTTCCCTCTCTTCTCTCTTACCAGGAAGCACATTGGGAAAGTACCAAAGGGGGAATATCATGGAGTGTTTAAATTTGTATTAGATGTGTGTGTGTTGTAACAAGGCATGCACAATTGATCATCTTGGCATGCATATTAATCACTGAATGCAGTGGTACATGCTTCCTGAACTTTATAAACAGCTCCCGTCTGAGCTTTGAAATGACAAGCTTTGCTCATAACTGAAAAAATGAAAGTGGGCAGGTCTTTGGGGAGTTCCTATGAAGTATCAATTTTTAAAAAGCAAAGAAGATCAAAACCCAAAAGTCTCTGAGTTGGAAACCCTGGGGAAGTTTCTGCCAAATGGACAGGTAAAGAAATGACATAAAGGAGAGGCAAGAAAGATATAAGGATAAAGCTAACACAAGAATGAGATGATTTACTTGTGCAGAAAATTTTTCTCTTTCTTCTATATCTAGCAAATGAGATCCATCCAGCTGGTCCAGAAGGGAGGAGAAAACCCTAGGTGCCACATCAGGACAGATGATGTCCTCATCTAACATCTTTGATAACTGGACATGTGTGATTGGAAGTGAAAAATTACCCCAAACAGAATTGAATGGATGCTGTACTCCCCAAACTCCTGGCTGGGTTTACTTGCTGCCCCTTGACACTTTAAGTCAAGGCTTCCACGCAAACAATGCCTATCGATTCTATTTAATAGCTGTCCTGGGGTGAAGCCCAGAGATATAAAAAAGGTTAGAACTTAGGGGTGGGGAACCTGCAGACTTGGAGCCACATGTGGTCTTCTGGATCCTTGAGTGTGGCCTTTTGACTGAATCCAAATTTTACAGAACAAATCCTTTTAAGAAACGGATTTGTTCTGTGAAGTTTGGATTCAGTCGAGGGGCTGCACTTGGGGATCTGGAGGGCGTGGCCTGGACTGCTGGACTTTGATAGAGACCTGGAAATAAATCACAACTTTTTCTTTATGCTATTATTAATGGCTCTTGATTTTTTTTTTCTTTTTGAAGAAATTTTTGTTAAGCATTGAAATTCAAGAACAGTATCTTAGCTTTCTTTCTCCTTGATGGCTAGAAAGCAATCTAGGCCAAACATTTGAGCAAATGGATGCTTTCCAAATGAAAGCAAGGACAAATATGATAAGCAAGACAAGGAGATAGGTGCATCTAATCCAGCTCATGGACACACGCCTGAAGTTTCCCTTGTCCTGTTCAACCAACTGGCTATTTCCAGCAAAACCTATAAAGGGACCCACATGCTTCTACTACTCTTTGAGCTTTGCAGTGTACCTGAGCTTTCCTGGAAGTTGCTGAGTGAGCCCTCCCTTCAGGACACCAGGCCTGCTCTACTTGCTATAAGTAGCTAGTTTGCCAGTATTCCTGCTTCCAAACTGCCTCACAACAATCTCCCAACACACTTGGCTGTTTAATGGACGGGCTGCCATGGAATGCCACCAAGAGTGGCACTGACACCATGTGGATCTTTTATGTGGGAGGGAGCCTCAGAACAATCAGGATATTTCCAGCCACCCCAGGGAAGGAAAGCTGAGACACCATTCCTGAATATTCGTGTTTAACAATCCTAATCTCATTCCAAGTGAAGAAGCCAAAAGATGATTCTTGTGGCATTTGCCAGGAATATTAGTGCAGACAAATGGGTTGTAACTGGTTCTGCTTTTGGAACATGCAGCAGATGTGGCAATCACTGTGGACTTTGGCAGTTATTGTTTTAGAAGCAGCCCCACAATACTGATACTAAATTCACCTCATCACACTGAATGGAGCTGCAGAAAGCAGAGAATGTAGTTGAGACACAGAAACATAACTCCGGCAGAGAGAGGGAAACTCAGGACAGGATGATGAAATATGCATATACCTACCAGGTTACTCAGGTTACTGCTAATATTTTCACAATGAATGGTAGGATTTGCTTCCCCTTCACATCTAGGGAGTAGTCATCTATGTAAATGCACATAGAAGAGATTGGAAAATTATGAGATTGCTCAATGAGATATGCAGTCTTCCTGTTCTGCCTCCCAGGCTTAATTCCAACCCAGGCTCACAATTAAGGTATGTCCCACCTTCAAGTCATCCTGAAAGATCTTGGCTATCAAAGACTTACAAGAAGGCCCCTCAGGCATTCCACGGCTGGGATGTGTACCCCTTAGCCAGCACTGTTGGATTTTCACAATCCATGTTGATATCTGCCGACTGCCGAAATACTTCCCAGAATCAAATTATGGGGCTAAGGGGGACTCCCAAACAGCGACAGGTAGATGGTAAATGTAAAGGTTGTCAGACGGTTACAATTGGTGATACTCCAATATGAATTCTTCTGTTGATTCTTTCACCATAGCTCTCCTGATATCCCCTAGCCTGCCACCAAGGGTTTGGTAAAGTGTGATTTCCAATAAAAGCATAGCTCCTGAGCTCTTTCTTTGATCTGCTTCATTACACATGCAGTTTGAAACCCCATTACCTGCCAACGGTGCCAACACCAATGCCAAACTATTCAAAGAGGTCACCAGAAATTTCTGAACTCACTGTTCTAGGCTTCCTGCCTGCCTTCCTGTTACTCATTTATTCACTCACTTGTTCACCAAATACTTGTTGCATATTTCTATGTTCCAGGCACTTGATATATATGGAAGATAAAAAAAAAAACATGTCCCATCCTTTGAGATGCCTGCTATAATCATTAAAAGTAGATATATCATGAACTCGCTACACATTTGGATAAGCGTTACAAAAGACCTTAATAAGATGCAGTGACAGTGAATCTACTAGAAGAGGATGGACCAGAAAGACCTCTCTAAAGGGGTGGCCTTTCAGCCAAGACCTAAAGAATGAGAAGGAGTCAAGCATGCAAAGAGCAGGGGGAAGAGCTCACGAGGCAGAGGGAACAGAATGTGTGAAGGCTTGGAGGTGAGAGGTAGCTTTGATGGGCTCAGGAGGAGGGAGGCCAATGGGGATGATGCGTAGTAAGTCCACGGAAAACTGGCACTGAAGAGGCAGGCATAGGGAGCTCTGTAGGCTGGGGCAGTGAATATTATTTTAAGTGCAGTGGGAAGCCACTCAAGGGATTCAGGTGGGGAAGACATGATTATGATTTACAGCAGATGGTGTGTAAAAAATAAACTGAACTGGAGTAAAAGTGGAAAGGGAGGCATTGTGTATGGCAGAAACCGCAAAATGCTTCCGAAGAGCCATTCTCCCCTTATTGTGAGAACTCCAATCTTATTCTGGAGAACAATGGACCCAATCAAAGATTATATTTCCCACTTTCCTTGTAGTTAGGCATGACCATGTGTAATAATTCTACATAATGAGACATATGTAGACATCTGTTGGGGATCTTTGGGCAAGTTTTGCTTTCTTGGTATAATAATGCAACTCCTTCCTGTTTCTTTTTTCCTCTCCTTTTTTTTTTTTAATGTAATTTCAGCCTGGAAAAAGAAGATGTGATGGCAGGAGCAGCAGCAGCCATCTTAGACAACCATCCAGGAAAAGCTAACAGCATCAGAGAAACCTCAGCCCACAAAGCCTTGCATCACTGGACCACTGCCAACAACACTTATATCTGGATTTTACCATGTGTGAAGAGAAAAAACTCCACTTGTTTAATTAAAGATATGGCTTGGTAGAGTTTATTGTTACTCATAGGTGGACACCATAACTGACACACCAGGCAACCACAGTAGTTCAGACAGCCTGGACTTGAGTGGTGTCAGTTAAAATGAAGAAAAGGCAGCCAAATAGAGGTGAATTTTTGAAGGTGGAAACAATGGGACTTCCTCATGGCCTAGATGTGGGGTTTGATGGTGAGAGATGGTGGGTATAAAAAGTACTCACAAGATTTTGGCTTGAGAATTTGTTAAAATGGGAAGGAAAAACAAGAAGAAGAACAAGTTTGAAGATTACATGCAAAAATTCAATTTGTGATATTTCAAAGTTGAGGTGCCTCAGAGGTTTCTATATAGTACTCTCCTCTCCAGTGGTTGCCATGAGATGGGATTTTCCTGGCCTCCCTGCTCCCCCGCCATTTACTCCTACTCAGGGAGTGAGTGGGCCAGCCTGCCTGGAGAGAGTGCCTGTTCTGGTCCTCCCCTCCATGCCCAGGCATCCAGGTGCAGCCTCCAGGGGACAAGGCCTGTGGTCTTCAGTGCCACCTGAGGCTGCATGCTCAACCCCCCAGGCCCAGCATCAGGAAGCCAGTTATTTCTGCACACCTCATTTTCCAATTTGGCTTTTATCAGCAATACAAAGCTGGTATTTGGATTCCCATAGGCTACTACCTTTTCATCTCTCTCTCCCTTGCTTTAAATGTGGGCTGACTTACACCTGTATGATGACAGGTAGGCATATTGCATTCTTTCAGCCACATTATAGGGGCCTTATTTTAATAGGCACCTCTTCAATAGTTAATTGCCAAATAACACTAAATTTTTTCCTATTCTAATCTGTGGCTGCCCTCCTATCTTCATTGTTAGAGCAAAGGGTTGAATCTTTCCTGCCAGGTGGGTCTGTAAACTACACAGGAATGAGAATTTATTTAAAATTGATGCTAGTGAGCAAAAGGTAAATACACAGTAATCATTCTACTGTTCAGGCATATGGCTTCTCGCCATGACTTTGTACGACCTGCATTATTAGAACTGTTTGGCCTGCCTTCTCTCCCTTTTCTCTACCTAATTCTCTACCCAATTCACCCTTACCTTCCCCCATCCACTAATCCATTCTCTTCTTCCCTCCTTTAAAAGCTGGCGTCAATATTAGTTTTCCTTATTCTATCCCTAATAACCCTTCCTTTAGAGTTTCTGGACATGTGCACTTGGTTAAAGGGCCATTCCTCAAGGCTGGTGAATCTCGGTAAGGTGGTCTGATATTGGTCTGTATCAGACAGAGTAGTTCTATTTTTCTTATTCCTTTTCTTTAAGGACAGATTGGTCTCATACTGGATATTCAGTTACTTATCAGAGTTTTATGTTTAGGAATTCGTTATATGATATGCTATGCTGCTTCAAAAACTGTCTTTTGATAACAAAGTCATGTAAGATACCTTTACATTTAAGATTCTGGTTTTTCATGCCCCTCTTTCATCCCATCCTAACAGATACATTATTCCTTGGATTTACACTGATAAAAGAGGTGACAGGCATTTTGGCACATTATACCACTGAAAACAATACTTATCCGCAGAATGAATATGTAACTCGCATATGTCGCTATTTGTGTGGGCCCCGCACCTGGTGTGGAATGGAGCATAGCATTGTTACAGTGACATTCATTGGCTTTTACTAAGCAAGAGAACATCGGCAGCTGTGATGCATTATGCCACTGTGACTTTAACTACAGACACAGACAGAGCGCCCACTAAGAAAATATACACCCTTTTTTTTTAATAGAGCCCTGGGTAATTACCCTGACTATTCTACGGGAAAGCCCCATTTACACGCCTTCATCAATTTAGGGTTTATACATAAAAAATCACCAGCACTAAGTAGTTAAGGCAATTTGCTTTCCAAATGCAGAAATGACAAAAATCTCTACTCCTGAGTTGCCCATGATGACACCCAAAGCTCACCTCAAATAAAAGATCCTGAGGAGTTTTTCTGACTGTACCTTCTTCCTAAACAGAGCCCAGGGAAAATGTGTTCAGGTCTGTGTTCTCCTGTCAGCACTAGGAGGGCATAAGGGTCTGTGTGGACAGCTTGAAGGTGAAGGGTGGCTGCCCCGCAGGCGTGGTGTGAACTGTGGTGGGTCCAGCAGGCACTGATGCACCTTGCTGCGCTGCCCTGCCCTGGTGGCCAGGCTTGGTGTTCTGAGGAAAAGCTACAGAAACATTGCTCACCTTAAGAAGTAAGCTCTCAGGGCAGGGTCCGTGTTCCTCCAAGTTGCCACAGAACATGAAATAGGTTATGAAGTTTGCCATTCAATATGGAGTAAAATGGGAGATTATTGAACTACTTACCCCCAAATGAAAAAAATAAAATGAATAAAAAAGAAAAGGCAAAACCACAACAAAAGAGATGGCCCCCAAAATTTTACTTACATTGAGTGAGGATCCCGGTTAAGGCATTTTTAAAATTCTCCTTGGCTTCCTCCATCTCTTGCTCGTGGGTGGCCTTTTCATTCATTAGCCGGCGGACATGGCTATTGGCCGACTGCACCATGGAATAGAACTGGTTTGCAGAACGCCGATTCACTTCTCCTCGTTCAATCCAGGAAAGTAGCACTGTGATAGCCTCTGAAAACTTGCTATCATCTGAAAATGGAAAACCACCAAGTACAAGTCATGCCAACGTGAAAAAATATACTTTTGTTCTGGTTCCTCTGAAAAGACAGAGCAAGGTCCATTCTAATGGATATAGTTTCAGAATTTGACAAATTAGCTTTCCTGAGACTGACTGCCTATCATTACTTAACCTCTCTTTTCTCATCTAACTCCATTGCACCATAGAACCACCTAAGAGGTTCACACTCTTATCTACCAACCCTGTGAGCTCAATTTTAGGAGATTTGTTCTGGGCATTCTTAGTAATAAGGTACAGCCTCATTCTTCCACCAAACCTTGATTTCTCTTTCTTAAGATTAACTCAAAAAACTGTTATTAACCTATTTGGCCTCCACTTCATTTCTTTCTTCCTTTATCAAAAATATTATATTATACAGTGATACCAGTTTTTGATTTATAGAATCACTGAGTTAGTGTTAAGATGTGGAAGACATTAAATTACTTTAAAATTGGTTATAATATAAGATATTGTTTCCAAGGCAGATAGTAGGAATAAATCAATTCTTGTTCTACTGTAGCTCAAAACTAATTTCATTTTAGTGCTAATATAACATATTTAATTAGGCTGAAACAGAGAATATTTCCTTGTTCCTTGTTTTCCACAAAAGAGGACATGTTCCCTGTGGTGGTCAGTGATTACTTTGGATGGCTATTGGAAAGCCCATTTTAACCTAATTCCAGGGGTGTTTTGGGGGTGGGGGTGATAGGAAGTGGGAAACAATGTTCCACCTATAAGTAAGTGATAAAGTTTATTTTTCAAAGAAAACAAATAAACTTGCCTATTTGGAAATGATTACTGGAACAAACCTGTGTTGTGTGGCTTGTAGGTAGAGAACAAGCAAGTTAGAAGGTGATTAAGTTAATTAGAACTGGAAGTTGTATGTCAGTTATTACATTAATCAATCCGACTACTGCTGAAGGCCCGTTGCATATTTTCCAGGCAACTTTGAGGGGAGAAGCTTTTCATTTATATTTTTCTACTACTGAAAATGTGATTTAGGGAAAAATATGCTACATTTTTTACAAGTGAACTAGGTACACTCTGAATTCTAAAAATCAGCAGCAAAATTAGACCGGAAGATTCAGATTCTTATCCATTCATTGACAAATTTTGAGTGCCTACTATGCGCCAGGCACTGTCTCCTCGAATGGAAGAATATCAGAGACATCCTTATGCATTGTTCACATATATAATAACATATATATACTCCAGGTGAACAGATAGAGGGTGAGTCATGTTTGATGAAGGAATTTTGTTTTATTTTACTCGCCAGATTTTTTAAATCAACCATTGTGTAGTTACTAGAATTTTATACATCACAAAAAACCTTCCATTTGCAGGGTGCTTTGTAAATTTTACAGGGTGCTGTACAAATATTTTTAGTACCTTTTCTCCCAAAGGCCTCCTCCCAGGCCAGGGCACAGCTTCCTCAGAGTGGTGCTTGTTTGCCCAGGAGGTACGTGCACTGAATGAAGGTAGGACCCAGCTTAACTCAAGGTCCTGTGGAGGGTGCTCTGCTTTCTCCAGGACTGAAAGCAGCCCTTGATCAGCCAGGAGATTCCAGGCCCTTTCCTGCTGTGCAGCGGCTTTCTGGATTTGGGCATCAAAGCTTTTTTCTGAGCAAACCTGCTACCTCTGCCCTTACCCTTTAACCAGAGGAGAAAACTGGCCTGGGAACGCCCACGGAACACTCTGCCAGTGAAAGACTCAAGTTTCCTTGAAAATCTCAACCCACAGGCGCAGAGCACACTTTATTCAGTATTGTAGCTGGCTCATACAATTTTGTTAACTCTGGAATTTCAGTCTAAGTTCAACCCTCAGTGAACTCCAGCTACAGTGGTTCCTTATCTCATTTCATGGACCGAAGCGGCTTGTATGAGATAAAATCCATCATACAACTTAACATTACGTTCAGCCCGTGGAGAGGCCCATAATTTAGCATTATGTTTGTGAGAGGCCCGCTGCGACCGTTACAGGCAGAATAAATTTCACCTCCCTCCATGCTCTCTACCTCTCTCCCTGACAATGTATGTTAGGAGAATGGACCTCGGAACAGACAGCAGAAATAAACCTAACGTTTATAAGAAATGTTTTTTTTCCCCTTTTAATAGATAACAACAACAAAAAAGAGAACACCAACTTCATGTACTATCTTTCCCCTTCGCTGTGACTTTCGTCTCTACATAACATAGAGAAAGAAAAATCCTTAACGTTTTTGTTATGGAGCCTACAAGGAGAGAGAGTAATGCTGTTCATCTTTCCTTCCCCTTGTATACTGGTAGTTTTTCCTTCTCTTGCTTTTGGGTCACTCAGTTCATAAACAGGCTAACTTACTATCAGGAAGAACACACTTAAAATTGAAAAATGTATGTTTGCTCAAATTATCTGAAAACCACATTTTATTGCTCTTCTCTCCTAGACCTAGAGCATAAGTTCACCAGCAGATTATAGTTTTCAGATAATGGAAAAAAAATCCTTGGGATCAAGCTACTGAAAATACACTGTTTAAAAAGTAAGTAGCCAAGAGATTTTCTAACATTTTAACAAGTACTACTACGCAGGATCCCATTAGCTTAAAAGAAGAATATAGTTTTGAAAACTCCCAATTTCATCTTCATTTCCAAACTTTCTGAAACTGGCAGGCCAACGTATGATTGATGTACTGACATTCAAATTAAATTTAAAAAACATTAGTTAAGGCATGCTTGGTAACTCTAGTCAATATTTGTTGCCATGTAAGAAGTGACTTTAATTTGTATTAATTAAGACTAAGCCAGTAACTCCCTCTGGATGGCTGCAGGAGCATGTTGGGAGCGGTCATTTTCAATACCCAACTGTAAATTCAATTTTGTATTCAGTGGAAAGATCACTGAGAAAGCAGAAAACAATATAAACTAATTTAAACAGGATTTAGATTGCAGCATTATTAAAACTATTCATGTGGAAAGAAATTAACACTGCTCATAAAAATCACATCAAAGACGCACTTATAAAAATTCCAAACACTTTCTGTGAACATGCTTAGGCATAACTCTGAATGTGGGTGCAGTTTAGAAGCTAGAATGTGCAGATGTGCTTTTTCCACAGTAAGAATTGGGAAAATTGGTATATTATGGAGTGAATATGAACCATTTGCTCATTAAAAATTGCCTGGAGTTTTCTAATCAGGGTCCTCACAACGTCACACTTGGGTTACTGCAAATGTTCTTTCTCTGGTCTTCCTTTCTGATTTGCACTTTTCCCTTTCATCTGTTCCCATTCCTTTGCCATATCTCTCTTTGTTGAACACCACGGCCTTGCCGCCCCGAATTTGCACATGCTGTGCACCCATCCCAGGGGCCCTCACACTCCTGCTCGCCTGGCCAGCTGTTATTTTTCTCTTAAGAGTCAGCTAAAGTGCTCTTTCATAAAGGAACATTTTCTGCAACCCTAGGATGAAGTAGGTGTCTCTTTGCTGTTTCCACAATTCCCTACATACCCTGCTATTAAAGCATTCATTACTCTGTATGATAATTGTTGGTTTACAGATTTGTCTCCAGTTTTGAGGGGCTAATATGAAAATAAAACTTCCAAAACATACTTCAATCTTCTGGTCACTGAGTTTTTTCTCTTTGTAGTTTATATTTTATCACATTCTACAGCATACCATGGATAAAGTAGCACCCCCTTATCCATGGTTTTGCTTGTCACAGTTTCAGTTACTCGAGGTCTCAGTTAACCATGGTCACCTGCAGTGTGAAAATATTGAAAACTCCAGAAATAAACAATTCATAAGGCTTAAATTGTACACCATTTTGAGTAACATGATGAAATCTCTCCCCGCCTCACTCCGTCCCACCCAGGAAATGAATCATCCGTTTGTGCAGCATATCTACGTTGTCCATGCTACCCACCAGTGAGTCACTCAGTAGCCATCCAGGTTATGGGATCAACTGTAATGGTATAGCAGTTCTTGTGTTTAAGTCACCCTTATTTGATTTAATAACGGCCCTAAAGCACAAAATTAGCGCTACTGGCAATTTGGACATGCCAAAGAGAAGCCATAAAGGGCTTCCTTTAAGTAAAAAGGTGAAAGATCTTGACTTAATAAAGAAAAAAAAATTGCATTCTGAGGTTGCTAAAATCTAGGATAAGAGTGAATCTTCTACCTGTGAAATTGTGAAGAAGGAAAAAGTAGTTCGTGCATATCATGTAGAGGGTTCAGTACTATCCACAGTTTCAGGAATCCACTGGGGGTCTTGGAATGTATCCCCTGTGGATAAAGGGGAACTAGTGTATTTCTGATAGATTTGTAGTGATTAGTACTGGAAAGCTGTAAATTCTATTGTTAAAAGTTGGGAAGCTTCATAGTTGATAACAAACATTTAAATTTCATGTTAAAAAGCATTTTCACATATGCCATTGTCTACTAGAGATAAATGTTCTCATAACAATTAAGCTGGATAATCCATTTATATTTTAGGCCTCTAGAGGTCCTTATCACTGGTGATGAAAGTTAGGAGTGATGTCAGATAATCCCACAGAAGCAGAGCCTTCTGCAGTAAGGCACTAACCAGTTTACCAAATAACTCAAAAATGTTTTTAAAAGCATTTTTAATTCTGGGAAGATAAGAACCATTGTTCAGCTTTGTAAGGAATAAATAATATTATATGCTTATCTATCATCCCTCAGTGTCACCACCTGAATCCATGCCCATCTCTTCCATTTCTGGTTATTTTAGACTTTGTCAACCTTCCTCCCTCTTGCCCATGTTTATTAGCACCTGGCACATAGTAGTAATTGCATATATGCAATTACAAAATTGCATATAGGAGAAAACTTCGCTATTCAAAGACCACATGCATGAGCGTCATTTGAGAACTTATTATTACTAAAATGCAGATCAGCCTTTCTCACACCTCCTGACTAGGAATCTGCATCTTACCCCAGGTGATTTATATAGGCACATTCAAGTTTGAGAAGCACTGGAAGAAAGGACTCAATGAAAGCCAGGTAAACTGGTCAGGAGCTAATCAAAATTAAGAGATAATGAAAACCTCGAGTGGAAAGTAGCAGCTGAGACAGTGGAGAGTATCAAAAGGATCTGATGTGATTCTTAGGAGCTTTACAAGTCCCTGTCCCTAAACTCCCCACTCCCAATTAAAGAACAGCTGTCACCCCTATCCAGGAAAAACAAAAGCATCCAAGAATTGAGAATGGGCATAGAGATTACTGCAGATCCTTCCAATGGAATGCTGGGCATGAACTAGAACCACCCCGCAATTATCTTATTCTATATGGACGTGAAACCTTGTTTTTGACTAGGTTTTGACTAGTCAATTGTCTTTGATGAGCCTGCTTTACAACTCTGTAGGAAGAGAACATAAATTGTGGAAAATACCAATAACAATACAAATAATTCCTCTCTGTAACAAGGCAAATTAATTTGTATTCAGTAGAAAATTTAAATCTTTATAAGGCAGATTTTCCTTCAAATCAATTTTAACATCTTACTGGTTTCCTCATTAATCAATGAGTTAAATAAAATCATTGGCACATGTTTATTTTATGTATGTAAGACAGTCATGATTTTATTGTCACAGTATCCTTTAACAACCACTGGACTGCAAGCTCCTTGAAGGCAAGGCCCATGCTACAGTCATATCTGAAACTCCAGGGTGTGGCACAGCATGGTGGGCACTTGGTGGATTTTAATCAAACTGATATGAAGATAACAATGGGAGGGACCAAAGTGGTACGTAGTTCTCTCCTTCCTGTGTGTGTGTACAGGGAGCTCCAGGCCTGAATTTCAGAACAATAGATGGGATAAAGGCCAGGCCATGAACACTGAATATGAAACTTAGGTGGACTGCAGTACCCTTATTTATGGCTGGGTCTATAAAGGAACAACAGGAGGGGAGAGTCCATGTTTGAATAGAAAAAATAAAAAACAAAGGAAGACATTCTACAATACTTTTCTTTCCAAAGAAATGAAGACACACGTGTACACACATACACACACGATGAATGATGTGTCTATACGGCTATCACTGATTTCTGGCTGGAAATAATAGCTGGAAATTGCTGAAATTGCTCACAGAATACAGTCACATATTGACCTAAGCAGATTTGGAACTCCAGGATGGTCAAAGCAGTGCTGCTATCACATTCCCAAAATTTCACTACATGTCCCTGAACAAGTCTCTATTTTCTGGCTGCTCAGTTAACTACACATCAATTAACCAAATCACAGATGGCATAAAAGGCTACACAAATGGTTAATGCTCTCCTACACCCCCAACACATACGCATACTCTCCCCAGCTATTTAGTATCTGTAAAACTGAGAAAATTAAGGGGCGGGGGTGACATTAAAATGCACTGATTATTCCCTCTTCAAGGTCAAGCAAAATGTTTCTGAATAAAATGGCCTATATTGCCTCTACGAAGGTCAATAACACCTAAGGAACTGATTCTCACACAGGCTCCTGTGTTTTATATTTCTCTTGCCCTAAGAAGGAAGCCTGGCTTTCAGCTAATGGAATGTCCACTTGGCTCATAACTTATTGATTTTTACTTTCACTGAACCATAAATATTGACAACTGTCTAAGCAAAATGCTGGAACCACTTCTGCCCCTTCCTCCCTCTGGCAGGCTGATGCTAGGCTATTCTATATGCAAATAAGAGTCTAGTCCTCTGGAAATTATGAATGCTGATCCCAGAAGGACTGTATTCTTGATGACACATCAGGCAATCCCAAGGGCACTGCTTGCAAAGCTTTGTCAGAATTTCACCTGATGCAGACAAACTCTTCATTTTATCACATAATGAAAGATTATGTGAAGCTTTCCAAAGGGAGAAAAAAGTACACAAAAACTTTAAAATGCTCTTGCCAAGAGAAATCCCCAGTGAATCAGGATATAATCCTTCCTCACTGTCTAATCAATCTCTTCCTTCCACCACCCAAACACAGGGTTCCTCTGGGGGTGGATGGTCTGTGTTAGACACACTGAAATTCATTATCTCATCTGCTGGTGCCACTGTTTCCAGCAAAGCGTAATTACTGTGGTATTGAGCTCCTTCTCACTTTCTCAAAGGCATGCTATACACTTTGGGTCTCTTAGCAGTTACTTCCCAGTCAGTCTTCATTAAGTTGGATTGTCTCAGAACAACGTCTATTTAACCAGCAGGGTGCCCACTAATTTTCTTTTTTAGAATTGGTATTAATGTAACAGACACTACACAAACACAACTCAGGGTTTCCTCTGGCTTCAGAAGGCCAAGTAGCCAGTGAATGGGGTAACCTGGTCCTAGAAGATTCTCCCTCTCTCACCCCAGCACTGCCCAGTTGTCTTGGTTATCTCCTCCGGGAGAGCACACTGCACTTCCCACTTACAAGAGTGGGATTATTACATATATTATAATAGGGCACTATTATAAGTGTCAAATGCAAAGTGTTATTGCCTCTATCACTCAAGAAACCTAAACTCTGTGATGCAGGGGCTTGTATGCTGTTTTCTTTTCACCTAGAAAAGTGCCAGGCATATGGTGAAATACTCAACAAATACTTCTTGAGTGACTGGAATGACTGCTGAACACACATCCCTTTCTTATACTTCTGGTCATGCTGGTAGCACTGCTGGTCAGAAATACAACATGCTCATAGATCCAAATAGCTGAAGAAGAGAGAAAAGAATTAATATACTGGGCATCTACTATGTACACAGTTTTAGCAGTAGACAGGACAGGGACGGCCTTATGGGTCATAATAAAGACCTGACTTGCACAGATTTTGCTGAATAAAGCTGATTTTCAAAAAGAAAATCATAAGAATAAATAAATATGATATATAATAGGGAAAAAGTATCTGTAATAAACCATAGATAGCAGGATTTATCAGGGGAGAAAAAAAAATCAAATCCAATTAGGTATTTTCAGAGTGCATTTCCATTTCCTTTCTGACACTGATTTCTTTACCTAGGTCTTGACTGTATTTTATATCCCCATATCAATGAAATCATCTTCTGGGAAACAGTTTCCTTGGCTCCTCCTGTCTGGCTTTGTAGCGTTATAAGGAGCATGGAGTGGATTTCCTCTCTGAGACGGCCAATTTCCTAAGCAATTAAATGCTGTTTATATTCCAAACTCTGTGCTTGAGTTGAAATTGTCAAGCTTGATATTACCTGACTCTTGCCTAAGATGTATCCCCAGCTAGTTCATTCTACTGTAACAGCCATCTATTAAAATTTCCAATCTGTTCTTTCCTCAAGGGATCACATAGTACTTGGCAAAGATACAGCTTCTGAATTCTGCAAATTATACTCATCTTTATAAATATATATTTTTGAAATGGCAAAGCTTGCAAATTACTTTACCAAATTGACATCCCAATCTGCTATCCTTTAAAAGGAGAAGCAAATGTCATGTACCTCATACATGCATAGACACTTCTGTGCTGTTTCCTTAAAAATAACATAATGTAGAAACTACACTTTGATGAAATTCCTCCATGAGGTCACAGAATCAAGGTGCTAGTTTCTGTCACTTCTAGGAGTGGACAAACTGAGTGATCTATCTAGATAGATCATAATCTGATACCACCCCATGCACTGGATATTAAAGAAAAAGTTATTTGTTCCAATGAATATTCCTGAGAACATGGCCCTAGCTCATTTTGACCACTCCTTATGGTTTCTAGGCTGAATGGAAAAGTGAGCTGACATCTGTACCTGCACTGTACATACTTTTTATTAAAGGGATAGCCATGGTCTATGTATTCATGTCTATAAGACATGCCTTCTCAGAGCAGCAGAAGATGCAACAAGAGCATGAGCAAGAAGCACTCCTTGGTTACAATGGGGCATTTCAGTGGCAATTGCAGTTGTTTAGGGATTCCCACCCCCAGACAGGGAATGAAGGTTGGAAGCACAGACTTTTTTTTTTAAGTATAGAATGTCAATTTCCTATCTTCCTAAAATAGGTGTTGGGCAGCTTTTCATCAATTTCCTTTAGTGAAAACATCCAATCCACTTTACACACTGCCAGCAATGCACCAGCTAGCTATGCTCTAAAACACTTGAAGGATCCGTCACATCCCTCCTCTCATCAGAAATCTGTAACGGCTTCTCCACTGCTTATGGAATGAAACGCAAATCCAGCAACAGCCTTCAGGGCTCTGCCATCTGGCCCAGATTGCTCTTCTAGCTTTACCTTGCTTTGTAAATGCAGCCCTACTCTGCTTCTGTAGGGCTCCAGCCTCTCACTAGATAGCCTTAATACCCCTTTTTCTCCTAGGGGGGAAAATCTTGTTTATCCTGCAAAGTTCAAATTTTGCTTCCTCTGTAAAGACTTTCTTGATGCCTTCATCAATATTATTCACACATGCCCCTGAGTTCCTAAAGCATGTTGCACATTCGGTGGTTGACAATCATGCCAATGGCTTTGTATTACAGTTAATTATATGCAGACACCTACATGTGGCCAGCAACTGTGACTTATGTTCTCTCATCAAATCCTGACAGCACCCAATGACCTGAGGAGGGTCTGACCATCATTTGCCTGTAAAATGCCCAGATGTGGCTCAGCTCACACAACTTTAGTCAATAATAGAACTGAATTCACACACACAAGGCATTCTAACTTCAAAATCATCACTGCAGTTCACTGGTTACTAAGCTTTTCTATGTCTTTATACACCACAGCATCAAACATGGGAGAGGGGCTCAGCAAACATTAGAGGAAATGAAATATGCTCTTCTGGTGCTAATCATCCTGTAGGTGTTGGAAGTGTCCCTCCAACTGCATCTCTGAAGACAAGGATCCTATTCTTCGTTTCTCTTTTATCCTCCCTGGACCCTGGCACAGTGTGTGAAATGCATTAAGGTGGCTTTAAGAGTCTGGTGTACATGCAAACTCTTTACAGAGCTCCAGGAACCCCAGGAACGGCCCCACCCACAGGCCTAGACACTAGCCCGGCTGGCTCATTAGACACGGGGTCCGAAGACAATAGCCTGCTCGTGAGTTTAATGCCGCTGACCCTTCTGTGCCCTCATTCAGTGAGTTTTGTTGAGTAGCTGCACACACACATTCACGGAGAACAGGTGAGAGCTGGAAAGGGGTAGAGCTTTGTCCGAAGCAGCATGACGAAGCCCAGGTGCCTGCAGCTTCCAGGTGACCCCCACTCTCGAGAAATCAGCAGGTGAAGGGACAGGAGAAACAGGGATTCAGCGTTTGGGGATCGCTGCATTTCTTTTTTAGCAGGCAATGACTAACACGGAAGAAGAAACGCCCCCATGGGTGGCCTCGTACCTTTCAGCTTGTCGGCCAGCAGGGCGGCTTCGTGCTCGGAGTAGTGCATGATGGCCGGTGGGGAGGGGGGCCGCAGCCGGTCCTCCTCCAGCTTGCGCCGGTGCCGCTCCTCGCGGGCGCGCATCCTCTGTTTGCATTCCCACTCGTAGAAGTCGTCCCTGGCCTGGGCAAAGTCCACGTGAAGGCGGCCTGAGTCCTTTTTGTCCGTGCTGGACCCTAATCGCATCCTGTAACCTGAAACCAATGGAAAGTCAGGTCACATCACAGTGGCCACACATTTAGGCCAAGCACTAACTTATTTCTTTGCCCTCACTAGGGACACCTTTCCCATAGGAGGTGGGAAACAGTTATCATTCTCCCCGGCAATCCTGAAGCTCTGCCAAGTTAAGGCTATTACAGATTTGGGGTTAAACACACCTCTGGGAAGTGTCTCAGAGGGTCGCTTACCCATCTTCCAAACCAGTGTCCCCAACAGAGGATGATCTCAAGAACTAGGGACTTGTCATGGTAACTCCTTCTTCCCTCTGGCTCCCAGGAAGCTCATAAACAGACTTGGCATGTATCCTTTTTTTCCTACCTTTTTATGGCCTTGATTTTGTATTTTCAATTTACTGTAACTCTATTGCATAGGTGGAATATAAGTAAATAAAGAGTATCTATGATATTTATAAAGATCTACAAAGTAAATTCCAAAACACCTCACTCACAGGCTATAGCTTAATTCCCCCACAAAATGATGCTGCTCAATTCTCTCCTGGCAGCTGCAAAAGCCACAATTACCAAGGCAATTTTGCAATGCTGTTTTATTTCCACTTATCCTCTGGGGCACTCAGGAGAATATTTTACCTTCAATCAGGAGGCCTCACCGCTGCCTTCCTCATAGCCCTGCAGCACCTCATCTGGCATGCAGCACCACACAAATTGTTCACAAAATCTTTGAAGGCCACAGGAGCCCTGTGCAAGAACCAAGAGCTAGACAAAAAAAAAATGGGCCTGGAAATCTTTGGGGGATTTATGTGAGCTACCCAACTTACAAAGATTATGAGCAGAAACTTGATCTAAGAAATCAACACAAACGGAACTGAAACTAGCTAGCCAGCCTAACTTCAAATGAAGAAGAGTTGACTTTGAGGTTGCTCTTCAGTTTGGGGTACTCAGATTTTCAGAACATAAATTCAGGTCCCAGCAGGCACATGGCTGCTGGGGGCCGCCAGAGGAGAGAGCAAAATAAGCACTTTTGCAGTGCAGGGGCTTTGCAAATGAGATGCAGCTGGAAATGCTAGGCTGTACTGTGCTGATGTTCAAGATCTCATAGTAGATTTCAATGGATTATTTTAGCATTTGGGGTTAAAACTCAGCTGAAAATCCTTGAAAAGGCTGGCTTCTCCCCAGGAGGCCACTTCACACCTTTGAAAAGTTACAAATAAGATAGTAGATCTCACATCTGATTCCTGTGATGCCATTGAACCCTTCTCACTGCTAGATTTTCAACAGTGTTATCTAAAAATGGGAAGATATAACAATACCAATCAAAACCAAAAACATCCAATCATAGATGTGCAGAATTAACACTAAAGCAAAATGTACCTTGGTTGTAGGCCATGGAAACTTAACAAGTCAGCAGGCCACGGTGATACGTACACAACAGCTGAGCAGGCAGGACTGTCTGAGACTGGCCAGCTGTCCCAACTGGCCAAGCAACTTTTCTCTGTTCATGTCCAGACAATAACTTTTTAAACATTTCTGGCTGTAGTAACACCCTCACTTTCACCGAAACATCATCATTAAAAGAGACCCTGATGAGGCTGAGTCTAAAATTAGCTTGGCCTTCAAATGTGAATGCGGTCCTAAAATTAGACAGGCCCTCCAGCTGGGCTTGGGCTTGCTGGAGCCTGCACACAGAGGGGGCAGCTTTACTTCCTTCCTGCCCTTCCAATTAATCAGCCTTTCACATCTTCCCAGGACTGACGCAGCAGCCTCCCTAGGACAAGGCTCGCTGGGAGGCTCCTCTGCACCCAGGCAGGGAGGCTGGAAGTGAGGCCTTGCTGCCTTCTCCTGGTGCAAAGAGGCAGACCAAGGAGTAACCATGGGTTTGCTGAGAGAAACAAGACCAGCGCCCAGGCTGGAAAAAGCATAGAATCAAGGCATAAATCAAGGAACACCTTTTGTATGCCTAAATTTGGGACTGTTCATCTTTGTCAGTGTCTTATGGGGCTTGTGATTGGTTCTAAACATTGTATTGTATTAATGTTGAAAAAGACCTTTGATCTACTCTAATCCTCTTGTTTAATCAGGTGGGGTAAAGTAATACAATTGACCCTTGAACAACATGGGTTTCAACTCCATGGATCCACTTATTAGGCAGATTTTTTTTCAACTGAACATGGATCAAAAATAGAGTATTCAAGGGACGTGAAACCCGCACATAGAAAGGGCCAACTTTTTGTATACTCGGGTTCCACAGGGTAACTGAGGGACTTCAGTATGTGTGGATTTTGGAATACGCAGGGGTCCTGGAACCAACCCTCAAGTATACCAAGGGATGACTGTAGTTTTATTGGTACAGCTATAATTAGAACCCAGGTTCCCAGAGCAGAGTTCCTGAGAAAGAATCAGTCCTTCTTTATCATCATTAGGATATATGTTAAAAACAACAATTTACTAAATGATCTCTATGTTGCAGGTGCCCTGCTAAGCACTTACTACCCATTATTTGATTTATTCCTCCTCACAATCCTAGGAGGAAGTACTGTTACTATCTCTATTTTGCAGATGAGCAAACGGAGGCTCAGAAAGAGGTCATCCAGGCCAAGGCATGTGAAACCCAGTGCCATGTACAGAACAGAATCCCCACTTATCTGATAGCTGTTTGTGTGTTGTAAAATGTCTTTATTCTATGCCTTGTCTTCCATCTCCATTTTGAAATGCTTTCAGATTTTTTTTCATATTGTAAGGTTTTACTGGAATAGGTTGTGAAGGTCTCCCTATCACTACCTAGCTCAAGAAGTCTCTGCGGTATTGGAATAACTTCAAGTCTTCTGGGGGGTTTGCACAGAATTTCATGGCAATAGAGGTTGACTACAGAAATTAAGTAAAACCTGGCAGTAATGTTGAGATGCTTGTTTTTTTCCTGTTGTTTTCCCACCTTCCCCCATTAGCTTTGCCTCAGGAATAGGGAGGTGAAATGCAGAACGCCAGACCAAAAAATGTACGTGGAGACTGTGAGGGAATGGCAATGAGTTGAATCTAAAAATATGTTCTTGTAAAGCCACCCCGTAATTCTTAGATTTGGCAAAGGCCTTGTGGAGAGACTCCATTCACTTGGTCCAACACCTGCAGAGTGGAAGGCAGCATTAGGCCTAATTTCAATATCTGTAAAACTCACCTATAAAAATTGGCACCAAAGAACAAGACTCAATGAACAGGGCATTATGATGCTGAGCCTTAGCCTAGGGCCCATGAACTACTCTTCTGCAAGGAACTGGTCTTGCTTTGGTACTCTGGTGTCTAGAAAGTGAATCCACTTCTGAAAAACTGAAATTATTCTGAGAGAGTACTTTATTCCCCTAGAGGATTACATCCAATAATAATAATGGCCCTTAGTACTCATAATATTGCTTTTCATCTAATAAGCACTTGAGAACATTAATTAGAAACTTGATGGAATTCCTAAAGACTGGATAGTGGGAAATTGTTCCTGCAGCGAGGTACATTCAGAGACTTAATATAGAGCTTCTGGCAGCCAAGGAAAAAGGAAGAATTCCTCCTTTTCCAGCCCCAAACTATGAGGACTTTATTGTGCATTAAGGCAAAAGGGAATAAGCTCATATTAACATCACAAAACATAACAAAATGCCTAGAAAACTCCTGATGTAATGCAAAGTACCAGAAAGGTAAATGGCTTTATCAACCATGAATTCCTCTGCAAAGCGAATGTGACAAAAATTCTTCTTGCTTTTCCGAATCGCTGTGATATCACCACACTGCTCAAAGACTTCTTGAATAATTTCCTCAGTAGCATTTTCTGGTAATCCTCCAACAAACACAGTCTTACACCCAGGAGGTCGTTCTCTTGTGGAAGGAGGTGGAAGATCTAATAATTACAACAAAACAGAGTTTTGTCTTTTATTTATTTACTCTCTTTTTCTGGTTCTCCCAGCAAAAGTAAAGCTTGCAGAGTAACTTTCTCCAGACTGAGTAATGGTAAATTTCTATACCAACTGACATTTATCCCCGGCTGTCTTGTTTCTAAATTCCTCTCCCCTCCTCCTCCCAACTTTTACTTTCTGTGTTCATTTCTACACAGAGTGGCTATGCTTGTCCGTGAACAAAGATAAAGCAAATGTTAGCATAATTTCATTTCTCCTTTATAATACAGAAGCCGAGAAAATGGAGGGAAAAAAACTTCACGAAGTACAAAACAGGATGAAATGACAACATGATGAAAAACCTCGGCTTGTTATCTGCTTTGTCTTGTTGCCAGATAAAGGAGCAACAAAGCAGAACATAGGAAGCATAACCTAAAAAAGCACGCACAATACTTACTTGGCTGTGAAACACCGTGCCTGAAAAAAAACGCTTTGTTATTATTCACATTTAAATAAGCAAACTATTAAATTTTGGGGAGGATGTATAAAAAGATAAAATGTACACTGTCACAACATTTTACCTAGTTTATATGTAGATTACTAAAGCAATCTCCTGAAAAGTCCATTTAAAAAAGGCAACACTGATTAATATGAATAAAAAAATCATAGCTATTTAAGTCCATAAATTTAGTATCTGAGGCTAAATTAAAAAAAAAATTCTGGCCCATTTACTTCGTCAAATGTATGTTTCCTTCAAGCAAATTCAATGTGATCCAGAAACTCTGAGATGCAAAGTTTCCCCCCAGCCCCCAAATTGCTAACTGCCAAATTAATTCAATTTTCCATCTAGCAAAAACACATTTCAGAGTTTTTCTCCCACATTTATGAAGATGGATGGAAGTGCTCACATATTTCACACTATGTTCCCCAGCAAATGCTAGACTTCACTGCATGCAAAAAGATTCCTAACACTGGATGTTTATCCCCAAATCCCACGTACTGGCTTCATAGTGTTGATTCAGCTTCTGGACAGACACATGGTCACATCCCCATATATTTGTTTTAATCTAGAGACAAAGGCCTTCTGTTGAACAGAGCCCCACTCTGTGCATCTACAGGTGAGTCACATCTGGAAATGAATGCAATGCTACTTAAAATTTAAAAGAAAAATTTGAAATGATGAGCAAATATTTCTCATTGGTGTTACTTACTTGGATTTTGAGGAAAAAGTGTACAGCTTTTGCAGTGGATTATTTCTTTGACAACAGCCACTTCTGTTGGTGGTGGGGGAGGTACCAGCCCTAGGCCTGGTATCATTGGGTTAATGGGGGTGATTCCAGTCATCATGTTGAGGCTTGGATCAAAGCCGGGGACACAGATTGAGTCTGTAAGGTACACAAGGTAACATTTTGACTGGAGAATCTTAAATCCATTTTTGTTGTAGTTGCCATTTTCTTGCAAAGATTATTTGACTTTATACTTTGTATTTTTTCAGGAATTTCTCCTGGCATATGACGTAGCATTATATAAAGCTATTCCAGAAGGATAAAGAAACAAAACAGAAAAGATGAAGCTAAAACTACATGAAAAGGAAATTATATTACTTAAAATATTAACATGGCAGAATAGAACACAGCTTATTAAAGTGTAAAATCATGCAACATGAAGCTTCGCTATTACCATGAATGCAATTTTGTTTCTTAACATTGGTGTATTGTTTATACTGCCTTATGACCCAGAATGTGGGAAGAATATCATTTAACAATGAAGTGCCTTATGAATCTAATTGTCAACCTGGTTTTATCAAAAAAGCCTTCTTACTCAAGTGGCCTAGATTTAGGAAAGTTCAATTTATTTGTGCATATTTTATAATAATGCATTCAGGTTCCACCTAACCTCTTTCCCCCAGGAAGAAAAAAACAAAACAAAACAGAGTGATTATAATTTCTACAGCTGGGTTAGATACATGCAGGAATAAAATTAGCTATACACATTTCTGGATTCTATTGGACAATCACAATTTCTTCCTATAATTCAACCAACAGATAATTAACCCATTCTTATGAAATCTTTCTGCCCTGTATTTAAAAAAAAAAAAAACTTGAAAATAGGAGGCAAAAAGGATGGGATTTCCAGTATAAACACTGAATTTTTTTAGTGTGATAATGAAGCAAGAAATTGCAAAGGTCATATGCAGGGTTTTTTTTTTTTTAAATTAAGTAAGAACTTTCTAAGAGTAGGGACTGGTAAAACACTGTACTAAGTTCCCAAGAGTAGCTACCTTCTTATGAGGGTTTTTCTGTTTGTAGAAAACAGATACTCTCACTGGTGCTGTGATAATGTTCCCAGGTAGACAGCAGCACAGATGCTACCAGGAGAGGTCATGGTGACCCTACAACTACTCTGCAAGGATGAAACTTCCTTCTTGTCTCTTACTCGCCTATCTTTTTCTCCCTCCACATCTTAGATCATGCCCACTCTTCCTTCCTACTGCCCTTTTGTTTTGGTTCTCATGTACAGCCTGTGCTTTAGGCACCGGCATGGCTTCACTCTTTGCTTGTCTGTGCTGAAAGGCTGGATAAGCCCAGAAGCAGATGAAATGACAGCCACACCCTTTGTTTACTGAGAAACTCCAGAGGATACAGGTGGCCTGGCAAAAACTTTTCCTTTCTGGGGAAATGTTTGTAGCATTCCTCCAGCTACCTTGGACATTTCCACTCCACCTCTGGGTTGGACAGAACAGTGTGATTCTGATCTGTAACCCCAAGAGGACTGCTGGGGTTATTAGAAACTCCCATTGGATTTGATAGTACACCAGCATGACTTCAGTAAAAGGAGGG
Organism: Daubentonia madagascariensis; assembly: GCA_023783475.1. Lineage (NCBI taxonomy): Eukaryota > Metazoa > Chordata > Mammalia > Primates > Daubentoniidae > Daubentonia > Daubentonia madagascariensis. The sequence continues at coordinate 7,744,001 of JAKFHU010000316.1, forward strand.
GTATTTTGGGGTTTGTTTTTTCAAAAAAGAATCTTAAATATAAATGCCAAACAAGCATTTTCTTTGAAAGTAGTCACCTTGACATTCTAGGCACTTCCTCTATGATTATGGTTCTCAGTTTCTTCATCTGGAATACGGGACTGTTTGACAGGATTATCTCCTGGAGCACTAGCACTCCAAGACTCCAGGATTCCACACTGACAGAGACAAGACTCAAACTCTGGTCCTTCATTTAATCCTCATAAAGTGTCACAGGTATTCTTCCCATTTTACAGATAAAGAAATTGGGGCATAAACCAGTTAAGTAAAATTTCTAACATCACAAAGCAAACAAATGGTAGAGTTAGAACAAGGGCCCAGGTCTCTGCCTCTATATTTAAACATGTATAAATATGACTATTTCAAAGTTTCCACTTAGAGTGACGCAACCTAACCATTCACCTGATGTGTCACTGATTCTAAAAATTTACTTTACTGTTAAAAAAAAAATCAAGATTTGTCCTGATGATCCAGATGCCAAGCCTAAAGAAGTTCCAGACCAGAATGGTGTTCAACATCATCATCATTAAAATAACATACTGGCCTCCAAGGTGAATATATGAGAAATAGAAATATAGGCAATGGGAATATTGGCATGTGTGTGCTTTTATTTAATCTCATTCCGTACACAGACTTCATCTGTTTCTTTCTTGGCCTGGCCCTCACTATCATGTGCCAACACAGGATGATTTAAGGCTGGAACCACTCAGGACTGCAAGCCCTGAAATGAGAGCCTTGTGAATTACAATAAGCAGATGTTTCCCATGAATGAGAAGAGCCGCTCAGTGCTGCATTCTCTCTTAGTTGTAACAGACTTCTGTTTTCTTTCTGAATAAATACATTTGTAAAAAATCTTCAGAAATGGGGACAAAAGACACCACTCTTGAGCAAAATATTTTAATATACAGCAAGAGTTACTTTGCTTTTCCTGTGACATCAATATGAAGAGACTCTAAGGTTTAATAAAATCTGCATGGTGAGTGCACTAGCTTGAAAAGAGCTTAGAAAGGAATTAACACTTAAATTATGCTGGACCTCAAAGGATCTGAGATTCACTATTTGAGAGGAGAAAGTAGGGAAGGATTAGACTGAAAAAAAAAGAACCCATTACTTTTTAACAATATATGTACAGGTGGAAATTGTTTTCTTAAACAGCACAGTAGCATATTATGCACTAACTCATTAAAGCAAGGGCACAAACTGAAAATCTGAGAAAGACACACACACAGCAAGACAAAGGTGAGAAGGGAGTGCAAACTCTAAGGGTGAGTTCTGTGTCTTGTTTGGAAAAGCTACCCTTGTGAACTTCAGAGATAATGAGTTGTAATTCTGCTCAGGGAAAAGAGGACTGCTTAAATCACAGCAAGAAAGAATCCAATTAAGTATATAGTAGAATTTTCTTTTAGAAACTGTACTTAAATGAGAGGAAGGGTTATTCATCTCGGACCGTGGCCCTGTCTGGCTCCTCTCTGTATTGCTGGCTCCAAGCAGGGAGGGGCCACGGCCAAAGCTCAGCAAAGGTTTCTTTTTGGTTGTCTGTTCCCTATTGGACAAGACAAAAACAAAAAACAAAACCCAAAATCCTGTTTACTGATTGATAGTCCAGTGTTTCATCAATTTGACGAGCATTTTTCGGAAGGCAGTTTTGTGTTTAGGATTTTAGGGGCACGGCAGTTGAATTCATTAATTAGCTAAATCATTCATTCAGCATTTCCTGGGCACATACTATTGCCAGGATCTGGAGTTAGACAGGTAACTGTAAGAAGTTCCCCACTTGGATTTGAGGAGAGAATAAAGGATGGGTACAGAACTCAGCAGAAGAGTCAGATATGTGAGCTGAGGCACTCACGGGACACAGAGGAAGGGAACTGCCCACTGAGAGAGAGTCAGGCTGGGGAATTCCAAATAATTTTCACGTCTCTCTCATGGTGTACAGGCGACCGTGTGGCCAAGATATATGGAGAGGCTGCAGGAGTTAGATCAGATCAGAAGGGATCTTGCTGTTCATGCTAGTGAGTTTGGGCTGGATTCTCACTGGAATGTCAGCCCCTCAAGGTCAGAGGTGCACCTGCTGGACAGAGCCCCATGCCCCGCCCTTCCTCCCTCCTCTTCTCTTTGTCTGCTGCCCCCTAGCCTTGGCTTGCTCCTTTCCTGCCCTTTCCAGTAGATGCCTCAGTAAAGAGTCTCATATTTGAGGTGAGAACCAGATTCCATTTGAAAGAAAGGCAATACGCGCCTCTTTCCAGGCAAGGCCAGACATAATAACTATGTTAGGTGCAGGCAGGGAGGCTGGGCTGAGGATGCAGCTGAGGGGACAGAGAGGTGTCAGTGCCAGGAACAAGTCTGGCCTAGAAGGAAGAACATAGTGTTCCAAGAGAATAATAAGAGAAAAGAGGGAATAATCAGGCTAACTGGTCTAGTCCCGGGCTGAGGGTGTCCTGACAGAGTGGCTGAACATAGAGATCATTAGTAGCAGACAAAATACAGGTCCAGGAAGAGAGGGCAGCTGCACTAGGGAACTCCATCCGCAGCTCACAGGGTCTGCACCACCCTGGTCCAGGGTTCAGACTCAGTCCAGGGGAACTGGAGTTTGCAACAACATCATGAGGTCACAGGTTGAGAAACACTAGGCTATCTGGCAGGTTACCTGAGCTGGGACTCATGCCAGAGAAGCAAGACAGGATCCAGACCCAGAGTGGAGGCCTGGGGTTTGGGGAAGGAGGCAAATACCCCAGTTATCAGACATGGAGCATAGGTCAGAGCCCAGCCAGCATAAAGTCTGCTTGAATGCCGAGTCTTAGAACACAAGGCTCCCGAACCCTCTCCCTCCTGCCTGGGGCCAGAGGGGCCCTCAAGTGCAGGGAGATGCTGAGCAAGGGAGGCCAGGCTCCAGGACTCATGCGGGGCAGAGAGACAGGCTGGAGGAGCTCTGACAAACATGCAATTGCACTTCTTCTTTTTCCAGAAGAATTACTGATTTAAAATATGACCTATCATCACTCTACAGAGAAGCCACATAATACATGAAGCCATTTTGTTTACCAGAAGTTTCGGATGGAGAAACTTTTTCAGAATAGTCTCCAATTGCAACTGACAAGTCTTGGTCTTCTATAAAGTCATTAAGTTCATGAACTCTTAAAGTAATGTTTTTGCTTTTTCATTCCATGTTCTCCTTTTCTCAAATATTCTTAAAAACAATTTTGTGTACAGTAGGAAAAGTGAATATTTTTTAAAAGGTGATCTTGAAGCCAAGGGATCTGGCACAGCTAGGTGACCTAAGACTGACTGGTTTCTTAACCTCTCTGGGCTTCACTGTGTTCACCAGGGGAATGTGAACATGAATACCAGACAGACTACTACTACGACAAAATTGGAGCATTCAAGAAGACCATCTGGCACAGGGTGAAAGTGGTGTATCAAAGTGCGAAGAGCCCAATTCTGCAGTCAAATATCCCTTAGACCAGGTCCTGGGTCTCCCATGCACTGGCTGTGTGACCTTGGGAAATTTAAGCCTTCTAAGCCTAATTTATAATATATGTAAAATAAAGAGAATAATATTTACTTTTTAATATTCTTATGAGGATTAAATGAGATAAAAAACAAAACCAAAGTGTTTAGCATAATGTCCAATAAATATTTGGTAAATAATAAATGGTAGCAATTATATACAAAATTGATAAATATTCTTATTCAATTGCATGTATAATAAATATTTATGTAACCTCACATAAATATAATGTTATTAACATTTAATATACATAAAGCAGGATATGATGACAACAAAGTATTTCATCTGGCAAACATCTGAGTGTCCATTAAGTGTTGGATGTTGTGCTAGGTCCTTTGCATGCAAAGACGTTGTAAGATATGAGCCCTTCCTTCATGGATGTGACAATCCAGTGATGGAAACAACCTAGTAGGAAATGACAATACAGTATGACACCAACTATGAGACATTTAAATAAGAGGTGCTACAGAAACACAGAAAAGAGGGATATCTAAGCCAGTCTGGGATAGGGGGGTAATGGGTTGACTTATGTTTCCCCCCCCTAAAAGATATGTCAAAGTCCTAATCCCCCATACCCATGAATGTGACCTTATTTGGAAATAGGGCATTTGCAGATGTAATCAATTTAAGATGAGTTCATACTGGATTAGGGTGGGCCCTATCTAATATGACTATAGTCCTTATAAGAAGAGGAGAAAAGACACAGAAAGACACACAGGGAGAACAACCTATCATGACTGGAGATATTCAGCTGCAAGTCAAGAATCACCAAGGATCAATTGCCAGCAAACACCAGAAGCTAAGAGAAAAGCATGAAACGTTCTTCCCTAGATCCTTCAGGGAGAACATGGCCCTGCCGACATCTTAATTTCAGACTTCTGGCTCCCAGAACTGTAAAAGAATAAATTTCTGTTATTTTAAGCCATCCAGTTTGTGGTACTTAGTTACGGCAGCCCTAGGAAATGATACGGGGGTGGGGGGTAGCAACAGGGAAGGAATCCTGGAGGGGGTGACAGCTGACCTGGTTCCTAAAAACAATTATGTCTGTATATGCAATGGACATGTAAAAAAGTATCCTCAAAATATACTTATTGGGATCATAAATACAAACATGTTTCTAAATGTTCTCTTAGAAGAAATGTTCAAAACCAATTCCCTGGAGGCAGAACTGCTCTTAGGTTTTCTCTATGTGAAAAAACAAACTCTGAAGATGGCTACATATTTGTTAAGAACAAATCAACCACACAGATTATGTTAACATAATAGTGTATTTTATAAAGTAAGTGAATGCCTACAAGCAGGATCTTTAAGAAAGTGAAGTTGAAAATGCTTTTGTGATCTTTCTAAAGAGATCCAAAGGCAGAGAGGTATGCTTTCCATTTAAACCCAAGAAGTATATCCACAGTGAGCCCCTGCCGTGCACACTTTATAAACAAAGACCTTATTCCATCAATAAAACCCTCTGTCTCCTCTGACTGGTGAAGCAATACTGGCAGAATGGAGGAATACAGCCGTCAACAGCTATTTTAAGTACTGTTGACTTGGGTGAGATTTGTGTGCATGTTTGAAAATATGATACGACGTGAAGTGAAAAGAATTTCAAAACTTCTGACCAACACTGGCACAGAGAAAAACTGCTCAAAGAAGTCTGTCAGATCTTTCCAGCAACCTGTGTGTGCAGAGCACACACTTGAAAACCAAATATGTTTTGAGAGAGCAGGAAGTAAGAGCTTATCAAAGGTTCTGTAAAACTCACACTGGGGACCAGGCAATTTGAATTCAATGCCAGTGCAGTTTCTGTACAGAGGCCTGGGCTGTCACACTCAGAGCAAGTTGCTCCATGTTTCTTGGACCCACTGAAACACACTCTTAAAGACACAACGGGCCTTGCAGCTGAGGCGTGAAAACCACACTGGCTTATGGCACTCAGGCAGGCCAGGAGGGGCTCACTTTGACAAGGACCTAACCAAAGATTATGAGATTTCAAAGCTGAGAGAGACTTGAGCATTACCTAGTCCTACCCTCTTGATTTGAAAATGAGAAAATTGATGCCCAGAGAGGTTAAGTAACTTGCCCAAAGTTACACAGTGAGTTAAGAGTGGAGCTGCAATTGGAATGAAGAGTCCTGCTGCTGCTTTCATCATGCAACTGAGTTTTCTGACCCCTCTCCACCTTGCCTCCCTTTGGATGTCTCGAGTGACAGTGCATTCACTACCTGCCCACACAGCCCATCTCATTTCCTAATGGTTTTCATAAGGAGAAATTTATCCCTCATACCCTGACTTGGGACCTAATAAGCTGTAGTTAAATCCATTGTCCTTATTCTGCACTCCTGAGTTCCTACCACAAGTCTGATTCTCTTTCACCATCATTGCTGGTCAAATCCACAAAGAAAACTCAGAGGAAAGCTGAGTCTTCTCCCACCCAGCCTCAGCACCCCCTTCCCTCAGTTCTTCCATGTAGGACTGCCCTTCTCAAAAGAAGACAGAATAATGGCCAGCAAACATATAAAAAAGGGCTCAACGTCTCTAATCATCAGGGAAATGCAAATCAAAACCACAATGAGATATCACTTAACTCCAGTGAGATTGGCTCATATCAAAAAATCCCCAAACAACAAACGTTGGTGGGGATGTGGACAGATAGGAACACTCATACACTGCTGGTGGGACTGCAAATTAGTACAACCTCTATGGAAAAGAATATGGAGATACCTCAAAGAATTAAAAGTAGAATTACCATTTGACCCAGCAATCCCACTACTGGGTATTTATCCAAAGGAAAAAAAGACATTTTATAATAAAGACATCTGCTTGCGAATGTTCATAGCAGCACAATTCACAATTGCAAAGATGTGGAAACAACCCAGGTGCCCATCAATACACGAGTGGATCAATAAAATGTGGTATATGTATACCATGGAGTATTACTCAGCAATAAGGAACAATAGTGAATTAACACATCTGGTATTATCCTGGTTGGAGCTAGAACCCATTCTTCGAAGCGAAGTGTCACAGGATTGGAAAAACAAGCACCACTGGTACTCACCATCAAACTGGTACTAACTGATGAACACTTACATCACACAGGACAAAAACATTCATCAGAGGGCGGTCGGGCGGGAAGGGGGTGGAAGGGATGGGAAAAACTCTCACTGAATGGATGCAGGGAGCACAGTTTGGGGGATGACCATGATTGTGGCTCTGACACGGGCAGAACAGGGGCAATGTGTATGGCCAAAGTGTTGTACCCCCATGATATTCTGAAATAAATCTTTAATAAATAAATAAATATAAATAAATAAATAAATAAAAATAAAAATGTTTGGTTGGGAACGCAAAATTTTAACTTTTTACATAGTATTATTATGAAAAAAAAATACAAATAAAAAAATAAATAAATAAAACCCCCCTCTTCTAGGGTTAGCCATGAAAGGGGCCAGGAAGCTTACCAACCAATTAGCAGTGGTCTCTACCTTTCTTAGTTCTGAACTCTCTACTTTTTTTTTTACTATGTTTAAAAGCAATGGTCACATTCCATGCTTGCTTCGTGCCAGGCCTGCACTGAAAGCTTCACATCATCTCACCACATGATTCACAGAGTTGACAAACGCTGAATGACCTCATTCAGCTAAAACAAACACGTCTTGCCTCTGCAGGATGACGTCCTTATGCAACTTTGCAGTTGACATTTTGAAACTAAATGAAGGACTTTGCATTTTCCAATTAATTTTCCACAATCTGTCTTCCTAGGTTCTCCTCCTGTCTTGAATTTTCCCTCTCTTGACCTCGATATCTATAAAATGGCTAGATGGTCCTTTTTAAAAGTTCCTGCCCCTTCTAATTCACCAGAAAAATTTCTTCCTGCAGGTCAGACTCAGCCACAGAGGGGGAGAAGATCCTCCCATTGCCAGTCTGATAAACTATTAGCTGCTTTTCTTGCGGGTTACAAACTATTAGCTGTCTGGAGCTTGGAGTTGGTACATGGAGCATGTTCTCATCTCCTTCCTCCCTCCGGCCAGGTGGTTAGTACTTTGCTCTCACCAAGATATTGTTTCTGTTGTTTCCCTTCCTTACCTTTGCCCCAAATGTTCTCCAGGTTCCCTGCACCCTTGGGCTTGTGAATTCCAGCACTTGTAGAAATATCTCCTTAGGCAAATCCACTTAAATTCTTTCCCCCAACATTTATTTCTTCTGAACCTTTTGTTGTTGATTTCCAGTTTTAAAAGCCACTGCCAAGTCTCAGGGATGCACATGGGATGGCCCTTAATTCCCTGTGTAAGAAGCCCCTGTGTAACATACTAAGTTATTTTCCCTGCTCTATGGCCTACTGGTGGCCTCTCACTTGTTTCTAAGTCTTGTCTGAATGTACGCCATAGCAAACTGCTGAGGGGATCCTGGGCATCTATTCTACTCCATTCCCATTAAATACTTTCAGGCAGGTCAAGTAACCTCAGGGTTTGGCAGTTTCTTTTAACGGCACCACCGCTTCCTCTCATACCTGGTTTACAACCTCTGTAGGTAACCACACCCAGTCACCTGCCAAACCCTCTCAGATAAACCTACCTTGGAAAGGACTTCTGTGTCATCTTCCTTTTGTTCCCCATTGCTAATTTAGGTTCTCATTAGTTCTCATCTGGAGTACTGCAAAAGCCTCTTTTTGTTCCCCAAAACTGCAGCTTCTACATCTTCCTCCCCGTCTCTTGCCCCTTCCTCCCTACTTCTGTTTTTCCTTCCTCTGCTCCCTCCCCCATGCCCCTCTCACACCCTGGACCTGGCACCAGTGAGTGATGCACAGGGGAGAACCATGAGAATAGGTCCTAATTGGAGCCTCTAAATTACTTCTTTCAAACTTTTCACATTCCTATCTCATTAGCCGATGATTAATTTTCTCTATATATTATGTTATGTGACTTTGTACAGCACGGCTGTTATATAATGATGGAAAAAAGAAAAAAAAAAGGACTGGATGGTCTCTTGGTGTTCTCTGCTTTGTCCCAACTGACAAGCTCATGGTGCAGGAGCAGACAGCAGAGGCAAGAAGGTACTGAATCTTGAGAAATATGTTTGAATATTCAGTCAAACACCTAAAAAGTACTTTTTATAAAGATGTAATTTTTATAAAGAAGTAATTTTTATAAATCTATTTATCCATTTATCTATCTTTCTAAGGAGTAGGGACTACATGTTGAAAGGCTAAATAATTTATGTCAACACATTTCTTTTTGGCATTCAATGCCTCCCTGCTCTATGGAACTGTTCCCTTTATTTGAAGTCAGGGTAACAGCTTTACATCAATAACCATACTGATATAAAGCCCACTGTAGTCAGTGGTCATAACAGCAGAGATGGTATTTCACAGCATGTAAATGTCTTTATAGGGATCTTCCCTTTGAAACCTGAATCTTTCCAAGGCAATATGCAAGGGCTAACCTTTTCATTTTATTTATTAACTTTAGTTTCAGTTTATAAAGGCATCTGAGAGATAGGTAACATCTCATAAATTTAAAAAAGAACACAGGAAAACTTATTCAATATTTAGCTTTAAAGAAAACGTTCATATCATATTATTTTAAACAATTTATGTAGGTTTCAATTTAAACTTACTGTTTGAATGGATTGAAACAACACAGAATTGGTCTCTTTAAAATCAGCATAGAGCTGTAGACTTGAAGAGAAAATAGAGCCTGTTTTAAAGGTAAACACATCATGAGAACTCCTAAAGGAAATTACAAATCATGTGTGGTTTTAAAATCATATACTAATCTAATATTAATTTAATTTTTCCACTAGTCTGTGCAAGCAAGGAAAATTCAGTGACTTAATTATCACCTTCTCTCAGGGTCCAACATAGTCCTTGACACACAGTAACACCTTCAATAAATATCAGTTAAATGAATGAAAGAAATTACAAAATTTACAGCATTTACAGAGTTTACCCTAAAGGTATGAGACAAAGTAATATTTGGTTGTTTAATCCACAATGTCACAGTATAAATTCATATACAATTCTAAGCAAATGATACCTGGCATTCGTTAGACTGCCCTTATTAACTGAACAATAAGAGACATGAGGGTTTTTCTTAGTTATTCCTCTTAATATCATTGGAAAATGATGATGATTGTTACTTACATTTTATAGACAATGAGGCTAAGAGGCACAGGAGTGAGGATGTGCTCAAGACCACAGAAAAATGGACAGGACTGGTCTTTGAGTGCTCGTGAATATGGCATCTGTGAGGCAGACCTCATACTTACCCTCCCGCCAGCTCATGGCTGCAAGAACACAGGCTTAGTCTTAAAGGAATGAGGTAGAGGGGCAGGAAGGTAAGTACAGTCTCATTTAAATCTATACAAGCTCATCTTGTATCTTTCAGCTTAGGATTGCTTGGAAAATTCAGCACAGAAATGGGGACAGGATAGGACAACTCAATTCCACGCCACAGGGGAATGCTACAATCTAACAGCAGTGTAAGTAAAAGGCAACCTAAGGAAAACGAGTTTATAAAAGAGGTAAAAATAAAATCTTTGCCCATCTACCATGAAAATTTTAAAGAAGAAGTATAAACCATATGCAAATACAACAATCTTCAATTCTATACTATGGTGAGATAGAGAAAATAAAGGAACTGTAGATTCTCGATAGAAATTTGGAAGTAAGAGGAAGAAATTGAGTTGAAGATAGAAAGAAAAGAGAGAGATCAGAGGGAAAGGCAGCGACAGACAGGTGGAGGGACAGTCTGAGTCCCAGGTGCAAGGGCAGCCTCCCTTTCCTGCCCAACTGACTAGCCAGGGTTCTTAATCTGCAAAAGAGGACTACAAAGAGTATTTGCCCCTGACAGGATTGTTCTTAGGATTATGAGTTAAAATATGTAGAGGGCTTCAAAGATTACCTGGTACACAGTAATCACTCAATGCCTATTAGCTATCACTTTGATGAATATTGTATATATTTGTGTGTGTGAGTGTATGCATGTGTGTATTACATTGTATTTGTGCTACAATACTGCTCTAGTGTCCTTCCTTTAAAAAAAATAGCATATCTCACTTCTCTGTTGCCTTTTAAGTTCTTGTTTTATTATCTATCCTAATTTCAAGAAGTAATTCTTTGGGTGGAAATCAGGAGGTCCTCTGGGTAAACAACTGAGGAGGCAGTGCCAGACAGTTTCTCTACAGGAGAAATTTCTCCAAGGGAAATTAGAAAACACCCCTCTCTCCCCTCTCCCCCAGGTCCCAAGATGTTTTTCTGTGTCTGGAAATGAGAGTTGCAGCATTCAGAGCTGTCTCCTGTCTGCTTTTTCTGCCAGGAAGATTAGGTGTTGTACCTAAATACACCAACTGCGCTCGTTTGTAATCCTATTTTATTCATCTAAACGAATGTCTATTTTAAGCTTCTTCACACACACGAACACATGTGTCTTTTTAATAAATTAAAATTGAACAGAACCAGACTTTTGGAAATACTTTGTTACATATAAGGGCCTGGCCAGATTTAAGTAGTTACACGTTGATGTGCATTTTGATTTAGAAAGCACCAATGCCAAACACACTCCCCATAGCCTGTCATTTCTGGCAACACCCTGAGTAATTCCAGGGGCTAATTTTCAGAGAAGTAAATTAAGGGGGAATAACTTCACTATCAAACTGCCATTTAAAACTAATTTAGCCTTTTGGGCTGAGTGTAGTATACTACACTGAGGAGCCTTACTTAATGACTTGTTTGGAAAGTGCTTTCCCCCACAGCATCACCCCCCCAACAGCAGAAACTCAGAGAATTAATTTCCAGCATGAAAAACACACCCCAAACTTTTTTTTTTTTTTTTTCCTGGAGAGTTCCAAGTTAAAAGCAGAGACTATTGCCAAGATTTTCATTTTAAATTACTTATTTTCTGCCTTTTGTTCTTCGCTCAGAGGGGTCTATATCTCGTTCTCACTCCCAGAAAACTCCTAGTTTTGAATGGTTACTCAACCTTTATGCAATGCTATATTCCCCAAATCCTTTATCAGTTATTTAATAAGCTGTTCCTCATGACATCTCTCTAATACGTTTTCCCCTCCACAGAGGAATAAGGAAGTTGAGGTCTGGAGGACTAAAGACATTTGCCCACAGCGTCACTGCAATCACAGGCGAGCAGAGGGTGACCCACACTGTCCTGAGCACAGTGAGAGTCTACTTGCTTGCAGTCTTCAGGGAGGCGCAGGGCAGAGGGGAAGAAGTAGGAGCCACCCGATTTGGCATTTAGTTCCACGTCCACCCCAGGTTCCTCATCTCAGATGTAAGGCTGAAACCTGCCCCGCTTACTTCACATTGTTCTTATGAGTACCAAATTATATGACAGACTTTTATGTGCCAGCAATTTACAAACAAGGAATCAATACACAGATATAAATTAAAGTTAGGATTTTTTTCTATTTCAGTGGCCTCTGGGGCTCCACAATGGTGCTAAGTGCCTAACTTGTGCAGAAAGAAAATTCAATATATTATTCAGTATATTACTGAGCTTTAAAGCATATACAGAAGCATGACAGGTGAGAGAGGGAGAAAAGGAGGGAGGGAGAATATGTGTGCATGTGTTGTATCCTCATGCTTCTCATGGTAATCCATGCTTCTGAGCAGAACTATGCCATTGTTCATGTTAGGGTCAGCCAGTAAGTTTTGGTTTTGTTTTTTGTTTTTTAAGAGATAGGGTCTCTCTCTGTTGTCCAGCCTGGAGTGCAGTGGTGCAATCATAGCTCACTGTAACCTCAAACTCCTGGGCTCAAGCAATCCTCCCACCTCAGCCTCCCGAGTAGCTAGGACTATAGGTGCATGCCACCATGCCTGGCTAATTTTTAAAAATTTTTTGTAGAGACAGGGGTCTTGCTATGTTGCCCAGGCTGGTCTTGAACTCCTGGCCTCAAGTGCTCCTTCCTCCTCGGCCTTCCAAAGTGCTGGGATTATAGGCCTAAGCCACCCCGATTGGCCCAGTAAGTTTTACATCTGGGAAAACTGAGGAGCAGAGTGGCATATTGCCCTAGGTCTTTCTGATATATTTGCTCATTCAACATTTATTAATCACCTACAAGGCTGCTAGGCATGTGCTGGATGCTGGGGGCACAAAGGTAAGTCAGGATTCCTGGCCTAAGGTGCTCCCAGTCCCCTGTGATACAGACACATGGGTACATGCTGCATTAGAAGTGGCAGCATAATTAGGGAGGTATACCAGCACCTATGCCATCATCCTGAAAAGAGCCTGACTATACTCTGAACTACAAGCGGTCTTCCTCAGTGAAAGTATCTATCTAGCTAAGCCACTGTGTCCCTAAACCCAAGCACAGAGCGCTTTGTAAGCATATACCCAAGTCAGAAGCCAGCTGCCCCTTGGGCCCCAGCCACATTTTCAATAGAAGTCATTTTTAGTGCATTTATCAAATGACTTTTGGGGGCAGAGGACTGTTGGATGCTTTATGATTTATCTTTCTTTATATTATTTACCTTTCTCCTCTTCTTAACACAGGGGCAGTCTGGATCAGTGGGCCTCCTTTAGGCAGAGTTTACATCAAAAGTGCCCATGGTGTGGAGGACCAAGGTTATAAAGGAGAGAGAGTACAGGGCTAGCTAATCTATATCTGCTTGTTGCAACTGAACAGGGAATTTACATTTGCTAGAATAGCAAGATTAGACATGTTAGCTTGGGCATTCATGCCCTTACTCAATTAAGTGTTTTTGTTGTTTTGTTTGTCTTTGGTTTTTTTTACTGTAACAAAAAAAGATCTTCACATTGGTTTAAATACATTTGGTCAGCCAGTCAAAAGAATTGTAAAACTGTATCACAAGTATTTAACTTCCTTCCATCACAGAGTGATGGGGCAGAGACATGAAGGAAGTGAATCATTTCAGCATAAAGATTAAACAGAGCTAAGTTAAACTAAAATAAAACAGAACAACCTGGGAGGATGTTTCAAGTGTGTATCCTGGGCATTTATCCTGGGGCCTCGTCTATTCAGTATTTTTTCTTGATGTCTTGAACAAAGACCCTATGATGCACTCATTAAATACTCACCATCATCAAGTACTTGTGTTGAAGGCATATGCTAAGGAACACAAAAAGGTTAAAGACAAATGTTTGGGCTTCATACTTTGAGAGGGACAGAAACTTTCAGAGAAAATAAAAGTGAAAAATGAAAAGTACCTTAATTTATTGAAAAAATCCTAAAATGAAATGAAAGGGCTGAAAGTACTCCCAGAGGTACACGACTGACACAGCCACAGTAGATTATGGAAAGAAAGTCGTATGTGTAAGAGGTAAATCCTAATCCCAGAGGACAATGTCAGAGAAATCAAGTCCTACAAAGTGTCCCTCACACTGTCCTCCATGGCCACCATCTGTCAAGGGGCAGTGCCAGGCCAGCTCTGGATTATTATTACGGAGAGAAATATAGGTTGGGAGAATCCAGGCCAGATGGACTCCTGCCAAGCTCTTCTAATTGAATTCTGGCACCTCTCCCCTTGCCTCAGCCCTCCACACCTGGCTTGGCTGGCCTGACTTGCACTGGCCTCTCCTGTGGCCATGGACACCAGCTCCCTTTTGGACAGACTTTACATCAGCCTGGCCAGAGATTTTCTTAGCCATGATGCTTAATGCCCAATTTTTCTCTCCTTCCCTGCTATGGTTTGAACACGTCCCCCCAAAGTTCATGTGTTGGAAATTTAGCATTGCCAAGCATTAAGAGGTGGAGCCTTTAAAAGGTGATTAGGTCATGAGGGCTCCACCCTCTTGAGGGATTAATGCTGTATGGCAGGAGTGGGTTAGTGATCATGGGAGTGGGCTCCTGAGGAAAGTATAAGTTTGGCCCCCATTCTCTCTGTCTCACATGCTCACTTGATTTTCCTCTTCCCACCATGGGATGATGCAATAAGAAAGTCCTCACCATATGATTGAGCAGATGCTGACGCCATGCCCTTGGACTTCTCAACCTCCAGAACTGTGAGCCAAATAAATTCTTTTTCTTTATAAATTACCCTGTCAGTGGTATTCTGTTGTAGCAGCAAAAAATAGACTAACACACTTCCCACCTAACAGTTGCAATTCTTTTGTATCTTTTCGAAACAAATGAAGCTCCTGGGTATAGTCCCTTCCTTTTTTGGGGGGAGAATTGCCCTCTGAGTAAGAATGTGCTATTAGTAGAACACTGCGGTTGGCCTTGAGGACTCTAGATGGATCATGGAGGAAAATGTGGGAAGGGGAAGGGTACTCATTTTAACCACGTATTCTAGGTGCCAGGCAACATGCTCGGCACTTTCACATACCGTAGATTTAATCTCATTTAATCTTTAGGACAACAGTGCAGGGGAAGTTAAAAAATGGAGAAAATTTAAGTCAAGTGTTAGCTAGAAGTGGCAGAGTTGTAACTCAAACCCAGGTCAGTCCTATTGCAAAGCTCTTTTTGTCTCACCAGGGCTATCAATGACAAGACCCTAAATTGGATGGATTATGGAGTTTAGCTACTACATAGGACAGCACTGACCTTTAGTTGGTAAACACCAGTATGGCCATATCACTGTCTTAGGCCAGTTCTGTTCTGTTTGGTCAGTGCCCAAGACCTATCAGTTGTTAAATATTTGGGTATCATAGTTGCCCTTATCAAAATGAAATATGTGGCAAATAACAAATATTTGACTTCTACTTCTGGCAAGGAGAAAGTAAGAGTGACTGGATATGCTCTCCCACCTGAAACAACTAAAAAGCCAGATAAAATATATGAAACATGGTTTTCTGATATTGGATGTCAGGCAATGCAAGACAATGATTCCTGAGGGAAGAGGAACAAACAAAGTGAGGTACATGATTGTCCCAGCTTACTGCCAGGAGGGTTTCCAGGCTATAGCAGAGTGAGGAGAAACCCTGGAAGAGTCTGACAGCCTACTTTAGTAAAGACACAGTTGGCAGTTTGGGGAGGCCAAGGCAGCCTAGAGTTCACAGGGCAGAGTACCAGAGAGAAGAGAATGGCGCAAACACACGCAGGCACACGTGCATGCGTGCATACACACACCCCTCAGAGATCTAAAGAATCTAAAGAGGGTTTGCCTCGAGTCTTCAGCTGAGGACTAATCAGTGTATGTATGTGAAGAAACTACACAAGGCTAGGAAAAGGCTACAAAAGGATTAGAAGGTCACAGAAGGCTGGGAGGAGTTCTACTCTCAGTGAGAGTAGAAGAGCCTGTAATTCACAAGGTATCAGGTAGAATACTCAGAATAGCATTGCCTCAGTAGTAGGGCAAAATTAGCTCTAGATTAAAGGCTGCTGTGATTGCTTATAACAAAGCTTAAAAGTAAACTTCAAAAGGTTCAAACTGCTTCTCAGTAATTTATATGTATCCTAGAATAAACCTCAAGGATATTTATAGGAAAACAAAAATATCTAGCACCTAACAAAGTAAAATGCACAATGTCTAGCAACCAGTGAAAAATTACCAGATGTGATTGGCTAATCCCCAAACCTTTGAATATGTTACTTTACATGTCAAAGGGAATTAAGGCCACAGATGGCATTAAGATTGCTAACCAGCTGTCCTTCTGATAGATTATTCTGCATTATCCCAATATAATCACAAGAGTTCTTAAAAGGGGAAGAGGGAGGTAAAAGAGAAAGTTGAAGTAATCTGATGGAAGGAGGATTCAACTCACCATTGCTGGCTTTGAAGATGGGAGGGGGCATAAGCCAAGGAATGCAGGCAGCCTCCAGAAGTTGGAAAAGGCAAAGAAACAGATTCTCCCCTGGAGCATCCAGAAAGAAATGCAGCCCTGATTACACCTTGATTTTAGCCTGGTGATATCTGCAACAGACTCCTAACCTACACTACAGAACTGTAAGATAATAAATTTGTGATGTTTTAAGCCACTAAGTTTGTGGTTACTTGTTAGAGCAACAGAAAAAAATAATATACCAGGCATACAAAGAAGCAGGAAAATGTGACCCATAACTCTGTTCCATATTTTCAAAAAAGTAGAAGGAAGACTGAACATGTTAAATTAGAATTTGGAAAATAAAGACTCAAATTGAACTTGTAGAGAGATGAGAAGTAAAATGTGTATGTAATTCCATACACTGCATGGAATTAGCAGCAGATTTGACATTTAATTAAAAAATCAGTAAACTTAAAGAGCAGCAATAGAAACTATCCAAAATGAAACATAGGAAGAAAAAAGACAACAATAACAACAACAAAATGAACAGAGCATAAAAGAGCTGTGGGACAACAAGCAACCTAATATATTAAATTACCTGAAGGAAAAGGGTGGGGCCAGAAAAAATATTTGAAGAAATAATGGCTGGAGATTATCAAAATTTGATAAAAACTATAAACTCACAGATCTGAGAAGCTCAAGAATATAAGGCACAAGAAACATGAATAAAAGTATATGAATACATCATAATCAGGTTACTTAAAACCAGTGACAAATTCTTAAAAGCATCCAGAAAAAAGGCATATTACATACAGAGGAACAAAGATAAAAATGAGAGCATATTTATTGTTGGAAACAATGCAAGCCAGAAGACATATTTGAAACAAAAAAGAATCTTTTCTTTCACTAGGTTCTACATTCAGTGAAAATATCTTTCAAAATCTTTAAAAATGAAAGTGACAGAAAAACTTTTTCACACATAATAATCTGAAAGAATCCATCACCAGCAGATCTAAACTATAAGAAATATTAAAAAGGAAGTCCTTTAGGCAGAGAAAAATGATATAAGATATAAATCTTGATCTACACAAAGGCATAAAGAACATCAGAAATGGCAAATATATGGTTGGGTAGAAAAAGTATTTTTTAAATCTGTTTTTAAACTCTTTAAAAGATAACTGACTGAAAAGAACAAAAATGCTAACAATATATTTTGGGTTTATAATACATGTAGAAGTAAAATGTATAACAGCAAATAGCATATAGGACAACAGTATAGTTCTTATACTACATGAAGTGGTAAAACAACAAAGGAGATAAAATTGAAATCATAAAGACACTCAATCCCAAAGAAGGCAGAAAAATAGGAAAATTGGAATAAAAACATAATGGTCAAATAAAATCAATTATTAAGATTGATTTTAACTTAATCATACTGATAATCATATTAAATGTAAATAGTCTAAATACCCCAATTAAAAGGCAGATCATTAGACTGGAGTAAAAAGAGGTCAATTCATCAAGAAAACATAACAATCCCAAACCTTTTTGCACAGATAACAGGACTTTAAAATACACAAAGTAAAAACTGATAGAATGGAAAGGTAAAGTAGACAAATCTGCAATAACAGAAATTTCAACCCTCTCGATAATTGCAGGAACAAGCAGACAGAAAATCAGTAAGGATATAGAAAATTTAAATAATACTATCAACCAATTTGACCTAATTGACAGAAATCAAGCAGGCGGAAGGTGGAGAAGGGGAGGGGCAAAAACCTACCTAATGGGTACAATGAACACTATTCAGGTGACAGGCACACTTATAGCCCTGACTCAAGTATTACAAACGCTATCCATGTAACAAAAACATTTGTACCCCCTTAATGCTATATTTTGAAATAAAAATAAAAATAAAAAGAGAAGAGAAGAAAAGAAAAAGAAAAAAAATACTCCATCCAACAAAAACAGAAAACACATTCAAGTGTACATTGTACATTTACCAAGACAGGCCATACTCTGGGCATAAACCAAACCTCAATAAAATTACAAAGACAAAAATCATACAAATTAATGTTCTCAGACCACAATGGAATTAAATTAGAAATTAATGACAGAAAGATATCTGGAGAATCAACAGATAATTAGAAACTAAATAACAAATTCTGAATAACCTCTTGGTCAAAGAAGAAACCAAAAGGGAAATTAGAAAGTATTTTAAATTAAATGAAAATGAAAACATAGCACACTAAAATTCATGAGATGCAGCTAAAGCAGTACTTACAGAGAAGTTTATGGCTCTAAATGCTTATATTAGAAGAGAAGAAAGGTCTCAGATCACTGACCAAGGCTTATACGTTAAAAGAACTAGAAAAAGAAGAGCAAATTAAGCCTGATATAAGCAGAAAAAGAAAATAATAAAGAGCAGGAATCAGTGAAATACAAAACAGAAAAACTATAGAGAAAAATCAATGAAACCAAATGCTAATTCTTTGTGAAGATCAATGAACTTGATAAGCCTCCAGCCAACCTTTTCCAGGAAATAAAAGAGAGAAGACACAAACTACTAAAAATAGGCATGAGAAAGGTAACAAAACTACAGTTCCTACATATATTATAAGTATAAAGGAACATTATGAAAAACATTTGTGTCAATAAATTTGACAACTTAGATGGAATAGATTCTTTGAACGACACAAATTACCGAAGCTCTCACTATAGGAAAAATAATCTATATAGCTCTGTATCTACTAAAGAAATTGAATTTGTAGTTATAACTATTCCCACAAGGAAAGTCCAAGCCCAGACGACTTTACTAGGAAATTATACCCTAGTACAAATTAAATATTAAGGGAAAAATAATACTAATTCTACACAAACTCTTCCAGAAAATTGATGAAAAGGAAATACTTCCCAATTTACTTCATGCTTTCAGCATTATCCTGATACCAAACCAGACAAAAACATGAGAAGAAAAGAAAATTATAAACAATATCATGAAATTTGATACAAAATTTTAAACAAAATTTTAGCAAATTGAATCTAGTGATCTATATAAAAGACCATCATGACCATGACCAAATAGGTTTTATCCCAGGAATGCAAGGTTGATTTAACATTTAAAAAATTAGTCAACATAATTTACCAAAGTAGTAGACTAAAAAAGAAAACAACACACGTGATCATCTCAGTAGATGCAGAAAAAGCATTTGACAAAATCCAACATCCCTTCACTTAGCAAACTAAAAATCAAAGAAACTCCCTCAATCTAAATAAAGACAATGTATTTACAACCTACAGATATGCTCATATTTAATGGTGTTTCCTCATAAGACCAGAAATAAGGCAAGGATATCCACTTTTATTCCTTCTATTTAGCTATTAACATATGTGACAACATGGATGATTTTCAGAGTAACTATACTGAATGAAAGAAGCTAGAAATCGAGTACATTCTGTACAGCTTCATTTATATAAAAGTCTAGTAAATGTAAAATAATTTATAGAGACAGAAGATCACAGATTGCCAGAGGATTAGGGTGGATGGGAGAGGGGTAGGAGGGTAGGTAGGAGGGAGAGATTACAAAGGAAAAAGGAAATCTTTTGGTATGACTGATATGTTCATTATTTTGGTTATGATGATTTCACAAGTATATATATATGTCAAAACTTATCAAATTGTAGAATTTAAAGATGTACAGTTTATTATTTGTCAATTATAATTCATTAAAGCTATAAAATATAACAGATGCTTTAGGGCATCTGTAAAAATGAAAACACTGACAAAGTGAACTGAGTTGAATCCAGCCAAGGTCTTGATTTCAACCAGGGAGTGCATTATAGGAGGGCATGATTGTCCTCCCTGACATCAACTTAAAAGCATCAGATGTGTATGTATAAAGCTTCTTAGTTTCCCAATAAGAGATACTTAATAGATCCCAATTTAAACAAACAGTCAGCTATATGCCAATTCTACAATCTTAGAAGTCAACAAGAAGCATATTGGGGATTGTAGATAAACTGAAAAAAACTTGGCATAAAACATGGTCCTAGACCTCAAAAGGTTTTGAAAATTGTAGATGATTTGGTAGGGTGAGATTAATTCTCACTCTCAACTCAATCCAAGAGAGAAAATTTCTCCCAAGTAACCTAAAAACTTGCAGGGTTTTAGATGTCACTGTATATCTGAATTTACTCCACAGAAATTCTTCTCCCAACTTGTTAAATTTCAAGACTTCTCCTTGGAGCCATGAGCAGAATAAGAAAAACACAGATGGCTCAACTTCATGGTAATAATGATTCAAGGCAAGCAAACCTTAAGCTGTTTGTATTTCAGATTAAAATAGAATCGAGGAAAAAAACATCATTATCCTGGGTGCTAAAGTGAATATTAAGACAAAGCTAGTTTGGATATTGTTAATATTACAATAATATTACTTTTGGTTTGCAACCCATGGGTAATCCATGCATCCTTCTGTTACTTTCCTTAGAATTGATATTTTAAATAAGTTCTACATGCTCAATACATAGGGTCTATTTATTCAAAGGCGACAGACCCCCATGGTACTATCCACAAAGGCTTCCCTCATGGTCTCCTGCTGCTGCTGTTTATAGGGCTGCAATTATAGAAAGGGCTCTCTGCAACACAAGAAATGACACCATTACCATCGACAGGAGTTCTCCTGGCACTGTGGAGCTTCCGTATTGAAAGAAATACAAAGACAGTGCGTTGTTAGCACAATGCATGAATTTGTTTGGCAACGGCTTTCCTCCTTCTAGACACCACCCTGCAGGTTAATGATACTCAATTCTGAGCATCCTTCTTCTCTCCTTCTAGCAGGTGTTTTCACACCTTTCTAAGTTAAGTGTCCCGAATGTAAAGGCTGCCACTACAGGGAGGCAGCAGAGCACAATGCATGACACTGATGTGCTATGGAGCCAGCCTGCTTGTGTTCACATCCTGGCTGACCACTCACTAGCCGTGTGACTCTGAGTGGACTGTTTAGCTGCTCTGTGCCTCGGTGTGCTTATTTGTAAATATGAGGTAATAATAACACCTATTTCACTGGGTGAGGATTAGACAAAATAATGACTATAAGATGCTTAGAAAAATGCCTGGCACATGCACAATAAATGTTAGCAATTATTAATATTATTATTAAGACAGCTTTGCTGACACATAGCATTTGTAGAGCTCCTTATGGCAAGCACAGTAGGAATAAGAACTAGGAGTACTTCTTCCCACAATGCAGTAAAATCTTCTGAGAAAGAGAACTAGACAAGACCAGCCTATCTAATAACAATAATTAAACTAATGCCGTCAATTATTGAGTACTTTCTGCATACATTGCAGTGTATTACGTGCACCATATACATTATCTTATTAACTCCTACAACTCTATGAAGTAGATAATATAACTCCTATTTTCCAGATAACGAAACTGAGGCCCAGAGAATTAAATAATCTCCTTCAGCTCACATGGCTGTTAAGAACATTTCCAGACAGAACCATCTGGCTCTTAGCCCATGGATTTTCTGCCATGTCTTGTAGCTTTATAACCCAAAAGGTAATGGTGTGTTCTGAGCAGAGACAGTCCAGGGAAAACAAATTTGTCAGGAGGAAGAGTTTCCTACAGGGCACTGTCTTTGAAACCACTAAAAGAAGGACAGTCTGAAGTACTGCTGTGTGAAACATAAGTTTCCTTGTCACACCTGAACACAGAGATAGCAATCATCATTGCTGGGTTGCCTCCAGGTGGCAGGATAATATACTTGAAATGACAATCAATTGTTTCTTGGTTTTTCCTCAGCCTCTACCGGGTGCTGTAATTCAAACCAGGCTGTTCAGTGTTCACTTCCTCTGGGAAGGGTATCATGCATGAAGCTCAGATAAAACAAATGCGTGGCGTGGTAGCACTGTGGTATCATGGGGACTGGAAGACTGTGGCATCGAGATCTAGAGTAAGGTGGCATGCTTGGATGGGAGGAAGGTTCTCTGATGCTTAAATGAATCGATTTTTAAGGTACATTTGGAATATTTCATGATCAAAAATTAAAAAGTAATTAATTATAAGCAGGATAAAATTTAATCTTATAATATCAATAAGTAACTAGTAGAATATTCTCAAGATTAATTTTGAGAGGAAACTTAAAATGATTGACTTTTATATTAAGTAAAAATTCCAATAGAAACACAATAGCCTAAATCAAATTTAAACCTCAAACTACTAAAAATATTTGCAGCATATATGACCTATTGTAAAGGGGCAGAATCCCACATACAAAGAACCCTAATATGCCAGCAAGAACAAAACAAAATGTTTCAACAGATAGTAAGTAAAAAACAAATAGCAAATTTATAAGAGAAGAAATAGATACGGTCAATTAAGATTTGCAAAAGTTCAAATAAAAGCAAGATACTTTTGCCCATTTCATTAGCAAATATTTAAAAAACAATAATAGTAATTTTAGCAAGGATTTGAGGAAGGGACCAATAATATGTGTGGCTATATCAATTATTATGCATCCAAAGGATATTTATTGACATGAGAAAATTGCACCTTTCTCCCCCCTTGAAGAAAAAGTGGTAAACAACTATATCTTTGAAATGACACCATTTCTTTAGAATTAAATACATTTGTTTATACATTTGTAGAAAAAGTGACTAGAAGGAAATACATCAAGATACAATGTAGTGGTTATTAGTGAGTCTTCAAATTACAAAAAACTCTTTTTTATACCTTCATGTATTCGAAATTTTTATTGTAAAATTATGTTATTAAAACTTTCCTTGGGGCCAGGTGCAGTGACTCATGCCTGTAATTCTAGCACTCTGGGAGGCCAAGGCAGGAGGATCACTTGAGGCCAGGAGTTCGAGACCAGCCTGAGCAAGGAGACCCATCCCTACTAAAAATAGAAAAATTAACCGGGTGTGGTAGCTCACGCCTATAATCCTGCCTACTCCAGAGGCTGAGGCAGAAGAATTGCTTGAGCCCAGGAGTTTGAGGTTGCAGTGAGCTGTGATGACACCGGGGCAACAGAACAATACTGTCTCAAAAACAAAAACAAAAACAAAACAAACAAACAAAAAAACCCAAAAAACTTTCCTTGGTACATTCCAAATTCTTTAAAAAAATAACTCTATCTTTGAGGAGAAATGGATGAGACAGGATTCATGTTACACATCCCTCTGTGTCATTACTGAGACATGCTGATGATGTATAAGATTTCTTTGTAACAATGTTGTTGCTGTTTTCCCAAGAGGATTATTTAAGATTAGATGGGTAGGTCTATTGGAAAATTTAACTTGATGTAAAATAATTTTTAGAACTAGAAGTCCAGTTCAGCATGAGCAGACTCTTCTATGATAAAGGAATGAAAAGCACACAAATCACAATACCCTATTAAGGTTATTTGCCCAAGCAAATGATATGTTTAATAGCTTTTTCTCGTTCAGTATATCTATAAATGGAGAAAAAGTCGATTGAAACTAATGTTTACCAAAGACCATTTTTTACCACCCGTTGTTGACTTGGATATAAAATGTTCAGCTTTTTGTTTGGACAATTAAAAAATCAGAAATAAAATTACTTTTTGGTATTAAAATTTAAATGTACAATAACATAGTTGTCTTGGGGATTCCTTTTGAGAAATTAAGTTTGAAATTTTACTCACTTTATAAATAGAAATTTCTCCTTAGCTGCTCTTTTAAAATGTTTAGCATTGATTTTAATACATTTCACTTTATTCATTGCAGTAGCTTTTGGCCACAAGCTTTCAAATTCTGGGGTTCAAATATCAAAACTTGACCTGATAACACCAACTACAGAACAAAAGCTTGTGAAACACCTTTTTAAGAATGGAATGTTGAAAAATAAACCCCAATGAATTTAGAAATGGGAGAAGAAAATCAAACATGAAAAGATTTAGAGTCTCCTAAAGCAGATGCTTTATTGAAATAGATTCCCCTCCAGCAAGTACTAATAAGTGTCTTCTGTATGTTAGGCATTGTTTTAGGAACTACACACACAATTTTGAACAGGACAGACTTGTTCCCTATTCTTTGGAAGCTTACTTCCTGGGACTGATAGAATACAAACAGAAAATAAAGAAGTTACCTTCAGATAGTGACCAGTGCCTGTTACAGGGATGAGACAGAGTTACCTGGAGGTGGGAAAGGAGGGAGGAAGTTATTTGGGTGGTTAAGAATGGTCTGTCTGGAAACAGGACTTTTCAGTCCACCTCCTAATAACAAGGAGCCAGGCTATGGTGGGCAGATAGGTAGGGGGAGGTTGTAGGCAGAGGGGATAAAGGCCTGAAGGCAACAATAAGCTCAGCATGTTCCAGAACTAAAATGAGGGCACTGTGGATGGGGCCTGGTGGGCAAGTGAAGACATATGAGATCCAACAGAGCCCTCCCAAGGGTCTCCTTATCCCCACTACTCAACCGGATAATGACTACCTTTTATACCTATTGACTTTCTGCTTCAGCAGCCCTTCAAAAGTGTTAGTAAGGTTAAAAAGAAAGATTTGAAAATCTCTGTAAGTAGTTTTACTTTTATTCTAATTGCTAGAGGATATATACACACATATATACTTACATAAACATATATACACATATATATACAAACATATAAATATATAAATGCATACCTCATATATACCTATATAAAACACGTACAGATACATATATAAATATATACAGACACATACATGCAGGTGGCTTTGAACATTTGACAAGTATTCATACCAGAGAATCGGTGGCTTAGAAATCATGTTATAGGAGGCTAAATTGGACATGAACAATTTGGATGTACTTCGAGCTGTGGAGGCAAAGTTACCCTAGGTGGGTGGCAGCTTTTCCCCAGCTGGAGCAGCTCAGTATGTCAATGAAACCAGAGGTTACTAATAAAAGACACATGAATGACATGAACAGGTATATTCTGAAAATAGCAGAGTTGGAAAATGCTAACATTAGAGACAGAGTCAATAACAACAATGAAGGCTGCCAGAATTAAGTGGACTGGTGTCACTTAAGAGACATGATCTAAACAGAAAGAAACTCAACCCACTCACTGTGTGAGAATGCTTAAGATATTTTGTTTGAAGAGAAACTAATCTTGCTTATAGGAATAAGCCAGAAAACTAAACAGGAAAAGACCATTAGGGAAGGGTACCTAAAAAGCACATCAGAATAATATGAAAACAATAATATCTGAAAGCCAAGTATAATAACAAATTTGGTTTACTTGTTCAGAGTTCTAGCAGTGACTTGCGAGGGGAAAGTACAGTGTTTCTTACACTCCATTATCTGTTGGGGTAAAAATCTGTTTGACAAGAGATTCAGTTCGATATGACTGATAATATTAATTGTGCACCTATGTGTGGCTAGTACTGTACTAAAAAGTGTTGCTGCTCATAAAGAATGAAACCTACTAAAGAGAAAAGCACGATGTTAACACTACCTGACGTGGAATGTATCCATTTTACAAAATCCTATCAGCAGAGCCAACAATGGGAACAAATTGACTGCACCCTATGGTAAAAGCAGTAACTGCTTGGGGTAGGTAGGAAAGAATACCACTAAAATTGGCCAGAGCTACTAGCAAAGGCTACTCAAGCGATACGGGACTTGAGACTGCCCTTGGGGGAGCTGGTAGAATTTAGATAGGTGGAGAAGCAGGGGAAGGTGTCTCATAATCATTAACAGCTGAATGAGAGCAGTCCGATGTAACCCAACTGCGAGTCTGGACTGCCTAATTATTAACTAGCAGGTGGATGAACAGAAAACAAACCACTGGTGTCACTGCCAGGCTTCCATCTGGCTGTGGTACCATTAGGATGCCCATAAGGTTATAGTTCCCAGGCAATAAAAAGTGAGCATCTTTTGCTTACTAGATTAACAAAAATAATTTTGATAACACGTAGATTTAGCAAGGATGCTAAAAAGAAAACATTCAGGTGTCTCTGATGAGTGGAAAAACCCTTTTAGAAGTAACCTTGTGATGTCTCAAGAGTAACTGAAATGACTATATCATCTGTTGGCCTGAAATTGATCCTAAAGAAAGTGGGAAATAAAAAGTCAAAGATACTAATTGCACGGTTATTTATACTACTTAAAAGTTGGGAATGGCTCAAAGACTACCAGCGGAACAGTCAAAGTAATAAAAATATATGTGCGATATCATTCACCCATGGAGTCAGTAAGGGGTTAATATTATTTTAAATATCCAGTATTGGTGTGAGTGTGAAATGGGTTCAGCTTTTGAAAAGGGCAGTTTCATAGTATCAAAATTTAAAATATGCATTCCTCTGAGTCAGTGCTTGAAATTTAAAGTAGGGATTGGATAGTTAAAATACTTAATGCGTGTAAGGGACTTTAAGGATTCCAAGGCATTTCCTTCTTTTCTTTTTTAAAAAATTACACCATCCACAATACATTTGATCCTTGAAAGAAAGGACAGTGAGATAGATATTATTGATAGCCCCATTTTCTAATGAGGAAACTGAAGGTCAAAGGGGTAAGGGGATTTAACCCTCTCTAGCCTTATGTTCATATGCCAAACAAGTAGAGGTCAAATCCTTCACTAGTGTTCCACAATGCAACTTGAGGGAATTTCACAAGTATGAATACAGTCAGTTTGTTTACGTGAAAGTATCTCTTTGTTCAGGCATAGAGCTCCATTTCAGGGAGCCAACCACTAGGGTCTGGGGAAACAACGGCTGGCCTATTCTTCCCTGGGGATGATAACACCGCTTCTACTATACTTGGCAGAAAGAGAGAGAGAGAGAGAGACAGACAGAGACAGAGAGAGAGAGAGATACAGATGATTTGTTGGTCCTCTGACCTAGCTCGTGTGAAAGAACAAATAAAAATAACCTATGTGCAAATGTAAGGTACAATGTGAATACTGAAAAGGAGGTGAGGATTGTGAGAGATCTATTATTTCCCAAATATTGCATATGCTTGGAGAGCAGGTTCAAATGGGGAGGTGAGATATTATTTCATAGCAGGAGAAGTAATAATTCTCATCATTTCTAAAAGCCATGTGGCCTTCAATGGGTTTCACAATAATCAATTAAATAACCAAAGTAAATATTTAGAATGAGTTACAGCACAAAGATACGAAATCATGGCATATAAATAAGCTTTAGACCTGAAAACGTACTCTTTAGGAGAGATTACTCAAAAGGGAGAAGTAGTATTGCACCAGATGGCTTTGCCCAATAATAACTTCAGTGGACACATATTATACTTGTTTAATTATTTATCAAGGAGAATAACTCCAAAAATTCAGTACGTTTATAACATTTTTGGCAAGTACAAGGCTATGTCAGCCAATAATGTATTTTATTTTGATTTTTAAAATTCCCCAGAGCCACACCTCTCACCTCTCAGAAAAATCAACTCACGATGGATAACAGACTTAAACCTAAGGCATGAAACCATAAGAATTCTAGAAGAAAATGTTGGAAAAACTCTTATAGACATCAGTCTAGGCAAAGAATTCATGAAGAAGACCCCAAAAGCAACCATAGCATCAATAAAGATAAATGGCACCTGATCAAATTAATTAAAAAGCTTCTGCACAGGCAAAGAAACTATCATTAGAACGAATAGACAACTTACAGAAGGGGAGAAGATATTTGCATGCTATACACCTGATAAAGGGCTGATAACTAGAATCTATATAGAACTCAGGAAAATCATCCAGAAAAATCAAACAACCCCATTAAAAAGTGGGCAAAGGACATGAACAGAAACTTTTCAAAAGAAGATAGACTAATGGCCAAGAAATATACGAAAAAATGCTCAACATCTCTAATTATCAGGGAAATGCAAATCAAAACCACAATGAGATATCACTTAACTCCAGTGAGAATGGCTTTCTATCAAAAAGTCCCAAAACTACAAATGTTGGCGTGGATGCAGATAGGAACACTCATACACTGCTGGTGGGACTGCAAATTAGTACAACCTCTATGGAAATAATATGGAGATCCCTTAAAGACCTAAAAGTAGAACTACCATTTGATCCAGCAATCCCACTACTGGGTATTTACCCAAAGGAAAAAAAGACATTCTATAATAAAGACATCTGCACTCGAATGTTTATAGCAGCACAATTCACAATTGCAAAGATGTGGAAACAACCCAAGTGCCCATCAGTCCATGAATGGATTAATAAAATGTGGTACATGTATACCATAGAGTACTACTCGCCATAAAAAACAATGGTGAACTAACACCTCTTGTATTATCCAGGATGGAGCTAGAGCCCATTCTTCTAAGTGAAGTATCACAAGAATGGAAAAACAAGCACCACATATATTCACCATCAAATTGATACTAACTGATCAACAGTTATGCGCACACATGGAAATAATACTCATCAGGGGTCGGGCAGGTGGGAGGGGGGTGGAGGGGATGGGAAAACTCACACCTAATGGGCGCAGTGCACACTGTCTGGGGGATGGGCACACTTGTAGCTCTGACTCAGGCGGTACAAAGGCAATACATGTAACCTAAATGTCTGTACCCCTGTAATATTTTGAAATAAAAAAATTAATTAAGAAAAACCAAAGAAAAATATAAAAAATAAATAAAATTCCCCCTCTTGGTGGCTATTATTTGATCCTAGACTAAGGATTCACTATTTTTCTATGTCTCAGTTTTACCATCTGAACAGAAAAAGCATTATTCAAATCAGGAAGTGTGGGATTCTCTTTTCTCAAAGACTTTACTTTTTACATTAACCCTTCTGTCCTGAATCAAATACTTTTTCCTACTTCAGGGACAATTTCTGAAAGTGTACTGTCATATCCTAGTTTGTCTTAATTCCTTGTTGGTCCCATATCTCCCTCGATTTACCTTCTAATTTATCTGCCTGACTTCTAGACCAGTATCTTCAAAGAGCTGTCTGTACAAGGTAGTTCTGGTTTTTTTTATTTCTCATTACTTTTTCTCTCTCCCTTTCTTTCAGTCCTTGTTTTCCTTCTTTCCTTCCCTCTTTCTTTTCTTTGTCTTTGTTTTTTGAAGGGGGTTTAATAACTGGTCCATATTTAAATACAAAATGAAAAATAGTGAATCCACTACTATCATGAAGACACTGGCTACTACTAATCCCTTTTCTTTCTGTGGCCCTTTTTGGCTTTACACAGGGCCTCCCTAAGTACCATCTCACTCAGTCCTTATGATGTTCAACCTTCAGCCCACCAACCTAGCTTGTACCCCCACAACTCCACCCAAATGGCCCTTGTGAAGGTCACCAATGACCCTCCCCCCATTGCAGTCTTTTCACTGGACCTCTCAGAAGAAATCGATCCTGCTGTCTACTGCACGGCTGAGATGTGTGACTTTGATCCCATAACGTTGCACACTTCTATTTTTCTTCTAATTTTCTGGCTACCTACTTCTTCTCAACCCCCTTTGCAGGCTTATCACTTCTTCTTAAACTTTAACTGCTGAACATTTTCAAAGCCTACTCATACTCCTACACCCTCCATTCTCTTTATGCCACTCACCTCACATCCATGGTGCCAAGTATGTTCTTCATGCTGATGAACACAGATGTCTCTCTACACGGGAGTATCTCTGGCCCACCTGTCTCTTACTCTAGACCCCTGTATCCCTGTGTGGACTTAGTATCACCACTCATATTTCCCACAGGAGTTCAAACCTGAGAGGTACCAATCTGGATGCATGATTTCCCCCCAATTTTTTCCTCCTGTGTTTCTTATTTCATGAAACGCCACAACCATTTAACCCAGTTGCTCTAGCTAGAAACTTGGGATTCATCTTGATTCTCCTTTCTCTCTCATTCCCCTGTCATCTAATCCATCACAAAGTCCTTAGTCCTCTACCTCGAAAGTGTATCTCCAGTTTATCCTCATCTCTCCAACTTCACCACCATCCCCTGAGTCGAAGCCATGCTCACCTCTTACCTGGACAGGCACGGCCTCTTCACTGACTCCCTGGCTTCCCTTCTCATCCCACCCCAAATCCATTCTCTTTTAACATTTAAATTCTATCACAGAATACCTCTGTCCATGGAATGAATAAATAAATAAATACATAACCTTCAATTAATCTTAGAATTAAGTCCAAACTCTTTCCCAGGACTTGCAGGGCCTTTAACTACCTCTGTGAACTCTTCTCATGACAATTTCCACCTCAACCACCAAACAGGCTCCCCAGCACTTCTTCAAGCAAGTCAAGCTCCTTCTGCCTTTGGGGTTCTCTCATACACTCTTTCCAGAGGTGGTTCCTTCCAATCCTTTAGGTTCTCAGCTTAAATTTTGTCTTCACAGAAAAGCTTTTCCTGGTTTATGTGTAGATCCACAATAGGTTCCCTCTTTTATGCTCTATTATTGCAGGATGGTATTATTTCCTTTATAGTAATCATTAAAATTTATAATGATATACTTCTTAATTTGTTTACTTGTTTATTTTCTGTCTCCATCAGAGTATCAACTCCATGAGGGCAAGAATAACCTTAGTTCCTCACAGTGAAAGGCGGTTAATAAATATGGAAGAGAGGGAAGGAGGGATACCACTAAGATATAAAATTTAGAAATAGTATGAATCCCTAAAATTAGGAGGAGGGAGAAATGCAATATTAATTCAAAAATCCACTTGTTTTTCTTGAGAATAAAATTTTAGTTTCCATATTTTCTGCATACTTTGGCTTCACATTAAAAAAAATGTGTTTTTCCTTAAAAGCTACTGATTTCATCATGAATTTGTTTTTTCATTCAAAGTGACTTTCCTTAGAAGTATTTTAAAGAAACCCCTTCTCTGTGTTCTTTCCTCTGTCTTCAGCCACAAGAAAATGGTGTGAAGCTGCTGGAGTGCATGGATCCCAATCCTGACAATTATAAGTTGTGTCAAGGAGTCTGAGGCAAAACCAGGCACAGCTCTGCAGGCATTTCTGATATTTTACATTAGTCATTAGAATTAATTCATATAAAAAAGATGAACCACAAGTAATAAGAGAAAATAATGTGAAACATTGTATGTTTATGAATTACTCCTGGAAGGAAACTCATTTTCAGCCAAAACACAACAGTACTTCACACCTTTGACATGTAGTTGGCTGGAAGTACAAGTAACTGGCTCCAAGAAATGTATATATTCTTAAAACTATATGCTATGGGTACTCAGGCCTAAAACCTGATAAAAGATAATAAGCCTTTAAGAAGGGTACTTTTTAATTTCTTCTTTTCAAATTAGAGAGAAAGGGGGAAATGGTTTGTACCATTCTAATAAAAAGAGAGTGGGTAAAAGGGGTAAGAAATCACCGGCAAAAGATTCTTTTATTTAATACATAGTTACTGAATACCAGTGCATGACAAGAACTGTGTCAGGAGGCATAAGGGGCACAAAATGAGTAAAACATAGCTCCTTCCCTTAAGAGGCTTATCATTAAGAAGAATATACAGAGTGGAGGGAGGGAGGGATGGACTGATGGGTGGGTAGATGAAAGCATATAGACAGACATAGCGTGAAGAGAGGATGAATGACTGAGTATGGTCTTCTAGCAAAACAGGAACTAACAAAAACGAGAAATAAGAAAGAGTTAAGGAGATTCAGATTATGAATGTGAAGAAATGAACATGGTTCATTAATTTGATCTGTATCTTAGTTGCCTTGTGAAGTATCAATAGGCTTTTCCCTTATTTTAATGTCTAAAATTTCTTATAATGAATGAATGAAAAATGTAGCCTCCTCTTGATCAAGTCTTATGCTCAAGCAGCCAAGGTTTAGGGCCTGTTATTCCTTATGACTAGTCAGTTTCATTCAGTGGAGAATACAATGGAACTCCCCAACCTGGCATGTTCTCCATCGGGCAGAGAAGGGACTAGACAAGAGTGCCTGAGGTACTTCGGTCAAACCTGTGGACAACGGAGTCAAGACACACTGTTATGTAGAACTTAACTAGACCCTCTCCAGACCTCTGTCTCCTCATTCATAATATGAAAGGGCTCGCAGCCATTGATGAGCAGCAGCCATGGCTCTGTGCTACCCCGTGGCCCCCAGCCCCAACAAGGGCCACAGGCGACTAGGAACACATGTGAGCTGGGGCACAGCCACTGCCACAGGCACCTCACCAAGCACACCAAGCTCCTAGGAGATGGCTCCAAGCGGTGTGTGGCTTGGCCCTGTGCAGCATGCCACAGAGCTGCTAAAGGCCTCCAAGGACAAACAGGTCCTCAAATTCATCAAGAAAAGGGTGGGGACATCAAGAGGAAGCAAGAGGAGCTCAGCAATGTTCTGGTCCTGGCCATTAGGGAAGTGGCTGCCAAGAAGGACTGAGCTCCCTCCCGCTCTGTGCACAATAAAACCTTTACAGGAAAGAAAATGAAAGGCCAGACCAGATCAGTGTTAGCAGAAAGATTAGCAGATCCATTTCTTCACATATATAATGGTGTTGGCTGCTTGGAGTGCTACATTGAGATGTGAGGACACATCCCACCTCAGTAGCAAAGAAAGACCTCTGAGAGATGAGCAACATTGGCCACATGCATGGGAACAGGATTACACATTCGCCACCATGGAGCCGATCACTAAGGTCCAAATGAAACAGTCTCTTAAATCTCTCTGAAAACTATTAAAGAACTAAATACCAGCATGAGATATTGTTATCTAAAGTCCTTTCTAACTCTCCAATATTATTTCTACTAATACTGAGCTGGTCCCACACAGTGGACACCATATTACAAAAAATTCTTAATTATCCATACTTCAGTTATTTTTGCCCCATCTTGCTTTCAGGTTCTCATTTACATGAGTAGAAAAATCATGTACTATTCTCTCCTAAGCATGGAGCCCAGCAGGAGGCTGTTTAGAGAAGACTTAGTTTACTCATTCAAAGAAGGAACCTGCCCCATGCAGACTGCAAAGGAATGGCACAGATGCTGTGCTGGTTCTTTTCTTTAGTTTGAACAAATAGGCTCAAAAACAGCAAGAGCTTTGCAAAGGGAAACAGGTGAGAAAGTGTATATTTCTTGTTCTTTCCTGCTCATATTTTCACAAAGTTCCTAATTTTCTTTAAAGAACTGTAAATTCAGAAATCAGATATAGCCATGATGAAAAGCAATTATAAATAATAACACACAAGGCCACCTATTTGGGATTTTGGATAATTTATACCCTCGTTAGCTCTTACTGATGAAAAAAGTAAAGCTCTACTCACTTTTTCCTAAGACTGCTTGAACTGAGATCATCAAATTCCTAGCATCTAAATTACTATTCATTTTCACATTTGTCCTCAGGTATTGGCTACTCAGCAGGTGCTACTGCTAAGTCAAAGGCCCCAAAACTGGCAGGATTATGTCCTTCCTTCTCTTGATAGTTGTTTCTAGCCTAGAAAGATGAGAGTTCCTTACAATGATTCTTCTACATCACTCACATGGCTACACGTGTGATTAACTCTGCAGGGGTTCTCTGGATCCATTAAAGAACAAATACTCAAACAAACAGAAAACACCATCACCACCACAAACATTACCTTAATTATTAGGAGGTACTCTTCCTGTGGTTCCTATTAAAAGTTACTGTTACTTTATTTCCTCAAGGTATTAACCAGATGCTAGTCATTTTAGCATTGTGCATATTAATTCCTTATGTTCTTGATTTTTAGAATTTTCCCTCTAAGTCATAGAAAGTCAGAGCTTTAAGGGAGCCCGAACACCCTCTTTTGACAGGTGGGCATAGCAGGGCCCTTAAAATCTGTGCAACTTGCCTAGGTCACTTTGCCACCAAGGGACAGAGCAGAGGAGGAGTAATGCCACCTCTCCAGGGCCCAAGGCACTCTGCTTCCGCCTTGTCATGCTGAGTGGCTTTTTCTGTACCTTCATGCCCCTCCCAGTGGGCCAGGGCCTGCTGCCCACCTGGGTCCCACCTTGCCCCTGCAGAATCTCTGGCCAAGTCCCGGAAGAAAGACATAGAAAATCCAGACAAGGATGAAATCATCATTTTCCTCTATTATTTTTCTAAATTGCCTTTTTCCTACCCATGACTAGGCAGTATTTTCTCACAGCTGGGGATGAACAAATTCAAAAAGATGTTCTCAAATACGTGGTTTCCAAGAGAGAGGCCACTAAGTCTTGAAAGTATAAAATGAGCATTTTTGAGTGATTGCACAGTTCACAGAAATGCCTCTGGTGAGAACATCATCAGAAGTGATTCACTGTGTGAAGGGTCCCCATGGAGACTGGAGTCACCTCACATTAGGGTATTGAGCCTATTTTTCCTGCTGAGATGGAATAAATGGCAAGGATGCACTAACTGACAGAGGTCACAGGAGCCCATCCAGTGAGGTAAGGAAAAGTTCTTTAAAGATGCCCTCATGGTCAGAAAGACAGAGTAAAACTTGAAATCCACTGTGTTTCTTCTTCCCCTTCAGGATGAAGGGTTATTGTGCCCTACAGGCATAAATTGTCAGAAGTAAAGGCTCAAGGTCAAAACTATATCTTCTACGACAGCAAGAAAATATCCCTGATGAGGAAGAATATAAAGTTTATTACAGTTCAATGATGTTTGTGTTGATGCCAAAACATCTTTTTTCAAAATAAAAACTGATTAAATGAGATTATACACTATGTGTGTCTTAGGTCTGTTTGGGCTGCTATGACAAAATACCATGGACTAAGTAGCTTATAAACAACAGAACTGTATTTATTTATTTATGTATTTATGCAGTTTTGGAGTCTGGGAAGCCCCACATCAAGGTGTTGGCAGATTTGACATTTGGTGAGGGCCCACTTCCTGCTCACAGACGGCCTATTCTCCTTGCATCCTCACATGGTGGAAGAGATGAGGGAGCTCTCCCAGGTCTCTTTTAAAGGGCACTAATCTCATTCAGGAGGGCTCCACCTTTATGACTTGATCAAGGCCCCCACATTCTAATATCATCACATTGGGGGTTAGGATTTCAGCCCATGAATTTACGGGTACACAAACATTCAGACCATCACACAGTGCTGGAGCACAGTAGATACTCAACACACAACTTTTACATTTGCATATGCAACTCTCTTTTAGGTACTTTTTGGCTCAGCTACTTTAACAAAAAAAAGTTTCAGTTGTAAAACTGTGTTGTAATTAAAACCATAGAAATGTAACATCAGAAAAGCTTCTCCATCCATTTCCAGGACAAATGGGGTATTGTTTCCCCACTGCCCAGCACCTGATGTGCTTCAAGGACTCACTTTCCAGGGCCTCATGTTTTATCAGGTCTAAAATAGGCCCAGAAATCTACAGTCCAGGGAACATTGACACAGATGACTTGTGGTAAATACTCTAATACAGTTGACCCTTGAACTACACGGGTTTGAACATCAAGGGTCTACTTTTACGTGGATTTTTTTTCAGTAAAAGTTATACTGACTATGCCTGTCTCTCCGGCCCCCACTTCTACCTCCTTTAGCTCTTCCGCCTCTTCCACCCCTGAGACAGAAAGGCCAACCCCTCCTATTGCTCCTCCTCCTCAGCCTACTCAACATGAAAACGACAAGGATGAAGACATTTATCTTGATCCACTTCCACTTAATCAACAGTAAATATATTTTCTCCTCCTTATGCTTTTCATAGTAACATTTTCCTTTCTCTGGCTTACTTTACTGTAAGAATACGGTATATAATACATATACAAAACATGGGTTAATCAACTGTTTATGTTACCAGTAAGGCTTCTGGTCAATGGTAGGCTATTAGCAGTTAAGTTTTAGGGGAGTCAAAGGTTATATGTGATTTTCACCCATATGGGGGTTGGTGCCCCAACCCTATTGTTCAAGATTCAACAGTCCTATTGTGGCGCTATGATTTATGGGTGTGCACTGGGTGCACGTGGCTTGCTTCCATGTGGCTTATAGAAGAGAATTGTTGTCACTACTCCTAGAATGGGAGAAGTCAGGACAAGAGGATAATTTTTCACGGGGGCCATGTCTTCTCTTTTCATTCCCTTAAATTAGGAGGTCATCCAAGGTCACTCTTCCCCCCTTCCCCACTCCTTCCTCAACTACTCTCCAATGAGGATAAAGGAAACTAACATGTATGGACCCCTATAATATGTACCACACTTTACCAATTCTGGAAACTGCAACAATTCTCTAATGTTGATATTATCATCTCCCTCTTACTAGACAAACGAACTCAGAGAAGTTAAATAACTTGCCCAGAGGTTACACCGCTAAGGGAAAGAGCCTGGATTCAAACCCAGGAGGTGTGGGGAACCTGCAGCATTCTGATTTTAAGAATGTTCTTTTTTAAGCACCAAAGAAGGTAAGAAAAGCTTCATCTTTCTCTGCTGTACCCATTTTAATAAAAGGATTTGTTCTGTAAAATTTGGATTCAGCCAAAAGGCCGCACTTAAGGACCTAGAAGGCCACATGTGGCCTTAAGGCCTCAGGTTCCCCACCCACCCCTTCACGGCTCCACCCCAACTCCTGTAGGAGAGTGTGGTCCAACTCTGGAATCACTCTCCTGTAAACACTCATACCTTCTTTGTACCCCTGTCCTTTCATTCCAGCCACCTTTTGAAACCCAGCCCTGGATAAACCCCAGCTTCATTCTCTGTGTCTGTCCACAGGGAAGGTATAACACGGCTGGAGGACACTATGCAGCTCACACACAGTGTTCAGTAATCTTGTCATACTTCTCTGGACAGCTTCCTCTCCCTCCCCCAGTGATACCAGTGATACTTGAAGCTTCTCCATTCTTCATCAGCCCACTTATCTTCAGCAGATGACTGTGTCTCCTATTCTTTGGAGAAATGGAATCCATCAGCTAGGAACTCCCTCTACCTGTGTTACCAAATTGACAAGCCCACCTGCTCTGCACTCTGTACTTCTCATGCAGTGGGTATTCAAGTTGACTCAAGTCCATCTTATCTGTGTTAATCATTAAAAAATTCAGTTTCTTTTTTCTTTGAGAGAGTTTTCTTTACTTATTTTTAGATGGAAATGTACATATTCTCCTCAATATTTATTATCATTTTTTGGTTATTGTCATAAGCCCAAGGACATGACTACCATGGTCCTATTCATAGACGTCTACTTTATATTACTAAGTTTTTCCTGGCTAAACTTTAATACAAATTCTAGATCCCTGGATCCCAGGTCCTACACTCTTGAAGCTTCATGGAAATCTTCAGATTTCAAGCACAATAAAAAGTGATATGCATAAAAATTAAATAATTGAAAAATTTCAATGTAATACAAAAAATCTCTAAAACCTTCCCTCCAACCAATGATATATTTCCACCTAAGGTATTTATTTTAAAAATTAAATGTGTAAAGATGGAGCTGGCCTGACGTGAAAACATATTGCTTTAGTTATTTTCCCCCAAATCCTGACATCATGGAAACAGTTTAGGCAGACAGACCTGGATATCAATTCCAGCACTGCTCCTTCCACCTGGGTAACCTTGGGTAGGTTAATTAATGTCACCCAAGCTCAGTACCCTCATCTATAAAATGGGGTTAATAATAGTTAGCTAGCAGAAGATTAAATGAAGCAAGATATGTAGAGTATTTGGCAAATACTAGCCACTCAATAGTTGACAGGTTTTATTACTGTCTCTTTTAGCATTCCTAGTAAAATCATTCATATCATAGCCTCAGATTTATAATGCTTATGTCCCTAGGGAATATGCATACCTACATATTAAAAAGACTTTGAAAAATTCTGCTTCCAGCCATGAGGAAGTAACAGGGATAGAATTTATCCTCCTACCTCAAACAACTGAAAAAAAGCAAACAAAATACATGAAATGACAATTTTCAGACACTACAACAGGAGGTACAGGATAGTGATCATTGAGAGCTGGAAAATAAATGAAGTGAAAACTATGATTGTCCCAGCCCACTGTCTAGAAAGTTCCCAGACTTAACGTAAGGAAGAGAAACCCAAACAGAGTCTGAGATCTACTTGAGTTCAGCACTGGATGGGGTGCAGGGGAGGCCCCTGGAACTTGCAGGGCAGAGCACTAGAGAGGAAGGAGCTAATTGGAGACAAAGCTCTGGAGACCTTCAGAGGGCTCCCTCCAAGTCTTTGGCTGAGTGTTGCTCAGGACAGACCTGGGGGGAAAGCAGCAAGGCTGGGACAAAAGCTATGGGAAAGAAGCAGGTAAAACCATTTCTGAAGCTCACAAAAGGCTGAGAATACATCAAGTTTCCAATAGCCAGAGAGAAGAAACCTTATAATACACTGGGGAAGAGTTCCCAGAAGTGTGTCACCTCACAAGTGGGATTAAATCAGGGTTGGGGAACCTTTTCATGTTGGAAGGCCCCATTAATTTAGCTGTAATCAAATAAGGCCACATTCAAGAAACTTCAATTAGACATATGTAAAAATGTACACTATTTTATAAAAATCTAACTACTATGTACTTAATAATTTCAAAAAATGAAAACTATTTGTTAATTTTAAAGTTAACTAACCTTTTAATGACTTTCTTATGTCTGCTTTTTGTTGGAAAGTATTTGACTGTTTGGTTGCAACATGGAGGTCCGCAGTTTCAGTTCATCCTCTAGATGGGTATCAGTCATTTGTGACCTTAAGGGCATCTTGATTTGGGTTAGGTAGGAGAATGTAGATTCACAGCAACAAGTGGTTGAAAAGCAAGAAAGCATTTTTTGGGCATGTTGCCAAAGGCATGGGTATTCTACTGCATTTTCCCATATTTTAATTGGATCATTCTTAGCATAAAACAGTGACTTTAAAATGTCATCTACTGAGAGCTCAATCAATTCCATCTGTAGTTCTTTAGATGCCTTGGTGATATCAACGAGGTGAGGCTGAAATGCTAATTTGAGTGTGATGTCATGATTCTCAAAGTCAGTGAATCTTTCATTGTATTCTCTGATTAATATGTCTATAATGGCTGCATATTCTTCAAATGATTCACATATATCATCTCATCAGTGACCTTTGCTAAGTGGGGAAAATGTTCATCCAAAATTTCCTTTTGAAGAAGAAGTGCTTTGAAAAAAAATAGTTTTTGAAATGCTTGGATTTTTTACCACATATCATATATAGACTTAGTTTTACCTTGCAAACCAATATTCAAGTCATTTTAATTCAACATGATATCACACAGAAATGCATTCCTATAGAAATCTTTTTTCAATAATTCACATTGCTGATTGTGTTCTTCATAAAATTTAACTGTCTGTTCTTGCAGAGATAAAATTTTGGTTAACACCTGTCCCTGCAATGGCAAACGCACTTTAGAAGGATACACTGAATACCTGCGGACCAGTACCAGTCCGTGGCCTGTTAGGAACTGTGCCGCACAGCAGGAGGTGAGCTGCTGGGCAGCCAGTGAAGCTTCATCTGTATTTACAGCCACTCCCTATCACTTGCATCACCACCTGAGCTCCGCCTCCTGTCAGATCAGTGGCGGCATTAGGTTCTCATAGGAGTGCAAACCCTACTGTAAACTTTGCATGCGCGGGATCAAGGTTACACGCTCCTTATCAGAATCTATTCCCTCACTCCCCCCTGCCCTGTCTATGGAAAGACTGTCTTCCATGAAACTGGTTGCTGGTGCCAAAAAGGTTGGAGACCTCTGCTGAATACCTCAATGGTATTAGCATGATATGAAACTGACCATGCTGTGTTGCATTTGCATGAATATAGTTAACAATACTTACAACTTGTTGCAAAGTGTCATTTAAAATAGTAGCTTTAGCACTGAGGTTTTGCTAATGCAAGATATAATGAAAAGAAATAAGAGTGTCTGGATCTGTTAATACTTTTTTTATCTGTGCAATAAACCCTTCATGTTTTCTTGTCATGGAAGGTACACTATCTGTACATACACTCACTAAATTTACCAAATTCAGTCCAACTTCACGACATTTATCTTGAAAGTTGTTGAAGATATCTATTTCTCATATTCTGTTCGCAAAAGTGCCCAAAGTGAGTAACTCTTTGTAGCAAAGAAACTCTTCTGTTCTGACCCAAATGAAGTATAAAACCTGAGCCAAACCAGTAGTATCAGTTGATTCATCCAAAGCGATTAAATAATAAATATTTTCCTTTTGAAGTATTGCATGAAGTTGTTCTGTTAAGTTGAAGGCTAATTCATGCTGCTGATCAGTTATGGCTCTCCTTGAAAGAGGCAGTTTTTTGTACTTTGAAACATAATCGAGGTCTAAGCATCCTACAACTTCGACAATGCATTCTTTCACAATTTCTACATCACTGAATGGCTTCCCTTTTTTCCCGAGTATATAAGCTACTTTATAAGTTGCTTCAGTGGCATTATTTCCAGGTCTTATTGCTGTTTGAAAGAATTGTCTTTGCTTTTGCTTTTCATCTTTTGATTTCTGAAATACAACCTTTCATGCCTCTCTGTCTAATTTAAGGTATTTGTGGTCCTTATGAGTGTTATAATGCTGATGAGCATTGAATTTCTTTAACGTTGATATTTCAGTATCACAAAGCAGGCAAATCATCTTATCTTTAGCAGAAACAAGATAATATTGCAATTCCCAATCCTCATTAAAAATCTGTTTTCTTCCTTCAGCATTCTCTTGGTTTTGTTTGACATGATGGGTTGTTAAGCAGACAGAATTAAAAAATACTGTCAAGCTGTGCAACTATTTACAAATTCCACTTCAAACAGAAACACAGTGCACCACTGTCAAAAGCTGATATCAGACTGGCGTACTCAACTCCCATAAACTCTCGCCAACCAGCCTCGTGTGGTAATGGTACCAGTCAGGCAGGAGAAGTTAGGACTAAATCATGAGCATAGCAGCCATCAGTTTAGCCCTTACGGCTTACTAATGTTCTAGTCATGCAGGTCCATCTGGGAGGATTATTTCATTGAAATTTATTTTATTCTTTGGTATTTTAAATATGTTCATTTTAAAAATAAAATAAAAATATAAAAGATGAACAAAAATGTATTAATAAAAATAAAAGAATTTGTCCTGTAAAATTTGGCTTCAGTCAAAAGGTTGCACTTAAGGACCTAGAAGGCCACATGTGGCCTTAAGGCCGCAGGTTCCCCACACCTGGACTAAATTATCTCTAGTCTAAAGGCTGCTTTGGACCCACTTACCCAGGGGTAAAAGTAAGCCTTGAGAGAATCAAATCATTTCCAAGGAATTTAACTGCAACTCAGAACAAATCTTAAAAATAAAGGAATAGAAACAAACAGACAAAAAATCCAGCACCTAACAACATAAAATTCACAATGTCTGGCAACCAATAAAAAATTAATAGGCATGCAAAGAAACAGAAAAATAAGACCCATCATACAGAGAAAAATCCATCAAGAGAAGGGGACTCAGAAATGCCACAGATAAAAGGATTAGTAGATAAGTACACTAAAACAGCTGTTACAAATACACTCCCTACGTACAAGAACGTAATGAAAGCATAAGCATGATAAGAGAAGACAGGGAAGACGCATCTTTGAAAAAGAGGGGAT
Organism: Daubentonia madagascariensis; assembly: GCA_023783475.1. NCBI lineage: Eukaryota > Metazoa > Chordata > Mammalia > Primates > Daubentoniidae > Daubentonia > Daubentonia madagascariensis. Next base: position 7,785,660 of record JAKFHU010000316.1, read on the forward strand.
CTGGGAAGATAATGCTCAATTAAGAGAAAAATAAATCACAGATGTCAAATAAGGGGGCTGGTGGTTGTGGTTATTCTTCATAAGTAACTATGATTGAAGACATAAAAGCGATACTTTAGCTAGCCTAAGTACCAGGTATAAAAGTGACTTTTCCTGATATTATATATCTTTATATAATTATTTATATAAATGAATCAAATAATACATTCACTCAGCTATATAGTTAGTGAGCACCCAGCTCTATGTTTGATGATAGAGGAAATACAAAGATAAATTAGATATGGTTCTTGCCCACAGAAGAAGTACAGCACAATTTATTAGATAAATGGTAGAATCATTACATAAGCACACAATGTGATGTATCTACAACTCAAGAACACAGTCTGTAACACATAGTAAACCAAAGGGCTGCAGAATAATAAAAGGAAATAAAAACAAAGGATATAGAAGAGGAGAAGTCACTACACAATTAATCATAGATACAAACAAAAGGCTCTGACGTTAACTAAGAGCAAAAGTCCCATATACAATAATGCGTATGCATGCATTAACACATATACACACACTTATATCAGGATAGGAACACTCAAACTAATTTTAATATGGGAATTCAACTGTTTGGCTTTTCTTTCTGTTCTCTGCTGAATTAGAATGTCTACTCTGGGCAGAGGATACAATTTTCCAGTGTGGAATACAAATATTTCCCCTCAGTTCATGGAGCTGTTAAAGATACTGAAGCTCTCTACTCCAGAGGAAACTAAGAAAATTAGGGAATATGTCTATTTGTGGTATATGCACACATACACATCACATATTGTATGTAATATGTATATACTTAACATATATACATAAGTAAATATACGTGTAATTATTTTAAAATATTTTCTTTGGTTTTGGTCTAGTGAGTAAGAAAGTGGCCAGCATAGTTCAAAAGGCTAGTGAGTAATTCATATACCAGAATATGACAGTGCAAATAAAGATTACACTAATCAAGAGGTGGCAACTAGTATAAAATTAAAAATATATATATTTGTGGTAGAATACAAAGAAAGAAAAAAATTATACATTGATAGTTCAGAAAAAGTCAATCTAACACAAAGCAAGTAAATTTATCTTATCCATTCCATGGAAGAGAAAAATGACTATATTTCAAATAACTATATATTATATTAAGAATTTGACAAGGATTTTATAATATCTCTAGCCAACAAGGATATAGGCTATGGTCATTTGTGGAGAGTTATTTGAGAACAATCCTTGATTTGCTTTAAGTGATGTCAATTACCTTATAAAGGACAAAGTATAGGCAGAAACAAATACTTTTTGAAACCAGTTTTCTACAAATTCTCTTATCTCTAGAAATACTCTAGATACACGTCATAATCCCAGCACTAGAATGAAAGTTCCAGGAGAATGTGTGTGTATCCCTGGCACCTGTGGCAATGCTTGCACAGGGCAGATGCTCCATACTCCAGTCCCATACGCATGTATCTAGGCCATCTGCTTCCATCACCTCTTTGTGGACAGCAGCCTTCTAGATGTAAACCCAGCCTCCCCTCTTGCCACTCTTCAACCCATTCACTATAAAAACAATTCAGGTACTTTTTTAAAAGAAAGAAATAAATAACCTTTCAATGGCTTGCACTTCAAATAAAATCTTTACTCCATACTTTGGAAGGCATGATCTGGCCCTAGCCTACCTCTCCAGACTCATGTCAAGCACCCACCTGCCAACCCCACTCCATCCCAACCACCACCTTCTGCCCCATATGCATCCACCTTTCTCTTCCTTGAAAGAGCCAAGCTACTATCATCTCAGGTCTTTGCACAGGGCATTTTCTGCTTTTAGAATTTTCTCATCTTTCCAAATTCTCCATTTCTTCCTGCTCTTCCCTCCTGCTACCTAGATGACTCTAATTTACTCTTCAGGTCTTAGCCTAAATATTACTTCTTTAGAGGAGCCTTTTCTGAAGGCCCTCTAATACCTACAGGCAAAATTAGGCTCCCCATTCCTCTTTATGACACCCCACAATTATAATTAATCATTTGTATAATACAATTATGTGATAACACCTGCTTCTTTAGAAATGCAAGTGCTCCATAAGAGCATCACCTGTCACGTAAATTGCTGTTTTTCTAGTACCTTGTAAAAAACACAGTTTGAACCTTCAGTAATATTGTGATGAATAAATAAATATGCCAATGTACTGTCCTAATGTCCTGGGGAGAAAAGGGTAAGTAACTGTGCAAAGTATAACAGAACTGTCAAAAATAAATGAAATCAGGTACATAAATTGTGAAACATAAGTCAAGGGCCTATTTGTTTTCTGACAGTTGATAGAGAGAAATCTTTCAACAAGATGGAAAATAAAAACAAAAGAGAACTCTGAACATGTATTTTAGAGAGAGCCCTACCACTATACACCAGGTTGCCTGTGTCCCCTTAATCATGTCTGTCAGAGAGTGTCACCATTAATATCTGAAGGTACTAAAGAAAGGAAGTTTGCTGGTATGAGTATTATTTTCATTTTAAAAATGAGTATGTGTGATGGTTTACCAAAAGACAGTCCTGAGTGTCTCTGTGAGCTGAAGAGATGATTTCAGGCAGGATTCCTAGATTATACTTTTTTTTTTAAATCTCTGACCACTTCTTTCCCTGCAAACCTTGGAGCCCAGCAATAGTGGGAATCTAGTGGGACTCAAGAGAGGAAATAGATGGAGAGATTTGGAGACCCAACTGGAGGGTGGGCTGACACCTGGGTGAGCAGCTGAGGGCCCCTTCCTCATTTCATAGCAGAAGTGTGGCTGGGCATTAAGGTCCCCAGGGCACTGATAACCATCCATGTGCTGTGGCTGCCAAAGCCATGTCTCCATCCACCCTCCCCTCCTGAGCTGCAGACCCATAAATCTCACTGCTCACTGCATGTTTCCTTTCAACAGGTTCCTCAAACTCAACACATCCAAAAAGGAACCAGACATCTCCCCCACCCTTCTCTTCTTTCAGCCTTCCCCATCTTCTCTTCTTGGCAAAGGGCCCCACCATCCACCCAATCTCCAAGGCTGGAAGGCCAGGAGTCACTGTTGATTCTTCACTCTCCTTACACTCCATGTGACTCAGTCGACCGTTCTTGTCGTTTCTGCAGTTAAATGTCTCACGAGTCCTTCCACATTGCTGCATCTCTACTACCAGGACCCTCACTGGCACTATGCCATCATTATCTCTGTCTGCTGTCCCGGCTGCCAGCATCTCCCCGCTTCCATCAGTCCTCTGGAGGGCTTACAGATGTGCTCTGCAAAAATATAATTCTAATCCTACTACTCCCCTGCTCAGCACTCTTCAGTGACATCCCACAGTACCCTTTACCTATCAGTGGCTCAACCACTTATCTTGTTGATTAGTATTTGCTTATTTACTCATTTCTGTTTCTCCCACTAGACCCTAAAACATGACAGTAAGGTCTATGTCTCACATTCCCAGTATTCAGCACAACACGTGGCTCAATAAATCCCAGTTAAAAGAGTGATGCTTGAGGAGATGAAAGGATTTAACAAATGCCTCTTCACATCTGGGCATATTAAAGAGGATAAAGGTATCCCTGGGAGGATTAAACAACCCAAGAAAGAAACTAGAAAAAAAACATTCTGAGGGAGCAAAGAATTAAAACAAGTGGAAACATCCATGAATGGGAGAGAGTAATGAGGATGACAGAAGGGGACTGTAACCCATCTTAGCCTCCCCATGAGCTAGAAAGCTAAGTCCTTCTTGGGGTGGCAGGAAATGGATGCAGTGATGGTGAACCCAGAGCTTCTGAAGAAGAAACTGCAGGGCATGAACCAAGGAACAATTAGGAGTGCTAACAGACAACCTGCAGGCATGAGGAAGTCTTTTGTTGGCTCCAAGTTAATCACTAATAAGGATGTGGCACTATCTCGTACATGTCCCCACCATAGCTAGTTGGGAGGTGTGATGCCCTTTCAGAACGTGTGTTTGAAATACGACAAATGGCATACTAAAAAATTTTCTGTAAAAGATATGTATGGAAAGATATGGAAAGATTGTTCACACTAGGAAAGGCGATTTCAAAAAGCTTAGAGAAGAGCAAGGTATTAGCTCATGGCCAGAGAATATCCAGAAAGTACTACCGGTTCCCATGCAAGCCTGGGCAAGAAACTTAAAACCTGGGGACTCAGCTCCTGCTTTTCAAATCTCCTTCTAGTTGATTATGACTTTGGGAAAGAAACCAGAGTATATAGGAAGGGAGCAGCTGGTCACACAGATGGTGTCAAAGCTCAGGACTTGATATTCTAGATTTTGGCTTGTGATGTCAGAGGTGGGGGCTCTTGGAAAGGGACCCAGAAAACTGAGAAGAAGGTTTCAGGCAACACCTGACCCTGAGAGAGTTATTTTGACACTTGAGATTAGGGAGTGACACTGTTCAGCACAAACACAAACAAACAAAATCGCAAACTAGGTCATACAGAGGATATTATATATGGCATGGAAAGATGTAATGGCAGTGGAGAAGGATCTTCACAGTTAATAGGAAAAATCTGGTTTAGATGGCTGTATTCTAGTGTGTCATGAGATGCAAACAGGTATTTTTTAAAGGCTAAATTAAGTTTGGGGAATCCTACATACTTGATCCTATTCTTTGAAAACTGCTTATTGCACATTAGTATAGTAAAGGCTTTCAGAAAACCCACAAATAAAGCAATTTACCTGTGTTTATCCCAGAGTTTGCCACCATTTTGTTAGGCCACCTAAGTACTTATGTGACATCTACCCTACCTAACAACTGTTGTATCCAAAAACTGTGGGATACTAATGTTCCAACAGACTGATTTAGAAAACCTGCATCTATACCAATGCACAAAGTATTGATAACAAAAAGAAATCATCATCAACAACAACAAACTTCACAAAACTAAAACAAAGAAACAATAGTATGTGGAGGTAAATAATATCTCATAGAGCAGCCAAGACTTTGGAGTGTGGAATGTAGGACTGAGGTATAACAACATAATGGTATATTGTGGCTAAGAGGAACAAATTCAATCATGATCTCAAGTAGCATTTCCCACAAAGAAGGTAAACAGGGAAGCTCATAAAAGTGGGATGGGAATCACAGTGGGGAACGTTTGGTGATGATCAAGGAGAGGAAGTGGAAGAGGCGTAATTGTGGGCGTGCAAGGCAGTGCAGTGGAAAGGCATGCGAGGACAGTAATAAGGGATTTGATTTCCTGGGAAGTCATCTCGATAAAATCAGAGGATATGAAAAATTTATGCCTTGCTTTGCTGATAATTTTAATCTCTCAATAAATCGATGAAGCAGTGAGAAATGGGATTTAGCATCAGTTTAATTTTAACAAATACGGGAAGAGTGGTTGGTCATTCAGAAATATCACAAACTTTGGGAGAAAGCCAAGTACTCATAAAATCCAGCCTCTCCATAATCCTGTCAGAGATGTTTTAGAGAGGATTTCCTGGAAGGAAGGTTACACTAAATAATCTTTAAGTCCCTGCTGAAACATTAAAGACTGCCTCTAACATTCTACAGTCACACTGAACAACTCCAGAGGTAGCCAGACAACAACTGAGCAGGAAGCAGCATCCTGTGCCTCTGTGGCAACACCAAAAAGAAACAACAGTACCATACATCAGGTACAGTAAAAAGACCATAAGATGCTTCGAATAAATCTGCCATAGAACCGTAAGAACTGAAACAACGAGGTGCTGAATTAAAAACAGGCAAATCACTAGTACAGAATAGATACTTCAGAAATAGATAAAAATATACATAAGAATTTAATTTCCAATAAAAGGTAGAATTACATCAATGGCGGCATGGAAAATCAGGAATATAACAACTTCCAGAGGGGACAAACCTTTCAGTATTTAGAAATGGAATAAAGAACTCATAAGGGGAAAATTAAACACAAAAATTATTTTAAAAGAACCAACATTAAGAGCAAAAAATAGACTAGATAAATGTTTTTAGGAAATATGAAGCCCAAGGATTAAAATGCTTAACAAATGCCCAAATATAAACCAATTAAAAAAAACTTACCAAGAACCTTATCTGATAAATGGATATGGTATGATAACAATCTAATATAAAAGAGAGAATATGAATAGAAAATGAAGGGGGAAAAAAGAAATAAACAAGGGTAGTTATAAAAGAATTTAAGGTAAACTAATAGGATGCCACCTCTGTGCATCGCATTAGTAAATATTAAATACATATGTATATTTTGGAGATTAATTGCCCAGTACATAACAAGAAACTTTTAAATGTTCATTTCTTTTGACCTACTAGTTCTACATGTAAGAGTCTATCCAAGGGAAATAATTCTAACTGCTACAAAGCCCTATGTATAAAAATGTTCACTCTAATATTATTTGTTAAAAAAAAGAATAAAAAGGGAGAAAAGAGGGATTAAGAGTAAAGGAATAAGAGGAATATTTAATGTATACTCACTATATGGTGGCTATTTAAGTTATCCCATTTAAATTTCACAACGGTTCCATGAAATATATATGATTACCATTTTATAGAAAAAGTAAAATGCTTTTGCATGCTCAGAGAGATTAAGCTCCTTAAAGAAATCTGGCTAGTAAGAATGAAAAAATGGAAACAGTAGAATGGTTAAGTAAACTGGGGAAGATTTCTTGAGATATTTAAAACTTTTTAATATAAAAGAATAAAATGAAAAAAATAGTGTAGGATAATATATTAACAAAAATGCATAACAGAAAATTTTATATTCAATGTGACTGAAATACATAGGAAAAAGACTGGAAGAAAATATATAAACACTAACCAAACACTACAGAACCTGACTCTGAGATTGTGTCAACAAATGTAGTCGGCTGGTGGCCCTGAGAACAATGCCAAGTGCAGTTAAATTGTCAGGCTGCAGAAATGATGAAGTCAAAGCCCAGAAAGACCTGGAAAGGCTCAAAAACAGTTTAAGCAATTTGGCTAATACAGGAGATAGAGAATGTAATTCAGGGCAGATCCGGTAAATCTTCTATAACGGGGAGGGCTGTAATTCTTTTCACGGCAAGTTGCTGGGAAAATCGTAAATTGGTCATGGTTAAAATGTCAAAAGACTCAAAATCGTAAGAAAAATAATGAATTATTAACGTTTGGGCTTATTGTAGAAGTCACACAACATTTTCTGAGAGAAGTAGGAAGTGAGACAAGAGTAAAGTAGTTTCTGATGTCTGACATATTTCAATTAGGCAGCTGGGAAAACATGGGTAGAAAAATATAAATCTTTACTCTCAAGTTATTAGAAGGAAGTATCTGGCTAGGTTAGCTTTAGGGAAAAAGGGCCTGGAAAAACATATGTTCAAACCACAGAAAATGTCATTTATGTACATACACCCCCACGGTAGACTAATCTTCAATTGTATGAATTTGATAGCATTTTGGAGAATTTTATAAATATCCTAAGTATAATGTTTTATAACTCAATCTTTGTCCTTCCTTTTTCTCTTTTTCCTACTTTCCCCTGTCTCCTGTTCACTCTCATGTTCTTTCTTGTTATACTAAAAAAGAAACGAAATATATATTTTTATATATGGATGTGTACATGTATACATATATGTTCACATACACACACATATAATTTACTACAGCTAATTTAGAATTTTTCATCTATGGCCATTATTGCCAAAAAAAGAAACCAAATATTTGGTCAACTCAGCACAAAGTACACAGGTTTGTGAGTGTAGAACTTACCAACATTCCGAAAGCAACTGGTTTCTACTTAGTGAACATCACCTATCCTCACCTAACCTGCTGGCCAAAAGTGAATTGTTCTTCTGCCATCATAGCAATGACCACAGCATGAGAGCAGACGGTCACCTCTCCACTGCAAGTTCTGGGAGGGCAGAACATGCCTGTTTTGCTTACTGCTGGGGCCCCTGCAGCAGGACAGTACCTCAATGAATATTTGTTGAATGAATGAAGAATGAGTGAGTGAGTGTGCAAAACCTATTTGTCTCTCCAGACACAGCTCAAGCTCCACCTTCCTGATAACATCTTTCTTTGGAGCCCCAGTGATTGATCTGGAAATTACTATACTACCAGCCTGCAATGCTACTTAACCTCTTGTTCTACATGTTATTTTTATTGTTGTTTTCGGTTGCTGTTTTTTTTTTTCAATTTAGGGAGACAGGCTCTTCAAGGATACTCACATACGTATATATTTATTCTATTTGCCAAAGTACATTTTACAGGACACATGTAAAATCTCCAATAAACACATGTTAAATTAAATGATGAAATCTTTTAAATGACCTTTGACTTTGTGATATTTCTAAACATTTTCTCTATTAAATGTATTGTATTATGATTCCAAAGTGTTGTTGACAAAAAATGTTGAACTTAGTGCCAGTTGAACTGAGTTTGTAGCTCTGCCACTTCAATGCTGGAATAGTTACTAAACTCTGGTCTTCTGTTTCCCTATTTGTAAAATGAAAACATTAACAAAAGCGATAACGAAAATAAATACCTACCTATCGCAAAGGGAAGACTGTGCAACCAAAGGGGATAATGTATGTGAATGAGTTTTGTAAATCAGAAAGCAAATATTAGCCATTCTATTTACCAATTTAAAAAATGCAATTGATGTTGCAAGGCTGTGCATACAGCAATAATAGTGTGGCTTTTTCTGAGAATGGCTATTAGGCAGAAGAGAAAAGTGATGAGGAAAAGAATCTCGAGCACAACCTGCCAAACATGCCCCAGTCATAAATCAAAGACCATGTTCAACACTTGCTGCGTGGAGAGATTACTGGGCACCTGTCACCTACACCCTTTGGCACTGCTGCAAGCATCTTTGAAACCAGGAGAAAGCTTACCAGACACGAGTTGCTGCCCAGGCAACCCCACGGGAACCATGCCCAAATTATTCATGGCTGTGGCCCAGGCTGTGGGATCTGTCACGGACATGTTGAGCTGGGTTGTGTCTATCGCTATACTTCCCAAACCATCGGCTGCTGTGGGGAAAAACAAACCACGATTTAGAGTCAATAGGCAAGGGTGTTTGTTTTTAAAGAAATAACATTTCTAGAGATGTGAGGCTTCATTTAGCAAATTCCCAAACCACACACACAAAAAAGCATTGAAACCTATAGCATTGTTTTCTCCAGCCATAAACATAAACTGTTTCTAAATACTTTGTGGGAGGAAACTTAATGACATGTAGTTTATATTATATGTAGCAAGCTATTAAGGAGATACCCCTGGAAAAAAACTGCAGAATCTCTTTCTTTCTCCCAGTGAAACATTAGTTAAGTTACAAGGTTGAGAGGCAAAGCAGTGATATTCTCTTGTTATAACAAGTCAACTGGCTTAGTAGACTAAGAATAAATTAATTCATCTGTTTCCAAGTGTAATTCTTGAGCAGGCATGCCTTCTAACTATCTAATAAAAAAATAATTGTCAAGTAGTAAAACTGGTACTGACTGAATTTATTGTTACCTTATAATATATTCCCTGCTTTACAAACATTTACATCATTACATTAAAGAAATACAAGTGTCTACCTAAAGTGACTTTTCCAATGTATTTCTTATAAGCACTGACTTTCCTAAAAAATAAACAAATAAGTAAAATTTAAAAATGAATAACACAGAGCTTAAAAAAAAAAAACAGCAGAATGTGTCAAACTTGACTTAATGCTCTTTGATTTTTACTAGTTCCAGGGCCTGATTTCTTTAAGGGCTGAGGCTCCTGGTTCAATGCATATTTTTCATGGCTGGGCAAGCCTTTCCGCTAAAAACTCAAAAAGCCTTGTTTGTGTTCTGTGCTGGCCACCAACATTTACCTGCAGCCATCATCTGAGGAAGCTCCTGGGGACGCTGGGGGATGCTCTCAACTCCACCTGCATCTACCATTGAACTGTGAGCATCCTGGGAGACAGCAGAGCTTTGATGGCTGAGTACAGGGTCCCCTCGGAGATCATCAGATTCTGCAAAAGGGGACAGGAGTGTGGTAAGAAATCATAATAATTAACTGAGAGAGAACATCAAGGAACAAACTATTGCCTATTCAAAAACAAAAACAGAGAAAGAATGATTTCCAGTCTCGGGCACAGAAGCAAAGCTGCTTTCCATCCCTCAGCGGCTGTCTCCTGGCTCAGTTTCGGAGACCTGTGAGATGTGTGGGTCAGCGCTCAGCTCACCTAGAGCCGGGGCTGGCTGGATAAATGGCACCGTTTATGAGTCCGTCAAATGCCTTGCCTCCTACTGAAGAGCCTTCACAAATGTGGGCTTATCATCCCTGCACAGCCTCTTCCACACACTACACGTCAATGGAGAGGGCAGACTCAGGGCTAAAGAAGATTTTTTTTTAAGTTAAAAAATTAATTGATGTTGTTATTTTGGAAGACGGTCATCTGTGAAATGTATTCAAAGAGGAAAAAAAAAGTTGGGAGGAGGAAGAAAAAAAGCAAGAACCCATTCACCACGAGGCTGGAAAAGGAGGGTACCTAAATTACAATAGTCAGGAAAGGCAAAAGGGAAGAATAGCATGCTGCCCCTAAAGGAAGATCTAGAGGGTATTAGGAGAGCAAAGGAAAAGCATTTGTTTTTTCAGCTCTATGGAAAGATAAATTTAACTGGCCACAGTCTCTTCAGTCTGAATTTTCCTTAGAATTGCACAGCTAATATACAACTATTTTTAATAGACTTTTAAATTACTTTTCTAATAAATATAAATAATAAGACACTACATAAAGTTACAAAGTGTCCCTCTATATCACACTATTTATGAAAGACTACACCTTTTCTCTATCCTTAGAAATGCAAAAACAAAACATAGAGCACCCACAGGCTCATATATTTTAAGTGCACTTTGACCAGATCGAAACTTAGACGAGTGACCTGACAAGTTTGATCTTAAGTAGATTCAATATAACAACTGAGTTTAAACATTTATTTTTATTTTGGTATTAGTTTAGAAACTTTTCTAAACTGTGTTTCTGTTCATGATAATTTTAGAATTAGATGTTATGGTTCATTTGTCAGCATATCTAATGTGAAGTTTGAGCCTTTTATGGTATGTTCTTTTATTTCTTTGATTCTTAGGTACAAGAATCAGCACATCCTTGAACACTGTACTGTCAAAAAGAACTTCTTGCCAGTTGAGCAGAAGTTTAATACAAATGGAAACTCAGGTTTCAACAGCTCAAGGATTGGTGGATAATGAACAAATGGCATCTCAACAAATCCTTAGCCTTCAACTAGAGAGGTATGTGAGATAGCGGGGAATTTTTTTCCAATCGTCTATCAGGAAGATGAAACATCTTCATCACCAAGAAGTGAATGATATCAACTCTGGGAGCAAACTGTACTCAGAACAAATATTTTATACCTTGCCATTAAACTCTAATACCCAAATGAATTCAGGACTTGCACATATATTGTGCATCAATTATCTCAGGCAATGAGTACCATCAGACAAAGACATTCTCACCATATAAAATAAATTCAATAGCATAAAAAATATGTAGCTAACCTAAACGTCTGCCCTGTAGCTGTCCATTCACCAGAGATATTTCTATGATGTAACCTCAAAGCACTTTTCTGCCTCTACTTCCAACCATTTCAGAGCACCAAGGCAGAGTCAGGCTAGAATGTATTCATTCTTTTCCTCAAACGGCCCTGTAGTAGAGCTGTTTCAGATCATTGCAAGGTCATGATTTGTCTTACTTATCTCCCCAAATGAAGTTTAGTTGGCTAGCTTCCTTCTAGCTCAGATTCTCCCCAAACAGGCATTAATCACACCTTTTTTTCTGGCTAATGAGTCTGTAGTTCTGGAGCACTATATCAGAGAACATCCCTTTATTTTGTAGTCAATATGACTTATGCCTCAACAGTCACATTTCACCTTGACTTTTTGCTACACTGTTTTAGGGATGGTGTTAGCTTTCCTTGGTTCTGTAACTGTCTGTTCCAATGGTAGTTTTCACCTTAGTGATTACAGTCCAATAAAGGGGCATCAAGTGTCCTGGAGGGCCATAGCTTCTATCTAACACTTTTCATGGTCATCTTAACAAACTGCAAGTGTTTCACTGAAAACAGTAACAAACAGCTACTGTTTCATAGGAAAAAGCATTGCTCTGTTGGCAAGATGTGGTGTGTAAACCTAGACTTATCCCTCAGTTGAACTCTGTGACATTCAATTTATTACATTTCTTCAACCTCCCAATGCCATGGTTGTAATGACATACAACTTCATGTGGCTACCATGTGCCTGGGATGGTGACTGTAATGCAAGTTCTGTCACATCTTAGGCATTTCCAATAGTCTCAAGGCAGCCATGACATTCTTTACAAAATTTAAATTGATTTGAGCATTTGGCTTGGAAGGTGATACTTTTAATTAATTACTACCTCGTAATTTATGAATAGTTGCAAGAGCTATTTTTGTACTCTATTAACATCTACTGTTCCTATTGAATACCTGCCTCTTTAAATAATTAAAGACTATAATGCCTAATTTATCATTCAAATCAATTTCTCTGCCTTAGTTTTCTCATTTCTAAACTATAGAAAAGATTAATATTCTTAATGATGTTTATTTACACAGAGAAATGTGGCGAGTTAAAAAATTATAGCTAATAAAGTACTTTGAATATAGTAGGTGATAATTATTATTATTTTATTTGGAAGTGTAGTGTTTCCATTAAGGTACCCTGGGATCTTTGTGTTCTGGTAGATAATTATGTAATTAATTCTAAAACAGTGAGTAACACTTGATATTTCTAAAAGTAAGTGTTGCCCTAGTTTTCTGTGCCACACCTAAATTGTAACAGAATATTTCATTTTTCATAATTCTTTTATAAAATGATATAATGGAACTTAAAAGATATATGAATTTTTTCTCTCTAGGTTTTTTCTGCCTATGCAACCACAAAAGCTTTCAAGAGATTCATGACCAATTATGAAATTGGCAGTTTCTATTTATAGCTTTTAGTGAAGTATGATCACCACAAAACAATATGATATACAAAATGCCAAGGATAACAGTACAGCCTTGTCTAGGGCTTACTGGATATCTAACCTGTTCTTCGTTAAGATATATCCAAGTATAAAATCTCATACCAAAATACATAACTATTCAACAAGATATATTTATGTTCAGTATTTCATTGGGCTATATCAATGGGACAAATAATTTTTAAAACTCACCAAGTCTGTAAAAATACTATTTGGCCTTAAAAAAAGGGCATAGGCTGCTCCCACTCCTAATAATAAACCCCTTCTAATCACTTCCAACTTTTATAGGTACCAAGGACACATACATTGGGAATGTTAAAACTCACCTATAACTGTCCCACAAAGGATAGATTTCTATTAAAAGGGGGTAGAATCAGCTAGGTATCAAAAATTCTGTTTAAAATGATCTTCTTTGATTTAAGTCCTTAGGTTCACATCTACTTTAATAGCAAAGTAATTACAGTGAAAGAATCAGATTTATTAATGTCTTATATAGTATGGATGGTATCTGAAACCGTATTTTGTAAGAACTCTTCATTGGCATTATCATGGTTTATACATATGTTAAAAGAAAAATGCATTTCTATCCAAAGTTCACTCTTGTCTTCTGTCACTAAGAATATATCTAACTTTGCTCTTCATGTAATCAGTAAGGTACTCTCTCGAGGTTATGGAAATGTTCCACAGTTTGGAACAATATAGAGTATTGTTAAACAATATAGAGTATTGTTAAAAAAAATGTCACTTATGTATTAACTCCATGATTTTTAAGGAACTGTCTATGAATAGTAAGGGCGATATTACTGCTTCCTGTAATGGTAAACTAACTAATTGCAGAGCAATCTTCCCATTGAGGAACAACTAGAAATCTTAATATCTTTCATCAGTTTTATAAAATTCTTGCTATTATCTCTTCAAATACAAGGAGCCCAAAGGCCATGCTCTAATCACGGGACAGGGTCACTAAACAGGCTTCTAAGGAGAATGGGTCCTGTTAACTACTAGGGACATGAGTGGAACATGCAAGTTTGGGGAGAGTGGAATTGCTCTGTGAAGAGTGTAAAGGAGAACACAAAAGCCGAGTGCTTGGGGGCAGGGGTGGGGGAGAAGAAAGAAGAAATCTTTGGCGACCACCCATGACAAAAGGGGACTATAGAGGAGATAAATGACTTAAGCAGAATACCAGGTGGTTCACTGGGAAGCATACAATATAAATCTTTCCTCTGTCCCCTCTACAGAAATGTCAGCAAAGTCTACATTGCTTCTTAATTTTTAGATAGGAGTAAATTTGGGGGTGTTGGAGGTTTACTTAGAGGCAAAAGCTTAAAGAGGATAATAAAGAGGTAGCTGACACTGGGGATTACCTAAAATACTACATCATAAAGCATGATAAGGTTTCAAATTTGTTAAATATATAGGATATTTATTTATTTATTAATAATCAATGTCTGCCAATTAATGGGAAATAATGGGATTAAGGTTTTGAAGAAGAGATTTAGATTAGGCATATTATGAGGAATTTCTGATGAGATGACTGTAAAATAGGAATAATATATCAAATAAAGCTAAAAAGCTCTTTCTCAGTGATAGAAAGAAAAATTGCTTCTTGGAAACAGTGAGAATAGAGGATGGAGCTGGGCAAAGACCAATTCAGTTATGGGTGAATCCTACAGCATTTAGCATTAAATCCATAAATTCAAAAGGTCTTCCTTGGTGTCTAACTTGTTAGTCATATAGAGATGCTCCTTGATTTATAATGAGGTTACATCCCAATAAACCCATTAAGTAAAAAATATCATAAGGTGAAAGTGCATTTAATGCTAAGATTTTTCGACTTTATGATGGTGTGAAAGTGATGTGCATTCAGTAGAAACTGTAACCCCATCGTAAGTCATAAGGAGCTCCTTACGATTCCAAAATCATAAGTTGAACCATCCTAAGTCGGGGACTATCTGTATTTATAAGATCACAGAACTTTTTTCTAAGCTGTCACAATTTAATATACATCACATTGCAGTGCACCTGAGGGGAGATGCCATTCCTATTCTAAGTATTTTCAGTTTTCCCTTTAAGGCAAGAAGACAAAGGAGATATGTATTCCCTCCTCCATGTTCCCATAGCACTTGGTACCTTTTTCTACACAAGCACTTGTCATTCATATTCTCATTGATTATTTTTCTCTTTCTCCCTAATAAACTATATAAGCTCACAATGATTAAGGACTCTAGTCATCTTTGCATACCCTGCAGCTAGCAAGCAAAGTACCTGGAATGTGGTACGTGCTCTCTTTCTATATATATACACACAGACACACACACATATATGTATATATAAAGATATATAGATATATAAAATTTATATATTTATAAATTTATAAAATATATTTTAAATTATATATAAAATATAAATATTTTATACATATTTTCAAATGAATTCATACATGGAAGGAAGAAAGCAAAGTAAAAATGAAGAAAAAAAGGAGAATAAGGAAGCAATAAAGGAACAAAGGAAAAAAACTTCAGTGCCTGGCTTCAATCTCAAGGCTTGGAGGTTTAAAAGCTAAAGACCACAGGGGCAGCAGGGTGGGGGGGGGAGGATTTTCTTGAACACTACAACATATATGAATTTAAAGTGTCAAAAAAACCTCAATTTTTAAAAAATCTGTCAGATCTTTCAATATAGGCTTTTGGTGCACTTAACAAGGCACCCTCTAAGATTTAAGATTCCACACCTTCCTGGCAACTAATGCAGGGTCATAGGCAGGTTACAGTGATGATCTCCTTTTGTAGACTTCTTGCAGCTGCTCCTTGAATGAGCCAAAATCTATAAATAACTGCATCTCCAGATCCATTAGGCAATAGGTTAGTGTAACAAAGGCATATATGTACAGTACTAAAGAAGTGAAATCATTGGAAGAAAGGAAAAGTTTCAATTTGGCATGCACCACAAAGAATAAAAAGCAGATCTGGCCATCTCTTAAATACAAAATTCCATTATGGGGTCTGTAATTACATCTTCCATTTTTATACTTTGTCTAGTAGCCAATTTTAAACTATAAATCATCTTCCTTCCATCTTAGGGAGGAAATGGTTACTGAATGGATAAGGTTTTACCCATGACATGTCTGATTTCCAAGAACTCCCCATTGAGAGACAGAGAGGGGGAGAGAGAGAGATACGAACTGAATGTCTCCCTCTGGAATCATGCCATCAAACAAAATGACCAAACTTGCCAAAGAGACAACTGAAATAGCATGGGTAGAATAGCAAATAAAGACAGTTATCTTTTGACACAAAGAGAAATACTTGACGTTATGTATATAAGTGCGCAGAAATGACAGAGGTAAAATTATATTTCTCAGGAAAACTTTGCTTTTGAAAAAACAGTATACTTTATATTTCCAAATTGAACAAATAACAAAAGAGCATATTGAGACCTTAAGGATAAAGTCTCTGCCCATTAAAAACAGAAAAGAAAAGAAAATAGGCCTGGATGCCACTATAATACTATGTACATATAGGGTTTCGTTCTATGTACATATAGGGTTTCAGGCATCCAGGGGGTCTTGGAATGTATCCCCTGAGGATAAGGGGGGACTACTATATGTAATTTAAAAGTCTTCATGGACAGGTTTTAAAATATTGGAGCTCCCACATTTACACTATTTCAGACTTTCTGAAAAGTACACTATTATACCTGAAGAGTGTTTATGAAATATGTGATGGCTTAACTCATCCCCCTCATTAGTAAATGTCAATCAACCACACACACAATCTGTTGTCATCCATTGTTGTCTTCCACCTTCCAAAATACACCTATCATAGAAAAAGTTATCTTTTCCTGAGTCTGCTGCTGAGTACATTATTTAAAAAAGCAGTATCATCAGTAAACATTAGCCTGGATCCATTAAAACTAGAAGAGTCTCACTTTAAGCAAAGTTGTTCTTGGCCCCTGGGATTTAGGATAAACACACCCAGGTTCATAGAGCATCTGTGTTTGAAGAGTTGGATGAAATCTGAGAGTTCATCAGTTCCGACTTCTCCCCAATACGGATGCCTCTAAGATGTCTCTGACAGGCACCTGTCTGGCGCAGCTAGCGATGGGTGTGGCAGCTCACTGTGTCAAAGGGTCTTAACAGTTCACAATTCTCCCTTCTTCTGAGCCCTCGTCTGGAGAAGAAGATACCTACATCCTACTTCTGCAGTGATGTGTGGCCTCTTCTATCCCCGGAAGAGGGAAACTCTGACTAAACTACCATTTAAGTAAGTCACAGACAAATTTATGAATGTAAATAAGGACACATTAGATAATTCTTGCCTCCCCTCAACTGACAAGAATTTTTCTGTGTTTGCACTCTCTCTGTTCTCTTCACACTCACATTCTAAAAGCTCTAAAGAGCAGACAAAGTAAACAGAATGGTAGAACTAAATAAAAGCCTTATCTGAAATGGCAAAGCTATGGACTGCTGAGAAAGAGCCATGAGAAAAAAACGAGTAAAAAGTCATTTTGAGAAAGGGGGCAATGCCTCTGGGACAAGACTTCAGGTGGATTTCAGTCCTGCTTCAAAGACACAGCCGTCAAGAGAGCTGAATTCTATAAACCAAGGACGTGGCCACAAATCGAAGAACAATTTTTTATGCACGCACAGTATAGAAAGGCAATATTGGCCACATACCGTTCTTTTCCGACACACTGATACACAAAAAGTAATTTCTGTAAACATTATTATCTTCTTATATAAAAGAAAGTAGACAATATATCATTCTATAATTTGTGCGGTTTTGTGCTCAGTTTTTTTGTTTTTTTTAATCATGTACTCATTTTACACATTTACCCAACCATGGAAAATGTATTAATCCACAAAGTGGAACATTTTAATGGTAGTAGGTAAATAACTGACCCTTAAATAGCTGCAAACTCTGGTAAATTAGTTATCTATTTTCCAAAAAGCCCTGGTTAATCCGTGGAAATCTACCTGCAATAAAACCCAAATCAGACCAAGACCAGCCTGAGCCAGTTGCTCATCCTGTTTAACATTTCTCCTAGTAGGGTCACAAAGAACATGTTAGTTATTCTTTAAACTAATGTGCTCTTAATGATGCTATTGCAGCATGATGAATAAAGCATTAGCCCTGCAGTCATGATCGCCCTAGGACATACGCCACCTCCAATGTGTTGCCCTGGGCCAGAGACCTTGCTTTCTCTTTCTCTAAATGACCACCCACCACTCTGGTTCATTCTCTGTAACCAGTGAGCAAGAACAGTGGAGCCTCAGGTCCCCTGCTGTGGTCCTTTTTACTTCTCAGGGCCTCACAAATGGTGTGGTTACATAATGGGGGGGTGACCCAGAAAGCTTGGTGGAGTAGTATAGGTGAGGGCTACTGGGGCACAGCTGCCTGAGGCAAATGCATGTGCAGCAGGACATCCAATTGGAAAGTTCTAGGCTGGCAGTGAGCATTCTCAGGAAATGGGTCAAACCTTTGGAGCTACTGGTTGTATTTAGCAAAATTCACATGAAAGTTCTCAGAAGAGAGAAAGGCCTGTGTGCCTGAAGGGTATTCAGGTTCCTGAGGCTGGAGGCAGATTGTGGGGCACAGAAAGGTGGTTCCAGCCTCCAGGAACATACATGATTCAGAGGCTAGCATCACTGTTCTGGTTCTTTCTTATTTAAAAGGACTTTATGCTGCTTTTGGAGGTCAGGGATCATCAGAAGGGAGGACTGGCTGCACACAGTGATCTCAGTGAAGCCCTCATAAGCCAGAAAACCTCCATGGAGGCTCCCTGCCCCCCACAGACAAGGTGAGAGAATAAATGCGAGGGGAAGGCTCCAGCACTGAAGAGGAGGTCGAAGGTCACTACAAAACACTGCTGCTACAGATCCAACTCCTCCTCCTTCCCTCCCTCCCTCCCTCCGTCCCTCTCTCTGTCTGTCTGTCTGTCTGTCTGTGTCAGAGATTTGCATAAAAAGTTGTAAATATGCTGTCTCCCACCTCCACCCTCCCCCATTAACACTCATCCTCTTTGTCAATAGAAGGAGATATTTGCCATATAAAAATCCTTCCATACAAAGGGATGGCATTTGGAGGACTAAGCTGCTCAAAAAGAATCTCTTTCTCTACTATAGTCTTCCAGATCAAAGGATCCATCTGGCTCTGGGAAAGTAGCTTACTTTTCCAACTATGGTTGTGTTATCAATTAGGTACTAGAGGCAGAAAGGTCTATAATAACTTTGGAGAACTGAAAATATTCTGTGTCAACATACAATGGAAAAAGCACTATCTAAAACAAATCATTATTTAATTAAATATCTATAAATTTTGTGTTATGACAACTCTAGTGATCAAATTTAAAAGTCATGATAGTTGAAAATCATTTATAAGTGGGCTTTCTCATTTTGCAGAAGTTATGGAGAAATGAGAGCTGGTTTTAAATGAAAGAAATAATTTATAGGCAAATAATCTCAGAAGCAAAATTTTGAAACTCCTGTCCAAAATTCCTATAGACAAAATTATACTGAATGTCAGATGTGAATGCACTTCCTATGTTTGATACAGTATGGGGTGAGGCCTCCAAAATCAAAGTGCACAAAGGCTTTAAGTGGCTGTGTTCTGAGGCACTCTCTGTCTCCTGCCTGCCTCCTATGTATGAGATAAACAAAGCTATATTTCCCCTCAATTCGCCAAACTCAGTTCATGATCAATGCCATCCCTAGTTATTCAGTTACAGATTACTCAAATGATAGGGGGAAGGCAGAGAGAGAAGTGAGCAAACACTGACCTTAAAGAACATAGATCTGAGAGAAAAACATCTGGCCCATGGTACTGAATGTAATTTCTGTTAGCTTACAGTAATCATATTTATTTACGGTTTTATTATTTATAAAAAAGAAATTATGCTAAATGTGCTTTGTGGGAATTACAGGATATTGCTATTGCCACCATGGTTTATTATTTCACAGCTAGATGGCTTAAGCCCAACCTAAACAAATATTTTAAAAGAATTCCCACTAGCATTATTACATTTTTCCTTTCTAGTCTTAATGAAAAAGATCTTCTGCTCTTCAGGTCCTCTGATATCCTTATTCTTGAGCAATTCTAAATTTTATGGTTTATTATGAGATAATGTTCATTATAAAATAACGACTTCAGAAAATAACCAGCAACTAGTGGTGGTTAAACAGTGCAGTGTGTGAAGTGAGGGTATTTGAAAGCTTTAGTGGCTGTCAATTCCAAATATTCACCAGGCCTTGACTATTACAGCAATTAGGATAATGATTTTATTACTTGCACAATGAAGTAGACATGTGTTCGTGTACTTATCCAACATAACAATTTGATGCAGTCTCTGCCACACAGAGTTTTAGTAATAAGGCAAAAATAAGGTAGACATATCAGTGAGATGCATAATCAATATAAAACAAAATGTACCATTAATGTCCAAACTTCCCACAGTACACTCTCCCACCATCAAACCCTCCCTTTAATAGGGGTCACCACTGTCATTCAAACACACCCCCTAAACTCTTGCTACCATTCTTAACTACCAGCTAATTCAACTGTCTTTTTTTCTAGCGGTAAAATTTGCACAGAAATGGAATGACACACTTCTCTTCAATCTGAGAAGAAAAGAATAAACATCAACATATGTTAGAGAGTTGGGAACTAATACTTCTATAAGAAAATTTTTAAGTTATCATTATTAATATTAATATATGTAATGAGTTCAAACAAAGCTAAAGTCTATAAAGGACTTATGTCCTTTATATGGACTTATGTCATTCCCTTCCCCTTCTCCCCCAGATGACCACACTCTTCAGAGGCACTGGGAAAATAGCTCACTATTTGCTCCTGCGGTAGGCAACTCACATCTGTAATCTCATGAAAAAGACCCACAACAATTTATGAGATAGATGTTATTAGCAATTTTTTACAAAAGAAAAGAAACTAAGGTTCAGAAGGTTAAGACTTTGGATTATTTACCCAAGGTCAGAAAGCCAATGGGTGTCAGAGCTCGGGGCTCAGTCTGTCCTAGCCTAGACCTCTGCTGATATAGATTTGGGGAACTGAGGTTTTCTCCAATAAAGAGCCAGATTAGGAGTTCCCTCTGGGTTTGACTGGCTCTAAAGACAGGAGTCTGGGGGATCCATTCATGCAACAAATCTTTATTAGATGCTTACTGTATGCAGTAAGTGTGCCTGATATCAAGAACATAATAGTGCGCAAGACCCAGACTCTGTCCTCAAAAAATTTTCAATAACACAGTGGGGGAAATAAATTAAAAAGCATGAGCAGAATTGAACTTGCTATAGTGTGGCAAACTAGACACTCTTAGGAGCATGCCCATTATAAGAAAAAACAACAACTAGATTCTGGATAAAACTACTTATGAATATAATACTAGGCTTGTAGAGGAAACTTTCTAAGATACCCCCTTCAAAAAGAAAAGATAAGAAAATTAAAAAGTAGGTTGAAACCAGAAGGATGAGCCATGAACAGTAACTAAAATGAAGCCAGAGTTGCTTGGAGAGAATATGCCAATATCAGCAATGTGCCAGGACACACACAGCCTACTGTGGCAAGGTTGAACCATGGTCTGAGGCTCCCATGGCAATCAGGACCTGCAGCTTTGTTGTACCTTTCCATGGCCCCTACCCCAGTTGGCCTTCACAAACCCTCTACTTCAGTCATAGAAGTAGACAAGTGAAAGAATCTGAGCAAATCAGCTGGAAAACAACCCAAGACCCATGCTTTATTCATCAGTGCATTTTTCTTAAATTAAAGTCAGAGTGATAATTGCGTATTTTGAGAAAAAGAGAGGAAATAAACATATAAGGTGTCTACCAAGGGCTGACCTGTAGCCCAAATTGGGCTTAACGTTGTCCAAATACATATTTTGAAGGCAAATCGGTGATTTGAGCTGGCAACTTGGTATAAAGAAGGAAGTATAGGTATCATGGCCATCAAGGACTTCCCAGAACCATCCTCCCTGTGTAGACAGCTCCTACGTGCAGTCTCTAATTCATCCATACCCTCACCACAATTGTACCTCCTGATGACACGGCAAGATGGAAAGGCTGGAAGGTGAAGTCGGCTTACTCTTATTTTTCTTTACCTCACTTTCTGCCAGAACCCCTTTCTGTCCTGCTTCACTCACTCGTACTCAACACGTGTCTCTAACACAAGCTATCTCTTTACACTGGCAGCTAGCTACAAGGCAGGGGCTGGAATTCAGTTCTCCTTTCCACCTGCCACCAGGAACAAGAGCTAAAGAAACTAGGAAGGGAGGTACTGTGGAGCTGGGTAAAGCCACGAGCTGAATAAACCAGGAAACCCAACTTCTAATTCCTATTCAAAGGGATCACTGACATTTTGGAGGTGCTGGAAGCATGAGGGTCTACATTAGTCACTGTGTGACATGCTTGAATCAAAGTCCCACTGTGTGCTTAGTAGAATCATCACCCCTTGTGGCAGCTACTTTTTCACTCCCAGTGAAGATGAACTTAAACCTGGAGAGCTGATCTGGGAAAGCTGCTCTCTCTGACTCTCCTGTGAAATGTGCAAAGCAGTTTGGCAGCACGATTTGCATATCAGAGGAGAGCTCCCGTCACAAGTACCCTGTGGGCCAGTTTCCTGAGTTTTTCCACTTTATGCTCTCAGACCTCATCTCACGAGTCATTGGAGAGGCTAACGTATAATGCCTTTTGGAGGAGCTGAAAGAAATGAAACATTACTGGCAGAACTGTCAGATATTTTGATAGCTAGAATCCAGATCCCTTTAGATAGGCCCTCATGAAGGAATACTTTTGACTCTAATAGCAACAAAAACTCCACTAAGGACAGCTTCGCGAGCACATCTTCACAGCAACTATTCCCCCCTGAAAAGTACATATTCTGGTCTTTCTGTTTTTTTTCCAACAGAAGTTTGGTTTGATTCATTGTTGGTACACATGAGAGCAGAATAATAAATTAGGTGGTTTGAGCATGTGTGTGACAGTGTTCGGCAGTAGCATCGCCATTTTGGTTTGCAAACTCCTGTGGTCCAGTAGATCAAACACGGGGAAAGACTTGAAGTGTGATCTTCATGTCTTAATCCAGCACCCAAAATTCAGAATAATGGCCAGCGATGGCAGGAATCTTTTGGATATATAATCTGCTGTTAGATCACATGCTTGGGAACCAAGAAGATGAGAAGGCCATGTTAGGAAGGGCAGCAAATTAAAGAGAAAATGTGAGTTAATACTGAAAATGTGATGCAGAATAAAATGGAGGTTATAGTGGTATCTTTCCAATCAGAGTCATGTTGAGCTGAAATTGTCTCTGAATTTGCAAGCTCCTTGCTGAGCTGAATTGCAAAAATAAGTTTATATGAGGAGAAAAGGTGATTTCTGAAGTATATTAAATGTCATACAATTGCTGTACATTTATATATGAAGTCTGGAAGAGTATATTTCCTCCATGCCATGTGATCAGTTTTCTTGCACACAGTTAATATCCTTACTTTATGCTATCCACTAGTTTTCTTGTATTTGTGTATTCTTTTTTGACGCAAATCAATGCAAGCATATAAAGTATAAGCAATGTGGGCTCCACATGGAATCTAACCAAACTATTTCGCCTCACAGCAGTGCTTGTGGCGTCCATTGCAGCAAACAACGTGCACAGACTATGCATTTTGTGTATTACTTGGGTCTGGCTAATGGGGGAAGAGGCATTAGAATTAAGACAGAGAAGAAGCTAAGTCAGTCTACTTTTCAGTGTCCTCCCTTTTTACCTGAAACAAAACAAAGAATGGACCAGCTACCAGTTAATAACAAACTTAAAGTCTACTGTGAAGATGACCTTAATAGCATTAATAAGACGCAGAGGTGAAGGGAAGGCCGGCTGTCCCTGTCCACTGACCTACATATACTGAAATGAAATTTGGAAACTGCTGAGTATTTGGTCAGAAGGTCTTTCTATTTACATTCATAATTTCTTTTCTTTCCTCATTTTTTTCTTTTTTGTTGTTCTTCAGAGAACACCTTTCTAGATATGGATGTTTTAAAATTCTGATAAGAATTGGCAGTGGGAAAAGAGCTGGGGAAATAATGCAGACTCCGTACTGATGTGACACATTCACAAACCCTATGAATTTTTAATGAAGGAACAATGTCCACAATTAGATTTGAAATGAGGTTTTCTTTGTGGGTGCTCTTATAGTAAGCGGAGTGTGAGTGGATTTCACTTTATATTCAGTAAATGATATGAAGTGCAAAAAACACTGTGATTTAATAGAAAATAAAAGCAAATTGTTGACTGTTCATAGCTTGTTTTTCATCTCCTAGATTTACAAAAGAGTGGCAGTTTTAAAAACTGCATTTCATTTGATTTAAATGCCACATATACGCCAAGACATTCAGTGGTACAGAAAGTCATTTTCAGTCATGACCTAATGCTGTCCTTTCACATTGTATGGAGAAGTTGTTATTTGTTTGATTTGTTTTAAACTGTAAAAATAACTTCTAAGTGTAGACCTTTGGGGGGAGAAAGATATTAAGCTTCCCCATTCGCAAACTAAGTCATCTCAAGTGAATATAAAAAAAATTTAATAATGTAGAAAATAAGAAAATAGAGTGGGATGATGGCTCCTTCATTTGCATTTTGAGACCAAAGCTTAACTCTTGTCTTAATAGAGCCTAGGTTTCCAGCATCACAGAAACACACAGCTTCCTGTCATTCTTAGATGGTCTCCAAGATCCTTCAGAATCTGGATCCTGGTCACCTCAGCAACCTCATTCCCTACAGCTTCTGCCTCTTCTGGAGCTCCCGCAACACAGGTCTAGTTACTCTTCCTGGAGCCTGTCAAGCATGATCTTCCCTTAGTGACTTTACACTTGGGGTTCCTCCAGATACCTGCACACCCACCCTGCTCCCTCACCTTAGCCCTTCTCTGCTGAAATGTCATCCCTGACTGCTACCGAAAATGGTAACTTCAGTTACCTTCTGTCCTACGACTAACTTCATTTTTCTCCACAGGATTTCTCAGCATCTGAGGTTATATTACATGATTATTTCTTTGACAAGTTTGTCTTCTAGAGGGCAGGCTTATTTTGAACTATTTTCAAATGTTTTTCCTGCCAAATCACCATCAGCCAAAACAGTGCCTAGTATACATAGTAAGATGCACACCCCTCCCTCCTACATACACAAATTCACTGAATAAATATATATATACACAGATACACATACACACACACACACACACACATACTGTATTAATCATGCCTTTTTATTTTCTGTATTCCTGATGCTTTGACAGGGCTGGAGGGCCCACCCCTCATAGGGCAAGCCAATCCTAGACAGCAAACAATTTGCCTGGGAGCACACCCTTCGAATGTAAACCAACCAATCCAGAGCCCACAGCCTGGACCACCTCCTTTACTGGCTTTCACATCCTAAGCCACTATTACTCCTCTGCCCTGATACTTTCCCAGGGCCAGTTATCAGGTACTAGAGACAGCCCTTGTATCCTAGAGAGTACTTAAATTAGTCAAATTAGTCAGTGTTAAGCCTGTTTACCTGCTTTGCTTTGCCCATTCTTTCCTGTAGAAACCACATTAAAGGCTCTCTCACTTCCTCTCCCTTCTGGCTGATCTTGGTGCTTTCCTGCGTGGCCTCCTTGTGTGTAGCATAGCGTGCCCCCTCCTCTTGAGAACTGTGAGTAACAAACTATCTCTTCAATGGCAATTGTCTCCTGATCTGTTGGCCTTACCATACCTAAATAATAATAAAAACTACATTTTAAAATGCAAGCATCACCAAAAGTTATGGTTCCCCTGGATTCAGAAGAAATAAAATGACTTTGATATTTTAAAAATTTGTATGTAATTTAGCTTCCATCTCAGCCCTGACATTAATTTATGGATTGTTCTTGTGGTTATTACTGTTGGCTTCTACTTTGGCCCTCAAAGGTTTTTTTTGTTTGTGGTTTTTTTGTTGTTGTTTTTTGGATTCAGACACTATTAACTCAAGGGAGCAGTCCTGCCTTATTCTTTTTTCCAGATACAAATAATTAACCCTATGAACTAAATACCAGTAAATTGTCAATAAAACACATGATGAAGTTTGGATAATGCTCTGTCAATGCAGATTCACTATTTGTAACAAACACACCACTCTGGTGGGAGATGTTGATAATGGGAGAGGCCCTGCATGTGTGGGAGCAGGGAGTATGTCTTAGTCCATTGAGTGTTGCAATAACAGAATACCTGAGGCTGGGTAATTAATAAAGAAAAGAGGTTTATTTAGTTCACGGTCTTACAGGCTGGAAAGTACAAGAAGCATGGCATCAGCACCTGCTCGGGTTCTGGTGAGGGCTTTTTGTGCTGCGTCATAACATGGCAGAGAAGGTGAAAGGGGAAGTGGACACATGCTAACGGACAAAACCCTAGGGGCATCCTAGCTGCATAACAACCCACTCTCATGAGAACATTCCTGAGAGAACTAATCTAGTCTCCTGCACAGAACACCACCAAGCCACTCACAAGGGATCAGCCCCTTTGACCCAAACACCTCCAACCAGGCCCCACCTCCCAGTGCTGCCACACTTGGGATCGAATTTCAACATGAGCTTTGGTGGGGACAAACTCACACCATAGCAGGATATTTGGTCACTATTGCTGTGAACCTAAAACTGCTCTAAAAAAAAAACCTCTTTTTAAAAAAACAAACATACGAATATACCTGTTTATTGACCTTCTTTAAATACAAGAAAATGACAAATCCTATCCATAATTTCCTAAATTATAGCTAGCTCTAAAAGTAAAAAGGACACATTTCCGTGACTTGATGTACTCTGAGTTTTTTTCAACACAGTTCTCTTTTTATTCCAAAAAGTATAGTTCACATTATTCCACAGCCCATTGGTCAGATGTCTCAATGTCCTGTGCTGGAACACACCTCAGGCAGGCCGGGCTAAGCCAGGGCCAGTTAGGGGCATGGCAACCACGAAAACTGATCCTGTGAAACTGCCCTTCAATACACTCTCACAGTAAGCTCAGAGGAATGTGCTGGGTGGTTACCCATTACTTGCACCTGGTAAGGACAAAGACCTGAAGCTGGGGTCTTCTGCACAGTGGGGATGGGCCAGAAAGATATGAAAATGTCCACAGAAATGGCCAAGGGAACTTCTAGAATAAGTTGGAGGAAGCCTCAATGCAATCAGTTGCTAACCTTGGCAGTCGAGGCTTTGCTGGATGCAGCTGTCTTCCTGCAGTCAGATTCATGCCTCCTTCTCTTATGTTACAGAGCTCTTGCCAATGTGGTCACCCTGGTGACAACCACATACTCTCTAATAGAAGTACCTGACCCTGCTCGAGGTATTAACAACAACAAGAGAATTTTTTTGAGACTTCAGAGAGATCTTAAAAGTGTGCTTATATGCTTTGAAAACATGCTTTTCAAGTAAATGCAAGGGTTGCAATGTCAAAGGAGACAGTCCCTCTTCCCCAGCCCTCTGGCTTCCCTTTCCACCTGTGGTGCACACTGCCTTCTACACACCAGCGCACACGGCTGCTCTCTGCATCGCTCTTCTTCTCTTCTCTTCACGTCTTTCCTTTAGGCTCACGCCAAAGCCCACCTCCTCCATGACATCCTACAAGATCAATTCTTTACAACTGCTTGCTCCCCTGAACTCCTGAGTGCCCCTAGGGTGGTATGTCGGGGACTTAACATGGGACCCAAAACCATCATTTTAATTTTTAATGGTTATATTTGTTTTGAGTCATGTGAAATCAATGTTTTCATGGATTTAAAAAATGGTCAAATATTGGCATTTTCACATAGTTCAAAGTAATATGTGTCAGGAAAAAAATGTATTAAAAGGATACTATAGGATTTCATTGATATTATTGGTTAGGATGAAGCTGAAATGGATACTTTATTGTCGTGTATAAATAAATAAGGAAATAAATATTTTGATGGCACAGATATGGCAAAAATTGTTAAGCATATATTAATATCTACCATTAAACTGCTGAACAACTGCATTCTGACAACTGGAGTTCTATATGTCCCTTTAATATGTCCCATTTTTTGTGTTTATTTTCTTTGTGTATGTAAGGATTTGTGTTTTTTCTTCAATTAGTTTCTCAGACATCTGGAGACCAAAGGGGCAACTTCAAATTACCAACCTCTTAGCATAATATTCTGCACACAGCAGAAAGACTTATAAGAAGGATTTGTCCAAACACTTATGATGATGATATCTCACCAGGAAACACCACTTGTTTTCCTTCGTAGTTATTCTAAAACTGGAAACTGATGGGCCATGCAATGCAGCATGCCTTTCTGGCCAGGAAGGCTATGACCTGGAGCAACTTAAAACATGGGACTCATATGTAGCATTGCATGCAAACACTTGCCTCACCACTGGGAAGTGTTAAGAGGTAGTGTGGCCTGTTGGGTAAAACATGGGTTGACCACCTAGACTCATTTTATTTAGCAGCACAATGTGCACAGTCTCCTCTACTTCCCCACCCCAACTGACAATGCAACCAACAGGAGAGAAAGAAGAAGCTGTGTGAAGCCAACGCCTCTGAGTATATCCGACTGGCACCTATCTTCTCTGCCCAGCTACAGCCCACTGTACAAGCTTCAGGTTCTGTTTAATACTGTCCCTTACAAAATGATGCCTGAGTCTTTAGAAATGTATAGAGGTAATTATGATTCACATGCTTCAAAAATTAAACCAGTGGTACTCACACAACCTACATATTTCACGTCTATTTTAAAAACATACAAAATACTTAAATGCTATTTATATTTTGAAAGCTTTTGTCACTTACCCTTTTTTTATATGGTGGTTCAGAAGCAAAATTCTGCCTACTAATCACTCTTTATTTCCATTCATAGAATGATGTGATTCTATAATACCTAGGAAATCAGTCACTAGATATTGAAACAAATAATATTAAAGAAAAACATTCATTGTAGAAGTGTGTAGTTGAAGGAGAAGAAAGATATTATTTTCATCTGGGGTATCAGGGAAGCACCATGAGCAAAAGAATATGGGCTGAGTCTCAAAGGATTAAAAAAAAACCCTAACAGTGGGAAGAGAGAGAGGGGAGTGGGCAGACAGCTCAGGCAGGGAATGGTAAGCCCCAACGTGTGAAATCAGGAACGTTAGAGGCTGCCAAAAGGACAGAGCTGCCTCTCTCTTTATTATCATACATTTAAGCAAGTTGTTCAGATTATACTGTGCGTGTATATAATGACAATGGTAGTTTTATTCTCCAAAATGTTGCTTTGAGAAAAATACCAAGGGATTTAAATTCATACGTCCTAAGTACAATGTTTTCCTACATAAAGATGCTGGTTTATCAACTAGAAAACTAAAGTCAACTTCTTTATAAAAGATAAACTGAAAAGATTAGGAAAGTCTTGACAATATAAATATGCATTTACTCACCAACTTATGAAATACTAAAACTAGGGTTTACTGCTCAGAGCATAAAAGAGATCATTTCAATAGAAAGAAAATAAAGCACATTTTCACAGCACAGAAAGTAATGTCAGAATTCATTAACCAAGAAACCAAAACAATATACACAATATTATATATTTTAAGAGAGCTTTAAATAAAGTTATAGAAAGCAGATTTACAATACTTTAATTAAACCAGGATAGGAATGGCAGGAGTCTGTTCACAACCTTTGATGACAGAGAAGAACTATAAAATAGACTTGGTATTGACCAGCTGCAAAAAAAGTCAATAACAACATGAAGATGACAGGACTCTCAGAAGAAAGTTACTATACAGCCTGGAGTTCATAATAGTGAGGATAGGGAACATTAATTCTAATCAGATCCATACCATTGACTTATGAAAAACATTTTAAAAGTTCAGAGAAAAGGTAAGTATGATATGAACACATAGGTGACAGCTCTAATAAGTGTAAGAGAGATTTAGAAAAATAAAATTTTGATTATACAACTGGATAGTCATATTCCTAGTGAAAGAAAAGAGGGTACCACTATAGAAATCACCATGTCTTTACAAGAACTTCTCTGATGAATTCTGATTCTAAAAGGACAATAAATGAAAACAAGGATACAAAAGTAAAAACAATCATGAATGTGTGGAAACAATTTGTAGAAGAATGCTGAAGAGGCCTAAATTCAGGACTGGGATTGAACATTTTGAAAAAAATACCAAAGGTAGTACATAGAATATATTTTAAAATATCTGAAGAGGAAGAACCAAAAATTGCCACACTTTTGGGGAAGGACATTAACAATAAACAGCAAAGATGACAGAATTTTGTGAGTCTTCCCCTGCAAGCAAATTAATCCATAACTTGGGAAGGGTAGGATAAATGATGTAGGCATGGAATCTCAGCCTGCAGTGGTAGTGAGAGGCGGAGTGGGGCAGCGGGCATTACTGTCAGCATCAGATATTCTCAAAACAAGCCAGGGTAAGACCCAATCCTGGAACCAATGTGATATGACACTAGCTTAAATGCTTCCCACATTCCTTTCTGTAAAATCTGAATTTGTAGCAAGTTTATCAGGATTTGATCACTCGACCTTGAGAACTTAGTACAACTATGGAAATGGCCCATAACGACTCCTGGAATTCCAAAGAGTTGGTGCCAGTTTTAGATGACAACTTACTAGCTTTGTGACCTGGGGAAAAAGACAAAGGATGACAGTGATCATCACATATTAGAAGTAAGGCAGATACAGAAGACGGACTAGATGGTTAAGTAACACTCCAAAGAATGAAATTAGGACCAGTGGGTAGGGATTATGGCAGACCAATTTCAGGCTCATTCATTCTTTTTCCCATTCATTCAGTGAATATTTAGTTAATGTGGGCAGCACCATTTTAAGTTCTAAGTGAACAAGAAACATGCCAATGAAGAGAGGCCCAGATACATAGGTCATATATATGCAGGTATGTAGACAAAAGGGTAAATTAATTAAAACACAGGTTAATAGAAACAACCCAGAAGAAGAACCCATTAACTCTGAAGGTGATTTTAGATTTTCCTGAAGGATGAATAAAGGTGAAAGTTGGTCGGGAGGGATATTAAAAAGGAATAAAAGGGTGTTTTAGGCATTGACAACACTGTGATCAAAGACACTTAGGTGTGAAAAGTATGTGGCATGGTACAGAAAGTGAATAGTTTTGTTTGGCTGGAGTTTAAAAGGCAAATGGTGAAATGGTAGGGGATGATGCTAAAAATATAGGCAGGGGCCATGCTAAGGAGTTTTATTCCCACAGGCAATGGGGACCAAACAGTATTTTAAAGTGGGAGTGACAGGATCGAATTTGTAATTTAGAGCAATAATTCTTATATCGAAGTGGAGGGTAAGCTCCATAGGGAGAGAAGCCCTAGGGTTAACCTATTCAAAGGTAATGACTAGAGACCAGACAAGGCAAGGCAGTGGCAGTGGAGATGGAGAGGGGAGTGGATTTCAGGGGTATTTCTGGAGAGAAAAGATAGGACTTGGTGAGCAATTGGGACGTGGAGGTGAGAGGGAGTGAGTGGCAAGTGTGATGGTGCAAGATGCGAATATTCAAAAGCTATTCCCAGGTTTCTCATTCAAGGGAATGGGTGGATAAAAACAGGGGATTTCCAAGGCACAAGAACAGTTAGTGGATTCGTTAAGTTTAGGAGAAAATTGTGAGCTTTCTAGAGAGCCATCAAATGCTTCAGTACTAAACTTATATACAAGAATGTGTCTGTCTCCCAGGTGGCTGTTTGCCTCTCCCAGTAGCTTCTCCCAGTAGCCACAAAGCTAGCTCACAGTGGCTTTCGACCTTTGATGGGCACTGGAATCGCCTGAGGAGGCTTTTATCAATACAAATACATGTGCCTGGTCTCCACCTCCAGGAGATTTTGATTTAGTGGATCTGATGTGAGGCCCATGCATTTTAAAAAACAGCTCCAAAGGAGATTTTGATATGCATTAAAAGTGGACAGTCACTGTAATATACAGTCAATAAATAACTCTTTGATTAATTAATTAAAAGAAGGAACGGAAGGAGAAAAGACTTCTTGAAATTTTTGAAGAAGTTGGTTGACCTTCTATTCTCAACAGTATAGTATTAGGTGGGAAATCTGCAAGATGGCCTTTTATATCTTCTAATATTAAGGGTCCGTGAATGTGATGTTATGGTATTTCTGGCTTCAACACTTGCAGACAGAGCACTGGCTGAGAGATCACTGGACTGACTTGATGAATCTTATGTTTCTTACATTATTGACGAACATCCTCTCCTACAGCAATTTGTTCCTCAACATCAGAATTTTTTGCATGCTTTTAAATACATATTTTTCTCCATTTATTTTTTTCTCAGTATCTATTTCTCCTTACTAAAGTTCCATGAAGGCAGGCACTCTGTTTCCTTTGTTTGCTGTTGAGTATTCAGCACCAACCAATAAAAATGGGTTTTCAGTGAATAAATGAGCAATGAGCTAGATTTTTCTTGTGAAAAATTTTAAGACGCATTGCATCAATTTCAATATGCCTATAGGTCTGTCTGTGAGTGTACTATAGACCCAGAAAATGGTTTCAGAAATAATCAAAAGCAAACATTCTAGGCAAAACATTTTTAGAGATTTTTGTTACCTTGAGGAAACACTTTGGCTCCCAGAACTTTGATGTTATATAAGATAGCTCATTATATCAAAACATAAAATTAAAAATAGGGAATAAATATCTACAAGGGTTAAATAGGCACAGTTGTTGAACTCGAGAATTAGAATTTAAACCTTGTTTCTGTTCCTTATCTAGATCTAAGAAGCCTTAGCCTTACAGTCTGATAAATCTGGAGCTTTCCTATCATTTATATCTAATGATCAAGTCTAACAATTAGATACAAAACAAATAAGTGAATGAAAAGATGAATTAATGAGAAACCCAAAGTTCATATTAGCAGGGCAATTAAAGAAATAGGAAAAAAAGGCTAACTTGAAAAGCCAGAAATGTTAAAAAATCTCTGTATTTATTGTGATTATTGATGTGTTTTTATGTTTGAACAAACATTTGCTCACAGTGCTTACAACAATATTTAACTAACTCATGACACTTTTCTGACATTTTACTGCCCTGACATTGAAGGCGAGTTTTTTACACAAAAGTATCAAAATCAGATTCTACTTTACCACAAATTTGCCAAGTATCCACTATTTGATACCCCTTTCACATATATCATCATCTCACTTAATTCTCATGAAAACTGGACTTTGCCAATCAGGAAACTAAAAATTAGAGCAACCTTAGAAATATGCCTAAAACTAGAATACTGTAAAAAGTGTTAATTATAATAAAAATCACTGAAGTCATTTTATCCAGGTGAAAATGTATATTTATAAAAGCATATTTTATTAAAATACTAAATATGAACCTCAAGCATCGGAATGATAGAGGAATACTATGTTCTGATTAATGATATAATTTGGGGAACTAAGGAGAAAATATTGTTTTAATTGATGTTATCAAACATGTTGAAGGCAGTAAGACAACACATTGACATGATGTGCCCTTTGACATGATACACTGAGAAGGTTGTATCACCTCTGTGCTATTCTTGCCAAAATTGTATTTAATCATGAGAGAACATCAGACAAATCCCAATAAAGGACATTCTACAAAATAACCAGTACTCTTCAAAAATGTCATAGTCATGAAAGACAAAGACAGACTGAAGAACTGTCCTACTGATTTCTGATATTTCTAATATATTCAGATCATCATTTTGAAGATCAGTAGCTATTACATAGTACTGGATATATAAATGTAGGCTT
Source organism: Daubentonia madagascariensis (assembly GCA_023783475.1). Lineage (NCBI taxonomy): Eukaryota > Metazoa > Chordata > Mammalia > Primates > Daubentoniidae > Daubentonia > Daubentonia madagascariensis. The sequence continues at coordinate 7,819,468 of JAKFHU010000316.1, forward strand.
AAGAAATTGGAATGATTCTATATTGTATCTAGGGTATTAACTAAATTTTGTGATGCAAACTTGTTTTTATATTATTTGAAATTTCCCAAAACAGTTATGATCAAAAAAGAATTCCCTATTAACTAAGGACTCCAGTTAGCTGATTGAGAATTACATTTCTCTAAGCTAAATTTACACATGCCATTTCTTACAAAGGCTGTATGTTTTTCTAAATCAGTATCTCAGCTTGGATTTTTAGAACTATCATGGTTACTTCCATAGTCCAGGCAGGAAAGAAGATAGACAGGAGAAGTAAAACAGAAGACAACTGAAGCAAGGATGAAGGAAACAGGACTCCTTTCAAACACATTCATTAACCTGGAACCACTACCAGATGCTGCAGGCTAGAAGTGAGCAGCCTACTTCTAAACAGATTTTAATTTTTAATTCAGTGGAATAGGTCAGAGGCAGCTTTCCCACCTGGAGGCCGCTATCCCCCAAGGCGGCACTGCGGGTCTGCTAGTAATGGTCACCTTTGGGTGAATGCAGCCTCCCGTCAGCCACTCACTCTGATGCTATGATCCCAAAAACTAGTAATTAAAGTTGGACTAGTTCTCACAATGAGGTGCGTGCTTTCTCCTTAGATATTTTTTTAGGAGCAAGAAAAGACACAGCCAGTAAAAACATTTTTAAAGGGCAAGGTAGGAGGAGGGATATCTATGTTGGAAATAAAATTCTAATACATAAAGATCAGCTTTACTACTTAATTAAAATTGGGTGGAGGCATATATGTTGGTCCAAATGCGATGCTCACCATACAAATGCCCAGACATGAGAAAGATCTCCTGGGAAATTAAAACGCCTATATGTAGGGAGAATTGAACAGAACAGGGCCCCAGAGCCTCTGCCCATGGAGCTAAAACAAGCATAGATGAACCGAGTCTGACTGATTGCCAACCTCTTCACAGACTTCAGATTAGCTGGGTATTAGTACAGGCAGGTCTCAGCTGTCTATGAAAATGAGAACACATTTTAAAAGCTGCATTTGAATTTTAAAGGTACTCAACATTTCTAGTATTGTTTACTGAAAAAGGTCAACACTCAAGTGTTTTATTTATGCACGGCAGAACCTCAGTCTAAAAACACTGGGCTTTCCACATGGCATATACTGAGAATGTGTTTAATACGTAGGTCCAGAGCCAAGAATATTATTTTTCAACTCAGTGAATGCATTATTAAAAGGCCTCTGCTGTGCTCACCACTGGGAGATAGGACAAGAGGCAGTGGTGACCCTGCATTCTGAATGCAAAGGGACACTCACTGACTGAATCACTCACTATAAACGCTAATGACAATATCCCTAAACCCATGCTTCTCCACACCTCTCTCTAATTCCCTTTTGGCCAAGCTAGAGAAAAAGGAAAATGGAAACATTTAAATAAAACTCATATAAACTTGTTTCAAGCACAACATTTTTAGTTCTTTAGATAATAGGTATGTTGCTGAGATTTACATCTGGTGTCCTTTTTCATATTCCAGCTCTGCATAAACATTCACATTAGCCTTCAATTTTTCTTGTAAATTGAGAGTATAAAATACTGATTCCTTCAAATAAGATTTGTGTCAAAATCATTAAATGCCCACGCAAGTGACTTTTTATTAGCAGAACCAGAAACAACACATAATACATACCAATTTTATGACAGTAAGAGGAGTTATTAACTTTAGTAAGCCAAGAATGTCTGTTGTATAAATTAAAATCTTCTTAGGAATAAGTCCAGTGTTTTAAATATAATATGGAAAAATACAAAATTTATGCCAGAAGAATTTTGACCAGAATGCAGAAGTGCCTTTATTATTCTAGGAAAAATACTACTCTTTATAAAAGGCAAGTTCTCTGCTATGTTCAGAAATTATTCTTTTTATATAAATATTCTTCACTTGGAAAAATGTTCTCTTTAAACAGCTCCCTTAGTGCATTTTAATACATAATTTGATTTACAGAATTAGATTTACACATTTCCAGTATACATCTGTTGTATAAAGCAAAGTGAATCTGTGACAAGAAATTCTGTCCTATTCAGATGTGGGAACAAATAAACGACTAGTACCCCCATATACACGGTAATATATGCCTAGTTTAGGGCAATTTCACCTCCAAAATAAGAATATAAAAAACATAAGTCTTCAAGAACTGTCTTTAGGAAATTTCAGAAGACTATAACTTTTAAATTATACTTTTACTTGATATATCTTCCAAAAGCTCAGAATCCTTATATTAAAAGAGCTGGTGCTGGTATAATTTGATTCAGTTGCATAAATATGTATAGAACTCCTGGTGCACATCATCCCCTATACTTTGCCCAGGTGATACAAGATGGATCAGGTGCCATCCACTGTCCCTGGGGTCAAGGGCTGGCAGGACAGACATACGTAACTGGTTGTAAAGTACTGGGGATAAATGTTACATTCTAGTGGTATGAAGCAGGTGCTCTGGCAGCACAGAATAAAGAGTGAGGATTCTGGAAGGGGACATGGGTATAGGGAGAGTAGAAGCTTTGCAGAGGAAATGACACTTGAATTGGGTTGTAAAGGATGAATAGGATTAGGCCAGGCCGAGGACAGGCATTCAAAGTGGGGAAAAACAAATCACCCATGCATGCTAAATTTTTCAAATTAGACTTTTAAAAGTGCTTTACTTCAAAAAGGTTTACGTTTGCAACATCTAACATGAAACAAAAATTACAATCTGGACGGTTTCCTTCTGCTTAGCCTATACTTCTCCCAAGAACCGTAGATTAGTAACAGTATTAATAGTAACAAGAAGGAAAGGATGTAAAGTACCTTGGTAAAGAGAATGTGAAAATGCTCCAATAACTAAAGATTAGAATTAGCACTATAGGTCTGCAAGGAGTGCTACCACTGAATTGGGAAAAAGCACACCATAGTATCATCCCTTTTCGGTCTGCTTAGAACACAAGTCACATTAATCTGAAGAAAGAGTGTCTGCTAAAAACCACTCCACAAAGGCTTATCAACTGCAGGGTCTGTCAGGCTTTTGCTCTGTGCTGGGACCTGTTAGTCAGAAAGGAGGAAAGTGAGGAGAGCCCCATCATTTTCCTCAGTAATTTAACTACACTGGTGTTGTGCGCCGAGGTGAAGGCTGGGCTGCAGACTTCATGTTTTGTATTATGTTCCTCTTCGGCTGTAGAGGGAAAAGGAAGGGGAGGAAAAGGGAGGTTCCTGGGTGGACTTTGAGAGAGAAAAAAGTTGTGGGAGGTCCCTTGTCTTCAGCTGGGTTCTAGGCAGAGGCTGGGGTGACAATGGCTCTCAGCCCCTAAGATTCTAACACTCAAGTGAAGATGACAAGACTTCAGCCTTTTTCACAGTGCCTAGAAAGAAGCTAACTAAACTGGAGTTAAAAACCCAAGTGAAATTTAAGGTAGCTAGAAATTTATTATACTTCGTTTATTCACATTTTATAAAATGAATTTCATTCATATTGGTATTTAAAAAAATGTATGTATAATGAGGTAAATGTGTCTGAATTGTGTTCACTGTTTCCTTTGAGTCATCTACATGCAGAGTCAGGTGCAAGAGGAATGTATTTAGGAGGACATGCCTTGGGGATTTAACTTTTATTATTCCCTATTTAAAAGAAGATGGCTCGTTAGGTTCCTGTGTCACCCGCACCTATTCCCTGGGTGTGTGGCCACCAGGCACCTGGACTCAGGAGACTTAGGTTTTGGCTTCCAGTTCTGGGTCTGCTGTGGACTCACTATGTGAACTTGTACTAGCCACAGTTTTCTCAGGTAAGAATGAAAAACAAGGGTTTGAATTGTACACTTTTTCATGGCTGTTTCCTGCTCCAATGCTCTCTGATTCCATAGGACAACATTATGTTCTAAAGTAATGTTTTCCTCCTTCTGGGCTTTATGTATTTACTCTTTTTTTTAGAGCCATTGCAATAACAATGCCCCATCTAGTGTTTAAACAGGGAATATGGCCCAGGAGTGCAGAGTGAGGAATGGTACTTGGGCTTTCCTGGCCAGGGGCTCAGAATGACAATTGATGGCCATAAATCCTACCTGGGTGGTCTTTGCTGGTTCCCACTGACCCAATGTGGTGAAGCAGGGCATTTTTTAAAAAGACTCTGTTCTACAACTTTTGCGTGTGATGTACAACACCAGCACAATAGGACTTTGATTAAGGGTACATGGAATATTCTTTCCTGTTATTTTTACTGGCAGCTATCACCAGCCTCCCGGGGATGGAGGTCAGTGGGCAGTACCTTCCTGATGGAAGATAAGAAGAGATTCTGGGTGTGATATGAGGAATTCAGCCATGTTCTGGCATCTCACTGAAATGTTCAGACGTGAACCTGGGGGTCTAGCAGGGCTTTAATCACTTTACCCTTCCCTTTTCATTTCTTTCTTTCCAAATGCTCCCACGAGGAAAGCATCTCCAACCTGGTTAACAGCTAACCACACACTCTTAGAACTTCCCAGGTTCCGTACTAGTCAGTTCATCTTCTTAACGCTATCCCCCAAAAAAAGAAATCAGAGAAGGAAACAAATGTAAATACTGGGACAATGCAGTATCACTGAAACAAATGATCATCTTCCTTCTTGTATGTGTGTCCTGTGCGTTTTTTTTTTTTTCTCACTAAGTGCCAGGGCAATTTAAATTTTATACTGTCATATAAAAATCACCTTATTTTGGAATCTGCCTCCGTCTCAGAACCCAGGTCAGTTCAGTGGAATATTGTGGAGTGACTACGGCATGCCAGACACCGTCTTAATGATGTCTGGGCTGGGAGAACAAAATGAGCTTAGACTCAGAAATCCTGTGTCATGCTGCCCATCCTGCTCAGACCCTTGCGGCCTAGGTTACCGGGAGCACATTTTACTTCTTGTGACCCAAGTTCTCAGTGGCAGGGATTTTCTCCGTTTTTTATCCTTGAATCTGACTCTCTTCATGGTAAACCCATCCCAGCAGCTCCATATCTTCTAGAATGCTTAAGTGCTGACTGGCCTGACAGCTCTAACTCACCTACTTGGCTGCCTCGCTGTGCCCTCCATGGCTAGTCTGCCTTCTGTCCTTGCCTGCTAGTCAGTCACTTGGAATTCTACCATTTACTAGCCCTGTCCAACTTCTGCTCAACCTTCAGCCTTGGATTGCCAATTTAACCTGCCTCTGCTATAATCCACATTCCCAAATCAGCTTGGTTCTCCCATGTCCCAAATCATCCTTAACTCCCTCATCCCATGGCCCCATATTCCTGCTCCACAATCTTCATGCTCATACTGATGGCACTGTTCCTTTTGACTAAAGTTTAGAATGATGGTCCCTGCTCAGTCTTACTAGTCAAACCCCAGTCTCAATCCAGGTCTGGCAGCTGTGATAATCTTGAGTATAACTATTAACTGGTAATCAGCAACTGAGGTAGCTCAAACAGAAAACTGGCAAATGAGATTTGCCTTAGAGGGCCATGAGAACATAGCGGTCTCTGATAAATACCAAAGAAAGAAAACACCTAGACTATTTATTGAACATCTATAATAGAATAGTGCCTGGTATACAATGGGAACTCAAAAATAGTTGGCAAATTACAGAAAGATATCTTTTAAATAACAAATTGCAAATGTTCAGAGATATGATTGGATACTGTAAGCTCCTTCAGGATAAACTATCTGGCTCATATGTATATCCCCAGAACCCAGCACATTTGCCTGGCATATAGTAGGCTTGATAAATACTTGTTGAACTTTAAAAATGACTTTGTTGAGAAAAGTATGTCAAAGTCACTTTTGGAGGATATCTAATTTCTGAGGAGTGTGGATGAAGCAGGACATCTTAGGATGTCCAAACTAAACTATCAGATTGGTTGGGCCCCTAAATCTGCATGCACTAGAGTATGGGAGTCTATCCCATGAGCATGGACCACAAAAGGAGAGGAGTAGGGACCCTGAAGTATAGACTGTGCCCTGACCTACATTCCCAACCACCCCAACCCCCTTCATTTCCCATCTGCCGGGATCCTCTGGACCTTTGTGTTTCATCCAGGATGCAGGAGCTCCTTCAGGACAGCTACTCATTCATATGTAAAAGCAGGGATCTGGGTCTGACCAAGCTTCTCCGATGTCTGAAACATACATGAGCATGAAATAACCAGCTATAGGCCCTCGAAGGGAGCCTGTCAATGCTGCCATATGGCAATGAGATAAGAATGTAATGCTTTTAGTGAATAGTGTAAGGCTCGTCATTGAGAACTTATATTTTTTATTTATTGTTCAAGCTACCAGAAATGTAGTGAACACTAACGTCAATCAAGGGTATATGATTTTCAAAGTATACTAAAATATGTTCGTCTTCCTTTCACACAAAACATAAAGCATCCATCTTTAAAATGTTCACAGCAATCAATGCTTTTAATTGAGCAGAAAAAGCACACACAGATAAAGAAAGGGTTAGCCCTACCTGCAGTTCCTTACAGTCATCTTCAGAGATAAATTTCCACAATGAATGTTTCAATTAAGACAGTAATATTAATTGAAAGGTAAACTACAAATGTATAGCCACCAGAAACATTATTGAACAAAGGTAATTTATACTGCAATTGGTGCATTGCATTTTAGCACTGCCTTGATTTTATCAGCATTTGTCAATTAATCAACGTGAACCTTGTAAAACATGTTCTCTTATTAGTGGGAACAGGCAATTGCTTGCAGACTTTGAAAGAAAGGTCATTTAATAATTTGCTAATTGTGCAAAGATAGATTTGAATTAAAAAAAATAAAGGTAAACTCTCTTTATTACTGCACCTAAATAGCATTCTGTTTAAGTTTAACCTTGACAATTTAAATATAATCAATGATTTAACTTTTTCAGTTTGTTTGTTTTACTAAACAGAGAAAGATTAAGATAAAAAATTAATCCAGCTTCAGGTTTTAAAAATTAATTATAAGTGCATTTTTTGTTGTCACCTTTACCATTTCAAAAAGTTATTAGACTTGAGGCTATAGTTATAAACAAATCAACCATATTTCATTGGCAGGAAAGTGAAGAGAAAAAAGAAAAAGCAAAAGAAACAGGAAATGGAGCAGCACGAAAGAGCAATGCAGTGGCAATATGCCTTTTTAAAAAAAATTTCCTTGAACTCATTCTTTATTCCTCTAGATGAGATGTCAGCTCCCTACTTTTGACCACTGGTTCATTTTCAGTTCAGCAAGTGAGAAAGAAGCTGAGTCAAGCCCTCTCCTTGGGTAATCTATGCATCAGCACACTTGCCAATTCTCCTGGCACCCGAGAAAGCACTTTAACTCAGAGCGGCATCACCACCAACAAGCATTCTGCGGTCATCTAAAAGGACGCGACTGAGTTTAAAATGGGTAACGTACCTTGGAGAGCAATTTCTATACTTGGGTCTGCAGGGCTGAATCGAGAAATCCGCACCATCTTAGAAGTGTAAGTGAAACTTAAGATGAACTAGCATGCCTTAAGACATTTGTAAGAGTAAGAATTTTGCACAGAGTTTACAGAGACAATGTTTGTTGAATGAAGATGGCTCTTGCCAGATCCAGTCTAGGCAAACTGCTTTGCTGCAGAGTCCCTTTTATAACAGTTAGGAGGCCCCGGTTGCTCTCTGCCTGCTCAAACTGGTTTATCAATCCATTCCATTCCATTCTGTTCTCAGTTCTAAGTAAGTCATTATTTCAGGCACATTTCCCTAAGCAGATGCAAACACTCTTTTCCAGCATGAGACTCCCTTGGGCAAATTAGGTTTCTTGGAAAAGGGTCAAGGAGCCAATCAAACAAAATACCTTCTAGAAACAAGCCTGTGGTTTCAGGGGACACTGTCATTCATGCAGGCGGACAAAATTGTTAGACACTGATTGGTCAGTAATGTTGAATCTGATAGGGCCAGTTCTGGGGAGCAAAATCCTCACATCTGTAGCCAAAGTTTCCATTTATGGTCATAACAAATGGGTTTATTTTTTATGGAAACAAAAGTGATGGTCACAAAACAATTAATGGAAATTTCCTTTTCTAATATTTCTAATTAAAAGCTGCTAATCAAATTTTAATTTCTTAATAAAATTGTAGTAAAGGGAAAGGGAAAAGTTACTCTAAAATTGACATCTTCTCACAATCTTACCTAACAAATATGGAACATTTCTGAAATAGATACTTGTGATATTATAAAATATATATCTGGTCTTCATCCCTGTTTCCTGGCACACAACTCCTAAAATCCTTGGAATCTCCAAAGTGATGTCTTTTTGTATGTTAATGATTGACTGATGGCTGGCAGTCCCCAGGTAAGTTCAGGGTAGGGGCTGGTGACCAGAAAGACCAAGGAAGGATTAGAGGGTTGGGACCTTTAAGTCCTACCTCTCCAACCAGGGGCTGAAGGTTAAGTTGATCACCAGAGGCCAATGGTTTAATCAAACATGCCTACATAATAAGGCCGCCATAAAAACCCAAAAGGACAGGGTTCAGAGAGCTTCCAGATAGCTGGACATGTGGAGGCTCCTGGAGGGTGGCATGCCCCTCCCCCATACCTCACCTTACACATCTCTTCATGTGTATCCTTTGTAATATCCTTTATAATAAACCGGCGAAGTGTTTCCCTAAGTTCTGTGAGCGACTCCAGCAAATTGACTGAACCCAAAGGCTTGTGGAGACTCCAACTTGAAGCCGGTCAGTCAGAAATTCCAGAGGCCTAGGCTCTGCATCTGGTATCTGAGGCAGGCAATCTTGGGGACTGTGCCTCAACCTGTTGTTCCTGTAACTATCTCCAGCTAGAGAGTCAGAATGGAATTGGAGGATACCCAGCTGGTGTCTGCTGCTTGTTGGTGGGGAACCACCCCGCCCCCCAATATTTGGTCACAGAAATCTTCAGCGTTGATTGTGGTGTGAGAAAATGGGAAAAATTATGTTGAGTGTTGTTTTTTCCCACACTCAGAACATCCCTTATTGTATTTTTTTTTTCCTTGGAGTCATGTAAGGGAGAAAAGTCCCTTTCATGTTCTTTTAATATTTGCTTTTATTAACCTCAGCTTCAGTTAACTTACTTCCATAAATTAAGATTCTTTCCAAAACAGAAGAGACAAGAGGTAAATGCAAATGTGGGAAGGAAAGCCACTTGGTAGCATAACAGCGGCTCTCTGGCAGAAGTTGTTTCTATCTAAAACATATATACCATATTAAGAAGCCACAGGGAAAAAAGAATGGATGTGAATGGCAGGTTTTCATTTGTTTCCTTGACATCTTACAATACCGTAAATAAGTTTGTGTGCTTCAATTCAAACGGTTCCATTATCTTGGAGGTCTTAATCATTTGTAATAGCAGTTTCTGAAGTGTTCAAAGCTTGTGCTTAAGGAGCATTATTGGCATTCAATATTAAGCAGATTTACAACCTTATACATGGTTATCCCTGATTGTCTTTATTTAAGAGTAAGTTCAGTCTGATGAAGTGGCTCAGCAACCTCTTATGCTTCAGCCTGTTAGTCATGCCCTACCAGAACACCTAGCTCTGCTGGCACCCTCACACTTCTCCAGATGAACCTAAAATCTGCAAGGTGATGTGGGGGAGGGGGCAGCCAGCGAGTTCAACCAAGAGAGAAGCTTAAAAGGGCAGCCTTATTTTAAAGTGTACCTGGGATTTTGGTTTTATTCGGGTGTGGCGAGGCCAACAGATGGGAGATGATTGCCACTGAAAAGGTAGTTTGTTACTCGCAGTCCCCAGGGGGACGAGGCAGTGCAAACCATGCAGAGCCGCCTGGGTAGGTCAACAGGCAGAGGGAGGCAGGGCAAAATGTGGGCAAGAGCCTTTATTATGGTTTCTGTGGGTATACCACCCTCCAGGACATTTGACTGTCTGTAGGAATCAACTGGTTATTGTGTTAAACTACAGATTCTGATTCACTGAATCGGGCAGAGGTGGAGACTTTGCTTTCCTAATAAACTCGCTGGTGATGTTAGGACCACACTTTGAGTGGTTAGTGATAAAAATATCACCAAGAGTCTTCTCTCTGGGTCACCTTCTCAGGGAAAGGGGAAGGACCTAGCATATATTGAGCCGTATCTTGAAGCAGACACTGCTGGGCACTGAATATACATACTTTGTCTTGTTTTGCTTGAACTACAGCCTTCACTCATAGGAAAAGTTATACCAATTTTATAGGTAATGGAACTGAGGCTCAGGGAGGTTAAGTAATCTACTCCAGGTCACTTAGCTATCATAGAAGCTAGAAGATATAAATGTATATTACCTAAAAACTCATTTTTTACCCACCACAACATAAGTATAGATTGTACTGCTCTAATGGAAAATAAAAAGTACCTGTTGGTAAAAGTTTCATAAAATATAAAGTCCATGGACTACTTAGTGACCCATTTACAACTTGACTTCTGGAAAGAAGAGGAATTCAGAATGGTATTTATTATCTCAGGATCAGAAATAAATGGTGGTGATCAAATAACTGATATTTTATCGTAGCCTTCACAAAACACTTCACGTGGGATTCCCTGTAAAACTAGTGCTTTTATTTTAAAAAGTGATCCATATACATGGTAAGATATAGACAATAAAAAGTTAGTCTTGCCCCTAGATCCCTAGTGCTACTGCTCAAAGATAATTACTGGGAGGTTTGTGCAGACTTCCAGAACTGTTTCTACTCAAACAATCAACTTTTTTCCTACAAATTCATTCATTTGGTTATTCTAAGGTACTTGGGGAAAAGCAGGAAATAAAACAGACAAAATCCCTCACGTAGATTATATTCCAGTAGGGAGATAGACCACAAACAAAGAAGTAAATTATGTATTGTGTCAGATAGGAATAATGCTAACAGAGGAAAAGCTGGGGATGGGGGAGGTTTACAATTATGAATACTGTGGTTATTCATTGGAGAGGTGACCTGAAGATCATCCTATTCCACACTTTCTCCTTTAACAATATCAGGACTTACAGATCTACCTTTTTCTTTTCAAAGGCTCCGTGGTACTCCACCGTTCGCATGTACCATGATATCACTAGGCATTTTGTTATTTCCATACATGGATGTTTTAGATTAATCCTGTTATAATTTGTTTGATGATCATTTGAGTGGTTATAAACAGATTTGGGGCTTATAGTATAAAGCCTGATTAAACAGAAAGAGACCTAAATTTGGTGTGGGGAAGCTATGGATCCAAGTTCTAGCTGTGCTACTCTCTACTTAGGTGACCTTGTTATATCATAGAGAATTTGTGGACTTCCTTTTATGTTTTTGTGTTCCGGTCTCATGAGAGAGTTTCCCCTTTTCCTGCCACGTCTTAGGCTGTGCTATTGTCCACCAGGTCCAGGGTGATGTCTAGGGGCTTCTCCACCTGAAGGCCCAGGCAACATCCTGCCTACAACAATTTCCTCAGTGCCAGGCTACCTGTAACCCCCGCAGAATTAAATAAAAACTTCAATTTTCAAGCTCACAAGTTTCCCACATTCCCCAAAAAGGCAGCATAAACAAAAATTTTGTGGAGCAATTTACCCTCTGGGCTCCATGCATGATCTCCCCCCTTAGGAGGAAAGCACATAAACTTCTTAAAACAAAAACAAATCCTTACTTTCCAGTAATATTTATTTATGTAGATTCAGATGTTAAGCACTGGGCCATACAACAGAACAGATTTCACATTTAATGGAAGATTAATTTATTCATTTAATTAATACTGGAGGCAGTACCTGGAATATGTCAGCACTCTGCCAGACACTGTGGAAGGAGGAACAAACATCAGTGCAATATGATTCCCGCCCTTGTCACCTTCCTGGCTTTTAACAAAGACAGAACAAGTAAAAAACAATTGTGATTCAAGCAGTGCCCGGTAAGTGGTATTAAAAGGCAATTCAATAGGAATTAAAAGAAAGGGGAGATTACTATTATCCAGAGCCCTTCAAAGACCCCTCAGAGAGGAATGTGAGCTGAGATACAAGCAGGTGGGGAAGTGTTCAAGGGATGGAGGTTTTGGACAAGTGTGTGTGTGTTGGGAATATGTGTGAATGGAAGCTGAGCAATAACTGCACCACAAGCAAGGACCCGGGAGAAGGGAAGTGCAGCTGTGAAGGGAACGTGAAGCAGCCCCATTTAGCTTACACACGGAACGTGGGGAGTGGGTGTGGGTGACAGGAAATGTTGGCTGGAGTAAGACCGGCAGAGGGTCCTGAGTCCCCCACTTTGTTATTAGACGTGGGATAAATGAGAGGAGTTTGAAAGAAAATCATCATCAGCTTCTTTCTTTTTTTTGTTTTTGCTGTTTTTTGGGGGTGGGTTGTACACTTTGGTTTTATAACTTCTATTTCTGATTCCAGTAATTTTTTAAACCAACTTAATATTTATCAAAGTAATATATGCCCATAGTTTTAAAAGGCAAATAGTATTCTAAGGCCTATAACCCAAAACAGTAATCCCTTCCCCCTTTTCTCTCCACCACCTCTTCCTGATCCTCAGAGCAAACCACTGTTCCTTTTTTTTTTTATTATGAAAGATATTTATTTTTTATTTGCCAGAGTACATAACTTCCTGCAGAGGTAAGACTTTTCCCCCAACCCATTGTTTTCAGTTTGGTTAATCTCTGGTCTTGGCCAGCACAGGAGGACTCACGGTTCAACACCTTTAACCCTTCCCCATGCCCAGGGAGGTTGAAACCCACCATGGGAGAGGAAACCACTTTTACCTTTAACTCTGGTATTTGTTTTGCTTCCCTATCTTTAAGTACTGTGTGTATACTGATACTTATTAAATTATCACTTTCAGAGATTATCTAATGTCTTACTGCTATGCCAAATAAGGAAAATTTAGTGCTCTGATGCCATCACCACCTTCCAACAAGCTTTCTTCCCCTATCTTTCCAGTGGGTTAAATGGCAATTTGGAGTTAAATCAACATTCTAGTTTACCTTATTGTGAGCATGTATTTATTGTTTACTATTGAGCCACGTAGTGTAAGAATATGCTTTTGATCTTGTTAAACATCTTGTTTTTCTTGGTGTTCTCTTTTATTTTATTTTGCTTACTTCTTTTGAGTATCTATTACTAACTGTTCATGAACTATCCAAAGGAACTACAAAACCCCTATCAAAACCATATTTTACATGATCAGCCCAACTGGTTAATCTTCTGGATCTATATTCCCTTGAGCAGCCTCCCCTCCAGCCCATCTGGTCTAGTCGTTTTCCAGACCAGGTGCCCACCTGTTGTCCTGGGGCTTCTTTTTAACACCATCTTTCCAAATCCCTGTTCCTCTCTCTTGTGTTGGATCCCCCGTTTCCTGGATCCCATGGTTTCCTCTTTCTTGGTTTACATCCTCATTTTTGTAGAGCACATTCTCTAGTAGCTTCCTGAGAAAAGGTACATAGGAGGTAAAATTTGTTGAGACTATGTGTGTCTGAAAGTGTTTTAATTCTACTCTCACACATGTTTGCTACTTAAGCTTGTAATTGAATTCTAAGCAAGATGTAATTTTCCCTCAGAATTTTGAGGCTGTATTTCATTGTCTTCTGACTACACACAGTGTTGCAGTTGAGAAGTTTCATGTCACTGGCACTCCTTTGACCTGGCATGATCGTTTACATGTGACCTGTTTTATTTCTCTGGAAGGTTTTGGAATCTTCTTTTTAATCCTGGTGTTCTGAAATCTCACAGTAAAGAACTCTAATGGGGATCTTTTCTTACCAGTGTTCTGGGCACTTTCTGGTCCTTTTCAATCTGGAAGTTGACATCATTCCATTTTGAAAATTTTTCTTGTATTATTCTTTGATATTGTCTCTCTACCATTTTTTTCTCTCTTCTTTTTCTGGAACTCCTATGGTAAAATGCTGAACCTCATGGATTTTGATATACTACGTTTCTTACCTCCACCCTACCCCATTTCCATCTTTGCCTGTTAATCTACTTTTTAGAAAGTTTACTTGAATTTATCTTCCACTTCTCCAAATAATTTTTAAATTTTACTCTAAGTTTGATTTCCAAGACCTCTTTCTCATTTTCTGATTATTCCTTTTCTATAGAATGCTCTTTTTATTTCATTGATATAATAGTGTCTTTCATCTTTCTGAAGATATTATAGGTTTTTAAAAGCTTTTATTTTGGTTCCTGAAATATCTATATCTTCTCTTAACCTCTTTCTCTTTTTCTTCCTCTGTTTTGATCTCTATATTTTCGTCTATATTTTATATTGAAAGATATCCTCAAATATCTGGTGACCCTTCACTATGTATGTATATAGAATGTATGTATACAGAAAGAAAATACAGCCAAGCACAGTGGCTCGTGCCTGTAATCCCAGCAATTTGGGAGGCCAAGGCAAGAAGATTTCTTGATGCCAGGAGTTCAAGACCAGCCTGGGCAATATAGCAAGACCCCATCTCTACAAAAAATAAAAAAGGAAAAAAGAAAATATAAAATTCATTTATATTTAGGGACAGTGAGTCTAGTTTCCAAGGAAAATCCTGAGTGGAGGCAGGGTGTGCTTATTACCTGGCAGGCATCCCTGACAGGTACCTGGGTGGGGAGTCTAGCCATTTCAACAGGGACTCCCAATGACAGTGAGGTCATCTCTTTGGCTCTTCAGTTTCTTCAGATAAGAAACTTCAGACCCATGCCTAAGGAGCCAGTCCCTATCTACAGGTGTACTCTGGGAGGTATGTTGGGGAACAGTCCAGGAAGGTTTCACTTGTTCACTCTGTGGAGTTTCATCCTCTCCCCTGGGCCTAGTCCCTGAGTCCAGAGTGCCTTTGATTCAGTGTAGCCCCAAACTGTCCCTCAAGCCTCCAGTAGGAATGAGGAATTGGTAGGCAGTGTGATTAGGGAGGGGAGCAGGGCCTAGCCACTCTATATACTACGCTGCCCTATAGCTACTTGCAATCATCCCCCTTTTCCCAGCATCACCCCTCCTAAGCCTCCGCAGTATCCTGTAGGGTGAATCTGCAGGCTTCTCCCAGTCTACCTCAGCTCCTCCTCCTCAATCACTATGCCGTCTTCCACAGCTGGCTGACGTGTCTCCTTCAGCGGCATCTCCTTGGTTTATTCTCTCTTACTTGCTATTTCTCTACTTTATAGTTTTTTTTATTCTTTACGATAATTTTAGTGAGATTTCTGGAATAGGAGGATATAAAAGCATGTGTTCAATCTAACAAAACCAGAAGTTCCTAGTCTTATAAATTTTAGTTTGTAGTATATGTACTTATTATGTATTTCATTCTAGTCTAGTTTGTGTATCCAGAGAACTTTATGTATTACCCTAATCAACTACAAACTGCCTCAAAACTACTTTTAGAGAAGGTATTGGACAAAATCATTTTACTTCTCTGTTATTTTTTAGGGAGCACTGGTCAAAGTGAAGTTGACCTCCTTCTATAAATGTTATCTTTATCAAGATAACAGCATTTCACTGTTATCTTGACTCCAGAAGTTCAGACCAAAAATCAATCTGGGGAAGATGCCACATCAATTTCTCAATAAGAAGGAAGGAAGGGAGGGAGGAAGGAAGAGAGAGAGGGAAGGAGGATTTAGGAGGAGGGAAGAAAGGAAGGAGAGAGGGGGGAAAGCAGGGAGGAGAAAAAAGAAACAGACATAAAAGATTTAAAAATACAACAGTAAGAAGACTGGCCTAAATAAATAACTATACTAAGAAAATCTATGTAGGTTCTTTAAATAAGAAGAGAAATTACAGAAAATCATCTGACTTTAAGATAACTCCAAACAACAATCACTGACTTGGAAGGCAATTGAACAATTTGAATGTTTACTGTCAAACTCCATTCTGTCGCTCAACAACATGTACTCAAAATGCACATGAAAAGCACCACCATATCCAGCAAAAAAAGGTAACTACTGCACAAGAAATGCTCACAATTACATGCCCAGATTACCTTTAAATTATATACTGACTCTTACTGCTCTGAAAGGTACCTACTTTTGGCCTAAGAATGCAGGCATGTATGTATGTACTAATGTATGTATGTGTGTATTCCGTACCTCATCTTCAGAAGAAATTTAAGTCAGCTTGCTGTTAATCCTTTTAGTTGAATATATATTTATTTTCCTGAGTATATTTCTTATAAATTTGTCTATCTAAAATTACATGATTTTCTCTATCCTCTGTCATACTCAATTATAGGCTAATAACTTTTTTAAAAAGTTAACTTAGTTGTCAACAACTCTTCCAATGTAGCTGTCACCATGTCTTGGAGCTTAAAAAGATGGCAGACTTTATAGTCAAACTGACCTTGTTTTAAATTCCAACTCTTCCATTTACTGAATGTATGACCTCAGGGAACTGATAAGCTCCCCAATGGGAAAGTGAACATAATATTATCTATTTTGCAGGGTTTTATGAGGATTAAATCATATGATGCATGTAAAGAACCTGGCATATTGTAGGTGCCCAATAAATAAAAGCTATTAAAATCAGAATGTCAGACAATATTGAAACCTTAAGCTGTCTAAAAGTACATCTTTTCCAAGTGACTATTTTTTTACTTCTGTTTTTAGGCATCATGTCAGTGGAAAGCTGGTCACCTGGAAGCAACCTGTCAGCCACTGAAGAGGGCGGGCAAAGCACTTACAGGCAATTAGTGAAAGCAATATAAAAGGGTGGGGGGAGGGGCCTGTACAAAAAAATTAAGGAAAGTATTTGACTCTGGATCAGTTTCTTGACCTCTTTGGAATCCAGTTTGTTTAACTACACAATTAGGAGATTAAATGAAGTCCCTCCAGATTTTCATGATAAAGAGTTCTGTGGTTAGATAATTCTAAAACATGCCTCTCTCATTTCATGCCTTCTCCCCCATTCTTGAGGCTTCACTATACATTTTATTATATTCAAGGAACCTGTTCGATTTTGTTTTACCTGGCATTATACAAACTTATTTGTCTACAGACCCTACCACTTTTTTTTTTCTTTCAGGCAATATTTATTGACATACTTTGGAAAAGACCGGATGAGTTGATCTGCAACTTCCCGTTCTAACATATGTTTCTCTGAGTCTTACAACTTCAGCTAAATGTTTTAAGGGAAAAAAGGGAAAACATAGTATGTTACAATTTTTACTTATTGATGCTTTTTCCTATAGCAGCACTTTTATAATTTGAGAGTGGGAGAAACATCTATCATGATTTCAACAAAACAAGATATTTCAATATTTTAGACAGATGAACACCAAACCATTGGCTGAATTGCTGCACTGTTGATGTGATTTGGTTATGAAGACAGTCAGGTTACTGGGACACAGATAGCAATTCTGGAAATCAATGAATAAAATGAACCACTTAGGTAGTGATCAGACTGATTGCTCAGTGATCAATGTGACCAAAACAGAAAATAACTGTGAGATAAATTAATCCTCAGGTTGCAAGACTATAATCCATGATATCAGAATAAAACTGAAATGGACATTCAGTTTTGAATGAATAATTTTTAATGCTATTATACATCAAGCTGTTAAAATTATTTTTGTTAGTAAAATACTTTCACTTTTTCTATCAATCTACCAATATTTTCTTTTATCTGAAAGGAAGGGATTATGCAAAATGTTGCTGGAACTAAAAGGATGTGTAGTAAGAAGGAGGCCAAAGGTCTGACTAGAAAAAGATCTAGGAGCCAAATGTCAGCTCTGTCCACCCATGTAGGCCTCAGTAAGTCTTTGTTTTCTCATTTGTAAAAATAACTATCCCTAAGGAGCTTGTAGTTTAGTTGATTATATTTACAAATTTGGGATTTTCACTTAATGACTTCTTACATTCCAAAATCATTCTTAATTTATCTACATAACAGAGATAAAAGTGAACGACTATTTTGATGTTCTTTAACTAATTACACTCCACAAAGCCCCCTCCTTCATCTGAACTGCAGGAATTCTATGAGAACCTGCTGCAGCGTTTTTCATTTTCTCTTGATATGTCTCTTTTCCCTCAAGGCTGCTAATTAAAGTGTTCTAATTGTTCATACCTTTTCATTAAAATGTCTACAAAAAAAAAAAGAATCAAACCCTTTTCCTGTTTCTCAAAAGGAAATTTATATATATAAACAATTCTATAGTATCCAAAAAATGAATGTGTTAATAGTAGAGTGACCAACTGTCCTGGTTTGCGCAGTACTGAGGAGTTTCCCACTATTTGGGACTCTCTGTGTTAAAAATGGGACAGCTCTCTACAAACCAAAACAGTAGGTCACCTTAATGGTAGCTTGAGAGAAGACTGGATTAGGCATGGATACTTGCTTCAGAAAGGTACGATTTTAATCCTCCTATTGCAAGTACTCTTCTTTCACTACTAAACAGCTGTGGAAAGCAATCAAACACCAGATGGATGAATGAATTTAATGACCTTTAAGTTTCCTTTATACCAGTGGTTCTCAATTCTGGGTTCTTACTAGAATCATCTGGTTAGCTTTTTAAAAATGATACTACTCCCTCATTTAATTGGTTTGAAAGTGAGCCCCTGTCATGGGCCGGTATGTTTGAAGCTCCCCAGCTGATTCTCACATAAATCAGGGCTAATAAACACTATATACATTCTGAGATTCAAACTATAGGTCTAGCAAGAGCTGCTCAAAGCAAGGAGATATCCACTTTATGATCTCTGACTTTTTAAATATTACATGCAAGTTTCTACTTCACATTTAAAACAAATGAGAACCCACAAACTGACTTTATTTATTCACCTATATTTATTTATTCACCTAGGGTTCATGACATTTAAGTTTCTGCCTTATATACATATAAGTTTGCATTCTGACCATCAATTACCACCATCTATTGCCATCATTTTTTTTTTAACAAGAAACTGTATTAGGCACTGTGAGGCCATCAAGATTTAAAATGCAAGATTTCTGCCTTCAGGGAGCCTATGGTGGAATATATGAAAGTTGATAAAATGATCAAGGCAAATGACTCCAAGAGGAGCTCAAAGAGGAGGTGTTCATGGCCTGAGATGGTTAGGAAATCTTCACAGAGCAGGCATGATTTTAAGAGGGCTTGAGGACTGGGTAGAATTTCAATTAGAATGCCAGAAAAAGCATTCCAAACAGTAAGAAAAACAGTTTGGGGGTGGGTAAGAAGCAATCAGATTACCAAAGTTAAATGTATATACAAATAATAAAGTTCACATTCTGAACAGTGTAAACTATATCTAAAGATGCACATAACTTGTATGAGGCCAACTACTGAACAAGGGAACATAATTAGCCCAATCACTTTTTTGGTGCTAACTACTGAAGACATTGAAGAAGAGAATTAGACTGGCTGATGAAACAGCTGGTTCAGCATAAACATACAGACAAGCTTGGTCTATAATGCAGAGAACAAGCCACTGAACAGCAATAGCTCAATCCCCTCCCCCCTCGTATTGGGCCCACTGAAAAGATCTGATCACCCCAACATTGAGGCAGGTGCTGCCTGGGTCATTGCCAAACCCCTCAGGTTACTACTTTATCTGATCCAAGGAGAATTTAAAGTTAAAGAAATAGATTTAGAATGCAAATCATGCAAAAGGTACAAGCTGTCTTATAGGTCACGTTATATGATTATCAATCATTGATTTTCAATTACTTTTATAATACAATGGTCTTTCCTCTGGGTTTTGGAATTAAAGAACCTCTGTTCCATTTGTCTTAGACTCCTAGAGTACTTAATTCTCATATTTATTCCAATATCTGGTCTTCATGTAAGATATTAACTAAATGCCAATGAATGATCTGGCTGCGCAACTCAGGAAGTCAGTTGGCAAAATTAACATTTAGAAGTAGGCACCACTGGTTATTTCACACATTATTAACTTATATTACAATTCAAATAAGCTTACAGCTGGCAAAAAAAAATCTCTTCTGTAAAGTGATCTCAAACATAATAGGCTTAATCAGAGATAAATTAAATTAGTCAGCCATGCATACTACAGCATATTAATTCTGAGTAGTTATTAAATACATTTTCTCTTATCACTGGTGTGAACATTAAATGCAAACAAATTCTTCAAGAGGGCAGCAAATAAAGTTTATGTTTGGGATGTTATGTGCCTGCCATTTTCCCATGTTTTCTTAAAATGTTAAATAACCTTTTCTGCTAATAATGGCACTAGGTTAAGTCCCCATAAATGAGTCAACTTCACTCCTAGGCAATTAAATAAATGAACAGCAGATAAAACTTCTGAGTGTGGTTTTGGATTTTTCTGAAGAAAACTTTTCTACTTTCTATGGCAATAAAAAAAAATCATTAATTCTGTTAGAGCAAAATTGTCCAAAATATAAGGTAGTGAATACTTACTATGTTAAAAATCGACGCATCTCATATTCTGTTATAGGTGACCTATGTTGCCTTAGAATACTCAAAGAAGGAAATTATTAAGTTTGAATGCTATTTTGTAAACAAGATCCTACCATTCTCTCTTTCCTTAAACATGCTAGCAAACAGTGCTTTGTGAAAGAAAATAAAAAGATACAGCTAAGCCTTTATATATACATACATGCACACACACACTCATGTTACCTTCTTTAATGCACTTTTGCCATATTACTTTATTCTTTTATTAATCAACCAAGTCTTTTAATTTCTACATCCAGAAGCAATTCAAGTTATTAAGGCATGCTGTGCCCCCACCCCCAAGTCTGAGAAACATGTTTGACATTCTTTGTGCTTTACACATTTAAAACTCAACGTAAGGTGACAAGAACATTAAGCTGCCCAGTGAGCAAAATGTGAAACTAATCACTATCTGTTCTACAGACAGTGTGTACAATAATTGGCAAATTAAAGTGCCTGAGAAGATGTGGGCCACCTGCATCAAAAAGCATCACCTTGGAATGGCTAATGAAGATAAATGTATGCAGCTAGCTTTACTGACAACTCCTTCAAACACTGGCAGACTGAAAAAGCAACATTACAGTACTTATTTAATTTACTTTACAGTACACACCATGTAGAATTTTTGTTATTTAAAGGAAAAAACCCAACCACCTACAATATCTTGTATATAGCTATGGGCTGAATTAAGACTAATACTCCTGAAAAACCAATGCTTTCCTTTTTAAGCTGGCAAATGGGGATAAACTTGCTTATTAAAATGTTGAATTTGTATCTTTATGACAACCAGGTTCAAATAAATTTAAAGCCTACAAAAAAGGAAACAATCTAGTTTTAATAAAGTTGGTATTATTCATTCATTCACTCGTTTATCCATTTATTTGACAATTACGGAATACCCACTATGTGCCAGGCACCGTGCTTGATATTTGGCATAGAGAGATGAATGACATTTCCTTAAGGAGCCTGTGAACTATTGCAGGAAAGAAGTACGTTTACAGGCATGCCTACAGGCAACTAAGCAGGACTGTGTGCTGTGGTAGCAACATTTTCAGAATGGGAGCCTTTCAGGACAAGACTCACTCTTGAGCTGTATTCTAAGATGATTTCCAAAGAGTTTTTGAGGGTGAATAGTCTTCCAAGCAGAAAAAAATAGCACGGAAAAATCAACAAGAAGGTCATGGTCTGCTTGAGGAAAAGAAATTGCCTTCAAAATATATGAAGGAAATAAATAACAGGAGGCCAGAGGTCAGCAGATGATGAAGATGAAAGCTAGACAAGGGTGAGAATATGAAGGGCCCCAGAAGTCATGTCAAGGAGTTTGGACTTAATCCTGTAGGAGAGTAGTTTTCAAAATATGTACCAGAGAAGTCTGGGGTCCTGGGGAGGGAAGCAGGCAGACTGGGAGAGAGTAAACAAAGTGAGGTCCAGGCAGGCAGGACTTGGGCCTACAACCCTATTACAACTACAGTAGCTTTGCTAATATTTGTTTTTACATATTGGGCCACCTTCTTATTATTTTTAAATAACTTTTTATTTTGGAATAATCTTAGATTCACAAAAAAGTTGCAAAGATAATACAAAGAGTTCCTACATATCCCTCCCTCAATTTCCCCTGATGTTAATATCTCACATTACCTTGGCACCTTAGTGCCAACACTGGTGCATTACTATTAACTAAACTCAAGACTTCATTTGGATTTTACTAGTTTTCCCACTAATGTCCTTTCTCTGTTCCAGGATCTAATCCAGGATAACACACTGCATTAAGTCATCATGTCTCTTTAGTCTCTTTTGTTCTGTGACAGTTTCTCAGTCTTTCCTTGTTTCCCATGACAGTGAGTCTCGAGGAGCATCTGCCAAGTGTTTTACAGAATGTCCCTCCCTTTGGGGTTGCTGATGTTTTCCTCATGACTGACTAGAGTTATTGGGAAGAATATCACAGAGGAGAGGTAAACTTCTCATCACATCACATCAGGAGGCAGGCAAATGACATCAACATGATTTGTCACCATGGGGATGTTAACCTTGATCACTTGGTTAAGGCAGTGTTTACCAGGTTTTTCCACTGTAAAGTTATTATTTTTCCTCTTTAGAAGCCAGTCACTAAGTCTAGCCTACATTTAATGGGGAGGGTAAGCTTCGCTCTCTGGAGGGGGATGATATATCTACCTCTACTATTTGGAATTCTTCTATGAGGAAGATTTGCCCCTTCCACTCCATTTATTTATTTGTTCAATCATTTATTTATATCAGGATGAACTCAGGTATATTTATTTCATACTTGGGTTATAATCAAACACCATGTTATTTATTTTGCTACTCAAATTATTCCAACTTTGGTCCTTGGGAGCTTTTTTAGGTTGGTTCCTGTATCCCTCTGACATGCCTGCATCCTTTTGTTTTTTGAGCACTTTATTTTTCTAGGGCAGACCAGATGCTCCAGAATCTTGTATTTTTACTGCCTTAGCCATAGAACCAGCCATTTCTCCAAGGAACCCCAATGTCTATTATTGGAGGATAATATTTAGAAACCAAGATCTGGGCACTTTTGGGTGTGCTCAATGCTAGTGGGATATTACTGCTCCCAGGCTCTCTCAGCAGGAAGAGCTAAGAAACATAAATACATATTCAAACCCAGGTATCTATACATATCTACAGTTGTTTCTGTATCTGCCCATATGTATATATATGTCAAGCTAAACTTGAGTTTGTACTGACGTGTCCCACTCTAATCCAGTATTACAGGGCTCATTCTAGCCTTCTCTCCTTGCTTACCTGCAATTGTCCTAACAAGGAGAAACCTGGCTCTCACCACCTACTGTCCACTTACTTATCTGTTCAACCTTAGTATTTGAGTCTTCTATTGAAGATAGATTTTTGTTACTTTAAAATAACAGAAAAAAAGGCTTGAAAACCAACATTGTAAGAGAAGGTCATTGAATTATTTAATATAGAAAAATGACATAATCATATTTATATTTTTAGGAACATTATCCTGGGGCTGAGTGACAAATGAATCAAAGGGGGCTGCCACGTGAGGTAAGAATAAATGTTAGGAAGGATGTTGTGATACACCACCTAGGATATTAATGATCCAAAATAAGACAGAAGCTACAAAAATATGGAAGAAGGAATAGATTTGAGAGATGTTTTAAAGGATGAATGCATAGAAAATAAGTGATTTGATGTGGAAAGCGAGAGAGAGAGAAGAAGAAGTTGGAGATGAATATGGATTAAGTAATGGGTTAATAGTGGTGCTTTTATCTGAATTTGCAAATATACAGGGAAGAAAGGGCTTGGGAAGAAAATAATTGAGTCTAGGGCATTTTAAATGGAATATCCATCTGAACATGGTTTAAATACATCCTAAAATGTGGTCCCGAACTTCAAGAGAGTTGTCTAAGCTGGAGAAGCAAATTTTGGGGTCTTAGGCTCAAAAGGGAAGATTGAAAACCTTGGGAATGGACAAGAAGGCCAGGACTGTGTGAAGAATAAGGAATAAAAGAGCAGGGACGATAGTCTATAGAACATTAATGTTGAGAGATTCATGTTGAATCAAAACAGAAAATGAAAAGGAGTTTTGAATTAGGTAGCATATAATTCTACATAAGTATAATATAGCTCTATTTTTATCTATTATCATCACTCTAATTGCTCTGTTTTTACCAAACCAGTTCATGTTTCTCCTGGGCATATGGGAAGACTATAATTCTCACCATCCCTTGTATTTAGGTGTAACAATATGTCTAGTTCTAGCTAAAGGAATGTGGATAGAAGTGATACTTTCCCCTTGTAGCCCCAGCCCCACCCCTATAACCTACTGTGGGATTCTCTACTTATATTGTCTATTCCATTGATATCAGGTATAAGATCCAGTGGAAGATTTCAAGAATAAAAGAGAAAAATCATATGATGATTCAATGGATTTAGAAAAAAACATGAATTTTTAAACACTTTTTAATTTTTATGAAAAAATTAAAAATCCATTCATGATAAAAACACTCATCAACTACACACGAAAAAGAACTTCCCTAATACAATAAAAAGCATCTTTGAAAATTTTACAGTTAAAATCATACTCAATTTTAATATAATAAAAAATCCCTCACAAAATCAGGAGCAAGGAAAGCAAAGATGCCCACTCTTACCCTTTCTACTCAACATTTATAGGAAGTTTGAGCCATTACAATAAAGAAAAATGAAATAAAAACTATGAAAATTGGAAAGAAATAAAACTGTCTCAATGTCATATTTATATGTAAAAAGTCCCATAAAATCTACCACACAACTATCAGAACTAGTTAGTGAATTTACAAAAATTAAAAGGTACTTTATTTTTTATTGAGATATAATTTACATAGTGTATCTCACCCTTTTAAAGTATACATTTCAATGCTTTCTAGTACATTCACAAGGCTATGTAACCATTCCCCTTATCTAATTCCAGAACCTTTTCATCACCTAAAAAGAGACCCTGTACACATTAGCAGTCATTCCCCATTCTCCCCACCCCAGTATCTGACAACCACTAACCTACTTTCTGTCTCTATGAAGTTGCCTATTCTGGACATTTCATATAAATGGAATCATATAATATGTGATCTTTGTATCTGGCTTCTTTCACTTAACACAATGTTTTCAAAGTTCATCCATGTAGCATGTAAAAGTATTTCATTCTTATTTTGAGCTGAATAATATACCACTGCATGGACATATCACATTTTGTTTATCCATTCGTCAACTGATGGATATTTGAGTTGTCTATACTTTTGGTTCTTAGGAATAATATTCCTGTGAACACTCATGTACAATTTTTGTGTGAATGTATGTTTTCAGTTCCCTTAGGTCTATATCTAGGAGTGGAATTGCAAGGTGAAAAGGTGCACTATGATTACCTCTTAAGAAAATGTCGAGTTGTTTTATCAAAGTGACTAGAGCACTTTATATTTCCACCAAAATGTATGAGGGTTCCAAATTTACCATATCCTCATCAACACTTGTTATTGTCTATCCCTTTTAGACAACAATTACTATATTATTATGTACTATAATACTATATTGTCTAAAAAAGACAGACAGTAATATAGTAATTAGAAAGTAATATAGTAATCCAAGTGGGTGTGAAGTGATAACTCATTGTGGTTTTGATTTACATTTTCCTAAGGGCTAAAAATGTTGAGCATCTTTTCATGTACTTATGGCCATTTGTATATCTTTGGAAAAATGTCTGTTCAGATCTTTTCCCCATTGTAAAATTGGGTTATTTATCGTTTTATTTATTTATTTATTTATTTTTAATTTCAGAATATTATGGGGGTACAAACACTTTGGTTACATATATTGTCTATGCACTGCCCAAGTCAGAGCTACAATTGTGAATATCCTCCAGACAGTGCACCTCACACTCAATAGGTGTGAATTTTCCCATCCCCTCCACCCCCTCCCACCTGCCCAATCCCTGATGAATATTATTTCCACTTGTGCACATAAGTATTGATCAGTCAGTACCAATTTGATGGTGAGTACCAGTGGTGCTTGTTTTTCCATTCTTGTGATACTTTCCTTCGAAGAATGGGCTCTAGCTCCATCCAGGATAATACCAGATGTGTTAATTCACCTTTTTTTTTTATGGCTGAATAATACTCCATGGTATACATATACCACATTTTATTAATCCACTCGTGTATTGATGGGCACCTGGGTTGTTTCCACATCTTTGCAACTGTGAATTGTGCTGCTGTACACATTCGAGTGCAGATTTCTTTATAATGCATGTTTATCTTTTTATAAATAAAAATTTGAGTTGGAAGAATTCTTTATATGTTCTGGACACTAAACCTTTACCAGATATATAATTTGCAAATATTTTCTCCCATCTTGTGCTTTTCTTTTCACTTTCTCGATAGTGCCCTTTGAAGCACAAAAGTTTTAAATTTTAATAAGGTCAGATTTACCTATTTTTTTCTTTTGTTGTTTAGGCTTTTGGTGTTTCACCTAACAAACCATTGTCTAATCAAAGGTTATAAAGATTTATACTTATGTTTCTGTATAAGAATTTCATAGTTTTAGCTTTTACATTTAAATCTTTGATCAATTTTGAGTTAATTATTATATTTGGTGTGACACAAGTATCCAGATTCATTCTTTTGCATGTGGAAATCCAGTTGTCGCAGCACCATTTGTTTAAAAGACTATTTTTTCCTCCATTGAGTTGTCCTGGAACCCTTGTGAATCAATTGACCATATATGTCAAAAAATATACAGAGTCTTGATTACTGTAGCTTTGTAGTAAGTTTTGAAATTGGGAAGTATCAGTCCTCTAACATTGTTCTTTTTCAAGATTGTTTTGGTTATTCTGGGTTTCTTGTATTTCCATATGAAGTTTAGGATCATCTTATAAATTTCTTTTAAAAAGCCCACTACAGTTTTGATAGGGATTGCATTGAGTCTGTAGATAAATTTGGGGAGTATTGACATTTTACATTAAGCCTTCTATGAAAGGCTTAATGAGGTGTTTCTCCATTTATTTAGGTCATCTTTAATTTTTTTCAACAATGCTTTGCAGTTTTTAGTGTGTACTTCTTTTGTTAAATTTATTCCTAAGTATTTTATTATTTATGATGCTAGTATAAATGGAATTGTTCTCTCAATTTCATTTTTAGATTGCTCATTGCTAGTGTATAGAAATAGAACTGGTTTTTGTATGTTGATTTTATATCCTGCAACCTCGCTGAACTAGTTTATTAGTGCTAATAGTTTTCTTGTGTGTGTGAATTCCTTAGGATTTTCTCTATATAAGACCATGTCATCAGCAAATAAAGTTTTTTTTATTTCTTCCTTTCCAATTAAGATGCATTTCATATCTTTTTCTTGCCTAATTGCCTTGGCTAGATTGTCCAGTACATTACTGACTAGAAGTGACTAAAGCAGAAATCCTTTTCTTGTTCCTTATCTTAGGTAGAAAACTTTCAATCTTTCACCAGTAATTATAATGTTAGTTATGGGTTTTTCATAGATGCCCTTTATCAGTCTGAGAAAGTTTCCTTATATTCCTAGTTTTTTTGGTGTATTTACCATGAAAAGGATTTTGTTAAATGTTTTTTCTATGTCTATTGGGATGATTACATGGTTTTTGTCTTTTATTCTATTAATATGGTATCTTACGTTGATTAATTTTCAAATGTTGAAGTAATTTTGCATTCCTGGGATAAGTCCCACTTGGTCATGGTATATAAACATTTTTATATGTTGCTGTATTCAGTTTGCTGGTAGTTTGTTGAGGACTTTTCTAACTATATTCATAAAGAATATTGGTCTACAGTTTCTTTTCTTGTTATTTCTTTGTCAGGTTTGGTATCAGGATAATACTGCAATTATAGTTTCACATAGTAGCAGGAAACCATTAAAAAATTTTAAATTCTATCTACAATATTAAAAAATAAAATTCTTAGTAATAAGTGCAAAATAGGCATTAAGACCTTTATACTAAAAACTACAAAATATTACTGAGAGGTATTAAAGAAGACCTGTGTAAGGGGAAAGAGAGTATATGTTCATGGATTAGAAGGCTCAATATTGATGAGGTGCCAATTCTTCTCAAATTGACCCCTAGAATCAATATATTCCAAATCATAATCCAAACCAGCTGACTTCTTGGAAACCAGCAAGCTAATTCTAAAATCAATCTAAAATTTTACAGGAACTAGAATATCCAAACCAATTTTGTAAAGAATGAACAAAAACGGAGGACTTATACCATTTGACTTGAAGATATACTATAAAGCTATAGAAATCAATGTAGTGTGGTACTGGCATAAAGAGCTACAAAATCAGTGGAACAGAGCAGAGAGCTTAGAAATAGATGTACACTTAGATGGTCATTTGATTTTTGAGCACAACATGAAGGGATTCCAATGGGAAAAGAAAAGTCTTCAAATAGTGCTGGAAGAATTAAATGTCCATTTAGAAAATATTAAAAAACCCTACCCTGACCTCACACAATAAATAAAAATTAATTCAAGATGGATCATAAGTCTAAACATAAAAGCTAAAACTATAAAGCTTTTCAAAGAAATCATAGAATTTTTCTTTTTTTTGCTTAGGGATAAAGTTTTTTAGACAGGATACAGAAAAAAATAACCATGAAAGAAAAAAAAAAAAAGCCCTGATAAATTTGATCTCAAAATTTAAAACTTCTGCTCCTCAAAAGACATCATTAAGAGAATGAATGGGCAAGGCACAGACTGAAAGGGAATACTTGCAAAACATATAGCTGATAAAACACTGCTCTGTATTTATTTTTATGTATATATTTATATAAATGGTTCATACATATAAAGAACCCCTACATCTCAATAATAAAAATACAAGCAACCCAATATAAAAATGGTAAAATGATTTTAATGGACACTTCACAAAGGAAATTATAATATATGAATGACCAGAAGCATATGAAAATGATTTCAACAAATTAGTCATTGAGGAAAATGCATATTAGATCATAATGAAATACCACTACAAATCCACCAAATTGGCTAAAATTTAAGAGACCGACAGCACCAAATATGGTTGAGGATATTTAACACCTAAAACTCTCATAGATTGTTGGTGGGAATGTAAACAACTACTTTGGAAAAGATCTGGCAATTTCTTCTAAAACTAAACCTACACCTACCTATGATCACAATTATACCTTAGATGTTGACCTAATAGAAATGAATATTTATGCCCCCAAAAACAGTTTTCAAGAATGTTCACAGAAGCTCATTCATACTAGTCAGAACATGGAAGAATGGATAAACAAACTGGTAAAATGGAATACCACTCAGTAATAGATAGACAAGAACTACCAATAAACTCAAGGACAGATTAATCTCAAAAACATTACGCTATGTGAAAGGAGCCTGACACAAAAGAATACATAGTGTGTTTCCATTTAAATAAATAAAGTAAATCAACAAGAATTGATTTACTCTGGGTAGGGTAGGAATTTACTGGGAAGGGGCCTGAGGGAACTTTCTGGGGTAACACAGATTTTAGTGGAACAAGTGTATAGACTTACCAGAATGCGTGGTAATTCATTCATAAAAGCTGTGCATTTTATCACATGTAAATTTTATTTCTGAAAAAAGGATTCATAAACAAAATCTGAATTCCAGTAATAATAGATATGCTGAAGTATTTAGGGGGAAATGTAGTGATGTCTACAACTTACTTTGAAATGTGTCCAAAAATAAGATGGATTCATGGATGGATAGAGGGATAGAATGATGCACAGTGGTGGGTATATGAGTGTTCACTTTAAATTTATTTCAACTTTTCTGCATGGTTAAACATTTTTATAGTAAAATGTTGGAAAATAAATCCTTTAAAATGGGGTCTTTCACAATAAAAAGTAACTAAAAAGAAAAAATTAAAAGAAAAAAAGGAGAAAGCAATCCCAGTTTCATAAGTTACTAGCCATGTTTGTTAAGTAAATAATCTAAGCCTAAATTTCCTCATTTATAAAATATAAATAATATCTACTATACAAGATTGCTAAAGGACTATAATTGCTAATATATGTGAAGAACTGTTCCTGGTATAAATAAGCACTGAGTAAATGTTTCACCTACTATTTTTAGTAAGCATGGAGTGCCTATGGCCATAAACTCACAAAAATAAAATTTCTTAGAAACGGAAGAGGATAATGTTTGCATGCTTTGTTAAAAGACTTGTAATGTTTGTTGCATGGATAAAATCAGATTCACTGTGATTTTTTTTCTACATGTGAATACCACTTATTAGGATTCCTAAGTGAATGAGCTAGTAGAAAGGAAATATTATATTTTTAAAAACCCATAAAGCATATTTTTAGACACGGTATTTCCTTGACTTTCATTCCAGGAAAATGCTAACACACGGCATGGAGCATGTGGGGCCCAGAAAAGCAAGCCTGCCAGATGCCACAGTAATAAACAGAGCAGGACCTTGGAGACCAAGCATAAAAGGAGAATATGGAGTACACTACATCTCCAACGCCCTTCCCATCTGGTATTTAGCCCACTGAAGTTATGGGATTTTTGGAAACTCACCTTTGTAGGCTACCTTTAATTACTTTTCTTATTTATTTGTTCAGCAAACATTTGAATCATGGCCTAATATGAGCCAAGTCCTATGCATGCCTTCTAGGACCTCAGCAAAATGGAGCTGGGTAAGGTAATTTTAGAAGAAAAAAATGTTCTAAGTGGAGTGTAATGAAAGGTTAATACTATTTACATCCTGCCATCTCCTTTTTCAATATTCATTTCACAAATACAATTTTAGCATTTCCAACCAATAGATTAAGCAACAGCATATTTTCTCAAATGACAGGAATTCTAAGACAGGGAAAAAAGGTAACAGAATTTCTTACATGGTTTTGTCTTACTTTGGTAAGAAGAGCATAAGTGAAAATAGGCTTTTTTTAAGTATATTTTCTATGGGGCTTATATTATGATTTGTTATGAGTATATACATTTCAAAGCAAGTGGAATTTCTTAACATGATATCTATTACTTCCAATTTAGTTATGTTTCTGATGAGAAAACTGAGCTCCAGAATGTTGAAAATTAATTGTTTCATCCTCTTATGACTGCCATCCTTTGGATTGTCAAATGTATATACTTGTGATAATTCTAAGAAGCTGTGGTTAATGGACTTTACCCCAAATTTTAAAACAAAAAATTCTTTATTTTATTTTATTTTTAAGACTAGTCAAGTGCAGGAGTGAGAACGGGGTAAAGAGTAGAACAAGGAGTTCAATCGGTAACTGTGAACAACCAATTGTGATAACTCACTACCTTCCGACAAGCCCCCAAAATTCTTTTGAATTAAATGAAAAGTACATTCCATTCCCTTAGCTAATCTTTGATGCTGGTGGTGGGGGGGAATTATACATTCTCTGCTAAAACTTAGGATGGAACTTCTAACAGTGATGGCATTGTTCAGTAAATAACAGTCTTTGTGTGTGTGAAACAGTTTAAGCAAATGGAAATGATCTCAGAAATTTTATCTGGAAAACTTTTGCCTATAGTATTTATTCAAGTGTGGTTCATGTTTTAGGAAAGAATTTAGAAAAATGACTTTTTCATAAAAATATGTAGTTCCCTGTGTCTATTTAAAAAGGAACTCCCTCTCCTACCTCCAGCATATACACTCAAACTCTGTGCTATCTATAGAAGCCAAAGATAAAATTAAAGAAACACTGGCTGCATGCCAAATTCTGGGATAATAAAGAGAAAACTGGCCGGCAATCACCCTTCTTTCCCTCCCCTTGTCTCTCCCATGCTGAGGATGCTGGGACGTCCACACTCTGTAACCTCTCTCTGAGTGGAGACATGAGCGGTTAGTCAGGTGCCCTGCACTTTCATGTCTCATTGTTCTTCCCCTTGAGTGAGACCTTACTGTTAAGAGGAAATAAAATTCTATTTTTAAAAGAAAACACTCAGTCACTTGGAAATCATCTTTCTGGGTTACACCAGCAATACACCTGTAATCTTAAAACATCCTTTCAATTTAAATAGTAATACATTTGTCAAAGAAGTATATTAGGAGACCTATATTCCAATTAAGTTTACCCCTGACGTTACGCTTTCTAAATTAATACAAGTTGCTCAGGATGGTAAAAGGCCAAACTTTTGTAATTCTTCCCAGTGTATATCATCCTGGAGTATAACTATTAGGGGAAACTGGGGACTCATGAAACAAGATAGAGAGGGTTTTTGTTGTTGTTGTTGAGGTTTTCATCAGCCATAAGCTTATATTATTGGATTTACTTGAGAGTGTACAACTGCCCTTGAAATGAAACATCACATAATCCCAACAAATGCACTCTCTTCCTTGTTCACCCTAATTAGGGAGGCTTCCCTATATTAATTGTGTCTCTTACACAAGCATCCTTGACACTCTTTGTCTTTAATTATCTATGTCTATGTCTCAAGTATTAAGAGCACACTTGAAATTTAAGATTTTTCCAAGTTCCTAACACTTATCAGCTTTGTTTTTTGCCTAAACCTGTTGATCTAATTTTGTCTTCTCAACACTTCTGAGAACAATGCATTGCTTATCTTTAAATCCTGCATTGCTGTTTCTGTATTAAAGAGTTCAAATTTAGGTTTCAATTTATTCAAAATGAAGTTGTTGATCCTCTAACTGGAATTAAGAACTATACTCTTTTTTTTTTTTTACTCTTCTCTATTTCATTTCAAATTTTAATGGAACTTTCTCAAATTTTATTTAAAAAATTTATAATCCAACATCATGACCGATCTGTCTTCTGCCAAGCCATCAGTGGTCTAATTACTACTTTCTGAAAAAGTTCATATGGACCCTGACATAAAAAGAAAAGAAAATGCCAGGCATGGTGGTTCATGCCTGTAATACTAGCACTTTGGAAGGCCAAGGCAGGAGGATTGCTGAGGCCAGGACTTGGAGACCAGCCTGAGCAACATAGCGAGACCCTGTCTCTACAAAAAATAGAAAAAACTAGCCGGGTGTGGTGGTGTCCACCTGTAGTCTCAGCTACTCAGGAGACTGAGGCAGGAGGGTCGCTTGAGCCCAGGAGTTCGAGGTTACAGTGAACTATGATGACAACACTGCACTCTAGCTCAAGCAACAGAGCAAGACCCTGTCGAGGGGAGTGGGGGAGGGACGGGAAGGGAAGGGGAAAGAAAAAAGAAAAGAAAAGAAAAAGAGAGAGAAAGAAAAAAATGTAGAAGGATTATATCAGGCCAATTACTCGACATGTTTTCTCACATTCCTCTGTAGCTTGATCTTGGCTGGCATTGAAACCCAGGGGCTCCACTCCAGCTCCTGAAAGAACAGGCCTACAGAGAGAGGGAGAGGAAGGCAAGGAAGGCTGCAGATCTGCAGGTAATTTGAGCTGAGTCCCCACAGAATAACTTGGAGGCAGACAGATTGACAGAGCAGCTATTTCATTTTCTAAAGTAAAATCCACCAGAAAGAGAGTTTACAATTTGTTGGAATTCTACCACATTTACTAATAAATGTACCAAATGAGAAGCCAAGGCCATCAGCTTATCTGTCATTATGATGGATATTGATAAATATCATGAGTTTACACTAATAATCTTATATTGAAAATATCAGTACTACCACAGAAGAAATTCTACTTATAAACATCCGTGAGCTAAGACTGAAAAGGTACCCTGCTGATTCTACACGTCCATGACAGTCTAAGCAGTGTGGTGATGGCCAGCAGGACAGCAATAGGGAATGTGTGCCAACATTTCTGACAGAAATTCTATTTTCTGAGGACTTATGCTCAGTTACAAAAATCTGCTGAAAACTCAAACTGGCACAAATCTTAGCTTAGTAGAATTCCATCATAAACAGCAAAAGTGAAGATCAAGGAGGGGAAACCCTATAAACTTGACTTCAGAAAAGAACAGAGCATTGCTAAGGAAGACCAAAGGATTATTAATTAATCTTTTTTATATAGAAAATTACATTTGGAAAGTGGTAAGATCATTTACAGGCTAATAATTTTCAGTATATGGAAGGGAATAAATAATTTAAAAGAGCAATGATTGAAGACAGGAAAGGCTATTATCAGTTCTAGAAATAATTGCTTTTACTCTTGAATGTTTTATGTTGTGTTTTTTTAGTGATGGCAACTGGCTGAGCACACAATCATATACAAAAATATAACTGACCCAAAAAAAAAAAAAAGCTTTACTCTCTTAGAATAGCAAAACAAGAACAGAATTTGAGAGAACAGTTTAAACTCTAAGATACACAGCTCTTAAAATGTAGAGGATATTTTTTTTAGAGCCCTAAATAAGCTAGGAATTCTAAACACAGACTTTAATTTGAATAATTCTTAGAAATTGATGCTCTCAGTTAACTCTGATCTTCCTTTTTTTTATAGATCTTAGTTTTCAGTCATAGGAGGTTTAAGTGTTGAAGTTAAGTATTCCAGTAGATGAAAGATGATTAATAGAAATTTTAACATACTTCCAAGTCAAATGACCATGTAACCTCTACAAATATTTATTACTATAATATAACCTGTACAAATATTTATTACTTTGTTTATTCATTCAATTATTCAAAAAATATTTATTTAGCACATGCTAGGCAAAATGTTCCATAAAACAACCCTAATATCTACCAAAAAATACAAATATATATTCATTTGATAATTTTTGATGGCTCCCATTTTGTGAAGGTACCAAACACTAAACATTTAAGTTGAGATAGATCTGAAATCTTTAACGATATACCAAGCTTTTAAAAAATTATGCACATTTTTCTAATGTTCTCATGAAACAAAGAGACAAAAGGGAATTTTTTCTTGTTCTGATGGAAGAGAAAAGGCCTCTAAAAGGAGGTGACCTCCAAGACAATGGAGTATAAAAGAATGTGCAAACGTACTTCAGAAAGTATCTCTCGTGGACACCAATCAAGTCTCAGACGCTAAGGGCAGGAAATAACCCTTCTTTCTTCTTTCACTCTCTCTAGTTTGTCTTTGTGCTATTTTTTTTTTTTTTTGGTCAGTTCTTCCTCTTCAGACACAATTACACGTGATTGAAATGGAACTGGTAGAGCCACATTAGAAACTGCTCATGGAAAAATCAATAGAAAAGCATAGAGGCACATTTAACAGAAACAACAAAACAAAACAGAAACTTTGTTGACAGGAAGGAAATAAAAGATTTTGTAGCAGAATGTAAAGAACAGATATTTCCCAGGTGCCTATTCCATGGCAGGGGGGATACAGCACATCACATAGTAAACTCGTACGTCCGCTGTGACAGATGAGACAGGTGTGGAGAGAAGACTGTCCAGAAAAAGCAAAAGACTGGTAAATGTTCTGTCACGAGAAGCTGGACGTACTGCCTTTGTGTAAAACTGTACAACAGTTAACTACTATGAATGACCCAGATCTCCGTATATGAACAGAGATAATTCTAAAAAAATTAGTGTTGAGAAAAAACAATTTTAAAGGTATATATTCAGTATGATCCCATCTGTGTAAACTTAAAAATAATACTGCATGTATAAACAGACATATTAATTATGAATATATACAACAAATGGAAGAACACACCATCCTTGTTATAGTGATACTACCTCTGGGGAGGGAAGAGTAGGAAGAATGGTGGGTTTTTTTAACTTTAAAAATTAGAGATCTGCAGCAAATATGGTAGTATCAACATTTTAAAATATGGGGGTAGATACATAGGCTTTGTTCTTTTCTGTAGGTTTAAACTGCTTCATAATAAAAATTAATATATTTTTTGAAATTTGTTGTTAAAAAAGAAAGCTGTAGACATTGAGATAATTAGAAGGAGCTGTTCCAATAAGTCTAATTTTCTTACTTCTGAGATGGGAATATATACGGCTGATTATTTTCCACCTCCAGAAATAGGAACGATGGAGAGTTAATGTAGAAGAAAAGGTTGTCCTTAATATGAGAAGTCAGTGGCACTTTTGGGAAATGGACGGTCATTTCAAGCCAGAAGTGAATTATCTGAACCTAATTATATTGAGTCCTTGTGTTAGTCTGTTTTGCATCCCTAAAAAGGAATACCCGAGACTGGGTAATTCATAAAGAAAAGAGGTTTATTCGGCTTATGGTTGTGCAGGCTGTGCCAGCATCTGCTTCTGGTGAGGGCTTCAGGGACGTTCTGATCAAGGTAGAAGGCAAAGGGTGGCAGGAGTGTCACATGGCAAGAGAAGGGCCAAGAGAGAGGGAGGATGTGGTGCCAGGCTCCTTTAAACAACCAGCTCTCGCATGAACTAGTGAAGCCAGAACTCACTCATTACCCTGGGGAGGGCACAAAGCCATTCATGAAGGATCTGCTGTCAAGACCCAAACACCTCGCAGTAGGCCCTACCTCCAACACTGGGGATGGAATTTCAACATGAGATTTGGAGAGACCAAATATCCAAATTATATCAGTCCTCTAGCTTTAAAAGAATGTTTCAACTCATACGCTATTCACGTGGGTTACTCTTTCTCTTCCTGATGGGGTGTCAATCTAAGGTTTAAGGGACATAGTTAATGGATGCCACATTTTCATTGCTTCTAAAAATGTATGACTAGAGTCTGGATTTTGGAATAATAATTTGCACACTTATAAGTGTTGATTAGCTGTGCAATACCACAATTAACATTTTATTTTTTAGTTCCTCACAAAGACTTCCTTTTCTTTCAAAATTTCTAATAAACATTTTCTAATATAATTCCCAAGGAGCTCATTCATTGGGTGCTGGGGGGCTCCAGCAGGAAGGAAACCTACTAACATTTTATTAATTTTGGACCATGAGTAATTCTTAAAA
Organism: Daubentonia madagascariensis; assembly: GCA_023783475.1. Lineage (NCBI taxonomy): Eukaryota > Metazoa > Chordata > Mammalia > Primates > Daubentoniidae > Daubentonia > Daubentonia madagascariensis. Next base: position 7,856,114 of record JAKFHU010000316.1, read on the forward strand.
TTAATGGCAAAGAGCCAGAGAGGGTTTTTTAAAAATCGTAATGGAAAATAAGCCTGAAATGTTTCACTAGTGAGGCAAGAGTCACTTGAGATATATTATCAAATATGAGGGGTAGAAATAAATCACAGACACAAGTGGTATTACATAGCATGCATTTTTCTGAAAAAACAGACTCCATGCATGAGGATTAGATATACACCCACAATAAGAGGGCATATTGATCCATAATTTTCAATATTACATCCTTGTATTTTTTATTATACGCTATTTTTCAACTAGTAGAGGAACGTGTACTCATAAGGCTAATATTTATTCTTCCATGTTTATAGAGCTAGGAGTGCATTTCAGGAAATGAGAAATTCTGAGAAGCCAAATATAACTTGATGTCCTACGCACAAGACAAGACAGGAAAATTCCCATGTTTTAAAAACCTGACTCAGGATCTCAGTCATAAAGCTTTAAATAATTAAATAACACAAGATAACAGAAGTCTTTTCATATTATTTTTTCTATCCCCATAAATGTAGTCTTTTTATAGATGATATATCATATCCTGTAGGATTTCTCATTTTACTAGAAAGCAAAGAAAAGGCTCCTTTAGTCCAGTTCTCATTTTCAACTCTCTACTTATTGTGTGTATTTTGTGGAAGCTGAGGCAGATATTAAGTATAATCCTATAAAAACTGAAACAGCTCTACTTAGAATTGTATCCTTAACTCCTGAATTATCATTTTGTTATTAAGTAATCCATGTATTAGGGAATTCAATGATTTCTTACCTTACACCCAAACAAAATAATAGTGCATGAAAATTTGGTTTTCTGGGGGAGGTTGTACCCATATTATGGTAAAAGTCCCAAGAGATAAGAGCCTTAACAAAACTTCTGGGGGGAGAAATTTCCCAAAGGTCAATTGTTTCTATGTCTTTGCCTTTTAATTTATAACTTTACTTGAGCCCTTGGAAGAATCAGGAGAGAGAGAAGTTGTCATTTCCTCACATTCTGCATGCACAAAGAATGAACTGGGGGCCTGAAACAGGCAAGTGAGGGAGAAGGCAGAAATGCTGAGGGAGGACAGCAGGGTAGTAAGATAAGGGATGTCAGACTGAAGGGAGAGACAGGTTAAGCAGGAAGCAAGGGCTCCTTGAGCTCTCCGTAAACTGATCCTTGAATTTCTGAGGAAACCTGTGGCCTAGAATTGAAACTAGGGTGCCTGGTGAAAAGCAAATGAAAAAAATAATACTTCATTACTTACCTTTTTCTCAGTCTTCCCTCAGATTTCATATTTTATACCCCTTCCACTCAGTACCTGACCTGCCACCTTTGTGACCTCAGCCGTACCACTTTCCCTGAGATCCAGGCCCCGTGCTTCCCTTTCTCCCCAGAGCCGTCCTCTCTCTGCCATTTTCCTGTGCTGAGTTCTAGAAGTATCTTTCCCTTATCCAAGTTCCTGTATCAAACAAAAATGATCTCCTTTAAACACCAAACCAGAATTTCTGGTTCTTTGAAAGAGTGTATCCATCCATCAATGCATGTTAGTGTGTTTCTAGACAGCTGAAAAAACAAAAGTAAGCTCAGAGTAGAAGTATGATAGAGTGGAAGGAGAATGGTACCCAGAGTTACATACAGGGGGCTGGGCCCAGCTGCACCCTGCACTGGACTCTGCCGCTTCAGCACTGTCAACTGTAAGTGAGGAGTTAGAGGTCTGGGCAATCACAGACTTCTGCAGGGATGTGGGAAGGAAGGTGTGAATCTGGTTGTAACAATGAATGGGCGCTGGCGGGGCCGTTGGCCTTTGGTTCCTCAGAACCAGGCTTATTATATATTCTAACACGCGTGGGACAATCTTGCATCACAAAGAACTCTCCCACTTAAAATTCCAATAAACCCTGATTGAGAAATATCAATAGATGATTTTTAATGCTTTTTCAACCTGTCTGGACACTTAAACTTAAGTGAAATGTAGGGAACTTAAGAAACTCAGAAAAGAACTGAGGATAAATAACATTTTGGATTATACAATTTTATAGGAAAATTTTTTTAAAATGTGCTTAATCACCCCTAAAAAGAAAAAGGATGATTTGAGAACTGAGACTATAGTGAGATAGGTGGACTCTGACCAATAAATTTTCTCTTTCCACAGAAGAACAGATAAAAACAAGACAAGGCATCAAAGGAGGGGCCAGAATTTGCATTAGACTTGCAGTTAGAGCAAGTGTGTTAGTGTGTGTGTGTGTGAGTGTGTGTAAGCACATGTGCTTAAACTGGGCAAATAACGCTCAGTCTGACCTCAATGCAGGGGCAAAAAAACCCCCAGAGAGTTTCAGGAACCAGGGCAACACGCAGAAAGAAGCCCTCCTGTAATGGTCAGCCTGCAACTATCAATGCAGAAAAAAGCGTTTGACAAAATTCAACACCCTTTCATGATTCAAAAATAAAGAAGAAGAAGAAGGTAGAATGGTAGTTGCCAGCAGCTGAAGACAGGGTAAATAGGGAGTTGTTTTTCAACAGGCATAAAGTTTCAGTCATGCAAGATGAAAAAGTTGTAAGGATTTGCTGTACAACATTATGCATATAGTTAACAATATTATACTATGCGCTTAAACTTTTATTAAAGGGTAGATTTTGTTTTGCTTTTCTTTTTTAAACCACGATTAAATAAAAAAAGAAAAAATAAGAAAACAAAAAGGAAACTGGATCCCTGGGTATGCTGGGTATGAAATTTTGAAAACAGATTCTTATTGGTTTCAGACAGTTCACGTGGAATCTTGCTTATAGACTAGGGAGGGGCAATTAAGTAACCTCTCAAGTCCTTTCCAGCACTTCTGTTTCTATGGATACAGTTATTAGGTTCCAACACACTGTGACATCCTACCAAATTGACAGACTAGAGAGTTGAGGATGGAGGCACAATTTCCATCTGCCCCGCCCCCAGTCCATGCCCCGCCTCACTCTCCAGTGTGAGTTAATCACGAGGCCTAACAACCACGGGTGCAGTGGGGAAACTGGAATCTAGCCCAGTAGTACAGTGACATCTACTTTGATTCTCAGTAGAAATAAAATTTTAAAAAAAGTAAAACTGCAGTAAAGGGCTATTAAGGGAGAAAACATTTATCACCATGGACAGAATGAAAGTACCACCAGATGAAATAAATGCCGTGGGAGAAGATGTGTCACGCTGGAAAGTACTGTGTTCCTTCTCCTTTGCTCTTCATTTGGTTTTCATCTGCTCAATGTACCAAGCCTTACCCTACACTCTGTTTCTTTTCCCAGCTACGAAAGAATGCATGGACTGAATTTAGCCTTTGGTTAAGTCTTTGTCAGAAAGTACCTCCAAAATAAAAGTGTTTTACTTGGTACTATCTCAACAGCAAACATGTACTTCCAAAATGAAATGCTTGCTCTGCTAGCAAGCTTTTTCCTTGAGTAAGCAACAACATTGTTAGTAATTTTTCAAACTTTTAATATACAACACAACCCCAAACAAACCCTATTCTATCATTTATAAATCATAGGGTAAGCACCCCCTGGTAGAACTAAATGAAAACATTCTGGCAACTCGTTTTTATAATTTGAAAAATGTCATAATAATGATAATACTAGTTACAAATGCAGTTTTAATTTTCAATGTTTCAAAATATAAGTTATCCACAAGGTCTTAAATAATTGAAAGTACTTAACAAAATCTGATATATGTAGACACTTGATACAAATTCATTGAATTTATTCAGTTAGGGTTTATGAACACAGAAATAAAATCTGTTTTAAGCCAATGCAGGGTATATTATATTTCTTATGTCCTTGTAATATCCCAGAGTACACACAAATAAGTATGAGAAGATATTTCTTTTCATTTATATCTTTCAATGAAATCAGATTACAATATGCACAAAATCCACTTCCAGAGTTCTAATTGAAATAGAGTATAACTATTATCCATTTAAAAAATATCCCTCAAAATTAATATCTTCAGTAAGGAAAATGGAAAAACTCAACACAAACCTTGAAACTGCCAGCAACTCAGAAGACAAACTTGTTCTTCTGGGACTTGATTGAAACAATGTATTCATAAAAGTCTTTTAAATGGAAGCTGTTCACAAAGGAAGTTCCATGGAAGACAGTGTGGCTCTGACATAGCAGAGGCTTCTGGAAGCAAAGAAAAGCACACCATTAAGAAATGTCCAAGTCACCATTACCGCCTGGCCCAGCCATCACGATCAGACAGGGCTGTATTAGCACCTGCAGGTATTATTAGCCTGATGTTATTAATTTCTATGAATTTTGTACCCCAAATCTTATTCATAAATGCCAGAGTGGGACAGTAAACTTCCAGCACTGTACTTAGAAATTTCTAAAGGTCAGGAGTATTTTATAACAAGCAAACTTCTGATTTTCCTCTTATCTAACCAGGTGAGGATTGCAGAACTGTGGGCAGGGTGTGAACAGTATGACAGTATTTACTGAGTGCCTACCAGGTGCAAGGGGCTTGGTAAACATGGGCAGGGTATGAACAGTATGACAGTATGTACTGAGTGCCTACCAGGTGCAAGGGGCTTGGTAAACATGGGGTCTTTAATCTGAACAGCGCCGCCGTTGGAAAGTACCGGCTCCATTCTACAGAGGAGAAAGCTGATGCACAGACTGCTGAGCTCAGGCTTAGAACCTGTATCCACCAAAGCCCAAAGGCCCCGGGACAGGTACTTGCCCTCATTTCACTCTAGGCGATTTAGAAAAACATTTCACAAACAGAATGGACAAGAGAACAGATAACACTGCAATAGACCAAAGGAATTCGAATATTATTAAATTAAGAAATTGTCTTTCCTAATTTGCTTTAGTTTTATATTAAATATTGTCTTAGGTCCACAGAAACGCAGACACCCAGCTTTCAGCAGGGCACTTTTTCTCCCACCTTTCTTCCTTATGCAAAGAGGGAGAATTTGTTGGAAACCAAGGAGCTGCCCCGTGTCATGGCGTGCGTTTGTTTGCAGTACTACATGAAGGCTGGTGATACAAACTTCTCATCTTCCTCTGGCCCCTCACGTGACCCAGAGTTCCTCTGCTCTCCTGATGAAAGAGAAAACTTAGTTTCCCTGATGCAATTAGGAACCAAGCCTGCAGCCTCTGCTGCTCTCACTGAGTGATTACCACAAACTCCTTGTGGCTACATCCATCTGAATGGCTGCGGGTGACTAAGCAAGGTTCGAAGGGCTCTACATGGGTTTCTATTCTTGTTGTTAGTTAATTTTCTACATATTTCTGATGGCTCCAGTATCAACACAGAGAGCTCCTCAGTTTACCCCCTGGCCGCTGTCCCGGCTCCAACTCTCACATTGCATTTCAGGGTCACTGCCCACCAACTAAGCACTTCAACATTTCCCTCAACATGTCAGCTTTTAATGCCATAGACTTTTGTCTGCATCACGGAACTTTTAGTTCATGGCCACATTACACTTGGGAAGTGCCTCAGAAAGGCTAGAAAATGATAGGGCCAGGAAAGTCATGCATAAATTTTTAAATGTTTATTAAATTAAAGTAAAATTTTTATTTTATTTTATTTTATTTTTGGCAACAGGAGCTTAAGTCATGAATAAAGAAACAGGGGAAAATGATTGATAGTATTTCCAAGTTCTGTAGAACCAAAGCCTAGGATTATTACATGGGGAAAAAAGAAAAAAGAATAGAGAAAAATAGAGTTGGTTTATCTTTGCACAAAAGAAGAAAGGACAGCTTGACAAAAAATGGGGAAAAAATGTTTGGACCGTAGAATCAAACCTAAGTGACAGCAATGCAAAATGAACAGAAACTCTTCTTAAAAGCTCACACACTAGCATTCTGTTTTCTTCATTCCACTCACTCAAAAACAAAGTTTCAGGTTAATTGCCTAAACCAGCAGGACCCTTTGCCATAAAACTCCAGTGGAAATTTTTAAGCATTCACTCAGCCACCATTTATTGGATACTTATGAGTCAATCAATAAGTTGGAAAATTCCAGTAACACTGAAATAAGCAAGATAGTCTTTTAGTCAAGCATCTTACTGTCTGGTAGTGGAATACAACTGAGATATCAGAAACTGTAAGAAGGTGATACTAATAAGTATTTGAAGGAATGGGATCTAGAACCAGACTGCCTAGGGGTCTTCCTGATTCATTACTTAGTGGCTGTATGGCCTTGGGCAAGGTACTCAAACTCTGTAACTTCAGCTTCCTCCTCTGCACAATATACTTCCCTCAAAGGTTGTTTTGAAGATGAAGTAAGATAACCTGTATAAAGTACTTGGCACACTGAGGGGCGCACTAGTCAGAATTCATCGAATATTAGGAAACATAAGTACTATTGTATAACAGATCATGGGTGACATCAGTGAGGGGGAAAGTGCTCTGAAGCTTCAGAGGTGCTGGAGATCCTCTTCCTTGGGGATGAAGGGAATCAAAAAGGCTTTAGTGAGGAAGGTAGCATTTAAGATCAACTATAACTAAACACACACACATGATTAGGCTTTTACAGAAATCCTCTGATAATAATTGAAAAGCCAGAAAATGAGGAACTTTAGGAAAAAAATAGGTCTGTGATATTAGACATTTTTTCCAGGGTTTGGTGTGAAAGCAGATATCTAACATAACAACACAGCCAGGGAATGATACAAAGAAGAAAATTCATGTATCGCTACCAAGAGAGGTACACTAGTCCACAGGGTCCTGTTCTGTTCAACTCTAATCCAAAATGACACCATGGCTTTTAATGGAACTTGGAAAGTTCTAAACATGTCAATTTTAAACTTAGCTTCAAATTTAAATCACAGGGCTTGAGACTCAAATCTCCAATGCAACCTTTCCTGGGCATTGTTCAAGAAAAAATGTCTGTCACTGTGGACAGAAACCATCTGCCCTTTTACTCTGGAAAGTATAATGGAAAGATGTACTGTACTGTTGGTGGCTGTGATTCTCTAGAAGCAATGAAAATAAACACTGTTTGATTTTGTATCATTCATTTGGAAATGCTGTCTTATCATAGTAATGAACATTCCTATTTCCCCCATATTCTGGACTTTATTTAATTCAAAAGAAACTTGGCAGGAATCTCATCATTTATGGTTTTAACATACAGTCCCTCTGAATACATTCCTTTTTCAAGGGCCCACTGAGCCATGCTACTTTGTCTTTGCCAGACCCAGATGATGTTGTATTAATACTACATAGAGTAGCTAAAAGCACACAGTGCTTAGAGTAGATGTTGTATTAATACTACATGGAGTAGCTAAAAGCACACAGTGGCTTGAATTCTTCCACACCCTCCCTGCCTTCCAGCCCTGAGAGGTCTGCTTAAGGAGAGTTCTATGGTCTGAATATGTCCCCTCTAAAATTCAGGTGTTGCCAATGTGCTAGTATTAAGAGATGGAGCCTTTAAGAGATGATTAGGCCATGAGGGCTCCTCCCTCACGAATGGGATTAAGGCCCTTAAAAAGAGGCTTCACGTAGTATTGGAGTAGCTGGCCCTTCTGCCTCCCACCCTGTGAGGGCACGGCATTCCTCCCATCCAGAGAAACCATCTTGGAGGCAGAGAGTAGCCCTCACCAGACAACTGATCTTGAACTCCCTAGCCTCCAGAACTGTAAGAAGATAAATTCCTACTTTTTATAAATTACCCAGTCTACGGTATTTTGTTGTAGCAGCGCCAAACTAAGACAGAAATTGGTATCAGAGGAACGGGGTGATGCTATAACAAACACCTAAAAACGTGAAAGTAGATTTAGAACTGGGTAATGGGTAGAGCCCGGAATGAATTTGAAGGGAATGCCGGAAAAAGCCTGTATTGCCATGAACAGAGCATTAAGGGCAATTCTGGTGAGGGCTCAAAAGAAGAGGAAAGTTGTAGAGAAATCCTGATTCTTCTTACAGATTACTTAAGTGGCTGTGAACAGAATGTTGGTAGAATCACGAGTAGTGAAGACTATTCTACTGTGAGGTCTCAGGTGGAAATGAGGACCAAAGTACTGGAAGCTAGAGGAACGGCCATCCTTGTTATAAAGTAGCAAAGAACTTGGCTCAATTATGTCCTGTCCTAGGACTTTGTGGAAGGCAGAACTTAAGAGCAATGAACTAGAATATTTGGTGGAATAAATCTCTAAGCAGCAAAACATTCAGGGTGCTGTGGTGCTTCTCTTAACTGCTTGTAGTAAGGTGTGAGATGAGAAGCGATTTAAAGATGGAGTTTATACCTAACAAACAGAGAAGCAGAATGTAGAAAGATCTGCAAAACCCTCAGCCCGGCCAAGTAGTAAATAAAAAAGTGTGTTTATAAAAACCAAGGGTGTGGCCAGATGACTGTTTGATAAGTAGATTAGTATGGCTAGAAGGAAGTCAGGTGCTATTCATCAGGACAGTGGGAGAATGACCCCCGCATGAGAGATCTTTGAGGCTGTCCCTCACCACAGGTCCAGAGTGCCAGGGCCTTGAGTGCAGAATGGTTTCGAGAGAGGGACCTAGAGCACCCATGGGACCTCGGGGCTCACTGCCCAGGGCTGCCTCAAGTCTCTGCTCCCCACATTCTAGAATAGCACTCCTCAGCCACCCCAGCTGTGGCTCAAGTGGGCCCAGATGTGGCTCAAGCCACCACTTTAGAAGGCAAAAGTTGTAAACTTTAGCAGCATCCATGTGGTGCTATGAGGCCTTTTATAAGGGCCTTAATCACATTCATGAGGGAGGAGCCCTCATGGCCTAATAATCTCTTAAAGGCTCCACCTCTTAATATTTAATACTATCACACTGGCAACACCTGAATTTTGGAGAAGACACGTTCAAATCACAGCGGGCAGGCAGAGTAGGACAGCTGTGGAAGCATGGCTATCTCCAGCTAGATTTCAAAGGATGTCTCAGCCTTGGGGCCTAAGCAGAGACTTACCACAGGGGTAGGGCCATGTGGCGAGCCCCCACTAGGGCAACACAGTAGAACTGGGGGATTGGGGGCAAGCAGATATCCCCCAGTAGGGCAATGCTTAGTGCAGCCATGGGGCAGGTCCACCCTCAAGACCCCCTAACCATAGAGCCACCAGCATGCAACTCCAGCCCGGGAAAGCTATGGGGCCTGGACTCCAATCCATGAAAGCTGCTTCATGGGCTGTGCCCAGCAAAGCCATGATGGTGGGATCCCCTGGAGCCCTGGGGACCCAACTTTCACCCCAGTGTGTCTGGAAGGCAGGACATGGAGTCAAAGAAGATCAATTTCAAGACTTAAGATTTAATGTTGTTTGCCCTATTAGGTTTTAGACTTACTTGGGATCTGTTACTACTTTCTTCTTTCCTGTCTCTCCCTTTTGAAACAGATATGTCTTTCCCACCATTGTATTTTGGAAGCACATACCTATTTTAATTTCACAGATTCACAGTGGGAGAGAAATTTGCCTTAGGATGAATTGTGCCTTGAATCTCACCCATATAGGATTTAGATGAGATTTCTGGACTTTAGACTTTTGAGTTGATGCCAGAACAAGACAAGACTTTGGGATATTGAAATAAAATGAATGCACTTCACATGTGAGAAGGGCATGAATTTGGGGAGGTGGCAGGGGTGGAATGCTACGTCTGGAATGTGTCTTCTCCAAAATTCAGGTGTTGCCAATGTGATAGTATTAAATATTAAGAGGTGGAGCCTTTAAGAGATGATTAGGCCATGAGGGCTCCTCCCTCATGAATGTGATTAAGGCCCTTATAAAAGGGGCTTCATACAGTGTTTGGGTAGCTGGCCCTTCTGCCTTCTACCACGTGAAGCCACAAAATTCCTCCCCTCCAGAGAAACCATTTTGAAGAAAAAGAGCAGCCCTTTGCAGACAACTGAACCTGCTGCTGCCTTGACCTTGGAATTCCTAGCCTCTAGAACTGTGAGGAAAATAAATTTCTATTCTTTATAAATTACCCAGTCTGTGGTATTTTGCTATTGCAGTGCAAATGGACTAAGACAAAAGAGATGGTGTTCCCTTCTCACTCTTATCCCTTCCCCTGAAAGCCTATCAACTCTTTCTTCCATTCATTTCAACTCATGACATCACATTTCAGGCACTACTATAAATTTCTAGCTGGTTTTCCTTCTTGTAGTTCATCCTGAAAAGAATCCAAAGATCTGTCATCTTCTCAGACTATAATGGTGATAAGTATTTGAGAAAAAAATCAATGAATGCATACATAACTTTTAAAATGCCACTCTATGGACATCCACTACCAAGAACCTCCAGACGGCTCCCTATTTTCTCAAGGATCAGATCTAAGTTCCACACAAGGACTATCTGTTCCCCTCATCCTCTCTAATCTCAAAACAGACTATTTCTGACCAAAACCCATGGATCCAATAGAAATAGTCTGCTCAATATATTATGGTGAATGTCAACTAAAGATGCATGATATATTCATGGGGTGTCACCCAAGACAAATATGATGGGAAATGACGTCTCTCTTGCCCTCTTGCTCTGTGGATATCAGCTGCCACTTTGTGAACTACCCTATGAAGAGGCACATTTGGTAAAGAACTGAGGGACGTTTCCAAGTCAAAAGCCAGCAAGGAACTGAGGCTTTCCATTCATCAGCCTATAAGGAACTGAATCCTGCCAACCAATGAGAGAACTTGGAAATATATTCTGCCCCAGTTGAGCAGAGTTACTACAGATCCTGCTGCAGTTGAGATGACTATAGGCCTGGCCAACACCTTGATTGAAGCCTTGTGAGAGACCCAGAGCTGAAGGGCCCAGCTAAGCCATGCCCTGATTCCTAACTGTCGTTAAAGCAAAATTAAAATAGGGGCCAGGCCTGAAAACTTCCTGAGCAAACAAAACCAAAGGCCTTAAAAATAGCCTTAATCTTACTTAAATTGTAAATATAAGCAAAACTTGGGACATTTTGGATAAATGCTCATGTTAGAATTAAAACTTAATGCCAGCCAGTCATAAGTAGCCAGCTAATATATAATTACGTGACTAGAGACTTTCCAACAAGTTACCTAAAAACACAATATGTAATTGCAAACTAGTCATAATTTCTTTATTTTGCTTCTGCATTTTCCCAATAAATACTTGCCTCTGACATTTTCTCATTGGAACACTAAACCTCTTTTCAGTCTGGTTTCCCCAATTCATATATTGTTTCTTACTCAAATGTTTTAAAATATTACTATGCCTCAAATTTTTCTTTAATATTGTGATGATTATATGCCAACTTGGCTAGGCCTCAGTACCCATATATTGGGCTAAATACCAGTCTGGCTGTTTCTGTGAAGGCATTTTTTAGATAAAATTAGCATTTAAATCAGCAGAGACTGAGTGAAGCAGATTACCTTCCACAATGTTGGTGGGCCTTATCTAATCAGTTGAGGTCCTTAGGAGAAAACAGACTGAGGTCCCCCAGGAAAGAGGGAATTGTGCCCTCCAGACTGTCTTCAGACTTGAGCTGCAATATCAGCTCTTCCATGGATCTCCAGCCTGCTGGCTTGCCCTGCAGATTTTGGACTTGCTGGTCTCCATAACTGCATGAGCTAATTCCTTAAAATAAATCTCTTAAAATACACACACACCCTATACCCTATTAGTTCTGTTTCTCTGGAAAACCTTGACTGTTTTTAGTCATGGTTCTCTAGTGAGATAGAACTGATAGGGTATATAGAGAGATATATAATAAGGGGTTTACTAGGGGAATTGGCTCACTTGATCATGGAGCCTGAGGAGTCCCATGACAGGCCATGTACAAGCTGGAAAACCAAGGAAGCCAGTAGCATGGCACAGTCCATGTCCAAAGGCATTAGAAACACAAAGCAGATGGTGTAACTCTTAGTCCAAGGCTAAAGGCCTGAGAGCCTGAGGAGCTGCTGGTGCAAGTCCCAGAGTCCAAAGACCAGAGAACCTGGAGTTCTGATATACAAGGGCAGAAAAAAAAGGGAATCTCAGCTCCAGGACAGAGAACAAGAATTTGCCCTTCCTCCACCTTCTTCTTGTTCCATCTGGGTCCCTAGCTGATTGGATGGTGCCTGACTACATTGAGGGAAGATCTTCCCCACTCACGCCATGTATTCGAATGCCAATCTCCTCCAGAAACACCTTCACAGACACACCTACGGCAGCCTAATCATTCTAATAAAATGTCAAACAACCTGGGTTTCCCTTTCAGCAGAAGAGGAACAAGCTCAGTGCCTACTGAAACACTGAGAATAATTCATACTTTGCCAGCTATCTGGGTATCCCTTAATCCAGTCAAGTCAACACCCAAAATCAAACATCACAATAATCACAATTAACTAATATATAGACCCACAGATAATGTGAGACTGATATGAGACACCACCGCCCATACCACTCATCACACTGAGTTATAATTACTTTCTAAATTCCTCTCTAATATGATAGGCTTCAAATTCTGCCTAGGCAGGGACCATGTTCATCATGTTTGCAAACCTACAGCTCCCAGTACTGTGCCTGGCATATGGCAGGTGCTCAATACATACTTGTTAATTAAACAATTGATTAACTGTGATAAAACATCACCAGCAATCTCTTAATATAACCTAAAAAAAATGTAGCAATTCCCAACTAACTACTTATGGTTTACAATTACAGGTCCCTTCAAAAAAGGTACAAATAAATGTGAAAACTGTAAGATGGCAAATACATTCTTTCACAGTAATGAACAAAGAGGTTGAAATAAGACAAATCATAACACCTTTGGTGACTGGCGTGGAGATTTTATGAAGGTGGAGAACAAGACTAAAGCAAATTTCAGGGTAACATATTTGAAATTTCATAGACCGTCTCAGAGCTATCAGAAATGTTTTTGTAATGGATTTTGATTAGGAGTAAGATTTTGAAGATAAGTGTGGCATCAAAGTTTAGAATTAAAATAAAGGAGGGGGCTATTGCTAAGAGTGAATTAAGAAATAGAAGTGAAATATAAAGGTAGGGGTGGATGGAAGAAAAAGTAGGGAGTAAAACAAATTCCATCAATCAGATGAAATTGATAATGAGAGAAAAGTAGTCAAAGATTATAAGTATATTTTGAGGCTGAGTCTGGGGGAGATTGTAAGAACACTGACAGAATTTTGAAATTCAAGAGGGTGGATGGTATGTGTCTGCACACCTAGGCAATGGAAAACAATAGTGACTTTGCTTTGAGATATGCCGAATTTGAGAAATGTCACATTCCTTCCTATATTTATGAATACTAAAAACTGAAGTTTGACAAATGTTTCCCCAAAGATTAATATAGCATATCAAAGACTATGTCTTTAGTTTATTTTTCAACTGGAGTATAATTTACATACAGTAAAATACACTGATTTTAAGCGTACAGTTCAATGAACTTTGTCAAATGCACACTCTCAAGTTAACATGCACAACAGACAAGATAAAAAGAATTTCCATCAGCCCAGAAAGATTCTTTCTAGTCAGGCATTCCCAAACATAAAGTTCTGATTTCTATTCCCACAGATGGCTTTGCCTGTACTTGAATTTCATATACATAGAGTCATACAGTATGCCGTAGAGTATATATTCTTTTATGTCTGGCTTCTTTTGCTCAACATAAAGATTTTGATTTATTCTTGTTAAATCTATCAATAGTTAATTCATAAGTATTATTCCTTCATATAAATTAATATACTATTATATGAGTAGTATTTCAGTGTATGAATGCACTATAATCTATTATCCATTCTCCTCTTGATGAACATTTGGATTGGCCCAGTATTTGGCTATTATAAACAAAGCTACTATGAAAATTCTTATACAAGGCTTTATATTCTTATGCAAGGCTATATATGCTTCCATTTTTTTCTCAAGTAAATAACTAGGTGTGAGGTTACTAGGAGCACAGTGCAGGTACATGTTTAAATTTATAAGAAACCACCAGTTTTCCAAAAAAGCCTGTAATATTTTACACCCTTACCAGTACTGTACAAGAGTTTCAGTATTACCACATCCTCACCAATATTTGAAGTCCTCAGTCCTTTTATTTGTATCTGTTCTAGTGGATGTGAAGTGGTACTTAAATTTGCATTTCCCTCATGACTAATGACGTCATTATTACATATTCAAATTTGTAGGGAGTATTCTTGTATCTTCCTTTGTGAAGGTTCTGTTTAAGTAATTTACTTATAGGGAGAGGGGTTTTCTTTGTATTTTTTATTTGAGTTGTAAACGTTCTTTATATATTCTAGATTCAATTCCTTTTTCATATAAACATATTGCAAATTATCTCCCCTCTGTGTCTTGCCTATTAACAATATCTTTTAATAAAGAGTTTTTAATTTTTGTGAAGTCAAATTTATCAATTTTTTCCTACAACATCAGCGCTTTGGGTATCCTAAGAAACAGTTACCATCTTTCTACTACATTTTTTTCTAGAAAGCTTACAGTTTTTACCTTTATGTAAAACTCTATGATACATCTTCAATTAATTTTTGTGTATGGTATGAGGAAGGTATTAAGTTTCACTTTGTTTCAGTCAATACAGTTAATGAATTGCTCTAGCACTTTGTTCCATTTCTTAATGAACCTCTATCTCACAAAATTACTTTAGTGTCTTCATTAAAAATCAATTGACTGGATAAGTGTGTGTATATTTCCTGACAATCTATTCTGTTCCATTGATCTATTTGTCTATCCTTATCTAATATCATATTTTCTCAGTTATTGATGCTTTTATAGTAAGTCTTGAAATCAGGGAGTGTTAGTCCCACAGCATTGTCATTCTTTTTTCAAAAATGGTTTGACACATTTTAGTATTTGTAATTCTATATAAACTTTAGAGCCAATTTACCAAATTCCACCAAAAAAAAAAAAAACCCAAAAACCTTTTGAGACTGTGTTCAACATACACATTTTGGGAAAAGCCTTTTTTTTTTTTTTAGAGACAGGGTCTTGCTCTGTCCCCAGGCTGGAGTGCAGTAGTGTCACCATAGATCACTGCAGCCTCAAACTCCTGGGCTCAAGTGATTCTCCTGCCTCAGCCTCCTGAGCGGTGACTTGGACTACAGGCACATGCCACCACACCTGGCTAATTTTTTAAATTTTTTGTAGTGACAGGGTCTCACTATGTTGCCCAGGGTGGTCTTGAACTCCCGGGCTCAAGCAATCCTCCTGCCTCAGACTCCCAAAGTGCTGGGATTACAAGCATGAGCCACTATGCCCAGCCAAATCAACATCTCAATACAGAGTCTTCCATTATAAAACATGGTTAATCTCTCCATTTATTTAGGTCTTCTTTAATTTTTCATAGAAATGTTTTATAATTTTCAGTGTATGTCTTATACTTCTTTAATTATATTATTAAGTACTTCATGGTTTTAATACTATCCTAAGTGGTATTGTTTGTAATTCCATTTTCCAACTGTTTCTTAGTGTATAGAAATAGAATTGATATTTTATATTGACTTGTATCCTGAGACCTTGCTAAATTCAATAGATTTTTGCTAAGTTCAAATAGATCTTTTTTGGATTCCTTGGGATTCTCTATATAAATTTTCCATTTGCTGTTTGCAAATATAAACAGTTTTGTTACTTCTTCCATTCTAACCTTCATGCTTTTTATTTCTTTTAGTGACCATATTGCATTGGCTAGGACCTCCAGTACAATATTAATAAAATTGGTCAAAGTGGACATCCACACCTTCTTTCCTGATTTAGAAGGAAAGCATTCTTTGTAAACATTATTAGTTGAGGTTTTTCATAGATTAAGGAAGATTCCTTTTATTCCTAGTTTGACTGGGGCTTTTTATCATGATTAGGTGCTGAATTTTATCAAATGTTGTCCTGTATCTATTGAGATAACATGATTTTATCCTTTATTAATGCAGATTGACTTTGAATATTAAAGAATATATACATACCTGGAATAAATTCAATTTGGTCATGATGTATTATTCGTTTTATACATCACTGTAGAGATTATGTGCTATTTCCTAATTGTGTGTTAAACATTTTTCTGTCTATGATCATGAGGAATATCAATGTGTAATTTTTTTTATAGTGTCCTATCAGGACTTGCTATTAGGGTTATAAAGGTTTCAAACAATGATGTGGTAAGTGCTCTCTCCACCTCTATTTTCTGTATTTGCTTAAGATAAGTATTATTTCTTCCTTAAATGTTTGAAAGAATTCATTAGTGAAATCATCTGGAAGTGTTCTTTGTGGAAATGCTTTAAATTATAAATTCAATTTATTTAACAAATTCAGAGCTATTCCCATTCTATTTCTTCTTATATCAGTTTTAGTAAATTTTATATTACAAAAAACTGTCCATTTCATCTAAGATGACTTTATTTGTCTCTTATGACTTCTCATACCCTGTAATAACAATTCCTGCACTTATGTCTTTTCCTTTCCATTTCACCTGACTAAACCATATACATTTCCCTGGACCTCTTTTCTTAACATATGAAGCTCAATGTTATTTTTTTCCTCTTTTGAGAGCTTCTCCAGCCCTTACTGATTTAATTTTGCACTGCCATGTGTTTTTCATTAGCTTTCATTAGTTTATTTTATCTCTGAAAAGTAGATTATAGGATCCTTGAAGGCAGAAATATCTTAAACTTAATTGTTCTCCATTGCATTTGGCATAGTCTTAACACTAATAAATGTTTATGAAATTATTAATTTGTCCACTCTGTGGGTTAGTTTAACCTCTATTATGACTGAGCTTGGAGCATCTTACGGTAACAGGAAGCACGGAAGTGTTAAAAATGATGTTAATAAGAACTGTGATTGGGTGCATCAAACGTCACAGGAGCCAACATGAAAGAGCTCCCAATGGCCAAAACTAGAACAATTTGAGAAATAAAGATAAGATTGGGCCGTATAACCCACAGAACAAAGTAAATATCCATGAATCCATAAATACGAATATAAACAATTGAATGAATAAATAAGTAAATAAATGGGAGAGAAGAGACAAGTACCTTTCTTGTAGAATTCCAAATTTTAAAAAATGTAGATGGAATGAGGAAAACAGAATATTTAGAACATCCAGAAGTAATTGCCACAGGCAAAATACAATGATGAATACTAAAATAAGTAAGCAATACTTAATGTGGAACAGGATAGTTCAACAGACTCAAAGTAGTCCCACTGAGGTATTTATTAATTACTGTGGTGGTTTTAACATACGTCTAAAATTCCTTGATACTCTTCTATCCAGGAGATATAACTTAATTTCTCTCCCCTTGACTGAATGCTAGTCTTAATTACTTGCTTGAAACTAATATAATACGGAAAAAGAAAATAGCAATTGTGGAGAAACTTGGCATATACTACCTTAATTAAGTGATCAAGGTTCACATCACCATTCAAAGTCATGTTGATATCACATACCTTTGATATGATGATAAATGCACTTCACCTATGTGGTAGTCTTACCTAGAATCCATAACCCTAGTCTAACTGTGACAAAAAAATTTAAGAATATTCCACAAAATATCTGATCAGTACTCTTCCAAAACTGTCAAAGTCATGAAAATCAAGGAAAAACTGAAACTGTCACAGATTGGTGGAAACTAAAGAGATATGATCCCTGTGGTATCCTAGGCTGGATCCTGGAATAGAAAAAGGACAGAGTTGAAAAACTGATTTTTTTAAAAAAAGAATAAAGTATGGGCTATAGTTAATTGTATCAATGTTAATTTCTTAGTTTTGATAAATATACTATGGTTAGGGGTAAGCAAGAGCAATTTAGTAGTAACATCATCAGTAATAGCCATAACAATTGTGTCCAAAAACAACACGGGATGCCATTAGAGAAATAAATAATAAAGGTCAATATCCACACATACACAGACCCTGGCACCTGGCCTACCTGTGGACCCTGCCAACTGGCCTGCTCAGAATTTCTTGTTAGGTTGACTGGTGATGAGCTTTCCCTATCAAAGCCAGTCTATAAAGACTGAAAGATGTGATGGCTTCTTCAAATGCACAGACACCAGCACACGGCCACAAGATCATAAGAATCAGGAAAACATGACACCACCAAAAAGACAAAATAAAGCTCCAGTAAGCAACCCTAAAGAAATGGAGATCTACCAATCATCTGACAAAGAACTAAAAACAATCATCTTAAACAAGCTCAGTGAGCTACAAGGAAACACAGATAAACAACTAAATGGAATGGGGAAAACAATAAAGGAACAAAATGAGAAGTTCAACAAAGAGATAGAAACCATAAAAAAGAACCAAAGAGAAATTCTGGAGCTGAAATTATAATAACTGCACTGAAAAATTAAAGAGAGAGCTTCAACAGCAGACTCAAGCAGAAGAAAGAATCAAAAGACTCAGACATGTCATTCAAATTATTTAGTCAGAGGAGCAGAAAGAAAAAATAATAAAGTGTAAAGAAATCCTGCTAGACTTATAATACATCATCAATAAAACTAATATATGCATAATGAGACATTAAGAAGGAGAAGATAAAAAGAAAGGAGCAGAAAGCTTATTTAAAGAAATAATGGCTGAAAACTTCTCCAATCTGAAGAGGGAAATAGACATCCAGATTCATGAAATGCAGAAAACCTAAAGAGGTCTATGAGACAAATTATAATTGTCAAAAGTCAATGACAGAGAATTTTGAAAGTAGCAATAGGAGAGCAACTCATCACATACAAGTAAACCTCCATAAGACTTTTAGCAGATTTTTCAACAAAAATGTTGTAGACCAGAAGAGGGTGGGATGATAGATTCAAAGTGCTGAAAGAAAAAAAAAAACCCTGACATCCAGAAATACTATACCTGGCAAAACTGCCCTTTAAAAGTGAATGAGAGATACAGAAGTTCCAAGACAAACAGAAACTAGGGAAGTCACCACTTATGAGGCCTGCCTTGCAAGAAGTGCTAAAGGGAATTCTTCAAGTTGTAATGAAAGGATATTAAACAAACAGCAACCTGAAAGAATATTAAATTGTAAGTCTTTCTGGTAAGAAATAGAGACAAATAAAGAACAATGCATATTGTAATGGTAATGTGTAAATCACTTTTAACCCTAATATAAAAGTGAAAAGACAAAGGTATTAAGAATAACTGTAACCACAAAAATTTTTTAATGGATGCACAATATAAAAAGTCAATTGTGCTGTCAATAACAAAGTGCGTGTAACGAATGTGTTCTTGTTGTATGTAATGGAAGATAAGTTATCATCTGAAATAGATTGTTATAAGAGGTTTTATGTAGGCCTCATGGAATCAAACAAGAAATCAATAACAAAAGTAAAATGGAAAAAAATCACAAATTCATGGAAATTAAAAAACACACTCTTAAATGACTATTAGGTCAAAGAAGAAATAAATGGGCATTGAAAAAATATCTCAAAAAATGAAAATGAAAACATACCAAAACTTACCAGATTTAGCAAAAAAAGTACTAAGTGGGAAGTTTGTAGTGATAAATCCCTACGTTAGCAAAAAAAGATCTCAAATGAACAACCTAATTTTATACCTCAAGGAACTAGAACAACAACAAAGGTTAGCAGAAGGAAAGAAATAGTAAAGGTTAAAGCAGAAATAAATGAAATAGAAAATAGAAAAACACTAGGAAAAAAATTAACAAAACTAAGAGTTGGTTTTTTGAAAAGATAAATAAAATTAACAAGCCCCTACCTAGATTAAGAAAAAAGGACAGAAGACTCAAATAAAATCAGAAATGAAAGAGGAGAAATTACAACCAATGGCACAGAAATAAAAAAGATCATAAGAAATTATATGAACAATTATACACCAAAAATTGGATGACCTGGAAGAAATGGGTAAATTCTTAGAAACATATTATCTACCAGATTTAATCATGATGAAATAGCTAATCAGGTCAATAACAAATAAGGAAATTGAATCAGTAAGCAAAACCTCCCACCAAATAAAAGCCCAGGACCAGGTGGCTTCACAGGTGAATTCAATCAAACATTTAAAGAATTAACAGCAATATTCTTAAACGCTTCCAAAAATAGAAGAGGGAACACTTCCAAACTCATTTTATGAGGCCAGTCACTCTGATACAAACTCAAAGACACAAGAAAAGAAAATATGTCAATATCGCTATTGAACATGGATATAAAAATCCTCAAGAAAATAATAGCAAACAGACTTTAACAGCTCATTAAAAGGGCTATACACCAAGACCAAATGGAATTTATCCCTGGAATGCAAGGATGGTTCAACATATGAAAATCAATCAATGTGATACACCACATTAACATAATATGGGATAAAAATCATATCATCTCAACAGATGCCAAAAACCACTTGACAGAATTCAACATCCTTCACTGATTAAAAAGCCCACAAATTAGGTATAGAAGGATAGAAGGGACATGCCGACACAATAAAGGCCTTATGTGAAAAGCCCACAGGCAATGGTGAGAAACTGAAAGTTTTTCTTTAATCAGGAACAGGCAAGGATGCCCACTCTCATAACTGCTATTCAAAAAAGTGCTGAAATTCTAGCTAGAGAAATCAGATAAGCAAAAGAAATAAAAGGCATCAAATTGGAAAGGCAGAAGTAAGATCATCTCTGCTGATGACATGATTTTATATTCAGAAAGCTCTAAATAGAGTCCACATAAAAACCTTTCATAACCAATAAACAAATTCAATAAAGTTGCAAGATATAAAAATCAACATATAAAAATCAGTTCTGTTTCTACACACTAACAATGAACTATTTGAAAAGGAAATTAGGAAAACAATACCATTTACAATAGCATCAAAAAGAATAAAATACTTACGAATAAACTTAACCAAGGAGGTGAAAGATTTATACACACAAACTATGAAACACTGATGAAAAAAATTAAAGCACTCACAAATAAATAGGAAAACATCCCACGGTCATGGATTGGAAGAATTAATATTGTTAAAATGTCCACACTATCCAAAGCAATCTACAGATTCAATGCAATCTACCAAAATTCTATTGGCATTTTTATAGAAATAGAAAAAACAATCCTAAAATTCATATAGAACCACAAAAGACCCAGAATAGCCAAAGCAATTTTGATTAAGAAGAAAAAGCTGGAGGCAATACACTTCCTGACTTCAAAATATATTACAAAGCTTCAGTAATCAAAAGAGGATAATCTGGCATATATAAAAATAGGCATATATAACAATGGAACAGAATAGAAAGCCCAGAAACAAACCCATGTATATAAGGCCAAATGATCTTCAACAAGGTGCCAAGACTACACAATGGGGAAAAGACAGTTTCTTCAACTAATGGAGCTGGAAAAACTGAACATCCATATGGAACAGAATGAAATTGAACCCTTGTTTTACACTATGCTTAAAAAAAAAAAAAAAAGGAAGACCTGAAACCATGAAACTTCTAGAACAAAAATAGAGGAAGAGCTCTATAACACTGACTTTGGTAATGATTTCTTGGATATGATACCAAAAGTACAGGAAACAAAACAAAAATAGACAAGTGGGATTACATCAATTTAAAAAGCTTCTATGCAGCAAAGGAAACAACAAAATGAAAAGGTCACTTACAAAATGGGGGAGAATATTTGCAAAATATTTATATCCAAATGGGGTTAATATCCAAAATATATAAGGAATTCCTACAACTCAATAACAGGAAAAAACAATGTAAATTGGTGTAGCCCCTGTGGAAATCTATGAAGATTCCTCAAAAGTTAAAAACAAAACTACCACTGAATAGTCACAATCCCACTTCACAGTATATATCCAAAGAAATTGAAATTCAGATCTCAAAGATATTTCTACACTGTCATGCTCACTGCAGCATTATGCACAATAGCCAAGACATAAAAACAACCTAAATATCCGTAGACAGATGAATGGTCAAGAAAATATGGTATATACATACAATGGAATATTTAAAAAGAATATTTTTATATTCCTTAAAAAAGAAGGAAATTCTTTCATTTGCAACAACATGGATGAACCTAGAAGACATTATGCTGAGTGGAAATAAGCCACACACACTAGGACGAATACTACATGATACTACTTATGTGAAGAATTTAAAATAGTCAAACTATTTTAGATAGAAGCTGATAGTAGAATGGTGGTTGCCAGGGTCTAGGGAAATGGCAAAAAGCAGAGGTATTAGTCAAAGGGTAGAAAGTTTCAGTTATGAAAGATAAGTCCTAGAGATCTATTGTACAGTACAGTGCCTATGGTTAACAATATTATATACTTAAAAATTTGCTAGATCTTATGTTAAATGTTCATATCACAAAATAATAAATAGGAAACTACTGGAGGTGATTAATATGTTTATGGCATAGATTGTGGTGATGGTTTCATGGGTATATACTTAACTCCAAACTCACCAAGTTATATACATGAAATATGTACAACTTTTTGGATGTCAATCTTACCTTAATAAAGTGGGTTTTTTTTTTGTTTTAAAAATAGTCAATATCCAAAAACTACTCTGACTTCAAAAGTCAGGAAGATAATACTATCTTAGAAAACAAATAAAAGAAACTTATAACTATCTTTTGGGGAGGTAATATCAAATTATTTTACATTTTAACTTTCAAGCAACTGTAAAAAGACATGGGAATTTATACTTGTTCTAGATGCTTTCAGCCCAACATGGTAAACTGATCACATCAATTTATTCTATGCCTTTCCAGGTTCCCATGTGGCCGTAAATTTATAAAACCAAAGAAAATAGGAATGAAGTACCAGCAAAATTCTTGATGATGGAATTAAACAGAAGACTAATAAAGCTACAACCTAAGTACGTGTGAGAAGAGAGGATGATCAAAAGAATGTAGAAACTTGGGAGAATTCTGCAGAGAAACAACCAGATTTCCAACATACACCCTAACAAGTAGGATACCAGGCTATAATCTCTGATACAGAGTTAGCAGTCAAATTTTCAATCTTAAATATGATTGGATAGTAACTATTGACAGACATTTGAAAAAAGTTGGAAAGATAAAGGAAGAAGTCTACAATAAACAAACAAAAAAATGACCCTTGAGGAAACCTATTCAAGGAATACAAGAGAACTTTTAAAACTCTAAAAACATGAACAGGATTTTATAAAAAATGAATAATTAGAGAATAAGATTATTAAAAAATTTAAAAGCATGATAGTCAAAATGTTTCAAAAAACCAACATGAGGTAAGAAAATAGTATTGAATAAGTCTTCCAAAATGTTAGAAGAAATTGAGAGAGAAATGGAAAACACAAGAAAAAAGACAAAAGATGCAGAGAATCCGACCAGAAGACCCAACTACTAAGAATGCCAAAGAATTCTCAAGGAAAAAAACAGAGGAGAGAAAATAAAGAAATAATCAAGAAGAAATTCCTACAGTTGAAGGTTGCAAGTTTTCAGAATGAAAGGGCCCATTAAGAGGTGAACGTAATCAATGAAGAAAAGAACCATAACCAGGTATGTTTTGGTGAGAGATGCTATTGATAAGTTTCTAAAAACTGAGGAGGAAAAAATTAGTAATCTACAAAGAGAAAAGAATTAAATTCCCTATCAGCAATACTGGATGGTAAAAAAAAAATAGAGTAATGCCTCCAGAGTTCCAAGGGAAAATTATTTTTAACTTACAATTCTTAATTGAGCAAAAACATTAATCAAATCACTTTCCGATATGCAGAAATTCAGAATATTTACCTCCCACATACCCTTTCCAGGAAGATTCATGAGAATGTACTTCAGCAGTATGTAAGATTAAAGTGAGAAAAAGGAAGCCATGGATCTAGGCAAGAGCAAGACAAGATGCCTACAGACCAGTTGCTCTAACCTGGGACAGAGGGAGGTATCTAGGAAAAGGGGGAATTCTAAATATTTCATTCTACTTCCTGAGAAGGGATGCCATAAAGGCAGATTATGCAAAGAAAAATAAAAGCAATTAGAAACTCTAGGGAAAATAAAAAGCTAAACAAAATAAAGCAATGTAATCATAGTATACTACTTAGATCAGTATTGAGTGATACTTACACATTCATAATCTATTTTTTTACCTTTAGAATCAACCTACAGATAAAACACTAAAGTTCTAACATATTAAAAAACAGAATATAAATTATATCGACCTTAATAATGTAAAATTAAAAGCAAATATGAGAGAAACTGGAAGGTATTAAAGGGAGAAATTGTTACAGTAATAAAAAGGGTAATTTCTGTGGCCTGAATGTGTCTGCCAAAATTTATGTGTTGAAACTTAATCCTCATTGTGTTGGTATTAAGAGAGCATTTGCGGAAGTAAGTCATGAGGGCTCTGTCCTCGTGAATGAATTAGTGCCTTTTAAAACTGTTGGAAGGAGCTATCTTAGATCCTATTTGCTCTTCTACCCTTCCATCATGTGAGGACACAGCACTCATCCCCTTTTGGCCTTTCGCCTCCTCCACGTGAGGATGCTGCTGTGAAGAGATGCCATCAATGAACAGGCCTTCACCAGACACTGAACCTGCTAGCACCTAGAGCTGGGACTTCCCAGCCTTCAGAATTGTGACAAACAAATTTTCGTTCTTTATAAATTACCCAGTACCAGGTATTTTGTTATAGCAGCACAAACAGACTAACACAGTAATATTCTCATCTTACAAAGACATCATTAGATATTGTGTATAGTTGATGAGACAGAAATAAAGGAAAAAGTATATTATTTAAAGACACAGTGGAAACAAGAGAAGAACTAAAAATGAGAGTATATTGGGAGTGGGGAGATGGTGGTACAAACAAGTTAGGTCATTATCATAGTGGTTAAGTCAACAGACATTAATGAAATTTAATAAATTAAATTGTGATTATCGACACACATATATACACACACATACTTGATTCAGCCAATATTATATATTTCTTTATAGCACTACAAAGGAACTATCAAAAATATAAACACAGAAACAGTTAAAAGAATTGTAAGCCTTTCTCTGCGCAATAAGTCTGGAGGTGGGATCCAGGACTATAGTTTTTAATTATGAGCTTCTGGCGTTTTTTAATTTTTAAAAGCATGTACATGTATTTTGTTGATAAAAATAAATGTGAAGCATTTATTAATATTAAAAATGCATCTGGAAATCAACTAGACTAATGCTTCATCACAATGCATCCCCCAGCATTTAAATAAGGTCTTGTGTGGTAATTCAGAATTAAAATACTGTACTTTTAAGTCTCAAATAAAAATATCTTCTACAAATTTTACCCTGTGGCAGAAAATATCACAGCAACATTTTAGAATATATGACAAAATAGCTTAGTTCAGGGATATTAGGTGTTAAACAAACAAAACTGTGGTTAAAATATTTGTGAAAAATATATTAGGGGAATAAATGCCTGTCCTAATGACTCTCTGTGATACCTAACACATGTCAGAGAAAGGGGCACATTGGTCTCTTTGCTCACGAATATAGTAATGGAAGACTGCTTAAATTGGAGCCATCCTGAAATATCCTGAGGCTGTCATTTATCCCTCTGTGATTTCCAATGAGCAAGATTACAAATTGCCCATGAGAATTGGGGTCTATGAGCCACATACCCAACTTTCATTCCTAGGACACAATACCTCTACCATCGAATGCGACACAGCTCCAAAGACTTTATGCACGGTAGGACACCATAGAATTGTCACTTCAAATTTGGGATATATCTGATGTAGCATGGACTAGATTTTCTGGATGTGTTAACTACGCTGGAATACAAATTTAGAAAAAGTAAAATCGCAGGGGAAAACCTTAAAAAGAGACAAACGTCAAAATAAGAAAGGCTGTAGAGCCTGCGTATGGTATTCTCATTCATCTTCAAATTTCCTTTGCTCAGTGTTTAAACGTTTCAAATGAAGAGTTTTTCCAGTGTCATTTGATATAGGCAAACATCTGAAATTCAATAGCAGACTTTAAATACTCCCCATTTTGCAGAAGCTTTGAAAATGAATGCTGGCTTGCTTTTCCAAAAGAAAGAAAAAAAATATGGGCTCTTCCCACCCCACCCCCACCTTTTCCTGAATGAGAATTTTCCAGCAGCTTGATGTTTCCAGACACATGTTCTCAGAGTTGGACAGCACCACTTCTGACTACTCCTTTTTTGCAAAAATCAGGGCTCAGAAAATTTCACAAGTAGTATTAGACTTCAGACCTCTGTTGGAAGTCATAGAAATGGTTTATCTCTACATATATAGATAAATCTAACTAGGAGAGGGAAGTCACCAAAATGTTTTTATAATAGAATAACAACAAAAAAAGTAAATCTGTAAATGTTACAGGATTGTCTTGCTCTGGATAGAATCAGAGCTTAAAGAACCTCCAGATCATTCCATGTGAGATTTTGCAGGCCTTCTAGAATTGGTAAAGGACAAAATTTTGCTTCCCTGCCAGCGTGCACTCCTGTTTCTGATGTATTCATATGTAGTAGCGGCTGTTACTAACATTATAATTACTATACAATCCTTTTAAGAATATAAGTTTCATGAAAGCAAGGATATTGTCTCATTTACTACATTAGTCCATCATCTAGAAGAGTGTCTGATATATAATAGGTATTCCGTAAAATTTTTAAATGAATAAAAACTTCATTTTATTGTAAAGAGCAAAGGAACAGGTGAAAGTGCTTTGCAAATTCTAAAACATTCTAAGATTTTAGTCATTATTATTCTGCATAATCCAATCCCTGTTGGGACTAACTCCAAATGGCTCTGACAAAGCCATTCTCTGCTTTTTAATCCTAATATTGGCCATAATTAGATTCACCTACAGGTGAGACACAGAATAATGCAGTTGTTTAAAGTATAAACTCTGAAACTGGACTGCCTGAGTTCAAATCCCACCTCTATGATTGACTTACTAGTTACATGATCTGGAGAAAGTTATTTAACCTCTTTATGCTTAGTTTCCTCATCTGTAAATTGGGAGATAATAATGGTGCCTAACTTATAAGGTTTTGAGAATTAAATAGATTAGTATATGTAACTCATGGAAAGAAGGGCCTGGTACAAAGTGAGCACTAAATACTGCTGCTAGTGCTGCTACTACTATTATTGTAGGGATGCAGAAAATATATAAGGGAATTTAGCAGTGTCCATACTATGATTTTTTTTTTTTTACTAATGTCATGCAAGTTTAAGGCTCTATTTTATATTGCTGAATCCCTCTGAAGTTTAAACTTGATAATACTAATCTTCTACACATTTAGTTCCTTAAAGAGCCCAGTGGAGCTATAGCTCAATAAGTTATGCGTTTGGAATAAAATAAGGATATGAGCTGAGGCATTTAATCACAGCTCTATCCATTCTTTGCTTGCTTTTCAAAGCACATTGTTAAATGTGTTATCTCTTTCACAAATGTTTTTTAAAGTTACTTGGACATGACAAGATTCTTTAATTGTAAAACAATTTTAATTTTTACTGAGATTTGCTTTAGGAACATTCTTAGTGTGGTAACTGATATATTTTTAGACAATAATTCCATTCAGAAGAGCTCATTTTATAGATTATTATACACATGATAGAGTTTGTGCAGTTTTATTTACATTGACTCTGCTCCATTATTATTGGAATCCAAATATCAGTTTATTTCAATATAAGCATATCTGATTGACCTGAATTTCTCTGGAACCTTTAAAAGGAAAACCCCCAAATGAAACAACACACTGCTTCTGAACCATATACTCTGTGTTTCAGCAAGACCTTTCAGTTAGAACTTACTAAATTAGGTCAAGAGGTTCTCCTGGGGAAAAGTAGTTTGCCAAAGAAATTCTAAAATTCCCAAAATAAGGCATAAAGCAATACGCCATTTCACTGATTCTTATTTGTTCTTTTATAGTGCTTTGGGAAATGTTAGACCATTGGTCTGCATCATTTCACCTCCTTGTAGGGGAAAAACTGTCACCAGCAGCTGCTACTTTGAATTGTAATAATCTCCTAGGTTCATTCTAGGGAATCCAAAGGAGAGAGCAGCAGACATTTTCCTTTCCACAGGCGATCATGCAAATTCCCCAGGGTAAGGCTGAGAAGTGTGTGTGTGTAGTTTATGTATATTATGTATATACACAGTCTAGGGATATTATATATACATAATCTATGGATACTGTGTGTATACATAATTTACGTATTACATGTGTATGCATGTCTAATATACCTATGTACATGTGTATTGATCAATTGATTGTTTTATAAGATCAGGTTGAGGTTTTCTATCACTGGCAGGTCTAACAAAGGCTGTTCAGATTTAAACCATTACAAACAGTTACACAAAAATTCTCCCAGAGTCACAGAGCCCAGAAAACTAATTCTAACCTGCTTTCCTTCTCATTGTACTATACACTTCTAAATTACACAACACGGTTAGGCTGTTGTACCATTTTGCATATTTTCATCCAAAAATTCAAATCTACTCCATTCTGAGAACAAAAGCTGGCAAGAAACACTCAAGCGATGGGTGAACAAAATGCAATAAAAAAAGCAATGTACTGACATGGAAATGTCATGTGAGCTGCTGAATGGCACGCAGCTCCAAAGTCTACCATAATATTTTGAAAAACTTTGCCAATGAGCATATAATTGACTGAAGGACTTGCCAGCACAATTCTAGAGATGTTTAACATACTACATAATAAAGAAAACCATTTACAAAAAAATTAAATGTTAGAAATATATTTTTAGAAAGCTTCTAAAACCAATATATGTGTGGGTTTTTCTTTTCTTTTTTTTTTTTCCCCATTTTGGGCCAAGGAAATAACTCTGATATTATCAGCTTTCATACTTTGACTTTCATATTTTATCTGCTGCCTATCACTTACATTTTTGCATGACAGTCAAATAAATCAGTCAATAATAAACCTGTACTGATTATTGAGAACCTAAGAAGTACAAATTTCCTGGCTCAAACTGCCGTAAAATCCTGCCTCATGAGGTCAGTATCTGTCCTTCTTTATGAGCATTGTATTTTTCCATCCATCCATCCATCTTTCTAACAAGTATTAGTCAAGTACCTAAGGTGGGTCAGGCATTGCACTGAATGCCAGAGAGGTAATGAAGGACAAGACAGAGTGACGGCCATCACTTGCTGGCAAGACTCACAGTTGAAGAAATAATAATCATAATTTGTGCTAAGTGCTAGGATAAAAAAAGAACAGCACTTGAGAAGGGGGAGTACAGAGAAAGATCATAAAGGGTTCCTGAAAGAATATTTGTTCTGAGGCCTTAAGAATAAGTAGTACATGGCCAGGAAAAAAAAGGGGGGAGTTGGGGGCCAGAGGGAACAGCACAATTAAATAACCAGGGGAAGGGAAGGTGTGAAACATTTGGGGACAAAAAAAATCTCAGAGAAGAAATGGCTGGAGTGTAAAGAGCAAGGGGAGAAATTGTAAGAAGTAAGACTGGGGAGACGGGCACCGGCTGGGACTACTGTTTTCCTAAGATTCACCCTTTGCTCTTAATCCCTCTTATATGATCATTTATGGTTTTAATAAATGCTGGATGGGGTAACTAACAACACATCCTGAAGTACTAATAAACAATAAGAGTATTATTCTGTTATTCTTAACAAAGACCTCTCATTGTAACCCAGTGAATCGTCTATAACAAAACACAAAACAAGTATCCATCTACACCACCAGATCATTTTGGAGGAACTTTTTAATGATAGGTCAAACTTTATGATCACTTCTACATTTGTGATTTACATCTCCTTTATGACGTTTATTTTAACAGGGACAAATAACATAAAAGTAATGAATCCATTTAACATCAATAAATAAAAAAGAAAAATCACAAGTACTCCCTTAAAGTAAAAATTCACCCTTAGCTATTGATCACATAGTTTGATAAGTGTATTGTTTTCGGAGAAAAATAAGGATCTCAAAACTATGATGTTTCATTAATTTATTGTATAAACAATTAAATGTTTTCATAGAAAACATTTCAAAATCTTTAACTATGAAATGCATGAGTTAATGTAATGCTTGTTTACATTCAGGTACATTTCTATACACATTTGTATATGCATTTGTTTCTCTCTTAACAGGCAGTTACAGGAGCAGTAATAATTAGCTTTTACCCTTGTGGGTTAAGTAGAGCAAGAGTACTTTGTGTTCACCTCTCAAGACAAAGAGGCAGTTTTATATTTCAGCTCTTTTTCTTGTTGGATTCTATTAAAATTGAAGTAGAATAAAACACAGCCCAAACCAGTTTTATATATCTTAAATTTGCAATTGAGAGTTGTTTTGTTTTTAGTCCTAAATATTTTGGCTTCCATCACAGGAAGTCCGTCCCTATGGGTAGCTACTAAATTCCTAAACCATATTTAGGAAAGCAACTATATTTCAGGAAAGAATCATTCAAATGTTTATATCTAGCACCAAATATATTTTTATATTAATAAATTATAAAACATCTCTCCTACCCTTTCATTTTTTTAATACATCTACTCTTGCTTCTCTTTTCATTTTGGCATGTGAACTTGTATCTGTAGCCAAACACTTTGGTTGAAATGGGAGTGTTAACTTAAATAGCCGGAAGGGAAAAGTGCAGATGCTCAGCCAGCCAGCCCTCCTGTTCCCTCCCCACCCAATCCAACCAGCCTCTTCTAATTAACCCTTCCATACTCAGTTGTCTAAAATGATATGGCAAAACTTACTGACAGTCTCATTTTGGCTTAATTTGTAGAATACTGATATGACAAGAGCTGTCTAATAATAGGACGGTTTGTCTCGTAAAGTAGTAACTCCCCTATGTCCATTCAGCATTGGAATATCAGCTGGATAATCAAGATACCATAGAAGAGAGAGGTGGTTTCTATGGAGAAAAGCTGCCAGAGGTCCAGCTTCAACTGCAACCCCCCTTCCTAAAATAACCTTGTCACCAGGATTTTGAGGCTTTCTGTAGGCCAGACTGTAGGTTGAGGCACCCACAGTTTCGATATCAAAACCACATAGCAATGGTTGCTTCATCAGTGCCTTTCAGAGACACATTTTGTTTCATTTTCACAGAAGTGCAATGATACTAATCCCATACAAAGAAATAGATGCTTAGAGCATTAGTTGACTTGTCCAAGGTCATGCAATCAGTACATGGCAGAGCTGGGACCAGAACACAGGTCTTCTGAGTCCCTGTGGGTCATAAGCTCCAAAAGGGCAAAGGCTCAGGCAATGTCTCACAAAGATTGAGACCATCTGCATGAAAACTGCTGTGGGTGATTCTTAAAATGCACATTCCTAGATCCTAGCCAAGACCTAAGAATTATATTCACTGAGGGTAGGACCAAAAATCTGCATTTTAATAAACTCCCTGGGTAATTCTCATTCACAGTAGAGTTAGAGAACTGCTAAGTTTTTTCCCCTATTGCTAAACTTGGAGGGTTAGTCAGCTTTTCATTAGGAACATTTCTAGAATTTTTAAATTCATTGTGTAAGTGTCTCACGAACAAGCCAAATACTTTTATAATATCTACTACATGCTATGTCTTACTAATTGATTAAGCTCTCACAAAAACCTTACAAGGTAGATAATAGTATTATAATACCCATGGTATAGATTAGGAAATTTAGGCACAGAAAAGCTAACAGGACTTGCCTCAAATCACACACAAGATGTGATTCTAGGCCACCTGGCTCCACAGTCTATGTGTCAACCACTACACAATGCTAGACCTGCAGCTTCAAACAAAGAATTACAATCACCATGAGAAAGGTGGGAGAGCAACTGTTCATGGGCACCTTTGATCTGAGCTTCATGGACCAGCTCAGAGTTCCTCCAAGATGCCCTGCTCCATACTCCAGGGCCTTCACAAGCTCTCTGCTCCCTGCCAATGTGCCCTATCTGCCCTCCCACCCTGTCTTCACATGGCTAATTCCTCCTCATCTGACAAAACCTGGACATTGTCCCTGGATGTCCAGAATGAGTTAGATGTCCCCCCCTATTTGCTCCCAGCACCTGGTGAACACAGGCCTCATAGCACTAATTACACAGAGCTATACCGAAAATCTAACCACTTCTTCCACAGGAAACTATAAACCTCCTAAGGGCAGACATCAAACCTTATTTATTTTCTGCCGTAGGTATCTAGCAGTGAACACGGACTCCATAGATGCTTGTGGAATAAGTGAATGGGTGAATATAAAGTAAGGGATAGTTATTCACTTTATAAAAGAATTTACCAAAGGTTCCCAAATCACTGTGTCATTGACATGTCATTAATTTTTTGACAGAAAACCTGAAGGGCAGAAAGTTAAAGTCACCACCAACTGATCAATCCAATTTCAGATAAAACATCTCTGAAATTATAACATAATTCAGTGGGATCTATGGGATCTATGAAAATGTGAATTAAACACAGGTTTTCAGGGACACTCCTGTTGCATAATAAAAGGAAGCATACACATTAGAGCAGGTTGGCCTCAGTGCTATAAACATGCAAGCAGATGGGGAAGTGAAGCTTAGCTTCTGAATTCAGTCCTTTTCTCTCCAGCTGGCCAGAAGCAACAATTTTGAGAGCTCTGCTCTCCAGGCTACCGAAGGATCATGTTTCCCTGTTCTGTAATGGCTATGGAAGCCATCTGGGGAAAACAAAATTCTTTTGCACAAGAAGAACATAGGGAACAAATAGGGAAGAACAAAGCTGTAGTACTTTGGTTCTTTGGCTCTTGTGTCTAGAACTCTCTGAGAGAACAAGCCAGTTATTTTATCTAGCTTGTTCTCTCAGTGGCCTACTAAATCAAACACCTTAGTTGCAAAATGTTCTACAGTCTTAGGAAAGAATTTCTACATGCCTAGAAAGCCACCTGAGTTGTAATTAAATTCTTCAAACAAACAAAGCAGCCCCAAACAAACAATATTACCTTCCCCGTTTTGTATAGTTTACTAAAATCTTGAGATTGTGTATATATTAAACAGACTCACTGACATTTTTCTTCCTTTAAAAGAGATTTAGAGTTTTTTCTCACATGAAAGAATTCGTACCAGAGAAATACAAAATGGAATTTGTGATTAGTAGAAAAAGACCATATTAATTTTTCCTGCTAAATAATACCCTAAGACGAAAACAGGCTAAAGCCTTTATGCTAATCCAGTGATGAAGTGCTCAGATTGCCACACAAATAAACAATGTGTTTTAGATAATACAGACTACGCTGTATCTTGCAATTATATCTTATGGTGGAAAATATGTTTATGAAGTGTTTGGCCTGGTAATTTAAAGAAAATTCCCTCAAGTTTTTAGGTCTCTACAAGTTTCATGTGAAATATGCAGTTCTGTGTAAGCCAGATCTCATGAAATAAATCCCAGTCAATGTCTTTGACCCAAAGTTCAGAAGTGAGTGTCCTCTGCCTATGTAGTCATGGTCATAGGTCTGATCAACTCTAGTGTGGGCCAATTATCTCTGCTGCTATGGTCTGAATGTGCACGTCCCCCCCAAAATAATATGTTGAACTCCTAACCTCCAAGGTGATATTATTAGGCAGTGGGGCTTTGGGAGGTGACGTCATGAGAATGGGATTAGTGCCCTTATAAAAGAGGCCCGAAAGAGACCCTTTGTTCCTTCCATGTGAGCTAGAAGGTGCTACTTATGAACCAGAAAGTAGGCCCTAACTAGACATCAAATCTGCTGGCACCTTGATCTTGGACTTGATCTTGAAGTGTGGGAAATTTCTGTTGTTTATAAGCTATCCAGTTTATGGTATTTTGTTATAGCAGCTTGAACAGACTAAGACATCTGCTCTGCCCAATGTTAAAAGAATGCACTATTATCTCCTTTCAAGGTGGATCTGTGGTACAGTAAGTTAGGAAACATAGATGCACGATCCAACAAATAACATCCTCAAAACAAAACCAATCTAAGGGGTGCATTCTTCACCAAGAAGAACCCATCAACCATATTAACATGTTTTCCTCTCTTTTAAATTACTTTTCCCCCCTTTTAATTTAGTTCATTCTCAGGAAGTATGTTGTGAGAACAGATCTAAGCCAATCTGATCATTCATCGATATTAGGTTCCTTCTGATAGGTGAGACACGTAGGTCTCCTTTCCCATACTTTGCTACCAAATCTGTCACACATACAAACATTTATTAGCAAGCAGACACACAAACAGTTATGTAATCAGTTCCATTAGAGTCACTCTCTCTATTCTTTTTGGTGTCCAACAGCACTTTGCATCAAAAGTTCAGTGGGGGAAGATGCTATGATATTCTAGTGCAACACTCAGCATTATTTTAGTTAGTATAGGACAGTCTTTCATGCAGAATGGTCCACATCACCTATAGTGACGCCCAAAAGGTGGCTGGGTTTCCAGATTTGGTTCACCAGATTCTTAAATTTTGTTCACGCAATAGTACAGTATCCATAAATCTCAAACCCCATTTCACCAATGTAAAAAAAAAAAAAAGAATTTCTAAGTCCTCTTTGTTGATCAAATTTAAAGATAATTGAAGCATTTATGGTAACCACCTCATGCATCTTTCAAATACTAGCTAAACACCCTGAGTTGAATATTCTCAATTAGGTGCTTCAGATATTGGTTTACCATATTTGAGAGATAGATGAATTCACATGTAATACACACGTCCCACAGTATCCACACTGAAGAATTTAAAAGTAAATTATAGAAAATATAGTCAAGTGGAATCTCTATTAATTTTAACATTCTTTCATTAAGTTTAGCACTGAAATGAGTGATTCTAAGCAGTCCATGACAAAACTCTCCCCTACCCAAGTCAAGAATCCTTAGCAAATCTTATTTCCTTTCTATAGCATATAAAAAGTTGGGGATCTACAAAGTATGGGTAGAGAACAACAACAACAAAAACCCTGGATGTTATTTCTAGCTATGCAAATAACCATGTGATTCCTTTTAATTAAGAATCTCTGTGCTGAAGTTTCCCCAAGAGGTATTGTTAGGCCAACTGAGATGCATGTTAGTTCATATTCAGACAACTACAATGGACTTACTACAGTTGAATTAAATAACATTATGGAACACATGCCTGCGTTTTCCCCAATCTCACCATCCACCCTATATGCCTGCGGTCCCCAACCCCTGGGTGACAGACCAGTACCCGTCTGTGTCCTGTTAGGAACTGGGCTGCACAGCAGGAGGTGAGCGGTGGGTGAGTGAGTGAAGCTTCATCTGTATTTACAGCCGCTCCCCATCACTCGCTTTACCACACAAGCTCCACTTCCTGTCAGATCAGTGGGGGCATTAGATTCTCATAGGAACGTGAACCCTACTGTAAACTGTGCTTGTGAGGGATCTAGGTTGCGCATTCCTTATAAGAATCTAATGCCTGAGGATCTGAAGTGGAGCAGAGGTGGTGATGCTAGCGCTGGGGAGTGGCTGCAAATACAGATTATCATTAGCAGAGAGGTTTGACTGCACAATGTAATGCACTTGAATCATCCCAAAAACATCCCCCCAACCCCTAGTCTGCGGAAAAATTGTCTTCCATGAAACCGGTCCCTGGTGCCAAAAAGGTTGGGGACCACTGCTATGTGCCACCTCTGACCCATCAGTCTATAGTCCTGTATTAATCACATGCCTGTTTAAAAAAACTTATCTGCCTACTAATAAGAAACAGATTCTCTAGTCTAAGAACAAATATCAACCTACCTCTACAGCCTGACTGGCCACTACTTTGACCATTTCTTACCATTCCTTACGTTTGTGCTTCAGCTCAAGCTATTCCCAAAAAATGAAATGTTTTCCACACCTCTCCAGGATCTACTCTTAACTAGCTCTGAGATTGTGATAAGTTCATCTCAGTCTCCCTACACACCTGGCAGAAAGCCTATACTGAATGGTTGGCTGGCAGTCAGACAAATTGAGAAAGCAGAGACCAGGAGAGCCTAGACCAAGAGCGCATCCCAGGAGAGGCAGGCCTTAGATAGACAAGGTAGCTAGAAAGCAAGAGAAGGTAGAACCAAGCACAGAGTCCAAGGAACTCTTCATCCCCTGTGATCTTCTCTGACTTGGTCTATGGGCCTGATATGTTTTGTGCATAACCAAGCTTTCTGGGCAGTCCCAGACTCATATTCAATGCCCTTGTCTTCTATATAAGCTGCCTCTATTCTCTGTGTCCTTGATTGACTGATTTTTTTTTTTGTTCAGTGTTATTACATTTATTTTCACATGTTAGATCAGTCTCTACCTTTCCTTTCTCATACATTTTCTATTATAATTAATTTCCTGTTTCCTTTTTTTAATTTCAATAGATTTAGGGCAGCAGTCCCAACCTTTTTGGCACCACGGACTGTTTTCATAGAAGGCAATTTTTCCACGGACCAGGGTGGGGGTGGGAGGATAGTTTCGGGATGATTCAAGTGTATTACATTTATTGTGCACTTTATTTTTATTATTATTACATTGTAGTATATAATGAAATAATTATGCTACTCACCATAGGTTGGGGACCCGTGATTTATGTGGTACAAGTGTTTTTTTTGTTACATAGATGAATTGTATAGTGGTGAAATCTGGGCTTTTGGTGTACCTATCACCCAGATAGTGTACATTGTACCAAATCTACTCTAAGGAAAAGAAGTCTTTATGCCCTTGATTTAAACTAAGGAGCTGGATCTGGACTTCCAATGGGTTTCAGTGTTCCTCCTAGGCCCACAGTGATATGTATAACATCTCCACCCCTGAATGTTTAGCTTGCTTTTAAGTATCTACTAATGTGTCTGACTCCCCACTGGGCTATAAGCTTCCTAAATGATCCTAGGCCACATTCATCTTAGTGTTCCCAGAACTCAGCAAAGTGCTTAGCTCAGAGTAAATGCTTTTTAAAACATTTATCAAATAATTGAATAAATAAATGCAGTCTAGTTTAGAAATGTAATGGCACCTCTTGATTGACTGCTCCACTGGCTTGGTGACCTAGATTCTCATTACACAACCCTGGACAATACATACCCTTTAACTAACTCTGCCATAGTGGATAAGAAGCAAGCCCTTGAGCTCATTCCCCAGCAAACTTGGCTGGAGCAGACTTCACTGGTATTGTCCCTGGTTGTTCACTATATTGCCTTAAGTACAATAGTCACCCAGCACACACACAAGGTAGCTCAATGTTCTAATTGTCTTACTAATTAGTTGCATAAGGTAAAAGGCAAGTTTTTAAAAAAATATGACTATGTTTTATTTAAATTCTTAATAACTCTTCAATGTCACTAATAAATACTGTGTGCAAGAAACTAGCTGGGTAGGGTTCAAAAAATGATAAGACATCATCTGTCTTTTCACAGAGCTTTTTATTTATATGGGGAGACAGGATATATACCCATGAACAAAGCCAACATCAAATGAGCTACACAGATGTAGGACCAGGGAGGCTTTGCTAGGGTGCCTGTCGGTCAGGCAGAGAAGATAGGATTTGAGGAGAAGGTGGCATTGAGATAGAAGACGTAATTTAAGCACCTTAAGGTCAGGAAAGTGGCAGCAAATGCGTCTAGGCCCCAGAGTGCTTTGCCACAACCCCTGCAGTAAGCAGAGGCCAGGGTTAGGCTCAGTGGAAAGGCAGGGAGGAGGCAGGCTCTGTGTTAGAACCATAATGATCATCTCCACATACAAACAATATGATTTCTTCCAACTTAGCTAATGGGAAGAAAGGAAGGGAAGAAGAGTGGGAGGGAAACTCTTAATGTAGCAACTTCTAGGAATTTGGTAATGTACGTACACTTTGCAGGAAACATAGTTTTTTGTTTGTTTTGTTTTTGAGACAGGTCCCACTCTGTTACCCAAATTGGAATGCAGTAGTATGATCATAGCTCACTGCAATCTCCAGCTCCCAGGCTCAAGCAATTCTCCTGGCTCAGCCTCCCAAGTAGCTAGGACTATAGGTGCATGCCACTACACCTGGCCAATTTTTCTATTTTTTGTAGAGACGGGTTCTCCCTATATTTCCCAGCTGGTCTCAAACTCCTGGCCTCAAGCTCCCAAAGTGCTGGGATTACAGGTGTGAGCCATGGTGCCCTTAACATAGGGATGCATGAGGGCATATCACTATCTTCCAAACAAAACCCAGAAGATCATGCTCGGCCCCACTCTCTTATTTGGAGCTGTGTGAAAAAGTAAACATAATTTTACTTTTGTCCAAACCTTTTGCATGAAGTAAACTGACTCCTTGTGTTTGGAAACAGGCTTTTTCCTATAATAGAACAATTAAATTCTGTATTTTACAGATCCATTAAGAAAGACACCCATCAATAAGCTCCAAGGGATGTGTTCAATTTTAGACCAGTGAGATGGCCACCATGAGATGTATTTGGGTACAACCTGATGTAATGACACACATTGTGCAGTGTACTGTAAGTCCCTAGAGAGAAGCAGTCTGGATTGTCCACAGACTGATGACGGAAGGTCATCTCAGGGTGCTGAAAAACGGCTGATTTGGGGCCAGGTATTCCTGCTCGTCAGGAACAGCTGTGCCCAAATTCTCCTTCCCATGAGACTGGTAACTACCCTCATCCACAGATGGAGGGCTGTAAAGTCTCCCCATACCCTACATAGCTTGCACACAAGTCACATCCTTTGGTGACAAAGTACTCCTTTGTCCCTGAGCCCTACAAGACCACTCTCATGTCCTTCCCCCTAAAAAGGAAGATGAAAAATATAGTTTGCCCTAGAAGGTCCTGGCTTAGAATAAATATGAATAGAAGTTTGAGTACAAAGACTTACTGAAAATATAAATTTTCCAATACTGCATTTATACTGTAATATGATAATTTACTTGTAAGCGTAACTCCTCGACTGAACTAGGAGCCCCCTGAGGTCAGGTCTGAACGGTGTTCCCAAGGCCTCGCTCAGTGCTCAGCAGACTGTGTGGGCTCACTACATTCTTTTTGAGTACACAAAAAAGTAAATGCTGCAAGGCAGGAGAGTGGCCCTAGATAAAAATTGAGTTTTAAAACTGATGTGGCATACAAGCATTTAAAAGACACCATAGAGACTGATTTGTATAGCATCATGAACAGAATCAAATCCTAAGTATGTAACAATTTATTTGTGGACAAGACCATTTGAGCAGCATTGTGGATATCAAAGTGGACCCACTTTCTGATAAGTCAGAGGCCGACACTCATGTGCATATACCTCTTAGTCACGTCTAGTTTTTGAAGCATGAGAAAAAACTCTATTTAAAAGTAGGGAGATTGAAAAAAAATGAGCCTTGCATTAAATAGATTCAGATAATTCAATATTTTTACTACTAAACCACAGGGATCTAGATTACTAGGGAATAGCAATTGCCTTGAATTAAACACCACTCTGGGTAAGCCAGTATTGGCTTAATGAGTTTTTTGTGTACTGGGCTTAATCAAAAATTGTATTAGTCATTTTATACAAATATGGTAGAGCTGATGAATTACTCATAATGAAGAAAAATAATCCTTAATCCATTTTAATAATTCCCATTTTTCAAAATATAGAAATTTATCCTTAAGCACACAGAATCCTAGATGATGATACAGACCCAGAGAAATGAAGTCATTAGCTGCCTCCGAGTGGAGGTTTTTCCAACTTCTTGGTGATCATCAGGAAAAGAATTCCAGGATGCACCACCTAAGCCGAGCAAGTGACATATTTTTTTTTTTATTGAAAGCAAAAGTACACTAGAGAGAGAGAGCATGAGAGAGAGGGTAGGCTCGAAAAGAGCAGCCGTACTGGGAGGAAGTGGTTTTGGTTTTTTGAAGTCCTACTAATTGAGGGGAGGAATATTCAAGGCTAAGGGGTTGTCATTTACTAAAAATTTGGGTAGCAATTCCTAGAATTGGATTTCCTCCCATTTTTATACTTTATAGTTGTCTCAGAACTGTCATGGTGATTTCAAGGACAGGGAAATTTTAAAACTGCAATGTAAATGATACTATAATTAGCCAAAGTTCACGTAAGGTGACAGAGATAGCTGACAAGCCAGTTGAAGCCAGTTCTTGCCTGCAGTTATCAGCCCCTCTAGTTAGCTTCTGCTTGAGAGTTGTTTACTTTAACACTTGCACCTGATCTTCAAGCCCCTGCATCTGGTCTCAGCCCTGTCTCCTACTCTAACAAAGTTATTTGCCAAAGTTACATAGCTAACTAATAAAGGAGATAAGATTAGTGGTTTTCAAACAGTGCCCTGTAGAACCCCTTTAGGAACAAGGAACAGTGGGTGGGGGGACTTGGATGACAGAGTTCCACTCTTTGTATCATGCTGTCATTTCATGTGGACCCTTGTGCTTTACTACATTGGTACCCAAATTTGTGGATTTCATGCCATTTAAAAAAATGAACTAGTGCATCCAATTACTATCATGTCATAAAAGAAGGAATATTTTAAAACTCAAAACATTTGGAGGGCAGAATCTTGGAATAAATGGAAGTTCTTTATAAAACACAGTATAGTTCCACATTTTTCTCATTTTGATATGGGTAAGAGAAAAAAAACCTCAATGCAGAAAGTCACTGTTCTGTAGACCTCCATTTGGGAAGCAGTGGTTTTGTGGCAAGAACATAGAATTTATGTCCCAACCACATCA
This sequence comes from Daubentonia madagascariensis, assembly GCA_023783475.1. Taxonomy (NCBI): domain Eukaryota; kingdom Metazoa; phylum Chordata; class Mammalia; order Primates; family Daubentoniidae; genus Daubentonia; species Daubentonia madagascariensis. The sequence goes on from JAKFHU010000316.1 coordinate 7,896,556, forward strand.
CAGTAGCAGTGCGTCTTTGGGGTGGGTCATTTTGATCTCTAACTTTGTTTTTTATCCATAAAGTTCAATCATAATTCCTGACCCTCCCCCAACTCCTCCTCCCCACCTCCTCACACCCATTCTCTGCAAGGGTTGCTCCTTTCAAAGAAACCCAGTTTGGTTATTCTCAAAATGTGGCCTCAGGACTACCTGTATCAGAATCATCTGAGGTGCATGTTAAAAACCCAAGTTTCATGACCCTACCCTGCAAGAGGTTTTCAGGAAATGGGGTCTAGTTTTAAGGGGTCCAAGTTGGAAGGCAGGAAACCTGGGTTCTTTTAAATGATGGTTTACAGTATCTGCCCTAATTACCAGAGGCTGGTGGTAAGATTATAAGCATAAAACTCCTTTGAAAAGCTGCAATAACCACAAAAGCAGAAAAGAAGGAAACAAGGGAAAGCAGGACAAGAGCAAGGAGGACCAGAATAAAGTGAACATTTGAGGAAGGCAAGTCACTTACTCTCATGTCTCTGTTTTCTCGTCTGATGAATGAGAATTGTGAACTACATCAGTGACTTTTTAACCTCCTTCTTAGTAGCTAAACTACTTTCAAACAAGATCTTTTAAGGAAATAAATCTTTCAAGGAAGCTGTGTCATCCAACAAATGCAGTGCTGCTCTGGTAGAAGCAGCCTGGAGCCCTGTCCTCTCAAACTCCCCTCTTGTTCCCTCCCTGCTCCTGGTAGCCTCTGAGGCCTCCTATTGTGCAAGATCATAGAACTACCTCATCTCTGAGATATCATTCTGGCTCCAGAAAAGTGAGCCTAACCATTAACCATCAACCAGTGCCATGGGTTTGAATAAAATCAGCACAGAAAATGTAGCCACTCAATCACCAGATTCTCCTTGACAAGGGATTCACACACAGGACATCTTAAGCAGCACAGCACCCCACAATCAATGAGAAGACACTTCACTTAATGTTTTTAGTCCATCACTGTTCTTAACACAGAATTTCTTACCAAGTATTTTGTTTCCTTTCTTCATAGTACCTATGGAATCTGCCCCTTCCTTTCCATCCTCCATGGCTACAGCCACAGTAAAAGTTTCAGGAAACCATCTGGGCCACCCCCTGCCTTCCTCACATCATCCTGGCCTTCAGATCTTGTGGTTAATCTCAAGTCTTCTTGCCAACTCATTGTTTTGATAATGATATCGAAAATCCAACTATGATCAGGTATAAGTTCTCACCCCATGGTCTTCACAGAGACACTTCTAGCTCATTAACTCCCAGCCACTCACTTTTCCTCTCATTAACAAACACCTCTGCCACGTGGTCTTTCTGAATCATCAGGGTCCAAGCTCTTGCTCCCCCCCTTGGACATGTGTTCCTCTCTGGGTCCCATCTTGGTTGATGAACACCCCGTCATCTAGGTGTTGAGATCAAACCTGTATCTTCATTCTTGGCATGTTCGCTTCTCTCACATTCCCATCCAGGCCCCCCACGTACGAAATACAGCCCCCTCACCACGGCCCCTGTCATGCATCCCTGGCCCTCTCTCTGCTCCATCTCCCACCACCTTTCCCCTTTCTCAACTTGCACTGCTCCAGCTCCCTGGCCTCCTTGCCATCCCCAAACACACCAAAAGCACATTCCAGTTTCTGGGTGGTTTGTATGTGCCAGTTCCTCCACCTGGAACACTCTTCCCCAAGATATGTGCATAGATACATTCCTCTTTTCATTAGGTTACTGTTTAAATATCACCTCTGCAGAGAGTCTTACCTAACCACCTTATTTAAAAGAGTGTTTCCCTCACTATCTTTACCCTGCTTCATTTTATTTTCATAACATCTACACCTGAAATTCAATTATATATGCATTAGTTGCTATGTTTACTATCTGATTCCACTCTCATTAGTTGTTGAGCAGCATTAAGCCTGAACAATAACTTTATTTTTGACTCAGAATCCCTGGCATCTAGAATAATACAGGGCACTTAGAAGGCCTTTGATAAATAATATAAATAAATATGTAAATCTAAAATTTGACTTGTCTTTAAATTCCTCATTTTTTCAACTACTCTGTGATTAAATGTGAACATTCAATGTTAAATAACATATATATTTTTAAATTGTGGTAAAATGCTCATAATATTACCATCTTAACAAGTTTAAGTGTACAGTTCGGTGGCATTAAGTACATTCACATTGCTGTGCAACCATCACTGCCATCCATCCAAAGAACTCTTCTCATCTTGCAAAATTGAAGTTCTATATCCATTAAACAATAACTCCTCATTCCACTTTTCCCCCAGGTCCTGGAAACAACCATTCTACTTTCTATCTCTATGAATCTGACTACTCTACATACCTCATATAAATGGAATCACACGGCATCTGTCTTCATGACTGGCTTAGTTCACTTAGCATAATGTCCTCAAGGTTCATGCATGTTGTAGCATGTGTCAGAATTGTCTTTCTTTTTAAGGCTGAATACCATTGTGTTGTATGTATATACCACATTTAGTTTACCCATTCATCTACCTATGGACACTTGGGTTGCTTCCACATTTTGGCTATTATGAATAATGCTGCTATGAACATGGGTATACAAGTATTTCTTTCAGGTCCTTGCTTTCAGTTCTTTGGGGCATAGACCCAGAAGTGGAATTACAGGATCACACAGTAATTCTATTTTTGCTTTTTTGAGGAACTGTCCTACTATTTTCCATAGCAGCTGCACCATTTTACATTCCTACCAACAGTGCACAAGGGTTCCAGTTTCTCCACATCCTCACCAATACTTATTTTGTTTTTTTGATAGTAGTCATCCTAACAGTTGTGAAATAGTATCTCACTGCGATTTTGATTTACATTTCCCTAATGATTAATGATGCTGAGTATATTTTCTTGTGTTTATTGGCCATTTGTATATATTCTTCGGAGAAATATCTATTCAAGTCATTTGTCCATTTTTAATCAGGCTGTTTGGTTTTGTTGTTGGAGTTTAGAAGTTCTTTTACATTCTGGATGTTAATCCCTTATCAGATATATGATTTACAAATATTTTCTCCCATTCAGTCGGTTGCTAAATAATTATAATTTTTATTTCTCACATTGGTTGGTGTTCTCTTAATCTGTCCGTAATGTTTTTTATTTATTTTGGACAGTGTGTTCCTAGAGAAGAGAGATGGTGCCTGTTGATTCGATCCATGCAGTGCTTAACAAACAATGTTCTATGCAGGCTTAGTGTTTAAAGTTTTTTTGAAGATTATACAACAAGGTAGTGTATTATTTGGTATCACTTTTCTTTCAATAGTGGCAGACAAATGAAAGTACAACTGTTAATTAAAAGCACATAATGTTGCCTGATAATGAATAAAATGTCCCAGCTCACTAGAGCATAATTTCTACAGCATTAGTGGGGAATTAACTAGCTTTATTAAAGATTTGGAGGACTAGTCACTTTTTCATCATTCTTTAATTAAAACCTCTACATCTTCCACTTGAAAGCCTTTGTTTCGTATCCATTTTCATTCTTTATTTTGGCCTTGAAAAACCAGGATGAAAAATAGCAAAAACACAAATGTTTCTAAATGAGCTTTTCATGCTACAATAGAAAGACATAGTTTTCTAAAATATTGAAAAAAATAAGATTTCAATGTTCTTTGAACTAGAAGGCCAAGAAAAAAAAAAGAAAAGCAATGTTTAGCAGAACATTTTGGATTTAACATTTCTTTTATATTCTAAAATGAATTTATGTTAATATACAATTTCTTTCTACGTTCCTGCTCACACTAACTGAAAAATGCCACAGTTCAAGGGTACCAACTCAAAGTTCTAAAGTGGAAAGGCATTCAGTTATACTACAGTCTACTTTCTTCTTAACTTGGAATCATTATTTGCTCTGAAGTAAATGGCACGTGCTATGGTTTGACTGTTTCTCCTCCAAAATTCAGGTTGTTGAAACATAATGGCCAATGGGATAGGATTAAGAGTTGCAGCCTTTAGAGTCGATTAGGCCATGAGGGCTCCTTCCTTGTGAATGGAATTAAAGACTTTATACAAGCGGCATTGCACAGCATTTGGCTCTCTTGCCCTTCTGCCTTCTGCCATGTGAAGATACAACATTCTTCTCCTCCAGAGGATACAACAATAAGATGCTGTCTTAGAAGCTGAGAGTAGTCCTCACCAGACAGCTGAATCTGCTGGCACCTTGATCTTGGACTTCCTAGCCTCCAGAACTGCAAGAAAATAAATTTTTCTTCTTTATAAATTACCCAGTCTCAGGTATTTTGTTATAGCAGCACTAATGGACTAAGACACATGGCAAGATATAACCTCCCTCAACCTCAGTTCCCTTCTCCCAAAGACCTAGGCATAAGACTATCCAGAAGAGTGCCTCATATATAGCAGACACTGAATAAAAGTTTGTTAAATAAATTAATAATTTTAAAAACACTAGCTAGAATTTCTTGGATGTTATGTGCCAGGCCTCATGCTATGTATTTCACCTTCATGATGTCATAACACCTCCAGGGGCAGCTGTGGTCTGGTCACTTTGTCACTGCTCTACTATACTACATTCAATTCCATATTTCTCCTCATAATCCTCCCACCCCCAAGATATAGACTTTTCCTCCTCTAAAAATTCTAGTGTATGCTGCTTAAGGAAAGGAGAACTTGATTTTTTAATATATTGATTTGGGGGCCTACATTTCTACATCCTTTTATACAACTAGAGTTTGTTACATAGCTAATTTCAGCCTAGCTGAGAAGAAATCTAAAAATAACATATTTTTTGGTTTCATCCTCTGTCACTGAATTTAGCCTGATGCATTTTACAAGAAGAAAAATCTGATATTATATATGTGAAAAAGGATCTGACTGATGGAAAGCAATAAAAGAGCCAGCTCACTTTCTACACCAGAATTATTATTTGTATGATTAAAATATAAAGACACCTGAATTTATCTTTTCTGTTTACACAGTTTAAGTCTCATTAAAGCTATGTTTCTGCTTTCTTCTAAATATTGCTTTCCATATTTCAAACGTCTAATTAAGTAAACACAATGCAAAGTGAGATGATATACTGTTTGGAAAACCATAAAATTATAGAGTAGATAGACTTCCATTATGATTCAATTTTCATTCTGTCATAATTTTCCAAAAGGGTTTCCTTTGGGGTTAAAATTTTCTAAGCTTGATTTTAGTTCAAAACTGGATGTTTTGATTCACTTGAATGTGGAGAAGATTCAATTCAACCTTTACTCTGTTGATCATATGAGTGTGTTTCCTTTAAAAGTAGATCAGGCTTAATCTCCTTTTTGTTGATAAAGCCTCAGACAGACTTCAGGACCCACCCTACTTTTGATTTCTTAGGCATTTAAAATAATTACTTAAGTAATATAAATGGTATGGATGCCTACAGAGATTATGTTTCTTTGCCCAATTCTCACAGTCAGTCCTATACCTTATACAATTTACCCCCTAACACACACCCTTTGTATACATAGGGTTTTTGTTTTGCTATAGCAACCTAGAATGGTTGGATCATTTTTTGGAATGTGCATTTTAAATAGTTACATATGCTATATTTTAAATAGTAATACATGCTGCCAAACTATCTTCCAAAAAGGCTGCACTAAATTATTATAATCTTACCAAAAGTATGTGTGTGTGTGTACATATATATATGAGTGCCCATTTCCCATATTTACCAACATTTACTATAAAAATTTCATTTGTTATTTTAATATAAAATTTCATAATTATTATGAGTTTGAGTATTTTATTGTCCATTTTAAAAATTCTCTCTCATCTTGCACTTGAATATTTATTTTTCATTTTGCTGTAGATCTTTAAGTTATTCTTTTATAGAAGGTTTTGCACCTGTAAAAATATTTTACCTTTATGTTTGAGAATTGTAGGTTCAAAATAATTTTCCATGAGAATTTTAAAGCCTTATGGTTTACTGTATTGCAGAATCCAGGGTGGCCCAAAAGAATTCCACTAACAGAATGCTATTTCTTTCTTAGGTAGCTTTTTTTTTTTCCATCTTTGGAAACCGTCAGGATTTTCTCTTTATCTGAGAAGTTCTGAAATTTCATCAAGATGCTGCATTTAGGTATAGGTTGCTTTCTTTTTCATTGTGCTGGGAAACTGGTTGACATTTAATCTGAAGACAGAAGTCTATCTTCAATTTGGAGAAATTATCTTCTGCTATTTCTCTGATAATTTCTTTGATAATCGTCTTATCTATCTTCTGTTCCTTTCTTCTAGGACTCTTAGTCAATAAACATTTGATCTCTTGGATTGATTTTCCATAGCCCACTTTTCTCTCTTGTTTTCAATCTTCTGTCTCATTGCTTATGTTTTGGGAGGAGTGCTTTAATTTCTCAAATCACCATTTTGGCATTCAGCATTATTCATTCTATTATTTAGGCACTCCATTGATTTTTTAAAAATATTTTTGACATTTCATGTTTACTTTCCAATATCTCCTTCTTATTCTGTGACTCTAACATTTCTGTTTCCTTGTTTTTTAAGTCTGAGCAGTATGATGTTTTCTTACACTTGAAACACACTTTAATGAGGCTAGAGTATGCAAAACTTGACTCCCAACCCACAACTATTCTAATACTAGTATTTGAGTTATGTTACTCAATGCAGAATGTGTGGCATTGCTTAACAGTATTATGTGCTTACCTAGATAAATAATTATAGTAATAATAATAGTAGCTAATATATATTGAAAATTTCTTCTTGTCTTAAATATTTTACATGTATTATCTCACTTAATCCTCAGAGAAACCGTTACAGTTTCTTACCCACAGTTTCTTTCACTTTCCATGGTTTCAGTTACCCACAGTCAATCATGGTCTGAAAATATTAAATAGAAAATTCCAGAAATTAAAAATTCCTTAGTTTTAAATCATGTGCTGTTCTGAGTAGAATGATAAAATCTCACACCATCCTGCTCCATCCTGCCTGGGCCATGAATCCTCCCTCTGCCCAATACATCCACACTGCATGCACTCCCTGCCTTTGAGTCACTTAGCAGGCAGCCTGGTTATCAGATTGACTGTCTTGGTATCCAGGTAATCATTATTATACTTAATAATGGCCCCAAAGTGCATAAGTAGTGATGCTGGCAATTGGATATGCCAAAGACAAGCTGTAAACTGCTTACTTTAAGTGAAAAGTAATTATTGACTTAATAAGGAAAGAAAAAAAAAATCATATGCTGAGGTTGCTAAGATCTATGGTAAGACCAAATCTTCTCTCTGTGAATTTGTGAAAAAGGAAAAAAAAGTTGTGCTAGTTTTCCTTCCACACTTCAGATTGCAAAATTTATGGCCACAGTACATTATAAGTGCTTAGTTCAGATGGAAAAGGCATTACATTTGTGGGTGGAAGAAATGAACAGAAATGTTTTCTGACTGATGGCAATCTAGTTTGATACTATGCATGGATTCAGGCATCCACTGGGGGTCTTGGAACGTATTCTCTGAGGATAAGGGGGGACAATTGTATTCCCATTTTATAGATAAAGACATTGACAGAAAGAAGCTAAGTAGCTTTCCCAAATGATACTATTAGAAGTGGAAGAGCCAAGTTTAATCCCAGGCCAACTGTCTCTGGGGCCCAATCAATTTAAAAAGCCAATATACTAAAAATTGTCTGAAAAACTATTAAAACAACAAATAAACAAACTATTAATGAGCTATCACACTAAGCTGTCCACCCCAGAGTAGTCTGAGTTTAGAAGCCAAGAATACCTCTGACTCGGGATCCTTTTGAATCAACAATTAAGGTAGGATGACTCTCCTGTGTGTATGCAATGTTTCAATATTCATCTAATATTTCACGTGGCATATGAGTGAAGGCTATCTTGGGGCAGATGGGAAGTAACTAAACAAAGCATCCAATGTTCATACTATTTCAAACAATACCCATCAGTTTTCATAAATCATCTGATTCTATAGAGAAAACAAGCTTGACATAGATATTGTTAAGAATTGAAGTATATAATCAGAGTAGACAAGGTATTTGGGGGAGTTAGTCTGTGAAAGGCAGAGTAAAATTTCTCCAAAAGATCCAAAGCTGTACAAAGGAAAGGTGCTGCCACTCAGTTACTTCCTACTTATCACTTCTGATAGGAATCCATCTGGGAGGACCCTGCAGAATCTACCTGTGTTAAAACTCCCTTACCTGGAGCTCATCATGTAAGTGGTGCTGGGAAATGGAAATTATATGGCTTAGAAAATGGTTGTAGCAGAATGCCAACAAGCAGAAATCTTTCATATGCAGACATCATGCAACATCAAATTTGAAAATAGTTACCTTTATACATTAGTCCCAAGGTATGTGTGAAATAAACTAAGTTGAGAATGATTAAAAGTTAGAAGACTGCAGTTATAGCCACAATAGTATTAAAGAAAACTATGTCTAAACTGAAAGTACCTCTGGCTATTTTTAAATCTTTAATAACAAACAGAAATTTCCTAAATCATTAAAATCAAATTAACATAATTAAGGATCTAAAACTGTTAGAGTATTAATGTGATGACTACATTTCTTTAGGCTCAGTTAATGAAAAATTACTGTTACTTCCTTTTGAGAAAAAATTACAGTTACTAATATCATTGGGTACCATTTAGACCAGCCAGTTAATCTTAATATGAGCCAAAATCTGTACCAGTAAAGAGTGCTAATATTTTATATATAATCAGAATGAAAGCTTCTTGGCCATGTACAATCTGGGAAAGTTCTTATGAAATAATAAGTGGAAAAATAAGTTGTACTACTCTATGAAAAACACTATGCAAAATATAAATACAAAGGAATAGAAACTAAAATGGACAAGAAGTACAAACAGTATTATTAGGGTAACAGGCCTATAGGAGGTTTTGTGTTTTCCTTAAATTTTCAAAACCTTTAATTTTTAACATGTTAAGGACTGAATAAATAATAACTTTGTCTGTTATGAAGTATTTTCTGTAATAAATTTAATAAACAAAAAGATGAAACTGATGAAAATAAAATGACTATTTTTCTATACAGTTTCAACATTTTGGTATATACTTTTCCAATTTTTCTTTTTATTATACATATTTTTAATTTAAAATCTATAATTTTTAAATTATAACATTAATAACAATTCTGTCCCTTTATCTTATCACTTGACAATACACTGTGGACTTTTTCCACATTTTAAAATGTTCTTCTATAACAGTAGTGCTCCAAGTATGGTCTGCAGAACCCTAGGATGTCCCTAAGATCCTTTCTTGTGGACTGGGAGGTCAAATTTATTATCATAATCATGCTAAACATTATCTGCCTTCTTACTGTGTTGGTATTTGTACTGATGAGGCAAAAGCAACAGTGAGTAAAACTGCTATAGGATTAAAAAGAATCAAGGCAGTTTTTGAGTTTTGGTCCAGTATCAAAGAACAATATCCAAAGTTATCTGAAAAAGCTATTAAAATACTCCTCCATGGATAAAGGAAATGTGGTAGATATATACTGTGGAATACTATTCAGCCATAAGAAAGGATGAAATGATGTCTTTTGCAGCAATGGATTAAAATGGAGGCCATTATCATAAGTAACTCAAGAACAGAAAAATAAATGCCACATATCCTCACTTGTAAGTAGGAGCTAAGTGATGGCTATGCAAGGACACACAGAGTGGTATAATGGACCCTGGAGATTTAAAAGGGGGAGGGTGGTAGGAGGTTACCTATTGGGTACAATATAACACTTCTGGTGATGGGTACACTAAAGGCCCAGACGTCACCACTATATAATATGTACATGTAACAGAATTCAACATGTACCTACCTCCTAAATCTATTGAAATTTTAAAAAAAAGATAACTAAAAAGAAAAATATACTCCCCCATTTACAACTTCACATATTTGTGAGGCTGGATTTTCCTCATATTCTTTCACTGAAACACAGCATAATTAAACAGTGACACATGTGAGGGAATCCAGATGTCGTCTAGAAAGCCAGTCAAGTAAAATAGTAAAGACATTTGCAAAAATGTAACAGAACACCAACTTCTTGCTAATACTTTTTATTTTGAAAAATATAGTTGTTTTCAAAAAAGTATCTTATTTATGTGAATAGGTAATGTATTTATCGTTATGTTAAAATGTACAAAAATATACATATATTAAAATTTTCTATTTTAATTTCTAATAAAGTATTGATAGATATAAACCACATGAAGGAAAGCTCTTTGAAGTCTCCAATAATTTTTAACAGTGTAATGAGATCCTGAGAAAAAGTTTGGGAAATGGTATTTTATAATGGCACATTTATTGAAAGCATAGCCTTTTTTATGAATATGCCCTAATTTATTTAATCCCAGAATATACATTTCTTGAAAACAAGGACTAATATGTAATCCCAAAAGGCCCAGGGAGTAATGAGCTGGTTTTGGAGCTGGAGCTACAGGTCATGGCCATCGTGTCCCTCCCCAGGAGTAGGGCAGACTGGAGGAGAGGCCCTGAGGCCGAGTTCCCTCAGCCCTGGACAGCTACATTCATTCTCCCTTGGAGGTTTTTCTGCCTTCTCAATATGTTGTCCAATTTTTCTAGGATTTCCAAAGAAACATGTTGAAAGAAGTTGAAATATAAATTTACTTCAGTAAGTCAGATGGTATTTTCCTTTAGCTCACATTAAGTTTCTGATATATTTTTTTTCATTTCTGATTGATACTCAATAAAGTTGAGACCTGAGCACCTGAGTTTGGTTACCTTACTCCCTTCCCATCTTTACTACCTCTGAGTCAAATCACTGGTGACCCACATGGCCCTTAGTGAACTAGAAGAAATATTATTTAAATCTGCCTTTTTAAAATAAGGTTAAGAATATACTTGTAGCACTAAGACTCATGTCCCAGTTTATATGTTTTGTGAATCTAGATTTTCTTAAATCAGATTACCTACATTAATTGGTTTTTTAAATTAATTTAAAATAAAAAAAACTTAAAGTCTGCCCAGAGTTCTAAAGCACACAAGTTCTATAAAATGCCATTCTCTCATGCATTATAATACTTTTTAAAAAATTAAATATCAATATATAGAGAGCTAGCCTCATTAAACTCAAATGGTCCCTGGGAGGGCCTACCTATATAACTCTGAAGCAGACTATATAACTCTGAAGCAGACTATATTCCCTAAAACTTATTCTGAAGTACTTAGGAATTTTTATTGTTATAGAGGCATTTGAGCACCCATTTTAAATAATCCAGGGCATCCACTCCAGAATGCTACAGAGAGTGGAACTAAATGACATTATAGCCATGTAAGGTTCTAAAACCGTGAACGCTGGTGCTGTACATCCTGTATTTTAGTGCAAAATGAGTATGGGAATCTTTATTAATGATTTTCAAACTCAAAAGTTGAATTTGTCCTCCAAAAATTTACACTGGTTCTTACTATTGTAAACCAAACCACATCCTCCTGATCCAACATGCCCTTTCCATTTTATGAGTCAACCACAAACAGATGCTGGATCCTCAACAAACAGAGATCCTCAAGAAAACATATGAGTGGAATATGTAACAATCCACTTGGGTCCTTACCAAGTTCCTTTGCATCTGGGCCATAGGCTTATGTTCTTAAAAATAGGCCCAGTGCTGCTGGCAACCACACCACGTTAGGACTCTTCCCACCACTACAACGTCCCTTATCCATGGCCCTACTTCTAAATGTCTACCCTTTTCCTCTCCCAGAATAGGAAAGTGATTTCCATACTGTGTAAACAGTCTGATCAATTTCCAGGGATAATGTTTTTGCCTTCTCTTACTTCTATAACAGAAGGAAAAAAGAAACTGTTTCCTCCCATATCCCCCAACTCCTAAGGGTGGAGACAGTAATGCTATCATAGACTTAGGAAGGTAAATGTCCCTGAGCTAGGTCTTCTAGGGGTTGGTGAACATGATGCTTTTAGTCTCTGCAAATTACAATATTCCCAGACAACCACAGTAGGAATTGGTGCTCCTAAAGTACAGATGCCTAAGGGGATCTTTTCAGTCCACTTCTTACCAAATAGCAACAATCTTGCCCTCTAGGAGACATTTCACAATTTCTGGAGACGTTTTTGGTTGTCACCATGGGGGAGGTGAGGGGGATTACCACTAGCAACTAGTAAGTAGAAATTGGGATGCTGCTAAACATCCTAAAATGCTCAGCTCCCACAACAAAGTATTATCTAGCCCCAAATGTCAATAGATTAAGAAACCCTGCCCCAGTCTAACATAAAACACATGCTTCTAGGTCCATGGATATAAATAGAAACACTGCTTGCATTACTCAATAGTTCATTCAACTATTTGCATTTGTATATTATTTTCATTATCAGAGAGATCTGAGGCTGGCTGTAACATTTACCAGTTGTGTGACCTTGAGCAAGGAATTTAAAGTCTCCATGCCTCACCCATGAGTGGAGACAATGAACTCCTCCACACAACTGTAATGGAGATTACATTAGATAATACATATAACGTGCTTAGTGAATAAATGTTGGCTCCTGCTGCTATCACCATCATCATCATCATCAAACACTTGGTAACTACTAGGTGCCTGACATTGTGTTTGGACCTGAAAATATAGGAATGAATAAAGACTAGGAACCTCTCACTAAGGAGCTCACAGACACTACCAGATAAGCAAAAATACAATCAGAAGACCTATCCCACTGCTCAGTAAGATACATCTTTTCATTTGCCTCTGTCATCACAGGACGCAATGATTGTCCTAACAGGATCTTCCAGTACTCTGTGTTCTCACTACCTCTCCCCTCCATCATGACCCAGATACTCTAGCTTGGCACCTCAGGCACTTTGTGGCAGAGTTACTCTCACAACAAAGAGAAAATAGCATGCAAGTGAATGCCTTCTTGTGGATCTCAGAAAGGAAACAGAACTGAAAATGTCACCATGTTCAAGATTCAAACTTCATATTGAAGTTTCAGCCCGTGAGAAGCACACTTCCAGCACATACCATCAGGCTACTTGCTCCCCGCAGCATTTTTGGCATTTGTTAGCTAGAAACTCTTAATTTAGCAGAACTAAGTGCCTTTCAAGGAAAAAAATTCCCCCTGTGAAAAAATTCTTCATAATTTATTTTCCTTACTGTATCAACTGACTTTTACTTATCCTTCTTATATCACCTGATACAGCTCTGCTCCTTGCTCTGTGCAAAAAAGTTATAATTTGCACATACACATTATAATTTGTAACTGTAAGAATGACTGAAGTGTCACATTCACTAGAATAATGACCCATAGCATACATAAATAGGGGGTGTAAGGAAGGTATACGCCTTAGGAGAATATCCTTTAAGCTCTGCAGTTCAGAAATGAGGTTCTTGCACTGTTCTACACATTCAGCAGCAGGAAAAATTACTTGAAATGTAAAAGCTCCATTTAGATGCTGTATATTTTTTGTTGATTTGGATTAAGCCCAAATGATTATTTTTAAGTTAATTTAGAAACACTGTGGAAAAATAAATCATGTTTTAATTGCTATAATGCTGCATCATTTACTTAAACTAGAAATGATCGGTGAATCCGGTTTTGTGGTACATCCTAAACAAGCCAATTAGTATACAGATTAACCTCTGTAATCACTCTCTAGCCAATTGCTTTCCATAATTTTTTCATGAAATTTGTTTGCATTCATGTTTCTTAATGAAGCAGGTAACTAGCCTTGCATTTTAGGAATTTGGTCCTCTTACGTAGAAAAGTTTACAGCATTTACTTTGGAGAAATTTATTGCTGATTTACTTGCATGTAATACAAAAATCCTATATTTTGCTGAGAGGCTTCAAACCATAAGAGGACATGAGATAATTAGTTTTTGGACTATTTATAAAGCAGAAAGTTTCATTAAATAAAAAAAAAAAAACTCCACAGTTTTTCAACTCTATAAACCCTTCTATTCCAAACCAGAATGACAAAGGAGGCACAGAAGTGTCTTCATGAAAGCCTTCCTCCTTCAAAATATACCCATCACTTTCTGTAACATTTGCTGTATTATTCCAGTCACTCACAACCTTATATGCTAAGAAAGGAATATTTTTGAGATATAACTGTAAAAAGTACAAAGCTGTTCACCCTTTTGTTGGGGCAGTGCTAGTAGTATACTTGTCCTGTATCTAAGCTGATGCTCTATTTGTATCCATATGTATCAAGTGTATCTGATACATGCAGAGGACTATGAGGTAGGTTCCCTTTGGACCAATTTACATCAGAAACCATGACTACGTGGGCTTCATCCCAGGGAAGCAAGAATGGTTCAACACACATAAATCAATAAATGTGATTCATAAACAGAAGCAAAAACAAAGATTATATGATCATCTCAATAGATGCAGAAAAAGCAATTGACTTAATTCAGTACCCTTTCATGATAAAAACCCTCAAAAAACTAGGCATAGAAGGAACAGACCTCAAAATTATAAAAACCATATATGACAAACCCACAGCCAACATCTCACTAAATGGGGAACAGTTGACAGCATTCCCACTAAGAACTGGAACAAGACAAGGGTACCCACTGTTACCACTTCTATTCAACATAAAACTGGAAGTGTTATATATGTTATATATTCAACATAGTACTGGAAGTCATAGCCAGAGCAATCAGGCAAGAAAAAGAAATAAAGGGTATTCAAATAGGGAAATAGGAGGTCAAACTATTGCTTTTTGCTGACAATGTGATCTTATATCTAGAAATCCCCACAGACTCCACCAAGAGACTCCTGGAATTGATAAATAAATTCAGCAAAGTCTCAGGTTACAAAATCAACGTACACAAATCAGTAGTATTCCTATACACCAACAACAGTCAAGCTGAGAATCAAATCAAAGACTCAATACCTTTCACAATAGCTACAAAAAAATATACCCAGGAATATATTTAACAAAGAAGGTAAAAGATCTCTACAAAGAGAACTACAAATCACTGAGGAAGGAAATTGCAGATGATGTAAACAAATGGAAAAACATATCATGCTCATGGATCAGCAGAATCAACATTGTTAAAATGTCCATACTACCCAAGTGATTTACAGATTCAATGCAATCTATAGCAAAATACCAATGTCATATTTCACAGATCTAGAAAAAGTAATACTGTGCTTTGTTTGGAACCAGAGAAGAGGCCAAATAGACAAAGCAATCTTAAGCAAAAAGAACAAACCTGGAGGCATCACATTACCAGACTTTAAACTATACTACAAAGCTATAGTAACCAAGACAGCATGGTATTGGCACAAAAATAGAGACATAGACCAATGGAAAAGAACAGAGAACCCAGATATAAAACCATACACATACAGCCAACTGATCTTTTACAAAGCAGATAACATTATACACTGGGGAAATGACACCCTATTCAATAAATGGTGCTGGGAAAATTGGATAGCCACATATAGGATCCATATCTCTCATCACTCACAAAAATTAATTCAAGATGGATAAAAGACTTAAATGTAAGGCATGAACCCACAAGAATTCTAGAAGAAAATGTAGGAAAACTCTTCTAGATACCAGCTTGGGCAAAGAATTTATGAAAGAGACCCCAATGGCAATCACAGCAACACAAAAATAAAGAAATGGGACTTGATTAAATGAAAAGGCTTCTGCACAGCTAAGGATATAATCAACAGAGCAAACAGACAACTTACAGAATGGGAGAAAATATTTGCAAGCTATATATCCTATAAAGAAAGGGCTAATAACCAGAATCTACAAAGAACTCAAGCAAATCAGCAAAAAAAAAAAAAAAAAAGCAAACACACACACACACACACACACAAAGAACCCCATTAAAAAGTGGGCAAAAGATATGAACAGAAGCTTTTGAAAAAAACATAGACAAATGGCCAACATGTGAAAAAATGCTCAATGTCACTAATCATCAGGGAAATGCAAATTAAAACCACAGTGAGATATCACCTTAGCTCAGTTAGAACAGCTTTTATTAAAAAGCCCAAAAATAACAGATGCTGGTGTGGATGCAGAGAGAAAGGAACACTTATACACTGTTGGTGGGACTGCAAATTAGTACAACCTCTATGGAAAACAGTACGGAGCTTCCTCAAAGAACTAAAAGTAGACCTACCATTTGATCCAGCAATCCCATTACTGGGTATTTACTCACAGGAAAAGAAGTCATTTTGTCAAAAAGACACCTGCACGTGAATGTTTATTTCAGCACAATTCACAATTGCACAGAAGTGGAATCAACCCAAGTGCCATCAGTTCATGAGTGGATTAACAAAATGTGGTATATGTATGCCATGGAATACTACTCAGCCATTAAAAAAGGATGAATTAATGCCTTTTGCAACAACATGGATGGAACTGAAGACCATTATACTAACTGAAGTATCTAAAGAATGGAAAAACAACACCACACATACTTGCTATTAAATTGGAACTAACCGATGACCACACATGCGCACAGAGGGAAGTAAAACTCAGTGGAAATCAAACGGGGGGAGGGCGGGGAGGGTATGGGTGAAAACCTACCTAACAGGTACAATGAACACTATCTGGGTGATGGGCACACTTATAGCCATGACTCAAGCATTACAAAAGCGATCCACGTAACCAAAAACATTTGTACTCCTATAATATTTTGAAGTTAAAAAAAAAAGATTTTTAAAAAAGGAAAACAAACAAACAAGGAGCCTCCTAGGATACTAATGGAAGGAAAAAGAGCGACAGGGAAACAATTTGCTTCTAGGACAAGGGACAACGATGCCAGAAAAAAGCAGTAATGCTGAGAACATAACAAAGTCTTTGAATATTGAGAGACCGCTCCAGTGGGCACAAAGAAGTCCTTGGTAGAGAAATTACAATAAATGTAGAGCTAAAAAATGAGAATGGTTTATCTGAAATCTCACTGGGGCAGTAGAAATGCAAGACATGAGTAGTGCTTGTCCAGCAGCATTTGTCAACTTATGGGAGATAACACTCATTCCTGAGCCATACCTAAGTGCCATAGATGTGAGGCTCTGTCACCTTGGATGGGTATCATTAGACATCACAACAACTCCCAGTTACCAATGACATGGGGACTGCACGTGGAGGCACAGCAGCTGGAAACCTTCCCCAGGGTAGAAGGGGAACAAACTTGCTGGTGATTAGCAGTAATCAAGAGACCTCATTTAGAGAATACATGTGAGACACTCACTGGCGACTCCAGAGCTATTTGGGAGGAATCTGAGACAGCCAGCTGGAGCCAAAGAAACACTGTTTTGTAAGTGTAACTGTGATTTGTTTTTATCCCCAGGATGAAGTGGCTTGGGAAATACAGGAAACTTGCAGAAGTAATAATGATGACTGCGAATAATAGCTACTTTATTTCCTATGTAATTCTCAGCATTGTTTCTGTGAAGTAGGACAACAGTATCAAAATATTTCACTGGAAATTAATAAGCTCTCAAGTTAAATTATAAAATATCCTGTGATGTGAGACACAATATGCAAAAGTTTTGAACCAAGTAGAAGAAACTGCTGAAAATCAATGTTTCCTCGATCTTCAGACCACACACAGAGAACATTTCCCAGCTTTTTAGTGATTGGAAATAAGGAGTAGAAGAAATACTATCTCATTTGCCTGGAGTCTAAGGGTAATGTGGGGCACCCCTGGCACCTGCCCAGTTTCTTACCCAGGGGCAGGGTCCTGGGAGGCAGACTCTTCACACACACCTGGAAGCAGAAGACATCCTACAGGGTACTTAACAACCAGACAATAGTCCTGACTCTCAGTGAACTTACATTTCCTGGGCTCTGGACCCAGCCTCCCTAGACCTACAACAAGCCACCAGTCCTCTTAGCACTAGCCAATGTCCCTCACCTCATCCTAGGGCTTGACCCATCTGATCAGGCTGCCTCTGAGCCTGGCCCTCCCTGCCAGTTCTGTGCTCATGTCCATACAGATACTCTCTCAGGTAATACTTAACTTAAGATAATAACAATATGTATACGTTTAACCTAATGCCACCATCTATAGGCATTCGGTATGGATTCAAAAATAAAATATTTCCCTCATTTCTCTTTTATTTTATCAACTTTTTTT
The DNA here is from genome assembly GCA_023783475.1 of Daubentonia madagascariensis. Taxonomy (NCBI): domain Eukaryota; kingdom Metazoa; phylum Chordata; class Mammalia; order Primates; family Daubentoniidae; genus Daubentonia; species Daubentonia madagascariensis. The sequence continues at coordinate 7,914,643 of JAKFHU010000316.1, forward strand.
GAAACCACAGAGAAGATGAGCAAACAAATATCGAATGGCACAGCACAGGTCTGATAAAGCCAGAATGACCCTGACACAACACACACTTCCAATTGCAGATTTGGGGTGTACATATATAAATTATACTGTAGACTTTGGGGCAGATTAAGAGAACTTTTTGGATTATGAGAACTTGCTTTTATTCCTGGTATAGCAAGAATTACTATCATAAATTAATGCTGAATTTTAATAAATACTTTACTGGCATATAATGAAGTCATCATGTGATTTTTCTCCTTTATAAAATTGGTGTGGAAAATTATGTTAACCCAATCTTGTGTTCCTGCTTTAAACCCAATTTTCTCAGGTGTTAACTTTGTTATATACTACTTGACTTAGCTTGCTCATATTTTCTTTAGAAACTTTGCACTTATTTGACATAAAGTTGATAATATTCTCTTATTATATTTTCAGTATCTGCAAAGAACTATAATGATGTCCCCTTTATTCGTTCCTGGCTATTGTTTTAATCTCTTTTTCCTTGTTTGAGCTTGCCAATTTTAATAGACTTTTCAGAAACAAAATTTTGGCTTTGATGATGGTCTCTGCTATATATTTGTTTTTTGTTTTTGTTTTAAATTTCATTATTTTCTGCTCTTTTCTTTATATTTTCCTTCCTTCTACTTTCTTTTAGTTTATTTTTCCCATCTTTTTCTAAATTTTTGAGAGGGATATTCAGTTTATTAATTTTCACTCTTCTTTCTAACATAAACATTTAAGGCTATAAATTTTCCTCAAAGATAGTGCCAGTTGCATTCTATACATTTTGATATGCCAAAATTTCAATATCATTCTGGTCAAAATATTCTCTAATTTCCAGTGATTTCTTCATTGACCCACAATTTATGTAGAAGTATCTTTCTTAATTTTTAAATATGTAAATATTCAAGATTTTACTGTTGCTTTCAGGATTATTATTGCTGACTTGCAGCTGAAATAAATTATGATCAATTTTTGACCCTTTATAAGTTTTTAATCCTTTGAAATATTTTAGACTTGCTTTTTGCCCATCTAGCCAAGATTTTTATATGTTTCATGTATACTAGAAAAAAATGGTTTTCTGCAATTATTATGTGTTCAATGTCTTTATGTGTTCATAAGTAAAGTTTGTTATCATATTACACAAATCTTCTAAATGCTAAATTTTTGTGTGCTCTCTCAATTACTGAAAGAGATATATCACAATCTTTGGATTTTTCTATTTTTCCTCTTAGTTCCATCAATCTTTGTTTTAATTAGATTATATTATTAAGTGACTAAAACTTGGGGATTATTTAATTTCCAAGTGAATTAAAGTTTTTATGGTTGTAAAATATCCTCTTTATATCTGGTAATGTTTTTTGCTTTAAAGCCTTCTATAAAGTTAATGTAGCTACCATCAACCTTTTTGGGGGGGCATTGGTATTTGCATTTTACACTGTTTTCCATTTTATTACTTTCAACATTTTGACATACTTAAAATTTAAATATATTTCTTGAAAGTAGCATTAAGTTGGGCCTTATCCAGTCTCATACTCTTTGTCCTTTAATTGGAGCATTATGTCTATTTACAATTAATATGATTACTAATATATTTGGATTTAAATCTACCTTATTACCATCTACTCAGTTTTTGTGAACATCAGTATCAACTTCAAATATGGGTATTATGAAGATTAAACAAAATTTGAGCTTTCCATAAGTGCTTTGAAAACTACAATGTCCTGCAGCAACTCTTCTATTACTAAATATAATTCCATTAAAGATTTTCCAAAAAAACTGTGATTTTGGCTCTTGAATGCAGTTTCAGAGAAGTATAACAAAAATCAAGTAATTGCAGCATAAGAATATATGCAGTCTCCAGAGATAGCTCTTTTAAAAGAAACAAAGCTCATGATATTTGGCACAGAAAGGTATATTGGAAGGCGCCCTGTCAGGAACAGAAAGGGGGCCAATGTGACAGGAAGTAGTGAGACTGGAGAGATGGGCATGAGCTAGATCCTGCAGTGCTTTGCAGTGTTGTTGACCTTGTTAGAAATGTACTTCACAATATGTAGGGCAATGTCAGGGTCAGATTTATGTGTTTAATTGTTTACTCAGTCAGCTATGGTGAAGAGTGATTTAGAGGAGGCAAAAATGGAATGGAATGGAGCCTTCTAAAGACCCCTCCTCCCCGCAAAAAGGTGGTACCTTAGACAAGTGCAACATAAGCATGTGGCTTTCAGGTGCCTCTGAGGGTGGAATCAATAGGATACAACATCATCTCATGTGGGAAGTAAGAAAGAGGGTAGTATCAAGGATGACGTCCATGATTCTGGATCAAGCAATACTCTGACAGGAAGTGTTTGCAGTGAATTTATATCTGCTGTAAAATCTAATGCTTAAAGACCATTTATCAAATCTACTACTTATTATTTAGTCTTTTTCCATTATTAATACATTTAAAAATAGCAAGCTTATGAAAACCTTTCATAGTTCCACACTCTCCAATCTTTTCTAAATTTTTCCTTTGCAGTTTTTGTGCTAAAAATGATTTCAAATAAAACTGAATAGTATACCACATACTATATTATTCTTCTCACAAAAGACACTGTAAGGTTCAGTCAGAAACCCTCAGAGGTTCAGAACAGGTTGACACTGTCTCTAAAAAAAATTAAAACACAAAAGTTTCATTGTATTGCATTTTCACAAGAAAATAAATTGAAACAGACAATCTAAGAGACAATTTGTTTCTTCCTGAACACAAAACTCTGGTACTGCTGCTTTCAAAAGAAGCATTTCTATTATACAACTATCATGTTTGTAATTGAAATGATAACTGTCAAATCATTATTGGGCCTACATTTCATTTAGGTTTTCAAGTTTGAGCTGTCTCCAAAATAAAAGGATAAAGTTTCTAATGGAATTGTAAGATTGTTGAATAACAAAGTTTTTTCTTTTTTTTTCCAGTTATAAAAGTTATGTCAAAAAAAAAAACAACAAACATCCAAAAAAAAAAAAAAAGGATGTTTTCTGAACATTAAAGAAGCTTCATTTACTGAAGGAAAAATCCCCTCAGCAGTCTTAATCTGCAGAGGATGGGCAGCAAATGATACACTTCCCTCATCTGCAAAAATGAAGTGGTAGAGATTCCAGAGGTCCCTGGAATTTATAACACAGGTAGTTCATTCAGGCTGCTCTAACAGAATACCATAGAGTGGGTGGCTGGGTGGCTTATAAGCAATAGATATTTATTTCTTACAGTTCTGGAGGCTAAGGAGTCCAAGATTCAGTGTCTGGGGAGGGCTTGCTCGCTGGTTCACACACGGCTATCACATGCTGGTAGGGGCAGGGTGGGGGGCGCTCTGCTCTCTTTTATAAGGGTACTATCCCATTCATGACCTAAACACCTCTTAAAGGGCCCACCTCCTGATACCATCATCTTGGGGACTAAGATATCAACATATGAATTTTGCCAGGACATAAACATTCAGTCTATAGCAACAGGTATGTGTGGAGGCTGAGAAGAGGAGCATGTATGTTGTACACGGGAACATGGAATGGGAAAGGCATGAAGGAAGGTGAAGGGTGTTAGAGCTGCTATTGTTGGCTATCATGATGTTTCTCCTAGGGTTGAGGGATAAAGAGAGGAGAGGGAAAAAATGGGGGGATTAGATAGAGTCCTGTTTTTCAAACATCACATTGTGAGCTATTACTGAATGGATCATGAGCAGAATTTGTTTTAGTTAGCTAGAATAAAAGATATCAGAGTATATTGTATGGAATAGAGGTAATATTTCATGAGACTTGTGTTTCACATATATGTATGTGTGTGTATTGTGTGGGTATATGTAAATATGTGTATATTGATTTGTCATATAAAATGTTTTTCATGCTATGGTTTGTAGTAAAAAATGGCTCACTGAGCTACAGTAGTTAAGGTTCCCTTGCCCCCTCCTTCCCACAGTAAAGGACTGTTATGTTAAAGACCTGTTGTTCACTTTTTACTTGTGTTTTTACGCTTTTAGAACAAAACACTGAATTTTCTCTTTATTCCTATTACCAATAATGGAGCAGAGAAGAAAACCTTGCTTCTGTATTTTCAGAAATTAGCTCTTATTCCTCTCATTCTATATTGCATATTGATTCTCTGTTAAATAGTTCTCAAATCCCTAGCCAGACTAGATCACTGAGCTTCTAAAGATTATGAAGATCATCTCTTTCCTTTATCTCTTTTGTAGATGGTCTTAAAATTTGGCATATGAGGTAGCTTTATTTAAAATATACACCTATCTAAATTATTGTCCATCTGAAAAAAGATGTACACAGTGAATCAGGATCATTGTCTTGCTGTATAAACTTGAAAATCTCTGAACCTCAGTTTCTTTGGCTGTAAATTAAATAATACTAACATTATCTCCTTAACTAGATTTTTGCAAGGAGTGGAGATGATTCATACAAAGTTCCTGACCAAAGTTAGGCATTCAATAACTGACATTTTGAATTAATAACAAAAGGAGAACCCAAGCACATAACTGTTTTCTTAGCCACCTCACATATAAGCAGGCATCTTGCTGTCTACTGTCATGAGGAGCACCTTGAATCTCTTTTTATCCCGAGGGCCAACGCATGGCCTGACACACAATTGATGCTTGAGAAAAGTTGACAGAATTGAATTAAGGAAGGGTGCTGTTGTGTTTTCTTGATAAGAGAGTACACTAACTGCCAAAATAATTATAGAAACCATGTCTTCCATCCACATAGCTTGTTAATTTTGGGGGATAGGAGCATAATCACAATAGGAACCACCTATCTCCCAAATGATCCAACTACAAAGGGAACCAAAGCCAAGCTTCATCTAGTAAGCATCACCTTACCTGGCAGGAATTTAACACGTCTCTCTGCTCTGGGAAGAAGCCAATAATTGAAAGCAACTGCCGGTCATGAGAAGTGGAGCACTTAGGCTGAGGAGGGAGTGATATTTCTGCTTATCTTCAAAAGGAACAAATGAGTTGATAAAAGAACAGTCGTTTTGCTCTGAAACAAACCTACAACAAACCGTATTGAACAGAGGCCACTACTTATTTTCTTTTAAAAACTCCCTTTCTTCTGCTCCCATCTATACATAAACAACACACACCCCTAAACCTCCACACACTGTTCTGTCCTCTAAATTCTTCACCCCCTTAGGTGATGGGCACACCTCAGAGTACCACTCTAGCTGGCCTCCCCGGCAGCACTATGCTCTCATGACCACACAGCTGTGTCCAAGGGAGACGGGAGCACAATGTTCAACAATATCTCTTTGCCATCTCAAAGGAATTCCAGCTATCATTAAAACAGTGTGCCTCCAGATAAAACAGGCCATATGTGTTTTAGTAAACTGACAGTCATCTCTAAAGAACCCCAAGGTGTATGAAGCTACTGAGTTTTCCCATCCTACTGTCTTCAAAGTAATAAAGAAAATGCAATTCTTATGCAACTCGCCTTTCCAGCTGACCCAAGGGTGGCATTTGCTGTCTATTCTGCTATTAAACTACCTTACAAAAATAATCTTTTGTCGAGTTTCTTTCTGTTTCCTCTCTCACACACATAAATAAGAAGCCCCGGGGGAAGAGAGAATGTTAGGATGGGGAGGGATGGAACACGCTCCTGTGAAAGGCCTCAATCAGAGGCCGGGTCTGTGGGCCCGGGCACTGTGAGAGGTCAGCTGGGAATGCTAAGCTCTCCTGGAGTCAGCTCCTCTCCCTGCTTCATGCCAAGCAGCAGGGAGACGCAGTTCATAAAGCAAAGCCAAAGGTCACAGATGGAGAAATGGCAAGAAACTTTCAGGGACTTGTTCATTTTGAAAACTTAATGTCCCTGCAGTGCAGAAGTGTGCATGTTCCCTGGGGGTCCGGAGATTGCTGTTTATGTCAGAAAGGTGCTTCAGAGAAAGATGTCCCCTCTAGGCAAGTGATATATGTCTAATTGCTGGCATCGATTATCCTCTTCCTCTTTACTCAGTAAAAGGGGCCACCTTATGTGAGCTGCAGGGGCCTCTGATAGGTGCAGGGGAGGAAGTGGGAGGAAGTGCTATTTCAACAGGTTGACATTTTCCCTATGATGGCAAGGGACAATAAAACCATTTGTTTATTTTTAAGACATATAAAATAATGGATCAGCACTTGGACAAGTCTAGAAAGTTCAAATGTTCAGTATTAATTGAGCTCCTGTGTTGTGCCAGATAATATTTAAGTGCTAGGAATACAGTGGTGACATAGAACAGGTATTCTAGCAGGAAGAGACAAAATAGACAAGGTAAAAAATAATTTCAAATAGTGGTAAGTGATATAAAGAAGGTAAAACAGGCTTATTCAATAAGAGAGTGACTAGCTATGGAGTGGGGGTAGATTTTGGTGGGTTTAGAAAAGGCCTCTGGGAGGAGATAGCATTTAAGCTGAAAGTTGAAGGATCAGGAAGAGCTGCCAAGCCTCGGCTCTGTTCAAGAGTATACCAGGCAGCGGATGCAAATGCCCTGCAGTGGCAGTGCAGGCCAGACTCCACGGGGGCTTGTGGCTGGTAGGGAGGAGTTCTTATGTCAGTCTAACTGTAAAGGGAAACCACTGGAAGGGACCTCAATCAAAATAAATCTCCTTTGCCACCTCCCTGCATGACTCTGGCTCACCACATTCTAGGGACCCATGCCTTCCAGGCCACAGCATAGAGATACGTTCCCCACACCCCCAATTTCTGCTTTTTGTGATTCAACCGAGACTGAACTTTGATGACAAATTATTTATGTATAAATGAACCAATCATATATAAGATCTCTCACCTACCCTCATACTTCTCATCATTCTCATGCTTCACAATAACTTGAACAGAAAGAAATAGAACCAGAAAATAGTCAAAACAGCACAAATTAACCTAAATTACCCTTCTCACAACATCCCTGGGATTGACTTGCCAAGTCCCCTTGTCAGAGGGGATTCACTGGAAATGACTGCCTTCTGCAAAGTATCTCGATATGGATAATGCAGACAAGACTAAACTGCTTTTCTTCCCATTTGAGTTGTCAATACCTCCCTTTGGGCCAATCAAGGATTATTGTTTCAACAATGCATGCAAGCTTATTGTTTGTTAAGCTGGCTCAGCCAACCATAAAATCATAGGAGACTCAGGCCTGGCCTGGCCTCTTGCCTCTGAACTGAATCACAGTTAATATCGCTGAGAGCTCCACCCCAGGTCCACAGACCAACTGGGGAATATGGCTCTGTAGCAAAGTCTGAATTTTGCTTCCATGAGGAAACATTTCCCCAACATAATCAACTACTTTTTGTCAAGTTCATGTTCTTAAGTCTGTATCTGTTTGGTTTCCTTAAATGAAAACAAACTAGAGATAAAAGTATGGAAATGAAGTGGTTTCAAACAGCCAGAGAGCCCAGTGGAAGAACACATAGGCTTAGTATGTACGTCAAGATAAATGACAAGATATGTGTATAAGTGAAGCAAACTTCTAAAAAATTCATTAATAATGTGTGAAGATAAAAGTTATCTTTGATTGAGAAAGGTAACTGATAAAGACATCAAAGAGAAAGATCTGAAAGTGAACTTTCACCTGATAAGACAAATATAGGTGTAATTCTGGTTTGTTTTATTCTTGTAGGTACAAAGGGAATACTTTAATTTGAAAAATTTATCAGCAAACAACTCAGGAACTTTTATTATTTGAAATGACTAACAATAGTGATCAGATGTTATAAAACCATGTTCTGCCTAAATACATCCACATATCTTCAGATGGCTCACAAAACCTAACTGAAGCTAAACAAGAGATGATCTCCTGAGAGGCTCTTCCAGAAAGTGGGACCCTCTGGCACTAAGGAGACATCCTTGTGAACCCAAGCAGAGAGAGAGCTGTGACTCCTGGTACTGTCAGAGAAGACAGGTGCAGACCCTAAATTGGTCTGTCGGGGGCATCTACACCCAGAAACCTAAGTCCTCCCCCAAGGGGGTGGCTAGAGAGTATATAAAACAAAATAAACCTTTTTCATAAAACAACAATTTTTAAGAGTTTCAGAACTGAGCTTAAATTTCTGATTATTTGAACCCATTATGAAGAGAAAAGGAGTTTCTCTTTTAAAAAAAAATACTTATTTGGGAACTGCTACAGTTTCTTTTTAAGTCAAAAATAACAAAATTTCTTAGAAGCAAAACAAATCCCCCCCCCCAAAAAAAACCCCTTATTAGAGCTATTCCAGTTGCAAGTGACAGAAACCCGATTCAGGGTGACTGAAGTAGAAACGGGGGTTTATTGGCACACTTAACCAAAAAGTCCAAGGGTTATTGGGTTCAGGTATGGGTAGAACGAGGTACTTAAATTATAAGAGCCTTCTCCATCTCTTAATTCTGCTGCCCTCTACAGTGGCTTCATTTTTAAGTAGGTTATCTTTAACTGAAGGCAAAATGACTCCAGGAGTTCCAGATTTATGTTGTATCATATAGCAACCTCAATTTTAAAAAACAAAACAAAACTTCCGATAATTCAACAAATGTCTTAGGCTTGGGTCTCGTTAGCCTGGCTTGGTTCAAGGCCATCCCTGTGGTCTGCATGGCTGCTTGGCCAACCCTGGCAGTCAACTCATGCAGCTGCACCACTTGAATTGCACAAGCTGAGAAGGAAAAACCTGAGGTGCTGTTACCAGGAAAGGAACGCAAGCTGCCATCTGAGACCAACAGATGTTTACTACATAACATCCATGCTGTTCCTCCATCTAACTGTTTGCTCCTCTTTTAATCAAAAGCCTATCAAAACTGAGTTCAGATATTGCCTCCTGCAAAAACTCTCCCCATATTCCACTAAACTGTTTGCTTGAAAATGGTTCATTAAAAACACAAAACTCTTCCCAGACTCTCTCCCTTTGGTGGAGGGCCCTCCCTAGTCCTCCCACCACCTCCTGTGCTTCCCTCTATGGCAGAATTTACTATACTTTTTGAAACTCTCTCTACGTGTGTTTGTCTCAAGTATAGTAAATTCCCAAAAGGCATTTTATCCTTGCCACCTAGGACAATCTTTGGCACAAAACAGTAAAAATTTATGGAATCAGATTTGTTGATAGAGACAGTTGTTCTCTCTTAGGGTATATCAATCAGTCCACTGTAAGATCGGTCACACTGAATTTATTCTGAAATAACAATGAAACAGTCTCTAGCAATGCTTCTGTCTTTAATGTTTTTATCTTGTAAATGGAAATTTGAAAATTCAGTAACAGAAATGAATTTTTACTTCATCAATAAGGCCCAAACTCAGACAAGAAAATCAAAATATTAACTGCTAAAGTACTTTAAAATAATTTATTAGGAAGTGCAAGTCCCTCTACTCAACTCAAAACCTAGTAAAATAACTTTAACTCATCTCTAACTTCATTCACATTTTCAGTTCATCTTCTGACTTCACAAAAATAGAAGTTTATATTTCACTCTGATCAATACTTCATATAAAAATAGCCTATGGGAAAGCAATGCATGATTTTTCAGATGATGTTATTTTTAACACTGCTATAATTTACCATTACTTAAAATATACTAACTGCATAAGTAGATTCTAGTAGAGTACAAGTCTGTATCTTGCAAATGTATATATTCTCTGAGGCCACTGCTCATATGTCCCCTCCTCAGTCTCTGATGAAAATGAGGACTATCCCACAATAACCCAGTTCCAACATCTCACGTTTCAGAACCATCAGGCCTTAAAAGCTGTACCGAATCCCACACTCATGTCCTACAGGTTCAGGAGAGACTAACAACAAGGCACTAGGGTCAAGGGAAAGGTAAACTAATATTAACTGTGCCAGGCATGGTGTTGGCTATCTTATGCACAGGTGGAGTCCTACCATGTGCAATTTTCCATTTGACATGGCATCTTCCTCCAGTGCTTACCAACAGCAATCTGGTCTCATGGGCTGTGCAGGACTTCCCCAGAGACGGTATAAGCAGGCAGAGAACCATGTTTGCTGTTCTTTATGGGAAACTTACATGCATTTCAAGAGTAGTTTTGCCTGCACATCTTTCTCATCTTGTACCTGATTGCAGATAAGGTACATCTAATCCCTGCTTGAGATAAGATGTGACTGCACTGCTCAGCGCCTCAGTCAACCACCACAAAAACTATGAGAGAGTTAAATTATTACTGGCCCAGTTTATACATGAGAAAAGAGAGGCTCAGAAAGGTTATGTAACTTTCCCACGATAATGTGCTCAAAAAGTACAAAAATTCTCCTCCTCCTCACAAAGATTTTAAGAGCCATCTTAGAAGGATACTAGTACATAGCAAAGGAGTTGTACTTTGTATTGTGTTAAAGAGTTAACATTCTTCACCCAATGAACCTCTTGTGAAATATCAAAGTAATTTCAATCATCAGTTTATGTTATTAAAGCAAAGGTTTTCTATTACAAAATATGCCTCTTAACTGTTTAAGAGTTTAGATCATAAACAACCCATATTTAGAGAGTAAAACCCTAGCATAATCGTGTTTTATTCCAGTAACATCCTTCAAATACCCTAATGCCCAAAAGACAAGTTTTTTTCCAAAGAAATTTCTCATAACCCTTAAAAAGATGCACAATCCTAAATTTAATTTTACTTGGCTTTTTAAAATAAAATCAAAATTACAGACGCTATCTCCTTAAGAAATGCTTTTTCAAATCTTCCTCCAAGAGTAACACACCTAACACAGACCATAGCTGACATTTGTCCATGGTTAAGGCTTCAGAATGGAGCAATTAAATCAAGTTTGGGGGATTACTTATCTTCTAAAAATCACATGGCCTGTTTCTGCTTCAGGAAGCTACTGACCTTTTAAAGCTACAAAGCAATTTTATACAAACACACAAAATTTTTATCTTAAAAGGTACATTACAATTTAGCCAAATTTGATAGTCATAGGTTTGTTTAATAAGCTGCAACAGTTGATGACTGCATTTGATAATACAATGACTGCAAAGTAAAAGGACATTTGGTATCTTAATACTAATTTAAATTGCACCCAATATTATCATGGCACAATTGCCCACAAGGCTACTCTAGCCTCCTGGGGACTCCTTACAGCTCCCCTCTCCTAGGGTACACTCAGCAGGGGAGGAGAGGATAAAGATGGGCCCAACACAGCTGTGCCCACGCATCAGCTCAGATAAGACAAGGTTGTTTTGACTTAAAGGGTAGTATATTCAAATTCTCTTCACACACACTTTAATTTCCCCCCATGTGCTTCTTTAGTTTAGAAAACATTCATATTATAAGGAGCTGGGTTTTGTTCTTAGCCTCTCTGTATTTTAATGTCCTGCTGGCTTGTCCTGGTTCCTACCTGATGCCCTGGTTCCTGAGTCACCTCCAACCTCTGCAGGAAGGAGCAGGGACCTTTAGCCCTGTCACTTTGAGAGATTTTTGATCTCTTACCAACCCTCTTTGAGAGTGCTGACTTAGAGAAGCAAATGCTTAAAAAGAAAATGCTGAAGTGTTTATTGGCAGCCCTAACCTTGTAGTGGGAGGCATTCTCCAATGTCATGACAGGGGCATGCCAGGGAAGCCACACGTCAACTGATTTTTTAAATTCCTAGAACCCACAGAAAAGGGCTCACCCCTGCTCTAGGAGCTGAACAGCACATCATAGTATATTTATTAACCTGGAGGCTTTTAACTAAAAAATGCAGCCTTTTACTATATTCCTAGAACCCCTCTCCATCCCCTTTCACTTCATGTCTTATTCCCTCCTGTTTTCTTTCTCATTTACACAGAGTCTCAGGGTCAGAAGGGATTCTGAAGGTTAAATGCTTCAACTCCTCTGGCTATACATTCTCCTCTCTTTGTATTTCTGTGCATCTCCATGCCCCAGCTTGCTTCCCCTCTCATCTCTGCAACTGTTCTCTCTCCTCCCATTTGTTCTGAAATCTCTGCTGCCTACAGGGTAGGCACTCCTGGACATAAACAGTAGAACCAAGATAAGCCTGACATAAAGGGTTTTGCCTGTGTCATTAATTGGGGACCAACCCACCCAAAAGGATCTACCTAACCTTCACCTGTCTTAATACATGAAAGTAAGAGTAGGCTCTCAGTTATCTGTTGAGTTAATGAATGAACAAAGTATTGCTTTTCCAAGCAAATAGCATATCTGAAGACTATCATTCTCCATTAAAGTGGAAACACACCCTAGGAGAACCAAGGGAGGAGCTTCATTGGTTACAGACACCTTATAAATTAGCTTAATAGTATTACTTTTTCCTAATTTAACCAGTCATAGTAAAAAAAAAATGGAGTTTATAATAATACTGAGGAAGAGAAGGTAATTTTGAGACTGGGATATTTTGTAGGGGAAAACATGAAGGGAGGAGCAGAGGGATAAGAGGTCCTGAAACAGGAAATCTGGCAACCTAAAGACACCACCGGCACCTAGAGACAGATGTGAGGGGCACCAGGAGGTGGGAAAAGCACACAGAAATGAAAGAGAGCAACACAATTGAACATAAATGTTCCTATTTGGCTTAGGATTATATAGCTATAATACCTATGTGCTGAATTGGGAAAACTTAATTATTGAGTAGTCAATGAAGATGACATGACAAAAGTTACCATCACCACTCCACAACTATTTTAATTTTCCAAAACAAAACAAACAAGAAAATAAATCCCACCCCATAAGACAGACTGGGCTTGACACTTAGCTGCCTTGACAACAAGGCCCAAAGAAAAAATTCATATTTCACTGTTGTCAAAGTACTCACCACTTCTTTAAAACCAGCTCACTTAAATATATCTGCCTTCTCCTGTTTTGATGTCATTTGTACGATTCAATTTTGCTCTGGTTTCTGGTTTTGCAAACTGTCAGTTCCTGCAGATAATGACAAGTAGAGGGATTAAGGGAAGTGTAGGATAATGAACAAACAAAAAGCATGACATAAATCAGGCACACAGTGATGTTTACTTAAGGTAGATATATTAAAGAATTAGTTTGTTGTTTTGTTTTGGTTTTTTGACCATTCTAGGACTAAAGTATTGTGAGAAATCACAAAGTCAAAGTGCACTGATGCTACCTGGGGAAAATATAAATAACTACACTTGGGTTCAAGATAATGAGACATTCCTTGTTACTTCCAAAGAAATTCCATAATCTCCCTTGCAGATTCCAAAGAGATTTTCCATCCCTTCCAAAATGTATATGGGATGCAAAAGGCAGGTATACCTGAGGATCCACCTATACATTGAATCAGAAGGAACAGCATGTGCAAAACTAGGGAGCAACATTGCTAACTTAGCAGCAGTTGGCTACAGTTCTTTTTCTGCCCACATTTATCTCAAAAGGAATCCTTTGCTGGACCTTATGTAATTGGTAATTGCAAGTGATTAAAAAAATAGGTACATCTCTACAGTGCTGCACAATTTACAAAGTAACTAGACATTAATTCCTTTGATTTTTATAATGTTTTGTATCTCTAGTTCCAAAATGAGGAAATTGGTGCCCAAAGGACTTGTGTGGCCAGTGCAAGGACAGGGTACAAAGGCAGGACTCCAACCAGGCTTTCTGACTCCTAGCCCAGAACACTCTCTGTTACACCAGCCATATTTTCTTATTTTCAAAACTGAGCTAATTAGATCTTAGACAAGAATTAATACTTTTAAGACATTTTGAAAATGCAAAGTAGCTTCATATATATAACAAAATGATTTTTGTATTCTTACCATGTCTTTCTATCTAAGAGCAAGTGCTAAATGATCCCTTCCTGTCTATTGGTATCCTGACATAGCAAACTCTAAAAATTAAATCTGAAAAATGTTCAGAACCCACTAATGTCCCAAAGCTTTCATAAGTAAACAGACGTTAGGGTTAAGGAGAGAAGCTACGGAGGAAAAGCGCTATGATTAAAACATCCTTTTAGCTGTGTCTTCATAATGAAACAGAAGACAACTGCCATCAGGAGTATATGCCTCCACCACTTGTGTTCTCAGCCCTTGCTTTTTGGCCTTGTAGCAAACTTGACTAATTTCATAGTACTGCACAATACTTCTTGGTATTATGTAAAGTACTCTATTTAGACATGTTGACTTCACTAATTAGTCTATAAATACTTGACTTTTACCCACTGCTTTGGTAAGTGAGATAATTGCTGAGGAAAGGCCAAAGCATTTATGGTCAATCAGATGAGGAAAAAGGGAATATGGTCTTTTAGCTGAGTAAAATGTAAAACATTATGTGGCAAGGCAGAAGCTATTAGCAGGATCAATATCTCTCCTAGTACCTTAATAAATCATTACATCAAAGCCCTAACACAGGATGGAGAAAACCTCAGTCTACCTACGTGGAAGCTTCCAAATTGGGAAAAAAAAATTCTATTTAAATTATAAAGACCTAATTGGTGTACAAAGGAAATCACAAGCTACAAAACCAGTCTCCAAATTCTGGATGTGTTAAGAGTTTTGAATCATTAGTGAAGGAAGAAAAGCAGAAAAGACAAAGAATACTGCTATTCTCTGGGCTGCACATTTCTAATTTGCAACTGGTAAATATGTATGAATCTGCTCCACTGCAGCTAGGGATGACATACTGCTTTTTAGAGATAGCACAGAGCAAAGAAATCAAAGTACAGAAGGCTCAGCAGTTATAATCTACCTCCTCCCACATTTAACAGTTCTCAATCTTCTCAAATCTCCCCTTACTTAAATTATTCTCCTTTGGGGATGGCTCCCTAAAATGAAAAGTACTTTGATACCGATGGATGTTCAATGTATAGCAAAAAGCATCCCATGGTAAGCTCTCACTGTATCATGAGGCATAAATAATAGTATTTTTTCCTAAATCCTTAATCGTTCCCATTCTCTTTGATGCCTCCAGGAAAACAAGCAAGCAATTAAAAGAAGTTACTAGGCTTACTTGCCTAGTTTTTTTTTTTAACTCTAGAACTAATTATTTTTCTTTTTTAATATGTAGCAAAAGACAAAAAAATATTTTGAAGAGATTAATAGCATAGAACATTTGGCTTTCCCTTAAGGACACTGTATTTCCTTACTTACAGAGATGACAGTGAATATAGACACTTTTGACTCTACTACAACTTTTACTTTGTGCTGATAATGTTTAATTAAAAATACTGTTTTCTTACATGCTCAAATTACTTTACCGTAGATTTCGCAAGCCTCATAGTAAATTAAAGCTAAGAATTAAAAGGTCACATGAGGACATTTGTTTAGAAAGGTCACAGCTGGCAAATTAGCAACATAACAAAGCAAGACTCCCCAACATCTTGAAACATTCGTTCATGATTAATTCTTTCTTTCATTCAACAAATACATATTAGACACTTAAGTGTTAGGCTTAGGTTTGATGATAATTATATCAAAGAAAGTTCTCAGAAGGTTCTATCCTCAAAAAGCTTGACAATGTAAGTGGTTACATAAGGCATACAACACTTAAAAAGTTAAATAACATAAGAAGATTTAAATTATAATGCAAAATAAAAGTCGACATCACAAGTACCACATATGATTACGTGCCAAAGAAGGGCTGTAGTAAGATTTTGAAAAGAAATATCTATTAGCAAGGGTTACCAGGGAAGGGATTACAAGAAAGGGTAAAAGACCTGAGCTAGACAGAATTTGAACAGGTGAAGAAGAAGAGGACACATATTCTAACCAGTAGAAACAGCTTGGACAAGCAGATGAAAAGCACACAGTCCAATGTGAAGCAGGAGAGAGTTCATATTACAGATCAATGGTGGGTCAGGGCAGGAAAGTCCCATGCCAACAACCAGGAGGGACAATGGCTGGATTTCAGGAGCCTCAAGGCAGGAAAGTTTCTACTTAAGATGGGAGAAAAATGGAGAATCAGGAGAATTCTCAAACCCATCTCCAATTCCAGGAGCATTTGGGAAGTCGAAATGCTCCCGGAATTACGGATATCCTCTACATAAGAGGTAAGTTTCATTTATGGCCAGGAGGTGGTAGGGGTGAGGATTCCATACAGAGGTCTGAGGACATCAGAAAAACCTGCTTATTACAGAAAAGAGGTGTCAGAAGACCCAGGAGCACACCACAATTTCAGGGAAGGGACACTGGGAGGATAGTTCTTCTGGTAGAAACTCCCCAAAAGGAACAGGGATGAGGGCGTGAGGGGGGAGCTCCTGTCTGGGAGGGACAAGGAGGGCAGAAGTGAGAAACAGGGTGGCTTTGACCTATCTTCTGGTTCTGAATGGAATGTGGTGTTATGCTGGTTCAGGAGCCTCACTCAAAGGTCCTAGAAATAGCATACCCACCCCTACCACACCCATCATAGGGAAGGGAAGTATCCTATGATGCCTTACAGTCAAACCTACCAGGTTCCAAGAGCTGGAGAAGTTGGACTAAGAGTTGAAGATTCATTTGTGGCTATAAGTTGAAAAAAACAGTAATGATGAGAAATAAGATATAGGGAGATTTGTTGGTTAGGAGGTCACAGCTGATGGTGCCTATGCTACTTACTACAACAGGATTTTCTTCTACACTCACACTATCTCCTGTCTTATGAAGTTGGAGCAAATCTAGGCCCAGTATCCCACTGAGGGAAATCACAAGGAGAAGAAGAGTTGGAGGGGGTCCCGTACATGACAATTGCACTTTGAGCTGATGCTACTTGGAAGGCTGCTTCTATGGTACGTTTCTAAGAGCTAGGAAACCAAACCATCATGGTGCAGAGTTGTCAAGGAGGCAGCATCCTCTGATCTGGGTACCTCTGGGGAGATTGGGGAAACGTCTCTACCAGGCAATCAGCTTCTAGTTGGCAGCTGCCCTTTCTGCTCCCCAATAAGCACCTTTCTGACTACTGTCAGTTTCTTAGCAGAAAGGCCATCAGCTGTTGTGTTGATGACGGAGCTTCACTGGGTGGAAGAATTTTGCATTCTCCAGTCTGAACTATTCCTCTGGGTGTCCTTGTTCAAGCAGCAGTTAATTTGAAAACAATTAACCGGTTGTTCACTTCCTTGAGGCATAGCAAGACTGGATGGGCTATCAGGCTGGCCTAAAATCCTAGCACAATTCTCCAAAGGAGATAGGATGTTTCTAGGATGGGTCTGGGTTTGTGCTGGCATCAGGGAAAGTCCAGTGTTTCTAACCCTGATCACAGTGAATTAGTCACTATTTGCCTTAGTTGCTCTGGCAGGTTTTCATTTATTTATTTTTGCCTCTGTGACAAAGGCACACTTTTGCCTTTCAACACTAAATAGATTGGACAACTCATTAGTTTTCTTTTTATTTTTTTCTAAATCTTCCAGATAAAGGGAAAAATGGATCATTATGGCAAATTATAGATGGGAAGTCAACAAAAGATAGATTAAAGAGAAGTAGATTTTTATAAAAAAAGCTATTGGATTTCTTTTATAAAGTAGCAGACTTTCTTTTACCAGCGGGTTTGGAGATACCTTTGTGATAAAAGAGTATTTCTTTTCTGTCACTTAATCCTCTACTTCCACATCCTCTCCCACACTTTGTTCCCTTAAAGAGGACAGTGCAACTTGAGAAAACTCTTCTCTCTTCCTCTGCCTCCCAATTCCTCACCCCTCTTCTCTGCAAACCATATGGCTTTTCCATAACAAAAAGGGTGCCACAAATGGGGTAAAAATATGACACTAGAGACATTCTCAGTTCAATGCAGTACTCACACACATCTGGCTTGCTGGCAGGTCTCAGTAGAATTCGGCTGTGGATGCACAAGGAAGCAGGGGAACAGCATTTAGAGTTAGACATGCCCTGTGGCCTGCTGACTCCTCAAATATGTGAGGGACACAGGTCACAAAAACGTCCCCTCCAAGCACATACACCCTTATTTGGTGTTTTTATACTTTTTTCTTATTTTCAGTGCTAAATTCTCTTCTTTAATTAGAACTGCTTTTGTCCTTTGGCTCTTTATAAACTGCATTGGAATCCAGTATCCTGTGCACAACCTCATGTTCTGTATGACATGAACGACAATATGTGATTCACAGGGACTTAAAACTAAGTCTATGGACTCCAAACCCCAAACTGCAGATTTAGACCTCACTGTCTCTCAGGCAGTTTAGACAGCTTCTGAAAACTTCTTATTTAAATATGCTTTGCAATAATTTAGCCAACATAACTATCCCAAATTAACTATCCAAAATGGAACAAAGAACAGGACCATTAATGTAAGATATGTGGCTTTTTTTTCCTGCAAGTCAGTTGTGAAGGCAATAGAACAGTGGGAAGACCGTACAGAGACAAGATGGAGATACTCTGGAGGAGGTTAGCAAAATGAGTTTATAACTAAAAACTTATCTTCTATAGAAATTACAATATCCCAGGAAACAGATCCCTAGAAAATACTTATATGACTAAAATAACTTTCAAAATACTAAACTATCTCCTCTAGTAAAGTGCTTTAAATATAGTCTAATGAGGGTTTTTCTTTAAAAGTAAGATATGATTAAATTAAAAGTTTCAACTAGTACAAAAGACTAAGCAAGAAGCGTTGGCTTCCCTCCCACCAGTCTCATTTTCTAGTGGTAATAACCACAAAAGGTTCATGTGCAGCCCACACATACATAAGCATATATATCTGCATATTTGCACATGTGCATATTTGCTGTTACATCCTTAAGCTAT
Organism: Daubentonia madagascariensis; assembly: GCA_023783475.1. NCBI lineage: Eukaryota > Metazoa > Chordata > Mammalia > Primates > Daubentoniidae > Daubentonia > Daubentonia madagascariensis. The sequence goes on from JAKFHU010000316.1 coordinate 7,933,262, forward strand.
ATGGAAATGTGCTATTTTATTCAAATGTGCTTATACCATATATAATATTCCTGAGCACTGTTCCATATCATTGGCATAGATCAGTTTGTTCTTTTTAAAGGCTACATTGTATGTTATTGAACAGGTATCCTATAATACCTATATTCCTGTTGGTATACTTTTAGGCTACTTCTGAGTTTTAACTATTACAAAAAATATGCAATTGCAATATGCTTTCCTACAGTTATAGCTTCCTACCTTGTATAGATAGAACCAAAACTCCTCCAAAAAATATTTTTCCCATCTACACTCCTTCCAACAGTATAACAACTTCTCACCATCACTGGATAGTACCAACAGTTTAAATTGTTTTCAATTGACAACTGAAAAATACTACCTTATTTTAAAATTTTTCCCAAGGAAATTAGCCCATCATCTGTCACATGTATTGCAAATACTTTTCCTAATTTTTCATTTGTCTGTTGGCTTTGGTTTTGTTTTGGAGTGGGGAAAAAGTCTCCTAGAAAAGAATACATTTTAAACACACCAGTAACTGTAAAGCATAGATTAAATGGTGCCAACCATAATATGCTCTGTTCAGCTGTTATGTTTACTTTAGGTAACAAGGTCACCAGGACTAATTCGTGAAAATCCTCTTGAGTTTCACATAGTCACAGAGGCCCTCCATAAATTGTTTCTTCTCACCTGGCAGCCTCCTGTCTTATTCTCAGTTGAGATTCTGACCCAAAAGTATGTGCTTCTTGTATCTAGAAGTAACTCAAAAGGCAGTAAACAAAATTTCTGTTCTCTTTTATTTGTTCCTCTGCTTCCCTACCAACAATTCTGGGAGGAGTGGGAGAGAGCAAGCAAAATGTATACCCAAAAAGGCAGACCTAGAGAATTATTATTTTATTGGATAAAAGGACTTAGCAAATTCATAGAATTCCTTCTTCACAGTGATTATCCCAGATCTTGTATTTTAGGGTTTTGCATCCTACCCCTTATCATTATCACTAACTAGGGTGCACGCTGTATAGGCTGCTGACTGTACTCACCATTGGTATGCAAAGAACGCCCAGGCAAGAGCCCAGCCAACAAAGAGCTTGCCTATACTTGTGCAAATGGCAAGGGGCTGCAAGATGCAAATCCAACTTGGTAACTGTATTACCCAGAGCCAGTTAGCCTTTCAGGGACTCAGATTCCTCATCCATAAGATGCAGACAGGTACAGTGTGCCAGAATAATAAAAGCAGCAACATCACAGGACTGTTGTAAGGTGAAAGGAGTTATTATATGGAGTAGTGCCTGGCATGCATGTGGCAAGTTTTAAATAAATCTGGCCTGTCAACATAATAATAATTAATATAGACAGCAATATAAGTTAGAGTGTGATGAAGTCAAGTAAGCCTTACAACAAACAAGTATTATATGACCACAGAAAAGAAAACCCCAAAGGAGCAGTCACGAAATGCAGTGAGAAGTAGACAGGATTTGAGTAGGAGGCCTAAAATAAGCAAAGACAAGTGTTGTGTATATTCCAAAACTGGGGAAGAGCCTTACAAAAACACTAGTTACCTTAGGGACAATGAGTAAACTAGTGGGCGTGCACTGAAAGGCTGCATTTGGCTAGAAGGAGGGAATTTCTTTAAAAATATAGATTGCTAAGGGGTTATCCTCTCAAACATCTCAAAATCTTTCTGTATTTAAATTAAAAAGTGTTTACTTATTCTTTGATCTCAACTCATAAAATGAATTATCTATTAGCAGAGAATAATCTTCAATTTAAGAAAGGAAAGTTATGTGCCAAAAGTTATCTTTAAGGCAAATATTTAAAAAGAGAAACACCTCTCCTATAGAAATCCTGCTATACAGGATGGAGGACTCTCAGGCTGGTCCCTGCTGCCCCTGACTACAAATGCTGCTAAGGCAGAGTCGTGATACTATCATAAATCTCATTCATTCACTCAGTCAAGGAGCATTTGACGAATGCCTACTATAGTTCACGGCTGTCCTAAGAGAGGGGCAACAGTGGTGAACAAAGAGAAGCAAGGTTTCTACTCTCATGAGGCTTCTATTTTAGTGTGGCAAAGGGGAGTAGCCATGGACACAGGGCATAAAAATAAACAAACAGATGAATGAAATTATTTCAGACAGCGACAAGTGCTATGAAGAAAATAAAAGTGAGCACAGTCACGGGGTGGAAGGCCACGCTGAGGAAGGGACGTGTGAACTGACGGCTGAATGAAGAAACGGATGATGAGTGGCAGGAAGTCCCTGGTGAGAGAACTGCAAAAGCAGAAACATTAAGGCTGGAAAGAGCTGGGTGTGTTCACAGAACAAAAGGAAGGGCGGTGAGGCTGGAGCCAAGTGAGGGTGAGTGCCAGGGAAACACGTCCTAAGCAAAAAGTAATCCTGAATTCCAACTTTGGACATCAAACACTCATCTCCCCCTTCCTTCTGTTGGCTGCCAGAGGTTTCGCAGCTCCTCCGCTCGCCACACAAAATGCACCAGGCTGAAGGCCGCAGAAGCTCCCGTGGCCTGGGGTTCTCTCTCACGGATCAGGATGGAGCCTTGGGATCAGGAGAGCCTGAAGCAAGGACAGGGTAACTGGGGGCTCACAGTTCCCATACCCACCAAGACACCCTCTGGGGAATGGGGCGTGGTATTTCAATCCATTCCACAGAATTTAAGGATTCCTGTCTTTTGTTTCCTTACTTTGTCTGTGAACTTCCAAATTAGCACTATGGACAAAACCAATTGGGAACAGCAGAAAAATCTAAGGGCAGGCTGTGTGCAAACCAAACAGAGGAACTAGGACAGTTGCTAGTGTATCACTAATCTTTTAAGATTTATGTTAAAAAAAAACAAGCAAACAACAAACCCCACCATGCCACCCTAGTAAACATCCCTTGGGATCATTCTGAAAAATAAAACAAAACCACTGATGGATAGAAAATGAATCTCAACTATTATAGCAATTTTTAACAAGATTTTTCTAGTTTATTTGTTAGCCTATTTTTAAATGCTTGATTTTGTAACCACCATATGCTACTGTATATTACAGTAGCAAAATAACTTGTGAGCAATGATAATTAACAATAGGAAATTTAAGAAATGCTTGTTTTCCTGAACCAAGTTTCAACTACATTTTTTTGCTACTAAAATTATGCTTTCCTATACAAATGTTGAATACAAGTAAGTTGCTCTGAGGATGTTAGTGTGTACATTTTTTTCCCATTTGTTATTTATTAGCATGAATTAATATGCCATTTTATATTTGACACTAGATTTTTTTGAAATTCTTGTGATAAGATTACATTTTTCTTTCAATATTGCTTTCTGGAAAAGTATGATTATTACACAGTCATATGGGGTAAAACTCAATGAACTTGGCCACAAATTCTAGATATTTTGGCACTTCAGGTATAGTCATTTTAAGGCAAACACATAGACCAATGAATTTTATACTTATTATATCATATGAATTCTATTCTACTAGTATTTCTAAGGAAGATGAACACCCAGGGTGAATAAATGTATTTTATTTCTAGGCTTGGAATATACAAATTGTTATTCTCAATGTTAGTAGCATGTCTATCTTTTGTCGGAATGTTTTTTAAAAATGTTTTAAAAAATGATTTTAAAAAATATTTCTATCTTTAGCAATACAGAAGGAACACTCGTTATTTGGGGAATAAAGAATTATTTCTGAAAGAAAAAGAGCCAAGACCAGAAGCTAATAACTTTGAGTTATCTAGACTAGTATCATTTGAGAAGAGAATAATTATAAGATATTGTCTCCACCCTCAGAAGAGAAGGTATAGAGCTTGGAAAAGTTTAATAATTTATGGAACAAATACTTACATTCTAAATGAGTTTAAAAGTTTACACGTCAGAAAATGCTTTGCAAATTGCAAACTACTGTAAAATGTAAAGGCATACCATTATTATTTTTGGAGTTGGTTTCTTATGGCAATTCTTATGGCTAAAGCCCTATTATTATTTTTTCAATGACCAGGTCCAGACCATATAAAATAAGAATGAGCAGAACAATCTACCCTCCCAGAAGCAGAGACAGCCAACGGAAAATGTTATTCCGCCCAAGAAATCAATTTGTTTATTCATAATTTGAACAAAGTTATCTCCATGCCAATTCCTGATTGATCTCTCCAAGAACTTTTTTTTTTTTAACTCACCAGAACAAATGGAGGGAAAAAAATATACAACTAAAACCTGATACCATAATTAGTGACTAGGAAGCTTAGAGTAAAAACCATGTCACCAAATCCTTTACAGGAAGGTCAATATCAGGACATCTTCATTATACTATATGCTACTATATTTGAATAGTGATCAAAGTAACATATTTTAATACAACATCAGCATCAAGTGCTTTTTCACGGCATCAGTGTTCATTTTTGGTCTCATTTTACCTCTATTATTGTTTTAAAAATAATATGATCTTCAGCCCAATGAGTTCTACCACTCTTCCTTTTACCCAGCCTCTCTATAGTAGTTTTAAATGTTCAATGTGCTTTAAAATGGGACAAAATCATACTCAATAAACAAACTGCTTGCTAAGAGTCACTTTGTTAAAAAAAATGTTTTAATTGCCTAAAATGATTAATATAACTCAAGGTCATTTCACCCCTGTCTACATGTGGCCTGATAATTAATTAATTAATCTTAATGTGTTTATGAAAAGTAAAAGAATGAGACTCACAAAGGCCCATAATCTAGAGGGAAGGAACTGAGGCACCGGGAGATGAGTGCTTTACAGTTGAGGGATCAGGAGTTGACCTACACGTCTACTCTGCTCCCTTCGCACACTCTCAAGGCAGAGAAACAGAATTTATAAAGCAGATCTGTAAATCCTGATAACATGAGTCAGGGGATGATTATGTAACTTCAAATATCTTTGTGTTTAACAAGCTAGAAAACCAGAGCTTGTTATTTATTGAATTGCATACATGCCTTTTCCTAGTTTCTTGTTTACAATAAATTTTATGGCAGGATATTTCAATTTGTGAATTCTAGCCAGACTGCTCTCTAATGAGACTACAGTCTGTTTGGGTTTTAAAGCTTTCTGACATTTATAGATGTTTACTTTACATCTCTAAAAACCACAGAAAATGCTCCCCTACTATAAAAATACTGATCGGTTATACTTTCAAAACATAATATGAAAAATCCCTAGGTGATGAATCTTTCTTTGTGATAGAATAATGCTTTTTTCAATTCTTTGACAAGTGGCACTATTATTTATAAACTTGAGTGACAAAGGATAGTATGTAACTATAGCCACAATATTTTGATAAAAGGTGTCAGATAAATGCTTTGCCTCAAAAGGATAATCCAGAAACCATTTTTCCCCTTCCCTGGTATGTGCAAAACCTTCTAGAGCAGCCGGCAGGCACAAAGCACACTGTCCATAGAGGAGAACATACGTTAAAACCATACAATATCGGACTTAAAATTTCAGCTTTTGCCAAAGAAGAGTTGTCCTCAGCAACCATGTCAGTGTGGCCTTGGAAGAAAGTCAGAGGCTCCTCTGGTCTTTTCTGTCACTAAGTGTAAGAAAATCATACTTTAACCAAACCAGCGTCATCGTGATAACCTCCTCCCAGGAACATTTAGATAGATTGCTCCACCCCACTTGAGCTTCTAAGGGTTAAGTCAGATCACAAGTCGAGAGAAGAGACAGCAATGCAAATGAGAAAGAACAAAACTCCTAAAATAACGCACCCCGCACAGTCACCAATTCCAGGCTCAGCCATTCTTTTGTCTAGAGCAGGTCCTAAAACTCCAGAGCTGCATTTTTCTGGGTCTGCCAAAACTCCAGTTCCTGCACTAATTTGTTGATTTGGGTCCATTAGTATAATTATTATTTTTATCCCCACAATTATTAAGTTTTTGAAACTCATTCTATTGATGAGACTAAACAGAAGGCAGCAAACATTTCATTTTAAAAGCCAATCTTTATCTATTACAAGTATCTGTCTAGGGATCTGATTGGAAAAGAATTCTGAGGCTGGGCATGATGGCAAAGTACAAGCTAATGACATCCGCTAGCTACAAGTGCAGGACTGTGAAATTCTCAGGTCTCACAGCACATGTAAGTAATCAATACATGTTTGTTAAAACTTTGGTTTTATGCAAAATGGCTGAGGTCTCTTTGAAAAAGAAGCTTTAAAAAATAGGTAATAGTAAATAGCTGTGTGTCCTTAGACATAAATGTGTTCACCCACTCACTTACCTTTCATTTGAAATCCTTCAATAGACCCTTAAGAGTCTTCCTGCCTATAGCCTCACCCCTTTACCAGCCACACTGCTATTAAAATGAACTTTCCTGTGGATCATGGGTGCCCTTTGCATCTCTGGTTCTTTATTCTGATTAGGCTCTGTTATGAAGCATGCCACACAAGTATATAAAAACCAACATGGCAGACAGATAGATAGAAACATTGGATGGATGGATGGATGGCAGGCAGGCAGGGAGGTAGGTAAAGATAGATGGATAGACAGACCCATGACACCTTCATCAATCAATTTACCAGTTATTCCCTGCTTTCTGTTCTCTGGGTCCATGTCTCAGACTTTGCTTTGGCTCACAGACCTTAGTTTCCCTCTTGAAACCTTTGATTTCATTGCAACACACAGGTTTAGGGAAAATACACTCCCAGTGAGACTCTCAGAGAAGGAAGGGTCCCCTGGCATTATTGCATGGAGAGACAGAGACAAGGCCTCTTCCTGTATTAAAATCTTTTCCTTGGAGTACAAAGGGCAAACTCCTCAGCAGTACAAAACCCATCTTCTCCCATCTGGTCCCTGTAGTCTTGCTCCACTTCACACCACACCAGTCCTCGTTCTCCAAGAATGAGGCTCTTACAGCTCCCTCACCAGACCAGGATGTTTCTAAAGTTTCACATGGTGTTTTTGTTTTTTTGTTTGTTTGACAAATTCCAACTTGGTTTCAAACACCCAGTTCATAAATTACCCCACACCACATCCTGGAGAAAGTTCATCATTCCCTTCTCTGGGTTAGCTCTGTACCTTTCCCATAAATATTTCTATAGTTGTACCAATCCTATGCTTTGTTAGTTTAAATTAATATCTGTGAACTGGTTAAGAACAGAACAGGAACTTTGTCTTAAATTGTCTCTGTTTTCTTAGCACCCAGCACGATTTAGGACACACTGAATATAACTAAGGATACCCTCAAGGTTTTCTATTTGGGAGGCAAAGGGAATAGTGATAACATTAACCAAGAAAGGAGATGAAAAATAGGAGCAGATTGTGAGATGTAATTTGTTTCACATGGAGATATTCAAGTTTCAAAGTCCCAGTTAGATGTTGCACAGAAGTCAGGAAGTTGGGAGATCTGGGGCTAGAGCTGGAAAGGGGGTTGGAACAGAAGACAGTCATCTGGGAGTCATTAGCATAGAGGCGGGAGCAGAAGCCATAGCTGGATGAAGAGGACCTAACAAAAGACAAGAAAAAGTGGCAAGAAAAGAACCCTGTAGGTCATCCAAAACGTGGCCCAAAATTTAAGGGCCAGTGAAGAACATGGACAAATACAAACACTGGAAAAAATGACAAGAACCTAGAGGATCTCAGAGGCCAAAGGCATTAAAAATTTAAAATAAGAAGGGGTATCAATCATGTTCATGTCTCATAATGGTCAAATGGGATGAAAACTAAACAGAGAGTATGGATTTCACAATTGGTGGGGGAGGGTGTGCAGGACAAGGCAAGACATTATTGAGAGCATTTCAGTGGAGGGAAAAGACCAGGAGAAACAGACTGCAGTGAGAGTGAGTTAAATGTGTGCCCCTCATCCTGACTCATCACAGAAACCATGGCTTGAGCAGGAGGCCTTCGGGGGCCTTCTGGGTGGGAAGTAGGGTGGAAAGGTGTGGTGAGAAGGAATTAGTAAATGAGCAAAGCAGAAAGGATTCTACTCTTCCTACTGCAACGTTGTATGTATTTTATATTTTAGGCAAGATGTCCTTAGGAAAATGGTTCCATAATTCCTATTGGTGATAAATGCCTATTCCTCCATTCCTCGTGTTTCTATAAAGGAGAGAAAACATCAACTCCACAAGAAAATACAGTCTCTGCGTTCTCATTCACTTCTCCTTTGGAAGGAGTAATCATCTCATTTTTGAATTTGGGATAAGGAATTAAATTTGTCCAGCTCATCACCTTCCTCTTTTAAATTTATAAGAGTAACAGGATCTCCTATTCTGTTATGCCTTAAACAGCTGCCACAGCTGGGGAAGACAGGGGCCATCCAGCCTTGCCCATACTGAGGGGGTAACTACATCACAGGGGGCTGTATTAAGAAGCCCATGTGGTCACAGACATAAGTCATATTCTTCAATCCGGCCACATTGGCAATAAAGCTCACGGGGTGCACTGTATTTATCTGACTCCCATGTTTGCTTCTCAACTAGATGTGACCTCAAGGGGAGAATCTGTGCTTAATTATCATTGCCTTAAACCCTTAAAATTACTTTTCAAGGAGATTGTTAAAGAAAAGATAGAGAAATATAAGGACTCCAAAACCTCAACTGAAGTTGAAGTGGATAATCTCTAAAGTTCCTCCCAGCAATCTCTAAACATTTGTTTAGTACTGTATACGTGCACATATCAGACAAGCAGGAGGAGCATGGAGTCAGACACATCTCAAGCAAAAGGAAATGAAGATTCAAAGCAGGAGTGGGTGGTCAATAGAGTGGTAAGCAGAAAGGTCTCCTAAGTTGAAGATAAATGAAGAGGTCATAGGGTACTTATGAAGAGCATTCTATGACAGAAAAGTGAAGACTGCTATATATAAACAAAAATATATATACACACACATATATAATATACATAGACACAGATAAACAAAAAGATAGAAAAACAGGCTGGAAAAAAAAATTCTCCCCAATTCCACCATCCCTTCAATGCTAACATAAGCCCCTTCCCACATTAGATTATAAGATTTTGTACCTTTGCACCTAAATTTTCCCAAAGAAAAAATGAGTAGCCACAAAGTACTTAAAAGCAAATGCTAGGAATTGTTTGGCTCAAAGAACAAAAGAGACTTTTAACCAAGCTGAGAACAGTAGAATATTATTTTGCTCTCTTGCTCCTTGGAAGCACTAAGATCTTTCCACTTCCAACATTCCATACAGCAAGGGATGTAAGTGAGGATGGTTTCCAGGCTCTGGGCTCAGTGAAAACAACGATGATCCACGCAGTCCTAGCACATGGCTTAAGGACTAACGGATTTCATCTGATTCATCAGTGAACCCCTCCGGGACCAAAGTGGAGAAAGAAATTTTTTTTGGCGGCTGTTGTAATCAGAAATCTAACTCAGCCCTGCACTGAATTCTTCCACAGGAAATCTTTGCTCATCTGCCTTTTGAGACACACAAGATCTCCGGCGGGTGCTCTCCAGAGGTAGAAGTGGGGCATGTTCCATGGCGTGCATCAGTTGCCATGTTGTGGCAACCACAATTCACAAGGGCATAGCTGATCCACCACGGCTTTCAGCTATAATCCTCCTGGAATCTATCCCTGCTGTTAGAGAGATAATTATCTTGTTATCCCTGAGGCCAGTTCTTGCAGTTTTCACATAAAAATCACCTCTTGCATAAGACATGAAATTTAAAATCATCTCCTCATAGATATCACTGGGTCACTTCATTACCTTTGGGACAAATATAAATTATGCATTTTTTGATTCTCTTTAAATTTTTAGAGGCACATGGGGACAGTGAAGGATCTCATTGGTACTAAAAATATAAGGCATTCCAGAAAGAAACAATAACTTGTGTGATAATAACAGCTACTGGTGCTCCAAAGACTCCCTGCTTGATCAAGGAAATTGCATAAAGCATGGAAAACTAGTAGCACGCTTGCATGCTAATGACTGCTGGTCACAAGAACACATTGAATGTCATTGTCTCATGTTCTCATGCTGTTTATTTTCTTATCTCAGTGACTTCGCCTTTCACAGGACTAATGCATCTCTATGAATTAGCACCCTTCTGGGTGTCTTCAACCAAGAAGGCACACGAAAGCATCTGTATCAGAACCCCATGCACACTCACACCTGTCCCTTCCTCGGATTCTATGCCTTAATGTCAAAAGAGTTGTCTGTACCATGGAAGTGGTGTTTTATAAATCCTCTGCAGCTTGTTTTTTTACCTCTAGATGCCTCCAAGACTCGCTAGCATACATGTATTCTTATTTCAGAGAAAGGGTGACATTGTCAAAATTAGCATGAATAAAATGCAATGGCCATCACTGCAAGAATAAAGAAATTTGTGTGTTCTCATGCCCTGCCACTACAATGACCTAGTTCACACCAGCATCTGTTCAGTAGTGATGAACTATTCCAGATGTAAGCTGGCAACACAGCTCTGTAAGTATGTTACCCAGACATCCAAGGAGGGCTACAGATGTTTCATTCCATAGTCCCCATTCGATATAAACATGGCTAATTTTTTCCATTATTATTCCAATAAAGGAACATTCCTTAAAGATTCAAACCCATAGCATAGTATTAATACATTGTTCACCATAGATGCCTGATAACTTTAATACAAATGAAAGAACAGCATCCCCCCCTAAATAAATAAATAAATAAAACCAGTTCTGCCACAGAAGTTAATTAAATTGCTTGATCTTTACAGCTGCTGGTAAAAGTTTGAGGAGTTCTCAGACTTGTGGGAAAAGTGAGACAAACTTCAGTATCCAGTGTTGAAGACTTCCTGAGGCAAAATGCATTGTGCTATATTAATTTTTCATGTTAAAAATTAGAGGTATTTGAAAACCACTGCTTCCCACAACAGGAAGGAAAATCACTGCTCAGATGGTAAAATGTGCCAATTCTATACAAAATGCCTTTAAGCCCTTGACCTAATGAGGTTAGTGACAGGGATATGAATGACTAGAACAGGAAACGAAACTCAGGAAGAATTTTGTTCATGAACTGCCATATTTCTCCTGTCATTTAACCAATTTTCCTTCTCAAAATTACAACATGGACTGAAAATCTTCAAGGCTAATGCTGCATATGACAGATTAAGTGCTATTTAAAATGTAATAATATATATGTCAATCTGATGATAGGAAAAAACAAGAGGCCATGTGAAGGACTTTTCAGGTAGGCAGGGGTCCTAACAGGTTATAAAGATGACAATCAGGAAAGCAAACCACCAAACGGCTTTTCCCACCCAATTAGTAAAAGTGTGGTATTGTCAGCGGGTTCTACAAATGAAAGAATCCTTTCAGCCCGAGCCTGCAGTGGTATATACCCACTCTATTAACTGACCTTCAATGTACAATGCATTAATTTCTACTAAAATTAATGTTTTGGGTTAAAATCAATGCTTAGAGGACATTAATGGAAATGATTTAATGTGTGTGCCATGCATACTATTTCCAAAGTTTTTAATCTTTGTAATTCACTATAAACCAAAATTATGAGAGGTGGAAGAACACTCAGAATTCTAAAACTCCCATAGCTGACTAAAACACACACTTTTGTTTTCCACTTTAATCCCAGTGAAGGAATCTGTGCTATTTAAACACCTGTCATGCTTGAATTATCAGTAAAGAGAAACCAGTGGTTTCCTGCAAACATACTTTATCTTAGTAGGAGACTTTCCCTCAAGAATGGCTGCATGGATGTTTACAAGGATTCACTGCAGAGACACTGAGGGTGGAGAATCGAGTTATTCAAGATTTCCCCGCAATAACTGGAATCTGTATGGAGAGACACCAGATTGCACTCTGCCTGCACCTACTTAAGGCTCTAGAAACCATGAATCATATTGAAGTGTGACAGGAAGGGAAATGGACTAGTTAAAGCTGTATGTTCCGTTTCCTTCCCTCATGGAAGTTTCTTCACAGTGGGGTCTGGAACAGAGATCAGACAAAGAAAATAAATGTCAGCGTATACAGAAGATAGGATCTAAAAGATTCAGGAGAAGCCTCTCCTTAACTGGTTCAGAGGCAAGCAAGGTGGGCAAGGGACAGCAGCAAAGGAGAAACAGTACAACAAGAAAGACTGCCAAATGTTCTCAGGAGCTTCTTGCTTTAAAAAGGTCTGGGCTAAAGCTCACCTAAGAATGAATTCGAAGTTTGTTTTAAGCACTTATAATTAACGAACATTTTAGATCTGGGGAGAAAAGGTACAAGTATCAAGTCTGGAGTGAATCGCCTGGCCCTTTAATATTTAACTTCACTGTAAACAAATCCCTGTGAAGACCTCCTAAAAGGAGGCAGAGGCCTTCACAGGACTTTCTCAAGAGATGGCTTAATGAGGACTATTGGGAAGTTTGACTCCACTTGACACTTTGAATCTCTGAGTCCTCCTTGGAAAGGAAGCAAACGTTACCTGCTTCCCAGGTGAGTGCTGAGAGGGAAGTTTGCCAAAGTTAGATAGTTTTCAGAAAACAAACCAGGTAAATCTCAGGAAACTACACTACAGATGATTTCTCTACCCTCCATGGTCTGCCCCTGACAGATGGAAAACACGTCAGCTACTCTCTGGACAGAGGTGAATGACACAGCAGATTGCACTAGACAGTGTTCAGTCCACACCTTCCAACCATGTAAAATCAATTTTATTAAACCATTCCTAGGAGGAACCTCTGCCTTCCTGCTGACCCATCAATCCTTAAACTCTTCTCAAGAGAATCATAGTACAAGATGCTTTTATACTGTGGTTCATAACAGCTACCATATATCCCAGAGGCTCCAAACAACAGGACTAGGATTGTTACCAAAAGAATGAGACACAGATTCCTTGGTAATTTAGCAAATTTCCAGCTGTGGTTCTCTTCACCCAATAGAATGCTTGTCTAGCCATTTGGAAATTTTACTCCAGGTTCCTCTTCTATAAACTTAACCAATACAGGTGGCATGACAGTCATGACAGATTATATTTAGGAGGTAAGTGCCTGGGCAGGAGAGAATAAAAGAAAGCACATCCTAGAAATATATTGCAATACACACGTTTCTAAAGACTAAAAAATGGAATAATTCATATTCCATTGAAATGTACTGACCCTGTGGTCTGATGAGAAACTTGTAAGAGAAGATAATGAAACAAAAAATATTTTTTTCAATTAAGAACACAACTCAGGGAGAAATGTTAGGAATGAAGAAAATGAGATCTTAAAGGCAGCCGGAGTAATTATCTAAGAAATGCATATCTAAGCCAGGAGCTGTGGCTCACGCCTGTAATCCTTTGGGAAGCCAAAGTGCGAGGATTGCTTGAGGTCGAGACCAGCCTGAGCAAGAGCAAGACCCAGTCTCTACAAAAAATAGAAAAATTAGCCAGGCGTGGTGGTGCGCACCTGTAGTCCCAGCTACTTGGGAGGCTGAGGCAAGAGGATCACTTGAGCCCAGGAATTTGAGATTGCAGTGAACTATGATGACACCACCGCACTCTAGCCTAAGCAACAGAGTGAGACCCTGTTTCAAAAAAAAACAGAGACAGAGAGAGAAAAGGAAATTAATTTATTAACTAATTAAGGAAATGCATATCGAATCCCATCACTTCCCTACTGAGATGGGTATAAAATCCTTCCCATGGACTTTTGCCATAGGACAACAGAAGCTATCTCAGGGTTTTAAACTGCGAGAGGAGAGGAAAATGTAATCTCTCTTTCTGCTTTTAAGACCCAATCCACTTGCCACTCAGGTTTCTGCTTTCCCTAGGAAAACTTCCAACACCTCACAATGAGGTTAGATTCCCTAGAGTATAATCTTGTAGGACCCTGTACTTTTTCTTGACACCTACCACACTTGGAATTACTTTTTCAATGTCTCTCTATCCCTCAATGTCTGTGATGACCAATGTGGTAGACATAAACCACATATGGCTATCAAGCACTTGAAATATGCCTAGTTCAAATTGAGATGTGCTTTAGTGTGAAACACACATCAGATTTGGCAGTCTTAGTATGTATTGCTCCACAAGGAATAAAGCCCTGCTGAAACCTTGATTTTAGCTCAGTGAGACCAATGTTAGTCTTCTGACCTTTAGCAGCATAAAAGAATAAATTTAGGTTGTTTTAAGCCACTAGTTTGTAGTAATTATAATAGCAGCAATAGGAAACTAATATATGTGGTTTCTAGAAAGTTTAAATTACATATGTGGACCACATAATATTTCTATTGGACAGCACTGGGTTAGATTAGAAACTCCATCAGGGCAGGAACATGTCTGTTTTGTTCACTGCTCCATGCTCTGCACCCAGCCTGCTGCCTGGCACATGTGGTCAGTCCAAAATAGTGTGGATAAATAAAGCAATTTAAATAAAGATAGTCTTCCCCCTTCATAATTCATAATTCATTCATTATGCCAATAAAAATTTATTAAGCACTTACTCTGAACTAGGTCTTATATAAGGCGCTGAAGATACACATATAACAAGAAGTGGTTACCAGGGGCTGGGGGGAGAGGGGAATAGGGAGCAACTGTATAATAACTTTGGGGTTTCTTTTTGGGATGATGAAAATATTTTGAAATTAGATAGCAGGGTCAGTGTCTGGTAAGGGCCCAGTCTCTGCTTCCAAGATGGCAGCTTGTTGCTGCATCCTCTGAAGGGGAGGAACACTGTGTCCTCACATGGCAGAAGAGAGGAAGGGCAAAATGGAGAGACTAACTCTCTCTATCAAGCCCTTTTATAACAGCATTAATCGACTCACAAGAGTGAAGCCCTCATAACCTAAACACCTCCCAAAAGGCCCCACCCACCTCCCAACACGGCTGCATTGGGGATTAAGATTCCAATACATGAATTTTGAGGGACTCGTCCAGACGGTAGCACTAACTTTGCAAACTGTAGAAGGAGGAGTAATCCAGATAGATAGCTCATTTATAGCACTCCCACATGACTTATCAAACTCTTGGCATTCTTTACTGATGGACAACTGTCTGCTTCCTTGTCCCTATCCTTATTGATAGTCCTTAGAGAGTGAAGCCTGAATCCTTGAAGTCACAGCTACTGTAATTACCCACAATCATAGAAATCGCAGAACAAAGAATTGTTTAAAATGGGAAACTATAAAGAAAGGGGAATGGGAACCAGAAACTTGATTCTATGGGCGACCCAATAAAATATGCATGTAATATATAATTAGAGACAAGAAAGGAAGAAAAAAACTAGGTTTGCTTGGACTTTATCTGACAACATAGGACAGCCATTTGAAACCATCTGGCTTCTGATACAAGCAAGATGTATAGACCTAAAAACAAAACTTGGGAAGAACACCAAGAGGTCATCAAAATCACAGGATAGGCATGAAGGTGAATAAGACCATTTGGCTTCCCTTGTGGCTGGGAAAGATTTAAATACAACTTGGGAGTATTAATAAAATGTATCTCAACTATGAATTGACACAAACTCAACTGTGTACTGGATAAATGAGAAGAAGTAACTCGGGGAAATGTATTATATTTGTGCTCTAGGAGAATTTTGTTTCCAAAATTCTTTGACACATTTGAAATCTTTTATTTCTAATTCTTAGTAATAAATGAATGAAATATCAAATATTTACTCTCAGTTCAAATGTTACCTTCTCAGAAAGGCCTTCTAATCAAAAGTAGCATCACTCAAGAGGTACAATCAAATCTCCTTGCTTTATTTCCTTCTGATCATCATCTGACACATTCTTGTTCACCATGTGTCCACTTTCATGTTTACACCTGCCTTCTCCCTCTAGCACGTAAGTTTCATTAGAGCACAGGTGGTATGTCTTGTTCACTGCTTTATCCACAGCAACCCTTAGTGGGTGCCTTTGTTGAATGAGTGAATGAACAAGAAATTGAAGTATTATTGCCTGACTTAATTCCACCTCCCATTTCTCCCTCAATGATTTATAAAACCTTGTAACTGGAAGATTTATTAATTTTATATCTATTCTAGAATTCTTGCTAGATTTAATACGTATAATAAGGTTAATTAAGCACACAGGACCAGAAATCATATTGTCTAGATAAGAATTCTAGTTCCTTCATTTTTTTTTCCCTTCTAGTTGTATACCCCTGGGTAAGCTACTTAACCTTTCTATGATTTGGTTTCCTTATCAGTAAAATCAAGTTATTAATATTAGCTATGTCATAGGGTTACTTGAAGACTAAAGTATATAGAATAGTGCCTGGAACTATTGCACACACTAAATGTAAACTCCATAATGGGTTGAAGTCATGGAATAAGAATGATGGCTTAAGAAAATGTAGGATTTTCTATCCTCATAAAGCAACAGATGGTTTTAGGAGTAAGTTATCTGTACCCAGAGGTGTTAAAACAGAGTTAATTATCCACTGGATGGAAATATTGGAAAGAAGATTTATGTATCATAAAGAATTTACATCAGATAATTTTTAACACCTCCCTTCCTATTCTGAGATCCAATGTTCATACTAACACTAAACTGAGGCTGAGAAGTATATAGTACAATTTCCAGATGCAAAACCAAATAACATTTCAGCCTCTGATATCCAGCAGATGCATTTCTACTATTTTCACAAGGGAGTCAGTGTCTTCTCTGTACATGAGGAACTTCCTGTTTATCTTTCACTGTTGGTGTCTATGCTCTTAATCTAGCCATGAGACCAGGGAATCAGGACTGGATGAACATGAGAACTGGAGCACAGGTGTTCTTGGAGACAGAACAACACTAAACTTATGCTTGCTTAGAAAGCTCATGATAAAGAATTGTGGGCAAGCCAAAAGGGGAGAAATTGCAAAGACTTTGAGATCTGCAATTGAGTCAAAAACAAAACAAATCCAAAACAAAGCCACTATAGTTCTTAATTACAAAGGAAGAATTTAAATGTATCAAAATTCAAAGAAGCCCATATTCTACTGCAGATAGAGGGATAGGAAACTGGGAACCAGCTGATTTCTCCCAAAGAGGTCCTAGAATAGGAAAGAGTGCAAGACTTGCTTCAAGACCACCACCAAAACATCCAAGCAGAGGTGGCAGGGATAGGGCAGTGAGGGCTACATGCAGGGGTGCACCCGGGTCCAAGCAGCTGATAATCATGCCTTTTTAAAAGGAGGGAGATGTGAAAATTTTAAACCCAAGTTCAGACGGGGAGAATGAATCAGTGGGCTTCTAAATCTATGGCATCAGGATGTAATCTGGGATACACATGTTCTTGAGACATCCTAAATCACCTGCTATACTAGAAAAGAGCAATTAAATGGCATTCTGTATTAATTTTTATGTTAATTGGATTTTACCATATTCAAATTCTCTAAAAATTAGCAATCTGTGTGAGCACAGTCAGTTGGCCTTCAGCTACTTTGGGTTTTTTTGTAAACAATAATGGCCCTTTTATCATCAACCAGTAATGTTATGTAGCATTATCAAACATAGTATGACTTAATTCTCACCAATGGTAGATCTGCAGCAGCTTCTCTATGAGTTATTTTCAAGTGCTGACCAGAATAGCTGCACTAAAAACAGTTCTTGTATGCTCAGGTGAATACCTAAAAATACACACTTATTCTCCTTTCTGTAGCAGTGAAAGTCATTTTCAAAAACCTTACAAAAGACTTTGATGTCAATGTGTGTTAGCCTCAGTTAAGCTGTTTCAAATCCCATACACACATTTGGGGAAATTCTTTCAAATTCTGATGAGCTAGCCAAAAATTGCTTTAAAATTGTTATAGTCTTTCCTCACTGTTTGCACACAGTTTTTAGTAAGCTCATTTTGAGTTCAAAGAACTTCAGAGTTTAGTTTTATAGATAAGGTTCCACCCTCTCTCAATAGAATTCTTATGTTTTGTATGTACAGAAATTTGCTTGAATATTTAAGAATATATTTTAGAACCACAAGAAGTTTTAAATTTACACATACACATGTTATTTAGTAAGCCACATTTACATTCAAGAACTTGTCAATTTAATATAGCTTGTCCTTTGGGAGATTAATTGTAGCAGGTGGTAATGAAAGTTAGGACTCTGTGTTGAAATATGATATATGGATTTATTTTAAGGCTTTTGGAACAGCTAGTTTATCTGGTATACCTTGCAGTCTCTTGCACCTGAACATAGAGCAAAGGGGGAGGGAAAAGTTATCTGACCTAAGCAATTTTAGCACTAAATGATTCTTAATGGCTCCTTCTCGCACCACTGTTTCATTGGTTTCATTCCATGCCAGGAAAAATCAACTTCTTTCATATACAAATAAAAATAATTTTCCAAAAATCTTAAATTTTAGCACAAGACATACACAATTATATAAATGAGAGAAAAAAGTTCAGAAAACATAGTTTTCCAAACATTAGTGGGTATCAGTTACAAATGATACTGTTCCTACTATCCATGTGGGTGTTTTTGACTGTCAAAATAAACTAGAAGATTCTACTGGCTTTTCCCATGTAGGAGCCAGGGATGCTAAACCTTCTGCAATGCACATGGCAGTCATGAACAATGAAGAACTATCCTACCTAAAATATCAATATGGGGACACAACAGAAAATATAGAAACCAATTAAGAGCAGGAAATTATTTACCTCTTTCCATTTGTGATAAATCAAGTGGATAAAAAGTAATATATAGAATATCTGAATAACATAATTTAAATGGTAGATCATATGTGGTATGACCTACATGCATGTATATATATCTGAACTCTGGAAACAGAGAAAAATACGTTCTTTTCTAATAGTAGCCATCAAACAGGCACAAAATTTGACAATCTACTATGCCACAAATAACACATCAATAAATTCCCCTGAACAGAAAAGTATAGAGAACATTCTTGCATCATGATGCAATGAAACTATCAGTTACTAAAAAAACTAGAAAAAATATGTCCTATCTTCTGAAAATTGTAAACTTCCCTCATAATTCTGATGTCAGAAAAGGAAAATATTAATAACATCTAAAGAACAACTATATTTTAAAAATCCATGGGATAGCTAAAATAATGCTGAAAGGAAAATTCATAGGCTTAAATAGTTTATTAATAAACCTGAATAAAAAATAAATTAAGCATCTAATTTAGGGAGTTAAAGGAAATAAAAGCTATAGAGAGCAGAAAAACTAATTTACATATGTATAAATTAATTTAAAGAGAGAAGAGTAGAGAATTAATAAATAAATTAAAAAGCTAGTACTTAAACAATTAGGTAACCAAACCGAGGGGGATAAGGAAGGAAGCTAATACAATTACACAAAATCAAAACTAATAAGAGGCAAATAACACCAATATAAAAGACATTTTTAAAAATTGTAACAGATTTCTTTGCTCAATGCTGTGCAAATTTCAAAACTTGGATGAAAGAGAGAATTTTCTAGAAAATATGGTATGTCGAACTACCTCTAGAAGAGAGGTAAAATCTATCAGACCAATTACCACACAAATAAGGAGGATTGTTAGAGTTATCCCCCAAACTAGAAACATAACACACATGCACACAAGGCCTAGATGATTTCATAGCACAACTTGCCAAACTTTTTAAATAACAGAAAATTCCAATACCATTTAAACTCTTTCAGAGCATAAGGGAAAAACTAGGACAGTTTCCAAGTTCTTTTTACAAAACAATGGTAACACTGATACCAAAACCTGACAGACTGCACCAAAAAGAAAATTATAGAACAAACTCATTTAGGAATAGCAATGCTAACGTCCTAAATTAAACACTGACAAATAGAATCCAATGGGAATTAAAATAATTCACCATGACCAAATGGAATTTATTTTATTCGGGAATATAAAAAAAGATTTAAAAACTTATGAATTACTCACTAT
This sequence comes from Daubentonia madagascariensis, assembly GCA_023783475.1. Classification (NCBI taxonomy): domain Eukaryota; kingdom Metazoa; phylum Chordata; class Mammalia; order Primates; family Daubentoniidae; genus Daubentonia; species Daubentonia madagascariensis. Next base: position 7,953,021 of record JAKFHU010000316.1, read on the forward strand.
GGCATTCAAAGCCTTTTATGGCATTAAAATTTTCTTTTCCACATTAATCCCACTATTCCAATGATAGTCAAACAATATTACTCACTTTTTCTCATACTTATACTATTTCTTATCTCTTGACCTCTGCTAATTTTGTATCTATGTTTGAAATGCCATCTGCCCAAACTTCCTCCCAGTTCTAAATATCTTATCCACTTACAAAAACCAATTTAACTATTAACACATAAGAAAAAGCTTCTTTGGCTCTCCCCACAATCAGAAACCTTTCTTCTGCTGAACAACCAAAACACTTTCTCCATCTCTCTTATAGCACTCGTTATATTTAACCCTGTATTACAGATATTTGCATAAAAGCTCTACCTCTCCTATTAGACTAGAAACTTTGAGGTAAAGGGCTGTGTCTTATGTACTTTTGTATTCTAATCACCTCAAGCACAAATCCTTACATACTTGCACATTTTGGTGTATAATACAAACACACAAAAATCCAGATCATAAAAGCAAACTAAAGACTTGTGAGTAGTAGTTTCCCTTAAAATGTCACTGTGTGTGCACAGAATGAAAAATTAGAATCTGAATATCAGCCCCCACTGTCATCCTGCAGCCGAAATCATGGCAGCATGAAGTGCACTCAAGCTCCAGACTGAGAAACTCTTACCACTTTCAGCCAGTAAGTAATTGACAGTAACTACTACTGCAGAAGGCAAAAAGCAGGTACAATCATCAATTCCAGGCACGGAGGTGGGAATGAGTAAAGAAGTCAGGATGGAATTGTTGGTTTCATTAGGTTGTTGGTTTGGAAGCAAGTACTTCACACACACACACACACACACACACACACACTACAGATACTCATCCTCTTCATATTTTCATTTTCATAAAGCCCAAATATTAACCTGTGTTTAAAATTTCAGTGAAAACGTATAAGCTTGTGAGAGAGTCACAATGTCACGTTTCAAAATGTACGTGTAATATGTTATGTGAGGCAGGGTCAACAGTCCTATCAGAATTGCACCCGAAGGTTTGCTAGCAACAGAATATTAAGCAGAGCAGAGACTATGATTTTTAACGTGATAAACTGACATTAGGTCAGAACAGTACAAAAAGGCCAAATTCCAACCATTGTTGATACACTTCTGGAGAACTGGACTTTCAATAGAAAGCTGTTATTCTGGGTACAATTTCAAAAGCAGCAAAAAACAATGAAATGACAAATTTCTGGTTCATTCAGAGTACAAGAATTACACTTCATTTTGAGACCATGTGAACCAAAGAAGTTGGCATAGCCAGCACTTTGCTACTAGGGAAATCTAGTAGCTACTTTTTGCTTCCTGCTCCCTGTGTTTCTCAGTCCATCCACAGCTTTAACACCAGCCTAACTGCAATCAACGTTTTATGTCACCAAAATCTTTATCTCCAGACAAGAATCAGATACCCAGCTGTCTCAGTTTGTTATCAAGATCACATGCATAAACTGCCATCACTTTCCACATTCCAACCATGTTAGGTTGAATAATGGCCCCCAAAGATGTACCTAATCCCCAGAACCAACAAATATGTTATCTTACATAGCAAAAAGGATTTTGCAGATGTGATTAGGTCACACATCTTGAGATGGGAAGATTATCCTGGATTACCTGGTGGACTCAACGTAATCACAAGGGTCCTTATAAAGAAGGGGCAAAAAAGTCAGCATTACAGTGACTTGATGTGAGAAAGACTTGACTGCCATTGCTGGTTTTGAAGATGGAAGGGGGCCATGGAGCAAAGGATGTGAACAGCCTCTAGGAGCTGGAAGAGGCAAGGATGGATTCTCCCCTAGAGTGTATGGAGGGAGTGCAGCCCTGCTGATACCTTGACTTCAGCCCACCGAAACCCATTTCAGTCTTCTGACTTCCACAACCGTAAAGTAACATATTTACATCATTTTGAACCACTAAATTTATGGCAATTTGTTATAGCAGGGATAGGAAATTAACAGATCAATTCTCTTCTTGGTTTACGGCACCACCTCAAAGCATCCTTATTCATTGATCACTCTCAATTACCACCCTGCCACACGGCCCGCCAAGACCCATTGACTCTGCCTCCTAAATTCTTAAGTTTTGCTTTATTTTTAATAGACAAATAATAATTGTTTATATTTATGGAGTAAAATGTGATGTTTCCATACATGTATACATTATGGAATAATCAAATCAGGCTAATAAGCATATCTATTACCTCAAACGTTTACCATTTCTTTGGGGTAAGAACATTTAAAATCCTCTCTTTTCCTAAATTCTTTATGTTCCCTCCCACCCCATCTTTTCCTATCTTGATGGGTACTCCCTGAGATAGACCTTCATCCTGTGACTCCTCACTAGTCTCCCTGCATCTACTCAGGCCACTCCCTCCTCCAGCCCCAACCTGGGACAGTCATTCTCCAAACTGCCCCAGAAGATCTTCATGAGATACAAATCTTTCTCAAGACAAATGGCTTCCTGTTGACAGAAGAATGACAATTAAGTTTCTTGACCTGATAAAATGTCTTTCATATTCTGACACCCCACCTAACCATCCAGTTGTAATCTCTCTGCCTTCTGTTCAAACTTGCTCCTCCCCACCAGCATTACATTCATACTTGGTGCTTCATCATAACTCTGTGCCTTTGTGTGCTGTTCTTTCACTACGTGTCTCACTGACAAACTCCTAAATATCTTTCAATACTGAACCACCTATGTTGGCAAGCTCTTGACAGCAAGGTCCCTCTCTTGTCCAAGTGCCCAACCCTCACTGTGAATGAATAGGGCAGACAAGCCTTCCCTTCTCATGACCTCTGGCATACAACCTTTCCTGCTGCACTATCATTCTTCTACTTCTGGTTCATACTTGGCTTTGGAATTACTTTCAGAATTAACAGCTGATATCTGCCCAGTAAGACACTGATGTCTTTTTACTCCTGTATTTTCAGTGAGCAGGTGCTAGATTTGAGAAGTGGTACAAGAACAATCAGCCCTGGTATCATGGCCACTTCTTCTAATGCTAAGAACTTCACCTTAAAAGATTTAGGGCAAGAGGTACTTATCAGTCCCAATTCTGCTATAGATGGGGACCCACTCAAAATCACTCCTCTGCTTTCCCTTCTTGGTTATAAAGAGTTCTACTTTCTTTCAGTTTTCAGTATAGATAAGATTTTTACTTTTAAATCATTTCCATTCCTTTTCTCTGGCTCATCTCCAATTTCCTAATATTGTGTTTAAAATATGGAGCTAAAAATTAGACTCTAATATGGGCTCATCAATGTTGAACACAGTGAGTAGATTATTTCATGGCTACATTCTGGTTAATGCAACCCCAGATCATGTTCACCTCTTTGATAACAGCCCTATATTGCTGACTCATATCCCTGAGTGACAGGTGAGAATGGCTTTTTACCTGTGGAATACTTACATGTCAATTCCAGTCTTTATGATGGCTAGGATAATCTAACAGTATTTTTTTCCTAGAGTAATAAAAACCTCACTCTTTTGCAAAGAACTGTCTAATGCACTGACAGTATAGCTCATCTTGACTTGACATTCCACTCTATAACTGGAATCATTAGACTCAAATCAGAGCCTCAGAAAGTGCTCTAGGAGTTTTATTTTTAAACATGTTATTTATTTATATATTTATATATAGTTTTATATATATTTATGTGGGTGAATAACAATTCAATTCAAAGTAAAAATAAACACACATTTTTCAACCATCAGTTGATGCAACTTCATTTTAAAAGCCATAAACACCAAAAATAATGATTTACACAAAACATGTGGAAGTAGTTTTAGGGGTTATCCTCTGATTCCATTAACCTCTTTGTATTTTTTTTTTTTTTTACTCTAAAATGAAAAAGACAGTTGAAGGCAGAGAGTGCCTTTTAAGTTTTCTGCCTTTCTGAGAAAATAATGAAGACCCAAATTATGCTTCTGAAGTGAAATGGGACAAGCTGAACAAAATATTTCATCTCTAATTGGCTTGTGGAAAAAAATCTCAATCCAGATTAAGTATGTTTCCATTAATTTACGTAAATTAGTTAATTTTACTTTCTGGCATTGACCTATTAAAAATAAAGCACACAAATACATTTAAAATTTTCTGACATACTTTAAAATAGATTTAATATTATCTCATTAAAACAAAATGTATAAATAAGTGGTTTTGGAGTGAAAAAATCTGGATCACAGTCTTAGCTCATCCAATCACTATTAGATCAGAAAAGTCACACTATCCTGCTAGATCTCCATTTCTTTGACTTGATAACGACAATCAGTAATCATCATAATGTTTGTACTCTGCCTTCTTTACTCTGTTGTACATATGGCTAAGAAATCCACATAACCCTTAAAAAAATAAAAAATAAGATTAAAATACAAGCCTGTAATGTAGACCAATACAATTCATAGACTAGGGCTTGGCACTTCAATATAGGTAAAATGAGGTTGAAATTTGAAGCTAAAAGTCCTACTTGAGCCTCATTCCCCACCTCCTGGAGATGTGGCTTCTAAGCTGTAGTTTCCTTATTAGTGCACAAGACCTACTGCACCAGTTTCAAGTTTTTGTTCTTGGGGGTGAAATTGTGCTCAGAACTTCACTAAACAAATGATGAAAGCAGGGCTGCTCTGGGGATACAAATGTGAAGACTCAAGGTGCTCCTCACTCTCACCCTCCATCCCACAGCACTAGCTCCAACTCCATAGAACAAAATTTTAAAACCAATGGATGAGATTTAGATATGATTACTTCAAATCATTAAGACTTGGTGTCTCTTAACTATAGTGCACTTTCAAGATGTGGGGTGAGGGAGAAGTAGTATTTTAATGGCAAAGAGCTGGGGCCAGACTTGAAATTCTAACCAATGGTGAATTAAATATTCAGGAAAGCACTCCTGTCACGAAATACTTACATGTTGGATAAGTAACAACTAACTTATGTGTAAACACACTGCTGAGCTCTTCAGAAAACAAGAGAAGATAACAAATGATGAAACCTACAAATTAAAACCAGAATAGTAAGCAAACCCCGAAGCCATAGCTTCCCTGAGGAAAAATGACCTAACCAGGCATCAGAGCTTTGGACATTAATGGAAAAGCAGCAGCGGGTCTGTGGAAAAGCAGGGCTGTTAAGCCTGAGACTACTAAACTCAACTGGTACTAGAAGGAACCTCACTCTCAGGGAAAATGAGCACTGAAAGCCAACAGCCTGTTGCAGAGGAAACAGGAAGACTACTTGTCCTTGTCTATTCTCAGGATGGAAGAAAAATAATAGTTTTCCCTTAGAATCTACAACAGAATACCAGATCTCATATAGTATAAAGCTTAAATTTATATTACTTGGGCTTTCAGGAAAACTCTAGGCCAAATAACTAAATAAAAGCTGCCCTACATTGGCAGCACTCCCTGATGTCCCACTGAAGCACAGCAAGTCTATTCTAAACAAAACAGCATCCTTAATATAGGCTCCTCATAATTCCCACAGATTAAATTCAGCCAAATATGAGCTCACAATCAAACATTACCATATGTGGATGAGGAACCAAGACAACAGCAAGCCACAAATTTAAAACCTTCATGGCCTCAAATATTAGCATAAACTGGATCCAGAATATAAAATTGTTGTTTCAAGTAGCTAAAGAAATAAAAGAGGAAAAATGATTTTAAAAAATCCAGTCAGACTTAATAACAAAACAGATGTTTTTAGAAATAAAAAACAAAATGTTTGAAATTAAAAACTCAATTACATCACAAATCAGAACACACCTGGAAAAAGAGTCAGTGAACTAAAAGAAAGATGTGAAGGAATAACTCAGATTGCAACAAAGAAAATAGAAAATATGAAAGAGAGGCTATCAGACATGGATGATAGAAAATAAGAAGTAGTACATTACAATTAAAATTATCTTTATCAAAAGACACCATAAGAAAGTAAAGAGTTAATCCACAAACATGGTGAAAGTAAAATCCACAAAGGATGTTCCATAGAATATATAGAGAATGCCTATATATCTAAAGATAAAGACAACCCAACAGAGAAATGGGAAAATGTCAGAAACAGATGTTTCAATGAAGAGGAAACACAAACAGCCAATAAGCTCATGAGAAAATTCTCAAAAAGCAAGCAGGGAAATATAAATTTACACCAGAAGATGCCATTTGCTACTCAAGATTAGAAGAAAATTAGAGAACTCATGATTTCCAAAAGTTCACAAGAACACAGAGCATTGAGAACTGGTAGGAATTTAAATTTGTACAACCATTTTAGAAAATAATTTAGCATTATATTTAAAGATGCATATTCCTAATCATTTCAATGACTAAATACATTCCCCAGAGAATCACTTGCACCTATGCATTATACACTTGTGAAAGAAAGGTCTTAGCAGCATTGTTTAAAGTAGCAAAAAAATTAAAACTAAAAATATGACTATGAATAACTCAAATGATGTTCATAAAGAGATCACTAAAAACTTTGGGAATAATCATACAATAGAGTATTCTACAGCAATGAAAATTAATGAAGTGTCGCTATACAAATTAATATGGGTAAACCTCAGGAAAATGATGTTGAGTAAAAGAAAGCAAAATAGAGTATGATTCCATCTACATAAAGTTCAAATGCACATAAAACAATACTTTGTCTACAGATGCACACATGTAGAATAAAACCCTAAGACAGAGCATTATAACCACAGAAAAGTAGTTTGGTGGGAGAGAGAGGAGATGGAACAAACTAGAGAAGGGTGTGTAGGAGGCACTCCATTTATTGGTAATAGTCTATCTCTTTAGCTGGATGGTGCACACACAGGTGTTAGTTCTATTCTTGTAATGTAAATACCTGTTATGTACTGCACTTTCTTTTATATGTATGTAGTATTTCATTAAAAGTATTCAAATTCTAAAAAGAGCACTGGAGTTGGGCGTGAGCAGCAAACCTCGGGCAAAACTGGGGCCTCAGCCAGGTTTGTCTTGGATCCCTCCCACCTGCCTCTTACAGTTCTCATCCACAAATGCTGCCAAAGGATTATGTGATAATCATGGTTTGGGCTAATAACAGTTTGTGGTAACTCTTCCCAGGAACCTCTTAAGTCAAAAGACCAGCCTGGCTTTGAAGCCCTCCCCAGAAATCCACCATGCCAGGGGTCACCTTCTCACCACAGCCCTGACGCCATCCAGCTCCACAAGGGAGCGCACGGGAGGACTGGCCTGCGGACACACAAGGGCTTCCCTGGAGCCTCTCAAGAAGGCTAGTTACCCCTAGTTATCACAACATTCTGAATATGTTTTTCACTATGTACAGTCAGCAAGTCCCTAATCATTCACCCTAATTGAAAAAGATAATCATTTCAACTTCTTTTTATCTAGATATAAAATGTGAAAGGGACCCAACAAAGTACACAAGCAAAACTTCTTGTAATTATATTACAATTTAAATGTAAGTGACTTCTGCACTTAAGGCTTGTGTTACTGTATGTTAGCTAATCATGCGGTCCCCAACCCCCAGGGCCATGGACCAGTACCAGTCTGTGGCCTGTTAGGAACCAGGCTGCACAGTAGGAAGTGAGCAGTGGGGTGAGAGAGTGAAGCTTCATCTGTATTTACAGCTGCTCCCCATCGTTCACATCATCCCTGAGCTCCACCTCCTGTCAGATCAGCACCGCATTTAGATTCTCATAGGAGCACAAACCCTACTGTAAACTGCACATGCAAGGGATCTAGGTTGTACAGTCCTTATGAGAATCTAACGCCTGATGATCTGAGATGGAGCTGAGGCGGTGATGCTAGTGCTGAGGAGCAGCTGCAAATACAGATTATCATTAGCAGAGAGGTTTGACTGCACAATAAATGTAATGTGCTTGAATCATCCTTAAACCATCTGCACCACACCCCCACCCCCTGCCCCCATCTGTGGAAAAACAGTCTTCCATGAAACCAGTCCCTGGTGCCAAAAATGTTGGGGACCACTGAGCTAAGCAATATGTTTGCTGAAACATTCAGTCCTTATAAGCATAACTTATTAGCGCATATTGCAATAATTTAAAATCTTGAGCATCTAATACAGGTAAAAGTATGTGATTAAGTAATGTATGGGAACATTCATGTGGTTGTATGCATAGATGATTTAAAATATTTTCATTGCATTTTTTACATGAAAACAAGCACACATAGAATGGATACAAAATTCCAGGAAAAAAATCATATTAAGGACCAGGCTGTTTTGAGGCTAACAGCTTGATTTATTCTTGTCAATAACAGAATATCAATATCTATTAGTATGTGATTTAAGTTAATTCCTCAAAATCAGTTTGGTTGGATTTTCAATGTTTTTACATCAGTATGCAAAACTTATTGGTATAGATTTTTGTATGCTGAAATTGCAATCTTAATGAAATATATTATGGAAGGAAAGTAGGGAGGGAAGGAGGGGGTAAGAAGGAATTAAGATTTTTCCAAAGACAGCCTACATGATTCGACTAAGCCAACTTAATTTACGGCATTGATATTTGCCAGATTGCTATCCTCCTCTGCAGAGAAAAGGCCCTGAAAACACTAATGTTTATCACAGACTCTCTCCTAAAGTCAAATTTGAATCTGATAAAGTCACCAGTTCTTCAGCACACTAAAAATAGATCTCAAGGAGAAGTTTCCTTATAATTATTCCTTTGCCAGGTACCCACACAAAAACACTTTCATAAATTGCTAAAGTTTTACTTAATATTCTACATCTTTGAAGTTCTCAAAAATATGAGTAACTATCATAGTAGTTATTCAGCAGCAGTGTTTGGCTAGTATTTCATATACTAAATAAATGCCAACTAATTCTAAGAGCTGCTCATATAATTGAATTAAAATTTTTGCTAGTAATTATTGTAGAAGAGAACAGCAGCTAAAGGTCTGATAAAGATTGCCTGGAGTAACTTCCTCCATTTATTTACCTTCCTGTAGGTTTTATGGACTGGCTATTTCATTGGCAACAAAGGGATTCTACTGATTTGCCCAAAATGCATCCTCAGGCCTACAGCCTTCCAGGAAGAAGGAACAAAATGAAGAAATGATCCCATTGCCCTACCTACATTAGGGATCAGAAATAAAATTGTTTGGGGATGAGGGTGAGTGGAGACAGAGTGACTCTGAGAGAATGCTGTGGGAGGGCCCTTCCACATCTCTGAGGCAGCTGCAACATCCCCAACTTTGTATTCTTGGTTGCCCTGTCTGCATTGAAACCCTCAAAACAAAACAAAGTAAAAAAAAAGCCCTTCAAAGCTCATCTGGGAGGTGAACAGAATTAAGGAGGAGTTCCAGAGAGAGTTCTCCACTCAGAAGGAATCAGAAAGGGTAGGGGCAGACAACAAAGGTACCCTCACCCCTGGGGACCCATTGGGATTTGTAATTCTATTGCCCCCACCCATCCCTGCCTGCACGCACACACACAGGCATACCCTGCACGCCCACCTTTTTTTTTTTGAGACAAGTTTTCACTCTGTTGGCCTGGCTGGAGTGCAGTGGTGTCATCATAGCTCACTGCAGGTAGCCCTTTTGAAACAATTCATCAGGCTTCCCTCTGGGGAAGGTCTTGGAGTATTTAAAACTCAATTCATAGTGAGGATGCTCAGTAAATATTAGCTTTCTTAACTCCTCCTTCTCCTGTTGTCAAATCTATGACCTGTTCTGTACAAAAGTTATTGAGCAATGGAGTTGAAAAGCACGTTAAAACTGGAAGTTCACCCAGTTAAGTCCATTTGGGTTTTTGTACCAGAGTCCGATCCTCCTGTCCTCTAGGACTAGTGTATCTCTGCAGGGTCAAGTAGGTGTGCCCCCAACCTGAGTGATTCTCTCTTACTGAGCCCATCAACACCAAGCCCCGTTGTGCTTCGGTGGGTAAAGGGCATGGAATTGCAAGGAAAGAGGGCAGAAGGAATTCTTCCAAGATGGACGGATACATCCCTTCTAATATCTCCACTCCCTCTGCAGTCTGGAATGCGGTAACCAGAAATGTGGTACAATGCTTTGAATAGAGGATTGGGGTGGTCAGCAAATGTGCATGGCAGTGCTGAAAACAGCAACTGACTTGGGTCTACAACTTAAGGTCAAGGATATCACTTCATACAAACTTAGCTAGACTGTGCCTATCTGGTGTAATAGTGTGAATAAAGATTACTCTGTACACACACACACAATTCCTCAAAATAACATCTTCATGTAAGGAGAGTTATATTTGTATGAAACAACGTGTTTGAAAATTACAGGCAATGTAGCAACAATTCCTGAATTATCCTTTTGTTTACTTAGCACTTCAGTTCAAAAGGCTAATTAGTATTTTGTTTAAGTTGCAGGAAGAGGGGGGCTGAGGCTGACACAGGGCCCCCAGTATCTAATCTTTGATGTATATAGGAGGGGATTAGTATATATCAGGCACTGTGTTGCTCTCCATTTATTATCTCACTGAATTTTCGTGACAGCCCAGGGAAGGAAGTATTATCACCTCCATTTTATAAATGAATAAACAAAGGTTGAGCTAACTATTAGCAGAGCCAATATTCAAAACCAGACTTAGCTCCAAACCCCACACCCACATTGGAACCAATATGTATCAGGAGATGATGCACTTGTCAGGAGGTGCCCAGCTCAGGTCTCCCTTCAAGAGAACCTGCTGCGAGGAGCGTGGCTGATTGACAGCCTCCAGTTGCTGCACCTTTGCATCTACCACAGCTTCCACTCCAAGACCAAGATTCCCCAGAGCTTCTCTCAGCACATGTGTGAGTATGGTGGGGTACTAGAACTGACCCATTGCCAACAGACTGGGATTCCTCTAAAGCTTCGTGGTCCAATCCAGTAGCCACTAACTACATGTGGCCACTAAGCATCTGAAATGGGGGTGGTGTGACTAAGGAACTGAATGTTTAATTTTATTTCATTGTGATTCATTTAAACCTAAGTAGCCACATGTGGCTATCAGCTACCATACTGAAGAGCAAAGACATAGAACATTTCTGCAATAGCATTACCCTATTAAACAGCGTTGCCCTAAAGAGACAAAGTTCACTCAGAGAAGTCATCGGGCTGAATGCACAGATCCAAATGAGAGGTATAAAAGGCTTACCTTAGAGGCACTTCCCCCAAAACTGGCAGGCACTAGGAAGGTTGTCAGGGGGGAAGAGCTCAGGTGGTTTAACAGAGAGAGGTAGGTAGAGAGCCAGAAGGACAGTGGGCATGGATCTCAGATGACTCACCAGGGCTCCCTGGGGCTGGACCCATAGCTGGGAGAGAGATGGTGCCTCAGAAGGGGAGAGTGGCATACCTAGGTCAGAAGAGGCTTAGTGCACCAGATTTTATGTGGCTATTGAGAAGGAAAACTAGGACCCAATAGAGGTAAAGGTCTGGGAAGAACAGTTCGTGGAGTAATACCAGGTAGGAGTTATTTACATTTTCTTCTTCACTTTGTTTTATCCTTTTCTTTCTCCTTGATTATCTGTCTGATCTCCTTATAAAAAACTTATTCTCCCTCTTTTTCTTTAGCCCTCCAATCACCAGAAAAAAATATGACTGCAATAAATATTTTATTTCTTTTATGTATCAGACATTCATGTTCATTATTCTTCATACAGATTAACTGAACATTAAAAATTTTCTTCCTCAAGAAGAGTTAACTGCTCTTTTAACATGTATTATGTTAGCATTCTTTCATAGGGTCATAGGGTCAAATGGCAAGAAGACGTTACACTGTTCACCTTCATCAGAGGTATTTTCACAGAAAAATACTGGCTAACATAAGCTTTCTTGGTCAAAATAAGAATAAAATACTAGTGAAAATCAAATGCACTTAGAAATATATACATATACAATTTCACTTACTAAAAGAGCTATAATAAAGGCAAACGTATTTTCTTAAAGCAATCAACTTCAGAAGTCACTTGTAAATTATAGTCTGTTCTTTTCTTTACTAATCATTAGCCTGAATTGGTACCCAAGCCATGATATGAGAAAATAAAGGACTCATATAGATGCTTTTAAAATTCTTTAGTCTCAATTACCAGATATGCTCTTATTAATTGTTTCTATGAATTCCTCTTCATACATTCATCTGGAAAGGCAACTGAGTTTTCATACACAGCTTAAAAATACAAACTTCAGAAACACAGATGTTATACCAAATTCTCACTTGCTTACTCCCAGCTGAACTCAATCTCTGAGCTTTAAAAAGATTTTCTAAACTGTTAAGGACAAAAAAATAAATGACATTATACATTCACATCTGGGCCTGTCACCATTTAGGGCATGTTAATATACACATTAAACATCTGGGCACGGGGGAAAGAATCTATTGGGAGCTTTTGGCTACCATGACAACTGAAGTGCACTGTCTCTCAAACAGTTCAGTCTCTCTGCTCATCTACTTTTAACACCACCACTATCTTTCCATTTTTAACCATCTTAAAACACTTATCATCATAGTTAGTAATATTTATGTGTAGAAAGTTCCTAAGGTGCGTTTCTCTTGTTTCTGTCCTGCTTTAATCCTATAGGTAGGACAAATCTTTTCCATTTGCAGCAATACAGTTAAACTAGTTCGGATTTTCTGGCTTTTAGACATGGAAGTCCTTCCTCTATTTCTGAGTCACTCAAGAGATGGCTCTTAATAACAAAGTCTTACTGAAAATAGTGAAAATGACTCATCATTATTTTTCCTATGAAGCAGCCTTCTTTATGGGTGTTCAAACTTTTATCATCATCCTAAAGAACACAGAATATGGGCAATGATAATTATAGCTTCCATGTATCAATGTTTTCCATATGTCTACAATGCACTTTAGATGCTCTATTTTTCATTTATTCTTCAAAACAACCTGTATAGTCGGTATTATTACTTAGATCTCCCAGTTAGGAAAATTAAACTATGGAGAGACGTACAACAACATTCACACAACAACTATGTACTAAGTGCCAACTATGTGCAGGCACTGTGTTGGGCACCAGAAATATAATGGTAAGAATTACAGCACGCCCCTACCTTCGGGGAGCTTACCATCAATGGGCAAGAAAGGGAAACAAACAGCCAGTGAGAGACCAAGGTAAGAATGGAATCTAAGTCTGACTTCAAAACAAAAACTAAAACAAAAGGTCTGACTGACTTCTAAACCAAAAGCCCTGGAGTCTCTTTGTACTCACCTCTTCCTGACACACACTATACATCCAATCTATCAGCAAATCATGCTGGCTCTAGCACAAAATAAATCCAGATTATGACCACATCTAACCACCCTGGGTCCACATCACAACCATCTCTCACCTGGACTGTTACATCAGCCCCTAACTAATCTCTCAGTTTCTAGCCTTTTCTCCATTTAGTTGTTCTCAAGAGAGCAGCCATCTGGGTCTTGTTAAAACGTTTTGTCAGACCATGTCGCTCTTCTGCACAAAACCCTGCAAAGCTTCCCATCTCACTCAGAGAAAGAGCCAAGTCCTTACAGCAGCCTGCAGGGCCCTATGCAACATGGGTCCACATCACCACCTCCTCCTACCACTCACTTTCTCGCTCGCTCTTCTGCAGCCACCCAGGCTGCTCGGCTGTCCCTGAACATGCCTGGCACCTTCTCACTTAAAGAGTCTGTACTTGCTGTTCCCTCTGCCTAGAACTCTCTTCCCTTCCACCTGTCACCAGCTCAACAAGGCCTGTCGTGAGCACCATCTGTATAACAGCAACCCTCCCCTAGCATCCCTGTTCTCCCTTCCTGGCTTCATCCTCCACAGCACACATCACCACCTGACATAGCATATATTTTACCTTTTTACTTTGTTTAGTGGCTGCCTCTTCTGTCTCTCCGCAGCTCCACAGAGCTGACTGTACCTATGAGGATAGAGCTGACTGGACTTCAAACACTGTGATTTTTCCCCCAAACTTAAGTTATTTCTATTCTGTTTGATATCACAAATATTTTACCTATTATGTAAAAAACATTGTGCTAGGTGTCAAAGGACATAAAGATGAATCAGGAGTAATTTCTTCCCTCAAGGAATCATCAACCAACTAAAAAGATGGAAATCTTTCTAGAAGATTTCTTTTACCTGTGTCTACCTTCCTTAACAGGGTATAATGAATATTAAGCAACTTTTCCTTGGTAACTTAGGGTCATCATTATGAGCCAGCTGCATTGCTAGGGTACAACAATATGCACAGCTGTAGCCAGAAATGAGTGTGCCATAGGATCTGAGGGTACTGGTCATAGGAATTAATTGAGAACTGCCTTCTCAAATTGGATGGATTAATTGGGATTAATGGGGAGGATTAATGGGATTAACTGGGAGGATTAATGGATAGATAAATACCTCTGATGTCAGTTTGCTTTCTGGTCTTTTCCCTTTCTTCCCATCCTATACATAAACTAAAGACCTGCTTTTTGACTAATGTGCTTTGAACATGCACAAAATTGCCCTTAGCCATCACTGAGTTGCAGGTAGCAACAGGTGAAGCCTTTTCCCATTGAGCACCCTGGAAAGTCTCCAGGGTGGACCTAAACGTTATTCCTCATTGCTGGGCCTCTTCTGTAGCATCACTGTTAACTGCCCACCTTCCTCTCATCATGTGAATTTCTACACAACTTGAATTTCTACACCACTTGCACCACCCATTCTAAGTTCTGCCAATTATTCTGCTGTTCAGAACTCTCTCTGTTCTTCTCAAATTACAATGTGTATGAAATACCCAGCAGAGTGCCTGTCACAGAACAAGCACTCCATAAATACTAGAGCCCCTTTCTCTGTACTGTATAGTCCAATCTTTGATCTGACATTTTCCCCAGTCTCTGTGTCTTTTTACAATCAGGTTGGTACATATAGAACCTTAGCTTTATGGTCAGCAAACCATCAAATCACAATCCATTGCTTTTGTACATATCTGTGAATAAAGTTTTCTCTTTTTCTTTCACCCCTACATGAGATATTCATTATGCTTGTCTATATCTTAATAACTCATTTGTAACTGTATAGTTTGATAGCATAAAAGTTACTTATTATTGTCATAAATGTTCTTCACCCAGTGGTTCTAATGTAATAAAGTAGTCACTTTTGTTTTATTTATATTTTTATAAATAGTTTCTATTTTGGCACAATAAATAATTCTGATCCTGAGTTATGTTATTGTGGATATACAACTTGAGCTATCTCGAAGCTGTATCACCACCATTCTGATGCTGTCTCCTCTCATCTAATGACAACCCCAGAGATGAGATAAAAGTCTAAAACCCAAGCTTAAGAGGCAAAGCAGTTATAAAGTATGGCACATTACCACAATATTTTTTTGCATATAACTTCACACTTGCAATTGATAAAAAATGCTCTTTTTAAATTTGTAACATAAACCATGTCATTTTATTTTATTTTAATCTCCTTGCAGACTCTCATTAATGCTTGCACACATATTACTGCATTGAAAAGTAATAACTATTACATTATTATAGCATAATTTTTTTATAAATCCACCCATGTGCACACTGAGGTTTAAGAATTAATGTAAGGCACATCAACACAAATATTAAAAATGACCATTACAAATATAAGAAACATTAATCCACAACTAGGGACTTCATTTATTTAAGAATTTTTCCCATCTTCTGTTCATCTGGAGAAGAGTGAGATAAATTAATCTCTGGTCCCAAACATATCTTTATTAATACAGTTGTTTTATCAGATAATAACTTCCTATTTTCCCCCAGTTTTAAAATGTTGTACCCTCTCACAAATATATACAAATCCCAGCATTTCACTTTGACCCATTTCATATCTACACGGCAGATTTCCAAATACTGGGAATTGCAAAGTGCCCGTTCTTAGCACATGATATCAACCATCTGCCCTGGCCATCAGGACAGGGTCCAGATATTTCTCCAATGCAATGTTATAAAGTCAAAGTGCTCTTGGCACTTGTGTAATGTTTTTGCAACATTTTGGAGGTGATAAGTGGATTCTAACTTTTCCAAACTGGGACCCATCTAATCACATGCATGTGAGTACTTTTCTTGTACTGTGTATTAAACTGAGTATGCTTGTACTTCCTCACTCTCTGCTACTCCTCCCCGCTCAACACACACAATTTACCAGACCAAGACTGGATCATGTGGGTGCCCAAAAAGGCTTAAGGTTTGGTACTCATTCAAAATGCTATTTTTAAAGTATTTATTCAACATTTATTAGGTGGAGATGGGTAGAACTTATTTTCCATTCAGAAAAATGTATATCTCTTTATGTTTAGTTAACAGGGTTAGTTCATGCACTAAATGAACATATCACTTTCACCAGCATCAGCCTCTTTCATTTCACAATTTTTTAGTTTCTCATTAACAGATAGCATTAGTTATTCATACTCAGGAGGGCAGAGGTAACTTTCACAGATACAAGTACAAAGTTACAAAACAGATTTCAAAGTTCTTTTGCTTGTTTACTTCCATGTTGTTAAAACATTTTCCACTTTTCCAGAGCCCTTTCTTTCAGTTCAGTTTTCTTTTATGACTTACCAAACAAGGCAAATTCTTCAAAAGCACACTAACAAGTTCTAAATTTAGATATTAAAAACAAATCACTCATTGTCAATAAGCAGATCCACATAAAATACTACTCAGTATAAAAATTTCAGTGACACTGAACTGTCAAGTTCAGGTGATTTTAAAACAGGATGGTGGTAAGGCTTGCTGTTACACTGTGTAAAATATTCAGTAGAGTTCAACAATGGCAACAGCTCTTATTGTCATCTCCTATCTACTGCACCTGGCAGTAATACATTTTGTAACAAATTTTGCTTGCCAATTGCCTAAAGTGTTATATGTGGAAATCTGAATTAATAGGTGCCATGTTTCTCATTTATACCAATGACATTCCAGTACAAGCTGCCCAGGGAAACTGCCGTTCCTTAATCCAGCTCTATTCACCCAGATGTGTACATGCACCCATCGATCCACCTTTTAAGCATCAAGAACCACAATACTTAGAAGAATAATCCTTTGGTATAAATGTTGAAGTGTTAAATGCTAAATATACACTGAAGGATTTGAAACAAGGAACTTGCAAACATGACTCCATCACACAACTGGTTCAGCCCTGTTCAGATGTCAGAATCCATCAGTCATTTTTAATTTATTTATACTGAGAGAAATCAAGTCACAACCCATATAATCTCAAAAAGCTGCTTAGAGGATGATGAAGACCTATGCTACTCCCTGAAGTATGACTGACTCTCCAACCTTATTAAGAACATACGTTTCTGACATTTTAAATATCTTAAGTCAGTCATTTTAACCACCTGGGAAAAACAATGTTGCAGCACATAATTTAGGTTATTTCAACAAGGCCAGTTCAATCTTAAATCATCATTTCTTATGTATTCTAGCAATTCTTCTTTTGTAAAGCCATACTGACAATAGTGCCAGCAACCACAGACTGTGACTTAACAACCAATTACTTGTACAGTTTGCAAAACAAGTAAACCTCTCACCAGTTGGGAACTTTGCCCACAGGCCTGGGCTTGCCCCTGGCATGGTACCTTGCTCTTGTTCATTGAGTTCCAGCAATGTCACATTGCTTTCCAGCCTCCTGATGCACTGGCCTCATGAACACTGATTCCCTAAATGCTCTCCAAGAGTCTGATATCACATCCAGAGTGAACACGTTTTTTTCCCATTTTTCGCCAATTCTGCAGTTTTTTCAGTCATTTATATCCAACTAATCACTGTCAACAGCATCCTCACATATGAATGTTAATACTGTATTATTAAAGAGTTCTTGGCAATTTGTTTTGTGGGAAGAGTTGACAAGGGGTGACCATAGGAAAGGAAGCCAAAGGAAAACCATTTCAACTACTCTGGAAGCTGATCTCTGGAAAGCCGTCAGACAGAACAGACTAAGAAGCCAGGCAGCCTCCTGTAGAATAAGATGATGCCTATTACAGCCAGGAAGGGCAAACAGCGCAGATCTCACAGTGACCACCCCAGTTCACAGTAGTTGAAAATGTTAGTGATGAAATCACAGAGGTACCCCACATGGATTATACCCCTACTATTAACAAATTATTAGTGTGAGAGTACCATATCTGAGAGACAGAGCTTTTCTTTTCTTTTTTTTTTTCCTGGGAAAAAAGGGTTTTTTAGGTTTTTTTATTAATTTCAAAATATTACAGGGTACAAATGTTTTTGGTTACATGTATTGATTTTGTTATGCTTGAGTCAAGGTTATAAGTGTGCCCATCACCCAAATAGTGTTCATTGTACCCATTAGATAGGTTTTTGCCCATCCCCTCCATCCCCTCCCCCCTGCTTGATTTCCACTTGATTTCTTGATGATTTAGAAAGATCAGGAAGGGAACTGAATTTTCATTGACAAATAGATCTAAATGAACAGAAATAACATCTTTGTTGGTATCTCACTGCCATCAGCTATAAAGGACAGATTTTTTTTCCTAAAAGCTTAGGAATAGAATTTGGGGTACTTTCCAAAAAGTATAAAGTGAAAGTAGACTTTATGGCTCCTGGAAAGTTTTTACCCAAGAATTCCCTATAATGTAGACTTGAAAATTAATGCTTTTTCCTCCAGAAGAATTTGCTTCAAAAATTTAATCTGGTAACTAATCGATTCTCATAAATTTCCCTCAGTATTTTTCTCACAGACTTTCACGATATGAATAATATCAAAATAAATCAGTAGCATTATGATCTGTGCCTTCTACTTCAGCACAGTACTTTGTCCCATAAACACAATGCAATGAACATTTATTTTATTTCATGTGTCACTATTTGCTCCTTCAATATCAACAAAACTTATTTAATGCATAGTTGCCAATAAATATTAAGCTTTATGCTTTGTAATAAATATTTCCAAGTGATAAAAAATGTTCTTAAGAAATAATTGATATTTGATAATGGTATCTGAAGTAATACATATGCTAATTAGCTCAATTTAGCCATTCTACAATGCATACATATTTCAAAACATGTTGTACATGATAAATATATAGAATTTTTGTCAGTTATGAAAAATAAATATTTGAGTGTGATAAAATATTTTATTGAGTAATAAAAAATATATACCAGTTATAACAATGGAATATGTACCTTAATAAATTGTATTGTTTGCTAATCCATCTTCAAAAATTTGTCATATTAACTACAGTCAAAAATTGGTCCCCAAAGTTCATCCTATCTACTACCATATTTCATCAAATGTGTTATGAGCCAAAAATAGGCTCCAAGAAGTCCATTATATTTATACAGTTAAAAATGGCTCAGTCTGCTAATGGGTACAAGATTTCTTTTAGGATAATGAAAATGCTCTAAAATTAAATTATAATGGTTATATACTCTGAACATAAATGAAAAACTCTTGAATTATACACTTTAAATGAGTGAATTTTATGGTATGTAAATTGCATCCCAATAAAGCTATTTTAAAAATAGGTCAATGATAATAAGAGTTGGTTTTTTGAAAAGTTCAACAAAATTGACAAGCCCTTAGCTACACTACCAAAAAAAAAGAGAGAGAGAGAAGACTCAAGTAAAATCAGAAATGAAAGAGGAGGCATTATATTAATAACTGATGCCACAGAAATTAAAAGGATAAGAGACTACTGTGAATAATTATATGTCAACAATTAGATAACCTAAAGAAATGGATAAATTCCTAGAAACATACAACTTACCAAGACTGAATCATGAAGAAATAGAAAATCTAAACAGACCTACAACTAGCAAGGAGATTGATTCAGTAATCAAAATCCTGCCAACAAAGAAAAGCTCAGGGTGAGATGGCTTCACTAGTGTATTCTGCCAAACATTTGAAGAATTAATGCCAATTCTTCTTAAACTCTTTTAAAAAGTTGAAGAGGATGGAATGCTTCCAAACTCATTCTGTGAGGCCAGCATTACTGCTATACCAAAGCCAGAAAAAAGATACTACAAGCAAAGAAAACTACAGGCCAATATCCCTGATGAATATAGACGCAAAAGTCCTCAACAACATATAAGCAAACTGAATTCAACAGCACATGAAAGGGATCCTATACCATGACCAAGTAGGATTTAATCCTGAGATTCAAAAATGTCTCAACATATGAAAAACATTCAATATGATACCACATTAACAGAATGAAGGATATAAATCACAGAATCATCTCAATAGATGCGGACAAAACATTTGACAAAATTTATCACCCTTTCATGATAAAAACCACTCAACAAACTAGGAATAGAAGAAAATTACCTCATCATACTGATGGCCATATTTGAAAAGTCCACAGGTGACATTATACTCAATAGTGAAAAACTGAAAGCTTTTCCTCTAAGATCTGGAACAAACCAAGGATGCCCACTCTCACCATTTCTATTCTACATAGTACTAGAAGTCCTAGCTAGAGCAATTAGGCAAGAAAATGAAGTAAAAGGCACTCAAATTGGAAAGGAAAAATTTATCTACAGCCACAGATGATATGATCTTATACAGTATACAGAAAACCCTAAAAAATTCCTCAAATTTTTGAATAAAAATTTAACTGCTAGAATAAACAAATTCAGTAACATTACGGGCTACAAAATCAACACTCAAAATTCAGTTGTGTTTCTATGCATTAACAATGAACAATCCAAAAAGGAAATCAAGAAAAAAATCCCATTCATAATAGCATCAAAGAGAATAAAATACTTGGGAATAAACTTAACCAAAGAAGTGAAAGACTTGTACACTAAAAACTACAAAAGTTGCTGAAATAAAGGCAACACAAATAAACGCAAAAGCATCCTGTGTTCATGGGTTGGAAGACTTAATATTGCTAAAATGTCCATACAAAAGAAGGAAATCCTGGCATTTGCCACAACATGGATGAACCTTGAGGGTATTATGCTAAGTGAAACAAACCAGTTACAGAAGGACAAATACTGCATGATTCCACTTATATGAGGCATCTAAAATAGTCAAACTCATGGAGGCAGAGAGTAGGATGGTTGTTGCCAGGGGCTGGAGGGAGGGGAAATAGGGAGTTTCTGTTCAATGAGTATAGAGTTTCAGTCATGCAAGATGAAAGAGTTCTAGAAATCTCTGTACAACATTGAGATTATATTTAACAATACTGTACTGCACACTTAAACATCTGTTAAGAAGGCAAATTTCATTTTATTCAACAATAATGGAAAAAAGGGGTCAACTCTTCTAGGAATGCAGAATATCACAGGTGAGACAACAGGGCTTCCGATGCTTTTATTTGTCTACTTTGATAATAAAGTGTCTTATGTCTGTTGTCACTGAAATAGTATTTTTTGGAAAGCAGCCTCTTCAGAGCCTTCTACACCTGTCTTTGCCCATCAGGATTCTGCAGTTAGCTTGACAACATAAGGAGTTCAATGTCAGATTTACTATGGAAAGACTATTTACCGTGGCACCAGGAACCCAAAAACACTGGATACAGTCAGCTTCTTATGACACTTTCTAGAAGAAAAGGTCACAGCTTGGACAGGCTGCCTGCTGGAAGCATGGTCAGTACACACAGAATGCCCTGAACTCTGAAATGGAAGTACCCATATCTGTGTGACCAGAGCTGAACAGTTCTGAAGCTCTTTTTCTAAAGTCTCAAATTCCCAGAAGAACCTCATACTTCCTGCCTCACCTGTGGTTCTGACCTCAGGCTAAAAGTGAAAACATTCTGCCTGTTTCCTCATAAACATTTCCCCAAAGTAGATAAAAAAGTTGCCTCTTTATCAGTACTTGCTCACTTGTATCTGTCTTTTTCTCTCTCTCTCTCTCCCCCTCTTCCCTGTCATCAGCTGAGTCCCAATCCAGTTTCTTCTACACTTACATTCATGGTTATGGATCTACCAGCTACCCCTAAGAGCCACAGGCTGGAATGAACAGTTTCCCTGCAAATTACCTGTGGAGGGAACGGGAGGTGCCTCCCACTTCCAATGAAGATTTATCAAATACAGTTAGCATGGTGCGGAGCCTGGATCCTGGCTATGCCCAAAAAGTGGTCTGAGGACCAGCAACAAAGGCATCACATGGGAGCTTGCTCAATAGACAGAACCCTAAACCCCACTCCAGACCTACTGAATCAGAATCTGCATTTTAACAATGTACATTAAAATTTCAGAAGCCCTGCTATAAAATCTGAATATATTTTGAGATGAGACTGTGGAAAGGGCTATTTACAGAGTAAATAAATGTTAATTGAATACATTTTTTGAAAGAATGAGTGATTTGCTTTATTTAAAATAAGAGGAATAAATAAATCCAATTACTATATGTATAGGGCCTTAAAACATCAATGAGCTCAATGAACCTTCAGCAGTAAAGCTTAACTATGTATTCTTTTTCTTTGTATTTTAATAAATCTGCTTGCATGAGACAGCTTTAAACTGTATCAGTGACAAGTAGGTGTATTTTTATAACTTAATAAAATATAGCAATAAAAACCCCCCAAAAAGGGGGAAGGGGAGCATAAGTAAACAAAGTGTATGTGTCTAAACACGTGAATCTAGCATGGCATGAAGGGAACGTAAATGTCAGGGCCCTCACCTGCACAGGTCTCTTCCAAGGACCAGGAACTAACTTAGTCAAAACTTTGTTCTCTTTTCCTACAGATAGCCCCAAAAATTATGTAACCTTAAAACTCCAGAAAACATGGAACCATCTCTGATTTAATTAATTATGAAAGCTATTTTTAAGTTTGGCATGTACCTTTTTAAGTCCTTTCAATATGCTAGGAAATACCTAAAATTACACCATTGCCATTCAACCTACAAATGAAAATAAAAATTGAAGGATGACCTAGAAATAATTTCTGCTCATTTGTAAGAAAAACTTTGTAATGACAAGGTTCATATCTTACTCTTCTTTCCATCTTATCATTTATTACAGTTACATTTAACAAATCCATAGTTTATTCACATTTCTCTCTCTTCCCTTCCTCCTTTCCTCCCATTTTAACTTAAAAACCTGAATACTGCTGGGGGAAGGAGGTAAGGTAACTGGAGGAAACATACAAAAAGCCTTCTCAGGATTTTTTGTTTAATTTTGTTTTATTATTTTCTTCAAGTTTTAAACTCATATATACCTTTTTTTTTAAAGAAATACAAAAGATAAAGAAGTAAGAAAAAAAGGTAAATTCTGCTGACATTTTAGTGACTAGTATTTCAAACTATTTATAGATTTTTTAAATGTGGTTTTGAGAGTTTATATGTGAGTGTGTTTATGAGTATCTATAACTGTATGAAAGAGAGATCTAGAAATTGCTATTTTATTCACCAAACTACTCAGACAACTTTTCACATAGAAAAAAGTAATTTTTCATATAAATAAAGGAGCTGCAATGTATTCCATATGTACCGTTATCGGTTTAAATAATCTTCCAGTGTTGGGCACTCAGTTTGTTTCTGATTTTTCATTTCATAAAGCTACAATCGATATCCTTACACAAGCTCCCTTGAGTACTTTTCTCATTTTGTCCTTAGGATAAATTCCTGTAATGGAAATTGTTGGATACAATTTTAAAACACAATACCAGTCTGCCTTCTGAAGAATTTCATCAACTTATAGTACTACCAAAAGACAATATCACTTTTAAAAACTTCTTTGCCAATCTGAGAGACCAAAAAAATCTATTTTTATCTGCTTATTTTTAAAACCTTTTAAAGTACCATGCACATACATAATAATGCACAGATTAATGAATCATCACAAATCAAATGTCCTCCTGTACTACCTGTGACTCCCCTATACTGCTACCCAGGTGGAGATACAGAACATTCCAGCCCCATGGAGGCTCCTACATGTCCCCGCCTGCCACCACTCCCTCCTTCCTCTGGAAAACCAACCCCTATCCTGACATTTGACACCACAGATTGGTTTTGTAAATAACTTCTTTGGCTCAACACTGTACCCATGAGATTCACCCATGCTGCACCTTATATTTGCAGTTGATTCATTGTTGTTGTTGTGTAGTAATCAATTATATGAATATACCACAGTTAGTTTGCCCTTCTCTTGTTGATGGGCATTGTGCCACTAAATGTGTTTTATATGTTTGGGTGTTGCTGTTTTGGTCATACAAAAACCTTAAACTTTTACATGGTTAAACTCATCAATCTTTTCCCTTTATGATTACATTATTAGTGCCATGCTTTAAAAGGCTCTTCCTGACCCAAGATTATGGCATATTTACCTATATTTTCTTCTAATATGTTCGTTTCCATTTTTTACATTTATATCTTTACTTCATTTGGAACGTATTAGGATGTAAGGAATATGTATCTATGTGCATTTATATGTACATACACACATGTATGTGTACTTACATATGTGTAAGTGTGTATATGTATAATGTGTATATGTATGCGTACATATTTGAGTCTATCTCTGAACATTCTATTCTTTTTTTTAAACATGTAACATATTCTTTAATTGATAATACAAGCAGAAGGTAAAAAATTCAAGAGGAACAACAGGGTGTATAAAGATAACAAGTAAGGGTTTTCCTGTACCTCTCACCAGATACACAGCTGCTCTCCTTAGACTCAATCATGGTTTCAAGTCACTTGTCCACCAGCCCATACGAAAATGTATTCATACACTCTTGTTTTTAATATTAACCTGACTTTATATAACATACCATAACACAGTTCTAGAGTGTGCATTTTCATATAAATCAATACATTTGTATTATCTCATTCTTTGTAATGTCTGTACGGGATTTTATCATATGAATTTAGTTAAAACCAGTACCCTCTGATGGGCTAAAACATTGTAATCTTTTGCTACTGCACCAAATACTGAAGTGAATATGCACACAGATACATAATTTTGTACATGTGTGAGTACAAGATAATTTGTAAGATAAATTCTAAGAAGTACGACTCAAGATCAAAGTGTATGTATATTTTTTAGTTAAACTTTTTATTTTGAAATAATTGTAGCTTCACATGCAGTTGTAAGAAACAGCACAGAGCCAGACACTGTAACTTTTTACACAGTTTCCTCAGTGGTATCATCTTGCAAAACTACAGTACAATATCACAACCAGGATGTTGACACGGATACAGTTAAGACAGAGTATTTCCATCACCTCAAGAATCCCTCATTTTGTCCTTTTATAGCCACAACCACTTACCTCTTTTCTCACCCACTTCTTAGCCTATGGTAACTACTAGTCTGTTCTCCATTTCTGTAATCTCATCATTTCAAGAATGTTATATAAATAGAGTCATACAGCATGGAAGTCCAGGTAATTCACGTTTTTCACTCAGCATAATATTCTGTGGAGTCGCCAAGATTGCTGCGTATATCCTTTTATTGTTGAGTACTATTCTGTGATATGTATAATCACAGTTTGTTTAACCATTTGCCCACTGAAAGACATCTGGGTTATTTCCAATTTTTGGCTATTACAAATAAAGCTGCTATAAACATTTGTGTACAGATTTTGTGTGGACATAAGTATTCAATTCTCTGAGATAAATGCTCAGGAATGCAATTGCTGGGCTTTATGATAGTTGCATGTTTAGTTTTTTAAGAAACTGTCAAATTGTTTTATAGGGTGGCTGTACCATTTTACATCCCCACAAGCAATGCATAAATGATACAGTTTTCTTTATCTTGCTAGAATTTGATGCTGTCATTGGTTTTTATTTTAGTCATTCTGATAGGTGTATAGTGATATGTCATTGTGATTTTAACTTGTATTTCCATAATGACTAATGATGTTTAACATCTCTTAATAGGCTTATTGGTCATCTATATATACTCTTCAGGGAAATGTCTTTTCATGTCTTTTTCCTATTTTCTAATTGGATTGTGTTTTACTGTTGACTTTTGAGAGTTCTTTATATATTCTAGGGTACTAGTCCTTTCCCAGATATGTGGTTTGCAAATATTTTCTCTCAGCCTGTAGTTTATATTTTCATCCATTCAACAAGGTCTATTGCAGACCAAAAATTTTTAATTTTAATGAAGTCCAGTTTATCACTTTTTCCTTTTATGGATCATTACTTGGTGTCAAGTCCAAGAACTTGTTTTCTATTTTTAGATCCCAAAGTCTTTTTTCCTATTTTTTCCTAATAGCTTTGTAGTTTTATGCTTTGCAATTAAGTCCATAATCAATTTTCAATTTTTATATAAGACATCATATTGCCTATGGATGTCGAATTGCTCTAGCACCATTTGCTAAGAAGAGCATCTTGCCTTTAGTGAACTGAATTTGCATCTCTGTCAAAAGTCAGTTGTTCATTTTTGTGTGGGTTTTTGTCTGTGTACTCTATTCTCTTCCACTGATATGTTTCTATCCCTCTACCAATACCACAGTCTTGATTACTGTAGCTATATAATAAATCATGAAATCAGGTAGACTAATTTCTTTTACTTCATTCTAATTTTTTTCAAAATTGTTTAAACTATTCCAGTTCTTTTGCCTTTCCATATAAAATTTAGAAAAATTTTGTCAATATGTACAAGAAATCTTCCTGGGATTTTGAAGGGAGTTGCTATCAATACCTACATGTCAGCTTGGAGAGAATCGACATCTTCTATTCCATGAACATGGTATGTCTCCATTTATTCAGATCTTATTTCTTTATCAATATTTTATAGTTTTCAGCATGCAGTTCTTATCCATGTTTTGTTAGATTTACACCTAAATATTTTTGAGCAATTTTAAATGGCATTGTATTTTTAAATTCTAGTGTCAATGTGTTAGTTGCTGGTATATAACAATACAATTGATTTTTGTATGTTCATCTTGTATCCTGCAATGTTGCTGAACTCACTGTAGGATATTTTTAATAGATTCTTTGAGATTTTCTACATACATAATCACGTCATCAGCAAATAAAGACAATTTTATTTCTTCTTTCTCAATCTAATGCCTTTTGTTCCTTTTCTTGCCTTATAGCACTCTGTTGAATAAGAGCAGTAAGAGTAGATATCCTTGCCTTGTTACCAATCTTGAGGAGAAAGCACTCAGTCTTTCACCTTTAACTATGATGTTATTTCTAGGATTTTTTTGTAGATTGTCATACATCAAGTCGAAGAAATCCCCACTATTCCTATTTTTTTCCTGAGAATTATTATCATGAATAGGTGTTGAATTTTGTCAAATGCTTTTTCTACATCAATAGACATGGTCATGTGGCTTCTCTTCTCTAACTTGTTAATATGGCAAATTACATGAATTGATTTTCACATATTAAATCAGTCTTGCATCCACGGAATAAATCTCACTAGGTCATAGTTTATAATTCTTGTATATATTGCTGAATTCTATTTGATAATATTTTGTTAAGGATTTTTACTTCTCTATGAAGGATACTGGAATTTAGTTTTCTTTTTTGTACTGTCTTTGCCTGGTTTTAGTATCGGGACAATACTAACTTCATAAAATGAATTGGGAAGAGTTCCCTCCTTTCCTATTTTCTGGAAGAGACTGTGCAGAATTGGTATTACTTATTCTTTAAATATGTGATAGAATCATTCAGTAAAACCAACTGGACCTGGAGATTTCTTTTTGGAGAGTTTTAAAATTATGAATCTGGTTTTCTTAATAGTTATAGGGCTATTCTAATTATCTACATCATATTGGGTGAGTTGTGGTACTTTGTGTTTTTCAAGGAATTGGCCTATTTCTTCTAAGTTTTCAAAATAATGTGATTAAAGGCGTTCATTATATTACCTTTATTTCCTTTTGATGTCTGCAGAGTCTGTAGTGACATCCACTGTTGCATTTTTGACATTAGGAGTTTGTGTATTCCCTCTTTTGTTCTTTGTCAGTCTTGTTAGTAGTTTGTCAATTTAATTGATCTTTTCAAAGAACCAGCTCTTTGTTTCATTGATTTTTCTCTGCTGTTTTTCTGCTTTCAATTTCACTAATTTCTGCTCTTATCTTTATTTCCTTCTTTCTGCTTGCTTTGAGTTTAATTTGCTATTCTTTTCTTTAGTTTTTTGATGTGGGAACTTAGATTATTGATTTAAAATTTTTCCTCATTTTTAATACATGAATTTAATCCTATAAATTTCCCTCCCAGCACTGCTTTGGCTGCTACCTACAAATTTTACGTTTTATTTTCATTTAGTTCAATGTACTATGTCCCTGATACTTTGATCCACAGATTGTTAGAAATATGTTTAGTTTCAAAGTGTTAGGATACTGTCCTCTTTTCTTTCTGTTATTGATTTCTAGTTTGATTTGTTGGGATCAGAGAACATACTCTATATGGTTTCAATTATTTAAAAATTTTTGTTTATAACTCAGGCTATGGTCTTTCTTGGTATATGTTCCATGGGCACTTGAAAAAAAATGTATATTCTGTGGTTGTTTGGTGGAATGCTTGATAAATGTAAATTATAATAGATCCATTAGTTTTGTGAATTCTTCTATATCCTTACTGATTTTCTGTGTAGTTGTCCTATCATTTGTTGAGAAAGGGGTAAAGCCTCCACCTATAGGTGTAGATTTGCCTATTTCTTTTTTTGGTTCTGTTTTCACTTCACATATTTTGCAGCTCTGTTGTTTGGTGCATTCACATGTAAGATTGCTATGTTTTCTTGATGGATTGACCATTTTATCATTATATAATATCCATCTCTGATTCTGGCAATTCTCCTTGCTCTAAAGTCTACTTTATCTGATATTAATATAGCCACCCTTGAATTCCTTTGATTAAGGTTTGCATATTTTTCTGTTCTTTTGCTTTCAATGTGCCTATTTGTTATATTTAAAGTTTCTTATAGACAGCATATAGTTGGTTCATGACAAGCTCTTTTACTTGATGTTTGTAGACTATATGCATTTAATGTAATTATTGATATGTTAGGGCTTACATCTGCCATCTTATTTTTAATTTTGTTCTCTCTGCTTTTCATTTCTTGGTTTTCTTTTTCATGTGTTTAAAGTGGATTAGATAAACATTTTAGAATTCCATTTTGATTTACCTTCAGTATTTTTCAAAGAATTTCTTTGTATAATTGTTTTTTTGACAAAGGGTGTCACCTTGTTGTCCAGGGTGGCAATCTTCTGCCTTAGCCTTGCAAGTAGTATACAAATAAAAAGCCAGGTGTGGTGGCCAGGCATCACCACTACATCTGGCATGAATTTTTAGTGGTTACTCTGGGTACTGCATATATATGTGCATAACTTAGTCTATTAGTATCATCATTTTATCAGTTCAAGTATAGAAACCCTACCTACTTTTATGTCTCTTTGCCCTCCTCATTTAAAATATAATTGTCTTAAATATTTCCTCTACATTCGTTGACAACCTACAGCAGAGAGTGTTACAATTTACACTTCAACCACCAAATATATTTATAAAACTCAAAAGAAGAAGAAAAGCCAGAAAAAAAAAGAAGAAGAAGAAGAAGAAGAAAAGCCTAATGTTTACCCATGTTTACACATGCTTTTGCTTATTATGTTTTTTCTTTTACCCTAATTTCCCAAAGTCCTGTCTTTCACTGTTTCCTTCCTGTTCTGAGAACTTCCTCAAGTCACTTTTTTTTTTTTTTTTTTTTTAGGGCAGGTCTGCTGGTGACAAATTCATTAGTTTTCCTTATTCTAAGAATGTACTGATTTCCACTTCATTCCTGAAGGATAATTTCAGGGAGTTTAGCATTATGAGTAGATAGTTCTTTACTTTCAGCACTTGAGAAATGTTGTGCTGCTTTCTTCTGGGTTCCATTATTTCTCATGAGAAATATGCCATCCTTCTAATTGTTTTGTTTTTCTCATAGGTTAAGTGTCATTTTTCTCTCACTGCTTTCAAGGATTTTTCTTGAAAATAGTTTTCAGAAGTTTAATTATAATGTGTCCTGGTGTGAATTTTTTGTGTGTTTATTCTGTTTGGGGTTTGCTCAGCTTCTTGGATCTGTAGATTTATGTCTTTTGTCAAATTTGAGAAGTCCTCAGCATTATATCTTCAGGTACTTTTTCAGCACTGCCCACTTGTTCCTTCTTTCTGGGACTTCAATGCCATGAATATTAGATCTTTTGTTATAATCCCACAGGTCTATGAGGCTCTGTTCATTGTTTATCATTATTCCATTTTCTTCTCATTGTTCAGATGGGACAGTTTGTATCATTACTTCTTCCAGCTCACCGATTCCTTCCTCTCTCCCTTTTATCATGCTTTTGAGCCCATCCACTGAGCATTTTCAGTTTTTGTATTTTCTGTTCTAAAATTTCTGTTTGGTTCTTCTTTATATTTTATATTTCCTTGCTGAGCCTTCCTATTTCTTTGCTGAGCTTTCTATGTTTTCATTTGTTTCAAGTGTGTGATTGTTGAAGAATTTTTATCATGGCTGCTTTAAAATCCTTGTCAGATAATTCTGACAGTCATCTCAACATTGGCAGCTATTGTTGCTTTTCATACAATTTGAGATCTTCCTGGTTCTTTATATAAGAATGAGTTTCAAATGAAACCTGAACATTTTTACATTATGCTCTGAAACTTTGGATCTTATTTAAACTCTCTGTTCTAACTGGCTTTTTCTGATCCTGTTCCAACAGGGGAAGGGAGGATACCACCTCATTACTGCCAGATGGAGATAGAAGTCCAGGTTCCCCACTTGGCCTCCACTGCCACCCAAGTGGGAGTTCCTTGTTATTACTGGGCTTGGTTGGTGTTTCTGGCTCCCCATGCAGTCTCCTAAGACACTGAGCTGAGGGTGGCCTCATTACTACTGGGCAATGAGGAAAGTCCTGAGTCTCCACTAGGCCTTCTCTAACACAACCCCAGCAGGGAGGGGAAGGGACACAAAATTTTTGCTGTGTGAATGTAGCAGTCTACACTCCCCATTGATACTGCAGCATAAAGGGGGAGAGGGAACAACTGGTTACCAGCCAGCAGGAATGAAAGTCCAGGCTCCCTACATGTCTCTGATACCATCCCAACAGGAGAATTGTTATGGCCTCTGGAAAGTGAAAGGAAGTCTAGACTCCTTGCTTAAGCTTCCCTGGCTTGGGTAAGGGTAGGGCCACAATTTTTTCTGTGGTTTCATGGAGTAGAGAGATTAGCATCTATAAGTTTTATGTCTTGCTTTGTTGTCCCTTTCTTACTTTTCTGGCTAGACAGAGTAAGTTTGGGGGCTTTTTTGTCTGTACTCATTGGCATTCCCAGGTTGCTGGTTTCTTAAGTATCAAGTCTTGGATACATGAGACAAAAAGAAAATGTAGGGAACTCATCCCCAGGTCATTCCTCTGGTTCCGAAGTCTCTAACCAGTCTACCTCCTTCTCTCCACCTTTCAGACTCTTCCTGTATTTCTTCTATATCTAATGCCCATGGGTTTTAGTTGTACTTAGTAGGAGGAATAGGGAAAGTACATTTAGTCCAATAATCTGAAAGTAGAAGTCTGCCTTTTTAATTTAGACAGCTATTACCTAATTGCCTTCTGTAGATGTACCAATTTACATTTACATTTCAGTTGAACCATTTACATTTCTGCAGAGTTGACATTGCTTTATGACATTGGTTTTCATCACAAAAATTGTTCTTTGCCATCTGTTTTTGCCCTCACACCTAATTTGTCCTGGTCATAAGGGTTCCACATTTGCCATTTTAGAGTCAAATTAAGAATTTTTAAGGGAAATTCTTCCCTATAGGGTAGAAAAGAAGTAACGATGTTCAGAAGTGAGCTTCCTGTAGATGTCCTCCTTCTTTCCCTTGCCTCCCACCCAGCTCCTGTTCATCTAATTTGAAGGTTATTAGTAAAAATCTCCTAAGTCTTCTCCACTTACAGAAATGAACACTACACAGAGTCCTGACAAGGGGAATTTTATTCCAATTCCTGGTGTCTTCTTTTAATTTATTCTAAATCAGACTATACTCAACAAAACTCACTTGAAGTTTGTGGTATTTTACTGGGACTATTCCCTAGTCTCACTATTTCCCTCACCATGTTTACTTCTTTTTGTTGGTTTTCGTCAGTATTTTGGAGAGTGTTTACATTTGGCTATGTGTGTGTAGGAGGGTGAACTGCCATCATTCAAAGAAGCCTCATGTGGACACCTTTTACAAGTAGCTTTTTTTCAGAGGCAGAGATAAGCCAATATATGTGAGAAAACTAAGGATGGGCAACAGCAATTCTGCCAGATGAGTATCCACTTTCACTTGTTTCAGCCCTCATACTCAGTAATACAACTTTATTTTCCAGACTTGTTTGTCTGGTAGTTCTTAAATGTTATTTTCAACACTGGTGTGAACAAAGCATTCCAAGAACAAGAGGGGAATAAAATTAGGAAGCCCTACCATTTAAAATAGCAATACAATTAAAACACCCTCCCTCAGGTAAAGCTTATTGCCATTAATACACAGTCCTCATGAGGGTTTTTCTTTGTTTTAATTCAAAAGCTGAAGCTCCTACTTTTCTCTACAAGGAACATATACACATGAAGTAAAAGGATTACCTCCTCGTAGAACTCAACAGAGGGGGTGTGTATAGATATATAAAAACTTCTGATAAAATATTTATTCATAGATATTTTAGAGAAAAAAGAAAACATAAAAATGTAACTCCACTTAATACCATCTAGCTATAAACTACTGGACATATTTTTGGAATGTTTTGCTCTGGTCTCTTCTATATTTTCCTATATTTTTTTCTTTTTATGAAATGGGCTCATACCATAAATACAATTTTGAACCCTACTTTATTCACTTCACATAATAATGTGTTTTCCCATTTGGTTAAGTGGTCTTTAAAATCACGAGTCTTTAATGGCTGCAATAATAATATTCTACCTTATGAAAGTGCCATAATTTATTTAAATATTCTTCTATTTGAGGATATTTAAATTTTTACATTCCTACCATTTTTATTATAATAACACTGCAATGCTGTGTTATGCTTTTACATAAATCTTTGACTTTATTTTTCCTCAGGGTAGACTGCTAGAATTTGGATTACTGAATTGCAGTACTAGGCTCCCTCCCAGAGCAGGGAACACTGTTGTGGGTCAGGGCCAAATTCACTCTTGGCCACAGCACTGAGAAAAGATTGCAGATTCTGCATCCCTTTGGCAAGACACTGTTGGGGTTCTCTTTAGAGTGCTTAGTTCCTGTGCAGTGGTGTGGCCAGGCAAGCCTAGAGCTCTTCCAGCTTGCACAAAGATGTATTTGCCTCTCCTGCTCCTTAGAAAGGCTGCTGGGAACCAGGGAAACTGAGTCGTGTGTGTTTACTTCCTCTGGTTTGTACTCTGCCTATTCTCACCACTAGCATAGTGAGGACCAAAATGAGAGTGTGAGTCAGTAGATAGGTGAGAAACATTTTTTGTAGGAAGCCCTGCTGCTACTTTAATTCAGGACAAATAAAATAGTTCCCATGCTATAAAAAATAGTATCTTTAAAACAAAACTGGGAACACTATATCTATCTGTAAGTAACCTTTTATGATTTTTTCTTTCTTTCTTTCGTTTTTTTTTTTTGGCTAAAATTTTAGGCCCTATGTAGTTTCACCATACTATCTGATTGCGATGCTTCACCTCTGATCACATGTTGCTGTCAATAAGGCACTTTTGAAGCTGTTTTTTTCTTTTTCTTAATAAATCTTGTAAGTTATTTAATTGTAAAAATGTGGCTTATCATAACATTATATTCTTTAAAACAAGAATGCTTTCCATTGCCACCAAGACAAACAGCAGTAACTTTATACAAAAGAAGCGCTCATCTGTCAACCTACTTTGGAACACCAAATTTCCATCAGCTCTTTGCTCTTCCTGGAGTAGCCTTAGCAGGAAAGGATTTATATTTTATTTATTCATGTCCTTTGTTCAATTTTCTATTGAGATGTTACGGTGTTTTCTTCTGGAATTGAGAATGCCATTTGAGTACTAATGATATTAACTCTATGTGTGTCACATTGTCGCAAATATTTTTTCCCAGTTTTCATTGCTACCTGATTTTATATATGGTGGATTTCTTATTTATCATTCAGAAATATTTAAATGTAGTACATAAAAATATTTTACTTTAGCATCTGTTTCTCTATTTTCTCAATTAGGACACTGTCCCAACCCCAAAATTTTTTATATATATATATATAAAATTTTTTATTAATTATATTTTCTTCTAGTTTTATTATAAACAATATTTTTTATTTTAATTTAGTCTTATTATAATTTTAAACAGTGATCAAATATCATTTTCAAAAAGTCATTTGATTCTTCATTGATTTTGATATCACTTTCATCACAAAGTAAATTACTTCATATACTAGGTTTTCTATAACTCTTCTAGTTGTACCCTTGTATTGTCTGCTGATTCTTAGACTGTTTACTAGAGGTGTATCATATATTTAATATCTTGTAAAACAATTCTTCTATACTATCATTTACTTTTTCTTTTCCTCAAAATTTTAAGTAGTTCACCCATTTCTTCTTCTAAATGAACTTTAGATTCAATAATTCAAGTTTCAAAATTTCTAAATAAACTTCAGAATAATTTGATTTTAAACATTAGATTTAAATTTTATAATTATTTAAAATAATGTTTATAAGCAGTAAATATGTAAAAAGGCATTCACCCTCACTAGTAATCATGGAATTGCAAGTTATTTGCCATCTAACAAGTATGTAAAAAATTTTAAAGCTTGGCAATGTCCAGTGTTGGTAATAAATATGAGTGACATGGGCATTTTTATAGGCCATTGGTAAGAAAGGAAATTGATACAGTTATTTTAAAGGAAATTTTTCAGTATCTATCAAAATGCAAAATGTGACTACCATTTGATCAACAATTCCCCTTCTAGGAATCTATCCCATAGACATTCTTACACATGTACACAAAGATATAAGGTAGTTCACTGCAGCACTGTTTGTAATAATCTCTTATTGGAATCTACATAAAAGTCTACCTGTAGGGGAATGATAAAGTAAATTATGAAGTATCCATATAAGGAATTCTATATAGCTATCAAAAAGAATGAAGTAGATATATGTGTAATAATATGCAAAAAATCTCTTAAGATATATTATTAAATAAAAAGTTTCAAAACAATATGACCAACACTGTATCCATGCACCCAGTGCTAGATGAGCTCTTCCTGCCTCCACTTACAGACTTTGATGGTGTGTTGTGCAGGACAGAAAGCTCTACCACCTAGGATGGATTTTATTCTTCTCCTCCAGCACCACCTACTAAATAAGGACAGTAAATTTCTGGGAGTTGCAGTCTATGAAGATATAAAAAACAGTTCCTACAAAGAGGAAGATCTGCTATGGTATTCTGAACATGTCAAAAGCACCAGCCACAGGAGATGATTGCCCAGGCTTTCTGAGGGGTATGGAAATCCAATGTTGGCCAATGATATTTATTCTCAACTCAGCTCCATCAGCCTTGTAATCAATAGAAATTCCTCTAGAAATCCTGCAAATGGCTATCAGTCATATTTTCCACCAGTATAATATTTTTATCTTTGTGTGTCACCACTAGAATTTAAGTGGAAAGTTGGGAGAGGCTACATCAGGGTCTATCATCCAGATGACACTATAAACATATTATTTTGTAATTAAAAGTAAAGTCCCAAATGTAAAATAACAATGCTAATGGGCAAAAGAGGCCATAAACAAAAAAGGTATATGTGGGCACACACAACTCTTAGGAGCACTTTTCTACACCATGGTGGGTATATCTTTTGCTTACTAACCAAGCACGGTGGCTCTCCAGGGTATTAATTTCCCCCAAGGACCAAGAACCCGTTTGCTGTGTATATGTGCAGAGAACATGGAAACGTTTCTATGGCAGCTGCTCTGAAGAGCAGAAGCAAAGGGAGAGAAAGGAATGAAGGGGAAAATCAAGGAATATAGAACGGCTGAAATCTGGGTAGAAGTAAAGGTAAACAGTAAGGGATAAATAGGGGATTAATGCCTGTGAAGTAATGAAAGAGGATAGACTCCAAAAAGGGGTATAAGAGAAAAGTATAAACAATCTGTGGGAAATGGAAGCTCCGCTGGAAAAGACATTCAGCTTAGTTTTGTTCAGACTTAAAACCGGGATTTAGTGCCACCAGAAAATAGTAGGTAAGCATGAAAGCTTAGGCCATTTATCACAGTTATCATTTCTACTGATAAGCATTCCTTTGTTTGAACAAATGCCCATTATAAAAAACAAAGCCACAACTGTATTAACAACTCCGCATCTAGCAATGTTCCCTGTAAAGAAACGTAGGAAAAAATATAATAAAGAATATATCATTTTTTCGCCTTTTGATAGAGATAAACGTGCTAGAAGAATATCTCTCACTCTTTATGTTAAGTGTAGAAATATATGTTCAGTTCGTACATTTCCTGTAATTTTCATGTGAGAAGTGAGAAATGTTTAAAACTGCCCAGTATCAGTAAAATATGATGTATATCAGGATTTTGTTGGCTCTTGTCAGCTACTCATAGCAAGATAAGGCAGCAAAGGAGGGGCCATAACTTTCATTAATCTTACAGTTAGAGCTAGTATGTGTAAGTGGGTGTGTGAGAGTGTGTGTATGTGTGCGCACATACGTGCACGCACGTGCTGCAGTGGGAAAAGCATAATACTCACTCTGACCTCAATTCAGGGACAAAAGAAAACTAAAGAGTTTCAGGAAGCAGGGCAACGTGCAGAAAGTGAACCAGCAGTCCTCAGAAGCCCTCCGGCAGTGGTCAGCACACAGCTGTATATAATGGAGAAGCAGCAGGGCCCTCTCCTGCAACTGGACTTCTGGGGTAACCCTGCCCAGCACAGCTAGGTAGGGCCTCATTCCTAGAGTGCAGACCAAATGACTGAATGAAAAGAAAGTTCTGACCTACGCCACCTCAGGCTGCCTGAGGCTTGGGAATTCAGGCACAAAGGTTTTGCTGCTACTAAGAGGCACCAAATGGCAGAGCTGACAATGGGTCATGAGTGCAGGGTACCACACCCAGGATCATGCAAATAACAGTGACACAGCAAACACCATCGAAGAGTCTCCTACTAGCAGTAGTAGCACAACATCACACCCAGTTTCAAGGGATAGAATCTTCTCAAAGGTAAAGTTGTCTCATTTAAAGTCTGTGGTTAATCATTGTTTCATCGAATCACGGGAATGTTAGGTAGGGACCAGGAGGAAAGGGAAACAGGTACAGAGGCAAGGCAAGGGAGATTCAGTAGAGATACTGATGCCAGCCAATTAGAGGAGGGTAAGAAAACCACAAACCAAAGAGATGGCCCAACCGCAGGAACAAACACCTTGGGGAGTGCACACAGATGAGCTGGCAGCCACCTTAGGTGAACTATCCTCATTAACCACCCACCAGCACCATGACAGTTTACAAATGTCATGGCAACCCCTAGAAGTTACCCTATAAGGACAAGTTAAGGGATGGTCCCTGGTTCCAGGAAATCTCCACCCCTCTTCCCAAATCAGAGTGAATATGCCGCCCACCATTTAGCACACTGTAAGATGTAGACATAAAAGTAGAAATGTGTTCAAAACCCAGGGTCTTCTCCACTCGCAAAGACAGACCTGTTCCCATGCCTCCGGCACATACTGTGCTTTAATAAATCTTGCTGTTTGGCTTGCTTATTTCTGTTTGGCTTGCTCATTCATTCCCTTGCCTTGGTACCAGTAACCATTCTTTGGTACTGGGAACCAAGAACCAGGGAACACGACAAGAACCCAAACCTGACAGGAAGATGATTCAGGAAGAGCCTGCAGACCATCTAGTGCCTGCCCAGGCTCCAGCATAACCTGCCATTTGACTCTGAGCATCATTGCTTGACCTTCCAGGGCCTCAATTTTCTCATCCCAATAGTCTCCATGGCCCTCTCTGAAAACTCTTAAGCTCGTGAACTTTTGTTATGAAGCTCTTATTACAAATATTCTCCTAGTAAAATTATTTTGACACTCTCAAGTATTCAACAAATCAAAAGGAAATAATCACACTCCAAAACAGATGTCCAGAACATTCCAGCTGGCTTCACAGAAATCCTTTGAAAAGTAGACATGGCAACAGCATACCAAAGTCTTGGGTGTCAGAGATCCAAGAAGGCAAGTCAGGAAGGAACAGTGCTAAGGGGAGGAGGGAGGTCAGTCACTGAAGGAATGCTGGGACACATAAAACAATGACTAGGAAGGAAGGTGCAGCTTGGAAAATCAACTAAGGAAAAGGGAGGAAGAGAGGGAGGAAGGGTGGGCAAGCACACATTCCATGGTACATGGTGCAATGGGGAAAACAGGACCATGAGTGAAAGTTTTGGACCATAAGTCCTGCCATAGCTCAATTTGCAACTTTGATCAAGTTACAATTTTTTGAGCTTTGGGTTCCTATCTGTAAAATGAAGAGTTGGGATTGTTGAAATGACAGTTAAGGATAAATGGACTTTGCACATAATTAGGCGAATGAAGCACAGCCACATACTACATGGACCTAATTTTACGGAGAAACGTATACCCTTTCTAATGGGACTGTTTGGGGGTCCTGCTACGTAAAGCCCAGTGTGTTCACTTCAGAGCTCCTCTGCTTTCAAGGAATTCCAACCCTGACACGATGCTACATACTTAGATTTTTTTGGAATCAACTTACCAAGAGCTCAAAATATTCCACGGAAGTCTTTGAAATGAACAAAGCAGGTTAAATCTTATGTCTTGTTCAACTGATAAACCACCATTTAAACAGAACAGGTTATTTGCCCAGATAATACAGAAAGTTAAGGAGGACACTCAGAAATACTGGTCCCTAAAGGAAGGGGGAAAAAGTCCATAGCATGTCCATGAGCCTTTGTCCCCTGAAGGTCTGCAACCCACAAACCTTCAGAGGCGGCCAGCCCTGCTTATGGCCCTTCCTATTCACAGACATTGATATAGCAAGAGGCAAATTCAGAGCATGTGTACATTAGATTTCTCTGACCTCAGCGGGCATTTGCCACATTCGAATTCAAGACCCTTAAGAACAGCACTCTAAAAAATGCTCACTGATTGTCTCTGCTTTATCTATGGAAATTTTCAAACCACTTTTTCATCTACTATCTCTCCCCTCTTAATAACAGCCGCCCCCCTCAAATTTACAGTATAATAAATCTCTAATGGCTCCTTCACAAATAATCTGAAAATGACAGGCACGTTTCACCTTTGTCCTGCCAGGATTTCACAAGGTTGAGAACATGGGTTTAGTTTGAAATCCATCATTACAAAACCATCCGCGTCTGGCAAATGTAAAGACCCCAATCACAATTTTATGCTGAGAGTCATTAGAGAAAACCAAAGCCAGAGCAGGGAAAAGGGTCAGAGAGCAGCTCTAACTTACAAAAGCGTGGCCCACTTTGTTCAACTCACAAAATGATGGCCTGCTTTGTTCAGCTTGTCCTCTAAGGAGGACATACGGACTAGAAATCTTTTATTGCTGCAGCTTCATTCTACAAAATGAAACTACATTTACTCATCTTTCTGGATGGCCAAGAAATAATGATATATCTTGTAAATATACATTGGTTACTTCGGGGGGGGGTAGGAATTAATTTCAAATCTATCACATAGTTTCAAGCTATTTCCCATGAGATTTCATACCAGGCCACAGCACTGCAAGCCATAATTTCCATATTTATTGAAAACAGCATCTCAGCCAAAGTGGTGCATTGTGTCCTCACAGTGAGACCTTGCCCAAGGAAATAGAATTAACTCACGCTATCATAAGTGTCTAGGGTCTTTTTCAGAAAACTGTAATATTTGACCCCCTAATTCAGAGAAAGTATCCTTAAATGCATTGAGCTTTAGCAAAGACTATAATTTAAAGAACTGGTTTCTAACCTAATAAACTTGCTTGCCAACTAAACCAAAAAGTTTAAATCTGTGCAATACATAGTAAGGGATAATAGAACCAAATGGCTGTTATTTTTTTAATCAATGTGACTCCCTGTAGCTTTACTGGGTCTTTATTTATTTATGATTATGTATTTTATTCTCCAAGGTTGCTTCACAATCTGTTTATATAAACCGTGTGTGTGTGTGTGTTTATATGTGTGAGTTCATGTGGGTGGGGGCACAGACTCATCTAACTTCAGACTGTTATGAAATAACTGATGATAAAAGATGCTATCCATGTGTAATATATATAAATATTGAGTTTTAAAACCACTCTTTAAGGACAGCATTATGTAATTAATTCATTGTGGCTTCAGGCTCAGATTAAAACTTTCCACAAATCTGAATATTTTGTTTCAGTTTTCCTTTGTTCTAGGAGTATTAATACCTTTTTGCGAACTATAGACAGCACAGAATTGACATGTACGTTCATCAGAAAAAAAATGTGACGTATACAAACTTTTTCACTAAAAGAAAAAGTGTGGAAAATTAAGTAAAATTAACTAATGAGAACAAACTATTGTACATAACTGATAAGGACCCAAAATTTTCTTAAGAAGTTTTGTACTTAAGATACATTGACATAAGTCTAAGATCATCTGTACCTGATTCAATTCATATTTATTAACTGAAATGAATTGACAATAAAAGGCATTGACTGCAGTCTGAGTTGGGGGCAAGCACTTAATCTGTAGGGTTGACAATCAACCTCCCCTAACACATCCTATGGTGTCACTGGATAGACCATGAGTCTGACCCAGCACAGTTTTTATGTTTTAAAAAACAGACTTCACAACTGTAAGTGATTTATCTAGAATTTTTTCAATGTTGTTTTAAATAAATAAAAATCTTCATCTATTGTTATTCTTGATATTGTTATATAAAAATACATATTCTGGCCAACTTATAAAATTAATCTCAAAATATTTTCCCAATACTATTACGTTAAAATTAGATTATATACCCTCAAAAAAAGAGCATTTGTTTTTAATCTCTGAGTGGTTAAAACCATGTAATAAGTTTATGCCCTATTTAAAAATGTCATCTTTCTAAGGAAAAAAATTAAATTTCAGGTTGATCATAATCATGTCTACTACCATTGCTCCTCAATTCCAGGATGCATGTTTTTTTCACATTTGAACATTTTTGAAAATAAGATATATCTCAAAGTAGTATCTATATTAAATGTGGTTATGTTTTTTTTTCTTCTAAAACACTGTTAATGCATCCAGCAATCCATGGTGGAACAGACATGAGAAAATATGTTATTTTCTACATGCCTACTGCTTACCATATTCTTCTAGATGCTTGATACACAGAAACCTGTGACAAGCAGGCTCAGAACAACAGGCTGATTCCTCAGGAGACAATTTTTTTTAGAGTGCTAAAATGTTACTTGAGTAATATGCACCAATCAATTCAAATTTCATTATGTAATTCTTCATAACTAGTACTCTCAATTGGAAAAAGTCTGTTCCCTCCTCCCGCACCCATCTACACGAAGAACACCTGTCCAGCATCATCTGTCTATCTCATTTGAATAATTCACCTACCGATACTGCCTGCTAAAATTGTAAAATCAAATAAGCATGGCTGGTGCTCGTTGAGTAAAGAAAGTGAGAAATTTTATTATTTAAATCTTTTAATATCCCTCCCAATTACTGCTTGATTTTGAAAACACACACAAATAACCTACAGCAAAATCAACAATAAGTAAAACACAGAAAAACCTTTCACTATTTTTTCCCCAGACCATTGATCCTGCCTTGGCCAAAGAAAACAAATAACTTAGTGAATCTGTTCATATATTACATTTTTATTAACTAAAAGGCATTTCCCCTTATTCCCCCATTAAATAAATGTTGAGCAAATATTTATAGATTTGGAAAGGGCGTCAAAGTACGTCTGACCAAGACACCCCACATACCTTGGACCAGCCCTCAGCAAAGCCAGAACCCAAACCTCAGGCCTTTCTGTTTCCAAATCTGGCTTTAAGATGTCAAAAATCCTGGGTTCAGAAAGGTAACTCAAGAAACCACACAGCTAGCAAGAAAAAAGAACTAAATTCAGGCCTCTCTATTCCACACCCAGGGTTTTATCCAAATTTGTTGAGAACCTACTCTGAATAAAGTGCTATCCCAGAGGTGATATACACAGGATAAGACATGATCCTGCCCTCAAGGCCCTTGACTCTCTGTAAGGAATTGTGCGATTTAAATCAATTCTTCTGAAATCAGAGACAAGAAGTAACACAGAGTAACAGAAAATTTTTTAAAAAGTTTCATGTGCCTATAAAGACATTGCAAATTAAAAGAAGCTTTACAGTTTGATAAAGTCGTAAAATATAAATAATCAAGATTAAAATGACCATTGTAAGTCATAATGTTAATATTTAATATTTACTGAACATTGACTACATATCATGCACTTTGTTAGGTGCTTTTCATCATTTAATCCACAACAAGATCATTAGATATTATCATCCTAATTTTACAGAGGAGGAAACAAAAAAGCTTAAAGAGTTACTCAGTAACTTACCCAAATTTACATATGCTAATAATCACTACAAAATTCAGCCTCCAATTTCAAAAGATCCTGCCATTATCCTATAAATAGTTCTTTAAAAAGGAATAACAACTCTCTCACATACAAACATACACACATACAAACACCCAGGCCCAGTTTTATCTGTCTCTCTTTATGGTCTGCTTGCTTTGAATCACTCAAAATTTAATCAATATCAGGAAAGAAAGCTGGGAGCTGGAGGCTGAGAGAAATACTACCCATACCAAGTTGGTCACTGGTGATAAATAAATAAATCAATAAGGTGATGAACAGGAAGAGTTTAAACAAGAAAGTTTCTAACATGTTACACTTTAATTAATTGTGAATTGAAGTAATTGTTGGGAACAAAAGGACAGTATTTTTAGAAAAGTAATTAAATTTAGCTGATGGGTGTCACTAACACTAAGGTCATTTCATCAAAAAGGATTTTCAAAGTAATAGAAGCAGAACTTAGGGCAGAAGCACCCAAGAGATGACTACAACAGAATCAAAGACCAATTTGCCCCCATGTTCAAGGAGAAGAAAGTATAAACCCATTTCTCCAAGATTCTGCTGGCATTAGATTGCTTTACTTAATTAACTACTCATCCACGATACTATCTTAAAAATGCTGACCCTGCAGTTTCCTGCAGCTAACTTGCTGTAGCCTCAACAACTTTATTTATTGGAATATCCATTTTCCTGTCTAATAGAGCCCAGAGTTTAAACTACCTTCACTTGAGCTGATATTCTACTTCCTCATTTATGCTACAGCTGTGTTTGTACCAAAAAGTACAGAATATTTATGTCCATGATCATACAGAGTCCAAGGTAGACAACTAGAAAATGAAGAGGAAAAAACACTAATTTCACTGTCTTTCAAAGTATTAAATAAAATAATTACAATTACATGGGAAAAAATAATACCTATAAAAATTAACTCAAATCATTTTTTATTTATAAAGAAAAACTGTTATCATAAACTGATTTACATGTTTACACATGTTCTGTCTCACCAATGTGCAAGCTTCCCTACCATATTACAAGGTTCTTAAGGACAACAATTAGATTCAGAAACCCCATCTCTTACATGGGATGCCAAGGACTGAGGGCGGGTCCATAGTGTCTGTGTTCCCCACTGTCTACCTCCAGTTATGAATGAACTGAGAAGATATGCTAATGATCAAAATCAGCCTAGTCTCTACAGAGCCAGCACAGCACCCCACCCAACTATGGTAGATGCTTATTTAATACAAGCTGGACTAAACAGAAATAATGTCAGTGTTCTACAATTACCTCCATTAGCAACCAATTGAAACTAGCTTTGATATATCTTCCAAATTGTTTGGTTTGTTTTCTCTCTTTGGAATAGCTACTATTTTAAAAGTTAAGGCATATGGTAATACTTGGCAAGAAGTAAATATTTAACCTAATCTCTACTAAGCGAAGCCCTTTTTATATATTATCTGAAGCCACCCTGGAGATACACACACACACACACACACACACTCCCACACAAATATACATATATAAGCTGGCACTATGATATAGTGCTATTTTCTACATGGTAGCAGCAAATCGAGATTTACACACCAGGAGAAAGCATTTATCTTCTATCATTCCGTCTGCTGAAACACGTGAAGTTTCCCCTCTCTTTCTCTACCTCTTCAGTCATGTCTACCTTTATATTCAAAATATAGTAGCTGTTCATAAAGAGTACAGAATTTCACTAAAGATTCTTCTGCTGATTGTGCTTTCTCATTCCATTCCCATTGCAAAGCTTCTAAGTTGTTTGTCAAATCTAAAATCTCTCTCCCACTTTTCATTGGAGAGATTGATTCAATTGATAAAAATAGAATCCTGAACTGTCATAGCTCTTTTAGTCATCTTAATTAACTGTAATTAGTTTTAAAATATTCAGTTCCTGATTTCCCATAAAGCCGAGGGTATCACACACACGTGAGCCGTCATTATTTCTTAATACCAGCACTTGTAATAGAAAGGTAACCGTCCATTCTTTCCTGTGGTCTATCATCCTTTCAACCTTGATTAGTATGTGTGTGGCTGGTAAATAATTAAATTAATTTTAAAGTGAGTGACATGTTTTGAAATCTGCAAAGTATTTTATTCTGGGAATTTAAGCCAACCTTTGCTTTTCCCTAGATAGCTCTATGTATGCTTACAATTATAAGTTAAAGCAGATTCTTGACTTCCCCCTTAGCATCTAACAATT
The DNA here is from genome assembly GCA_023783475.1 of Daubentonia madagascariensis. Lineage (NCBI taxonomy): Eukaryota > Metazoa > Chordata > Mammalia > Primates > Daubentoniidae > Daubentonia > Daubentonia madagascariensis. The sequence continues at coordinate 7,997,623 of JAKFHU010000316.1, forward strand.
TATGAGCTTTTGATATCCATGGGATGATTTTTAAATGATGATTTTAATTCCCCAATGCACTTAGATAACTAGAAAAATAATAGACAATAAATGAGTACTTTAGAGAAGGAATTTAACTAAGAATTTAAAGCTTCACCCAAGCTGAAAGTAATCAAAAAAACTTTATAATGGTCCTGAACTGACTGTAATATTCCCTTTACATTATTAAAGAATGTATCAGCTTCAAATAACTTATTTCATGTAGACCACACAACTATCCTATTATGCAGTAATCATTATATACAATTTACAGATGAGAAAACTGAGGTTCAGATATTTTAGTTAAAATTGCGGAATTAGGAACTGGAAGAGCTGGCTTTCAATCCAGATCCAGCTGCATTTAAAACCATGTTCACAGTATTGCACCAACCCCAGGTAGAATGTGAGTCTTGAAGTTCTGACATTTATAGTACCTTGTGGGTATTATATCACGTTTAAACCTAAAAAAAAATCCATAGTTCAATTATCCCATGGATTATACAATTTATTTGGGTTCAATTTATCACTGACTACACACTGAGTAGGCAGTGATAGATAGGTCTATAATTTTTAACCACAACTATAAATAAAGACAACATATTTTAAGAATTAATTAATTTAAAAAATCAAATACAAAGAACTTTGTACATCAAATAATTTTCCCATTAAGAATTTGCCTAGAAAATTATCATGGAAATCAAAGGAAAATGTGTGCTTTTCTAAGTAAAAATCTTTACATAAGCTTCAATTGGTATTATCCATTGTCAAAGCACAAAATTTATACTTTCCTTTACTTCTATAACCAAAATTGATCAAAGAGACAACCATATGTGCTTTGTACATTTCATGTAAACAAACTTGCATTAAAATATCATTTAATTACCAATTCATTGGATGTTCTGAACTCCATGAAAATTGAGTATTTAAGCAACAGATCTGACTGAATCCCTGTTCCAAATTATTAAGTAGAACTCACTAAGTGAAGAGAATTAGAAATTTTCCTTCTCAAACAGAATTCAGATTATACCAATTCACTGGTAAAATACTATATAAAGATAAACACCTCTTATGGTTATTATTAGAAATTTAGCAAATTATGAATTAGTTTCTACTAGGAGACAATTCTCCATCCTGAAACACCTTTTGTCTCAGACTACCTTTTCAAGGATGTTTGTAAAGCAAACAGCCTAGGAGGATAAAGGATAAAGATGTGTCCAGGACAAAAGACAGGTTTGTTTTCTGGACAGGATAATAAATGCCTTCCTCCAGGGCCAAGGTTGGGCAAGTTTGCCAGGAGCCATTTATAAGATTGGTGATTTCCTAGACTCTGTGTTCCTCAGCTTTGACACAGACACACCATGTGTGAAGCTTCCCCCAGGCCCACTCTGCATTACCCCCAAGGGAGTTGGGGACAAGGGAAACCAAGATGAGAGCGTGAAGCCCAGGCTGCCTGCTGCTCCAAGAGCAATAGCATCCTTAGTGTCTGACCCAGGAGTTTTGCATCTTCTGCTAGCATGCATGAAACTGGCAGGCTAACTAGTTAGCTTACAAGCAGGGTAAAGGCTTTCAGACCCTTCTGCACTCTTGAGAGTTGCATATGACCTATTCAGTAAGTGTCTGCAGATGTTAGCTAGCTCCAAGGTAAGTTTTTACTCCTCCCTCTGAAGCCTAAAACTCACAGCTGTCATTTGCACTCATACAATTAGGGCAAAACCCACTAAAGAATACCATCTTCGTACATGAAGTTCTTGGGATTGCCTGGCCACCTTACAGCTACTAAAATGAGGAATGTGGAGGCAGGTGGAGGAGGCTTCCCTTCTGACAACTGTCCTTGGGTTATCAGAGCCCTTGTCTGTACCCTGAGGACGAGCTACCCTTCTTGTGCCCTGAGCTATTACACACTGTCACTGGCCAACACGTGCATCCCTGCTGTCAACCAGCCTCCCACACAGAGGCTATGGGAAGAAGAGTGCACACCTCTACCACGCTCTCCAGTTTGCCGCAGGGTGACACAAGGCAAATAGATTCTCAGGGCGCCAACACTTTCCCTTCCTCACCTCCTCATTCAGACGCATGGATAGTAATAGCCAGCATTTACAGAACACTTCCCCATAATCACTGATGATCCTTCTCCCACACTGCAGATGTAGACGAACAGAATTTGTATTCTTTCTTCACAGAGGCTCAGTGAATTGAAATGGCTTGATCCAGGCTCAGATCTGGTAACCAATGAAGCAGACACATAACACGGGGCTTCTGACCATTCTATTCTCTCTACTTCCCAAAACCCAAAAGTCCAACGGATGGTTTAGCAAGTTGCACAGTACATAACGTGTTCTTCCTCAGCACTACTCTGGTCACTCTCTAAAGGGACCCACAGGAGGCAGAGGATCACAGTGGTTAGGGAGCAGGGTCAAGGACAGACTGCCTGGGATGTATGAATCCTGGCTCAGTCCCTCATCAGTTGTGTGATCTCAGGCAACATATTTAACCTCTGTGTGCCTTAGTTTCATCCTCATCTGTAAAATGGGGATAATAATAGCACAGCTATTATATGATTATGTAAAGATTGCAAAAATTAAATAAATTACTCCAATAGGCCTGTACTCAATCAGTCACTATCTTCGTTACCACTACAGCTGCTGTGAGTCTCTTTTGGACACTCTGATCCCACTCTGGTTAGCAACCCAATTTCTGACTGTCAGGCCTGGTTATGAATTCAGGGTCCCCATACCCAACCCTACAAAACAACAATCTAGGCCCACTCTACCATCAGGAACAAAATTGTCAAGGAGAATATAACGAGCTCCACAAATATTTCTTGTTGAATGAATAAATGACTTGGGAAGACTTCCTCCTTTACAATATATATTCTGGAAGAGAAATGAGGCTTTGGGCTTGACCACTCCTATACCTCTTTTGTGAGTAAATAAATCCATGCGATAGGCAGAATAATGACATCCCTCCAAAGACATCCAGGATCTATTCCCCGGAATCTGTGACTATATTAACTTATGTGGCAAAAAGGACATTGCAGATGTGATTAAGGTTAAGGACTTGAGATGGAAGATTATCCTGGATTATCCAAGTAAACTCAATCTAATCACATCAGTCCTTACAGCAGAGAACCTTTCCAGCTGTAGAGGATCAGAGATGACAGCATGAGAAGGACGTGACCACCCATTGCTGGCTTCAAAGATGGAAAGGGCCACAAACCAAGGAACGTGTGTGACTTCTAGAGAGTGGAAAACGCAAGAAAATGGGTTTCCCCTAGAGTCTCCATTAAGGAATGCAGCCCTATTAGCACTTTGATTCTAGCCCAGTGAGAACTATGTTAGACTTCTGACCTCCAGAACTGTAAGGTAATAAATCTGTGTTGTTTAAGCCACTAAGCTTGTGGTAATTTGTTACTGCAACAATAGAAAACTAATTATAATCTCTCTAGATTCTTCCACTAGGGAAAGACCACAACCCAGTACTGGGCCCTATACTGGAATTAAGCAACAACAAAGCACATATTTACTCACTAATTAATGATTCATTGATTCACTCAATGAATTTATTGAACACCTACCACAGGCCAGGCACTGCTCTATGTGCTACCAAAAGCAACAGTGAGCCAGAGAACCACAGTCAGCTTCTGCTCCCAGGCAGCGTGTAATCCAGAGGTGAGAGGGAGAGAGATTAAACAAGCCAATAAATAAATTAGACAATTGCAAACAGTGAAAAGTGCTGTGAAGAAAATAAAACAGGATGGCGAGAGAACACAGGGAGCAGCACTGGGGGGACAGAAACCCCAGATTGGGTGGATGCAAGGCTCTCAAAGAAATGACCTTTGCTGGCCAAGCAAACGTCTAGGTGAGCTCATAAGGTGCCAACTCGTGGCTGACTCCGCCTTCAAAAGGATGCTGTAAGAGCTGAAACACCTATTTTGAGAAACTGACACGACTTCTTGCTCCAAGGAAAAGTGCACTGTGTGAATTGTTACTCTCATTTTCCTGTCCTCACTCTTCATAGGCATGACTTTTAAGGCATTATTTTTTAACATATTTTATGAACAGTGTAAAGGCAGCATTATCCCAGAGTCCCAGGATATCATTCTCAGTGACAGCACTCAGTGTTCTCCTTATCTGAATACGGATGTGGTTAGGATTCCCGGCACACCTAGATTGCTGTTACTGTGATGGATTTCCCTGTGGCTGGCTGTGGCACGTATCAGTGACACCAGCCCCAACACCAAATCCACTGCTCAGGTTTAGACTCAGTGCTAGAGCCTCTGCAGACCACAGCTGGTTCCACCGCACATTTAATTATGACAAAAATATCAAGGCAGGAAGGTGGAAAATGAGTGTATAAAATTCTCTCTCCTGTCATATCATGTAGGAATGATGGTCTTTGATATCCAAATCAAACAAACACAGAATATGCCACTCGATTTATTTACTGCACAGTGCCTTGCTCTGACATCTACAGTAAAGTAGTGAAAACAGCTCCAATTTTTAAGGATGTCATAGTCTCAATAATTACTTCTCACAATTACTCCTTTCACAGGTACTTTATAAAAGTAAAACTAGCATATCCAAGTAATCTGTCTCAACCGAGAGTTCCCAGACATACACAAACAACCCAGAGCAGTACAAGCTACCTTTCGTATTCAGGTTGGAGTGCCTTCCCGTGTGAGAAGGTGATTAAGCTGAGACACAAAATGATTCAAAATGATTCCAGTTCTGGAGCTATTCTAACCATTTCTGGTGTTTGAACTTACAAGCAGACTTCAGCAACATTGAGTGAAAGGCTTTTGTGTTGGGGGCCGAGTTCACACTTTGAGTAGTGATAACTTATTGACTCTGAGAATTGTGCTCAGGTTTTAGAGCCGGAATATCTGGATTTGATTTCCAACTTCACCACATAATAACTATATGACCTTGAAGAAGAGATTTTCCTGACCAAGAATGAATCCTATTTTTCTCTATAAGTCAAGGTCAAAAGTAATACCCATTCTGCCTGTTTCTGAATTCAGAATTACAAAATGAGAAAGATTTTGTAAACTATAGAACAAATAAAAACCAAAAGTCCCTTGGCCTCCCCACTCATGGTGCTACAAATATGTTGTATTTAAGGCAACACCCTAAGTCCCAATTCCTGCACTCCAGCCATGGATGTGCAGCAAGCCTGAGTTTTTCCTGGGATCCCCTCCCTCAGTTACTTCCTCCAGGACTCCCTGGGTGGTGAGAGTGATAACTACCAAACAGACCTAGGGCCTACCACTGGACAGCCCTCCTCTCCAGTCTCTGACATTTTTCTTCTGCTCCACTTACCTTGGTCACTCTGCTGCCCACATATCACAATCAACATCTCTGACATGGGCAGATAACTTCCTCTACACCACCAACCTCAAGGCCTAGCTGGCAGGGAAGCCATTTACACTCTTGGGCCCTGTTGTTTTATAACAGGGCTGCCAAGGCAGCACTCTTAGGTACCAACGACTAGGTCTTTACAGGGGTCGGCAAACTTTATCTGTAAAGGGCCAGATAGTAAATGTTTTAGCTTATGCAGACTACATGTCTCTGTAGTACATTCTTTGCTTTTTTTTTTTTAAATAAACTTTTAAAAATGTAAAAACAACTCTTAGCCCTTGAGCCCTACCAAAACAGCCACAGGCTGGATCTTTCTCAAGGGCCATAGTTTGCAGAGCCCTGTTTTACAATAGAGCCCCGGTTTATGCCATAGCATACTTGTTTGTGTGAACAGGAGTCTGTAGTTAGCAGGGGGAGTTGAGGGCAGGCTGGTTAGGTCAGAGGAGGTGCCCAGAACCACTAAGCCCTTGGACATTCAAACCCTGCAGCTCAGTCTGGTCCACGTTGGTAGATTTCTTCACTCATGGCTTTTTCTCAGGGACCCCATCACTTCCCCCCCATCCAGCCTCTTCTGGGGAATCCTGAGCCATGGTAGAGATCAGTGTATATCTGAACTCCGAAAGTGAGTCAGGCTCAAGTTCTTACACTCAGGGCTCCTGAGCTCTGTGTGCATGAAGTATGTGGCTTCCATGTCCCTAAGCATTCTATGACAATTAGAAAGCTGCTCTGCCCACAGCACAGGGGACCTCTGTGGTTGGAGTTACCTATGATACAATCAAGCCTGGTAAAATGCATCTTTGAGCCAGTCAGAATGTTTTATACATTTATTAGCCACTATGATTACTATCAAAAAAGGAAGAAGAGGAGGAAGAAGAGGTTGGTGAAGGGAAGGAGGAAGAAAAGAGGGTGAGAAGAGGAGGGGAGGAGAAATCACTGCAGAATATTTTGCCTGGATGCCAGTATCATCAAAAAGTTATCTTCACCTGGTACTTACATCAAATTCATTAAACACTGTCATGTAATTCAAAAGCAACATCCCCCACCATTTCAGTTTCTAAAGGACAGGGAGTAGATTTGGTCTGCCTTTTGACAGTTCCCCTCTTATTAAAAGACTTCACTTTGGTGCTTATTGATTCTCACATATATTCTATAAATCAAGGCCTCAATAAGCCTATAGGGTACCTGGTTGCAAATTAGTAAATGATGCCTCCTCAGCCCAAAAGTGAAATAGCGAATGGTGCCCCTTCAGCTCTGTGTCTTAGCACCATTTGGCTAACTAAAGGTCTCTTTTTTGGGGAAAAAAAAGAGTGAGGGGTGGAAGTCACCTCTTAATCCTGACAGATCCAGCAGTGTGCCCAAGGATACACATCATGAGCACAGCCAAGACAGATTCTCGCCCTGATTTGAGCCCTTTGCCAGGCTGCACAATAACACAGAGGCCCTGACTTAGGTTTTGAGCCAATCCACAGGCCAGATGAATTTAGCCCATTTTGTGCAGCTACTAGTAATATGCTAACATGCTGACAAAGAAGTCTGTGATAATATTTATAGCAATGGTGGTGATGACAGTGCTACCAATAAGACTTGTCAGCTAAGACCCTTTGCTCATTATCACTTGAAGAGGGCTGATTTATAAATGTAATTCACCACATAAACAGAAGTAAAAACAAAGACCATATGATCCTCTCAACAGACGCAGAAAAAGCATTTGACAAAATTCAGCACCCTTTTACGATAAGAACACTTAACAAAATAGGCATAAATGGAACTTACCTCGAAATGATAAAAGCCAGATATGACAAACCCACAGACAACATCATACTGAATGGGGAAAAACTGAAAGCATTTCTGCTTAGAACTGGAACCAGACAAGGTTGCTCTCTATCACCACTCCTATTCAACATAGTGCTGGAAGTCCTAGCCAGAACAATCAGATAAGAGAAGGAAATTAAGGGCATCCAAATGGGGGCAGAAGAGGTCAGACTATCACTCTTTGCTGACAATATGATCTCATATCTAGAAAACCCCAAAGATTCTGCTAAGAGACTTCTGGAATTGATAAATAAGTTCAGCAAAGTCTCAGGTTACAAAATCAATGTACACAAATCAGTAGCATTCATATATACCAACAACAGTCAAACTGAGAACCAAATCAAAGATTCAATACCTTTCACAATAGCAAGAAAGAAAATAAATACCTAGGAATATAGTTAACCAAGGAGGTGAAAGACCTCTACAAGGAGAACTATGAAACACTAAGGAAGGAAATAGCAGAGGACGTAAACAGATGGAAAACCATACCACGCTCATGGATCAACAGAATTAACATTGTTAAATGTCTATACTACCCAAAGTGATGTACAGATTCAATGCAATCCCTATTAAAATACCAACATCATTTTTCACAGATCTAGAAAAAATAATTCTATGCTTTGTATGGAACCAGAGAAGAACCCAAACAGCCAAAGAAACCGTAAGCAAAAAGAACAAATTGGGAGGCATCAATTTACCAGACTTCAAGCTATACTATAAGACTACAGTAACCAAAACAGCATGGTACTAGCACAAGAACAGAGGCACAGGCCCATTGAACAGGACTGAGAACCCATGTATAAAACCATCCTCACATAGCCATCTGACCTTTGACAAAGCAGACAAAAACATACACTGAGGAAAAGAATCCCTATTCAATAAATGGTGCTTGGAAAATTGGATAGCCACGTGTAGAAGAATGAAACAGGATCCGCACCTCTCACCCTGCACAAAAACCAACTCACAATGAATAACAGACTTAAACCTAAGGCATGAAACCATAAGAATTCTAGAAGAAAATGTTGGAAAACTTTTTTATAGACATCAACCTAAGCAAAGAATTTATGAAGAAGACACCAAAAACAATCACAGTATCAACAAAAATAAATAAATGGGATCTGATCAAATTAAAAAGCTTCTGCACAGCCAAATAAACTATCGTTAGAGTGAACAGACAACCTACAGAATGGGAGAAAATTTTGCATGCTATACATCTGATAAAGGGCTGATAACTAGAATCTATATAAAACTCAGGAAAATCATCCAGAAGAAATCAAAGAACCCCATTAAAAAGTGGACAAAGGACATGAACAGAAACTTTTCAAAAGAAGACAGACTAATCTGTCAAGAAACATATGAAAAAATGCTCAACATCTCTAATCATCAGGGAAATGCAAATCAAAACCACAGTGAGATATCACTTAACTCCAGTGAGAATGGCTTTTATCAAAACAACAAATGTTGGCATGGATGCGGAGAGATAGGAAGACTCATACACTGCTGGTGGGACTGCAAACTAGTACAACCTCTATGGAAAGTACTATGGAGATACCTCAAAGAGCTAAAAGTAGAACTACCATTTGATCCAGCAATCCCACTACTGGGTATTTACCCAAAGGAAAAAAAGACATTCTGTGATAAAGACATCTGCACTCAAATGTTTATAGCAGCACGATTCATAATTGCAAAGACACAGAAACAACCCAAGTGCCCATCAATCTATTAGTGGATTAATAAAATGTGGTACATGTATACCATGGAGTACTACTCAGCCACAAAAAACAGTGGTGAACTAACACCTCTTGCATTATCCTGGATAGAGTTGGAGCCCATTCTCCTAAGTGAGGTATCACAAGAATGGAAAAACAAGCACCATATATACTCACCATCAAATTGATACTAATTGATCAACACTTACGTGCATATATGGAAGTAACATTCATTGGGTGTCGGGCAGGTGGGAGAGGGGAGGAGGGGATGGGTAAATTCACAACTAATGTGTTCAGTGTACACTGTCTGGGGATGGGCACGCTTATAGCTCTGACGTGGGTGGTGCAAAGGCAATGTATGTAACCTAAACATTTGTACCCCCGTCATATTCTGAAATAAAAAAAGAGGGCTGATTTTGAGAGAAATGAGATAACTTAGAGAGATAAAGGGTAAAGCAGTCCACAGGGTTGATAAGGTAGAGGATGGTGACTAAGTCACGAAAGATGTGTAGCTCAGAGAGAAGAATGTTTAAAAAATTATTCTCAGTAGTTTGCCAGAGCAGACTGCTGCAGTCAAGGATGAATGTCGGCACCATGCAGAGAATGCTGCACTCAGGTCTATACTGCAAGATGACTTAACTTCGAGAGTGGGCAGGAAGGTTTGGGAGGCTTTGCTTTGGACTGATGGAAGAGGTAAGCAGCTGAGAAGCCAGGAGGTCAGTGATGAGGTCTCAGTGGTCCAAGTGGGAAAGAACAGAACCTGGTGGTGGCCTGGAGATGTCCAGGAAAGAGAAAATCCAAAGCTGCCTGGGAGATACACGGCAGAACCCTGCCACAGATTGGAAGGGGGCGGAGAAAAGGTCATGGCAGAGTCAAGGATGACTGGAGCTCCCTGCCTAGGGAAAGGAGGGATGGCTGCATTTTAGTTGCCAAGACAAGAAGTCTCAATGGCAGCCAGAGAGGTTATAGAGTCCCTCTCTGGGGTTCTCCCGCTCTCGGTTATGCAGCACAGGTGGATCTTCTTCCACTTGGAAGTACAATATGCCGCTCTGTTACTCAAGGTGTGTTTATCACTGAAATGACTCGTCCCCGATTGTAGCAGAATGCTGTAGGCTGCAATCATGCTACAGAAACACATTTTCCAACATTGTTAATGGAAACAAATATCTGCAATACCTAATCAAAACCCATTCCTAGGAAAGGTAGATAAAAACATTCCACATCCCAACTTTTAGCATTATGCATAACTTCTTAAACACAGAGAACCCTACAGCAGAGATCTACATTTCTGGTAGAGAATGTACTACATATTTTTATTTGGAAACTAAAGATAAATTAGAAAACATATATTTCTTCAAAGTATTAATTTTTAAAGTGGCCAAAATTGCTAACAACCAGGGAAAGTACTGATTTATAAATTATGTTCTCAGTATATAGTATATATTGTGAATTTGCATGCATATTAAATGCAAATAACCAGAAGAGCATAACGTTAAGGTTTCAAATTTATATGTGCAAAAGACAGTAAATTCTAACATTAAAATTCTTCCCAGAAAATATTAACTCCCCACATCCCATGCGACTGTCACATACTCAGCTGAATAGCCTCGCTGCAGAACTTGAGAAGTCAACAACCTCGCTCAGTCAAAATCTGCATTCCCCATGCCCACCCCACTCACCAGGCAAAGCAGACAAGACCATCTGGCACCATGTGAGTTGGAGGTTGGGTGCTAACGTTGCCCAGCTTTTCAAACAAATTATCTTATTTAATAATTTGACAGAAAAGAAAAAGCACCACTAAAACTGCCACCATTGAATCACTAACCGAATCTTTACCATTGAGGAAATGGGGCAAAATACAGCTGACTCTGCTCTTTCACTGTAGTAAAAATAAGAGATTTATGATGGTAAAGCTCTGTGTGTCAACTTGGCTAGGCTATGGTGCTCAGTTGTTTGGTCTAACACTAGTCTAGATGTTGCTGTGAAGGTATTTTATAGATGTGATTAACATCTACAATCAGTTGACTTTAGGTGAAAGAAATTACCCTGGATAATGTGGATGGACCTCATTTAATCAGTTGAAGATCTTAAGAGCAAAAACTAGTTTCCAGGAAGAATTCTGCCTCAAGACTGTAGCAAAAATCCTGTTTCCAGCCTGCCAACTTGCCCTGCAGATTTCATACTCAAGGCTATAACATCACCTGTTACCTGAGTTTTCAGACTGCTGGCCTGCCCTATGGAGTTTAGACTTGCCAGCTCCCACATTTGCGTGAATCAATTCCTTAAAACAAATCTCTTAATAAATACATATTTTTATATATATATTACATATATATATCGTGTGCGTGTGTGTGTGTATATATATATAATATAGATAGATTCTGTTTCTCTGGTGAACACTGATATAAGACCCAAAGGGATTTCATAATGTATTCTTTGTTTAAATAACCCCACCACTTTGGAGTGCAGGATTTTCTTGAAGATTTCCTTTCTGATACCCACTTAAAGAATTCCCACAGTTCAACTCTAAGGAGAATAAGGGTGAGTTGTATTTGTAAAGGAGAAGGGGCTCATGAAAATCTTTCTGGTGGCTGAAGATCTGCTCAGCTGTGCTGGTTTGGGAGCTCACCTTGTTGTATTTACACTGTGAATTCGCTGTGGATGCTAAGTCTTGAGGGATGGAACTGTCCCTTCATTTATGTAAAGCCTAAAAACACAAAACAGAATGTCTGCTCTAATGAAGCAGCTATCCACTTACATTCAGATCAAACAAGTTCATGAGTTTAACGCCACTCCAACCACTCCTCTGTTTTTGTTACTTGGCCTTTTCACAGAGCAGCTCACAATATCTGCTCCCAAGCCTCTGCTCCTCCCTCTCCTCACCCTGTGGCAGGGAATGCTCATTGCACACCCAGATCCAATTGTGTGTGTGCACAGATGAGCCCCAGACCTGCACTTCCCTCCCTGACCTCTAACTCTGATCATACTCCATTATTTATTGCTGTCTGGATGATCTTCTGGGAGTGGGTAGGGACACGGCGAGGGTCATAGCACATCCAAAAGAGAATTGATCAATTCTCTTTAGCACATTTCTATCTTTTGCAAACTGTTACATTTCCACTGTTCCATGACTTATAAGCTGGGAACAGAATTAACCTATTCCAGAAGGCATTTGGACATTTGCTGGATAATCTCATGGACACCTCTCAAACCTGCTTTTTGGGTTTTTTGGATTGGTGGAGATGAGAGTTGTTCTCCAAAGTAGCAATCCAGCCTTGACTTAAGTTCTCTATAATGTCTCTTTATCGTCTATCTTCTCCGTCAATTCTGTCATCAAGTTCAATCCCTTCTCCTCCCTCCTCTTCTGCAGTCACTCTTATCATGACAGCACCAACTGTCTTCTTCCTCTCTGAGCTATTTTATAACACACAGCAAGACTCATCTCCCCAAATGTCATTTTGATCATGTCACTTGTTACCAAATGCTCCAAATGTTTCTTCTTAAATTAAATTTCAACCCCAGATCTACATGTCCACAGCTGACTCCCTTGACTCTCCTCTTCTGAGCTTATCCCTGCACCCCCTGCACCCCCACCGTGCTCTCCCCAACCTGCTACACCCACTCTGCTCTCCAGATAACAAGACAAACCCTTTGCTCCTATCACTTCTCCCTTAATAGTGTCCTGCTCTCCTTTGAATCTCCACTGAACAGATATCCCTTAACATTAAAAATGACACCTGCTCATTTCTCACTGGGAAAGTTCAAGAGCTGATAGTTTTCCTTGATCCCACCTTCCAAATAACTAGCTCACCATGTTTTTCTACCATTCCTGATTCCGATCATAAGGCTTGGGCTCACATCCAGGAATCCTGGGGCAAAAAGGTAATGACTACCTGAGTAATCATTGTCTTGACTTTATCCGAAAGCCTCCCTATTTTTACCTTTTCTTATAATGATGTCTCAAATAAGAAACCTCTCAAAACTTGACATTTCCTCTTGGCAAATTCCCTCAGATATATAAACTTATCTAAGCAAGTGTTATTATGCATGTGTATCAGAATACATTTCCCATTGTGATTTATGCACTTGTTACATATAGTTATGGATATATTTTTGGAAAATTGTTTTTTAAAATATTTAATAGCCATTAAAAGGGTAAAATAATACTCTGCTCCTTATGGAACAGTGAGAAGCCATTCTAGCACTTTTGCAAGTATTTGCAATTGTAATCAGTAATGCAGGCAGAAAGAATGCCAATGTTTTTCAATCATCACTGGTAAAAATGTAAATTTTTAAAAATTAAGACCTTAAAGTTCATCTGCATTAATCTTCTGCTAATACAAGCTGGGACTATTTCCTAGGATACTGAGTGGTTTAACATCAAGACATGTCACAGGCTTCGTCCAAATTATTCAATGCATACCATACATTATTCTGAGCCTCTCAGAAGATGAAACAGGGAGACGCAATGTAAGTGTTTGAAGAACAAAAGGAAAAATGAAGCATAGAAACCTCAGGCTAAAAGTATAAAACCCTTGAGAGGGTTTTAAGGACATATTAGAGGCCTGAAAAATGAGAACAAATCAGCAGGCCCATTAGCTAAGCAGCAAATTAAAGCACCATTGTTTCCAATTTCAGCCTTGAATATGGAGGGCATCAAACGGACTGTGCTGTCAGTCCCCTCCGCAAAAGAGTGTTCTCCGCTATATATTCTCAAGTGCTTTTCTTTTTTTACCGGCTAATTTAGTGAAAAAATGACTATCAGTTTCCTAACTCTTCTCCTAAATCATTATTACTAACTTCCCTAGGAACATGTTAAAGGGACAGCAGGAAAATTATCAATTGACGTTTCAAAACACCAGATATATTTCTCATTAGTTTTCAACTTCTCTTTTTCTTATTGAAAACTGAAGTTTGCTATCTTCAGATTTATTGTTCTTTTCTTTATCTTAATCCTTGAGGTAAAATATAGCATGTAGATAATCCACAAACTGAATTTAAGACAAAGTGCCTCTACATTTAAGAAGTAGACCATATTCCATAATTGTATATATTTTGTCTTCTCATCTCATGAAAACAGTTGAAAGTAACTCTCCCCAATGTCTCGAGAAGGCAAAAAAAGATCTGATAACACCACATAAGAGTTTTCTTTTTAATTAGTTTGTATTTAAAGCAATTTGTTCATGACATAGTTTCAACTGTTAAAGAGTATTAGGCCCAGAGCTAACTGCTTTCAATTCCTTAAGTAATTATTTTGGAATTTGTTTCCACATCTGGAAATCAGAGCTTCCCAACTGGTAGGTCTTGGCACACTACTGTGCAATGAATTGGTTCCAGATATGCTATGATGTATGGATGCCCCTAGGTCATGGGGAATCAGGTGGGGCCTGGGCTAGCTGGCATCTCTGGGAAGGTCACACCTGGCCATCAGCTTCCCCAAGGTCCGAAGGCGTGGTACTCAAGGCTGAGAGGACTTAGAAACACCCATGGACACGTACTCCAACAGGCTGCTACAGAAAGCAGCACTGCACTTTGTGCAGAAGAAGCCCATGTAGCTGCTGGAGGAGTTTTCGTTCCAGGTATATAAGGTGCAGCTGGTTGAAGGTGGAGCTCCTAAAAGTTGTGTGTATGGGGGGGAGGAGCCCGATGGTAAAGCTACAAGTAGCAGTCCCCCACATCCTGTCTTTATGGGTATCAAATACTTTTATCCATTAATGTGTTTTTTTTTTTTTTAAAGACAAGATCTTGTTCTATTACCCAGGCTAGAGTGCAGTGGCATCATCATAGCTCACTGCAACCTAAAATTCCTGGGCTCAAGCGATCCTCCTGCCTCAGTATCCTGAGTAGTTAGGACTACATGCACAACACCATACTGGCTAATTTTTCCATTTTTTGTAGAGATGGGATCTCACTCTTGCTCAAGCTAGTCTCAAACTCTTGGCTTTAAGCCATACTCCTGCCTAGGCCTCCCAGAGCGCTAAGATTACAGGTGTAGGCCACAATGCCTGGCCATTGAGACTAATGTGCTCTTTTACTGGTATCTAAGCTACCTATGGGGTGACTGCTCTAAAAATAATCACACATTTTACAAATTCAGGCCACATTATTTTTAATTACATTATAGGGAAAATTCAATTGAATTTGAAATCAATTAGAATTATCAGAGGATTGCATTTGCTTAGCAAAGAAGAGCGCTAAAACTATTGAATTTTTAAAATATAATTTTAACTGTTGTAGAATTTGGATTAGTGGTGAAATGGCTTGAATTTTTAAAAAATCACTACTTGTGTAGTATCCCACTGACAGTGACTAAGAAGAATTTGAAGACAGAATCATTGACATTTTGATCAAGAATTGTGTTTAGCCACTTCAGGCACATAAGCAATATAAAAAGTCATGTTTATGAAAGTGAGCTAGGGTTTCTCATTTAAAAATTTGAAAATATTTTATTTGGAAATTTTATATCTACTTAATATTCCCCAAATCGATGTCTCCAGCTTACTACATTATTTAGTGTCAGTTTCTATGTGTGCCATAATAAGACAAAAATTTAGATGCACTGATTTAAATAACGTGTTTCTCTTACTACTTCTTGGTTGTTCAATTTTAGGTATCATCTACTGACCTCCCAATGAGAAAGATAAGGGTTAGGTTTTTCTCATACACATGTACATGCCTCATGTTCCCATCCTCTCAGATATACACTGTGATTTTGGTTATATTAAATATCCATGTTTACATCATTAGAACTTTGGAGAGACTATTGGTGCTGGGTCATGCGGCATTCTATGACTACATCTCCTTTTCTGCATTACTTTTTGTCTTCCCTGGAGTTAATTATTGTTATATTTAATTTGGGTTAGTTTCCTATGTACTTATCATGATGTTATCCCCCAAACCTCCCCTAGATTTGTAAGTCTCCTCTCAGCACAAACACATGAGGCATTTTATCAGTTTCACCATCTTGAAGAGCTTTCCCCTGAATCCTTCTACCTACTCCAATTCAGACCAGTTGATTGCTAGTCCTGCTGCACAGCTGTTATCTCAAGATTGCTTGGCCATCACCTGGCACTTGTGTTGCTCCTGTCTTTCTATTAGTTTAAGCTGTCACTTATTGGAGCACATTCTAATGTTGTTAAGTTTCATGATGATATATTGTTATTATCTTTTAATCAGGAAACTCCTATTTTGGGAAAATTTTGTTGAATTATTCCTTTGATGGTTTTCTGTCCTCCATTTTCTATATTCTCTCAATCTAGTATTAATTTTTGGACATACAGACCAAAAATTAAATTTCTACTTTCTTATTTCTAAATTCCTTATTTTTTCTATATTGTTTTCTATTCTTTCTCTTTTTACTCCACTTTCTAGGAAATTTCCTTAACTTTATCTCCTAACCCTTATAAATCTTGTTGTGTTTCATGGTTGTAATTTCATTCCTTATCTGTCTGGAGACACTGATGATTTCTTTGTTAAGATTTCTTCTGCCTACAAAGGTTCTGTTTCCTTCAAGTTGCTTTTTTGTTTGCATGTTTTAGTTTCTGTCTCTCATGATAGAGACTTTCCTTAAATGTCTGATGACCCTTGGCTGTCTGCTGATATTTAAGGGCGTGGTGCTGGAAAGTCAACAAGAAGGTTGACAGGGAGGGTTGTTGATATAGGATTTATTTTAGGATTGGTCTGGCTAGGCCTGCCTTTGGGGAATCCCTGATATCAGTATCTTTGAGTTTTATTTTTTAGGTTAGATTCCCAGAGAAGCTTCCTGGAGTCTCCTCCTAAGGCATCATCCTGGCTGCTCGCAGGGTAAGGAGCAGGGAGAAGATGCTATGCTTCTTAGGATTTGGTAAATCAATGTAATCCACGAGATTTCAAGACTATATTATACCTTTTTGAGGAAGATGCAGTCGCAGGTTCTATGGAACTCTAGTCTGCCCACTCCTGCTCCTGACTTGCCGCTGTTCACTCTCTCAGGAGAACAGGCCAGTCAGGAAGCCATGCCACAACCTTGGCTTTTAAAGATCCTGGAAAAATGCCCATGGAACCAGCAGTGGCGATTCACTGAATTAGAATTACCCTAACCAAACCCAACATAAAACCCCCAGAGAAGGTGCATACTGACTTGATCAGAGGTGCAAAGGAAAAGAATCTCAAAGTGAAAGGACCAGTTTGGATACCTACCAAGACTCTGAGGATCACTCCAAAGAAAACTCCTTGTGGTGAAAGTTCTAAGACATAGGATCACTCCCAGATGAGAATCCCCAAGTGACTCATTGACTTGCTCAGTCCTTCTGAGATTGTTAAGCAGACCACTTCTATTGGTATTGACCCATGAGTTGAGGCTGAAGTCACCATTGCAGATGCTTAATCCAACTATTTTAATAAATTGGTTACAAGTTGTTTAAAAAAAAAAAAGACTATATGATACTACCTGTAACTTTGCCTGATACTTGTCAATCCAGAAATCTTCTGTTTTATCATCTCTATAGAAAACATAACTACTATCCCTCTTTTAGATTGGAAGAGGGGCAGTTATCTGCTTGTATAAAATTGGGGAGCAGACCTCAACTTTCAACCAATAGTCCTAATCTTAATCCTGTCTTCACCCTCACTTCCAGGGGTTCTTGTTCCTGAGCTTTTGCAGGGTTCATCAGTGTAAATTAGTCTACTTCCTCCTTCCTCCTCTGCCAGAACTCCACTTTCTCAGGTCTTCTGAGCAAGTTATCACTCATTTATCTATACTGGATGAGTGATTCCAAAATTCTGTGGCTGTTGCCTCATTTCTTTGTTCTTATAGGTGTGTACCTTTTTAAAAACTCCCTTAAAGGTTATTTTAATGGAGTTTTGGGAAGAGCCAGGAACTAACACATGTATTCACCTTTACCGAAACTTCTCAATCACCTTTCATCCCTTTATGTTGACGATGAAATGGGGATTGCTCCTATTTTTTTTTTTTAACATTAAGACAAGGCCCAATGTTCAGGAGAAACAGGAAGTAGGGGAAATAGCCATGTTGTGATTTAGATGAAATTGAATTTAATAACTGCATGCTCTTATAAACTAGTATATCTCATTGCCCTAACAATGTGTTGGGCACTGTGGGAAACAAAAATATGTCCTTATTTGAGAACAGTCTCTAAAAATTCTCCCAAAATGCTAACCATTAAAGAGGTCTTTGAATTGATAATTAAGCAAAAAAAGGGTATTGAGAGGGAAAAACTACCAGGCAAGGGAGTGGAATGGTAAGAGGCAAACTCATTGCAGGGAAAAAGGGATTAAACTCAGTTTTGAAAAATAAGTGTTACAGGCATTTCTTCTGCAGAGTTTGCATAATGTATATTAGATATAAAATGATCAATTGATTGGGAAATAAGATCTAATTTATGCAGACTAGGGCTCCTGGTATAAGATAAAAAGCTCTTCTGCTTACAACACAGCTGCTTTAAGTGTCTTTATTCTCTGTTTCTCCAATAGTGGATCATTAAGACGTTGAAATAATTTTTTAAATTACCAGTTTAGTTCACTACAATCTTATGAAATTGATATAGTAAAATGTATTTTTGCAGTGATGTTCAGTTGTAAAGTTATACTCTCACAGAGGCTGAAAATACTATTATTGAAATAACTGCAGGTAAAACAACTTTGTTATTGTGCACCTGCAACTCTAGTCCCTGACACCACTTATCCCACTGAAATAATTATCTTTATAACACAGTTTTTGATAATGTACAGTTCTGTTGTTTTTTTAAGATTTTAAAACCATTTATTATTGCCAAAGGGTTGGGGTGGGGTGTGGGAAAGAGAAGGATTATTTTTTTCAGCTGACTTCTTAAAAAATTGATTTTATTTTTTACAACAGTTTTAGGTTCACAGAAAATCTGAGTCTAAGGTAGAGATTTCCCACATACCCTCTGCTTCCATATATGCACAGCCTCCCCTACTATCAAAATCTCCTACCAGAAGGGTACTTTTGCTGTAATTGATGAACCCTAGACACACCATTCCCACTCAAAGTTCCTAATTTACATTAGGGTTCACTCCTGGTGTTATACATCCTATGAGTTTGAACAAATGTATAATGACATGTAGCCATCATTACAGTATCATACAGAGTAGTTTCACTGCCCTAAAAATCCCCTGTGCTCCATCTATTCAACCCTTCCCAATCCCCAAACATGGAAAACTCTGATCCTTTTACTGTCTCCATGGTTTTGCCTTTTCCAGAATGTCATATAGTTGGAATCGTACAGTACGTAGCCTTTTCAGATTGGCTTCTTTCACTCAGTAATATGCATTTCTGGTTCCTCCATGTCTTTTCATGGCTTGATAAGCCTTTTTTTAAACACTGAATTCCATTGTCTGGGTGTGCTACAGTTTATTTATCCATTTACCTACTAAAGAACATCTTGGTTGTTTCCAAATTTTGGCAATTATGAATAAAGCTGCTATAAACATTCAAGCACAGGGTTTTGTATAGACTTAAGTTCTCAATTCATTTGAGTAAATACCGAGGAGCATATTACTGAATTATACAGTAAGATTATGTTTAGTTTCATAAAAAACTGCCAAACTGTTTTGCAAGGTGGCTGTACCGTTTTGTATTCCCACCAGCAATGAATCAGAATTCCTGTTGCTCCACATTCCCACCAATATTTGGTATTCTTAGTGTTATTGAGTTTGGACATTCTATTAAAATGTGTAATGGTATCTCATCGTTTTAACTTGCAATTCCCCAATGACATATGATGTTTCAAAATATCAAAAAGGTGCAAATGTTTCTTTACATGGATACCTTCTATAAGGCTTAAGTCAGGGCTTTGAGCATGCCCATCACCAGAATAGTGTTCATTGTCCCCAACAGGTAAGTTTTTACCCCTAACCCCCTCCCACCATCCCCCTTCTTGGTTTCCATTGTCCTTCACATCTCTTTGTGCCTGTGTGTGCCCATCATTCAGCTCCCAATTATTAGACAGTACATGTGGTATTTATTTTTCTGTTGCTGAGATATTTTGCTTAGGATAATGGTCTCCAGTTCCATCCAAGTTGCTAGAAAGACATTATTTCATTCCTTCTTATGGCTGAGTAATACTCCATGGTATATATATACCGCACTTTCTTAATCCATTCATGAATGGATGGGCACTTAGGTTGATTCCACCTCTTTGCAATTGTGAATTGTGCCGCAATAAACATTTGAGTACAGATGTCTTTTTGGTAAAATGCCTTCTTTTCCTTTGAGTAGATACCCAGTAGTAGGATTGCTGAATTGAATGGTAGGCCTACTTTCAGTTCTTTGAGGAATCTCCATACTATTTATCATAGAGGTTGTAATAATGTTCAATCCTACCAACAGTGTATAAGCACTCTCTCTGCATCCACAACAGCATCTACTGTTTTTTTCATTTTAATAATAGCCAGTCTGACAGGAATAAGGTGGTATCTCACTGTGGCTTTAATTTGCATTTCCCTGATTAGTGATGTTGAGCATTTTTTCATATGTTTGTTGGCCATTTCTCTATCTTCTTTTGAAAAACTTCTGTTCATGTCTTTTGCCCACTTTATAATGGCGTTGTTCATTTTTTTTCTTGTTGAGTTCTTTGTAGATCCTGGATATTAGCCCTTTATTGGACATATAGTTTGTGAATATTTTTTCCCACTCTGTAGGTTGTCTATTTACTCTCTTATTTCCTTTGCTGTGCAGAAGCTTCCTAATTTAATTAAGTCCCATTTATTCATTTTTGTTGTTGCTGTATTTGCCTTTAGGGTCTTAGTCATAAATTCTTTGCCTAGGCTAATGTCTACAAGAGTTTTTCCTACGTTTTCTTCTAGAATCTTTATGGTTGTTTGCCTTACATTTAAGTCTTTTATCCATCTTGAATTAATTTTTGTATATGGTGAGAGACAGGGGTCCTGTTTCATTATTCTGCATGTGGCTATCATTTTCCCAGCACCTTTTATTGATTATGGCTTCCTTTCCCCAGTGTATGTTGCTGACTGCTATGTTGAAGATCAGTTGGTTGTAGGTAGATGGTTTTATTTCTGGCGTCTGTTTTGTGTTTCACTGATCTATGTCTCTACTTTTATACCAGTACCATGCTATTTTGGTTACTATAGCCTTGTACTATAATTTGAAGTCAGGTAATGTGATGCCTCCAGATTTGTTCTTTTTGTTTAGGATTGCTTTGGCTATTAGGGCTCTTTTTGGTTCCAAATGAAGTTTAGGATTATTTTTTCTAGATGTGTGAAATATGACATTGGTATTTTTGATGGGGATTGCATTCAATCTCTAAACCATTTTGGTGGTAGTATGGACATTTTAACAATGTTGAGTGTACCAATCAATGAACAAGGGATGTTTTTCCATTTGTTTGTGTCACCTGCAATTTCTTTCATCAGTGTTTTGTAGTTCTCCTTGTAGAGATCTTTCACCTCTTTGGTTAAGTATATTCCGAGGCATTTTATGTTCTTTGTTTGTAGCTATTGTAAATGGTATTGAGTCCTTGATATGACTCTCAGCTTGACTGATATTAGTATATAAAAATGCTATTGATTTGTGTACATTGATTTTGTAACCTGAGACTTTGCTGAATTTATTTATCAAATCCAGGAGTCTTTTGGTGCAGTCTTTAGGGGTTGCCAGACATAAGATCATATCATTGGCAAAAAGCGATAGTTTAACCTCCTCTTTCCCAATTTATTAATAGATACCCTTTATTTCTTTCTCTTGCTTGATTGCTCTGGCTAGGACTTCCAGTACTATGTTGAATAGAAGTGGTGACAATGGGCACCCTTGTCTTGTTCCAGTTCTTAGGGAGAATGCTTTCAACTTTTCCCCATTCAGTATGATGTTGGCTGTGGTTTGTCATATATGGCTTTTATAATGTTGAGGTATATTCCTTCTATGCCTAGTTTGTTGAGGATTTTTATCATGAAAGGGTGCTGGATTTTATAGAATTCCTTTTCTGCATCTATTGAGATGATCGTATGGTCTGTTTTTGCTTCTGTTTATGTGGCACATCATGATTATTGATATGCATATGTTAAACCATCCTTGCATCCCTGGGAAGGAACCCACTTGATCATGGTGGATTATCTTTTTGATGTGCTGTTGAATTCAGTTTGCTAGTATTTTGTTGAGGATTTTTGCATCTATGTTCATAAGGGATATTGGTCTGTAGTTTTGGTATTTTTGTTGTGTCCTTTCCTGGCTTTGATATCTAGGTGATACTGGCTTTGCAGAACAAGTAGAATTCTCTCCTTCTTGATGTTATGGAATAATTTCTGTAGGATAGTTATCAGTTCTTTGTAGGTCTGGTATAATTTGGCTGTGAGTCCATCCTGTCTGGGGCTTAGCTTGTTAGGATATTTTTAAATTACTGCTTCAATCTCACTACTCATTATTGTTATGTTCAAATTTCTATTTCTTCCTGATTGAGTCTTGGGAGGTTGTGTGTTGCCAGGAATTTATCCATTTCTTCTACATATTCCAGTTTCTGTGTGTAGAGGTTTTCTTAGTACTCATGGATGATATTTTGTATTTCTATGGTATCAGTTGTAATGTCTCCTTTTTCATTTCTGTTTGAGCTTGAGTCCTTTCTCTTTCATTTCTAGTTAATCTGCCTAGTGGTCTATCGATTTTATCTTTTGAAAGAGTCAACTTTTTGTTTCATCGATCCTTTGTATTTTTTTTTATTTGTTTGTTTGTTTTCAATTTCATTTAGTTCTGCTCTGAGCTTTGTTATTTCTTTAATTCTGCTGGATTTGGGTTTGGTTTGCACTTCTTTTTCTAATTCCTTGAGATGTGACATTAGGTTGTTAATTTGTGATCTTTCTGTCTTTTTGATGTAGATTTAATACTATGAACTTTCCCCTTAGGACTGCTTTTACTGTATCCCATAGATTGTGATAGCTTGTGACCCTCTGTCATTTAGTTCAAGGAATCTTTTGATTTCCATCTTAACGTCATCATTGATCCAGGGATCATGCAGCAGCAAATTGTTTAATTTCCATGACTTTGTGTAGATTTGAGTGTTTCTCTTGGAATTGATTTCTAGTTTTATTTCACTGTGGTCTGAAAAGATACTTGGCATGATTTCAATTTTTTTGAATATGCTGAGACTTGTTTTGTGGCCTAAGATATGATCAATCTTGGAGAATGTCCCATGTGCTGATGAGAAGAATACATATTCAGTAGTTTTTGGATAGAATATTCTGTAAATGTCTGTTAGCTCCATTTGTTCTAGAGTGCCATTTAAATCCAATGTTTCTTTATTGATTTTCTCCTTCAACGATCTGTCCAGCTCTGTCAGTGGGATGTTGAAGTCCCCAGAAATTATTATGCTACTGTGCACTTCTTTGCTTAGTTCTAGTAGAATTTACTTTATGAATCTGAAGCTCCTGTGTTAGGTGCATATATAGTTAGGATTGTTATGTCTTCTTGTTGAATTGTTCCCTTTGCCATTATATAATGACCATCGTTCTGTTTTTTTACCATTGTTAATTTAAAGTCTATTTCATCTGATATGAGAACGGGTATACTTGCTCACTTTTGGTTTCCATTTTCATGGAATATTTTTTTCTATCCCTGTACCTTGCGTTTGTGCAAGTTCACATTCAGTGTTAGTATTGATATGTGGGATACTGTTACGTTCATCATGTTGGATGATACCTTGCTGTTTTGTTTTCCCTCATGTAATACTGATTTATAAGAGCTGTGAGTTTTAACTCTGGGGTGTTTTTACACTGGTGGGTATCTGTTGTCTTGTTCCATGTATAATGTAGTTCTGAATATTTCCTGTAGGGTAGGTCTAGTAGTGACAAATTCCCTTAGTGTTTGCTTGTCTGGAAAAGTCCTTATTTCTGCATCATTTATGAAACTTAGTTTTGCAAGATATAAAATTCTTGGTTGGCAGTTGTTCTGTTTAACAAGACCAAAAATGGGGCCCCAATCCCTTCTGGCTTGTAAGGTCTCCATTGAGAAGTCTGCTGTTAGCCTGATGGATTTTCCTTTGTATGTTAGTTGTTGCTCTCATATTCCTGCTTTTAGAATTTTTTTCCTTTTTTTTGACTTTGGCCAAGTTGATGACTACATGTCTTGGCAACGTCCTCTTTGCCATGAATCTTCCCAGTGTTCGATGATCATCTTGTATCAGGATATCTGAATCTCTGGTGATACCAGGGAAATTTTCCTCAAATAAGTTTTCCATACTTTTTGCTTTTTCTTCTTCTCTCTCAGAGATACCTATAATTCATATACTGGTTCACTTCACATAGGCCCATATTTGTCTGCATGATTGTCCATTCTTCTTTTTTCTTTTTTCTGCATCTTTGACAGATTGGGTTAATTCGAGAGCTTTGTATTCAAGCTCTGAAATTCTTTCTTCTGCTCGGTCTAGTCTGTTGCTGAAGCTTTTCTGCTGTATTTTGAAATTCCCTAAATGACTCTTTTATTTCTTTAAGTTATGTTATATCCTTTCTTCTGTTGTCTAGCCCTTTAGTGACCTTTTCATTGTTTTCATTGACATCCTTAAACATTTCTTTGGCTTCTTTGTGTTGGTTTCAGCTTTCCCTCAATCCCATTTATCTCACTTGCCATCCATATTATAAATTCCATTTCTGACATTCTGACAACTTCCTTTTGGTTGGGGTCCACTGCTACAGATCCATTTTGATCCCTTGGGGGTGTTGAACCAGCTTGTTTATTCATGTTGTTAGAGTTCTTTTGCTAGTTTCTTCTTATCTGAAACCTCTTCTCTGAGCTCAGGACAGACAGGTTTGTACGCTTGTTTTCCTTTGCCGGGAATTCACCTATTTAGTGAGAAGAAGCAGAGGTCTGTAGATGGTGCTTTTGTGACCTACTCTGGAAGACTGACTTGGCAGGGGAGGGGCGGATGTGCCGAGAGACTGTAATACAGCTGATCTGTGTTGTCTCGTCCCCCTGTGATAGTCACAGTCCAAGCCTGTGCTGAATGATCTCTGTGTGGAGAGGGGGGTGGTTCCCCATGCTGCTGTTGGAAGCTCGGGTTGGCGGCTGAGCAATGCCCCCTCCATGGAGGTTGGCATTGCAGGACATTGCTCTGCCTTGGTCTCCTTGTGGCGGTGACAGTGGCAGCTGTGCAAGGCTATCTAGGCAGTGGTCATGGGTGTTGGAGTTCGAGGTTTTCGCTCCAATGGGGTCCAGATGCTATAGTGGCTCGAGGCTGAAGGGTCACTAGTGGTGTGTTGGACTGTGGGGGCAGTTCCCATTAGGCAACCTGTGGGAGCCACGGGGGTAAGGCCACAGGGCCCAGCAGCAGCACTGCAGCCTCGGGCATGGGTCTACAGATCCTGGCTCTGGCGCTAAAACCTTGGGCGTGGGGCTACAGGGCCTAACGGCAGCAGGGTAACCTCGGAGCTGGGGCTGTGGGTCCCAGCTGCAGTGCTTAGCCTTGGAGGTGGGGCTGTGGGCCCCATGGCAGCGGGATAGCCTCAGAGCTGGGCAGCAGGCCCAGCAGTGGCATTGGAGCCTTGGGGGCTAACCACAGGGCCCAGTGATAGTAGGGGAGCCTTGGGGCTATGGAGCCTGACAGCAGCAGGAGATCCTGGAAGCTGGAACCTTGGGAGTGGAGCTATGAGACCAGGCAGTGGTGCTGGAGCCTCAGAGATGGGCAACAGTACAAGAACCACAGATGCAGAGCCATGTGGTTGAGTGGCAGCTTGGGGATCACAGGGCCAAGCTGCTGGGGATCCGGGGCTCTCCTCCTGCCTAGGTCCCATGGAGGCAGCCACTGCAGGGCTTCTCAGGTGATGTCTGTGGCACTCAATCTGTTCAGATCCCCCATGGGGGGAGGGGTGCTTGGCTCCCCATCATGGGGCATGCAAGAGTGTCCACTCTCCCTGCTCCCTCCCCGGCCAGCTGGGGTAATGCAGAGGTGGCTGTAGCAAAGCTGAGCCCTGTGTAGATCTGGAGCTATGAACCTGAGAGCTCAGAATAGCATCAGTTGCAGTAACCCAAGAACGGAAGCCACCAGGTCCCTGCTGCACCCACTCTCTGGTTCAATGTCGCTGCACAGACTCCAAGCAGCTCCCTGATCAATCTAGAGGTCTGCAGTGGTGGTGGGGCCTCCTCAAAGCTTGGGCGGCAGTGCCCGCAGGGGCAGCGTGCTGCCCAAGGGTTCTCTCCTCCTATCCTTCCCCACATGTGGATGACTCTCCCAGGTACCTTCTGATCTTGCTCAGTGGATTGCCAGTCACCTTCTCCTTCACTCTGAATGTCCCCCGTCGCTTTTCTGATGATTCACAACACTCTTTCCAAGAGGGCCCATCCGTAGGTAGGCATCCACCTGCAACTTTCAATCTTCTCCTTGAGAAGCATGTATGGGCTTCTTCTAGTCCACCAATTTGCCTCTCTTTTCTGAAAAACAAACTATTGACTGTAAATGAAGATCTTCTTGGTAGACAACGGCAGCCTTCCCAAGCAGGTTAGAAATGGCTTGACAAATTTGGCAGCAATGATGGTGTGACCAGAAGTGCTTGATATGCACAGTTTTAAAGACTGTAACTATTGCCTGAAGCAGAACTGACTTTAATTGGATGGATACAAGTATGAGAGGAAGGATTCCAAGCAGAGGATTGTGCATGTTCAAAAACAGGATGGCAGAGTTAAGAGACAAATCTGCTTTCCCCATTGGGTCTGGGCAGGACACTGGTGGAGGTGAAGTGTGGACAGGCAGCAGCAAAAATCTGAACACAGAAGCCATTAGTGGGGAAAGAGCTCTAAAGTACAATGAGCCTATAACTTTGTAGACAAAGAAGAGACACTGACATTTTCTGAATAGGGAGTAATGTCATCAAAGTGATATATCAAAAAATATAATCTGTCAATGCTGTATAGGGCAGAAAGTTTGGTCACAGAAAACAGTTAAGACACTAAATAATCCAGAGATCCAAGGTCACATGAATCTGGACTCCCTGGCAGTAAAAATGCAGGAGAACTCACTTCAGAGCAAGAATCAATGAAATTGAGTAATCTACACTTACAGTACTATAGATAGAGGCAGTCAAGTAACAGGAATAGGACTCAATGAATACTGATAAACGGACTTACACTGAAATGGTTTTTAAACTAAATCCATGATATCCTTTACTTTTCAATTCAAGAAACATTTACTGAGTATCTACTATGAGTAAGGCACACAGTCTTTTCTCATCATTTGTCTCGTTATCTTAGAAGGCAAATGTAAAAAATTCCAGTTAATTGATTTCACAGACTGATTGATGTTCTTCTGTAAGAACAACAGATTGATTTTTTTATAGACAGCAATAATAATTCTTCCATCATGTCCTCCTCTTTCTATGCATATAGCCCAATCGACTTTAGGGCCAACTCAATACAAAAGCAGAAGAAAGGCATTAAGAGAACAAGGTCCATTAGGCCCAATATTGCCTCAATTACTTTAATTCCATTATTCCTGTTCATATTACTTCTTCAATCAATAACTCTTTTCAGCTGTTCATGTTTACCCCTTTCAAAATCACAACTAATAGGATTATGGTCTTTTGCGCTCAGTGGCAACAGAGTTTCATAAATGTATTTCTGAATTTGTGATTGTCTCCAGATCTGTAACTGAGAAGTCTGAAATTGAATCAAGTTTTCCAGAGGCCACTTTATATAATAATGCAGAGCTTCGTAATGCAATATAGGTGCTTTTACCTGCTATGCCATTTGTCACTCACTGTCAAAGACAATCATATATGCTGAATGGTTTCCTAGGTGTCTTCTTCCCATGTCCAAACCTTCAGGTAGTTTAACTGATTTTCAAATGGTATCTCTTTTCTGTATATATTTCTGCCTTTTGCTTAATGTAATTCTTCCACCTTCACTGACCATTATTCTGCCCTGCAAGTGTTTCATCTGGATCTTATGTTAACTACTGCCTCTTCCACATGACAATTAATCAATCCCTCAGTTCCATCTCTGTAACAGCCTTGCAAATTAAAGGGATTTTGTTTCCCTCCATTCTTTTCACCAACATCAATGCAGTGTCTACTACATGCAAGAAGCTTCACTTTCAGCATAAAAAGGATACTAAGGTATGTAGCCCTTCCCCTCAACATGTGGGTAGTCCTTCTGAGAGTATTATAAAAATAACTTGACAGAAAGAAGCAGGTGAAAATTGTGATATGAGGAATCTGTTGAAAATTCCCCTGGAACTCACAAAGGGTAAAATCACTCATGAGTAGAGAAAAGTTTTCCTAAAGGATATGAATTTCAGTGAGATCTTGAAGGATGGGAGGATTTTGAAAATGCAAGCTAAGAGATGAAAGTAACAAATTGTGTATGAGAAGCAAAGCCAGCAAATCTAGCTGAGCAAATGATTTAACAGAGTAAATGAAAGAAATAAAGGCCTGAATTCCCCTTGGAAGCAGTGAGACCACATCGAGGGTCACAGGGGAGGGGTTTGTCAGGATATAAGCTCTTTTTAACACAGTCATTCTCCTCGCACTGAGCAGGATGAACTGAAGGCAACTGCAATTTGTAGACATGAGATAGAAAGGAAGCCTCAGCAACATGTCAGAGGATCATCAAGTTTGATCTCTGTCTTCCTGTACAGCCTCCTCTAGCCTCACATCCCTCTTCCCACTTGATGCTCCAGCAACGCCCAAACAACACGGAGCACACAAACATGCCCTGCCCCTCGCACCCCTCTGCTAACCTACCCTCTGTCTCCTTTGGAATGTTCTCTCCCTACCACACTGATCCGCTTAGCAATTTTCTATTCCTTCCGATCTCCATTCAAATATAATCTTCTCTATAAAGCATTTCCTAACTCCCCCAAGCCCGTTCAGTTGCTCTGTTTCCTATATGAAAGGTACATTTAATCTACAGCTCCATCATAGCATGACTATCTCCCACCTGAATTATAATATGCTTGATGTTCCTCCCTGAACAATCTTAGGCACATGTCAAAAGGGCAATGGAAGAACGAATGAATGAATGAATGAACAAATGAACAAAAAAACTGAATGGTCATTTGAACAAACAAACAAAAGAAAAAAGAAAATCCTGGAAAAGGGCAGTCACAGATGAAAAGGAAAAGGTGAGTAAAAATATGAAAGAATGATAGAAATTTGACAGAGCTTAGTGATAACTAAATATAGAGGAGGGAACAGATGGAGGAACATGTCAAACTTCTGTGTTTCCTGTCAGAACCCACTGCTCTTCTTCTTGTGTCAGCTCATAAGCAGTTAACATGAACTCATGGATTTAAACAAAACAAAGAAGGAAGCATCAGAGAGAAAGAGAGGCAGAAAAACCCAGAGAAAGCAACACTAAGATTCATATTTTAACTTACTCATGTGAAAAAAATTTTCTGAGAAAGTCTGATAGAATCGTGATTCAAAGTATAATTTGTTTAATTAAAATACCTTCCCTATTATCATAAATATACTCTAAAAAATACTACCAGGTTATTAACTAAAAGGACATAAAAATCATTTCCTTCATCCCCCTCTTTTTAAAATCAGAGTTTAACAATGGATAAGTTATTACCAACTCCATGAGACACTTATTCCTGAGTTCTCAGAAATGTAAGATAAGTGAAATTGGAAAACATAAAATAGAAGTAGAGAAAAGACTAAGCAACAACATTAAACTAGTTGTTAGTGTTCCAGGTGCTTGAGGTTTTATTTCTGGGTTATTTTCTCTTTAAAAATAGAGAAGTATTAGATACACATAAAATAACTTAGTTATTAAAATAAGACTTATTAGAATGCTATAACTGTGGTAATGCACATGGTAGAATACTTCGCTAGCTATTTCAGGACAGTTTAATTACCAGAATGTAATTGCTCACCGGGCTCTACCTGTAGTAGAGAGAGCTATCCCACCATCACTCAGATTTGATCATTGTTTGTCCAAAACAAAATTAATTGTTTCCATTTTAATGAAGCCCTATAGACATCTTCACAAACCAACCAAGGAGAGTTCACATGAAAAGTTATAGAAGGCCTCTAATCAAGGGTAGTAAGCTCTTGAATAAAATGGAAAAGAAAAATAAACAGTGGAGACACAAGATAAAGTTATACATCCACATGTGGCATTTGGTGGAACTGTGCCTGCATGCATCACACATGCTGTAAATATTTGCTGTTTGATTTGCCAATTTTCTTAGGACTAATGTCGGTGTGAAAAATGCTCAAATGAATTTTTATTTTCATTTTCATTTTCTACTGCCTGTCGTCATCTTATAAATCCAGTGCTGTCCAAGCTCATGCTATCACTTGGCCATGGGACAGCCTGGAGCCCCACCCCCAGGGACACCAAAGCTCCCCGGGGCTGGGAAGGCCTGTAAGTAAATGATTCCAATATGCCTGCAGCACAGACTTCCCAAGGCCTGGGAAGTATCTAGGCATTAGTCTGCCTACTTATAGCAGCTCCTCACAGCACTAACCCAAGGGCTTAAATGAATTCACAAGGCTCCCAAAGAGACCTACCTCACTCTCAGGAGGAGATTTGCCCCTGGCCTTTGAGTCCTCTCAGCAGGTGGCTTCCTTCTGCTATTAAAAAGGTAATCATTTCCTGGAAGTAAAAGTAGACATGGCCAGAAAGCACTGCCTCAACAGGAAACAAGGGTTTCCCAAATAAGCATCTCTAAAGAACAGATCATTTAAGTACTACCTTGAGACTAGTATCCTAATATTTTATCAACATCCAAATCTGAACACTCAACAGATAACTTCTAATAATGTTGAACTAAAGAAGCATAAAGAAGGGAGAAGATGCGATTAGGGCAGATCTATTTCAGGATAGCATTTAGAGATTAAAGCCAGGGAACAGAACGTTAAATTTAATAAGTGCAAAGCGATGCAGCTGGAAAGAAAGAATAGCCTGGCTAAGTATGATTTAAATGGTATTGAATTAGCTGGAAAGATATCTTGATGTACTGATAGAGGCGGCATGTAAATTGGCAGTTCAGCCTGCGATGCCAGCAGAGACGGCAGGACTGGCTCACACAGAGAGTTATATTTCATAAAAACCCCACTTGCAATTACTTTTAAAGGAAAACTCTTATCCCATGTATGATGATGCTTAACTTGGACTATCCTGAAAGTAAGAGTTCACTGAGGACAAGGGCCGGCATTATACCTGTCCACCTCTGGTCCCTGCACTATGCTTTTTCAAATTAAACTTGGCCATGGCCATTATGGTCTTTGCCATTCACTCATTCAACAAATATTAAGCAGCAGACACTGGGCTAGATTTTTTAGGGGATACTTAGAGGAATTAACTACAGGTATACCTTGGAAATGTTGCAGGTTCAATTCCAGACCATTGCAACAAAGTGAATATCATACATTAAAGCAAGTCACACAAATTTTTTGGTTTCCCAGTCTATATAAAAGTTACATTTACAGTATTCTATAATCTATTAAGTGTGCAATAGCATTATGTCCAAAAAAACAATGTACATACATTAATTTTAAAATCTTTTATTGCAAAAACACGCTGTCACAGAGACAAAAAGCAAGCACATGCTGTTGGAAAAATGGCACTGATAGACTTGCTCGACGCAAGGTTGCCACAAACCTTCAATTTGTAAAAAACACAATATCTGTGGAATGCAATAATGTAAAGCACAATATAATAAGGTATGCCTGTACCCTTCCCTTAGATAGTGTTATGGGTTGAATTGTGTATCCCAAGATGATGTTGAAGTCTTAACCCCTGTACATGTGAACGTGACTTTATTTGGAAATAGGGTTCTTGCAGACAATCGAGTTAAGATGAGGTCATTAGGGTGAGCCCTAATACAATATGTCTGGTGTCCTTATGAAAAGGAAATCTGGACAGAGAGAGAGAGAGACACGCATAGAAGACAATGAAAAGACACAGGGAGAATGCCATATACAAGCCAAAGAATGCCTGAAGCTGCCAGAAGGCTGGAGAAAGGCACGGAATAGATTCTCCCTCACATCCCTCAGAAGGAACCAACCCTGCCAACACCTTAATTAGACTTATGGCCTCCAGAACTGTGAGACAATAAATTTCTGTTTTAAGCCAGCCAGCCTGTGGTACTTTGTTAAGGCAGTCAGAGGAAACTAATATAGATTGGGTCACAAAAGAAACATGCCCAATAACAAAATTGCCATGGCTAACAAAACTTCTAGTGTAGGTCTACCTACAGAGGCTTTGGCTCAGTTAACGGGGCCAGGTTCAGTCACTGGACTATATATAGATCACTACCATTCACAACAGTTCTATGAAGACCAACAAAGGGCCAATGTGGTGGCACATGCCTGTGGTCCCAGCTATTTGGGAGGCTGAGGCAGGAGGATCCCTTGAGCTCAGGAGTTTGTGACTAGCCTGGGCAACACAGTGAGACCCCCATCTCTAAAAAAAAGTAAAAATAAAAAAAAATAAAGGCCATCAAAGAAAAAGAAGGTT
Organism: Daubentonia madagascariensis; assembly: GCA_023783475.1. NCBI lineage: Eukaryota > Metazoa > Chordata > Mammalia > Primates > Daubentoniidae > Daubentonia > Daubentonia madagascariensis. The sequence continues at coordinate 8,029,941 of JAKFHU010000316.1, forward strand.
CACACTCTAAGGAGAGGCCAACCCAATGGGGACTGTTTAATCCTGTAAAAAGATGATTAGAAGGAAACAGAAGCAATAAAGGTTAATGGAAAATTAATCTTGGTGACCTATTTGGGCAAATCAAAGTTGTAGGACACACATTTATTTAAAAAGAAAATGCAAAGAAAATTTAGTAGGATAACTTAAAATAAGGGGGGAGAGATGAAACTTTAATTAGAAATCTTCAGTATTCACATATTTACATAAATGTTGAAAAGATAAAAGCCTTTGGACAAGGTAATAAAGATGAACATTAGTAATAATTTCATGTAAACTCTATAGAAGTTGGAAATAGATTTCAAGCGGCCAATTCTTAAACTGGTTGTTTACAGTCATTAAATTGGTTGTAATAATCTGGTTGTTTACAGAGGCCCTGTCGTATGACCTTTGCAGGTGCTCCCCACATGCATGTTACTTCACTGTGATCTTCTACCACAGCCCCTCTGAACCCTAGCACAACTGAACAAGACACACATAAGAGAATGATGTCAATAGTATAATTAGGCTAAATCCCTTCCCATACAGTGACAACCAACCTGCTGTTAGCCCCATACAGCATACACCATCCCTTTACCTGAGCAAGGTGAGCTCTCTCTCCTCCACGTGTTATAAATATGATATCATGCTGGCTGCAAAGGACCTATAAAACAAAGGCCATCTTGTTAGAAAAAACTTCAAACATCAATTCCAGAGAGCTGAAGGAACATATGTAAGCAGACGCGAGGTTCTGCCTGCAGAGCTGAACACTGCCCTTTCCACTTCCAGCCATTCCAATTGAATACCCTGAGATAAGGTCTCTGAATGATGCTAACTTGGTAACAATCAATAAATGTGAAGGTCTCCTCATAAACACAGCCTCTGAACTGTCAGTCTTCCAAAGAATATTTCTGCTTCCAAAGAATATTAAAGACAGTTAGTCTTCGCTGCTAAAGTAGCTACACCAGGGCCAGTGCTAGGGCCATAACCTTCCAAATCTAAGAAAGCCTGAATATATAAAACTGCATATTAATTAAGGGTAGTACAACCTACGGTATCATTCAAAAGCAGATTGGGGAGCTGACCAGTATCAGATGTACTATTTTTAAATGTGGAAAATTCTTGCAAATCTCCAAGTTGAAATAGATATTTGGAAGTTTTCTCTCAGAAAATTTATTGTCTGCAAATTATAAGGTGTACCTATATATTTTTACAGAATAAATCCCCACTTTATTTTCTAGAAAGTATTTTAAAGCCCTGTTACTGAGAGTGTGGTCCATGGACAGCAACATCAGCCTTACCAGGGAGCTTGAAGTGCAGAATCTCAGAACCCACCTGAGACCTACTGCAATAGAATCTGCATTTTAACAAGACCCTCAGAGGACTCCTATGCACACTGAAGTCTGAGAAGCATGGTTTTAAAGTGCCTTATGCATCAGACCTGTGATTACTAGGATCACAAGAAATAGTTTGCCCAAAACTTCAAGATGATCCTCTGGTATCTAGAACTTAATGGAATCACAATTCCTTGATTACAGTTGCATGAATCTGGGGACAAAAATCCTACTAAACTCTCCAGAACTTCTTACAGCTGGCTAAATCTCTTTTGTTTACAGAACATATAGGCTAATTTTAAACTGGTATCTAAAAGCATAGCCAATTCTAGATGATTTATTTTATACTCAAAAGACCAGCATTATAGATATCGATAAGAGACATTATTCATTCCATAACCAGGTGCTCAATAATAACCTACATTGTGCAGAGAACCCAAAGTAGAAGGACAGAAATCTCCACGTGGCAAGGTAGCTCTAACAGGGAAAGATCAGCCCAGGAAGCCAGAGGCAGGGGAAGGGTACTGGTGCCCACTTAGAAAGCACCTGACCCAGACCTGGAATATTAGGAAGGCTTCCTCAGCTGTCTCAAAAAAAGATGAGGAAAGATCTTTCAAGAAGCAGCTCACCTACAGGTACAGTGAGTGTGGTGTCCGGTTAGGGCAGGTAATCAGACCAGCAATGAAAGAGTCATCTTACTTCAAAAAAATATTGGATTGTGATTTTATAGCATTTTTTCAGCTACTTTGAATATTTGTATGCATGAGCTATAAATGTGACAGCCCTTAGGAATGTTTCTTCTCCCTTTCAACTCTCCTACTTGTAGACAAGGAGGATTGGCAAACATCAAACGCGAGGAGCATTGACTCAGAAGTCTGCTGCAAACTCCAAGGGGGCAGGGATAACAGAACTGTGCCTCCACATTTGCTATTTGATCACACAGAGTGTCAGTGAAAGTGCAAGCAGCAATACAGCGACCATAAAGAGAATTGCATTAAAGTTAATACAAAAGTCAGGAAAATGTCTTCGGCAAGGGACACTGGCTATTTTGCAGATGCCTGCTGGGAGCAATTGAAGGCTCTCAGTGTGACCAAAGTGTGTGCTCCCCTCTTTGTGCCTATCTCTTCTTCCTGCATTGGAATAGTTCTTATCCTGTCTCCCTCCCCACCACGCTTGTAATTTCTCTGACTCATTTTCCTGCTCCCTTACTACCTCCAAGTGCCCACCTATCTCTAACTCTCTTCTTTTTCCTTTCAATCTGCCTGCGTTTTCACACCTTCCGTTTGTGAGAAGGAGATACGGGAGAGAAGGAGGGACACCCAAACATCTTCCTGCCCTTTTTCCCTGGGTCTCTTTTCCCTTTGCTTCACTAATATCCCCACATTTTTATTTCCCTCTTCTGTGCTTTCTTTCCCTTCCTAGAGTAGAATCTCTGTTATCAGTTTGTAGCCAGTCCTCCCAAGCATACAGCCTAGAAATGATAGCAAAATTGCTGGACTCCCAGACTGTTCCATTGTAATACTTGGAGTTCTCAGATTCTCCTAACCTGCTGCCAGGTCAACACTTGAGAGGAAAAAGAAAAACTTTCTCAAATGCAGTAACCTAGCATTTTCTTAGCATTTCCTAAAATGTACAACAATTCTGGAGTATGCAGTGCAGAAAGTGTATAAAGATGTTAAATATACTAGGTGAAGGGTTTCATTCTATCCCTGGTTTTCCTTAAGTGCATTCCTTCCAACTCACCATGAAACTAATCTTTTTGTTAGTCTTCTCCTTCTTTGTACAGATCCCCAAAACCCTCCTGGAATGACTGAAACATGCTTCATTACCAGCACAAGCCAGATGAATGACAAGGCAGGAGTTAACAGAGTCCTTCTTGACAAAGACACAGTACAGCCCTCAAAAAGCCTCATTTAATGCCCCATCAGGAAGCCTTACAAGCTGCAGCTTAATAAATATATGAAGATTATTGTAATATATAAAATGTCTGGTATCACTTCCCACATGAAATGCACTTATGGAGAACTCTATAGCATAGGCTGTGATATGGCAATCTCACACATAGTCTTTGTATTGCAGAAAAGCAATTTGGTTTTCTTTTATATTTAACCTGTGAACTATTAGCAAAACTTTGTAGACAAATCTGATTTGCCCACCTTGTTACCCCAGTCCCTAGATAAAATATTAATTTATGTCCCTGGCATATAGTATATGTTCCCAAAATACAAGATGAATGAATGAGTTAATTAATCAATCAACTGACCAATCAATAGGAGCCTTAAGACACAACAGAATTAAGTATTTGGAGGAAAACACTATTACACACTGATGCACTTCGAAAATTTCCGCTACGTTTTTGGCATTGCCATCTAATCATAAGGTCAACATAGGGTCTCAGATGTAACTTGCCTCTGAAAACTAGAACAGGAAGAGGGGCCACTTTTGGCAGGGACACTGAGCTGTCAGATGTGACAACCAGCATTGTAATAACAAACGAGAAAATTGAAAAACTAGAAAGCAGACAAATGTTCTCAAAAAATACAGAAGCCTATGATAAATGAGTCAAACCCTCTGTTCTCATAATACTGTGTACATACCCTGTTATTACTGAAGGTCTCATCACACCATCACATTTCTTTAAAGGTTTCTGAGTCATACTGGGAAGTGAGGACCTAATCATAACCCACTAAGATTTCCTAAGCAGGCCAAAAAGAAACCCCCAGAATGGATTCACTCTACAGGAAAGGGATTGGAATCCTATATTCGCTAAGGTGAAGAGAACACATGACAAGTTGAGCTGTGTCTGGATAAAACCTTAAAAATACCCACCTCTCTGGATTCACCTCTGAATTCAAAGACTAGGTTAGCAGTTCCTCAAAACAGAGACTGCCAAGTCACTCCACTTCAATCAACCCAGAGTTTAGTGGAAGAGCCAGCAGTGAAAATTTGTTATATTTTGCTCTGAATCTCTTAATAATTAAAAAAATATATGTTTTATAACATATCAACAGCATTCCAAAAAATGGAATTCACTTTATGTTCAAAAACTATGAGGAGTTCATTCTAATATTAACATCATTGTACTGGGATCATTATCACTCCACAAAAGACTATTTAGAAATATACCCAATCTATCCATATAGAGAGAACCTCCTGTATTAACTTTCAAGTCTGTTGCCCCCTCAGACTGGAGCCAGTTTTAACAAATGCCCTGTACTCACATCTGAAAAAAACTTGACCCTTTGAAGAAAAATGTTGACAGCTCTAGGACATATGTATTTTAATTTAAATATAACCAAGGGTAAAGTATCTAAAACCCATCACTGAAAAGAGAAAAAATAACTATTAATGAGGTTCAGGACATGCTACCCCCAAATATGGAATCTTGGCATTTGAGAAAACAGTAGAACCAGGAAGCTCTCTCTCGCCTTCCCTGACCCTTCTCCCTGAAGCAGGTCATAAAATTTAGGAAGATTTTCTGACCTTCCCCTGAAGCAGATCATAAGACCCTCATGTGACAGGCACTCCTCCTACACACAAAGGAAAGGTCCCAAAGACACAGAAATGCCAAGAAGAATCCAAACAAACAGGCCTTGGTAAATGTCCTCTATTTTATTACCATTAGATAATACTCCCTTTGTCCAGTCCTGTTTCTCCATGACTACCCACTTTTTCATCACCTAGCATAAAAATACACAAGTTTAACCATTTTGCCAGGTCTTTATTTCCTTATGAAGGCTCCCTTGTCATATAAAATTTATATTAAATGCATTTGTATGCTTTTCCCTTATTAATCTATCTTTTTTTTTAGAGGGCCCTCAGCCATAAACCTAGGATGAATGAGGAAAAGATATCTCCCAACACACACTATTTTAAAGCAATCCCTAGATACTACTTTTATTATTAATACTACAGCTGCATATCATGAGACCCAGAATTGTTACCATTCAACACAGGTTTCTAATAATGAAGAATTAGGAAAAGGTAGTATGTCTTAACCTTTTCCCCCTTAAATTTCATTTTGAGGTTTCCAGCATATAGTTTCCTAGCTATATAAAAACCACAGCTCTATGATTTCAGAGCTCTATCTAAACATCATTATAAGTCATTTCCAGGAAGAAAAAAATAGTTGTATTTGCCATCTGCACTCACCGTCTAAAGTTCCACAGCTATATCTTTGCACTGGGGCATCAAAGGATGGCAAAGGGGGGTGGGTCCGTTACCTCCCAAAGCCAGTTCTCAGTACCTTCTTCCCCTGCAATTCATAGGCCATACCTTTTCCAGATCAACTCCCTGTTCAGTTTCACCGACACTTCAGCATCTTTCTATGTCTTCTATTCTCATCTCAACAAGCTATGGTTTAGGGAAAAGACAAAACCACAACCATCACCTGCTTCCTTCCATAACATTTATTTGTATATATGTACATATATGTTCATTTCTCATATGACTTCCAAATTAGAACTCAAGATCAAATAGTCAAATCGTGCTTATAAAACAAGATCTACAGAATGAAAACAGGCTGAAGGAGGACCCCTTACCACCACTTCCACCACACCATGAAAGATGCAGTCCAGAGGATCTCCTTCCCAGTGCCTAGATCCAGCCAAGCCCCCCACTAAACAAAGCTCCCCCTGACAGAGGGATTGGATGAATGCCTCATAAGAGATCACCACATATTTTCATAGTTTACAAGGATAAAGCAATTACAGCTTCAGTCGTTCATGAATATAGCCTCTTTAACATTTTAATGAGAACATTAACTCAGCTTCACTTGGTTTGGCCTCCCTAGAAAATGTGCTAGCCTTAGAGAAACTTTCTTTAAAAACTAGTAATGAAATTTCAGGCCTCTCTGTGCCCCACAGGGCATAACTGGGCCACAACACTGGCTGCACTATTTCTCTCCTGAAGGAGCCTGTATTTTTTTATAAGACTACAGTTTGGTAAGTGAAAGAAATTCTCTCTGCAGTATTTGTGTGCTCACTCATTTTATATCTGACTTGCCTCCTAATTCGCTTTTTATGTTATACACAGCTTTGAGTACAATGTGTGACTCAATAAATGTTATATCATACTTTTCTGCTATTTTCCTTTAATCATTTTTCTACTGCCTCTGTTCTCTCTTGCAATGTGACTGATTCCCACCCAAGGCTACCAAACCGCCACTCACCTGGAGACCCATTAAACTCAGCAGACAACCAACAGAGCTTCAGAAGCCAAAGGTGAACAAGAAATTATTCCCAGACTCAATGACTTAACATGAATTTCTGCCTCTTCCTCTGAATAAAACCTGGAGCAGAGTGAATGAAAGAGTTTGTCACCTTAAAACCCAAGCAGAAGAGAAGAGTAAAGCTAAGGAGAATTAATATTTAAGCCATGCATGCATTTAGCTCTTCAAACATTTACTGAGCACCTACTATGCAGCAAGAACTATTCTAGGTTCTGGGGATACAGCCCAGAATAAGACAGGCAAGACCACTACTGTAATTGAGCTTAAGTTCTAGTGAGAGAGACAGGCAATAAACACAAAAAGAAAATGACAGAAGGCAATTAAGTGCTAGAAGAAAATACAACAGAGTAAGGTGATAATAGAGCCTAGTTAAATAGGGTGGAAATTTAAAGTGAAGCAGAGCTAAAAGCTATAGCGAAATCCTTAAGGTCATAAAAAGACATGGAGGAAACTTAAATGCATATTACTAAGTGAAAAAAGCCAGTCTGAAAAGGCTACATACTGTACAATTCCAAATATGATATTAAGGAAAGCCAAAATTATGGAGACAGTAAAAAGATCAGTGGCTGCCACAGATTGGGGAGAGAAAGGGATGAATAGGCAGAGCACAGGGGATTTTTAGGGCAGCGAAACTATTCTATATGATACTACAATGGTGGACACATGGCATTGTACATTTGTCCAAACCTATAGAACGGACAACACCAGAAGCAAACCCTAATATAAACTATGAATTCTGGGTGATAATGATGTGTCAATGTAGGTTCATCAGTTACAACAAATGTACCACTCTGGTGGAGGATGTTGGTAATGGGGGAGGCTATGCATGTGTGAGGGCAGGGGCTATATGGGAACTCTCTACACTTTCCACTAAATTTTGCTGTGAACCTAAAACCGGTCTAAAAAATAGTCTATTTAAAAAATACTTAAGGTAAGAAACAATATGGTGAATTGAAGAAATAAAGATTCCAGCTTGGCTAGAGTGCAGTGCACAAGGTAGCTGTAGACTGGCATCAGGGTAAGCCAGGTAGGTCACCGTTAGAAGTTTGAACTTCATTCTAAAAGCCCCAAGAAGCCACTCAATAGTTTTCAACAGGGCTTGTCATAATGTGTTTTACATTTTTGAAAGATCCCTCTGGCAACTGTGTGGAAAGTGGATTATAGAGAGGCAATCAACAGAGGCTGATGATGGTGGTCTGGTCAAGGGTGATAGCAAAAGAGCAGCAGAAGTGGATGGATTTGAAATACGTTTTGAAAGAGGAGACAACAGGATTGGTGATGGACAGATTAGATCTGGGAAATGAAAGAGGAGGAGAAATCAAAGATGATTTCTCAATGGGAGGAGATACCATGCACTGAGATGGGGAAGACCCTAGCTATGAAGACCACACAAGGTGCCATGTGCCATGTTACAGACCTATGGAAATGGTGGGAGTATTCAAGTCCACCAGGAGAAATCAAGTGCAGCTTGCTTGATCTCTGCCTCAGTGTGAACAGCAAATGTGTGTGTGTACACATATATCTGTGTATGCATATATATGTGCATATATGTAAATACATAATTTTTAATACATTGCTTTTACAATTCAAAGCAAATTTTAAATGTTTCAGCAATCTTTTGAGGAATAGAGATGCAGGGGAGTGGTGGTTGTTTTTGTTGTCACTGTTAACTTGTCCCTCACCAAGGAAGCTGAGGGCAGATGAGGTGATGAGCTTACCAAAGGTCACATAGCAAGTTATCAGCAGAGCTGAAACATGAACCCAGACTTCCTTTCGTGAGCTCCACCCATGAATCACCACGCCCCTCCGTGTATCACCCAGAATATGCAGGGATCCCTGAGAACACACATTCATGGACGAGGTGAGGGAAGGGGTGCTGCTGCCTTTCCTGTGCCATTTACCTTTTGCTCACCCCATCGCAGACACTATTTAAATAATCCATAAAATGTGGCTGACAAAGCCAAAAAAATCAATAATACCAAAGCCAACCTTACAGAGAGCAAGTCAAATATTAAAGTACAGCATGGCATAGATTTTTAAACAGACACTTTAATTATGAACCACAAGGTCCCTACTGCACAAGCTACTCAGAAACCTTCCTAAGGGGCTACACAGATGGAGATTCCTCATAAATGGAAGAAACACTTGTGTCCAGTACTCACTGGCGTAACAGTGCCTTTTTATACACCCTCGTTTGGAATTCCTCACCTATACGTTTAGCTTTCTCAAAGAACACCAAAAGCACTGAAACAATTTTAGGAAAAGGGAAAATGAGGACACTAGAACTAAGAGTTCACAGGTCTGGTCTTTGTAACATTATTGAAAGGAATAAAATTTAATTAGATGAAATTACCACTAAAATAATTCAGATCATATTTAAAGAAGACAAACATTGGGGGCAGGACTGGGAAGGCTGGACACATTGTTTAGTCTGCATACTACCTGTAAAAGTTTTAAAAATAGGCTTTCATTTTTCATCTGCCAGGCTCTCCCTCAGAAGCTGTAAGGACTCCCACCTCACATTTGGAACTCTAAAGAGAAACAGTGAGGGGGTGTCCACCTCTGTGTTTGTCCCTGTGAGTCATACATTTTTGTTCCTACTAAACGTGGGTTGTGTGTTTTCTTGTTGATTTGCACACTTCCTCTCTGCTGCTTTTCTCTAATAATACTTTTCCAAAGGACCCCTATAGCCCACTGATGAACAGAGGTAATTATGCACCATTACAGTTACTGGTACCCAAAGAAGGGGGTTCAGAGGAAAGGAATTTGAGATACCTAGTCAGTTGCACCCTGACCTCCAGTCTGCGGATTTAGAAAACCCCTTGTCAGGGATAAAACCATGGTGGTCATGTACATTACCATCTTATGACTCCATAAAATGGAGCGATTTTCACCCATCACTAATTGTCTTGCCAAATGCTTTCATACAGGTACATAAGTGATGTGTTCTCAGCACACACACAAGTAGAGTTGATACTTGCCCTGTCATTAAACACTCAGGCGGGTCACCCTCTGAAACTGCCCACAGGGTCTCCCACCAAGGCCCTCCATCCAGGCCTTATCTCCCTAGCCATTCTGCTCTATGGAACCCTTTTTACTGCTTGGACACATCATTTTCCTAACTCTGTCTTCTCACACCATTAAGATGTTCTTTCCTTTTTGGTAGTGTGGTGATTGTGCTTTGTAAAGAGAACACAGCAAAGACAGATGGTGAGAGTGAAGGCAAACCAGGACTAATTCAGAGGGGACTTGATTCAGAGAGCTCCTAGGAAGAGCCTGAGTCAGTGATCAAGATGGACTGAGGGTGGGAGGTGTGGACAGCAGATGAGCACACAAGTAGGAGTGTAGGAGCGGCCGGAAAGCAGCAGTGGATCAGAAACCAGGGAAGATTCAGGATGGGAGGCCTTTGGTGCCACTCTGAGACATCTTAGAGGTAGCTCCAGAGGCTGGAAGCAGAAGGCTGGTTATAGGATGGCTGTAGGATGCCAGTGGTACCTAAATTGGAAAAGGCAAAAAACTGAGCAGTCAAAAATAGGCAAATACTGACACTCTTCTCCCTTTATACTCAAACTCTCTCTACAGCTCAATTTCTCTTCTTTACTTCACAGCTTGAGCCCAGTGTTAAATGCCATTATCCTCACTTGACACCTGATACCACGAGGTGCCAACTGTCACAGTAATGATCCTATAAAGATCTTTACACAATCTCACATTATAACTCTCTTTGCAAAGCATTTTTTATATCTATGGTGTCTTTTAATTCTCACAACAATGTGACATAAGCACTATAAAATAAATAAATCCAGGCTCAAAGAGATTTAGAATCTTGCACAATGCCATACAAGTGAAAGAATCTGCATTCAAACCCAGCCTTTCTGACTTGAGATCCTGTGCTTTCTAGAACATATTGTTAGTCTATTTCTGTCTTTGTTGCTGCTGTTATTTTTATGTTTTATTTTATTTTTAATTGACAAATAATAATTGTATATATTTATGTTAGTTTATTTTTTGCTTTCTAACTCTATATACTGTATATTTCACTAATCTAGACTTCCCTAATTCAGAATTAGTGAAGCAATAAAACATCATTGGAATCCCATTTACTTGGAAGTTTGGGAGGTGCTGCAACAAATGTGCATGCGACATATCCAGGAGGCTGAATGGGGAAGCTACCACTTTGGAAGTGGAGAAAAAAAGAAAGCTTGCCTTCTTTTAGTCGTTTCAGGGCCAACATCACCTATTTAACAACAATATGCAATTTTTCAAATGGATTTGCTAAGGATAAATGATTTAATTTTGAATGTGTGTATAACCAATGTTTTTTAAAATTCAAAAAACATTTCCCCCAAATATAAAAGGTATGATCTTAAAGTAATGGTACTGAGTCTATAGGCTAAAATAATTAAAAAAAAAATTCTTATAATTTTGTCAAGTACCTTTATTTTGTATTATATTATCCCGTAGTTCAGATTATCTATTAATTCAGATCTGCCTCTCCTTATAGAGTATGACATAAAGTTGGCTCTCAAATATTTTTTGAATGGATGGATGCATGCATAAATGAATGAATGCATGTGTCTATAAAGTTACACTCCATGTCAGCTGGTGAGTTAAATACTACTTGCTTCAGGTACGATGGACCAATCCTAGGCTTTGGAATCCTGTAGATACAGATTCAAATCTAGTTGTTTGCCAGCTATATTGTCTTGGGCAAATTACCTCACCTCTTGATTCCAAGTTTCCTCGTCAACAAAATGGTGACAATACTGAGTACCACACAGGATTGGTGTGAGAATTAAATGAAGTCACAGACTTGGCACACTGCCTAGGTTGCAGAAGTTAATATAGTTTATTTATCCCCTTCTCTCTCTCTATCCCACATTTAGCATAACACCTTACACAACACCAACGTTAATAATGGTTTCAGTAAATAAAACCCTGTTGTAAAGTTAACAGCTAAACATCAAGTTTATTTACAATGACTTTACAATGACTCAATTTCTTTTCTACCAACATCAAACTTATCTATTCATGGTCTAGAGATAGGTTGTTATGCAAAGCAGGTGTTCAATAAATTTTCATGACTTTAGAAAAAATGTCCCAGAGAACTGAAGCTCACTCTTTTGGACACTAATACTCTTTATATTTGAAAGCTTTTGAAAATGTATTACACATTCAACCACTATGCTAAAACAGCAGGTTGAAAGAACTTAACCTTTTCTTGGCTCATTGTTATTAACATGAATTTAGACTTAGCACTGGAACAAAAAATAATCATTTCTTGGGTTTTTTTTAAAATCAGTAGATTTGCTCACACTAAATGTTCACAAATTTCTATGCTGTGATTCTCTCTTTCACTTCTCCCTGTAGCCAGCAGCTTCATCCTCTGGAAGGCATGAGACACTGGGGAATGAACACGATCAAGTCTCTGTCATCTTCAAAGAATTTACCAGGAACAATTCTCAGCCACTTCTCAGCCTCATGATACACATATTTAGTAAGAGCTCCAAGGAGAGCCCTTAGTCCAAGGAGGACTGCTCTATCCCTTATATCTTAAACATAATACCTACTCAACAAATATTTACAAAGTGAATGAATAAATAGGATATAAATTTTATAATTACTGTTTTCTACTTGGAGATTTTTTTCTAATCCATGGCTAGGCCCCTTACTTCTTTGGGGATGTATTTCTTCATCTGCAAAATAAGGCAATTGGGTTAAATTATGCCTAAGATCCTTTTCAACACTAATCTTCTATGATCCAAAACTTCTACGCTCCAGATGATAGAACTGCTGGAAATATGACCACCAGATAAGCAAGGTATTAGAGGGCATAATGAATAAACAATGCATCCTTTGCCCTCTAATATAGACATCCTATCAAGAAGGTATAATCTTTGTACCATGGCAACAAATATAAAAAGAATTAGCCCTCTCTTTTCTTTCTCCCACCCCTAATACCATATATAAGAGTGGAGATACTGACCTTAGAGTGTAAACATATCAATCCTTTTGTGTGTGTGTCAAATGTTCATAATAAGTGAAAAACCTATTATGTCTCAAAAGAAGTCAACTGTGATCAGGCAAATAAAACCTTAAAGAAAATTTTTTTCTAATACCTAAATCCAGTGCTTTCATGGACCCTTTGTTCCTAGCTATTTCTTCCAACACCACTTGGTTCGTGTATTAATTTATCAGCACATTTGTTTAATACTACAATTTCACTCTTTGCACAGAAATGCAACTCAACTTCCTTAAGCTATCGTCTAATTTTCTGTATTAAAACTGAAAATTTTAAATTAAAAAAGCTCATGAATTTTACACAGAAAGGAAGTAGATGCTTTCAAATAATAAGCCAAATATTTGTCAACAAGCTTGGGAGGGCATTCTGGAGCCCTAAAGCAAAGGAAGGCATGGAGAACTCTCTCTTCCAGGTAGGATGGTGCTCCTTTAAATCAATTCTACATGAATTTAAAGTATACTTTCCTCCAGCATTATACCAATTCTAAAGTGGATTAAAAAATGAATAAAATATATCATCTCTGTCTTGAAGGAGGTGCAGCAAGACCAAGTGCATAAGAGCAGTAACATTGGAAAATGACTTCTTGGGATTAAATTTCAACTTTGCCATAATTAGGTGTAAGACCCAGGCAAGTTATTTAACCTTTCTTACTCAGTGTCCTTATCTGCATACAGTGATGACAATAGTATCTACCTCATAGTGTTTGACCCATGAGCTAAAATATTTTACTTTTTTATTTAGTAAAATTGAAGCTATACCAGATGATAGGAAACAAAAGCACGGAAATGATCTTGAAAATTATTTTTCCAAGTTTCATCATTATTCTTGCATCTTCCTGACAAACCCTAACCACATCTACTCCTCGGAGAGATATAAAGATGGTAGTAAATGGAGGTGTGGAGAAAGAGGTAAAGAAACACGAGAAAGAGGAGAGAAAAGGAGAGAGAAGAAAAGGGAGCAAACAGGAAGAGCATTTGCGTGTTATCTAAAGCCATCAGAAAGGCAGGGGTTGAACTGAAGATGGAGAGAGAACAGAACACTTGCCGCAGCCCTGCCGCTTTCTCTTTCCCCAGAAAATCCTTCCTCAAGCATTGAGCTACCACACTTATCTTTTCCTAACCATTTCTGTGCTGTTCTTTCCATTGTTTACACTTTTGTTTTATAGACTATGAGAGGTAGAAAGGACATTAGAAGTCACCTAATCCAATCCTCTTATTTTATACTTGAGAAAAACTAAGGACCAGTGAGACAAAGACATTTGCCTCGGGCTGCATAGCTCCACAATGGCACAAACAAAATTAAAACCGGACTCCCAAGTCCATGCTGTCTCCCTTAGGACAACCAAATGAGTATATTTACCCAAATGCACTCTGGCTGGCTCTTATCCCACTGGGCAGTTACATAAATTATTCTCTCAGGAAAAAAATCTTGGGAAATGTTTTTAAATGAATTAACAAGAATCTTACTGTTTTTAATTTAATAAATGTGTTTTATTATTGACTTTATTGCCTACTAAGTCTGAAACGAGCTTTTTCTATGCTTGGGCAGGTCCTGTCTAACCAATAACAGGACAACCAGATTACAATATTCCCAGATATTCCCACTTGGGCCGTAACACATAAACACGTACCCACCCACCCACCCACCCACACAATAACAAGAGGCATTTAAAACAAAGTTGGAGCCCATTCTTGTCACTCTTCTGGCCTGTGTTTAGGAAGAGGAAGTATCAAATATTTACAAGATAAAGCTCTCCTAACATAGAGACTTCAAATCACTTATCTTCCAAAAGAGGACCAAGTTTCTTGCCATTGCTCCATATGCTATTTCTAACCCAATAGCAATAGGCAGCCTGGCCACTGTATTTAATATGCTTTTGTATCTGGCTGCAGATTGTCCTCAATATGTTTTTCCACATCTGTTTTATGGCCTCTGAAATGTTCAGCATTCCTTACTCCCAGCCTTTAACTCCACAATGGAAGACTGAGACTCTGAAACCAGAGCCTTTTAATAACATACTTTAAAAAGCACCCAGTAGGTGTGCTTTTCTATTGTTGTTATATCTCAGATCCTTCACGATAAGGATCTGGCTAAAACAAACATTTTGAAACAAAAAGCCCCTGGTTTGATTTCATCCCTCTTTCCCTATTATCAGGGTGGCATCTTCTTTTACATTTGCTTCACTATGTGGGGCTTCACAAAAGGCATGGACTCACTGTGATTAAGGCAAAGGTTCTGGCAGTCATCTCACTGCTGCTTAGATTATAGGAACATGTGAATCTGGGCCACCAAAAATAACTCAGCTCCATTGTCTAATCGGACACTTTCAACTTTTAGTGGACTAGATGGTCATAAAGCCAGTGAACTGTGCTTGGTAAGTATGATTTACCTGGATCTATACTGCTACTATATGTTTTGTTTTCCTCTTTCTATTTTTCTTTCACAGCAGATGAAGTCTGGCCACCAGGGGTGGTGTCCATTCTCATTCATTACAAAAACAATTGCAAAACTCAAAACTCAAAGCTTGGAAAGAGTTGAGGCAAGATTCGAAAGTTTCCAAGGAAGGGGGGAAAAAAAAATGTTGCTGCATCCCTCCCACCCTGCATGCCAGCTACCAGTGGCAGTTCAGTCTCTCCAGATGCTTCTCCAAAAAAGAAATGCCACAAATATAACAGGAGTTGAGATCCTGAGGGAGCCAATTAGATTTAAGTTGCTTTCAAAATTCTATAAAAGAAAAAAAAGGCATTAGAAAAAATTTGGCACTTGAAATGACATTTTATGTGTTCTGCTTAGGGCCTGTGGAATACTACTCATATAACAGCTAGTTGTCATGCTTATAAAATAAACCTTGGGTTTTTAATATAACAGAATAAAATCATTAGCTAGTAAAACAAACTTAGCTTCAGAGGGAGAATGTGGCACATCAAATCTAAGGTACCTCTTCCTTCATCTTTGGAATTGTCAGCCAAAACATGATAAATTAGGCCAAGGTCAATGGCAGATATTCTGCTGGGCAACTCTCCTCCTATGACTGGCTGTTGTATACTACTTTGAGGTTCCTGCTACTGTCTAGCAAATCTTTGGGGGGGGGGGCTGCAAGACAAGAGGAATTTTCAGCACCCCCACCCACTGCCATACAAGCTCCTCAAGTGCTTTTTGACAACCTATGGCAGGAGAGGCTGGGGTTGGCAGGAAGGGTAGAGCTCCAAAGGGACTGCAGTGTCTCCAAAGTTACAGATGCAGATATGGGTTCCAGCTGGTGGTGGGAACCCCTGACTCCTGGATCTCTCCAGAACTCTCTATGCTAATGTGATAGCTCTATGTGTGCCCGTTGTTACCTTTCCTAATCATATGTAAAGCAGATGTGTCAAAGATAACAGAACCAGGCAAAGGACAGTGAGATTTAAAAACTCACCAACTTCAGTTGGCTTTCTGGGACGGCTTCTCTTTACCCCAGGATGCAGCAGCTAACAAAGGTATACACGTCTGTGTAGGAAGAAACCTCACATGCTAAAACCTGATTACTTTCGAGGCCTACCTTAAATGCAACCTACTCCACAAAGTTGTCCTAACCAGAAGTAACATCTCCCTCACTTGAGCACCGATGTCCTTTTCTATCTTCTATTTTAGCCATTTATGTAATTGTCTTCTTGCCCCTTTAAATTCTTTAAGCAATGATATTTTAATGACTGGTAAGAGCAATATACGTCAGAAAATGTCAAGTTCTCGAATGTGTGGTAGAAATAAGTATCTCAGTTACTGAAGAACCAAAGTGGTCAGGAAGAACTTCCCCCAGCTATATTTAATGGGACATGAAAACTGAATTGTTGAGAGGAAGGAAAAAGCACAGTCTAAATTACGTAAGAAGATGAACAAAAGTCAGATGTCCCAGGCTGTCTCCTAGCACAGATATTTAAATAAATATTTAAATAAATATTTACATATGTAAAATGTAGTGGATTCTGATGACCTTCTGAGTGGCCATGAAGGGCAAAGTCCTTTTAAAACAGCATCATCAATCCCATGATAGCACCTCTAACCCACAGTAGTGACAGTAATCGCTGGGGGATAATAATCTCTTTGTTTTTGAGGCCCTGGAACCCTCTGAGGACTATCACCCTGCAGAGAACAGGAAATCTTCAGAAGCAATTGAATTCCCATGTTTGCATTTACCACACTGAATGATATGACCTCTTTGGAGAGAAAAATGGAGTGAGAGCTAAATTAAGCCAGTGCTCTGCTCCTTTACGCACAGTAGCTATAGTCAATCACAGACAGTGACAAGCTATG
Organism: Daubentonia madagascariensis; assembly: GCA_023783475.1. Lineage (NCBI taxonomy): Eukaryota > Metazoa > Chordata > Mammalia > Primates > Daubentoniidae > Daubentonia > Daubentonia madagascariensis. The sequence continues at coordinate 8,046,832 of JAKFHU010000316.1, forward strand.
CCTTTTTATGGATTTTTTGGAACAATATATTTCCCTAGATAATTACAAAATGGTAATGCATATATCGTACATGGCCAAACTAAAAAATTTCATGATCATAGCTAAATAATATCAATATAAATATTTGAGTTTTGTAATGGTTTTCAAAGAAGCAGTATTTAGAATATCTCTTTAGAGCTGATGGTTCTTAGAAATTACTATTCCCTAAGCATTTACTTTCTTTTTGTCCTCATTGTGTAAATCATGCTGTTCTTCCTCAATTTCCCAGGATCCCTAAGGTCATTCTCTCCGGTGTTTGCTTTAAACACAACTTGGTGCCAAATAGTCTGCCTCAGCTTTCAAGTTCACTCGGACGACATTTTCCCACACTGGGTCTCTTCATATTTCCCTACGTCCAGATCTAATTGATCTGCATTTTCTGCAACAAGTTTCACTTCCAAGTAATTGCACTCTGCCTCTCGTGTAGTTTCCTTCTATTCCCCTGGGTAGGTTGCTGAGAGGAAGGCAGAGGAGAGGAGGAGCTTTTTGATGCTAAGGAGTCCCCTATGCAGGCCTCACAGCTAACGGTGAGAAGTTGAGAGCAGCATTCCTCTGGGGAGCCCAGGTAAGCCAAGCATAAGGGCACAGCTGAGAGTCATTTGGGCACCTTGCTGTTAGCCTGCAGCAGGTACTCAAACATCTGAGCAGTAACCTGTTAATGGCTTACATAATGAAGAAATGAGTCCTGTACTTGACAATTCACACCTTGAACTCTATGTAAGGCCTTAATTCAAAAGGAAATTCTAGAAGAAAGACATTAAATGGCAATAGATTTTTTTTTTCTTTAAAGTGCTAGTGGTGGGATAAAGGCTAATGAATTATGCATGTCTGTATTCTTCTGTTTTCATCTTGCTGGACTTTTAGGTGACCGTGAGCTCAACTTTGAGCTCAGCTGGTGCTGCCTCCTGGGATTCTGTGGAATGAGAACACCCTGGCCTGCGGAGAGGCATACCCATTACTTATCAGATTATCCCTCCTCAGGAATCTAAGAAATTTGCCACAGCCTTTTAGAAAACCCAGAAGGAGGGAGAGAGGGAGGAAAGAAAGAAGGAAGGAAAAGAAAAGAAACACTACATGCTTTAAACACTCAGAAATCTTTTAATATAAGTGAAATCTCAGCCAACATACACCATCCACAAGTCACATAACAGTCCTCAGGGTAATCTCTCAGCAGGCTCCAGCCACTGTCAGAGTTGGCACAGCAAAGGAAAAGTGACCTTCTAAACAGAGAAGAAACAATAGGTAAGGCTTAGATATTGGGATTTAATAACAAAAGATAATCTTAAGGAACTCTTGGGATACACCAGGACTTTATTTGTATTATCTCATTTAATCCTGGTAATAATCTTTTGAGGTAGATTGGTAGTATTAATAGTCTCATTTCTAAGATGAGGAAATCAAAGCTTAGCAAGCTTAAGTGACTCATTCAAGTCTCCCCAGTTAGTAAGTGGCAGAGATGGGATGTGAATACATGCTATCAATTACTTATGCTTCTCAGTGGTCAACGAGATTTTCTATCAGGATTAGCTTATTTCCAATAAATTTTGAAAGATGAAGGAAAAGATGAGCAGGAAAAAACAAGAGTTCCTTCAAAAAAGAGAGTGAAGATAATAAAGACAAAAATCCTGGAAAAAAAAAAGAAATTTCTCCAACCACATTGTCAGTTCGTTGCCGTATTATCTGGCTTAATGAGGCAAAAGGAGGTTCTGAAGTTGAATCAGATGACTGTTTGCCCACAAACACTGGCGTTTGTTCTTAGCCACGTGAGTCTTCTGTCAAACAAAGTTTCCCACATCAACTCAGACCTTACTCACATGGTATTATGCTTATTCAAGCGTGATTTGTCCCCATTTGGCTATTTCAAATGGTCAACACCCAGGAACTGAGTTTTCCTCCTGTGTCTTCTCTGGGAGGTTGGGAGGGGTGGTGACGTCATGGGAAGAGTGTCTGTCTTCTCTCCTATGACTCAACCGAGCATGTCAAAGAAATGCTGTTACAGCTAGCCTTGAGGCAATGAATTACCCAATCTGCCAAGCAAATTCATGTGGAAAGCAACATACCATCTCCTCCACAGCCCCCAAGAAAGGCGGGAAAGGCAGAAATGAGAAACTACTCAGGCAAAACCGAAGCACGAGAGGTCAACGTTACTCTCTTCCTCGGTTCCTCACAAAAAAATTATATACACATTTTCATTTTCATTTTGCCAGAAATAGGGAAAAACAGAATTTGCTTCCTCCTCTGTGCTCTCATACTACTTTGTACAAATTGCTAAATTATAGTGCTTACCATATCGTCCTATAATTAGATTGTAGGTGTCTGCCTTCCCACTAGTGTAATAGCTCGTTTTTTCCCCTTAATATTTGTATTCCAAGCATCTGGTATCACGTTTAACAAATATCTGTTAAACAAACAAATGAAAGATTGAATGGAACAATGAATAAATGACATTTGCTCAAGGGCTCTCTCTAACTAGGGCAAAAAGAAATGTTCTTTTTCCTCTCTTTATTATTGAAGAGGGTTGACACTATCATACTTGGGCCAGGAGTGGATCATGTCTGTTTGGAGTATTAGGTGTCTGGGATGTTTTGGCACTTACTGAATGAGTGTCCTGTGTGTGGTTACATGTGTATGTATCGCACAGTTTCGTCTGCTCTTGTATTCTACAGAGTTCATCTCTTCCCCTCTCACACCCACCAAGTCAGCCTATTTCATGACTGGCTCCCTTAATCACTTATTTTAACTTAATTAATTCAGTTAAAATCCTTACTCTAAGAGGCATTCTTCTTATTGTAAGTTCCTGGAGGGCAGGAAGGACAGAAAATGTGACTCTGTATGACCCTGCAGTGTTGCCCACAACCTGCCAGCCATGTTGCAAGCATGATGGATGCTGGATAATCAGCAAGACTCAGGCCATACAAGGCCCTTCCTCTTGAAGAATTTACAGTCAGTGGGAGGAAGACAAACAAATAACAAGGCCAATAAAGTGTAGTAACTGTAATGACAGAGGAAGCACAGGGTGCTATGGGGCACATAGGAAGGAAACAAAACCTAATCTAGAGATCAGGAAGGGCCTTCTAGACAATATCTTTTTTAAGTCTGGACCTGAGAGATAAGTGAGACTTATCCAGGTGAAAGGAGAATATAAAAAAGAAGAGGAGATGACCCAGAGACAAGAGAGAACATAATATAAACAAAACACTTGAAGTTAAGAAGGTCTAGAGTCTAAGTGAGGAGGTGAACTCAGGCCTCAGCTATTTTATTCTAAGAGCAATGGGAAGGCCTTGAAGCATCTGGTTGACCAGGGCTACTATTTACAGAGAAAGAGATGCAGGAAAAGGAGCAGGATCAGGAGGAAGGAGTTAGTGGTCACTTTTTAGGAAAGATGTATATCCAATAAGCAGTTAGATATTTGGATCTCTTTCAGGAAAAAGACCTGGGCTCTGGGTAAAGATACATAGATTTGAGAGTTGTCTCAGGGTCATCTAAAATATATTAACAGGCCACCAGAATTCAGTGGTCTTAGTAATAAGGAGTTTAATTTCTTTCCCACACGGTGATCTAAGGAACTTAGACGGAAAGAGGAAGGACTATCATTCCAGGAGCCCATTCAAGAGCAGCATCTACCCTACTCAGCCAAAACAAGAAACGTTCAGGGACGAGCACTTGTAGGAGGCTTTTATGGAGAGATCTTACTCACATGGCCATACTTAACTAACTGCAAGAGAGGCTGGGAAATGCAGCATAGCTATGTTTCTAGGATCAAGAGCAAAGTGGATTTTGATGAACAGTTACCAGGATCCACCACCACAGTCAAAAATACATAGATAGGCCAGGAAGGCCTGAAGATGAATAAACGTGATTCAGGCAGCTATAAAGCATGAGACCAAGGTCAGAGCTCTGAAGAACACCAATGTTAGGAGACAAACTGGGGAGATAAAAAGAAGATCCAGCAAAGTAGAATAACAAAACGAAAATAAAACTAGGAGATTGTGTTAGATACTTAATGAATGTATGTAGAAATGGGTACAAATTTAGTCATTAAGCATTGAGTCCATCTGTGACAAGGTGACACTTATTTGGTACCCCTGATATTTAGATGACAAATAAGCCCAACTGCATTTAAGAGAAAATGGCAAAATCAGCTTCTCAAAAAAGCCAGATTTTCATTACCATGCGGACAGACCGCTCTAAGGCTATATATTGTAACACACATTGTTTCCATTTACTTTTGTGCCCATAACTCAACCTATTTAGGTAAAGTGTGTATTCTGCATCAAAAATTTTATGTGATTTTATACACATAGGAACATATTAACATAAATATGAATATATACCAGTTCTCCATACACACACAAAGCACTCATAGGATTCATTACCAAAATGCATTTCTTTTTCTCTTCCACGTTTTGCAATTCTCCATGCTCTCTTGCTTTGCTCAAAGCTTCTCCTCTACCTCCCACCCTACCCCAGCTTGCATGGCTCTCTTGGCTCTCAGTAGGAAGACCAGGGAAGAGAACTAGATTCCATCCTGATAACATCTTACACCTTACTCCATTATTACAAAATACAACAGAGTCTGTAGCCTGAATGAAAAATTCACGCCAGAACACCAAGGCCCCCTTCTGTGGCTCTTTGTCTAAGAGACCTCAGCTAAGAAAAGAGAAATCTGAGATCTTGCTGGCATATTACCAAGTAGCAGAGTGGTGTCTTATCAATCTAGCCTCTTCTCTCTATATAAAATGTAAGATATTCAGGGCAACCAAGAGGGTTCTGAGACTTTTGTACCTAGAACACTCTTTTTGGCAGAAGAACAGCCAGTTTTGCTTATAAGTAAGTTAAAAAAAAAAAAAAAAAAAAGACAAGCAGATTTTTAAAAAATGACCTGCCCAGGAGGTACACATATAGTAAAGAAAACAGAATTAGTAACCTCTTCTACCTGCCCAGCATAAATTATTCGTGTACTCAACCTGACCAAGTGACTATGTATAAGCCTCAAATACCATGGTGTTCAATAAATATAAATTCAGGATGGTGACAATGCTACCCATATTTTCTTACTTAATAACACCCAGTTGGCAGTTCAGTAGCACAAATCATATGCATTTTATTCTTCCTTTACTCCTCTTCACATTGTAACTCATATCAGGTATGAATTTAACTATTGGAAATATCTTTCCAATTAGCAAAATTAGTTCTTCCTTTGATTTGAGAGAGACCAACCAGTGTATATAAGCAAAGAAAAACTATGCAAGCAGCACTTCTGCTCTGGCTACTGTGAGGAGATTTTCTGTCAACTCCAACAAGTCTTTCTTATTGGTACTTTTATAGGGTCATCGTTACTCAAAGTCTGCTAGCTTTAAATATCATCTGCAAAGCACATCTTAGAAATTTAGCTGCAGATGCAGATAACGTATGAAACTGAGGAACTGCAACTTGTTTCCCACCGGCTAAGTTAAATATGTAGTTTAAAAAAAAAATTCTGGAATCTTTCAGCTAGTCTGAGGTGGATTTGTGGGAGAAGGGCAGGAGTTCACCAACACAATGTGTACAGAGCCTGTGAAAATTCTTAGGCATCTGTTCAAAAGAATATGTGAATGCAAAATTTACAACTTGAACACTATCTAATGCCTTCAAATGGCAACTGGGCTGGGAGTCCACCAATTTTGTTTGGTCAGATCCTTTTCTCATCCCTGTCTTTCTTCCAGAGCCACCACATCAACCCTACCATGTCCTCCTCTTCACAAGACAGTCTGGTCCCCTCCGTGTCTAGAAAATTAAGACCATTTACCAATGCCTGGAAACTTAGGACCACCCTTCACTGTTCCCCTGCGTGACCCATCATTCTTCGTAAGTAAGCACCAGCACAGCTCTCTCATCTGCCCTGTCCTCTCCTTCTACCACCCCATCACCCCTCATTTGGACTGCTACAGAAATTTCTAGTGATCTCACCTACAGCCTAATTTCTATAGAATTCATTCTATTCATCTTCTAGAAAAAGAAAAAAAAAAAAAAACTAAAACACAAATCAGATGTATCATGCCTCTGCTTAAAACACTTCAACAATTACACCATTTGAGAATAAATCTACATGTATTACAAGGCAGAGGGAACCCCCCAAACATTAGCTACCTGACCATGGCTACAACCTCATCTCTCATGACTTGTGGCTCACATTTCACACCACCCATACATAGCTCCTAGTTCTCACCTGGGAGATTTTGCTCACACTCAGGTCTGCCTAGGGTGCACTTCCTCATTACCCCACCCAACCCACCCTTGGCTCACTCTTGCTGTATCTTTAAAGTTCATTCAGGGGTCACCTCCTGGAAGCCTTAGGACTCATTCTCCAAACATTCTGACATCTTCTCTGTGAGTGAATGCTAATACTTCTATATGATAATTTACTTTCGTACCTTGGAGTTGGAGGATGGTAATAGATCCATGGAACAGAACAGAAGAAACAAAATTAGACCCAAAAACCCACAAGAACTTTGTGTGTGATGAAAGTGGGACAGCAGTGGATTCTGAAATAATGGTGTTGGGATAAGTTAAATATATACCAAAAATAATTTTGAATCCTTACCAAGTATCTTCCCTTAAAATCAATTCCAGAAAGATTAAATATTTAAATGTTTAACACATTAACTGCCATGTTAATGTGCTACATGAGTTGTATTTAACTCCCGCTAGTTTTGAGCCTGGGCCTTGTGACGCATATGTAACTCACACATCTCTTCACTTTGGGAGCCGTGAGAACTATTTTTCAAGTTGCATGTAACTCACACACAAAAAACAATAAAAAATAAGAAATTTTTCATTAAATTAGAAAGGATCATTTTGTTTTTGAAGTTTTTATTCTATTTCCCTAATAAAACACCATGGTCCCAAGGAAAAAAATTTTTTTTTCTAGTGTGGCAGTCAATGTGCTAAAAAAATCACAGAACTAGAAGCAAAATTAAGGGACAATTTCTATAATCCAGAGGGAGAAAAGTTTTTGCAACTATGATTTTAAAAGCCAGAAATCTGTAAGGATTGATACATTTGACTAAATAAATAGTAGCTTTTTAATTGGAAAAAAAGTGCTATAAATCCAAATGAAAAGACAATCAACAAACAGGGAAAAATGCATATTTAGCACATTTCCTGGCATCAATTTATTTTGTGTAAATTGACTTATATGGCAGAGGACTAATCATCCTAATATATAAAGAAGTATTTTGAACAAATATAAAAAAGACAAACCTATTAGAAAAAGCAAAGGAAATGACACAAACAGGCATACAAATTGACTCTAAATTTATGTAAAGTTTTCAAACTCTTGAATCAAAAACATTTGAATTTTAAATGATATTTTGTATAACAGAATGACAAAGATTTTTAAAATACTCTGCATTTTGGAAGATGTAGAAAGTGGGTACTGTTAATACTGTTGATAAGAGAGCAAACTGATAAAAACTTCTGGAAAGTAGCTTAATAGTATGTATCAAAAATTATGACCCAAAATTTTCACCAGTATTTATCCTAAGGAACAACCTAACCACCCATAAATGGGGAGCTGTTAAATAAATTATAGTAGCTCTTTACAGTGCAATATCATGTACCCATCAGAATCAATGGCATGCGTATTTAAACAGATAGCTACAACTGTGTTATAAATTGTTTAAAAAATATTTGAAAACAATGTATAACATAGTCTTATTTTAAAATAGATGTGTTTGTAAGTACAGAAGGGGAAAAAAAAACCTCTCGGAAGGGCATTTACCCAAATGTAAATCATCATTATCTCTAAGAGGTGGGAATCTAAATTCCTTCTTCATACCTTCCTTCCTGCTTCATACCTTTTTTACATTATCTGATATTTTTTTCAAAGAGCATATATACTTTTATAATTAAAAATAATTACCAAGAATATAATTATTGCCACTGTTTAAAAAGAATGAGAGAGAAGACAAAAATCAGTGTTCCTATGGATGGACTGAGAGCGTTGGGGCTCAGAAAACAGGACCTCAAAATGAAGACCTCAGAGGCAAAAGTTTTTCTCTAACCTTCTCCTGCTCTCCTGTCTCCCAGTTCCATTCTCCCCAGAAGCTAGCCACAGACACAAAAATCCCTCTTCCCCAAAGTGGGGCATAGGAACAAGAACTGCTTTACTTGAAAGCCAGTTATATAACCTAAAAATATTCTGTGTAAAAACTGGCCATAAAGAAATTATCTGACCTACCTCGTTTGACTGTAGGTCATAAGACCCCTGCCATTCCAGAGAGGGCCCTGTCCCACACCCAGAAGGAAGGAATGCTGCTCAGAGAAGCCAAGAAGAATCTAGATGGGCCTTGCTGAGTGACCCTACACAGTCTATTAGCATTATTAGGTCACACCCTTTTTGTCCAACCACATTTCTACACGGCTGTTCACACTTTGATGAACCTAGGCGTAAAAATGGACAATTTCCCCTATATCTTTGCATCTTCATTCTGAAGGCTCCTGTGTATACACATTAAATAAATTTGTATACCTTTTCTTTTATTAATCTGCACCTTATTAGTGATTTTTCAGCAAACCTTCAGAAGGCCAAGGATCCCCTTGGCCCCTACAAGAGAGAAGGGTCACATGTCTAAAAGAGCTGCCATTTTAACTAAATTATACCAAACACCAACAAGTACTAATAACACTCATAAAGTCCATCTTATATAGGTTTGCCAAATCCAATTAACAAAATACTATAGGATCACCTAATCTACTGCCTGAACAAGTAACAAAATAAATTTCCTATTTTGAATGTTTCTCATACACGAAACAGTCAGCTACTATTCTGATTCTAGTGAGCATAAACCAAGAATGAACTGTTTCCTATTTGACATTGATGATTTTTAAAATACAGGAAGTAGAGCTAATTTCCTCCCTCCCTGTCTCTGAAAGTTAGCCCATCTTTAGTCACAAAAAAGTTGGAAGACCGTTCAGCTCTAAGGATAAATCCATGCGTAGGTTACCAAGACATGTTGCAAGTCTGTACATACGTTCCCTCTCCCCTTTTTTAATGTCTATGATTAGCTTATAGTTCTCACAAAAACAGATGGGTATCAGAATATGGTTAGAAAAATGCAACAAACAAAATGTCAACTGAGCTTTAAATTCTACAGATTTTATTACCCAATATCAATTTAAAGTCCATCATTTTAAAATAGGCCTTATCAACCATGGGAAGTAGAGGAAAGCTAGGACTTAGTGACTGGTCTTTGTGAAAACAAAAGAAGTAAAAGTTATTTATAGTGACCTTTTAATGTTTACCTTAGAGCTGCTAATCAGATGTAAATTGTCACCCCATGGATATGCATAATCAACTTTATTCCCTTTGCTAATTGAGAAATAGAGCTGTTAATGTCAAGAAACATTTGAAAAATGCACCGAGCTTGCTCAATGGAGCAAGTTCTTTTTAAAAGTCAGAGTTTCCATATGGTAAAATCATGGAAATTAGGCTTAGGGGGAAAAAAAACCTAAAAATGTCTAATTTGTTATTGAGCTAGTCTGTGCTGGAACAAAATCAGTCTTAACCTCAAACCGGGAATTTTGACCACTCCTTATGTTAAAAAATAACTCCTTCAGCTTTTTATGAAAAATCATTCCATTACCTCCCTCCAAAGTTCCTCTCCTGCTGAGTTTATGCTTTCCTACCTTCAGTGGGTCTGGCTTAACAGTCACTTTGCCAGGACACTTATTTAACTTGGTTCACATAAGTCAGTCCTTTTACACTCTGGTAGGTCTTCTTTTGAGTTTCCTTTAAAACTGACAACCATAAGGTAAATGAGTCTTACCTCAATTGTGTGAAAAGGGGACAACATATTCCCTTGAGTGATATTTCAAGATTGCTGTCATCTTTATAATACCATAGAGTAGAAGTATGCACAATTTCAACTTATTGTTAATTTTAGAGAAGATGTGGTTAAAACAGTAGCTGACTGCAAAGGACCACTCTGCCCCCCCCCATTCCAAGATAATACTCACATACACCCTTCCTCCCTTGTTTTATGAAACCCAAGTTTTCTCCTTCTTCTTTGAGATAATCCTCACTCGTAAACATTCTCCCCCTTGAAATAGCTTAATTAAAATCCTCTCCTTAATTGTCTAGTACATTTTGTCTTTCCCGTGGTGCATTTAAGAAATTAAAGCCATCCCTAAGCATAAGCCCCAGTCATTATCCCCTCACAGGCATGACCAGCATTCACTCTGTTTCTAGTGAAGAAAAGGAAATAGAGAACACAAGTACCACAGTGAGAAGAATACAAGCACTAACAGCGTCCACATCTACAGCACCCTTCAAGGCACTGGAAGGCAGAGAATGGGTGGGGCCCAGTCCTGAGCGAGTCTAGCCCTCAACTTCATGTAATCACCAAGCCCTGCAGAGTGGTAAGTTCATAAAGACACATTTGATATGAGATGTAGGCTCTTCTAAGAAGGCAATGTGATTAGTGGCAAAAGCACATGTTTTTAAAAATGGTTCTTTGTTCCATCCCCACCATATACTGCAGGAGTCTAAGTAGTGTTCCTTAACCTCTCTGAGCCTTGACTTCCTCATCTGTCAAAGTGCTTGAACTGACCTAACCACAGTCAGAGGGCCCACCTTGGTTCAACAAAACATATTCAAACCCTTTCTACTTTCACCTTTAAAATTCTAATGTTTTCTTTACTTGTCTTTTTGTTAAATAAGAGCTTTATTGAAATATGATTCACATACCATAAAAATTCACCCTTTTTAAGTGCACAATTCAGGGGTTTTTAGTATATTCACAGAGTTGGGCAACTATCACCACTATCTAATTCCAGAACATTTTCATCATCCTAAAAAGAAACCCCATACCCATTAGCAGTCACTCCCCATCCCATGACAACCCATGGTAACTACCTACCTATGCTACTTTCTGTTTCTATGGATTTGCCTATTCTGGACATTTCATATAAATGGAATCATATAATATGTGGCCTTTTATGACTGGCTTCTTTTACTTAGTACATCTTCAAGGTTCATCCACATTGTAATATGTGTTGGTACTTCATTTCTTTTTCTGCCTGAATAGTATTCCATTGTATGGATATGCCAGATATGGTTATCCATTCATCAGTTGATGGACATAAGGGTTGTTCCCACCTTTTAACTATTATGACTGATGCTGTTATGAACATTCGTGTACAGGTCTTTGTGTGGACATATATTTTCAGTTCTCTTGGATATTGTAGAGAGCAAGGCTCTTGCCCCCCCCCCAAAGGTTTGCTGAAAAATCACTGACATGAGACAGATTGATTAATAGGAGGAAAAAGACACAAATTTATTTTAACGTGTATACACAGAAGCCTTCAGAATGAAAACTCAAAGACATAAAGGAAATTGTCTATTTTCATGCTTAGGTTCAACAAAGTATGGAGAGCTGTTTAGAAATATGACTGGGCAAAAAGGGTATGATCTAATGCTAACAGGCTAAGTGGGATAACCCAGCAAGGTCTATATGTCTAGATTCTTCCTGGCCTCTTGGAGCATGCATTCCTTCCTTCTGGGTGTGGGGCAGGGCCCTTTCTAGAACAGGGGTCACATGGCCTACAGTCAAACAAGATAGGTCAGATAATTTCTTTATGGCCAGTGTTTTCATAGAATAATTTTAGGTTTTATGGCTGGCTTTCAGGGAAACAGGGCTCTGGCTTTTATGACATACCTCAGGGAAGAGGGATTCTAATTTCTATGGCCAGCCTCAGGAAAGAATGGGACTGAAAGGCAGGAAGACAAGGGAAGGTCAGAGAAGAACTTTTGCTTCTGAGGCCTTCATTTTAGAGTACTGTTTTCCAAGCCCCATCAATATATACCTAAGAGTACTGCTGGGTCACATGGTGACTCCTGTGCTTAACCTTCTGAGGAACTGCCAAACTGCTTTCCAAAGTGGTTGTACCATTTTCTTTTCTTTTGGCCTCTTTTGGTTTCTTCCTTGTCTGCTTTCTGGTTGTTTGGGCTCATCTTGGAAAATAACTGGGATGGTTGGAAAGACACTGTCCACAGAATGGGCAATTTTTAGCCATTGTAGGTCAATACAAACACAAGGTGGTTGACATGAACTTGAGGGCCACAGAAGGTGGTGCAATAAGGCACACAGAAATGATATCCTTGTCAGGCAGCACTGATGCCTGGAGTTCAGGGACCAATTTAGGAAGATTTGAGTGGATTTTGAGATGACATAGTAATAAACTACACACATATACACATCTATACCTTTATATCAGGTGCTTACACTATAGCCAGGACAATTCAACAGGCACATAAATAAAAACAAATACATTTTCCTGTTTTTTTTTTTTTTTTAAAGAATATACAAGACAGAGTATTTCCATCTGGGCATATCAGGGAAGATTATTTTGGAGCAGAAAACATCTTTATTGGCTCTTAAAGGATAACAAAGTTTTAAATAAGCAAACATGAAGAGGAATTGCATCTCAGACAGAGGGAACTGTATAAACAAAGGCACAGGGTTGAGGAATGAAAATGAAGAGTTAGAAAAAGATACAAAAGAAACAGGGAAGAATTAACATTTTGACAATTGACTGAATGCGAAAAGTGAGGCAGAAGGTGGAATAAAAGATGACTCTGGGTTTTTGGCATGGAAGATGGGATAGATGATCATGTCATTAAGAGAAAGAATGGTAAAGTCCAGAGGAAGAACTGGTATGAGAGAAAAGGCAACGAGTTCAATTTTAGACATATATTGGGTTTACGGTAACAGGGGAACATGCAGGCAGTCTCCATTAACTAAAAATACAGAATGGGAGCTTATAAAATATATTTCCTAATAGAGGTCATTGCTGAAGCCTTGAGAGTGGGTGCAGAGGGAGAAGAAAAATGGCTATTGTAACTCGTTCTCAAACAGAAAACTCAGTCCACTGAGGAAGCCAAGGAGACCAGCACTAGGCAGGGCTAGGGTTTGGGAAACTGACCCAATTTTAGGGCTGAACCTTGAGGAGGGCAGCTGGCTGTTCAACTAGAATGTTCTGAAGGACACAACAAACTCAGGCTTAATCAGTCCAGTGCTGATATATAGGAGGTTTAACCTAGTAGGTCAGGCACAGCAGCAGGAAGTTCCAGTCAGAGGCTACCCATACCAGGGAAGGTCACCTGCCACTGACCCAAGAGATGAAAGGCAGAGTCCAGCCTTCCCAGGCCTAGCAAGAGCTGGGCAAAACAGCCAGGTTCCACCCAAAGGGATGGGGCGCCAGGAAGGCACTAGTTCACATAGATTGAACCGATCCAGTAGGCCTTGGGGGAGGGATACAGCTTGGTGTGGATATGGGTAACCAGGACTTACCCTACCTGACCTCTCTCAACACCTGGCCTACAGGAGCAAGACTGATTTGGGCCCCCATATGCTACTGTACATGAAGCCTCCCTTGTTCTTTCTGTCCTGCTCAGGAAAGGCTCCAGAACCGAGTGACAGTGAGCCTACAGATGATCAGTTACTCCAGGATTGGGTTTAAGGAAGGAAAGGATGGAACCATACAGAACATCCACATTCGATAGGGCAAAGAAAGCAGAGGGGAAAAGAAGATAAGGTGGAGAAAATACTCAAACAATATTCTACACATCAGCAGGGAGTAATGGTGAAGCAGGAGGGAAGCAGACCAGAGAAACGGAAGGAGAGGACCGGAAGAAATGGTGGGTCACCATGGAATCCTTTTGATCTCCCTGGTTTTCCCCCAGAATTTTACTTCACTGTGTCCAACAGTGATACTCTATCACAAATAATGCTTTTGTTGTCAGCCCATGTTCAAAAGACCCTTTTGTTTTTGGCAACCAATACGTAAGAACAGCAGCTCCTACGTAAATACCTTTAGTAAACACATTCAACCCTGACCTTGAAGCTATATTAAGAATAAAGAAAAGATCAATTACATAAAGTTGGAAATACAGACTTCCAAAGGCCCTAATTCTTAGAGTAGGCAGCAAAATATCAGAAATTCTATAGAATGCCAAATCACAGCATAAATAATAAAATGTAAAATTCAGCGGTTATAAAATAGACAGACTGTGAACTAAAATTTAAATAATTAAGCCATATTATAAAAAGGTATCTTTTGAAAATTTAAAATATTACAACTTTAACACATATAAAAACTCGCAAAAAATGAATAGTTGTTTTTTTCACCCCATCTTTTACTGAGGCAAAAAGTAAAACAAAACAAAAATCATCTTAACACCATCATCAAAAATAGAAAATTTCAATCAACGTTACACTTTTCACAAAAATATAACAGGCTGAAAACTGCAAGTAGCACATGTCAAGTCTTTGCACACTTCACTAAGGATATATTTATTCAAAACAAAATGTCTCCCAAAGATCCTACTCTAGAAGGAACATGAGTCATATATGCTGAGAAACTCTCCTCAGTTTTAACCTTTTGGGGAAAAAATGCATAGCTCCCAGCCCATACACTAGTAAAGAGCCTATGAAAAAACAATTTCACAGTTTAAAAAGCAAGAATCGCTTTGGCACTTTGAGGCCTGATATCCAACATTTCAGATATAGAAGCAAAGAACTCATCCCAGTGGATGACTGCCTTGTAACTTGGGAAGCAACTGCATAATGACTCATTCTGGAACTTGTACAGACACTGGGACAAGCATCACAAACCCGGAAAAGGATAAAAAAAATCCCAGCAAATGATAAAGAAGTATGGTTGCTAAGGTATTCTATGTAAAATCTCATGGAAAAGCTTGGTGGGTCCCTAATATCACACTGGGGCATCAGTTAAGAAATGACCTGAGGAGAGAATGCCACCTATGGAATGATCAACAAGCCAAACACATCACTTCATGTTTACATACTTCTGTTTCAGGGGTCTGATTTAGGGCTCTACAGAGGAACACACACACCCCAGGCTAGGAGAAAGGAGCAGAGAGTATTTTCTCCTTCTAGGATGGAGCGAGTACCCCAGCACGACTGCAATTGCTAGAGGGAAGATATGCTCCAGAGCGTTCTTAAAGTTACTCCTTTTCTGAATACTAAAGAATTTTTCTCAGGCTTTTTGAATGAGCTGAAAACCAGTTTTGAAAGATAAGATATTAAACCATTTCTATAGGGAATAAGAACACTGGAGATTATTTACTTTGCTGTAATTACTCTGGCACATAGAGGGATTAGCTTTCAAATGCTACTAGGTTTGCATACAGAGATTTCACTAATGAAGAAAAATTAGTTCATGTTTTGAATATTTAGGGCTTGAAGTATATATTACTTTTAAAGAGTGAACACTGGCTTATACCTGTGCAGAGAAGAATAATTACTAAAACCTTTAATTGTTCCAAAGTTTGCACATCTTTCCCCACAAACCCAATCACTGGGGGCGGGGGGGTGTACTTTTTTTTTTTATTGATACATAATTGCTGCACATATTTTGGAGGTTCATGTGATATTTTGATACATGCACACAATGTGTAATGATCAGATCAAGGAAGTGGGATAGCCATCACCTCAAATATTTATCTTTTTGTTATGCTGGGAACATTCTAATTCTTCTCTTCTAGCTATTTTGAACTATGCATTATTGTTAATTATAGCCCCTACTATACTTATCAAATACTTGATCTTATTCCTTCTAACTGTATTTTTGTACCCATTAAGAACCATTTGTATGTACTAAGCATCTCGATTTTCATTAGAGCCAATAGTAAATGAAAATGCATGTGTACGTTCACAAATGAGTTTGTTTCATAAGGCCTGGATTTGAAACCAGGAAGCAAGATGATCAACAATGCCATCTAGGAAGAGCAGAAATAAAACCTCTTTTGAGTTAAATGAACAATCTTCGGGAAGAGATAAATGGAATTTTAGAAATTTATTATTTAGTAGAATATTTTCTTGAGTTTTTGAGATTGTGTTATGACTTTAAGCTGAGACAAAATTTATTACTGAAAAGGCTCTCATAGCATGTCTGCCTTTATAAACTCTTATTCATCCCCCTGCTTGTTATCTTTTAGGTGAGGAGGGACTTATATTAAGTGACAGTGTTTGCACAGTTCTTTTTAAACTTTTTTTTTTAATAATTATCAACTCACGGGAAGTTGCAAAAATAGTAGAGGGAGTATTACTCAGCAATAAGGAACAACAGTGAATTAACACATCTGGTGTTATCCTGGTTGGAGCTAGAACCCATTCTTCGAAGCGAAGTGTCACAGGAATGGAAAAACAAGCACCACTGGTACTCACCATCAAATTGGTAC
The DNA here is from genome assembly GCA_023783475.1 of Daubentonia madagascariensis. Lineage (NCBI taxonomy): Eukaryota > Metazoa > Chordata > Mammalia > Primates > Daubentoniidae > Daubentonia > Daubentonia madagascariensis. The sequence continues at coordinate 8,063,117 of JAKFHU010000316.1, forward strand.
TAACTGATCAACACTTACATCACACAGGGCAATAACATTCATCAGGGGGCGGGCAGGCGGGAGGGGGGTGGAGGGGATGGGAAAACTCTCACTGAATGGATGCGGGGAGCACAGTTTGGGGGATGACCACGATTGTAGCTCTGACACGGGCAGTGCATGGGCAATATATATAACCAAAGTGTTGTACCCCCATAATATTCTGAAATGAAATGAAATTAATTAATTAAATAAATAAATAGATAGATAGTAGAAGGAGTTATGTGTACTCTTGCTCAGCTTCTCCCAATGGTAACATCCTACAAAATTATCAAATCCAGGAAACTCAATTTGGATCAAAATCCTGAAAGATACAATCCCACTGTTTAAATCTCAAAAGATCAAAATCCCTAAAGATCAAAAATCCCTAAAGTCTAAAATCCCAAAAATCACAATCACAGGATAGTTGCACAATGTTAAGTGGAACTATTACCTTATTATTGTCTTTATTTGGAAATTAAGTATGGCTTACGGAGATACATAGAAAATGAACGTGAACGTATTCTCCAAGGACAGCCATGTCCTGTAAGAAAAAAAGCAGCTATTCATTGTGATGCAAGACTTCAAAATACAGTTAATGACTGTGAAAGTCACCCAGCTCTTATGGACTGTCTCTGTGCAATTGCCTATAATCCATCCCTGTAGTACACTTTTCCATATGCCCCATTTTTTGTTTTTTTTCTTTTTTTAGTTTTCTTTTCGCTATTTTAAAGTGTCAACATCCTTTTTAACAACTCACTTGCTATGTATTTCATCTTTGCACCATTTCAAATTTACTTTGCTGTAATTACTCTGAGGTATATGTTGTGTAGAGACTTTCAGAAAGTTCTAATTCCCTTTATGCATTTTATGCAAATTTGACTCCATAAAAGTGCATTATCACAACATTGACTTTGAGTATAAGCATTGTGTGTGTTTGTAAAAACACTGAAACTTTCTCAATCAATGAAGAGATATCCTTTTGGTACATCTGCTTTTGTAAAAACTAAAATTTTTCAAGATCTTTGCAATTTGGGCAATTACAAATGTTGCGGTGACCCATCACAGTTTTTGATCAATCCCATCCAAAGACTTAGGTTGTTCATTACGGTATTTCAGATGACCAAAATTATTAAAGCTGGATGCACACAATTACCAACCATAGTGATGTGTGTTTATTCATTTCCCTTTTTGATCTATTTCTTTAAGAATACGATTTGTCTGCTTATAACTGTTATATCTGTGCTACGGTCATTAGTATACCTGAGTGTTCATGCAAAATAAATTTTATTATTGCCTATTTTATTGTGTAAAGTGGCCTATGAAGTGTTCTGTCATGTTTTTATATTTTATTTTTTTCAAGATCAAAAAAAATTTTATTTAGCATTTTCTAATATAGATAATCACAATGAAAACTGTAAAATTGTCCTGACAATCTCTTGGACTACAACTATTATATCAGTCTGTCATGTTTTTATATGTTTCTCAAATATATCCCCTTTTGAAAATGTAAATAAATAGCTTTTAAATAATTTTTTAAATTATTTTTTCCAGAATTATATTTTTGAGATTTTGACCTCTTGGGATGATGATTTTGGGGATTTTAGACTAGAGATTTTGATCTTTTGGGATTATGGAATTTGGAATTGTGTCTTTCAGGATTATGATTGGCTCCCCAGGAAACACAATGATATAATACTCTCATACAGACTATAAGCCTTATTCAGATCTTACCAGCTCTTTGCACACACTCATTTGTATGTGTGTATAGTTCCATATAGTTTTATCCCCTGCACAGATTCATATAACCACCACTACAATCAAAAAACAGAATTCTTCTATCCTTACAAGAGAACTCCTTTATGCTACTTCCTCCACCCCATCCCTATCCCCTGGCCACCACTACTGTGTTCTCCATCTCTATAATTCTGTCATTTCAAGAATGTCATATAAACGGAATCATACACTGTGAAATCTCTTGAGATTGGTTTTTTTTCACTCAGCATAATGCCCTTTAAATCCATGCAAGCTGCTGCATGTATCAATAGTTCATTTTTACCCTTTTTAGTGCTTTGAAATATTGCTATCATTTTGATCATCATACAAATTGACTAGATACAGAAATATATTGTCCGGGTTTAAATGGATAGATAAATAACATTTCTCTCAAATTCCAAACCAAATAAGAAGGCAAATGAAGCAGGCAGATAGGAGATAAAGATATCAGTGTTTTACTGTTCAGTCTCATTGGACAACAACATAACTTTATATCTGCAGCCAAAAGGGTTAGCTAACACTGTACCGCAGGATTAAACTCATCCATTGGCATAGGTTGAAAATTACTGCCAGGCAGATCTGGAAGTTCAGGGCATGCTGAGTTCCTACTCTCTAACTCACCTCTCAGGTAATGCTATGGTCAGCATATGTCCCCCTCAAATTCATATGTTGAAACTTAATTAGCGTTCATAGGTAGAGCCTTTAGGAGGTGATTAAGTCACAAGAGCAGAGCTCTCATGAATGGAATTAGTTCTCTTATAAAAGAAGTCTGAGGGAGCCCCCTTACCCTTTTTGCCATGTGGGGACACACAGAAGGCACCATCTATGAGGAACAGGCCCCTCAGGCACTGAACCTCCTGGTGCACTGATCTTAAGACTGCCCAGCCTCCAGAACTGAGAGCAATAAATTTCTACTATTTATAAATTGCCCAGTCTATGGCATTTTGTTATAGTAACAAGAATGGACTAAGATAGGTCACCTCAACCCTGGAGAGGAATGAGTGGGGAGGCACAGAGAAGTGGGTAGTGTTCTTTCAACATCTCTCCGTCCTCGGGCATAGGGCACACATTCGCTCTCCTCTGTCGCAACACAAGGAATGTGGAACAACCATTCCATCTGATAGTCTAGCTTTTTCCCTCTTATCCCATTCACCTTCTTTTAGCTTATTGCCTTCATTTATGGATAACCAGAAACGCCGCTATCCCTCTCTGAGTGGGGACTGCTTTTCAGGACCATATATCCAGGCAGTTTCAGACAGTATTCTTAGATACCTCTTTTAGGCTTCTCTAGGAATGTTACGCATCTGTCTTCCTTTCTACTCTCAGAAGTCCCAGTGATGACCTGATTCCTAACTTAGTTCTATAGAATATCTCAATAATGTTTTCTTAACAGATTTTTACTCAGTGGCTTGAAAATTTACAGAAAAATATATTATAAGAAACAATATGCTAGGAGTTAAAGAACTTACCTGAATTTCCAAATGAAGACTGTTTTTGTATTCTCCTAATGTTTGCCAAAAAGGAATCACTATTAAAAATACACTATGTTTACCAGTTCTCTAACAGCCTTCCTTTAGAAGCTGTTTCTTTATTATCATCTCAATATGGCATTTTAACACATTGACTGCCACACTAGAAAAAAATTTTTTTCCTTGGGGCCATGGTGTTTTATTACAAAAATAGAATAAAAACTTTGAAAACAAAACAATCCTTTCTAATTTAATGAAAAATTTGTTACTTTTTATTCTTTTCTAAGTGTGACTTATATGCAATTAAATTGTCCTGTTAATTGTAACAATAAGAACACCAACAAGATTTTCACTAACCAAATGCAGGGTTTTGCCCGGGTGCCACAATCATGTAACACGTATGCTAGAGCATGGCAGCATGAGTTTCCCATGTACCACGTGGCTCCCAAGGTAAAGAGACATTTGAGTTACATATGTTTCAAGAGGCCCCAGGCTCAACACTAGCATGAGTTAAATACAACTCACATGGCAGTTACTGTGTTAAAAAGGTGACCCTGTATCTAATGGAATATATTTTATTTAAAAAACAACTTTATGCAACTTATGGCAAAATGGTAAACTAGAACAGGCTGTTGTATCCCTTCCCCATGCTCAAATATGAAAAAAAAGGTCCTTGGTAACAAAGAACTAAATTCTAAAATACCAAAATAACAGAGATGGTAAAAGACACCAAGGATAGGTGTGCCAGTGTTCTTTTCTTGATAGGGAGGATTATGGATAACAATTAATTAAATTTAGAAAACGACAGAAAAGTTTTTTCTTAATTTCCTATCAATATCTTAATAAGTATCTTAAATTAGGAAGAATCACATAAAGAATAAAACTGAATGGCTCATGGAACTTTCTCTAAAATTGACCACATCCTAGGTCACAAAACAGATCTAAACAAATTCAAAAAATAGAAATCATACCATGTATCTTTTCAGACCACAGCGGAATAAAATTAGATATCAATTCCAACAGAAACTCACATCTTCCTCCAAAAACTTGGAAACTAAACAATCTATTGCTGAAAGATTATTGGGTCAAGGAGGAGATTCAAATTGAAATCAAAAGATTCTTCGAATTAAATGATAATGGGGACACAAGTTATCAAAATCTGTGGGATACAGCAAAAGCAGTCCTGAGAGGAAAACTTATCGCCCTAAATTCTCACATCCAAAAGACAGAAAAGTCACAAATCAGTAAACTAATGAATCATCTTAAGGAAATGGAAAAGGAAGAGCAAAGCAATCCTAAAGCCAGCAGAAGAAAAGAAATAACCAAAATTGGAGCAGAATTAAATGAAATCGAGAACGAAAGAACAACACAGAAGATCAATGAAATGAAAAGTTGGTTCTTTGAAAAGATAAACAAAATAGACAGGCCACTTGCCAGGTTGACCAGAAGCAGAAAGGAAAGGATTCTAATAAGCTCAATTAGAAATGAAAAAGGAGAAATCACAACTGATACCATGAAAATACAAAACATCATCTTCGAATACTACAAAAATCTCTATGCCCACAAACACGAAAACGTGGAGGAAATGGACAAATTCTTAGAAACACACTACCTCCCTAGGCTCAACCAGGAAGAAACAGAATTTCTAAACAGACCAATATCAAGCACCGAAATTGAAGCAGTAATTAAAAATCTACCCACAAAAAAAAGTCCCGGACCAGATGGGTTCACACCTGAATTCTACCAAGCCTACAAAGAAGAACTGGTGCCTATACTGCAGAAATTATTTGAAAATATCCAGAAGGATGGAATCCTCCCAAACTCATTCTACGAAGCCAATATCACCTTGATACCAAAGCCAGGAAAGGACACAATAAAAAAAGAAAACTACAGACCAATATCCCTTATGAATATAGATGCAAAAATTCTCAATAAAATCCTTGCAAACCGAATTCAAATGTACATCAAAAAAATAACCCATCACGATCAGGTGGGCTTTATTCCCGAGATGCAGGGATGGTTCAACATACGCAAATCTATAAATGTAATTCACCATATAAATAAAAGCAAGAACAAAGACTATATGATCCTTTCAATAGATGCAGAAAAGGCTTTTGACAAAATCCAGCATCCTTTTATGATAAGAACTCTTAACAATATAGGCATAGATGGCTCATTCCTAGAAACTATTAAAGCCATATACGATAAACCCACAGCCAATATCATACTGAATGGGGAAAAATTGAAGGCATTCCCCCTTAAAACTGGCACCAGACAAGGGTGCCCACTATCTCCACTTATTTTCAACATAGTGCTGGAAGTCCTGGCCACAGCAATTAGACAAGACAGAGGAATCAGGGGCATCCAGATAGGGGCAGAAGAGGTCAAACTTTCACTATTCGCAGACGATATGATATTATACATAGAAAACCCCAAAGATTCAACCAAGAGATTACTGGAATTGATAAATGAATTCAGCAAAGTCTCAGGATACCAAATTAATACACACAAATCCATAGCCTTCATATATGCTAATAACAATCAAGCTGAGAAACAAATTAAAGATGCTATGTCTTTTGCAATAGCAACAAAGAAAATTAAATATTTAGGAACATATCTAACTAAGGAGGTCAAAGACCTATATAGAGAGAATTATGAAACACTGAGAAAGGAAATTGCAGAGGATGTAAATAGATGGAAAGCCCTACCATGCTCTTGGATAGGCAGAGTCAACATAGTAAAAATGGCTTTGCTACCTAAATTAATTTACAGAATCAATGCAACCCCTATCAAAATACCAACATCATTTTTTGCCGATCTAGAAAAAATAATTCTACACTTCGTGGGGAACCAGAGAAGACCCCGTCTAGCCAAAGCAATCTTAAGCAAAAAGAACAAATTGGGAGGCATCTGTCTACCAGACTTCAAACTATACTACAAGGCTATAGTAACCAAAACTGCATGGTATTGGCACGAGAACAGACACGTAGACCAATGGAACAGGACTGAGAACCCAAATATAAAACCAACCTCATACAGTCACCTGATCTTTGACAAATTCCAGAAAAACGTACACTGGGGAAAAGATTCCCTATTCAACAAATGGTGCTGGGAAAACTGGATGGCCATATGTAGAAGACTGAAACTGGACCCACACCTCTCACCTCTCACAAAAATCAATTTACAATGGATAACAGATCTAAACCTAAGACATGAAACCATAAGAATTCTCAAAGAAAACGTTGGAAAAACTCTTATGGACATTGGCCTAGGCAAAGAATTTATGAAGAAGACCCCCAAAGCAATCACAGCAGCAACAAAATAAATAAATGGGACCTGATCAAATTAAAAAGCTTCTGCACAGCCAAGGAAACTATCACTAGAGTGAACAGACAACCTACAGAATGGGAGAAAATATTTGCATGCTACACCTCTGATAAAGGGCTGATAACCAGAATCTATACAGAACTTACGAAAATCAACAAGAAAAAATCAAACAACCCTATTAAAAAATGGGCAAAGGACATGAACAGAAACTTTTCCAAAGAAGACAGAATAATGGCCAGCAAACATATAAAAAAGTGCTCAACTTCTCTAATCATCAGGGAAATGCAAATCAAAACCACAATGAGATATCACTTAACTCCAGTGAGATTGGCTCATATCAAAAAATCCCCAAATAACAAATGTTGGTGGGGATGTGGACAGATAGGAACACTCATACACTGCTGGTGGGACTGCAAATTAGTACAACCTCTATGGAAAAGAATATGGAGATACCTCAAAGAATTAAAAGTAGAATTACCATTTGACCCAGCAATCCCACTACTGGGTATTTATCCAAAAGAAAAAAAGACATTTTATGATAAAGACATCTGCTCTCGAATGTTCATAGCAGCACAATTCACAATTGCAAAGTTGTGGAAACAACCCAGGTGCCCATCAATACACGAGTGGATCAATAAAATGTGGTATATGTATACCATGGAGTATTACTCAGCAATAAGGAACAACAGTGAATTAACACATCTGGTATTATCCTGGTTGGAGCTAGAACCCATTCTTCGAAGTGAAGTGTCACAGGATTGGAAAAACAAGCACCACTGGTACTCACCATCAAACTGGTACTAACTGATGAACACTTACATCACACAGGGCAATAACATTCATCTGAGGGTGGGCGGGCGGGAGGGGGGTGGAAGGGATGGGAAAAACTCTCACTGAATGGATGTGGGGAGCACAGTTTGGGAGATGACCACGATTGTGGCTCTGACACGGGCAGAACAGGGGCAATGTGTATGGCCAAAGTGTTGTACCCCCATGATATTCTGAAAATAAAAAAATAAATTAAAAAAAAATTAAAAAAAAAAGAATAAAACTGAATGAATATCTTTTAAACAAAAGAAAATTTGATCTATTTTAAAGAAATAAGAAAAAAATTAAAAAAGGAAAAACAGTAAACAGAAAATGTGAATAAAATAATAGAACTAAGTCCCGATAAAATAGTACTTAAAAGCATTATACATGGCATAAACTCACCAACTAAGGCCTTCAGAGAAGTTCTGACTTCTACTAATGGTGCAGTAGCTTATAATGGACTAACCCTCCTGCTGAAGCCAAGACCAAATTCTACACAAAATATAAAACACTTTTGTCAAGGTACTTAAGAGAAACCAAATGAAGAGGGGAACTACCCTTTGAAAGAAAAAACCCACACTGGGTAAGATCTACTTTTATATATCTTTTCCTCTAGGGCAGTATAACTGGAATTCAATCAGAAGTCCACAGTCTTATTGGTCTGAAGAGTCAGAGGACAAAGTTTGAAGCTACCAGAATACCACAAAAAGCAGCCAGGGATGGGGTTGGGGATCCAAGAACGAAGAAATGCATAGGGAAAAAAACCCAAACCTGCAAACTGCATATAAATCTATGGCTGATCACTTAAATGAAAGACTCTAAAGAGCACAGCAGAAAACCAACCAATGGAAGGCTGAAAGAACCAAATAGAGATTTCAGCAGCTATACATCTCAGGCAGGGGTATCAGAATTTAAAATTCAAGTCCTGCCAACTTAGGTGGGACTTGGGAAACAACTTGGGCTTTCCAGTGACATCACAGAAAGGCCACAGGTTAGAAGTAAAGAATATTTTGAAAGACTATTTGCCTTAAGACTAAAGGCAAAACAAAAGCAGACCTACCCTAACAAAATCTAATACCAAGCCTCCCCAAGCTTCATGAGACTGACTGGTAACATAATTGGCTGCTACAATAAAACACAGAAATATTCCAAAGGAAATAACATAATCCAGACTATCTATAACATATCATTCACAATATCAGTATGCAATAAAAATTCACTGGATATGAAAATAAAAAAGAAAATGTAACACATAATCAAGGGAAAACTGAGGCAATATAAACAATCCTGATGTTGAAATTATCAAATGAGAATTTTTAAATAACTATAATAAAGATGTTACAAAATCTACAAAAGAATTTGGTCTAAAAAAAAAATGACTAAATGGGGAATTTCAGGAGATCTATAGAAACTGCAAAAACAAACAAACAAACAAACAACAAAAAAAAAACCAGGACCATGTGAAAACCCTAAACTGAAAAACACAGTATGTGAAATTAAACATTTTAGTAGATGAGATGAACAGCAGATGGCCACAAGAAAGTGTCAGAACACTTGAAGGGAGTTCAACAGAAATTATCCAAGTGGAAGCACAGAAATCAGAAATAAATGAATAAAAAAAATCAATTTAAAGCAACAATAAATCCAAGACAAACAAAAAGAAAACCACATCTAGTAAAATCATAGTCACACTTCTAAAAAGCAAATGAAAATGAAAAACAGTCTATACAAATGCACATACATGTGCGCACACACACACACATCCCCCCATGCAAAGGACAGCTGATCTAGTGTTAGACACAATGAAGACTGAGAGACAATGGATTAAAATCTTCATGTTGAAAGAAAAAAATATTAACCTAAAACTCTATGTCTGGCAAAAATACCTTCCAAAAATTAAAGTAAAATAAACATATTTTCAGATAAGCAAAAGCTATTGTGGCAGATTCTCATGACAAGAAAGACTAAAGAAATTTTTAAGGCTGAAGGGAAATACTGAGATCAGATCTACAGGGGGAAAAAAGAGAGAAATTTGAAACACTTAATATATGAATAAATATAAAATACTGTGTCTTCACCTCCATTTTCAGAGGTCAGTTGACTAAAGCAAAAGCAATAGTAATATACTATGGGTTTTACAACATATGTAAAAATACATACAAGGCATCAAGAGCATAAAGGCAAGGAGGGATGAAAACAAAAATGCACTATTATGTGGTTGTTCCATTTTATATGCAGATTTGTAACACTGATTCAAGGAAGTTAGCAATGAGATAAAGCTACATATTGTAATCTCTACAGTAACCATTAAAAACTAATGCAAAAGATACAGGTAAAAGACAATAGAGGATATAAAATGGAATACTAAAAATATTCAATTAACCTAAAAATACTAGAAAGGAGGAACAAAGAAACATAAAATAGAGGAGACAAATAGAAATCAAATAGCAAAATTGCACACTTAAACACAAATATCAATACTTAAATTAAATATACATAAAAACCACTCCAATTACGAGGCAGAAATTGTTAAACTAGATAAGAAAGCAGCCAAATACAAACTCTATAAAAAAATGCACTTTAGATATAAAGACATAGACAGATTGAAAAACAGAATGGGAAATACATACATCACATAATCCACACATAAGAAAGCTGGTACGCCTATATAAATACCAAACAAAGTAGACTTCATGCCAATGTATATTACCAGAGAAAATGAGTGTTATTTCACAATGATAAAGAGGTATTACTATAGACAGATGGCCATTTCATTAATAAAGCATAACATCACCAAATATGTATGTTCCTAAGAATTTTAATGTATGTGAAGCAAAGAAAATGCAGAAATAAGGGCAGAAATAGAAACATTCACACACAGTTGGAGATTTTTAACATCGCTCTCTCAAGAAGTGATTAAAAAATATAGTACAGATATACAAGATTTGAAAAACACTATCAGTGAAATTTAACTTAAAATATATTTAGAATACTAAACTCAACAAAGCACAATTCATATATACACACTTTTGTCAATTACATTGAAGAATATTCAATAGGATAGACCACATATTGTAAAAAAAGAAAAAAAACCTCTCAATAAATCTTTTTAAATTATACAGATTATGTTCCATGTCTACAAAGCATTTAATCAGAAATCAATAATAAAAGGTCTAGAAATTACCCTCCACCAAATATTTGGAAATTAAGCAATACCCTTCTAAATAATCCATGGGTCCAAAGGAGAAATCATAAGAGAATTTAGAAAATATTAGAACTAAATAACAATAAAAGCATAACATATAAAAATTTGTGAAATTAACTAAAGCAATGCTTAGAGGAAAACCTGTAGCTTTAAAAAACTTATATTAAAAACTAACAAAGAATGGGTGCGGTAGGCACTGGTGGGGTGACCACGTTTGTAGCTATGACTTGGACGGCACACAGGCAATGTATGTATCCTCAACGTTTTTACCCCATAATATTCTGGAATAAAAGATAAAAAAATAAATAAATAAACAAACTAACAAAGGTTTAAAACCAACGATCTATGCTGCCAAGTCAGGAAGCTATAAAAATAACAAATTAATACAAACTAACTAGAAGAGAGGAAGCAATAAAGTAAAGTAGAACACCATTAAATAGAAAAGAGACAAATAATAATGAATATCAGAAAAGCCAATTTTGGTTCTCAAAAAGAAACCAAAATAAAACAGGTGGAGGGAGCATATCACAACACACTTTATTATTATTATAACCCTAATACCAAAACATGACAGCAGCATTATAAGGAAAATTACAAACAAATATCACTCATAAAGATGTAAAAATCCATAACAAAATATGAGCAAACCAAGTCCAACAATAACTGAAAAAGATAATAAATCATGGCCATATGTATTTATTCCCCAAATGCAAGGTCAGAAGAGAATCTGATAAACCTACCAAAGAAAATCCCACTCTAGTATCACAATGAATGTCAAAATATTGAACACTTTTCCCCTAAAGTCAGGAAAATATCCACTCCTACCACATTGACCTAACAGTCCCAGACAATGCAATAAGGCAAGAAAGTAAAATAAAAGGCATAAAGATTGGAATAGAAGAAATAAAACTGGTTTGGTTTTTTTTTTTCCAGATGACGTGGTTGATTGCAGAGAAAATCCTAAGGAAAGCACACAGACACACACAATTACTGGAAAAAATTCATTTAGGAAGGTCAGATGACAAGTCAATGTATAAAAATCAACTATTTCTATGTACCAGCAATGAATAATTGAAAATGAAACTTAAAACAATATCATTTACAATGGTATCATAAAACATAACACATTTAGAAAAAGTATAATGACAAATATACAAGACTTCTATACTGAAAACCACAAAATATTAGAGAAAAAATAAAGACCTACATAAATGAAGAGATGTTTCATCTTTCATGTTCATGAACTGAAAAGCTTAATAATATTAAGCTGTCAACTGCCCCAAAGTTCATTTATACATTTAATGTCACCCCACTGAAAATATCTGCAGCATTTTTGTTAGAAATTGACAGGTGATTCTAAAACTTATATGGAAATGTAAAGAACCTATACTTATCAAAACAATCTTTAATAAGAAAAACAAAGTTGAAGGATTTTCAGAACCTGATTCCAAAATTTACAAACCTGCTACAGTAATCATGAAAATATGGTACTGGTATAAGAACAGAAAAATAGATCAATAAAATGGAATAAAGAATTGAAAAACATGTGTGGACATATATGACCAATTAATTTTCAACAAAAGCACCAAGGTAATTCAATAGAGAAAGTACAATCTTTTCAACAAATGATGTTGGAACAACTATAAGTCTGTAATGAATAAATAAGCCTTACAACAGAAAAAAAGTAAGCCAAGATGATTCATAGATGTAAATATAAAAACTAAAAATGTAAAACTGCTAGAGGAAAATACCTTCATGACCTTAGGATGGCAAAGATCTTTCCACACACAAAATCCACTGAGGGTTAGGCAAAAACACTGGTATACTCACTTCATCAAAATTAAAACTTCTGTTTTTGAAATAAAGGACATCATTAAGAAAATGAAAAGGCAAGCCATAGATTCCCAGACTGGCTTTAAAGAGAGCAAACAACATCTTGTCTGTAAGAATTGTAGTTTTTAAAATAAGGATATAAAATTATGAGGGGAAAAAACATTAAAAATACATATATCTAACAAAGAACTTGTGTCCAAAATACATTTTAGAACTCTACAATTCAATAATAAAGAGACAAACAACACAATAAAAAATGGGCCTTCACAAAAGAAGATACAAATGCCCAATTAAACACATGAAAAATCTTCAATTTGATATCATTAGTCGTCTTGGACATGCAAATCAAAACTACAAAAATTGATGAAGTAACAGGTGCAAAAGAAGATACAATAAATTCCAAAGGATCAAAATCATATAGAAAATGTTTTATTACCATAATATGTAATAAAATCAGAAATTGATAACAAATAGGGAGTGAAAAACAAAGCAAAAAATAAACCCATATCTGGAAAATAAATATCACTAAATAACCATTATAGAGGAAATCTTAAGAGAAATTGTTTTATTTTATTTTGGCTTATAATAATTTTTTTCCAGAATATTACAGGGGCACAACTGTCTTGGCTACCTAAATTGCTTTTGTACACTTTGAAAAAAACTTATAAGCATGCCCATCACCCATATAGTACGCATTGTACCCGTTAGGCGTGATTTTTACCCATCTCCTCCTTCCCCCTCCCACCTGCTTGATTTCCATTGAGTTTTACTTCCATAAGTGCACATGAGCATAGATCAATTAGTTCCAATTTAATAGTGAGCACATGTGGTGTTTGTTTTTCCATTCTTGTGATACTTCACTTAGGAGAATGGTCTCCAGCTCCATCCAGGTTGTTATAAAAGGTATTAGTTCACCATTTTTTTTATGGCTCAGTAATACTCCATGGTATACATACACCATATTTTATTAATGCACTCATGTATTGACAGGCACTTGGGTTGATTCCACATCTTCGTGATTGTGAACTGTGCAGCAATAAACATTCAAGTGCAACTGCCTATTTGATAAAATGGCTTTTTTCCCTTTGGGTAAATACCTAATAGTGGGATTTCTGGATCAAATGGTAGGTCTACTTTTAGTTCTTAAGGTATCTCCATACTAATTTCCATAGAGTTTGTACTAGTTTACAGTCCCACCAATGGTGTATAAGTGTTCCTTTCTCTTCGTATCCACACTAGCATCTGTAATTTGGGGACTTTTTGATAAAAGCCATTCTCACCGGAGTTATGTGGTATCTCATTGTGGTTTTGATTTGCATTTCCCTGATGATTAGAGATGTTGAGCATTTTTTCAAATGTTTATTGGCCACTAGTCTATCTTCTTTTGAAAAGCTTCTGTTCATGGCTTTTGCCCACTTTTTTATGGGGTTCTTTGAGTTTTTTCTTGCTGATTTGCTTGAGTCCTTTATAGATTCTGGTAATAAGCCTATTACCAAATGTATAGCATGCAAATATTTTATCCCATTCTATAGGTTGTCTATTCACTCTCTTGATTGTTTTCTTGGCTGTGCAGAAGTTTTTTAATTTAATCAAGTCCCATTTATTAATTTTTATTATTGCTGTGATTGCCTTTGGGGTCTTCTTCATAAATTCTTTGCCTAGGCCAATGTCTATACAAATTTCTCCAACATTTTCTTCTAGAATTCTAATAGTTTCATGCTTTAGGTTTAAGTCTGTTATCCATCTTGAATTAGTATTTGTGAGTGGTGAGAGGTAAGGATCCTGTTTCAGTCTTCAACATGTGGCTATCCAATTTCCCTAGCACCATTTACTGAATAGGGATTCTTTTCCCCAGCATATGATCTTGTCTGCTTTGTCAAAGATCAGATGGCAATATGAGGATGGTTTTAAATCTGGGTTCTGTATTCTGATCCATTGGTCTATGTCTCTATTTCTGTGCCAATACCATGCTGTTTTGGTTTCTATAGCCTTGTACTATATCTTGAAGTCTGGTAAAGTGATGTCTCCCAATTTGTTCTTTTTGCTTAAGGTTTCTTTAGCTATTTGGGCTCTTTTCTGGTTCCATATGAAGTGCAGAATTATTTTTTCTAGATCTGTGAAAAATGATGTTGGTATTTTAATGGGGATTGCATTGAATCTGTAAATCACTTTGGGTAGTATAGACATTTTAACTATATTGATTCTGCCAATCAATGAGCATGATATGTTTTTCCATTTGTTTACATCTTGTGTGATTTCCTTCCTCAGTGATTTGTAGTTCTCACTGTACAGGTCTTTCACCTCCTTGGTTAAATAAATTCCTAGGAATTTTATTTTCTTTGTTGCTATTGTGAAAGGTATTGAGTCTTTGATTTGATTTTCAGCTTGACCATTGCTGGTGTATAGAAAAGCTACCAATTTTTATACACTGATTTTGTAACCTGAGACTTTGCTGAACTTATTTATCAATTCCAGGACTCTCTTGGCAGAATCTTTGGGATTTTCTAAATATAAGATCATGTTGTCAGCAAAGAGTGATAGTTTGTCCTCTTGTTTCCCCATCTGGATATTCTTGATGTCCTTGTCTTGCCTGATTGCTCTGGCTAGGACTTCCAGCACTATGTTGAATAGAAGTGGTGATAGTGGGCAACCTTGTCCAATTCCAGTTCTAAGCAAGAATGCTTTTAATTTTTCCCTGTTCAGTATGATGTTGGCTGTGGGTTTGACATATATGGCTTTTATAATTTTGAGGTATGTTCCATCTATGCCTATTTTGTTAAGAGTTCTTATCATAAAAGGGTGGCTGAATTTTGTCAAATGCTTTTTCTGCATCTATTGAGATGATCACATGGTCCTTTTTTTTTTTTTGCTTCTGTTTATGTGGTGAATCACATTTATAGATTTGCATATGTTGAACCATTCTTGCATCTCTGGGATGAAGCCCATTTAATTGTGGTGGATTTATTTTCTTGATGTGCAGCTGAATTTGGATTGCTAGAATTTTATTGAGAATTTTTGCATCTATATTTGTAAAGGATATTATGTAGTTTTTTTTGTTGTTGTTTCATTCGTTCTTGGCTTTGGTATCAAGGTGATAGTGGCTTCACAGAAGAAGATGGGGTGGATTCCTTCCTTCCTGATGTTATGAAATAATTTCTGCAATATGGGTACCAATTCTTCTTTGTATGTCTGTGAAACCATCTGGTCTGGGACTTGTTTTTCTTGGGATGTTTTTTATTGCAGCTTCAACTTTGTTACTCAATATTGGCCTGTTCAGAAGTTCTATTTCTTCCTTATTGAGCCTAGAGAGGTTGTGTGTTTCCAAGAATTTGTCCATTTCCTCAAAATATTCAAGTTTATTTGCACAGTGATTTTTATAGTATTCAGAGATGATATTTTGTATTTCTATGTTGTCAGTTGTAATATCTCTCTTAATTTCTGATCAAGCTTATTAGGGTCCTTTTCTTTTCTGTTTGTGGTCAATGTAGTGAGAGGTCTATCAATTTTGTTTATCTTTTCAAAGAACCAACTTTTTGTCATTAATCTTCTGTATAATTCTTTTATTATCAATTTCATTTAGTTCTGCTCTGACCTTAGTTATTTCTTTTCTCCTGCTGGGTTTGGGATTGGTTTTCTCTTCCTTTTCTAATTCCATGAGATGATTCATTAGATTGCTGATTTGTGATCTTTCTGTCTTTTTGATATAGGCATTTATGGCTATGAATTTTCCTCTTAGAACTGCTTTTGCTGAATCCCATAGATTTTGATAACGTGTGTCCCTTTGTCATTTTGTTTAAGGCATCTTTTGATTTCCATCATAATTTCCTCCTTGACCCAATAATTGTTCAGCAGTAGGTTGGTTAATTTATATGACTTTGTGAAAAGTTGACTGTTTCTGTTGGAATTGATTTCTAATTTTATTCCACTGTGATCTGAGAAGATATGTGGTATAATTTCTATTTTTTAAAATTTCTTGAGACATGTTTTGTGATCTAAAATGTGAATGATCTTAGAGAATTTTTCATGTGCTGATGAGAAGAACATACATTCAGTAGTTTTGGGGTAGAATGTTCTGTAAATGTCTGTTAGGCCCATTTGTTCTAGTGCCACATTTAAGTGAAGTGTTTCTTTCTTTATTTTCTGATTGGAGGATCTTTCCAGGTCTTTCAGTGGGATGTTGAAGTCCCCAGCTACTACAATGCTGCTGTTTATCACTTTGTGGAGATCTAGTAGGGTTTTCTCTATGAATCTGGGTGCATGTGTGTTAGGTGCATAAATATTTAGGATTGCTACCTTCTTGTTGAATTGCTCCCTTTACCATTTTATAATGACCATCTTTGTCTTTCTTTACTGTTATTGATTTGAAGTCTATGTTATCTGATACGAGAATGGCTGCAACAGCTTTCTTTTGGTTTCCATTTGCATGGAATATTGTTTTCCATCCATTCACCATGAGTTTGAATGAGTCCTTGTGGGTTAGATGTGTTTCCTAGTGACAGCAGATACTTGGCTTATTTTTTTTTTTATCCATTTAGCCTGCCTATGTCTCTTGAGTGGGGAATTTAAGCTGTTCACATTTATTGAAAGAATTGTTATGTGGGGTGGATTTCTGTTCATGCTGTTGAATAGAACCTTATTGCTTTGTTTTTCCTCTTGAACCATTATGGTATATGGGTTCTAAGCTTTAGCTTTTGGTGATTTTACACTGGTGGGTGTCTATCATGCTGATTGATATATAATGCAGATCTGAGTACTTCCTGCAGGGCAGGTCTGGTCTTGACAAATTCCCTCATTGTTTGCTTGCCTGAGAAATTCTTTATTTCTCCCTCATATAAGAAACTTAGTTTTACAGGATACAAAATCCTAGGCTGGTCATTACTCTGTTTGAGAAGACTGAGAATGGGGCCCCAATACCTTCTTGCTTGTAAGGTCTCAGTTGAAAAGTCTGCAGTTAGTCTGATGGGTTTTCCTTTGCAAGTTACCCGATATTTTCACCTTAAGGCTTGTAGGATTTCCTCCTTCATGTTAACTTTGGCCAGTCTGATGACCATGTGTTGTTGTGATTGCCTCTTTGCGACACATCTCACAGGAGTCCATTGAGCTTCTTGTACCTGGATATCTAAATTTCTACCAAGACCATGGAAGTTTTCCTCAATTATTCCCTCAAATAGGTTTTCCAACCTTGTGTATCTTCTTCTTCACTCTCAGGGATGCATATGATTCTTACGTTACACCTCTTTACAAAATCCCATACTTATTTTATGCTTTGTTTGTTCCTCTTATTTCTCTGTTCTTTATCTTTGACCGACTTGTTTAATTCAAAGGTGTTGTCTTCAAGCTCTGAGATTCTTTCTTCTCCCTGATCTAGCCTATTCTTAAGGCTTTCCTCTGTGTTTTGTATTTTTTGAATGAATTTTTCATTTCCAGAAGTTGTTTGTTTTTTAATAATTTAATTTCTTTAGTGAATTTTTCCATTCATTTCCTGCATTGCTTTTGTGGTTTCTTTGTGTTGGTTTCCATTTTCTCTTTTATTTCATTGACCTTCCTTATAACCCATGTTGGAAATTCTTTAATAGTCATTTCAGTATTTTAGTTTTGGTTGGTATCCATTGGTAAGGAGTTATTGTTTTCTTTTGGGGGTGTCCTTTCTCTCTGGGTTGTCATACTTCCAGAGTTCTTTCACTGATTCCTTCTCACCTGGCCTCTTGAGAACTGGGGGTGCTAGGCCTGGTTTGTGGGCCTGTCTCTGGGTCCCTGAAGATCACTCCCTGTGTAAGGGAGAGGAGTGCTGGTCCTGAGTTGCCTATGGGGTGTTTTACCAGGTTTGATGAACCTCTGACCTGCTGTCTTCATATCTTCCCAACAGTGTGAAATGAGTTAGGTCCCCCAGCTTAATCTCTAAGATGGTGGGTGGTAATTGTGAGTACAAGTCAGCCGTTCCCTGCTTGCTTGATTTTGAAGGTGCTATGCTTAGCTATAGGGTTGTTACCCCTGTTATTGGTTGATGTTTGTGTGGAACAGCCAGCTTCTGAGATGTTCTTTTGTGCCTATGGTAAGCTCTGGTCCTCCAGGTGGGGCAAACAAATGCCCCAAGCTTTAGGAGGGACCCTGTAGCTCCCAAAGGGTTGCTTGATCTCTAGTGCCACTGAGGTGGGGGAAGGAGCAAGACAGATCGTGGCTGGATTGTGAGAGTGTGAATGGCTTTGCAAAGCCTCGGCGGGGCTCAGAGGTTGCTTTTCTGGCCACTAGGAGGAGCCGCTGGTTTGAGGTTGAGGGCATGCTCTCCAAACTGAGAAGGCTGTTCTTGAGGAATGGGCCTAAATGCTTGAGTGCTAAAGCCCTGGGCTGGGCTCTTTCCACCCTTGTCCTCTAGCACAGTCTCTCTGCAGGGAGGGGTGAGTGCCCTCCCTCCCTAATTGCCACTCCCTGGAACCCCACAACACCCTCCCATCAGATCAGTCCATGTGAGTTCCCTCACTGCCCAAGACCGGCTCTCAAACTTCCCCCCAGTCTATGTATCTGACCCACTAGCGTGCATCTCCATGAAATGCTGGCAGATAGGGGGTTCCCCAATTGAGCACCCCTGTTCCACCACAAGACCCCAAGGGGAGAGTAGTAGGCCTCTCTATCTGCAGAGGCCTCAGCCAGGGGCAAGCTCCTGCTAGAGAGAAGCGGCCACTGGCGAATTTCCTGGCTCAAGCTGCACTCCCTAGTGTAAAGAGTAGGGGGAGGGGCCACTGCTCCTGTTCAGCCAACATGCCTGAGGCATTTGGTTGCCATGGGAACCAGGAGCTAGGCTATTTCTCTCCAAGTGCCGCACCCCTATCCAATATGGCAGAGCTCCAGCAGGGATGGGGGATGGGCATGCTCACAGATCCCTGTTCCTCAGCACCCGTCCACACTCTCTTGTCACATATGTCCATGAGGGCTTCCTCACCACCCGAGTCCAGGACCAAGACCTCTCCCCTGCATCTCCCTACACTACTCTCATGTCTGGGGGGCACCGGAACCAGCCCACCCATCTAAACCACCAGTGCACAATTCTGCAAAACACTGGCAGGCAGGAAGCTCCCAAATTGTGGTGGCCCCACTCTCCACAGCAAGCTCAACTGGGAGCACACACCTGCCTTAGAGAAGCAGCCATTCATGAGCTTCTCGATTCAGAGTGCTCTGGGGGCTGCAATGGGTGAGAGATGGGCCAGGCTACCAGTTGGCCTGAGCTCAAATTACCTTCTCTGATGCTGTGAATAAGTGAGGTGCAGAGGAGGAAGTGTCTAGGTGTAAGAAAACCAGCACTCCAGTCTCTCATGGCAGTCTCCCATGGGGTGTCCCTTATGAACATCCAAACACCTGGGGTTCACTGGTTCACCCCACTATTCCTATTTAGGAACCATGCCTGGGCTCGTGGAGGGTGGAAGCACATTGAATATACTTTGTGTCCTGCTGTTCACCGAAGGCACCTAAGTGGGGAAGGGGAAACCTCCCTTACCCTTTCACTGGGCTCCAAGCCTGTCTGGGTTCGATCCATGCTGCTGTCTTCTCCTCTCTGTCTTCTTCTTTCTCATCTTTGCAGTTTTTCTCTGTGGGGTCCCCACACGTCTCTGTTGTCTCTTTCTGTGATCCACACCTGAGCTGCAACTCCTCTCCCCTCTCCTCCATCCAATATTCTATCTTAGAGCTGGGATGGTCTGACAAGTGATGTCTCTAGTTGGCCATCTTGGCTCTCTCCCCAAAATTATCATTTTAAATATGTTTTTAAGGAAACAAGAAAGACTGAAAACAAACAAGTTAAATAATCAATACAAGAATCTGCAGAGAGCAACTAACAAATTCAGACACACACAAAGGAAATAAGAATGATGAGGGCAGAAATCAACATGGAAAATATTTATAAAGGAAGGAGGAAGAGAAGAAAGAGAAGGAGGGTGAAGGAAGAAAGCAGAAGATTAACAAACCTTACAGATGATTCCTTGAAAAGATTCCTAAATTAGGCATATTTCAAGCAAATCTGAGCAAGATAAAAAGATAGAAGTTTCAGACTAAGAAAAAAGATGAAAAACAGAAATAACTACAAATTTTCAAATGAGACAAGAATAACTGTCAAGCATTTTTGAAAATATTAAGTGTCAAAACTGTTTGAGATAAAATAGAAATCTTGAATAAAACAATAAGCATAAAAATAGAAATGGAAATAATTTAAATGATAACATAAAAATCTCTTCCAAAAACAAAAAATTGGGTCCAGATCATTTTGCCCGTGAGTTCTACTTCCACAGAACAGATCATTTCTATCTTATATAAACTGTTATAATATACAGGAAAAGAGGGTAAGCTGCCCAACATATGGGATGAAAACACTGGTACCTTAACTCAATGCAATAAGGGCAATGTAAGAAAATTTCACTTATCCATGCAGATGCAAACTAACATAAACATTAGTCAATCACATCTGACAGAGTATTTACACAGGAGGGGCAAGATGGGGGGAAGGGACTATGACAAAGGTAACAATGACATCATAATCAGATAAAGCTTATCCTGATATGCAGAATTATCCTATGTCTAGAAAATAAATATCCTAATAATTCAAGGATGGTTTGATATCAGAAAACCTATTAAAATAATCCATCACATTGATAGATTAAATGAAAAAAAGCACAGTTATTTGAATAAATATAGAAATAACATTTGAAGAGTTTAACAATGATTCATGTGAAAAATTCTCAGAGTACTAAGAATGAAGGTAACTTCCTTGACAAAATAAAGGTTATATAACAAAATCTACAGAAAGCACTATAATTAATTGAAAAATATTAGTAGTGATGCTATTTGCTATCAATACTTCAGGCCAACACTATGAGACAAGAAAATGAAATCAGAGAAATAATAATTTTGGGAGGAGAGAAAAAACTGATTAACGTAAAATGTGATATCAACATAGAAAAATTAACACAATCAATAGATAAATAGAAAATGTAACTTGCAACATTAAAAAACTGAACTAATAGATAAGAATTAATAGAACCAATACCTAAATAGATTAAAAAATAAAAAATCACAACAAATTTGAGCAAGGTGGTTGAATTCAAGATCAACTTATAAACATCTACCACACTGATCTACAAAAACAATAACCAAATAGAAAATATAAAAGAAAATAAGATAGCATTCACAATGAAACAAAATATCTTAAAATTAACTTAAATAAGAATGCACAAGACCTCTGTGGGGAAACTTTAAGACTCTGTTAAGATTATATAACAGACACAATGAATTAACCAAGAAATATTCCCTACATAGGAAAAAATTATTGTCATCCCCTGATTTCTTTTTCCTGCCATTACTCTTCTCCAGCTCTCTAAGGGAGGCAATTATTAATATTTATCCCCAGAAGCTGATCTAGATGTAAGACAATTAGCATTTAAATCCCCACTGGCCATCATTCCCTGAAGGCCTGGAACTAGTTACCCTTCTAGATGTTGGATTCCACAAAGATTCCTAAACCTCTTATAGATACTGCCTATTAGAAGTCAAATGTCCTTCAGCAATGATAATTGTGTTCTTCACACAGAGTTGTAGCACTCCACATACACTCATTCACATACACATACATGCACCAGCACTCACACATTCAAGATGAGGTGTGGGTTTTGGTTTCTGTGTCTCTGTCTTGCTCTAGCCTGCCCTTCTGCCTGGAAGGTGGAGCTGTTCAATACAGTGCCTGGGCATTCAGGCTCCTCCTGAATCCTCCCTGTCCTAGTGGTCACAATGTAGTGGTTGGGAAGCTGAGAGATAAGGATAAGGTTACAGGTGAAAAGAGTAGAAACCAGAAATGCACCAAGTGCTAAGGCACTTAAACACTAGACAGGGTGATTAAGCCCTTGCTTCCATAAAAGGAATGCAAACGAGCAACTTCCACAGAGCCCAAATGCAGCTTACCAAGGATGGAAAGCCTCAGAACATGCAGTGGAGCAAGCAGGATCCTGAAAAGACTGGCCAAAATCCCGAAAGGGCTTGCCAAATCCTTGGCCGTGGAGCTTGCCACCTAATGAACCATACCTCCCTCCCAACCTCTAGCCTGTCCAAATGAATGAATCTCTTGACCAATTCTGACCTTCTATCTCAGACTGCTGGAGAAGGTATCAGATTCACATCCTATTTCTGAGACATGATAAGGACAACATTTGTAAACTTGCTGGAATTTTCACACATAAAAGAATCTACAGCATGGTCACCTAATCCTCTCTAAAATCAGATATATTTGAAAAAAATTCAAGATTTATATCACTAACTGTAATCATTCCAAAAGCAGGACAGAGAATTAGTAGTTTTTCATTTTGGGGGGAAACTGTCTAAAGTTAATATAAATTACTTATGTTGTTATTGA
The DNA here is from genome assembly GCA_023783475.1 of Daubentonia madagascariensis. Lineage (NCBI taxonomy): Eukaryota > Metazoa > Chordata > Mammalia > Primates > Daubentoniidae > Daubentonia > Daubentonia madagascariensis. The sequence goes on from JAKFHU010000316.1 coordinate 8,085,939, forward strand.
AAAATCACATATATAAGTTTGATGTTCCTCCTTGGACTGTGTTTGCAGATTTATAGGCCCTATGCAATATAAATGAGAATAAGGAAGCAATGATCTTACTCAATGTTCTCGTGCCACACAGAGTAAATGTTCTATAAACGCACTTCTCTTTGCTTAGGCAGCCCTGGACTACAGCTACTCCCTGAACCTACCAGTTTCTGTACCATCACTCAGCGCCTTAGCAAAGTCTTCCCTCATGCAGAAGGCCTTTCAATGCCTCTCTTTATCAACTTCCTTCCTCAATAGCTCCTAAAACATCACCTTCTCCTTGAAACTTTGCCCACTCTTCCCAGGTGCCCAAGCCATTAGAGCTGTCTCAATTAGAGTTCAGCTTCTATTTGCCTTGTGTTAGACTAAACTGTTTCTCCACTAGGCAGGGCTGGCATTATGGGCCTGTGACTTGTGCAGCCACACAGAGCCTTACTCTCAGAAGGGCCCACATTGGGTTTAAGGCTCTGCTGTTGTCATCTTGAAATTTTTAACAATTTTATCTTTGAACTTGTGTTTTGTATGTGAAGTCTGATAGGACAACTGAACGTGTGCATGAGCAGAGGAGTATGCACACGTGTTCCTTCCTACCTCATTTTCATAAGGCTTTTTCAATGCCCCATGAAGACAGAACTCCAGTAGACCCACAATAGGTGGAAGTTTGGCAAGACACAAAACAAAGTAAAGGTAAATGTATTACATTTATGACTAAGTAGTGAGCAAGCAGGGGCACCGACAACCCTGAGGGGACATGCTTCCCATCTGAACCAGAACTTGGCTCACATGCAGAAAGGAGGCAAAGGCAGTGTTCTAAATAGTAGCCAACCCCTTATGCTGAAAATGATGAGTTGGAAGAAAAGGGAAAGACAGGGCAACCCATAATTGATTATCCTTTAAGTCCTTCCTTATTTATCAGTAGTCCAAAGGTAGACAGTGTTAGGTAAAATGTGCCCATATCAACAAGTGGAGTAAAAACAATTTAGTTTTGTGCAGTGTTTACACTGTTCTGGTAAGAATGTAATTGTGTAATTTAGTGATTCCACATACAAGTTTAGTGCCCTTATATTTACATTTAAAACCAGCATTGCATACTATAAAGATGAATGGTAAAGTTCACATTAAGAATTTAATTTTTTAATTATTCTTTTCTTAGAATATTAAATAGCAAATAAAAAGCACAATAAATCAAGAGACCACAGAAATAAGAAAAAGGCTTTATATTTTATGCCTTTAATGGCACTTTTTTCTTGCTTTTTGAACAAGGGGCTCCACGTTTTCATTTTGCACTGAACCTTGCAAATTAGGTAGACAGCCCTGCCACTAAGACATCAGTGCCTGGGGCATAAGGAATCTGCTTCATTCATGGCTATATGACTGCAGCCCCTAGGCTACTGCTTTATGTTCATTCAGTATTCAGTAAACACTTGTTAAATATAGAATGTGGTGAATATAATAAAGAACAAAAGATCTTAGTGTCCCAAGCCAGGAAGATAACAACCTCACTCTCTACTCTGTGCTGGACAGACCATACCTGGGGGTATTATGCCCCATTCTAGGAAACACATTTGAAAAGGGATGTAGAGAAGAACTCATCAAAAGGTCCAGGTTCAAATGATTTCAGCAGCTTATTAGCTATATAACCAAACAGAAGTTAACTAACCTTTGTGAGCCTCAGTTTTCTCTTTTGCAAAATAGGGATAATAGGGTAGTTTAAAAGACAATGTAAGTGAAAAGCATTTTTCAAATTCTAATGCTTTATACAAATGTTAGTTATTATGACTCTAACTAGAAGGTGTCTCCAGCAGATTAACCAGAATGATGAGATGGCATAACAGCAGAGCCTTAGGAAGCAGAGAAGACCTAAAAGGAACACAACCAATGACTTCTAATGGTTGAATGTCTGTCACAGACCTGTAAGAGCATGGTAGGGACCATCGGGAAGGAATTTATAAGGTAGAAAACCAGCATGAGGAAGAATTTCCAAAGAGGCAAACATGGGCCTACCTGAGGATATAGTAAGCTCCCTGTCCCTTGAGAGAATACAGGAGTACTTACAGTTTTAAGAAACATGTAACATCAGATAACAACTGAACAAAAAATGATGATGATAATGATGGCAGTAGGTATTGTTTCTTGGCACATCCTAAATACCAGACATTATGAGAAGCACCTTACATACATTATTTTTAAATCATAACATCAAATCCAATAGTTGAGTATTATTACTCTGAGGGTAAAGGAGATAGGTTAAGTAATTTATCCATAATTTAATTTATCATAAAGCTGGCCACCTTCCACTGAATTCTCTTCAAAGTCCAAGCTTCAGAGATATTGAAAGACTCCCAAAATGGCATCCTCAATTTCACACAAACATGACAATATCCATCTGTATCAGGAGGAAACCTAAAAGATAGCTAAATCTGTTCAAGAATATTACATCATTATAAAGCAGAGCTTTTAAGAAAAATCAAGGAGCCAAAAGGTTTTCTTCTTAGAGCATCAACACAGTTTTCTAAGTTTCTAGCCTTCCCCAAACTACTCCTCCACCTTAAAATACTTTCGGAGCTCCATGTACGCCCATCAATTAGTTCCAAATTATTAGAGCACATGTGGTGTTTGTCTTCTAGAGCTCAATTCTCTACGCAGAAGATCCCTGAGCACAGACCTTAGCCCCCACCTTGGCAGAGCGAGTGGGAGCCGGGGCCTGCCAGACAGCACCTTTGTCCCATCTGACAATATATTGTATAGCTTTTTGTACTTAAACATCTTGAAAATCACTCTAGGAAAGCCATATTCCAGCACTTAGAAGTAGAGCAGGTGTGAAATTACCTCTTGGTGGGACACTGGTCTCTTCCCTACCACTTAAGCCCAGTACATGATTGAAATCAAGATCTGTCAAAGCAAAGCTGTGACACTCACTTAATGTTTCCATTCTCAAAAAATTACTCAGGAGCCTGTAAGTACTCTGTATTCTACCTGTTAGGATTGTTTTGAAATGACATCACCACAAATTTCAACTGAAAATTAAGAATTGGAAGACAGCCGACTATATCTGCTATTCCTAAAAGCACTTCAAACTCTTAATCTTCTTATATTCATTTCAAGTAGGTAACAAAGCACTCTGTGAGTACAAATGCATTTTTAACATACTTTTGCAAAAGCCAAGACAGTGAGAGTCACCGAAGATACTCAAAATTAAAAGTGAGTTGGTATCGTACTATAAATGGGACCCAAGACTTTTTCTGTCCAGGTCTGCTGCTTCAAATAGGTGGTGGCATTTTAAGCATCTTCTACAAATGCCTGAACACACACACACACAAACACACACTCATGAAAGAAAGAATTAGACGAAACCTTTAAGCTACAAGTAGGAAAAAAAAAAGAAATTAGACTCCAGCATGTTTTATTAGGATAAAAACATCCAAATATAAGCTTTGCCACTGAAAACAGTTATTCCGGGCTATCTGATCAGCAGTACAACACCTTATCTCTTCACATCAGGAGAACAGTTTTTATATTTGAAACCACATAATACATTACACTCTCATACCTATCTTCTTCAAACACAGTAGAAAAACACCTACACAGCATAAATCATACATGACATCACATTAGGTCTTTTAAATAATGTTGCAAACACCAGGAAAAGCTTCTAGAAATCCATTTTTCATGTTCTTTTTGCTACTGCCCAAATGGAAGTGCCTACTTTGCCTATCCACCAGTTCCTTTCAATTAAATAAATGAAATGTATACAAAGGACTTTTCATGCTTCTGCACAAATAGGAGTGGTGTATCTATGCTCCCCAGGACCCAGGATGCTGAGTTCAAGCAGGCCTGGTCTATCCTCTACCTGCTCTGTCCTTTATACGTCTGATACGTTACTTCTCCTTGTGTCTGCCTTTTGATATCTGTTCACCAATACCTCCAACACAAAGAAAGGACAGGACAGGAAATTCCCACAGCACCTATACATCCCTCTCTCCTTGGCAGCATGATCATACCACATTGATGAAATAATCTATTTACCTGTACCTGAGCACAAGGACCATTTTATTCATGTGTATATCTTCCCTGACTGGCACAATAGTAGAAACTCAATAAACGCCAAATGCATAAATATAGATTAAACAAAAATCAGTCAAGTTTGCCTTTGTATTGTAATCCTGATAAGAGGTTTTGGAGAAAATTCAACTAAAAACTGAAATGAACGTAAAGAACCTGGATTTTCTTCCAATTCATATTTACCTAATTCACCCTTCCTCAAAAGAAGACTCTTTCTTCCTCTGTCTCCCCTTGTCTGTCCCTCTCTTTCCTGGTTCTCTCTCTCTCTCACACAGCTTCTATCTAAACCAATGCAAGAAACATACTTTTACATTAGTTAGTCACTGTTACCCTGCTTCAACTTGCTATGGGTGCAGCATAAATGAGACAGCTACAAAAGAAAAACTATCTGACTTTATTTTTCTCATCATAGGGGCACAGACCCACTGGGACAAGGAGAGGGAAAGGGTATGGCTGCCTCCATGGAATACCCTGCTGTTTGGCCTGACAAAGCCAAGGTTAAGTTCTCTTGCATTTCCGGAATTCAAACATTATTACGTGGATATGCATGTCTCACTTCCTTTGACTATTAAGTTGTAACTCCAGAGCATTTGATCACGGCAGGAAAGGATAAGCTTTTTCTGACTGGTATTTAGAAGGAATAGAGTGTTTTATTTTTTTAATTTTGCTCTTACAAAGAAACAAAATAGGGTCTCCTTGCCTGCTGATTAACCAACTATCAGCCAATCACTCGGAGCCCAACACAATGACTAAAAAGGACCCTTGGTTCTCCGAAATGCCTGAACATTAAGGGAGCAAGATATGGCTAACTGGGCCTTTATAATCATTGCCATCCTAAGGAATACAGACCTCAGAACCCAACAAGTAGCAACGTTCTTCTATTGCTATGATGTGTCCCAAACAGAGGGCTCGAGAGAGCTAACACAGTATCAGCCAAAACCATGCTCCTCTCCCTGAGACAAGGGCACAAACTAGACAGTAAGAATTTCATAAATAAGAGCATGTCTTTTGTCTCCTGTGTCAAATTTATCTGCCACAAGGCAGAAATTTCTGCAAGAAAAGTGACTACTACTGTCTGCCGTTACTATTTCTGCAGCCAGCTCCTGCTCCTGCCCAACTTTGATCCACTTAGTTTTGACTTTCTTACATTTTTTGGCAACCAGATATGGTCCTAGGAGTGCATGATAACAACACTATTTTTTAAAGCAAACTGCATTGTTCACACCACAACAGAACAAAACAAAGTATGGTCATGGAATTGAAAAATATAAGCCCACAAAAAAGCATACACCTTAAGACTGCAGTCCCCAACCTCTGGGCCACGGACTGGTAATGGCCTGTGTCATGTTAGGCACAGGGACACACAGCAGGAGGTGAGCAGTGAGCAAGCAAGTGAAGTTTCATCTGCATTTATAGCCGTTCCCCATCGCTCACATAACCACCTGAGCTCCGCCTCCTATCAGATCAGCAGTGGCATTAGATTCTCATAGGAGTGCGAACCCTACTGTAAACTGCGCATGCAAGGGATCTAGGCCGCACACTCCTTATAGGAATCTAATGCCTGATGATCTGAGGTGGAGCTGAGGCAGTGATACTAGCACTGGGGAGTGGCTGCAAATGCAGATTATCATTAGCAGAGAGGTTTGACTGCACAATAAATGTAATGCGCTTGAATCATCCTGAAACCATCCCCATCACCCCCATCCCCACCCCATCCATGGAAAAATTATCTTCCATGAAACCAGTCCCTGGTGCCAAAAAGGTTGGGGACCACTGCCACAGGACAAAGAAAACCTTACAATTTTAAATTCTGACTTTTGTTACACAATTTTTCATGTTTCAACTTTAATCATTCAGTGACCATTCTTATCATCTGCATGAGCTTTAACAAATGAACTCCTGGGGAACACCTGACTCACCCGACAAACGACAAACGACAAACGTACACATGCTTGAAACAATCAAGGGCAAGGAGAAGAATTGACCCTGATAAGAGAAATAGAAACTCTCCCTGGATCAGAATTCAGCTCTAAAGAAAGAGAGTGAAGAAATACATTGTTTCTTTTAGGCAGAACTCTTTGACTTTTGCCTCAAAGCCAAAGTCTTGCATCAAAGAACACCCTGCACTTAGCGTTCATTCCCGGCTTCACGGTTGTTGGTACTGACCTTCCAGCTCTTTCCTGGAACACTTCTTACCATCTCAGACTCCAGAGCACAGGCAGATGTCCCCCAGATCATTTTAACAGACCTCAGAACCCAACAAGAAGCAACATATCAGCCAAAGCCATGCTCCTCTCCCTGAGACAAGGACACAAACTAGACAGTAAGAATTTCATAAATAAGAGCATGTCTTTTGTTTCCTGTGTCAAATTTATCTGCCACAAGGCAGAAATTTCTGCAAGAAAAGTGACTACTACTGTCTAGTTATATCCTTTTAAAAAACCATTCTGGGGCTAATTCCTCATCACGCATGTTAAGCCAGATGGGAATAAGAGTGCAACACCTTCCTCTAGTCCAGCAATCATGGGTAATTTTCATCCCCTCCACCCCAGCTGAAGTTCTGCTTTGTAAGGACACCCCAAATTGTACCATCCCTATCAGCAGACAATGTAGACACAGATAAAAATGAAGCAACCTGTGTCCTTTTCTTCTTGGCTAGCAGATGACATAACTAGGCTGTCCTTACAAAGTCGATCTGAAAAGTTTATTTTAGGCATGGGATTCCCTGCTGTCAGTGGGCTTGCCACAAGGAGAACAGGGATGGCAAAAGATGGTGCTAAAGCCCACGGGTGGCTGCTGTGGAGGTGGAAGGGAGAGGAAAGGCGGGGCAGGAGTGTGGAGAGAGGTGTTTGAATTAAATCTTATGGTCAGATACCCAAGTGAAAAAGAGGACTAGGCAGCTCCTCTCTGCTCTCCCTTCCACTCCACCACTCCCCACTGCCTAATCACCCCTAATTAAATGAAACAATTTGAAAAATATTATCAACTTTGAGGGTTTTTTTAAAAAATAATTATGGCTGCTAAAATTATTACCATTAATATTATGCATGTGTTTATTGATACTTAAAAAAAATCAAATTTTCAAAAAGGTTATTTGTAGATCTAAAACAACCACATTAGCACATCTGGTATAAACACTAATATCACCAGTCCATAACAAGAAATCATTTTAAGTTTAAAACAAAAGCTCCCCCAACACTATTTTCTACTATAGAAAATGTGCAATAGTTTAATGTACTAAAGGCCGTGGCACCAGCTGCCAGAATTTATTATGATACCCCTTGGGCTTTTATAAATCTAATTTCCCACCCTCTTATTTTCTTTTGCTCTTTTCTTTTTATCCTTCCCTGGAGACGAGTGAAGGGACAGGAATGAGGTGGGGATAGGACAAGTGACCTATGAATTAAACCAGGCCAGATTTTCACAAGGCAGAGTACAATCTTTTTTAAGAACTGTCCTCAGAATGGAAGAAAAAAGTAAAAACCTCAAATTCATAAATCTTAATTCTATTCTCTTGCTTAATATGGAATTAAGGACAATCTGAACACAATAGCAGGACTTGTCAGTTTAGACTTTGAGGGGGGGAAAAAGCATTTAGTTTTTTTCTTTCCATATCCATTTCCCAGGCCTTTTTAGATTGCAAGAACTCATGGGGTGGTGACATGCATCTGAGTCTACCATAGTACTGCTCACCTCTCTGGCATTTAATATCCTATCCCCTCAGTGACCATCTGGAGAGCTTGGGCAAATAGATCATCGTTTCCCAAGATGCACACTGAGACCAAGGGGACTCTGGGATGGTAATAGAGTCTGAGTAAAATAGGAATCTCATAAATTCACTTGGGAACTGCTATATTTAAAAAAAAAAACTTATATTTGTTTACAACAGAACTTCCTGGAGACTATGAGATGCATTGGGAATTTCTAAGAGAGGGATACAGTTAAGTAGCATTTCTTAAGACTTATCTGACAACTAACTCCTTTGGGGTTATGCGTCACTAACTGTTGATCTATAAAACAGAAGCTGCAGAAAAAATGGACTGTGTGATTATAATCCAATTGTGCCATTTGCAAAACATTTTGTCTGAATTATTTTAAATGGCAAATGGAAGTATGTGGAATACCATTAAGAATGGGAAAGGAAGGTTGGGAGAAAGTTTCTGCCCTTTCTTTGGCCAGCTAAGCTCCTGATATGTTCTCTCTCAGCTTTATACATTTGATCAATAATAATAATAACCACAAAATCCACTGACTTAGTTCAGTCCCTTTGTTTTACACATGAGAAAACTGAGGTCCAGAGAAGTTTTCTGCTTTGCCTGAGGTCATTCAGTGAGAAACTGGCAGAACATCCAATATTCCATAGTATCCAACATTCCCTGAAATTATATTTACTCAATATGTACTCTGGATATAATTATATATGCTAAGATAAAGTATAAAATCTAAATAAGTATCTATTTAACTCAGATTATAATGCTGCTTTTCTGATTAAATTATAGTAAAACCTATTAATTCTTACTCTGCAAATTTGGCATTTGGGATAATTCAACTAGGTCTAGGTAAACATTTCTCTTGCATTATTTATGAAGAAGGAACATGTCTATGTAAACACAATTAGCACAGGAAACAATTCATATATGATGGACAAAAAAAATTATTTTCAAACATCTTAACAGTAACCTACCAAAAGCTCATTTTTTATCTACTTCTCATCTATTTATTAATTTTTGTAACATTTTCTTCATGGTATTTATATCTTGAAAAATAAACTGGCACTAAAAATATTTTTAATAGAAGCAGCCTAGGGCTAACATTGTGAATTCTCTGTCGTCTCCCCACTATCCCCTAGAAGCCAATGTTTTGTTCAAAGTGGAATCAAGTTTTAAAAGTTAATTTATTAAAGGCAACTATAAAATGAATAGAATGACAAAATAGGCTGAAAATAAAAATGTCTCTCTTATGAAGCAGTAAACTTTTGTCTTTATTGAGAGAAAGAAAGTAAATTTTGTAAACTAAATCCAGGCAGCATAACAGGCTTTCTCCCCTGCACTGGCTCCCTTCTTGAGTTACCACCACTCTTTGGGGGAATCCCTTCTACTCCTACTCTAGGAGACCTTCCCACTCATTTCTGAGTGGGATGCCTCTCCACTCTATAGGAGATCTCCTCTAGCCTGTGGGGGGGGGGGATCTTCACCATGCTCTCAGAGGGCATTCCTTCTACCCATGGGGGACATGGAGAAATCTTGTCCATTCTCACAATTTCATCTACCACCCACATATTAATGACTCCTAAATCCATTACTATAGTTGACCACTTTAAACACTTCTGCAGTGAAGCAGCAAAGAAGGAAAGGAAGGATGGTGATACCTTTAAGGCTGGCCTCGGCCCTGAATATTGTTTATATCCCACAGGCATATCAGATTAAGCCTCTTCTCATCTTGTCCCATAAACCTGATCCTCCAGTTTTGTTCTCAATCTCAGCTGTTAGCACCAGAAATCCACGAGATATCCAAACAAGGATTCTGGAGTTCATTCTATTATATATTTCTCAATTGCCCTCAGAACCTACATTCAATTAATTTCCAAGGTTTGCTGCTTTTACCAACAAGATCTTAATTCTTCTCCTTTTTTGCCTGGATAACTCAAAAAGTTTCTTAACTCATCTGTATTCCTCTGGCCTTGTTCCACCCTCAAATCTATCTTCTAATCAAGAAACCAATCCCCAGAGATCTTTGTAAAACACAAAACTGACTCCATCACATTCTTGATAACAACCTCAGTACTATGATGTCATCCACATGGACAAAGCCCAAACTTCCTAATGTAGGTTCCAGTCCAGCTTTTGGGCACTGCCCAGCCTCACCATCATGCCCCTCACCCTGTGTGGTCCAAGAACTACTTTCAGCTTCCCACGATGCCTGTACTATTTCTGACCTGAGTGCTTTTGCTCCAGTCATTCCTTCATCCTCACCTTCATTCTGCAGGACTCGGCTAAGGCATCACCCCCTCCAGTAAGCATTCCCTGTCTTCTGGGCTAGTCTGGCTACCCAATCTCGGTACTCCTATGATACCCTGTAGCTGTCCCTGCTCTTTAACACTGCTGCCCAGCTCTTTCCTTATGATGTGTCCCATCCTTGAGGGCAGAGGCAATGTCTTACTCGTCTGTGCTCGCCCAGTTCCTAGAACAGTGCCTATGACATAATGGATGCTCAATAAGTGTCTACTGAATGAATAAAATGAATAACCAGAGAGGACAAGCACAGACCCACTAAGCCCACCTTCTCTCCGAGTTCCTCCTCACTCCCGAGAACCCCTGCCAAGTTCTAGGTAGTGGCCCTGGGTAATCACATCAATTTGCCATACACTAGAGATTACTCTAATTTAAACTTCACTAATTTGGTTGGCCTTTCCAAGTCTGTTTTAATTAATGAGGTTTTCTCTGTTGAGATATTTCAGAGAGTGTTTTTTGGACTGAAGTATTCTGATATTCTGCTTCGGTTCTATGTCACTTTCCATGGGTAGAGCTTTCTACAGTAAATGACAAAGTTTAGAATTTTTTAAAAGTTCCTGTTGAAGATATTTTTAAGCAGAATATCATGACCACCTGGTTTTAACTCAATCATAACTCCTTTCCTCAGCCAAACCTTTTTAAGGTTGGTTCCAGTCCTGTTTTTTTCTTTCTTTGGGAATAATTTGAGAAAAAAATCAAATTGCCATTCTGGAGTGAGAGGTGATTGCAAATTGTTAAAACATACTTTACGTTGAAGGTATAACTGCTTTTGGCTCAGAATAACCAACATAATTCAAAAATACATTCAAACTACATTTCAATTTAGTGTGTAGCTTAGTCTTCCTTATGAAATCACTGTCTAACCAGCTTAAAGCAAAGTAAAATATTTTCAAGTTAAAAAGAACTAAAGCTACAATTTCTAAGTAAATGCAATCAGCATAACATTTTAGCAGAACATCATGATTATAATACATAATAATAATAAACATTTCTGCTGTTGAGGTCCTTAGCACTGCAGAGAAAAAAAAGGAGCCTGCCCCCGGGCTTGTAATCTAAATTAAACAAGCAATATGAGCTACACAAGTTTCACAGGTGAGAGTTAATTAACATTTTATCCCAAGCAGAGAGGGAAGGGGAAAGAAAATTAAAATCAATATTAACAGCATCAGAATTTACTTCAAACCTTACAGGAGTCATCCAAAACGTGAATATAATTTAAGACACTTGTAATACCACCAAGCCTGCCAGATACCCCCTTACTCCTGCATCTACTTGCCTAACTCCTAAACAGTGTATTTGTGGGGTTGATTCTTGTGCAGCCTCACACAGCCAATGGGCAGAACTGCCTAAAGATACAGGATGGAGAAGTAGACTCCAGGGACCCATTCCTGTTTCATAACTCAATTTTCTCTTAGTTTTTTGTCTTCCTCCACTCCTTAGGACTAAGCATGCAATGACGGGAAATACACTGAACCTATATCCATCTTGCACCGTGTTTGTTCATAGTATACACCCTCAAATCCTTATTGTCAAAGACTATTAGAAATTGATGTATAAACAGTTTAAGCCTCTAGAATGTACTTCCATTCTGACACAATTAGTTTCATTTTATACCAAGTCATTGAAAAAACATGTACCAAGTAATGGTGAGTGCCCAATCAGCCCCCTACTATTTTTTAAAATTTTGAATGTGAACTACCTGCCCACTGCTAAACACTGAAGAACCAATACCAAAAAACAGTATGCTAAAGAAAAAGACAATGTACTATTAGGTAAAAGAATACTAAGATAAATCTTTCTCTAAGGTTTTCTTAAATGAGAGTCCCCACAAAAATTAAGTTGGTAGATCCAAACAGTTTGGTGTGGGTTCAGACAGTGCTGCCTACTGGCGTTTTTGGTTTACTGGCCCTCAACTTGAACTGAATTCTCTCCAGCCTTTCAGTCAGCCACAGTAATGCAAGACAAAGCAAATTCTCCACCTGCCCATCAGACTGCTCCAGATGTGGCGAAGTCAGTGCCCAGGCTGCACACAGTGACAGCTCATATCACTGACACAGATTACATCTAACTGCACAAAGGCACACGCGCAGGATAAAAGCCCATACCTAATTGGCTGGGCCAGTTGCAAGACAGATCTTGTTATCAAGTGGTCCCCTTCCTGGAAACCTCCCTCTATACATAAGGGGAAGGGTAAATCTCTCTCCATACCCGAAGGACACACCTTCATACCTGGATAACCAGACCCCAGTCCCAAAAAAAAGTGTGAGTATAATGGGTTGGAAATCAGAAAATATAAGGAGTTCACACACTCTAAATAATTTTATACCATCCACAGAAGGAAACCATAACAACAATAACAACCCCCAAAATACAACAAATGGTAGGTAAAATACCTTCTGTAGAAAGAAAAGAGCAAAGAGCAGACAGCAATTGCTATATGGAAGGCACAGTAACTATGCTGTTGAAAAACACCACCAGTTCAGTTATTTTTCACACAAAGAACTGAAAGATAATAACCTCTATGCACAAATGAATCTAGGGCTTTATAAACATGTCAGAAGCATCAAAAGGCATTAGAGTAAGCCACATCCTGTGTGGTGATTTATCCTTGACTTTGTCTGAATGCTTCCAAAAAAAACCAAAACAAACAAAAAAAAAAACCAGAGACCCAGTTTTTCAATACACCAAAAGCACTGCCCTTTAAAATGCTTTCTCATCTTTCCTTGTACCAGACACTTGTTTTCCAAATATATTGTTCGGATTGCTGATCTTCAGGTTCAACCTTCACCAAAAGACTTTTGCATCTTCAACATGGAAAAAAAGCCTCAGAGTTATTAAAGGTTGAATTATGTCCCCCCAAAAAGTATGTTGAAGTCCTAAAGTCCAGTAGCTGTGAATCTGACCTTATTTGGGAATAAAGTTTTTCAACATGGAATCAAGTTAAGATGAGGTCATGAAGGTAGGTCCTAATCCAGTATGACTGGTGCCTTTATAAGAAAGAAGAACTGATACAAGCAGAACACCTTGGGACAATGGAAGCAGAGACTGGAGTATTGCAGAGTAAGCAAAAAAAGACCAAGGACTTCAGGCATATCACCAGAAGCTAGGAATAGGCAAGGAAAGATTCTTCCCTATAGGTATCAAACGAGCATGGCCCTGTCATCACCTTGATTTCGGACTTCCAGCTTCCAGAACTACAAGACAATAATTTTTTCTTGTTTTAAGCCACCTAGTTTGTGGTACTTTAACAGCAATGCTAGAAAATTAATGCAACGGTTGACCCTTCCATTCTTTTCCATTCAAGCAGGACTGCATGAAAATTAATCCTAATGGGTAGACTGAGTTAGAGGCCATAGAACCCTTCTTTAACCTCTCCCAATAGATAAGATCCTCCAAATCGGAAATTCTTATCAGTAATCAAAAAAGAAACAAAAAAGTGTTATTGCAATTTACCACTTTCAAACCTGAAAATATGTCTGAAACCTCCTGAGGTCATCCTGCCTTCCTTTCCCAAGGGAATCCTCGTGGGAGAGGCAATGAGGAAAATCCAAAAGTACCAGCAATCAACTTCTGACCCTTGTCATTTGCTTTTCAGAACACCCAGTGCTAAAAAACCTTTAGTAACTTGATGTTTTAACATCTGCAGGTATGAACACATAGACAATAACAACTCTATATCATTTAATAAAATCACAGCAAGCATCACTAGCAACTGATGAAATTTGAGCATTCCTATAGAAGACACTATAACAAAATGTGCCATAAAAGAGATTCCAGTTTGCTCTGTTTGGGCAAAGATATTTGGGATATATTCATAAGGACAGAAGACAGCTCTGGAATACAGAATTAGAGAACTTGTTGTTAGCTAGTTATGTTTTTAGAGATCTCATACCATAATTTCACAGATGAGAAAATTCATGCTCAAGATACATCTTTGAAACACCATCGCCAATCCTGGCCTAGGGAGGCTTCCTGCCAGACTGCAAACCGTATGCTTCTCTATCTCCAACGGGAGGATAATAAAATTTGCTTATAATATGCTTCAGATATCCCAACTAAAACCAGTTTTGTTTCAAAGAAAGCAAGCAAGCCAGCCAGCTGGCCTACCTTTTTAAAATGGAAAATAGGGAACATACTCTTATGCTATAAAATATTAATCAAAATACTCAATGTTTAAATGTATCAGAAATTGACATTTAAGGTAACAATCAGTAACTAGACAGAAAGCATGACATTTAAGGTAACAATCTAGTAACTAGACCTTTAACAACTGCAATTACAATTTGGCTTTTTTGAACAGACATAAAAATTCCTTTCTGCTATATGTAACAAAAGAATAATATAAGAAATAAAACACATTACAGTATTTACCAAACTGAAACAAACAGCTATTACCATTCATTGTAAACAATACAAGTACTTGTGGAATCAGAAAGTGTAAAAGGAAAAGGCAAATTTGAGCAAAAATGAAATGTGAGAGGGAAAAGGCCATGGATGAAAATAATTTAAAATCTCCATGTTGGAAGGACAGTGAAAACACATATATAAAATCACACCGTAAGGTCATTCAAGGTTAAGGCTTGAAACAACATCTGCCCTTCCATTTAGTACCGACCACAGCAGACAATGATGGGGAAGAATCCTTGCTTCCTCAAACTTCCGGTGGAACTGCAACATCACAGAAGGTAAAGAGAGCAATAGAGAACGATGATCAAAATCCATTTTCAGGACTAACTCCTTCCATTTCCCTCCTTCTATTGATTTTTTTTAAACCCACTTTGCACTCTCTCCGTCAGCTTGGTTGCAGGGAACATCGTTTAATGTACCTTATTGATTCAATTGTACACATTTATACTTGTGTAGAAACTTTTGCTACAGTGCATTTATTGATCTTTTAATTATTAATGTAAGCCACAAAACCTAAAGAGCTTCATTGGAAATATTTTTTATTTTCCCAAATAATAGCAAGAAAATTATTAAAAATTGTCAGCAAATAAACATAGTAGTTTGCCTATTCCCCCTTAAGATGCTAGTCAATAGGTATTGTTTCAAATGGGCTGTCAATAAGAAATTTTTTCTAAAGTCAGAATTATACAGACCTGAACAATTCATTGCATGAAAATATTTTTTCTAATTTCCAGAAATATTATTATCATCATGCCTTTAATTTGGCCCTGGGAATGGCAAACAAGTGTTCCATTTCAGTGTGGCCATTTTCAGGTTATATAGAGCCACATCAGGTGAGCAAGGTTTCTTCCAAAACTGCCACAAGATTAAGATCCTGTGCAGTCTGGACAAACTGTGAAGTGACATGTATTGTCTGGTGAATTACTTCATCCCATTTACACTAATTCATAATAGTTTGCCTCTAACCTACAGTATGGCCCCCTCTAGTCCTAGGGAAAGACTCATTCTCACTTAGAAAAGTTGTACTAGATTAACAATAAAAGTTAAGGGGACAGTCTCGGTGGTAAACACCGCAGAACCAGCCACAAGGCTATAATGAAAGGTGGGTTCTGGGCCCTTTAGTAGAAATGGAAGGGGTGATGCTGAGTTTTTATTGAAGACACTAAGTTCGAGGTAGAAAAGGGATAAAAGTTTGGTTGTCATCTCTTCCCACTCAAACTCCTCCCTCATCTGTCCCTCTAAATACCACTTTCGCTAGCCTTAAATAGTCAACTTAAACTTGAATGAATCAAGTTAACCAGAAGATACAGTCCCAACGTAAGCTTAATTCCCCTCTGCCATAGACGATTTTTAGTGAAAATGAGCTTTACATTTAGATTTTTTTTTTGAATACTGATCAGCAAATATGTTCCCATTGCATCTCATAATTTCCAATGTCAAGGCAATGATGCACGAAATAAAATCAAGTATAACCTCTAAAAGATACTCCCAGAATCATGGATAAAATTTGGAATGATAATTTAAATTTGTATTGCTACATTCCAGAGTCCTTTAGGTTTTCCCATTCCTAGACAATAACGAGAAGGTCTGCCACTTCTAGACTGAATAGTCCTGAATATTAATAGACAGGCTACATATCTTGAAGCACTAATAATAAATACCAGACAACCTGGGCATTGGACTAGTGACAGAAGCAGATATCCTCAAGTAAATGTTGGTCTGCACCTCTGGAAAATCTCTGCATCGCTCAGCAGTGGCAACAAATGCTTGAACAGTCTGTCAGGTTCTACTCTCTTCCCAGGTTCACTGCTCCGGAGTCCACAGAATGCTCCTTCCATTTGGTTGAGCCCTTCATGGAACTATTCCAGATAGATGGGAACCCTTCCTCAGAACTGATCTCACTGGCCAAGAACACCACCCGTTTGCACAAGTTATACACATTGCCCAGAATGCATATTCAACGTATTTATACACTGTGAGTGAAAAGCAGGATAACATATTCAACAAGGAAGAAGATTACACTTGACCTTCTAGAAAGGACCACCTGGGAAAGGTCTGGTATCCACAAATATAAATGTCATCAAACAAGTCATAATTGGTGACTATCATGAATATCCCTTGACTTCATTTAAAATTCACATATAGTTAATTTGCTGATCACAATAAATGCACAATGGACATTTGCACAGCAAACATACCTAATAATATTGGGTCTAAATCTTATCCTGTTTCATATCCCCCACAGCACATCAGGGGATCAGTTTCACTTAAATCAATTCTGATCAATTCTGAGGGGAAAACTGTGGCTATGATTTTAAACCATTTTTCTCTTTCTTCTGAAGAATTCCTACTTTAATTTAGCCCTAAATTCATCATCATAATTAGTTTCCTTGCAAATCATACCAAGATGGCAACTGATTCTTCTTGGGTTATGTTTGCTCAGTTATTTTGTATGATAACTGACTATTACTAGCATATAGAGATGATTTTTTGTGTCAAAAACTCTGAAACTATCTCATCTACTCACACTGATTTTGCTAATCAATAACTCAATTCCTAAGAAGGCACAACACTCACCCCAATGAAAATTGCAAATTGCCTTCAACCCCACACATTTCTGCTTTCAGAAAGTCCTTCCATTCCATTTCCTCTATGAACTATTTTCACAACTAGCACCCAGGGCCCTCACCCTCCATATTAATGGCTTAGTGTGGTTGCCCCTTTATGGGCAGTGCTCACCATTCCACACTTTGACCAATCTTCAAAGCTGCATTTAAAAAAAAATCCACCCTAAATCCTATTTCCTCTCTCATCCACTGTTTCCTAGGTATCAGATTGATACCCTTTGTTCACTATCTTACACTGATTCATTCATTCAACAAATATCCATTGCATACCTAACTATGCTTCCCACATTCTTCTACATAATGGAGATATACTGGTGAACAATACCAGACCAAAATTCTTGGCTTCATGGGAAGCTAACACAATATATTAATTAATTAATACAATATTTAATAATAAATTTATTTATTTAAATATATACAAGCACGTGTGTGTATGTGCACTATGTTAGATGGCTGTAAACAATGGAGAAAAATAACAAAAGAGCTAATATGATGAGGTTGCATTTTAAATAAGATGGTTAGATAAGGTGAAGACTAAAGAAGGCGAGGGAGGAAGCAATGTGATATATAGTTGACCCTTGAACAACATGGGTTTGAACCACATGGGTCCACCTACACATGAATTTTCTTCTACCTCTGCCACCCCTAAGACAGCAAGACCAACCCCTTCTCTTCCTCTGCTTATCAAACGTGAAGACGATGAGCATGAAGACCTTTCTTGTGATACAATTCCACTTAGCAAATAGTAAATACATTTTCTCTTCCTTATAATTTTTTAAATAACATTTCCTTTTCTCTAGCTTACTTTCTTATAAGAATACAGTATATAATACATATAATATACAAAATATGCATTATCAACTGTTTATGTTATCAGTAAGGCTTTAGCTCAACAGTAGGCTATTAGTTTAGTTTTTAGGGAGTCAAAAGTTATATGCAAATTTTCAACCACGTGAGGGGTCGGCACCCCTAATCCCCACATTGTTCAAGGGTCAACAGTATATGGGGAGTGTGTTCCTGGCAGAAAGAACAGCAGATTCATAAGTCATAAGTTAAAAGATCAACATTTCTGAGGAACAGAAATGAGGCCAATGTGCCTAGAGTGGGGCAAATGAGACAAAGTATAGTAGGCATTCAAGACAGGGAGACATCAGGAGCCATCACAAGGATGTTGCTTTTACTCTGAGTGAGAAGGGAAACCATAGGAGGATTTTGAGCAAAGGAGTGATCTCCCCTAATTTGTTTTTTTCCAACACCTTTACTGAGATACAACTGGCATAACATACAATTAACCCACTTAAAGTGTACAATTCCATGGTTTCTAGTACATATACAGAGTTGTACATCATCATCACAATTAGCTTTAGAATATTTTATCACTCCAAAAAGAAACTCCTTACCTGTTAGCAGTCACTCCAACCCCCACTCCAAACTCCCAGCCCTAGGCAACCAATAATCTACTGTCTCCATAGATTTGCCCATTCTGGACATTTCCTATAAATGGAATAATAAAATATTGTGTCTTTATGACTGAATTCTTTCACTGCACATAATGATTCCAAGGTTCATGTTTGTAGCATGTGTCAGTACTTCATGTCTTTTTATTGCCGAATAATATTCCATTGTCTGGATATATCACATTTTGTTTATCCATTCATCAGTTGATGGACATTTTGATTGTTTCCACTTCTTAGCTATTATGAATAGTGCTGCTATAAACATCTATGTACTGGTTTTTGTGCAGATATATATTTTCAATGCTTTGGGGTAAATAATTAGGAGTAGAATTGCTAGATCATATGGTAACTCTATGTTTAACCTTTTGAAGAACTGCCAAATTATTCTCCAATGTGGCTGAACCTTTTTACATTCTATCAACAGTGTATGAGGATTCTAACTTCTCCATAACCTCAACACCACTTGTTATCACCGGCTTTTTTGAATATAGCTATCTAAGTTGGTACAAAGTACATTTCATTGTGGTTTTGATTTACATTTCACAGATGGCTAATGATACTGAGCACCTTTTCATGTGCTTATTGATCATTTGTATATCTTCTTTGGAGAAATATCTATTCAGATCCTTTGCTCATTTTTTGTGTTATGTGTCTTTTTATTATCAAGTTGTAAGAGATCTTTATATATTCAAGATACAAGCCCCTTACCAGATACATAATTTTCAAATATTTTCTCCCATCTTGTGGGTTGTCTTTTCATTTTTTTATGTTGTGCTTTGAAATACAAAAGTTTTAAATTTTCATTAAGATCAATTTATCTATTTTTTTTCTTTTGTTGCTTGTACTTTTGGTAAGAAACTGCTGCCTAATCCGAGATCATGAAGATGTACATCTGTTTTCTTCTAATAGTTTCATAGTTTTAACTCTTATAATTGTTTTTAATACATTTTTAATTATTAATAATTTTTGTATGTGGTATAAGAAAAGGGGTCTAACTTTATTATTTTACATGTAGAAATCCAGTTGTCCCAGCATCATTTGTTGAAAAGACAATTCTTTCTCCTATTTGAATTATCTTGTACTTTTGTGAAACTAGATTGCATTTTAACAGGTTTTCCCTAGTTGCTTCATAGAGGACAGACTAAATGGGCAAGGGTAGAAGCAGAGAGAGAAGTTAGGAAGCTACTATCAGAAACCAGGTATCTTAAGCTTCTCCAGAGAAAAAGAACCAATAGGGTATATAGAGAGATATATGGAAAGATTTTTTATGAAGGAGTGGCACACATGATTATAGAGGCTGGGAAGTCCCATGATCTGCAAGATGGAGATTCAGGAAAGCCAGCAGCATGGTTCCAGTTCAAACCCAAAGGCATGAGAACCAAGGCAGCCAACAGTGCAAGTCCTGGTCCAAGTGCAAAGCCCTGAGAACCAAAAGCACCAAAGTCCAAGGACAGGAGAAGATGAGTGCTCTAGCTTAAGCAGGAAGAAAGAGAGAATTCACCCATTCTCCATTTTTTGTTCTACTGGGCCACTTGACAGATTACATGATGCCCACCCACATCAGTGAAGACCATCTTTTACTCAGTCTACCAACTCAAATGTTAATCTCCTCCAGAAACACTCTCACAGACACCGCCAGAAATAATGTTTTACCAGCTATCTAGGCATCCATCAGCCCAGTCCAGTTGGCACATAAAATTAATCATCACGGGTAAGAGATGATGGTGGCTCGACCAAGAGGGTAGCAGTGGAAGTGGGTGAGAAGTGGTTGAATTCTGGATGTTTTAAAAATTGAGCTGATAGGAACTTCTGAGAGACGGGATTAGGGGAGAGAGAAAGAAAGGACTCAAAGTTGATTCTGATATTTTTGGTCTTGAAGACATAAAAACTGCAATTTTGGTTTGGGGACGAGTGACATGATCACTCAGGCTACTACATTAAAAATAGACAGGGGCAGTGGGGAAAGGGGAGGCAGGACAAAAGCAGAGAAACAGCCAGAAATTACCTTGACAAACCCTCATCAGGAACTTACTTGAAATGCCATTAGTACTTCTTAAAGGCACCATGATGACTTATCCCAAACAAATAATTAATTGCTAGAACTATAAATTTTACCACAGTTCAATGGAGAAGATATTACAGGGTAGATGGGATTTTAGGCACCCCTGAAATCAAACCAGAACATTTTCACTGGAAGATAAGAGAGCCTTGTTTCCCATTAACTCAGAAACTCTTTCAAGCATCTTTCGAGGTAGATTTTCTAAGAGGTCCAGCCCAGGGGGTTCTTAGGCATAAATCCTTGAGTTCTATTAAAGCCCCTTGAGATGATGGTCAAGGCACAACTTGAATAGCTCAGACCACCGCACTGGAAAAAAGCCCCTGCAGCTCTAGTATCCTTTGCAGAGACTTAATCTTCCTCCTCTGGCCTCAAGAGAGGCAGATGAAGCAGGATAAGTACTGTGACACAAAGGGAGGAAGTGGAAGCACTGAAGCTGTCTCTTTCTGCATTAAAAAGGATGATTTTCCTCTGGATTTAGCAGCTTAGTCCATTTTGTGCTGCTCTAACAGAACATATGAGACTGGGTAATACAGAACAGAGATTTACATCTTATAGTCTGGAGACTGGAAAGTCCAAGGTCACGGAGCTGGCATCTGGCAAGGGCCTTCTTGCTGCATCATCCCATGGCAGAAGACATCACGTGGTGAGAGAGAGACATTGAGAGGGGGCCAAACTTTTTGTTATAACAAACTCACTCTTATAATAACTCACTCACTCCCATGATAACAACATTAATCCATTCATGACAGCAGAGCCCTCGTGACCTAATCACCTCTTAAAGGTCCCACCTCTCAAAACTGTTGCATTGAGGATTAAGTTTCCAGCACATGAACTTTGGGGGACACATTCAAACCACAGCAGCAGCTTTTCACTCCCTTCTGTCCTAGAAAGCATTTCCATTTCAGTGAAAATCTCCTGAGTCCACAAGGCACAAGGAATGGCACCAGCTAATGTTCCTTTCCAGTGAAAGCATGAGGCTTCAGGGCTTTTCTGAAAACAAGTTCTGGGCAACCCTGAACTGGTTCTGAGAACCTGTTATATAGACAGATGTAAAGAGTTCAATTCAAGACCCCAATAAACCTCAAGTCATTTTTCTTTCCATGAACCAAGAACTAATGAGGAAGCCGTGCCACTTAGCACTGGAAATATTCAGAGGAGAGAAGGCCAGGATACACGCCAAGGATCTCCAAGGCACACAAAGGAAAATGTAAAGCTTTCCTCAGGACTGGAGAGAAGACAAAAAACAAACGGAATCCTGGAATGGGCTGTTTAGCAGTTATGTGTAGAGGCATAGAAGACATGTGATGAACCACTCCAAGAACTGATATTAAAACAAGCAACCCCAATGTAAATACAAAGACTATTTGCTTCAATTAAGTCTAAGCTACAGGATGTGAACTTTAATATTTCCTCAGCGTACAGCTCTGCTAGTGCTTTCACCATTATTAAAGTATGTTTATACAGGGTTTGGCTTTTCATCTATTATGGAAAAATTACATCTTGCCAACAGCACTACAGAGGCCTAAACACAGTAAATCCTCCACTGACCTTGAACCCAAACTAAAGCAAATAGTCACTCTCCTTGGTGCTGAAATGCCTAAATGATGCACTACATAAATGGCTGTGAATATAAATTATATCTACAATACATCTTAGCATTATGGATTACCAACAGTTTTTCCAGGAGGCAGTATTTGTAGAGGCACTGAAATGGGAAGAAAATTCTTAGGCAGATAACCGGGAAAGCATGCATTTGCAGATGAAGATCATTTATTTACTGAGCACGAAGAGTATGCTGGACCTTGAACCCCACAGAGGAGGTAGCCAGGTGATGGCAACCTCTAGTCAGAAGGTTTCACAAGAACGGAGGAAGAGGAGGCTGCTTAACAGAGGATATGCAAGAAGAGAGTAACTGCACTAGAAAGCTTGAAGTGGTGAAGCATCATGAGACAGGTAAAAGAAAACAGAAGAGATAGCACAAGACAACAAAAATGTCAACCAAAATATCAATATAATAGAAAATGACACTTCCATTAGAACCACCAAGAAAATTTATCAATATGGGAAAGTGCTCACAAAATAATATTAAATGAAAAAAGCAAAATATAAGATGATAAAGACATAAAATCACATATACAAAAGGCTGAAGTCTGGAAAGGAATACAGAAAAATCAAAACCAGTAAATGCAAGCGGGAGAATCGTGGGCATATCAGTTTTCTTTTGAAATTTCCTTTAATCTTGTTGTAAATACATGTACACACACACTATATTTTTAAAGGCAATTGGAGCATATGTGAATATTCACTATAGCTCTGTCTGTGATGATAAAAGGGAAACAACTCAAATATCCACCTATAAATAACATGTTAAAGAAATTCTGACATATATATAAAAATGACCTCCTAAACCACTTTAAAAATAGAAGTACATCCATTTGAATTAACATGAAGATATGTCTATGAGATATAACCAAGCAAAATTTTAAAAGGCAAGTTGAGAAAAATATGTATGGTATAATCATATCTATATGAAAACAAATAATTATATTAATATATGTCAGTGTGTACACAGGAAAGAGTTTGAAGTAATAGACACTAAATGGAGGAGAAATTATGGAATAAGAGATTTTTATTATACACATTAATATATTTCTACAATGTTTGAATTTTGTAGCCTTGTATTACATGTGCCATCAGAAAAAAAGCCCTTTTTAAATTAAAGAGTAAAAAGTAAATTAAAAATTTTAAAAACAACTGGTATGTGGGCAAAAACTTTTTTGAAAGTTTGCCTTAGGGTAATGAGGGGTAAAATCTAAGAGGAGCTTTGAAGGGCAGAGGGTGGTCAGAGACGGGGTAGGCAGGAAACGTAAGTGGTGCATAACCCGGGCTCTAACCCAAGCAACAGTTACCCGATCACACTAAGCTGAGGGGTGGCAGGAATGAGAAGAGCATCTGAACATAAACGTAGGAGAAGGTATTTCATGGGGCACCAAAGATCACTGTTCATCCACAGAGTTCTGAGAAAAAGTGACAGGGAATGTCTGAAAGAGAGAAGAAAGGAGGTGGAAAATAAATGAAAAAGTGAGGCTGAGAATTAATGGGTAACAGCAAATAAAACAGCACTAAAGAAAAACAGAAGGAAAGTACACAGAATTTATGAGGGGACTCATAACATTTAGCCAACTTACCAAAAGCCAGTCAAGCACAAAGTAATCTGTCTCCAAATCCATCAACCTGAAATTCACTTTCTTATTTCCAAATAGCATTCTGAACTTTAAAATACAGTTTGTCTGCCCTTAACTAGTTGAGCAAATTTCAGTTGAAAATCACCATTCTTGTATATCACGTTAGTCTGTGTCACCATGTCTCAGATGCTTGCGGGAATCAGAGCAGGTAAACTGTTCAGTTACCGGGCCCTCCCCTCCAGGTTAGTGGGCTGGGAGTGGTGACAAGGGTAAGCAGTACCCCTCAGTCTACAACGTAAAATGACTGGCTCTACCACTTACAAGCACGTCACAACCACTACATGCTTCAGGTTCCTAGATTGAAAAATGGGTACAATTTCAAAGAATTTTCAGATCCAAATAACAGATAAATGATAGCTCAATGCCTGGGACATAGAACTCAGTAAATATTAATATTTCTGAATGAACACATGAGCCAATGTGTTATGGTACCATATGGTACTACTATTGTGCACAAAAAAGAAGGTATGGGAAAGGATAATATTCTAGTGAATTCTGTCACTGTAGTAAGGTCAAGTAACTTATTTTTATAATCATTTACTGCTTCTACTGCTATTTTTGCTTTTCATAAGCAAGCTTACAAGGCACCTGCAGTCCCATCCCCAACTTTGAAAGTATTATTTATGTACTTTTTGCCTTCTCTCTTTAGAACTATAGCTCCACAATGATGAGGTTGTGTCTTCATACTTCGTGAGCAGGCAAATAACAAACCATGCAGGAAAGAAAATATTTCTAAGCCTTCCTCAAGACCAGGGAGAATCCTGTGGTGCCGACACTTATGTAGTGGCAATGAAGGTGATTCCTTTGGTAAGGTTGAGGGAAAGAAAAAATTGAGGACCTAGATGTGACTAGCACATCAAATTGGATACCTTTTAGTTGAAGGACATAAGATTAGGCAGTACCCTCCAGACTAAAGTTTGTTAACCCAGGTCCTCAGACCCCAAAAGGAACCATGGATAAAATTCATAGAAGTAATTAAACTCAGACAGAAAAAAAATTAGATCTTTATGGTCACTAATATGTAACTTAAATTTAGAATTCGCTTCAATTATGAATTTAGGCAACAAATCATGAAAGCATTAGCAGTACTTGCACATTTGTCACTAACTGAAATCATAGATATTTTCATATTTTCTTGCAATTGTTGCTGATGTTTCAAATTATTATCTACATTCATCACCACTTTGAAATTACACTGGTCATTATACCCATTGCTAGATGTAATGAAGCACCTATGTCACTACAATAAAATTTTTTAATAATTTTGTAACTGTTTCAATATAATTGGTTCCTTGTCATTCTATGTATTTTATGCATTCACATACTTTACTCTGAGAAATAGTCCATAGATTCCAACAAACTACCAAAGATGTCCATAGCACTCAAAAGGTTAAGAAGCCCTGCTCTAAACTATAACGCCAACAATTCAAAGCATTATGCAGGTACCAATCCCATTGCTTAAAACACTTTTGTTTTGTTTTGTTTTAAGACCAGGTCTTACTCTGTGGGCCGGCTAGAGTGCAGTGGCATCATCATAGCTCACTGCAACCTCAAACTCCTGGGCTCAAGCGATCCTCCTGCCTCAGCCTCCCAAGCGGCTGAGACTACAAGCATGTACTACCACGCCCGGCTAACTTTTCTATTTTGTAGAGATGGGGTCTTGCTCTTGCTCAAGCTGGTCTCGAACTCTTGACCTCAAGGGATCCTCCCACCTTGGCCTCCCAAAGTGCTAGGATTACAGGCATAAGACACCACGCCCAGCTACTTGAAACACTTTTAAAAGTAAAGATGAAAACATTATTTGAGTATCTGCAATAATTCTCATATGTAGGAGATATTTATATTAACTAAAAAGTCCAAAACCGATGGCATGACTTACATAATAGAGCAGCCTATGCACGAAACAGTCCAATTTGAGTTCTTTTTATTACCTTTTAGAATAGGGTTAAAAACATAAGCATTTCAGTCAAGGACTTGGCTATGAATCTTATCTCAAATTCACTATCTGACCTTAGGCAAGGTCAGTAAACCTCATTAAGCCTCAGTTTTCTCATCTATGAAGGGTGAAATATAATACTTAAATATAAGCATTATTGAAAGGATTAAACAATACACACAAAATACTAATAATGCAAAGTACTTAGCACAGTACCTAACACATTAAGTACTCAATAACTTATAGCAGTATTATTGTCCAATTTTAGTTATTAGTGTCATTTAAGTAATAATTTATAATGAGTATTTAAGATGATTTCTTTAAAAGATTCTATAATTAAGAGGCAATATAGCACGTTGCTCAGATCACAGACTGCCTGGGTTTGAATTTTCCTCTACTACTTATAAGCTGTGTGACTCTAGGTAAATTACTTAATTTCTCTGAGATTCAGTTTTAGTCCTGTAAAATAGGGAAAATCACATCTACCTCAGAGGGTTGTTATGAGGGTCAAATTAGTAACCATATGTGCAGCACATTAAAACATGCCTGGCACATGGTACTTTGTAATTATCAACCATTATTATATCATCAATAGTTATTATGTAATAATTTCTCATCAAGTTACACAAAACTCCTTCTTCCTCCTTTAATCTGAATTTTAGTGAAGATTTATTACAAATGTAGTGGAGTTGGCCACATTTAAATGAAACTATTTACATGAATACATTTGATATTAATGAGGACAAGACAGGGAGCAAATTCAGCTACAATTATTCTCAAGGAAGGACTAGAAAGACCCCACTTCCTGTGGCTTCATAAGTAAGTGAAAGCCTGTACAAGAAAGATTCTCTATAGTTTGAAATGTTTCTTTTATGACAACAGATCTGTGAATTCTAGGGATAAACGTAACTTTGCTCTTGTACCTTTAAACAGGTACAGAGAGGAGCCTCTGTGGCCCAGGCAGGAGCTCACCTTGGAGAAAGGAGCCACGGAAATGCTGGGCTCGGTGACAACAGCCAGGACCACATCAGCATCACGGGAGCAGAGATGCACCTGTTTCCCAGCAGGGGACTGGCCTTGCTACTCACCTGGCAATTAGTAGGGTTTGACTTAATTTAAAACCTACACAAACCACTGATCTGAGAATGTGACTGATGTTATTTTCTGAACTGAGAGTAACAGTAAAAACAGTAATATTGATGATAATAAGCATTTCACTCCCCTCCATCTTTTAAGGTAGTTGAGTAATTAGTGACTCAACAATTAATCATCACAGCAAAGCTATGAAGCAAGTGAAAGTATTCTCACCATCATTGTATTTCACTGTTTTTTTTTCTTATCACTTTTAAGAATTCAGAATTCTTTGCTGAATATAATATTAACCCTCCCAACATGTAAGACAATGAACATTAAAATCAAATTATGATACATACCCCAATAATTCTATTATACTCTAAAATTAGCATTCATCATCATCTCCAGGACTCAACAAAAATGCAAACGCTGGAGCTAATTTTTTCAAATTATAACAATTAAGAGGTTACTAAATCACTAGTGTAAAAAGTCAGAAGCAATAAACCTTTAGGTTTTCACCAGATACACAGAAAGGTCTCCCTTGGGGATTTAGTTTTCCAACACATATGGCTAAAGGTCCATTCCCAGAAGGAAAAAAAAAACAGGAAGCTTTTCCTCCTAGCAGGAAAGTAAAATCTGGCATACTCTGGATTTAGTTACCAAAAATTATCAGGAAGTGGAAAAAAATTTACAGTGGAATCAAGACAGATGTGATCATTAGACAGCTCTCCACACTTTGTGCCAGTATTATTATTTCCAGTATCCTAATATTGTCAAAAGTATGACATTCCAGCTGAGGGATTAAGAACTGCCCCTATAATTCTGGCTTTCAACATAGCAAGGGGCTTTTCAAAGCACCCCAGGGAGAGGTAGGCCTGGTCTTTAGTGCTCACGCCACCAGAGCTCAACCTCACTAAGATGCCTTCCAAATCTCCAGGCTGTTAAGTTTGGTTCTCAACTCCACTCTGATGTGATTCTGCAGTGGAGCACTTTTACAATTCCTATTAAGGCAAGATCTCCCATCTGGAAACTTTTGTCAAAAGAGCCTTGGAGCAAGATTGAAGAATGTGTGCTCTAAGTCAATGGGTGGGGTAAGGGGAAGACAGGAGAGAAACCCAGGAATGTATATCTACATGTATGCAGCTAAACAGTTGGCATTTGGTACATAATTTTCCATGTGATCAAATTTTGGGGGGACCCATTCAAAATAAAATACTTTCATAGGAAGTATTCATATGGAATATTTACCAATGGAAAATTCTCCCCTTATTTAATTAAAATCCTAAATATCCTTAATCACTGTAGTTTAGCATTCATTCTAGCATGAGAACACTCTTCCTTGAACACAAACATGCCCTGTTACTCCCCATATTATACACCTCCAGTGGCTCCCCTGTGCCTATAGGCTAAAATCCTAATACTCCGCGATGGCACACAAGACCTCTATGGTCTTGCCACCCCTACCTACTTCTCTAGCTTCATTTACCTCCACAGCTGCCAGGATGCCACACTCCTTGTAAGTTGCCAAATTTTTTGCTATGCACACCCCTCAGCCCTTACTGACAATGCCTCTGTACCCAGAATGTTTTTGTCTTTGTAGCGGTTTCAACAAATGCTTACTCATCGTTCCCAGCTCAGCTAAGGTCACCTCCACCTGTAAAGCCCTTACCAACTCTCCCCTCCCAGGAGAGACTCGCCACTGCTTTCTTTGTGCCCTCAGAATCCCCTGCACCACTCCTGCTCTTCTGGCTGCCACAGCACTTTACTGCACTGTTTTGTTAATGGTTTAATGGAGGAATAGTTCAAATACAATAAGCTGCACATTTTAAAGTATACAATTTCATAACTTTTAACATATATTAATATATATACACACAACCACCGCCGTGAAACCATCACCCCAATCAAGATAATGAACATACCCACCACCTCTAAAATTTTCCACGCCTTTTTGTCATCTCTCCCTCTCACCCCTCCCTGTCCTTCCCCAGCCCCAGGCAACCACTAATCTGCTTTCTATAGATTCATTAGCATTTTCTAGAGTTTAAGATATATGGAATCATACAATATGCAGTCTTTTTATTTTTGCCTTGCTTCTTTCATTCAGCATAATTATACTGAGATTCATCCATGTTGTTGCAGGAATCAATAGTTCATTAGATTTTATTGCTGAGTAGTTTCAGCATGGATATGGATATGCTACAATGACTTTGTCTTTTCACCTGTTGATGGACATATGGGTTGTTTCAAGTTTTTGGTTATTACAAAGAACACTGCCATGAACATTCATATACAAGTCTTTGTATAGAAACATTTTCTTTCCTTTTGGGTAAATACCGAGGAGTAGGAATGGATGAATCATGTGGTAGGTATATGTTTAATTTTTTAAGAAAGTGCCAAACTATTTTCCAAAGTGGCTGTGCCATTTTATACCCCTACTAACAGTGTATGAAAGTTCAATTTCCTCCATATCTGCATCAATATTTGATATAGTTTGTTGCTTTACTTACAGCCATTCTAATATGTCTACTGTATTATTTCATTGAGGTTTTAATTTTCATTTCCCTAATAATTACTCATGTTGAGCATCTTTTCATGTGCTTATTTATTACCCATATTTCTTCTTTGGTGAAATATGTGTTCAAATCATTTGCTCATTTTTAGTGGGTTGTTTTCTTATTAAGTTTCAAGAGTAATTTATATATTATGAATTACAAATCAGATACATGAGTTGCAAATATTTTCTCCTCATCAGTGGCTTATCTTTGCATTCTCTTAACACTATCTTTTGAAAAGCAGAAATTTTTAGTTTTGACTATGTCCAATTTATCAATTTGTTCTTCTATGGATTGTTTTTGGTATCATAGCTAAGAAATCTTTGTCCAAAAAAAGTCACAAAGATTTTTTTCTGTTTTCATCTGCAAGATTTATAGGTTTAGGTGCTATATATATGTCTATTTTGTGTTCATCTTTATGTATACTATAAAGTATGGGTCAATGTTCATTTTTTTGCTTATGGATATCCTATTGTTTTAGCACCATTTGTTGAAAAAATGGTCCTTTCTCCACTGAATTGCCTTTGTACCTTTGTCTAAAATCAGTGGTCTATACATATATGTGTCTTTTTCTGGGTCTCTGTTCTGTTCCAGTGATCTATTTGTCTATCGTGACACCAGTATCACACTCTTTTGATAAGTGTAGCATTGTAAGTTTTGAAATTAGGCAGTTTCAGTCCTTCAACCCTATTATTCTTTTCCACAGTTATTTTGGCTATTCTAGGTTCTTTGCATTTCTATTGACTTCTTAGGTTCATCTTTTCAGTTTCAAAAACTGCTGGCATTTTGATTGGGGTTACAGTGAATCTACAGACCAATTCAGGGAAAACTGACATCATATAACATTGAGACTTCTGACCATGTACAACTTATAGCTCTCTAAGTCTTCTCTAATTTCTCTCAACAATATTTTATGGTTTTCGGTGTACAGGTTTTATACATCTTTTGTCAGATTTATCCCTAAGTATTTCATATTTTTGATGCTATTGTAAATGGCATTTGTATTTGTTTCTGATTGTTCATCACTAGTATATACTAACACAATTAATTTTTATACACTGACAATGTATCCTGGAATCTTGCCAGAGGACACTGTAATTAAGAATTAAGATTAATATTTCAATGCATAGTGGGTCAAAGGAATTTGACTACAACTACACACAGGAAAAGGTAAGAGAGAAGAGAAGGGCAGAGAAGAGAAGTAAAGATATATCCTCAGTATTTCTGTATGTATACCTTTGAGCCTTTAAGCCCATCAGCCAGGTAATTTGGAAAAAATTCGAAA
The DNA here is from genome assembly GCA_023783475.1 of Daubentonia madagascariensis. Taxonomy (NCBI): domain Eukaryota; kingdom Metazoa; phylum Chordata; class Mammalia; order Primates; family Daubentoniidae; genus Daubentonia; species Daubentonia madagascariensis. Next base: position 8,116,684 of record JAKFHU010000316.1, read on the forward strand.
ATTTAATATCTATGGTCCTTCCTAAAACAGTTTCTGAAATGTGAAACACTATAATCCTCACCATAGAAGAGAAACGCAGGGGAACCAGAAGCAGTAATGCCTCCCCTTTCTTTTGATTGTGATTCTCTTAGGCTGGTTTCTGCTTCTGTTCCTCATCCTGTGTGACCAGGTTTCCTTAGTAGGAATCTAATCCTTACATTTCAGAACTGGGACATTAAGCTGGAGTATTCCCTCTATGTTTCTATTTGTATTTTGAGACATTGATCTTGGGTTGCTGACTTTAAAGTCTACATATTGCCTTATGTTGTGATTCAATCTGCTTTTGTTCTTGTTGCCCCTGCATCCACTGATAAAATGCTTGCTTAACAATGCAGCATTTCCTGTTTGCTGCATTGATTCTCCACAATTGAAAACTCACAGGTCACATGTTTCTCCATCCTTCACATCACCAGGACTCTATCTGTTCAGGACATAAATGAAAGGATACCATTGTTACAAATCCCAGAACACAAACCACTTCTGTTCCACACTGCACAGAAAACCTCAAAGCATGTTCCTAATTGAAAGGATTTTGGGTTGAACATGAGCTTTTTCAGCTACCTCCATGTCTCCAGATGACCGTCACTGTCAGAACCATCATTTTTGAGTATGAATGACATGCTGTATGAAGGGTAGGGAGAAACAGACACCAGGAGAAAACATACAGAATTAACATCAAAGAATGAAATCTGGACAAAATTCCCCAAACCTGCTCCCTATTTCTCTAGGTTGGGTGTGACAGTCATTCAGAAGGCCTCTGATACTGCTTTAATCAGAATCTCATGTACCTGTGAAGCTCTAAAGCCTCTCACTCCTGTGCATGCTCTCTCTCTTTCTCTGATTATAAATCATTACTTGGGGGCCTTAGATTTCTTTCATGTAAAAATGTTTAAATTTGTTTACAATAATAATATATGTTTACAGTATAAAATTAGAATGCCCAAATAAGCATAAATAAGAAAACTAAAATCATCATTAAACCTACCACCCAGAGATTACTATTCCTAACATTTAGTATATATTCTCCCACACTTTTCTCCTCTGTTATAACATTTTCAACAAAAATAAAATTATAAAGCTAGCCACAATTGCTTTCTAAGTTGTCAAATAGGTAAAATGGCAGGGAGACATCTTGGTTACTTTTTGGTATGATCTTAATAAAATAAATAAAACATTAGAAAGAGTTAGACCTTCAACGAAAGGCATAAACTAATTATGGTGTGAGACCTGAACTATCTCCAGCTAGCCCATGGTTTATTACTAAAGAGAAGAATTAACTAGCAAATGGAGAAGACCCTTACTAATTAGAAAATCAGAACACTGTCACTCACCCAGGTCTCAAGAGACAGCCTAGGCCACAGACAAAGCTCTAAGCAGCCTATAAATACATGTCGTTCACACATGCAGGGGTGGCAAAGTGGAAAAGAGTTGAGGCCATGTTGTTCCTGGTGAGAAGAACAAAAACTTAAGTGCTGGAGGTCCAGAGAAAAAGATATACATGCAGTGGGGGAAATGCAACACACAACCTGCTATTTTTATGTTCATCCATGTCTCTCACTGGACCAGGATTCTCAGTAGGTATCTTTATTATCCAGTGCCTGGCACTTAGTAAGGATTTGTTCAATTTAGGGACTATCCCAGAAGCAGTTGAGCTGAAATTGAACAGGCAAGCAGTCTACATACATACTTACAAAAAGTGAAAAGACCTCTAATTATAATTGTCCCATTGTGATTTAGGCAGAAGCCATCCTGGATATATTACAGGTAAGTGTGCATAAATAAGCCAGATAATTTAGGGCTGTAGGCATCCTTAATCCAATTTCCTAATGCACACACACACACACAATATTGATTTTCTAACTCCTTGAATTTTTTCCTAAGCACCTGTTTCCAAGTTAATGTGTTATGAGGAAAATGGTGAAGATAATTATATAGACGGTATATAGATATGCAAATGGCCCTCAACTCTCTGTATCCATGCCCTTTGATATGTGACTTTGCAGCTTCTCCCATCAAAAGGTAGTCTATTTCTCTGCCCATTGAACCTGCACTGGCCTTGTGACTTGCTTTCAGTAACAGAATAGAGGGGAAAAGAAGGTGTGCCAGTTATGAGACTAGGTCTCCAAAGGTCTTGTGAGCTTCTACTCTCTCTCTCAGAACCCTGCCCACCACCACACTAGCCTGCCGGATAATGAGATACACATGGCTATGTGACTTGGCCACCTCACCACTCCAGCTGAAAGTCAGCTAACGCCACACATGTGAGTGAGGGTGTCCTGGACCAGCCAGCCCTGAGCTACTCTGCCATATTAGCACAGATGCATGACATTTCACCAAAGAATTAGGGAAATGCACATTAAAACCACAATGAAATATCACAACACACCTATCAGGGTGGCTAAAATAAAAATAATGACAACAACAAATGATGATGATGATGCAGACAGACAAGGTCACTTGTACTTTGCTAGTGGGAATATAAAATGATACCACCACTGTGGAAAACATTTTGGAAGTTTCTTGTAAAATTAAACATGCAACTCCTCATCAATTGCATTCTTGGGCATATATCCCAGACAAAAAATTATGTTCAAACAAAAACCTGTACATGAATGTCCATAGCAATTTTATTTACAGTAGTCAAAAATTGGAACAACACAGAAGTCTTTCAGCAGATAAATGGTTAAAAACCTGTACTACTCAGCAATAAAACAGAACAAACTATTGATACACGCAACTTAGATAAATCTCCAGGTAGTTACACTGAGTGAAAAATAAGCCAACCCCAAAAGGTCGCGATCTGTAATCATGTAGCATTCTTGAAATGATAAAATTATAGAAATGGAGAACAGATCAGTGGTTGCCAGGGTCACAGATAAGGTAGTGACAAGAAGAGAGGGAGGAGAGTGTGTGTAAAAGGGCAACATGGGGGATCCTTGTAGTGACGAAATGTCCTGCATCTTGACCGTACCACTGTACTGTAGGTACAATATCGTTGTATATTGTAGTATAGTTTTGTAAGGTATTACCTTTGGAGAAACTAAATAAAGAGTAAAAGGGATCTCTCTGTATTATTTCTTACAGCTATGTATGAATCTACAATTATCTCAAAATAAGTTTAAACTAATTACCTGAATGGCTTTGGGCAGGTTACTAAATCTCTCTAAACCCTGGTTTCCATATCTGTAAAATGGGAGAAAAATAGTACTCAGTAAGGCTTAAAGCAGATGATTAAATGAAATGATGTTTATAACATTCTTAGTATATGATTACTATTCAATAAATGTTATTACTGATAATATTAGTAGCAATAATAACAAATAATAATAAATATACATGGTGATAAATTGAAATTATTTTTTGTTTGTTTAAAGTCCTGCCAGATTTGGGGGGCATGACAGCAAACAGACAATAGCAGTTTCAGCAGAGGAAAGGAGGTCCTATTTGTTCAAGGTCTAGAAAACTGAGAAAAACAGCTCTATTTTATAATAGAAAAAGCTATAGAATACAACAAAGGAAACCCGTCAGGAAGTTAAGTAAATGAAAACCTGGGCTGGGAATTGATTAGTTTCTATAAAGATACATAATTAAACACATACCCAAAGAGTCACACAACCTTGGAGTTAAATTAGAACTTAAACCACTGAACTTTTTCAAACCCTCATGTTATACTGAAAAAGTCTCCACAATGTCTAACAAGGAAATGGTTTTTTTTTTTTTTAATTCCCAGTGATGGAGAAGCCACTATCTTACAGAGTAAAATATAACTGTTAAACTCTAAATCAGAGGTTGACATTACAAGCTACACATCTGAATCATTTGGTAAGCACTTTAAAAATAAGGGTTAATGGTTTCCATAGATATGACTTTTTTTTTTTTAAATCACCTTGGAATGATAAAGAGTGATGTCTCTTCAATGTGTACATATAGGTAACACTTAAAGATACGGTATTTACTTCTTGGATGATATCTTAGTCCAGCCAGGGCACGACATAATCAAGTTGCACCATATTTAGGCACATCCATCCATCTCCCCATTCATTCAACAAATAAGTATCGAGCATCTTTTATGTATTAGGTACCATGTCAGATGCTGGAGCTACTACTATAAGCAAGAGTGACATAATCTTTGCCTTCATAAAATTTATATTCTATGAGCAGATTCAAATAATTTCTTAATTACCACAAAATTCATAATGGTGGGGATTATAGAGAAGCTATGGGAATATCTCAGAGGATGAAGAAGCATCTACTCATGTGAGAGATTATCAACAAGACTCTCTTCCCTACAGTAATACACCGTGAAAATGCAGCTCAATTTTTTTTTCCATTTAGATAATGAAAATAAACACTTCATTTATCTGCTATCATGAAAGAGTATCCTGGTCTAAGTGCATTTTCTAGAAAGCTGGAATGTATCACCTTATGCTAAAAGTTTGTTTAAAATTTCTAAAAGCCACATCCATCTAAAATGTGACATTATATACTACCCTGAATCACTAAAACAGGCAAATGATTGTAATTTACACTATTTTCAATGGCACCTGGTGATTGTTATGAGTGTCAGTACCATGTGTTCCTACCAAGAAGGCTTTGAACTCTCCTGAGGGATGTAGAGGAACAGGACTCTCACTGCATGCTGTACCCTGCCATCTGTTTGTGCCACCCCCGCTCTCTGGAACCCAGGGCGTACATGAGCACATTTGCCCCTGCACTAAACATCCCTAGCTCAGTGATACATTCTGTTTTCTTTAAGGCCCATCGACTCCACTGGCACCTGTCCACACTGCCTGTTTCTGCCATCATCCCTCCCTTCTAACCTGTTCTCTTCAGTTAAATTGCTCTCCTCCTTGTATATTATAAGCTAGAACAAAAATTAAAATTTCCAAGGGACCTCAAACAATAGGCAACATATATAAATTTAAAGTAAAAAGACCCTTTGCCTAAAACAAAGTTCATAATGCACAAGATTTGTAGAAAATATCTTTGGTAGGCCAAGGGATATTGGGCTTTCCTGACTTTACTTCCACTATCACAAATATTCCAGAGCACTAAAGTAGAAAAACCAAGCAAATAAACAAATACCACCTGCCTGGCAGTAAGCATTATGTCAATTATGATTATACAGAAATTTTCCCTAGAAAGAGCTCAAACGTTTTTACCAACTATTATCTCACTTATTTCCCCATATTCCTAAGATACAGTAAAAGGTAAATTTAATTATTAATACTTTGAGAAGGAAGCTAAGAGCACCATGATTCTGAGTTCCCAAAGTCACAGAAAGAGGCCTGAGGTCCTCCTACCGCCCTGACCTCATTTTTTTCCAGGAAACAATGCTTCCAGAGCAGAGATGCCCACAAGATATCTAATTTTCCTCTCAGATATTGAGAAGTTGAGGCATGAAAAATAAAAATTCCTCAGAGCTAAAATTAATAAAAAAATGTAATAGATGTTTTGAGTCTGAAGGAAACCACCCTTATTTCATACGAACTTACAGTAAGTACTTTAAACTTCCAAGGAAAATACCCTCATCCTCCTATATCACCACATGGACTCGTCACCTTTCCAAACACCTTGAAATTAGCTCAGATAAATGCAGTAACTCTCAAAGCACTTTTCGTACAGTAAGAAAACCACACCACTCCATGACAGTATATAAAACAACCTACATACTTCCAAAGAAATGACTTTGCATTAGCATGTTACAAATATCAACTCCCTGCCCACTATCTTTGGATGTCTTCTCATTTTTCTGCATGAGACTGGATTGTTTTCAAATGAATTTTATTTTGTTATGACCCACCTCTGTGTGCTATTCAACTAGAGGTACCTGGATCATTCTCTTCTTCTTCATTTGTGTCTGCTGAAGCTACCCATGATTCTTGATATATAACAATTTAAAGTCCTCACAATGTTCTTGCCGCTTTAAGCAAAATCTGTGTAACTTTCCAGCCTCAATTATAATAGTAAAATACTACAAACTTTTACAGGAAAGGAAGTGGAAACAGTGTTCCAAATAGTCAGCAGCAGAACAGGAAGATAAACAAAAATAAAATAAAAACACATGTCTCTCTGCCCTACTCTAGGGTCATGATGCCTCCCCCCACAAATCTAATTAATGCACATCCTCCTTTTTTACTTTTTCTACACCATATGTCCAATAAAGCTAGACTTATTGGCACAAGTAGCAGGGTAATGTTTAATGTGCATGGGCGTATCAGAGATGGATAGGACTGCTGAGATATGTCTTGAGGGATCGCACAGTGTTGGCAAAAGTCTGAATTCATCTGGCAACATCTCGATTAAGTGGGAAACTCATAAATTAAAGCAGCTCAGGGGCAATTTAAACTTCATTACCAAGTCAGTCCAGAGCTCTAGGATGAATGTAAGCTACAGATGTTAGCCATTTTCATTTCCTCCACGCATACCTCCCCCTCCAGTTTTCCCCTTGCTCCTTGCACTGTCAACAGCCCACTGTTGCAAAGAAAGAGGAAAAGGTGTGCAAGTTGGAAGCTATTATTTATTCTACAGGACATCCAAGTCTCAGTTTTCTGAGATAATTGTGGGTGGTTAAATTAAGTTTCATTTTAACTATCAGATTTGAGTTTCTTTCTTATCAACTTCCCCACCTGTGCAGTCAATCACGGGGGGGGGGGCGGGGGGGGGATTGAATTTAACTCCTGGAGACTATCCCTATATTTGAACTAGTCAGAAAGAAAAATAGAAGTACAACCTGGATCTCTTGCCTCCAACAAATGTAAGCCAGGGGTATCCATTTTCACCAGATGGAAGTTAATAATCTGGGGTAAACTCTCACTTGGAATCCTAGAGTGCTAAAAAGGCACTGTTGGTAGCCAACTGAATTAAGCAACATGTTTACTTCTTACTATTTACATTGCAAAACAATGTTTATTCTCCCTAAAGTCAGCATATATTTTAATAAAGTCTCATATTATTTGAAGCCTGTGAAATATTACATGAAATATTTATGGAACATTTATATTTTTGTTAATGTAGTTAGGAAGGTGCCTAAGCAATTCAGTCAATTCTCAATTATCCCTAGTAATGGAGTTGATCAATACAACAGATAGCCTAAAATTGCAAACTATGTATTAATAGTTTAAATAAGGCTCATATTCACTCAATATTGGTATATGGTGCATTGAATCTTCTTCATGTTTAACTGAATCCATCACTTCAGAGAATTTGAAAATCTTAGAGGCCATTTTGTCCAGCCCTCTTATTTTTTCATCCAAGGGAAGTTAGGCTTAAAATGTTTGAGGGACTTACACAGCTGTTAAATGGAAGAGTTGGGCCTTGTTTAGTGTGTTTGGGCCACTATAACAGAACACCATAGATTGGGTGGCTTATAAACAACAGAAATTTACTTCTCACAGTTCTGGAAGTTAAGAAGTCTAAGATCAAGGTGCCAACAGATTTGGTGTCTGGTGAGGGCCTGTGTCCTAGTTCACAGATGGTTGTACTCTCATTGCATCCTCTCATGGTGGAAGGGACAAGAGAGATCTCCAGGGTCTCTTTTATAAAGGCACTAATCCTATTCATGAGGACTCTGCCCTCATGACCTAATCACCTCCCAAAGGCCCCACCTCCTAACACCATCACCTTGTGGGTTAAGATTTCAACACATAAATTTTGGGAGGACACAAACATTCAGTCTATAGCAGGTCTTAATCTAAACCGTCCAACAGACATCATGAAGTGGAGCTATGAGTACTCCATTCAAAAAAAGTTTGAAAACCAACTAGTTGCCTCAGTGTCTCCCAACCCCATCCTTAATTCAACCCTCAAGCCTAATTCACGTCCCAAAACACCAGTAACAAATACCAGCTGAGCACCTCCTATGCAGTCTCAGATTGATCCAATACTACAACTTAAATAGGACTTAAAAAAAATGGCAGTTAATTGGCATCTTCCCTGAGGAAGTAAGCAATTAGCAATTTTGATTTAAAGAAAACTTTATTGAAAATGTTGCCAGCCTAGAATAAATAAGTGTTTTTTAGGTCACTAATGCAAATGGAAGAATGTAACAACTTAAAATAAAATGTAAACACTATCTAGATAGAGAGTTACATGTATTATCACAGATACATAAGACGCAGAGAATTTACATCATAAACATATGGAAATGTAGCCTGTTCCTAAAGAATTCCTAAGGAGATTCCACAGCTTTTCACAATATTCCCTAGTAACACATTTTAATGTTTAGCTCTCTTACCACTATCATAAAACACCTGTTTAAAATCTGCCTACTGCACCTTAATAGGCATAGCATTTATTCTAATTTTGCCAAAATGAGGTCAGTGACAATATAAACAGGGATATAGTGCCACTCAGGTATCACCCAGTATAGCTGAAGAAAAAATTCCCAAAGCCCACCTCATCCTAATCCCAGCCACAACCCTGAAATATCTATATTTTCAAACAAAAAATTAAAATGATTGGGAGAATCAGAGAAATCCATAAGATGTTTGTGAGAGAAAACACCGCTTGAACAGAGGGCCTTATATCCCACAATGAAACATCCTCATAAACGCAGCTGAGAAATGAGCCCACTTGTAACAGCACAACCAAGAGCCAGGATAATTACAATAGAAACACTTTATTTCAAATCATGAAAAGAGTTACACTTGATCTTCTTGTTAGCAGGGGCTGTGCAGACAGCAACATTTACTGTGAAATGTAAGGGCAGATAACAGCTGATTTGAAAGGGGACTGTGTAAATCTAGTTAAAAAGCAACTTTAGGAGATTATTTTCAATTACTGAGATAACATCATGGCTCTCAGGAAAAAAAATGGAAAGGTTTGTTCTTCACACCACATACAGTGCACAATATCTAACAAAACCGCCTGCTTTCAAGTAATAATATCAGCTAATAGCTAATATGCCTTACCTCCACTTTATCCTCCTCCTTCAAGTGGCCTTCAATTCTTTCTAGCACTTACTCATCTTTGTGAACAAAAAGTCATTTTCAATCAGAAGAAACAGCTTAAGAAACACCATTTCCTTGAAAATAATTACTAAAGTTTTTATATTTCCAAGTGCCAAATATACATAACCTGTGAGACTGCTAGACTAGGGCTAAGGTTGTGCAGTAAGAATACTTGCAAATGACATCTGCTTCACCTGCCAGGGCACTTAACTGAGAACATCTGGGCCTCAGCCCCACTCACTGCACCTTAACTAATCCATAGGGACACACACAGATTTGTACACTGAGCAAAATACAAACTACACCTCTAGCTAAATGGGATAACTTTGTTAAGTGAAATCTCTAGTTGTCATCTTCCTAAACATGGATTGTACAGAGGGTGCTAATGATGTATTTAGGGGGAAAAAACTAAATAAACAAAGAACTTAGTCTAAAGGAAAAAAGTGGGAAGCAGAAAACTCTGTACCTTCCCAATTCTATCATTTACAAGCTATGTGACCTTTCCAAGCCTCATCTCTCTGTACTTTCCACATGTTCTCAATGCCCCATCCACTTAGTACCACTCTTCCCTATGTTCTGTGTTCTTTTGTTCCTCTGTATGTCACCTTTGAGTGACCTTTTCTACCTAGAGATCCCCTTGGAGCCTAGCTTAATTCTCTTCTCTATAAATGACACCCCAACTCCCTTGTCAGAATTAATCTCCCACCTTGCTATGCATTCCTCTAACACTTTGCAACTATCTGTTTCATGATGCTGATCACACACTGTTAATTACCTATCACTATACATTTCCTCTTGTAGCCTATGTGCTCCTTGAGGGCAGGGACCATGTCAGCTTTATACATTCAGAGCTGCCATAACATTAAGAAGCACCCAGTAAATGTTTATGAAATAAAGGATAAATCAGTGAAGGAAGGAATGACAAATTAACTTCACCAAATTTCAATTTCATCACCTTTAAAATGGATAATAATCATTACCAAGTTCATTCAGAAGTCATGGTAATCCAAACATGAGATGATGCTTTTCATATTGTTAGGTGTTGTGTAAATGTATGTAATGATTGTGATAAGGATAGCAACGTGAAAAATTCATGTACAAATAGAGTATGTCTTCACATACAGTAAAAAAGTGATTATTCCCCATACATATCACATACCTACACTAAACTCAATTTCATTACCCATTTTTCTCAGAAAAAGAAATTTAAAATTTGGCAAAAGGAGACATTTCACCATCCAAAAAGTATTCTTATGACACTACCACTAAATATCTAAAATTAAGAGAATCATTAAAGTCATTTCACATGTGCTTCTCCTTCAGTTAATTAGCCACATATTTCTGCCTGAACATGTAGCTATATACAAATTTTACTCTGATGTACACTGGACACTGCATATTCCACTCCTACGTTACCACCTTAAAACATTTTAAAAGCAAGACTGTATCTCTCTGAAAGAACAGGTCCATGGTGCACTACAGGACTGAGACATCTCTTTGAAGAGAAAAAGATAACGCAGGGATTTTGAAGGTGCACAACAGCAGTGATAATGATCTCATTTCAGCTGTGGTAACTGAGGATTGTATGTTAAACATTTCCTTTCAAATACGTCTGTTCTTTCCAACTAAAATACTCTGTTGTCACAGAAAGAGAAAGAATTTTCTCATTTGATCAGGACTAATGCTATGGATCAATTACAGAAAGATAAGCTTTGGTGCACTGAAGTCTAAAAACACATAATGAAGGGAAGAGTTGTGAGCTTATATTTCATGATTATTTTAAGGTGACAAACAATTAAAATTATGTTCAAGTCTCAGCGTTCCCATTGCTCAGAAGAGCTAAACAGACTTATTTTCTAAACTTGTAGACATAGACAAGGTCAAGATAAGGCCAGTCCAAAACACACAAAAGAGTGAAACCAACCTCATCGTGGAACAGAAGGATGGCAACTGGGAGTTCTCACTGAAAGGATGAAAAGAATATCCCAGCTGCAAGTTATCATAAGCTAGTTGGCCCATCATCTGCCCAGCTGCAGCTGTATCCAACTCTCAGCTCACCCAAAGAGATTCACACTCTCGTCGTGCCAAAATGAAAGTCTCTCTTAAAAAAAAAAAAAAATCACCCAATTGAAAATAACTCTCTAATCTGCATCCTTTCAATAGAAGTGAAGTGCACTTCACCAACACAGAGCACGGGCATCTTGAATTAGCAGAGAACTATTTTTAACACATGAAGGATAAGATATGAAATTAGTTTCACGGGGAATAAGAACCTTGGAGATTATTTACTTTGCCTTAATTACTCTGACTCACCATTAATTTAGCTTTCCTAGGGTACTAAATATTTCACGCTAAGATTTCACTAAAGAGAAAGGAGCACAAATTTGGAGCACTGAAAGTTTGCAGCAGCATCTTCAACACTGAGACACGGATGCCCCCACTGGGCATCGAAGGCCATTCTTGGATGCACGGCTCAGTGACATTTTCAGTTACTGTTTCTGTGCTGTCTTTAACCCTCGGATCGGAACCTGCATCCTGAAATAAGCAGAGAGCCAAACTTTACTCAGCTTCTGCTTTACTCCTCAGCCAATAACATCACCAGTGCTCACAACTACTCCCAGCAACTGCCAAATAGGGCAGGCAGCAATTGTCTCCAGCCAAGGAGAGAAAAGTTTACACTGTGCATTAAAAGAAAGTTTCTAATGATCAGTGCAATTGGGCAATGGAGCCAATTCCCAATAAAGGTGGCTAAGGAGATACTGTAGCAGATATTCTTTAATGGGTTCATTAGAGCATCAGTGGGAAAGAATGCACTCAGCTCCAGCAAAGCACTTACCAAGAGCAGGGTTTGTCATCTACAGCTGGGCACTAGCCAAAGCCCTCTACTCTCCCCTGTGGCTCTTAATCAGCTGTCCACTGGCAGACACCACAAACACAGGCAGTACGTAGCAACCAGCAGGAGCCTGAGGAGAGCAATACACTTGCTGCCAGATGCAATACGAGACTTACTAGGACCACTCAATCTGTCAGTGCCCTCCAGCTCCACCTGGCATTCAGCAATTAGAGAGGAGGAGGAGGAGAGACTAAGAGAGTGGGGCCCTTCTTTTGGCCAATAACCACAAAGAACTGTTCCATATTCTAAATGTCAAATGAACTGGTTCTGTATCATATAACTCCATTCCAGGGAGCTTAAGCCATTATTTTTCTCCACTAAGTACTCCACACCCTAATATTCTCTTTTTTCATATACATATATCTTCACTGTGATAAAGTTGTGTTTTTATTTATAAATTGTCCTTTCTTTTGTATTTTGATTAGATTACTGTTTGACTTAACTGATCCATATCTTTCTAGCATTCCAAACCCAAATAAACATAGACAAGTTCAGATACCTCCAAAACTCCACCAGTGCTCTACTTTACAATCACATTTGGTCATGGACATATGCCTCCAATGACAAACATTTCTAATTTGACAATAATAATTATTAACATTTCTTTAGCATATTTATAGCTTTAAAACATACTCACATATATCATATTCCTATGTCTTTTTTTTTTCACCACTTGGTCTCTTTCCACATGTCTCTTGCTCAGGAATACTCCCAACTTGCACAGTTGTCTTCCACAGGTAAGCTTGTTCTCTTCATCATCGTTGATCCACCTTGTTTCCTGTCTAGGTCACATACCTTACTTGGGCCATGGACACTTACAGTCATTGCCATCATTCACAATTCCAGGTGAATCTCTTCAATGCCATATCTCAATTTCAATACTCAACATTATATTTCTCCTTTTGTATCATCAGTTAAAATAAAGCAAGTTCCTATTAATAGGTTCTATTTTGGAAGAGAGGGAACATCATGGAGCACAAGGTGGTAGAAGAAAGGGTTCAAAATTCTTGCTTCCTCCACTTAACCAGCTATGACAGTGGACAAGTCACTTAATCTCTCTCTGTTTTGGTTTCCTCTTATTATTGACATAAAAAATGTTTCCATGGGGATTAAATAGGATGGCATATGCAACTGTGTCTGAAAATACTCAAAAGACATTAACCATAACTCTGCAATCTTCTGCTGGGCTTCCATTCAAATACCCTTCTCACTTGCGCTCATAAAGACTGCTCAGGCAAACAGCATCCCTCTGCCATGGAGTCCCTGCAAGTGCGTCATCCCGATAAGCTTCCCCATTCACTTCCTCAAAAGGAGGAAAAAGGCACACTAGGTGCTGCCATCCCAGAAGCCACTGATTGCTAAGTTAATTTTTTCCATTAAATTCAACTGCAAGAATTTCAGAAAAACTACAATTGAGAGCACAGAGTAAATGCATAAATGGCCATCAGCTCCTAGCACTCCCCATTATGCCTCTCTGGTTTTTACATCCTATATTGGAATGGGAGGTACACAGTAACAGACTATAGAGCAAGCATGTGTCAACAATGACACAAAGGTGGGCACTCAGGGGCTCCGAAACAGCCTATTCCTAGGTCATGATCCACCAAGCATTAAGCTTGCAGCTGGTAGAATACATTCCTCTCCATCCTTTTCTCTTTGCCTTCCTGGTGAAATATTTTTAAACCACAGGAGCTTTGATTAACCTCAAATGATGTCACTTCCAATTTGTCTTGCTTAGAGAAATTGTGACACCTGAAATTCTGCTTTAATTCTGAAGCCTCCACTTAAAGATTCAGAGGCTAAAAAAAAGCTCACAACAGGCAATTGAGGGATATCAACATATCACTGGCAAAAAAAAGTGTGATTTCATAGCTCAGATGGCTATGTAAAATGCAAAATGGGCACACTTTTTGATCCAGCAATTCCTCTAATAAGAATTTACCCAAATGAGATAATTGTACAAGTGTAAAATGGTACACATACAAGTATGCTTAGAGCAGCAATGATTTTTAGAGTGAAAAATTGGAAACAAATGTCTATCATTAAACCTAGAATAAACTCTAACAGACACTATTAGCTGCCTAGTCAGTGAGGTGTCTCCCCTTCTTTTCTAACAGAACTCTAAACTTCTACTCAAATCTGAGACAATCAGAAAATGGTATTCTCCTGGTCACATGATCTAAGATGGTCCAAGTAGAAGGAAGCCCAGGATTAAAGAAGAGAAGTTCTCTTCCTCTGGATAGTGAATATACCCCTAGAGCTGCAGTAATTTTGCTACCGTAAGGAGCATGAAAAAGAGAAGGAAATATAAAATTATAAATAAATCAATTTTAAATCCTGATTAAAACATGCCTGAAGCCCCTACCCACTGGATTTTTCAATATATTCTTATTATATATGGTAGTTTGCCCTAGGAATTATATTACTTACAATGAAAGGCATCCAATAAATGTATTCAGTCATTAAAATATATGTATTTATTGACATGGAAAGAGGCCCACTACATGTTATTAGAAAAAAAATAGCAGATTACATAACAGCACATCGAGCAAATATACCATCTAGAATTTTATCTGTATATAGTTGTGTGTACGTAAATACACACACAGACTCAGAGATATGCCTGGAAGAATTTTCCTAATATGTCAACAATGGTTATTTCTAGTAGGATTTTTGAGGAATTTCACTTTCTTTTTTGTATTCTTCTATAGTGTTTGCTCTTGCACAACAACATGTATTTTTGTGGGGGGGGAATAAGTTTTTAAAAATATGGCTATTTACTGATTCTGTCTTTAGTCTAAAATAAATGGACAGCTTTGTTTCATATCCCTCTCCAAACTTAAATGTTCCAGGAGAAAAAAAAGAAAAAAAATCAAAGAAACTAGCCAGGCACACAAAATATAATTTCAATATAAAATTCCATGATGAAGCAATGAAATCACTTTCAGATCTGAATTTATACATGCTGAAAAAGAAACACAGCCAGAGGTATCTAAGTGTCTTTCTAGAAGAGTGGAAATAACATTAATCAAAATGAAACATCTTTTTACAGAAGCTGAACACTTCGTGTCCTGAAAAGTGAGAATCCTTGTGGCAGGAGGGCAGAGGCACAGGCAACAACACAGCTACATCCAGAAAAAGCAGGGTCAATGGAGGCCACTCAAAAGCTGCAAAGGGGTGGCTGATTTTGGGTGCTGTTACGTTGGGTAGAGGTAGATGGTTTCTCCCTGACTGCTGCTGGATGTACACACCCTTCTTGGTGGGATAAATCCCCAAGGACCTACCCTGCCCCCTCAGCAGCAGAGCCTTATTTAGTCACTTCAAGCTCCCCAAAGCAACAGTTTCAAGCAACCTAGAAGACTAGATGTTCCCTGTGACCCCCTTCAGTTCTAATTTTATAATTTAATTAAACGCATTATATAAATTTGGAGGTGAGAGGAGATTATTTGAAAGATTTCAAACACCATTGGGTTAGAGACATCTGAGTGCTGCAGATTCGGGTTAGAAGTGATAGGTCTAAGAGGTAGCACTGGGTTAGAAATACCTACCAAAGGCAAACAGAAAACAGAAGTTAAAGATAAAAATCTCAATTTGTTTATTGATAATTTTTACTAGAGCTGGTAGAATCTTTCAAAAGAATGTCTCAAAAACTCTGGCTTCTACAATCAGTTCATTGGTGTGAACATCTCTTTAAAGTAATAGGAATCTTAAAGACATAAGGTAATTGCAAAGATACTGGGACGGTTTGTTTTACAAGTTAGTTTCCAGTAGTTATTTGTTGCTTTTACAATAAACTACTACATTGTACTTACATTGTATTTCATGATAATGCCATTATTCACAGTCAAGCACCTTTTAATTCTAGAAGAGTCACAGTACTCTAAGAAAGAAAAAAAAATTGAAAATAAACACCCACTATCAAATAGTCCATATTACATATTTGGCTTTGGGATCAAGTTTAAGATTCATCCCCAAAAAGCATCCCTCCTACTCAAGATTACAAGCATGTACTAGGTTATCCATTTGTTTATTCTGTGTCTAGTTCTAATTCACTCCCACCTACATGGACTGTTGGGAGTCTTTGATCTTAAAGGGCATCAGAATGGGAAAGACGACAATAATGAGTGGTTCTCAAACCTCAGTTCCAATAATAATCCTTTAGGGACCATCTCCTCCGGTCTTCTGCATTAGTAGTTTGAGATG
The DNA here is from genome assembly GCA_023783475.1 of Daubentonia madagascariensis. Classification (NCBI taxonomy): domain Eukaryota; kingdom Metazoa; phylum Chordata; class Mammalia; order Primates; family Daubentoniidae; genus Daubentonia; species Daubentonia madagascariensis. The sequence continues at coordinate 8,132,770 of JAKFHU010000316.1, forward strand.
GACTCAAGCAGCTATACTTTTAACAAGCATCCTAGATAAATCTGAATTAGGTATGGATCACCCTTTGGGAAACAGTGATACAAATAATTACAAGGTGGTTTAGTCACAGATAATCAAGCCTGATTACATAACTTTATCTTGGATCATTCTATTCTTCTCGATATCTATAGCCACTATTCTCATCCCTTGTCCAGGAAGCTGCCACCATCTATACCTGGACTTGACAGTAATTTCTAAGTTGGTTCTCTTGCTTCCAGTCTTGCCCTCTCCAATCCCTTCTCTAGAAACTTGCCAGAAAGATCTTATATACTACAAATCAGACCACATCACTTCCCTTAAAACCCCTGGATGACTGGTTAATGGGTATAGGGTTGCCTTTTGGGATGATGAAAATGTTTCAGAACAGATACAGATGGTAGTTGCACAACATCGGGAATATACTAAAGCCACTGAATTGTTCATTTTAAAATGGTTCATTTTATGTTACGTGAATTGTACCTCAATTTTTTTTAAAAGGTGAAGAAAAACAAATTTTTTTAAAGGCAAATCAAACCCGTGCAGTGGTTCCCCACCACACTTAGGATAAGACCCACAGTGCACAGCACGGTCTGGCAGGTCTGGCACAGGCAGGCCCTAACCTCCACCTCACAGCCTCAGTCCTCACCTCTGTCCACCCCCACTCCCTACTGTGCAGCCACACTGGCCATCTTTCAGTTTCCAAAAAGCCAAGCTCTTTCTCATGTCTGGGCTTCACACATGGGACTCCCCACCTAGATAACTCCAGTCACCCTTCAGGTATTAATTTATCAATCACTCTCCCATACAAGTGTCCCCATACTCCTTCACCCCCACTATGGCCTTTCAGAAAAACACAGTCTTTTCCAAGTACTTATCATGAGTTCCAGTTACATAATTACTTTCATGTTTATTTGTTTGATGTCCGTTCCAGTAAACTGTAGACTCCCAGGAGGACAGGAATGTGATTATTTTGTTCACCACTGTATTCCCAGCACCTGGTGTGAACTTAGCACAATAAATATCTATTAATTTGGCACAACGAATATCTAGCATGCTTTTCTCCAAACACATTAAATCTCTACTACAAAATGATTATAGGGTTAGGTCACAATATTATATGAGACTTAAAATATGCATGTCAAAAGTATCCCTTTATTAACTAGAAGAGAAAAATCAGACACTACTTAGGGTCAACTCAACACAATACAGAATGCATCAACCAACGCACAGAAAACAGCTTCTCCAGCTTTGTGTTACTTGACAGAATCAACACCCTAATGCCCAAGGAAATTCCACTTAAAAACTCTCTGCTCATGCCACAGCATATTACTGGGTAATAAGGAAAGAAACATAGTGTACATCTCTGAAGAAAGACACAGTTGACATGGGTAAAAGACTGGACTTGGGAAGGATGTCACAAGAAACTGCTAGCTGTTCTCACGTAGGCATGACTTTCTTAAAGAAAAGCGTGTAGAGTACTACCAGAAAATAAGAGCCCCAAACTCAGTCCGTTCTGAGAGACAAAGAAAAAGGAAAAGAAAGGAGAAACATAACAGCAGGCATAATTGGTGTTTTGTTACTAAACAAACCATTCAGTGATGATAGGTGTGCAAGTGATTTATTTTTTCCAATCTTGCACTCGTATTAACTAGAACCCTAATTTGTTCATGAGGCTGAAGTGTGTCTTAATTACTTGCCTTCAAAGCTTATGTCCATTTAAAATAAGCTTATTTCTTTTCCATTGTCAGCTCACTCAGAGCCGCCTAATCCACAATTCTCCGGCACAGCACTCACCACTTCTGATCATTATGGAGAGCAGAGGCAAGCAACGGCCTTACAGGCAGGTTCCAGAAAAGATCCATCTGTTCATAACTGTGTGCACCAGTTCACAAAGCATTCCCCAGCCCTGCTCCCACCACAAGAGCAGAAGAATATCAGGACCTGAACACATTTACTACCCATGCCACAGGCTATTTTTCAATACTTAAATTCTTATTTTGCCAAGGCTTTGGATTTTCCCAGGCCCCAGGTATTGGACCTAGTGGTGATTTGCACAGCTGTTAATTTCAAGAATATCCCCATGTGAGCTACAATGCCTAAAGGCACTGCTCCTGGCAGCTGAGGATGAATCACCCACAATTGGGGGGTAGTTGTGCCCTTTTGAACATCTTACTTGGAGATGGCTCTTAGGCTTTTTCTTAGTAGAGGCTCCAGCTCCCAGGTCTCTGTGCTTGGCTGGGAACCCCTGGGGAAAGGATGAAGCTGCGATGGGGCCAACATGGTGGCAACCAACAAGACTGCTACCCAACAAGGGGAGGAGCCTGGGAAGTCATTACACTGCCCCACCACCATCCCTAAGGATTCCAAGCTGCCCTTTTGTGCCCTTTTCCTTAAGGCAGTGTGTGTGTGACTGTCACAGCGGCCCCCAGCTTTGCTTCCTTGACACACCTTCTTAATTTGCTTTATATTTAAAGATGGTACTTGAGTCCATTCCCCTCTTCCCAAAGCATTCTTATTAACATTCTTACCATTGCTTTTGTTGTAGAAACACATATACTTCCACAGAAAATGAGGTGAAGGAGACTGGTAATACTATAAAAAGCATCCTTATGTAGGAAAGTAAAGTGCCAGCAAAACCAAACCCTTATAGAGCAGAGGCATGACCTGTAGGCTAAAATACATTCAGGAGTGGGTCATGAGACCAATATGTTAACATGTTAAGGATATTATACATAGAGATGAGGTCAGTAAGAACTGCTGCCAGAAAATAAGACAGGGAGGTGAGGAAATGAGGGGCTGAAGGACAGAACAACAAAGACATTGGAGGGAGATTGCCAAATTGTCAAAAATATTTGACAAAGGGAAAATACTGGTACTTGGAAAACCAGAGACCAGGAGGGAATGAAGAGTCAGTAAAGGGACTGATTCCTGGTAGCAGGGGTGAGATTATAAATGCAGGTACCTTCTGCCCCAACTGGAGCTAGCAAGATTTTTTGCAGTAGAAGAAACCAGAATGTCAGAAGAGAAAAACCTCATCAGATTTATAACATTTCCATGCTTTAAGGAACTGGGGACATCCAAATAGGAAAACAGAAAACTTTTCAAGTATTGTCCACTGAGGAAATTTAATGCAGAGAATTGGTTACTCAGGTGATGGAGGCACAGAGAGCCTAACACCAGATAGTAAAGTAATGGGGAGATTAGCAAGGGCAGGAAGCCCCCATCTCCCCTGCTGGGTGCTGCTGGAGTCTGTGGGCCAAGGTCACCAGTGAGCAGCTAGAACCGGAGAAGATCTGTTAAGTGTGAGCTGTGCTGCTGAGGAGGGACTGCCACTGCCAGGGGTGCCACCCAAAGCCAGGGAAAATAAAAAATATCCAGCTTTGTCTTCTCCCTGCCATTTCCCACCAGAGCCCCGCCATGGGTGGAACATAGCAATCCAGCTGACTCGGAAATCTGGGAAAGCAGCCTGCAGGGGTGAGCCTCCTCTGATACAGAGAGGAAGAGGGAAGAGCAAGGCTTACTGCACCCAACACAAGAGGGAAGGATAGAAATGCTGGTGAAAGGAAGAGGAGTTACAGTGAGCTTTAACAAGTAAGCTCCTTTTGCAACACACATAATTTTAAAAGGGTTGCTTATCGCCATACAGTGGTCACAAAGGAATAAATAAAGTAGAAGCTCTACCTTACAGAGTAAGAACAGCCTAATGACCTTCCTGCCATCAGTGGCTCTGATGCTGCTCTGCAGAATCCAAGTTGGAAGGGGGCTGGGGAATTTATTCTTTATTACCCTTTCTTTAGTTACAATTAAGTCAGGACTAATCCAAACAAGTGAAAAAAATTTTTTTTAAATCTAGAATAAAAAAAGGCCCCAACTTTTAAAAAGAAAAAATATCATAAATATTTCATAAAAGTAAATACATGCACATACACGTAAAACTCAGGAAATATGAACAAGGTTACTGCATTGTATCAATGATGTATTGACAATAAATACCCTGGTTATAAAACTGCCCACTATAGTTTTGTAAGATGTTATTTTTGTGGGAACGGAATAAAGGGTACACAGGATCTCTCTGTATTATTTCTTATAACTGCATGTGAATCTATAATTATCTCAAAATAAAAAGTTTAATTAAAAATATAGTAAATATGTGCATAACATCCTAAATTACCAAGGCCTCTTCTTTTGCATTGTGTTTCACCACTAGGGTCCTGGGCGCCTCTTACACTCACGTGCTTGGTATTTCTACTGTCATGACTCTTTGTTCTCCCTGTTAAGCAAAGCCCAATAAGCTCTTTGCTGACCCATTCCACAACTTCGCATAATTTGGTCTTCTCCTTGTCATTGACTCAATGCTACTTTTGCAAAAAGATGATGTTGTCAGGTTGCTCTTGTTGGATTATTCAGCCTTCACATTTCTGCCTACAGAGAGAGCCAGAATATTAGCATGCATACAAGGGACAATTAGAAGCCTGCCTTATCTTATTTCATATCACCTAACAAGCTTTAACTTGCTCATTTCATAACTAAGCATTTAATTCAAAACAGCTCTCTTTAAATATTTATGCCTTCTTTCTCTCACCCTCTATACCCCTTGTTCTCCTTTGGGAACTGGTGGCCTCAGAACTGGTGGGAAAAATTGCATCAGAAGCCTGGCATTATGACAGAACAAGAGAAAAAAACCAGCCCTATCCCCAGCTACCACTCATTCACTTAGCTAAAATATAGGCTATCAGAGCAGCAAGGAAAACAATAGATATAAGTGTATAAAGAGTCATGCTAGGTCTTCCAGAAACTGATGGTGGATGAAAATCACCTCTTGCCCAAGAGCAAGGGGGAAAAAAAATCACTATTCATCACAAATTGGACACGCACCACAGACATCTCTCCAACTCCCCTTCTCTACAACTCCACAAATCCCTCCTGTAAAATGCAACTGTCTTCCTTTAATGATCTGTTAGTGAATTATTCATATTTTTCAATTTATCTTTCCTTCTTCTTTTATTTATATCCAGAATTGTGCTACTTACTGCTAGAAAGCCTGACCAAGATTGTAGGCAAGACAAAGGACTCCCAACCCTTCCAGGGGTGCCAAGTCTAACGGGCAGGACAGGGCGACCAGCAGGGTGGAGTACTGAAAGCTCACCCGAGGAATGGCAGCAAGCTAAATGACCACATAGTGCAGCTTTCCATGTCGTGCGGACTTTTTTAGACAGCAATCCATCTCAAATCCTTTCCTGCATCTCCGTCCCCACTACTTTAGCTTAGGTGCTCATGACTGCTTGCCTGGGTAGTGCCACTTCCTAGCTGGTCTCATGCTCCCAACTCACCCCCTATTGATCCATTCCCCACACATCTGGCAGAGCAACCTTTAGAAGCTGCAAATCTAAAGTAGCACTGCCCTCATCCTAATCCTTCAGTAGCTCTCTATCACCCAAGCCTGGGTCTCCCAAACTTGCCTATTATAATAAAAAAATAGCATATCATATGTTGAATTCCCCCAGAAGCAGACCTTGGGACTGAATTTAAGTGTAAGTTATGTATTTGGAAGGAGATCCTAGGAGGTTCTGGTAGAGAAATGGGAAAGGGGGACAGCCATTTGTAACACACAGGTTGTCTAGCACTGCAGCACTGTCTGCAGCCTATTAGGAACCTGGCCACACAGCAGGAGGTAAGTGGCGAGGGAGCCAGCGAAGCTTCATCCATATTTACAGCTGCTCCCCATTATTCACATCACCACCTGAGCTCCGCCTCCTGTCAGACCAGCAGCAGCATTAGATTCTCATAGGAGCGTGAACCCTACCGTAAACCGCTCATACGAGGGATCTAGGTTGCACGCTCCTTATGAGAATCTAATGCCTGATGACCTGAGGTGGAACTGAGGTGGTGATGCTAGTGCTGGGGAGTGGCTGCAAATACAGGTTATCATTAGCAGAGAGGTTTGACTGCACAATAAATGTAATGCGCTCTAATCATCCCAAAACCATCCCCCGCCAACCCCTATCAGTGGAAAAATTGTCTTCCATGAAACCAGTCCCCGGTGCCAAAAAGGTTGGAGACTGCTGGTCTAGCAGACTGCCACTGTGGGTAACTGAGGCTCAGTTTCACGGAGGAGCTCTGGTATACAGTGTAGAATATACATCAGAGTTATCTCACCCAAGAGTAGAAGATGCTAGGGTATTACCCAGTTCTCTTCTGTCACTGGCTGAAGTCTACTCCTGAGGCATTAACTGTGTTGTGCCACCAATCTGCCCCACATGGGCAGAGAAAGCCCTCAGGTGGACAATAGGAGGTGCTTGTAGAATTGTGTCCTAGAGCAGGGAGTGTCAGGGCATAGGAATATGACACTGACCATGTCTGCTCCACCAGGCTGTGTCCTTGATGATTTCCATTCAGTGGGTCTTGGGTGAGATCTGGAAATCAGTACTGTGACAAACACCTCATAGGATTCCTATGGACAGGCAGATTTGAAAAAAGCTGACCAATATCATAAAGTCCAAAATCTTTGGTGGACCCTACTGGGCCCTCCATGGTCTGTCTCCTGCCCTGCCCTCCAGACCGACTGACTAACCCCCATGCACAGTTGCTGGTCAAACCACACTGAATTCATGCACTTCCCTGCAAGCAGCACATTCTCTTTCATGAACAGGAACTGTGTCTTAAGAATCTTTATGATCCCCAGAGCCAAATACAGCACCATTCATATAGTAAATGCTCAATAAATGTTTGTTAAAGAAATAATCCCAAAAGAAAATAATAGTATGGAATTGTTTAAGTAGTATTGGAAGGTTCTCTAGGCAAAACCATCTTCCCTATATATGAAAATAGTAGGTACAATTCCACTATTAGAATTAAACAAATATATATTGAGCACCTAGTATATACAAGACACTCAGGAATCCCTCCAGAAAAGTACTTTAACCTCTTATCAGCTTACAACTTAACAAAGATTTGCTGATACACAACTGTGACTAAAAACCCTTCAAAGGGAGATAAACATCTGGGCAGTGATAGAAAGGTAGAGGGCACTGTAACAGGAATTGGAAGTGTGTCCGACTTTACCTGTCTTGTGATTCTGCCAGGGTTGTCTCCAGAGACACTACCACTCTCCACTTACTTCACAAAGATTCAACAGGATAAAGAAGAAAGCCTTATTTCAACAGCACTGAACACCTGGGATTATGACTTCTTCCAATGACTAGAAATTTGGTACTTGGAATCCAGATGGCAACTTTGGGCTCTATCCCATAAGTGCACAATGGCTTCTGAGACTTTCTAGATGCTCAAGGTGCTCTCTTGCAAATGAGACCAAAGCAGCATCTCCGGCCACTTGTAGTCATTAAAGACCTCATCCGTGGCTTTTCTCCACTCTTTGGGATGTTAACCACAGCACCTTGGCTACATTCCAGTCTGGATAATTATATTGGGGTTAGCAAACTTCACCCTCCAGGGCCAACTAAACAAAGTATTCCTTCAGACTTGCTGCCATAACCTTTGTTATGCTGCTGTGGGCTATTAGAGAGCTATTCTATACTTGGGATGGCTGTATTTGTGAAAAATCAATAGCCCTGGTATAACTTTCTATACTGACAAGAAGTATATTCCAAAACATCACTGGCTAAGTTACTTATTTTGGCTTTTTAAAAATACAGTGCTAGAAACAATTAGAAAACTACAGTAATTTCTTCTCCATTCTCTAAACATCTACTATTCACACAAAGACTGATATATTTGCAACATTACATCAAAAAAGAGGGAAGGTACATTAATTCCACAAAACACATACTTAGTGCGTACCATATGCCAGACTCTGTTGTAGGTACTGGGCACTGTTCTCAGTCATATTGTTGGTATAAATGTGAAAATTTTCCAAATTACAGTTTTAAAATTCTACTGCATTTCTAAAAATCTGAATACATCATCTTTACTTTAAAAACTACCATACACAAGTCTCCCAATCAAATACTATTTTTGTACCCCCTCAAAATAAGAGTCTATAGGACCTTAAACTCTATGTGTATGTGGGTGTATGTGGAAGTATATGTGTGTCTAAGAATGAGAAAATATGCTTTCCTGGCTAGCCTGGAGGGTAGCAAATGAGAGGCTGCTTATATATTTATTTGTTTGCCTGCTTTTAGCAATCATCTTATTTGAGTGGGTAAGAGTTTACAGGTTATAATAGCAGAAGCTGACATAAGGAAATTGAAAACATAAATATTTCTTGTTTAAAGCTTCTCTCCTTACTGTATGGAAAAAACACAAATCAGGTCCTTTAGCACTCTATCATAAGAATGAAAAATGACAAAAAGAAAAAAATACAAGTATTGCATATGTGTTTATACATACCCATATAAATTATCTTGTACATGAAAATAGGAGAGGGAAGTTAATTAAATGTCAAGATTCCAGTGGATTAAATTAAATGTATGAATTACAGAATATTTAACATAACACTGTGCAAACAGATATAGAAATGATTCAGAAAATTAAAATTTAAAAAAATAACCTTGAAATTCAGATTAATCCTAGAGTATCCAAAACAAGTACTTCTCCTGGACAAACTATATCCAGACAGTGGGAAATAGTTTTTTTGAAAAAATCAGTGAAGTTCACTTGAAATCTGCCAAATTATTATTCTGTTTGAAAATCCTTCTAGCTAGAACAAGTTAATAGCAGGCTTCTAAAACTAGGTTTAACATGCTGTAAATCAATTTATTCCCCCCTACAAATATGCTAAAGTACATCTTTTCTGGTGAAAATGGTTCTTCAATGGTACTTAATACTGCCACTACATTGTTTCTCCAATCAGCCCACTTCAAGTTTTTCTACTTAAGGTATTGTATTAAAGTCAAATGCTAACTTTTGTCATAAATAATAAACAATGGAATGCAGATTCTTTAAAGTAGCATAAGGAGCCTCAAAATGTATTACACATACATTTCTTAAGTTCAGAAGAAATGCTTAATAATGCACATATGATCCCAGTTTTCCATCTAATAATCCATTTATCATCATTTTAGAGTTGAGAAACAATCTGCACTATCACCTCTCTTGGAGATAGATGACTCATCCTCCACTAATAGGCATTAGGTAATACCTTTGGCAAGATGGCTTTGATAAAAGACTGCAATGAATATTATGCAGGGACACAGCCTATCCCAGGAAATTTAAAGAGCCTGGATCACTACACCAACAGTATGGCTACTGTGTTGCAGGACAGTAAACTGTAACAAGTGGTTAATTAGCTATAATGTTTAAACTCTTACAGGTATACAAACTGATCAACATAATCTTTAATCTCAATCTCATCCCTGTTAAAAATTCACACATGAAATAAGAGATTAGTAAACAACTACCAAAGCAAGGGACGGGGATTCCCAGTTTGGGGAAAGAGGTGGGAGTCATAGGACTTTCAGAGATTGAAGGCAGAATATACCATACACAATGCATTTAAGACCACAGTCTAACCTACTGTGTCAATGCCGAATTCTTACTCTCAAATATTACTATATTTTCTAAGCATCCTTACTAGGATAAAAATCTTGGTTACAAATTTTAGGTAAATAAAGAAAAAAGGAAGAATAATTGGGGGGGAGGATGTTCAAGTGTGACCCAAGGGAAAATATCCTGAGACTGGCTCTATCACCAGGGTTGAGTCACATCATCTCACTCTGCATCAGTGTCCCTTAAAGTTAAAGGGTTAGGCCAGAATATCAATTTCTGCTTCTCTCCTAGCAGTAAAATTTTGCCATCTATTTAAATATCATAGAGAACTCAAGTTTTTGTAATATCCTAAGAGCACCTGATGGCAACAAAAAATGCGCTTACAGTGTTTAATGACTGTAAGAGGAAGAATGTGAACAATCCTCCCAATCTTGCATTTTTCAAGTTATACTAGGCTTAGGAGGGCAATTAAAGTTAGATGCTTCATTTCATCCCACAATAACAACATAATTCTTATTATAGTAAAAAATTTTACATATTCTTCTTAAAACATTCAAAAAAGGTAACAGATTCACCTCACTCAAATGAAACTTAGTGGATCTATCTCATTTGGAGGGTTGCAATGCCTGAGCTACAGTGTGAGTATCAGGATGTGGAAGCAGCTGTCACTGCTTTTGTTTTTCATTCACAGTAGGTGGTTGCCAGGCAACAAAATACTATTGTCTGTTTCCATGATCTATTGGCCAATTCTACTGGTGATAATGCTTTCTACAGTTTAAAACAGGGCCACCTTTTGGACAAAAAGAAATGAGAAAAATTCTGAGGATGACAATAACATATATATGAATAAATATACTGAATGTAGCCTAAAATTATGTGTAGAAATACATAGTGTATATATATAAATATATAACTGTGTGCTGAGATATATATGTATATTTTGCATATATGCATATGGTACCTACAAACCCAAATAGGCCCACAGCTGAAATCTAAATCCCCGAGGGAAAATCTAGGCATGAACTAGAGAAATGAAAACAGAGCAAAAATTATTTTCTTAACAATAGCAATAATCTCCAATTTGTCAGATGTATCAAATCCTGTTCCTTTGAATATGAAGTCCTCCAGTCAGAAAAGCAATTCTGTCTACTTATATAAAAATAATAAATGAAAAGCCTTTACCACCTACTCTGGAATCACCTAACATATTTAATATGTTGTTTCACTTAATATCATATGCTACCAATGTGTATAAAGATAATTCAAATAGTGTTGCTGTTTACACCCAAGAATCTTAAAATATATTCATCTTAAAAATAATTGAATTGTTCCCCCTGGAATAGCCTCATGTGATTCTCCACTTTGTTTTGATATGAGTCCCTGGGGAATAACAGTCAAAGCTATGTTACTCTTGCATATTTCACTAGCTTACAAATAAAATAACACACAGTGTACTCAATATAAAGTTGTCAACATTAACTTGCATCAGTTGCTCTTTGTTTTGCATTGACAAAGTTTCTAAAGAATTACAATATTCTTAGATATACAAACACAACATCAAAACAGCCTGAAGGAATTAAAGCTTGAAAATGCTAGAGGCAATCACGTTTTAAAATGAAGAGAAATCAGTATCATTTACACATACATGTATATTTCAGCAAAGGCCCTAAATAATGCCAGAACAATCTTTGCATTTTATGCAATGCTCATCTGTCTTCCCTCACAATTATTTCAAAAGCACTTTAAATTAACTATTTAATGCATTCCTCTCAAGGGGCCTTTCACTTTTTGAAATTCATTACCACTTGGAAATCTGTATATTACAAGAAACTGGAATAAGAAATATTCATTACATGGATAGACATTATTAATATAAAGTCTCCATCAAAGGGACAACTCTGGCAAAACGAAAGCAAAGTGTGTTAATAATGAACCAAGTACCGGTCAGAATTATCACTTTCCCAGAGAAACGCACCCACCTCTCAAGAGCGCCCACCTGGGTTTCCCCTTCACATCTCACCTTACAAACGACCCACTTCCTTCTCCCTCTCCTTCCCAAGCTCGCTCACCTGTGTCTCTCCTCCAAGAATCAATTTCCTTCCCACTTTCTCCACACTCTCCAGATCCCTTAAGCACCCTTCATTACTTTCTCCAAACCACCAGACTCAAATCTGCAGCCCAGTTTGCTAGGAACCTCTCCATAAACACTTATTTTCCTCATCCTCCTAGATCCGCTTTTAAAAATCGCTGCCACCGAACAAATACAATCCTAATAAAATTAGGGCTACAAGCCAGTTTTTTTTTTTAATGTTATAGCAGTGAAAGATTGAGCGGAAGAAAAGTAGGAGTGTACTTGGGGAAAGGAGGGTGGCTAAGTGGGTTTACACAGTGGGACGCGGGGATCCTACAGAGCCGGGCTTCCCCACCTGTCGACCCCACTTCCCCCATGTGCTCGCCGCGGGATGACAACCACAACACTCCAGAACCACCCCCCTCCAAAAGGGGGCGGGGTTACGCCTTCAGCCAATCAGGACCCGCGAGCCCCGGGTGTCCAACCTATGGGGTGGCCGTGGCCGTGCAGCGGGAGGACGTGGGGTGGCCTGGGAGGTGCCGCGTCCGTGGGAGGCGCGCACGTGTCGAGTCCGGAGAGGCCAGGAGGCGGCGGACGTCCAGCTGCGGACGCGCGGGCTCTGCACCCTGGCAGCCGCAGAGTCCAGCTACCCACCGCCTCCTTTGCCTCAGGATGGGCCGGGCAGGGAGCGCTCCCGCCGAGGAAGACCTGTCCAAGGTGTCCGAGTTCCCGTGAGAGGGGACACTCACAAATAACAACAATAGTACCTAGCGCAGACAAGGCGGAAAGGAAAGTTTCCGGCCCGCACGGAGTCCGCCAAGGCAGGGATGAAAAGGGATGCAGGGCGGGAGGATGACAACCTGGAAAGAAGAGGGCAGCGGGAGGACGAGCAGGACCGGGTCTTGGGTGAGAGGCCGGGGACGACGGGCAGCCGGGTGCGCTGTCCAAGGTGCAGAGAAGGTGGCTGGCGCGCGGCAGGCGCGGAGCCCAGAGCCGACATAGGCTGGCGGGCGGCGGGGAGAGCGGGGAACAGCTGTCTGGGGCACCGGGCACCCCCGGGCTCCTAAAAGTGACCGGGCTTGAGCTGGGTTGCGGCGGGGAAGGGCGTGGGGTCTGCACCGACGCCCCCACGCTTCCACGCACCTCTCCCTACCAGCCTCACCTCTAGCTCCACTCCCCTCCCCCCTCGCCCACTCCCCTCCAAGCCTAGGTCCAGGTGCCGTGGAGGGGGCGGGACCAGAGGACCCGGGCCCGGAGCCCGGACGCCCCAGGGATGCTACGGCCCCCGGAGCTGCTTACCTGGGGCCGCGGTATGGGGAGCGGAGACAGCCCGCCGCGCGGAACCGGGCGCCGGGCGCGGCGCGGCTCCTCCTAGCCTCAGCGTCCTCCCCCTTCTCCGCTTCTCCCGGACTCTGTCCCGGGCACAGAGCTGCGAGACTGGGCCGGGCTGCAGCCGCCGTTCCCGCCGCCGCCGCCGATAGAGGACGCCCCGTGGCGGCTGGAAGCCTGTGTGAGTAGCGGCGCCCGAGAGAGCAGGGATCTGCTGAGGAGCGCCGGAGACTCCGCGGCTCGGGGCGCGCGGACGTGCGCACGCGCGCCTGCGAGTGTGAGTGCGTGTGCGCGCGCGCGCCCACGGGGTGGGGGAGTCGCGAGGGGAGGGGGAGAAAGGCTGAGAGATGCTCGTAGGGACCGAGGCAAAATTCTTCGCCCCCGGAAATCCGTAAACCCGGAGAAGGAGGATCGAATGCGTCTCGCCCGGAGGAACTGCCGGCGCGAGGCGGCAGCAGAGGAGGCGGGGAAGGCGGCGAGGCGCGCTCGGGCTCCGGATCCGAGCCGGGCTGAGCTGAGCGGAACGCGCAGCCACTGATGCAGCAGAGGCGGCGCCCGCAGCCCGTGGTCGCGCTGCCCCCTCTTGGGAGGGGCCGAGGCCGCTCGCTCCCGCCGCCGCCCCCGCCGCCGCTGTCCAGACTTCTGGGCTGGGCGCAGGAAAACAGAGATAGGGACCCCACGGTTGCCACGGCGACCTTGGCGGCTCCAGGCCCGGCGATGGGCCACGCGGGAACCCGGGCGCACGTGGCTGACTCTGGGCTGGAGCGGGAGTGTGCCAAGCGCTGCGGGCGTGGGGTAGACGGTGGAGTAGGGCCGAGCTCAGCCCGCCGTCTGGCCTGGGCAGCGAATGCGGGGTGTGGAACCCAGAGTGCGCTCGGCCGGGGGTGCGGTCAGCGTGCACTGTTGGTGGGGGATGGGGGGTCGCAGTCCAGGTGGAATGTTGCCATTTTTTTCCTCCTTGGAGGCCACTTTTCCTCAAAGTTATCCTCTTCCCAGATAAAAGTGCCGCCCTCCTCTTTGTTAGGATTCAACTTAACTGAGCAGGCATCCAAGCAGTGCTTCTTTCAAGTCAGGCTCGTCCAAACCACATTGTAATATCATAGAAATAAATTTTTAAAGCATAATTACATGTCCTGCCTCTTAAAAGATGTATCATCTTAGCGGTATACTTTTCCAGGCTTATTTTAAATTCTGAGTGGAATTTTATTCACCCAAGCATTTCTTCAAGGGTTGTAAGGTCTGGGTAATACTTGAAATACCCTTCCTGGCAGGAATCCTCAGGACAGTGATTGTGTTCTGTATACTTTTGCATGCCCTCCAGTACTTAGCACAGTACCACGTACATTGTGTGTTCTCTATAAATGAATGAATGACATTGTTTTCTAGCTTCACATAACCTAAAGGCAAAGACTTGGGTGCTGGGAAAGTCATTACCACCCCACTAGGCTTGCTTGATTTTAACTTATGCGATTTCCCTGTGTGTGGCTATTTTCCCCTCTGGCGGCCAGAGCCCCAGTGCAAAAAAAGAAAACAGAATACTGACCCATTGTGCAACCTTAACAAAGGGTTCTTGCTAAGAACACTCTGTAGGCAACCCAGTGGGGTCCTCTGGGTGTAAGAAGGCTAAAGCCAGCTTTATTTCGGTCCTGGGGGAACCTAACCTCTCAAAACGTGAAAGTCTCCATGTATACTATCCCTTTTAGAGCAGAAGGATGGGGAACAGAGTTTTAAGAGAAATGCACGTTTCTAATAGTTTGTCAGGTACAAGCTTTTCTCTTGTAAAGAGCAGTACTTCATGGACACTTGCCACAACATGCAGGGTCACCCCAGACTGCTAATTCTGCTGTGGCACCAAGCCCACATCCTTCAACCTTGGTATTTCTACAATCATCCTCTTAGAAGCAGAAGTCCTCAATTGTACATTCCATGCTAAATTTCAGTTCCTTTGAACTCAGCCTCTTCTATGAGCTGCTTCTCTCGCCACTCATGATATCACAGCTGTGAAATATAACTGAAATAAAGTGAAAATTAAAATGGATTTATTTCGGTGCTGCCGTGTGTTCTCTAGTGGGGGTCCGTTTAAATGACTTCTCTACTGTCACTCAATTTACAATCTTCTTAGAAGACATTTGTTGTGATATTGGAATTCATGTGCTTTTTTTTGTTATGTTGAAAGCTTAGATAGTTAAATTTTTTACTTGAAAGGAAGCTCTAAAACTTGCAGAAGGAGCATAAAAACACTGATACCCAAAATGGACCCTTGACAGCCAATGTATAAAATGGATATGAGTCAAAATCTTCCAAAATAATTTGAAAGTTTTGTTTTCCTTAGAAAGTTGCTTGTAGGGTTTTGTTGGGGCTCAGAAACTGATAAGCCAAAATATGGTGCTTTGACATGCTGGACTGGAGAAGCAGCCTCAAGGTCCCTCTGACACTTCTCACCCCCCTTCTGTCTTTCAGTCCTCTGTCTCTCCCAGAACACAGGATGAAGTTGTTCTCTGAAGTTTCTTATCTATCTAGAAACCAGACCTGCCAAAGAACACAATGGCCTTCCCTAAGTTTTCCTCCACCTAACTCATATCACAGGAAGAAAGACTGAAGTCTGTCAACACAAGTGGACAGACTTTTGTCACACAGGTCTGTG
Source organism: Daubentonia madagascariensis (assembly GCA_023783475.1). Classification (NCBI taxonomy): domain Eukaryota; kingdom Metazoa; phylum Chordata; class Mammalia; order Primates; family Daubentoniidae; genus Daubentonia; species Daubentonia madagascariensis. The sequence goes on from JAKFHU010000316.1 coordinate 8,148,276, forward strand.
GGCCCAACAGGCTTTGTCCCAGACCATTATATGTTCTCCAAGCCCATTGAATTCCCCTAAAATCATTTATTATCCCCCTTAAAAACATCCACGTTTCCTCATTTGTTTTTCCCCTATACAGAAAGCTATATAAGCATTTGTACCCCATTGGGTTATTGGAGGTAATCATTCTCCTGCAATTCTCCCGTGTTATACATGTTAGAATAAATATTATATGTCTTTTCTCCTATTAATCTACTTTTTGTCAGTTGATTTTCAGTGAACCTTCAGAAAATTGAAACCCCTACAGTGTCTGCTGCTTCCTAAGTGTTTCTATGACTTGGTGGGGTGGAAGAATGTTAAAACTGTAACTTCTCTGATGACCACCAAAGGGGGAAATCTTGGCTTTGTAAAAATAAATACATTTATAAGAAGCCAATGTTTAAAAATAGGAATATAGGTGTACAGCAATCTTATATTAACTCAAAAAATAAATAATAGAAATTTAAAAGATGAACAATGAAAAGAAAGAATAACAACATAAGATATATAGTATTTTTGACCCACTTAAAGATAAAAGTTTGGAGGAGCAAATAGGGTGAAAATGCTATCCACCCACACCTCCTCCTGCTGCTTAAATACTAGACAATAATAAAATGTACAGCAGAGAGATTCATTTTTGTATGTTATTATCAGTTGGACTGAGAATCAATAGCATATTTCTAAAGGTCCTATTTTTCTTCCTAAAAAGGGAATGTTCCTTAACATAACTGCTTTTTTCAATTTGCTGCAGTGCAATAAACTAGTCAAATATTAACTTCCTTAAAAACACAGGATGGTGAAGGGGTGGGGTATGAAGTGCTTTAAACTGATTTGATCACAACTAAATAATCTATTCTATCAGTCTAAACAAAAAACAAAAGCTTTCTACCTCTGAAGACCGGTAAATTTAGACTGTGAGATGTACCATGAATTCCAAAGTCAACTCCTCATGCTGGGAGCAGATTGCCCCAAATTCTCTGAAGTAAGAAGGCAGGAACCGTTAGCTGAAGTGCTGCTGTTGGTTTTAGTGGCTATGAGCATGCATGAGGATACAGGTAATTTCCCCATAATTAAGTCCCAGATCACTTAGTCCATTAGAGTTTTAAATGATAAAAAACACCTTGACCTGCACCTGGAAACAAAGTGCCAACTCAGTGCAGAGTGTAGCACAGGAACAAGGAGCAGTCTCTATCTATCCTGTTTGCGTTCATGTTGAATACATTGCCTTATTCCAGACACTGCTTAGGACAATTTAATTCTGACTGGAGGTCACACATCTTAAGGAAAGTAAAAAAAAAAAAAAAAAAAAATCAGAGAAAAAATGTTATAGTTTATTCTAAGCAAAAGGAGACAGATTTTCTTTCTTAATCATGAGTGCTGACATTTGGGGTGCAAGTGGACATGTTTGATGTCTGTGGTTCTAATATTTTCTGGAGGTATGGATTTCCTAGAAGCTGAGGAAAGCTATGGATCCTTTCTCCAGGAAAATGAACATATGAATGCACAAAAACTTTTGAATAAAATTTCAGGGAGTTAAGAGAACCTCCCTTGAAGCTCAGGTTAAGGACTCCTGCCTAATATAGATCCTTTGCACATTAACATTTTATGGCCAAAGGAAAATAAATGGGTAGATTTACTAATATCCTCAATTCTATTTTTAATGTAATAATTTATTTGATTGTCAACACCAAAAAGATGCATAAGCAAATCAGTAAACCAAACAAGTATTATAGAGTACTTACTTCATAATTCTGTTTTTCATGCTGTTTGCTACCAATAAAGTGTAAAATACAATCTACCTCTGCCTGTGAGGAGCCTACAATCTAGCTATCATTATTCTTGGGAACAAAAAAGTGAACATAAGCATAATTCATCACTTGACCAGGTACAAAAAACTTCAATTTGAATTACCAATAGGACTTAATAAAGGGATTTGTTAAATAAATAAACCAGGTGATAATTGATTATTAGTGACCAATGTATATATGCATATTTTCATATTCATATTCCCTAGTAGTAATCATTTAGATTTTCACATGATATGTAATATAAATAGCTAGCCTGTTGCTGTAGTCTGAATTTTAGATTGAGGATATGAAGAAACTGACAAGGAAGGATAGACCATGTTAGCAATGACAGCTATGGATTACCTATCCCTGGGGACCCCTGGGCAGAGTGGAATAGGTTATAGAATATGCTAGAGCTTGTATTTAACCCATCACAAAATTCATAGGGCAGCCCATGTATAGTATTTTGAAATTTCAATATCTACAAAGACCCATCAGTCTATTCTTGGATAGTTTTAACATAACATTTTATTATTACTCTCCTTAGAATTTCTTAATTTTTGCCTTCTCAATTTCTTTTTACTTATTAACACAGAATTATTTTTGATCAATATAACTTTTAAAAACACAAATCCTTCACTCAATTCATGACAAAATTGTACAGAGTAGAGAAGCAATAATCCAAGGAAACAGAGTTTTCAGTGGTAAAAGCAGTATTACCATGGACTCCCCTGACACTTATAGGGTGGCACTGACATAAAGCCAGTAACCTAATTAGAGCTGTTGGAAGCCCAGCCATTCATGATTTGAACACTTTATATAATCTGCCTCCCCATGGGCCCCAGAGGTTTCATGTGGGGAAACCAAGACTGTCAGTCACATCTTTTGACTTTTCCAGAGGTTGTCTTAGTGTAGCATGAAAATAGCACCCGACACTGAGTGAAAGGACCTAAGTTCAAATCCCAGCCCAGCCAACAACTTGCTGTGTGGCCTTGGGCACCTCACTCTCTGAGCTTCACTTGCCCCACCTGTGAAATGTGGGTAATAACACCCACCTCATTGGTTTGTTAGGAAAATTACATAAAGTAACATGAGAAAGGGGCCCTTGTGTTGTAGGAACTCAGTAAATCTTTGTAAATCTTGGAGCTAAATCAAAAGTGTATGGCAGAAAATTGGAACGCATGCATGAATGGAAGCTCCTGAAGAAATTCTGGAAACCTTTGTTAGATTATAACATTGGACCGAGTTGATGATTTCTGGGAGTCCCTTCCAAGAATATTTTAAGAAAACCACAGACAACCAAAAGTTGGCAGAAACTGACACATGCAGGAAATTGTGGATTCCATAATTCTAGAGGTGCTATGATTCTATAAATTCTGCTGCTGTTGCAAAACCCACGCGTTTGTGTTCATTTGTTTTTAATTAGTCTCTTTTTATTCTGTCACACAGATTCTACTTCCCCAATGCTGGTTTGCCCTGCTAATTTAGCTATGCGAACATTCATTTCACAGATAAATACCAACCATAAAAATTTCTTTCTTTTAAACAAAAATAGTTCACTGCCCACCCCTTAATTGTAAAAGTGTTGTATGTACTTATGAGAAAAAATAGGCAATACGAAAATGTAAAAATTAGAAAGAAAAAAATTGCAGTAACATTACCTCTCAGGGACCAAACTCAGTTACTATTTTTGTATATTCCCTTCCAGACATTTTCTTGGCATATATTTATTCTCTTTAAATGCCATTCAAGTCAAAGTTCAGCCATTTATATGCTAGCATTTTAGCAAAATCAGTTAAACACTTTCACAAAAAGGTTCAAATGTGGGTTTGTTTGGTTTTTTTTCTTTTATACACCTCTCCAAGATGGGTTCTTTGCTCAGCAAGTTCTTTAAACTGGTCATCCTTGAATCCTTCCCTTTATATTTCCCCACTTTTACCACTTCTAATAATGAATAAATACTTTTAATGGCCCTTTAAAACTTAATCTCACCTTGCCCCAGTGCTGACGCGTTCTGGAATCACAAGCCCTGCTCCTTGGCCTCTGGCCATTCTGTGGATGCTTTGCATTACTTAACCTTCACCCCTAAAATGAGGTCCAGCTCTAACCTTGGATTTGGTACTGCATTCCCTGATGGAGCAGAAAAGATTCTTGGTTTCAATAACTAACCAGAGTGTTCACTGGAGTGACCACCTATAATATTTACTGCTTCTACAGGAGTTTGGCCAGAAGTGGTGAATTATTTGAATTCATGTTTTATGTCAATTGCTGCAGGCAAAGTTTGGAAAGTTTGTTGTATTTTGCTTTTAAGAGTCTATAAACAGTCCTTAACAATTAAAGAAACTAATGGCCAAAATTCCAATAGAATTTCCTACTTTTGCAGTTGAGTATGCTTACTATTTTACCCAGGAAGCTATCATTATTAATGGAAAGTATAACAACGTTTATAATTTTGCCAATTTGCTAATTGTATAGAGGGCTACTGGTTCCCAAAGTAAAACAACGTCAATCCAGCCCATCCCACTCTGCAGAGCTCAGAGACCAGGACCTCTGGTACCACTCTTAAAATGAAAGCTAGACAATTGAAGGAAGGGAGGGAAGAAGGGAGAGAGAAAACAGGGTGAGATTAATTATCTATAGGACTTCTCTGTAGACTAGTCACCCTACATTGTAAATTGTGAAAGTTTTAAGTTCATATGTTGCCACTTTGTATGTGCAACTGATATAAGAAAATAATGAGATAATAAAATGTAACACATGAGACAAGAGATATCTTAGAAATTGTATACATGGCATAGCAATATGCATTGAAAAGTTTATGTGAATGCCAAATTGCAAAAGAAGAATCTAAGAATTGGTAAAATGTCTCTAGCGTTAATCAAAGGAGAGTCATTATATTTAGCAAATCCAAGAATTTCAGCAACTAGATAGGTGGACTCTTGTTGCACAAGATCACTTATCTTGATTATTTCCAGTGCTAGATGCTGCAAGTATATTTGCATAGGTCCACCTTGGGCTGAAAAGTGGCCTTGGGCAGGAAGAGGTACCAAAGTCTTTATTCAGAGATGCCAAGTTTTTAGCATTAAATACGAAAGGTGAGGTGGAGAGCAGAAACAGAAAATTTGAAACTGAGAGACAGGATGGTCAAGAAGGAAGTCCATGGGGGTTGAGTAGCCTCAGAATGCCTCTCATGTGTGATACCTGGCTTGGATGAAACCCAAAGAGATGGATGCTCTCCACTTCTATTTCCTTTGACTCCATTATAAAAAATCAGCCTTTGAATTAATATAATAAAATCATATTTGACCAGAATAATTCAAAATGAAAATAAGTACCAAAACATTTTTGTATTTAACTACTTTGGTGGCGGTTCTACTAAAATAAAGTATGTTGTATAGCCTTTAACTTAATCTTTATAAATCACAGTCATCAGAATAAATATTAATATCTAATGGTAAGATGGGCAAGCATGGAAAAGTAAAAGTATGTTATGAGATTTATCATCAGATTGACCTGAATTTGAATCATGAGTCTATCACTCTTGAAGTAAACTTGGATAAATTTCTTAACTTCACTAAGCCTTGATTTCCTCATCTGAAAACAGGGATAACTTAATACCTACCTCTTAGGACTTTCTTTGAAGATGAAATGAAACAATACTAAGCATTTCCTTCTTCTCTAATGTTGATATGCCCCTTAGTAACTCATTTGGGATACACTCACTTTCATTGATCCCCAAGGGATGGGGGGAGGGGCGGTGGTACGTAGAGTTTACTTTCCTCCTCCACTAAATAGACCTTTGAGGTCACTTGTCTGCTTTCTCTGTATTTCTTCAAGATGTCAGCTATCTCTTCCTGTTTCTCTCAGTGTGGCTAACTAGATTCTTCTCTGCTCAAAAGAGAACTCCATTGTAGAGGCTTGGGAACATCTATTTTTTATTACAGATTCTCTCTTTTTACTTATTTCCCATGTCTAAGCTACATTCTGAATAAATAAAGTATTATTGGAATATAGTTTTTCAGATACATCTATATCTGAAAAAGAACAGCCCAGCAGAAAAGGTAGGCATCTGTCCTTCCTCCTTCCTGCCCAGCTCTGCACCCCTCACATCACACCATATACTAACCCTTGTAAACGTTTCCTGTGATTTTAGCTAGCATGATTCTGTTCTTCAGGGCTAGAACGCTCCTCAGTTTTTTGAAACTGCAAAACTGTGGACCAAGACCCATACCATGAAAGTTTTCTCGTTAAGGGGCTACATCTTGTGTGACCCAGCCTGAAACATTCAGTGAGTTTCATATCATAAAAATCACACATTTTTTAAATAAATGAATTTAAGTTTTTCCAAACTTAAGACATTCCAAGAGTCAAGTTTTCACATGCAGAGACTCAGTCTGTATATTTATATTTCTTAATCTGTGACATGAGGGATTTAAACTCTATAAAGAGTTTCCTGACAATGAAAGTGATTGTACCCAAAATGAGTTAATAAGAAAGATGGTGAAATTGTCTTCTCTGAAGTTCTTTATAAATAGGTCAAAAAAATATTTATGCACAATACTTCCTAAAGCCAGACATTGACGATTGATCAAGTACCCTTCTAAGTCAGAAGATTCTCTGATGCTATAGAAACTCAGACTTTGATGTTATTCTGATACACTTGGGTAGTTTTTTTGTGTGATGATTATAGAAGAAAAAATGAAAAGAAAAATAAATGATAATTGGCCTTTAGCAGCTATTTTAGTGAGACAATCCACATTTTAGATTTCTAGAATGGAGATACTAGTCCAGAAAAGGAAACAAGATTTTGTTCTTATTGTAGTGAAAGATCTTGTGTTAATGTTAAAGATCTTGTTCTTATTGTGGGGGTGGGGAAGGAGGAAGAAAAGAGAGAAGAGAAGGGGAGGGGAAGGGAGGGACGAGGAGGAGGGAGGAGAGGAGGGGAGAGGAGGAGAAATACAGCTGGAAAATGCCAGACTACCCCAAGAGTTATTATAGCAGTTGTTGTCTCTTACCCTAACTTTGGCAAAGGGGCCATGAAGCAATTTGTTCTTGGACTAGAAAATTATTGGATTTCAGGGAAAGCATTAATGTTTTGCTAATAACCATGCTTAATTATTTGAAATGTATGTGTTTTATTCATCTAAACTTGTCATTAATACAATTAACTAATATCCTGTTTAATTCTTGAAATTGAAATGTCAATTATGACTTTGTCTTATTTTCCTCTAAAGCCATTTTCACTCTTTTTTCAGATTTCATATTTATACATGATTACCTATAGATAAAGAGTATAAAATTTAAGTGCTTTAAACTATTTAGTGAATATCACATCAAGGCTCTCTTTTGAGCATCCTAGTAATGCCATGAAAGAAATATGTGATATACATACACAGACCACAATCCATGATTAAACCCGCACAGTGACATTCCTTAGGAGGCAGTGTTTGCCTGGAGGGACCATTTCATAAAATCCTTCTAATGACTGCATCACTCTGAAAACCAATGAAATTGATCTGTAAATTCTAAAACTGGAATAAGATGAGGAGTATGAAGGAAAATGTTTCCAAATGCAACCCATGCTTTTAATTTGCTTTTTAATTTATTTCCTAGAGTTCCTTCTTTTCCCAGCCCATTTGATAGTGCTTTATTTTAGATTGTTGATTAATTTTTGTGAAGATGGAAAGTGCACATATCTTAGAGTAAGAAAGCCTGGGTTCAAGCCATGGGTCTCCTACTTACTACCTTACTTTGAATCAATTATTTTGCTAACTCCTGTCCCACATTTTTCATTTCTGAATTGGAAATGATGGTGATACCCATCTTACGAAGTTATTATAAGAATTGTTTGCATAAAAAAAGTTTTGTAAAATCTAAGGCATTGTACAAATGCTAACATCTGGGTGTTATTAGCATAGTTATTATTTTTAAATATTAATATTTTCAAAGCTAAATAATAGTATAATAGTCAACCATGAGTGGAAACGTCACATAGTTTACTGAGCAAAGAGTCTACTTGCAAATTGAATTGCCGTTCATCTCACACCTACATGCAAGTTTCCCATATCTAGGACTCAGTATGATAATATAAAGATTGTGATACGATGTTCAATACATTTGTTGGACTCACCTGCCCCATGTCTCATTTCCTTCTTTCTACTTAATTTCATTTCTTTTCAATTCTGTTGTACCTTTCTTTTCTTCTGGTTTTACATCATGTAGGTTATCATTTTTTCACAATAAGCAAATGTCCTAAGAACTATGAAAAATGCCCATGGCACTTTCCATCTAAGAAATGCATAGGCCTTTTATAAACACATTAATGATCGTCACACAATATTGTCCACCTTGAATGTTTTCTCATCTTTTTATCATGCATATCTGTCTAGTTGAAAATCACAGGGCAAGAACTCTGTCTAATTCTATTTGTAAATCAGGGAGAGAGCATTGTTTTTCAATAAATGCCAAGAAGCAACAGCATCCGTATGAGGTGAATAGGTGGAAATTATTATTTCTGTCTATATCGAGATGAAAATAAAATGGGTGCTTTATAATTTCCAAAGCATTCTCATATCGATTATCTCATTTGTACATCACACCGACACTGTGAGAAAGCTAGATAGCACAGTTTTACTGTTATCCTCCTTGTGTAATAGTGGAAGGTGGGACTAGGAGCTTAAATGCCTTGTCCAACATCCTGCGGCAAGTCAGTGGCACAGCTGGAGGGGAATCCAAACCTGCAGATCTCCACCCTGCTCTTGTTAACTGATGCTGCAGGAACTTGGCAATAACTGTAATGGGTCTTGAACATGTCCAAAAGTATATCTATTTTATTATCTTTGTATGGCAGCGCTTAACTCTGACCCTGGCCCACAGCAAGTGCTTAGTAAATAGTTGTTTAATTAATTGATTGATTAATGATCAATAAATTAATAGTTAATTAATATTAAGTCAGCAGGATTCAAAAAGTAAGTATTGAATCCATGGCAAGCCCTGACATCCTTGGCTATCTAGGCTGCTGCTCAACCCATGAACACCATTGTTTGTATTGTTAATTTCCTGTTTCATTTAGTGAAATTTGTATTGCCAATTTTCAATACTACTTTCCAGTCATATTCTTCCAACTATTGATACTTCTGTTCAGTAGCTCAGGTACGTGTACACTTCTCCCTCTTTTTTAGTGCTTGTGGACCCAAGAAATGTGTCTATATAGACTTGTGTTTAATAGACTTAATTATAACCTGCAAGATGCAATCAATGGAAGAACCTTAAAAAGTTTAAGCTTAACCTTTTATTTAATTAAGAAAATGTGTGATGTGTTTACTCTTAAAAATCTTCTGAGTTGTCCAGAAACCCCCAGAAGCCGGACACTGGTACCAGGACACATATGACTTACAATTGAGAGTCTGCCATTCATGTCCCCTGTGCTAACAGCATGTGAGAATTCTGAGACATTTATGTGTTACTCTGAGCTTTGAAGAGTGTTGGGTGTACAAGCTGGATTTTACAATAAGAGAGCTGGGGAATAGTAGAGAATAATGAAAAGAAGGGTGTGAGAATGGCCATGCACTTCTCAGTGGCTACTTTCCTTAGATGTGGCGGGAAATAGTCAGTAACCTTATTAGCTGTCCTAGATTTGGACTGAAGGAAATGCTTACATTCTAGTTGGCTAAGAATGCCTTATAACAACCCTTGATCATCCCAAAATCAAATGACAATGCATATATTTGATATGTGCATTAGCTTAGCGACCAAATCAACATCCTTGACATCCATATGCTATCACTTTGCAGATGCAATTTCATCTTTTAGTAGCATTTTAGATAAATATCTTTTCAATATGGTTCATCAAGGAAATTGGTGGCCGAACTTAATATGTCTAATTTCTCAGAATCATAATCAATTAAAAAGACCACCAACCCTTCCTCACCCACACAATCTTTCTTAAATACACATATTGTTGTTTACAGCTCATGTCTTTAGTTCAGTTTTTCATTTTTCAACAAAACATCAATCAAATTATTTCTCTTGGAAGAAAAGCTTATTTAAAATGAAGACTTTATGATAACATATTCTAAGAACGCTTTGAATAATTATAGAATATATAATTCTGGATTCATTAATGCATTTAGTATAACGTGTGGCAGTTCAATTTTATTATCCCTTTAACGAAGTCATCTGAGATTTTGGGTTCTTTTCCAACTTTTCATGCATTGGAGGGTCATGCAGAGAAAATGACAGAGGAAAGTGGGTCCCAAGTCCTTACCCCAAGATCCTTAATTCTCCTTTATGTTTATTTTTCTTTATCTTTAATTTTCATATATTGATTAGCCACATATTAACTAACATCTCTGGACAGGGCAAAAGAATATATGTGTAATATATATGTATGCATAATATATGTAATATATATGTATTATGTATATATTACATACACATTTACATTAGCTAAATTGACAAGGCTAAATATTTAAATATTGGCCAGTTCTATTTAAAGCAAATGATAGAAAAACACTTGTTAGGTATTATTCAAGGGGGGGATTCATTTTTATTAATAGAAATGAACAAATAAATGGCCTAGAAACAATACAATATCATGTCCTTTGGTGTTCTGTGAATTCTACAGGTATATTTGATTTTAGTTAATATTTTGCAGTGTTTTTTATTTTAAATGCACTAATAGATGCATTTAAGTAGATTGCACTAAATAGATGTTATTTATTTTAATATAATCATTAAAAATAATTATCCACAACTAATTTCTTATTGTTGCAAATCAGATTTTCATATTTGAAATCGCTTAAGGGCTGACCTATGCTGTGAGTAAATTTTTAATCAAGTATTGAACATCTCCTACATTTCAGGCATTGTGATAAAATACACCAATCACTTCCTGTAGGGCATGTATTATTATTCTCATTTTTTATAGATGACAAAGCTCTGCTTCAGAAAGGTTAAATAAGTTCCCAAGGTAAGAAAACTAATAAATGCTAGAATCTGTCTAGGAATCCAGATCTTTCTCCAAGGCCTGTGCTCTTTTCACTATATTATGTGGCCTCCCAAATTTTAAAACCATCAAGGTTTATACAGATATGTGTACTTGCACACACATATACACACAGGCAGAGTGGGATTCTTTCCTTTTTAAAAATAGTCTTGACATCTAAAAAACAATTGCATTGGAAAGACATGAATATCAGTGGTGAACTTCTGACATTTTGGTATATACCTGCCTTGGTTTTAACCTTTACAAAGTCTCAATTAGCATTGGACCAACCTTCATGAATCATCCTTGCTTTTAGTAAAATAAATACGATTTGTGAAGGAGACAGTTTCCCATTTTCTGCACCTCTAAAGACTTTCATCGGGTACAAAAACTAACAATAGATTTAATAAGCTATTTATTTCTGTAATGAGAGAAACCCTTATTATTCACTAGGAATAGGCTGCATTTGGGGATACTATAATAGATGGCAGAAATAACAATTGAAATTCTGAATATATTAGAACCACAGCATGTTGCAGACCAATTAAAATTGACAACCAAGTGAAGCAAATACACATAGATAAATACAGAAAATTCAAGCTGCTGTTAGGGTGATTTTCTTCCTCTTTTCTCTTTACTACTGGATATTTTTCTTCTTTCTTGATATTCCAGTTCATTTTGTTAATCTTTTTCTGTTTGGCTTCTGAATTTTAATTGAATTGAATGCTGATGGATAATCAAATTTTAATTCATTGTAGAATACCTTGGCACTTTGATGTATTTAGTGTCCTGATGTTGGAAAACTATCACTAACTAGAAATACTAGCTTTTGCAGACAATATATAATTTTCATAATCTTAAACTAAGATGGGAAAAATAGATACCACGCTGAATATTTCAGCCATGTGTTCACCTCTCTGTATTAAATTTGGTATTGGCAGCTGAGTGGGAGATTATAGGGTACAGTTGCTTTAACCTTCAACAGCAAATGATGCTTGCTGAATTGCCTCCGTGTGTCTCTAAAGCCCAGGAAGCTTAAATAAATAGGTTTGATGCTAATGACGAGAAAACGCAGTCAATTAGCATTACTTAGGTTGGGGGAGAGTTGGGGCTAAATATATTGCTAATGGAGATAGTGAAATGTTTTTTTCTGAAGTTCTTGAAAAATGTTTTGTGTAAGGCAGCCTGACTATAGGACATTAAGTTTACTATAACAATATAAACAACAGACACCATTTTATTGAGTGTTGCGTATATATCATGCATTGCACTGGATGCTGTACGTTATCTAATTTTATTTTCATAATAACCCTATAGGGTAGGCATTATTATCACAATTATACACATGGTAAAATTGATGCTCAACAAAGTTAATTACCGTACCCAGGGTCACATGATTAGAGCTGTGAGTGGAAACTCCAAAGCCCATAGCTGTGCCCCTTCTGAGCTTACTGACCTACCAATGTCTATTATATGTTAGTTCTTTCTCATGTCAAAAGACACAGTAAAGTATTTGTTCATAAGTGTATTATAATGTTTGAAAAAACATTATAGAGAACAGCTAGGTGTAATCCTAATATTTGAAACAAGTGCAGTTCTGGCCTGAAATTGATTTTTAACTTTCATCTTTTTAAATGAGATGGCATTTGTAATGTGGGTGGGGGTTCGGGGACAGGGGAAGAAAAACAGCTATCCTAGGAATACTGAAACAAAAGGATCAAGTGAAATGCTTTCTATTCTCATAGAAGATTAATAACCCTTAAAAATTTTCCTTATTTAATAAATTATGACAGAGTCATTCAGTGTGGGCCCGGAAAAGAATGTAATTATTCGGCTCCTTGTACGTAATGCTTTTTAAAAATGGAGATTGAAGTTATATTATTCCAAAAACATGTCAGTTTGGGGTGAGGGGAATATTTTCTTGCTGAATTAATTTGTAAAAAGTAGCAAACACTGCCATCTACTGGGCTTTAATTTTCTTTGTTATAGGTTTTGCAGATGATCATAACTATTGTGTATATCTTGTGTACATAATAAGAAAAGACATTTGTTACTTGTCATGAAGATTTCAAGCTATTTAAAAGTAATTGAGTGGCTATGTTTATTTCTTTATGAATAAGTTCTAGCTACTTTATTGTTGGTATTAAAAGAAATATTCGATAAAAATAAAATAATTGCCTTCAAAGAAATCTATCTTGATATTTTGAAAAACCTTTCTAGAAAGAAAGTTAAATTACCCTAAATAGAAACATCACCAAGTAAAACTTGAGAGATACCTGCACAGGTTTGTGAAATAATTATTTCCTCTGCTCAGTTGATGATTCTCCTTTCCAACCTCAGTCTGATCCACCTCAGAGGCTAACATAGTTCCCTCTTTACAAAAGAAGGGAGGAAAAGAGAACCACTGTTTTTTTTTAGTTAGGAGGTCATGGCCTACATAGTATATACAAATGATAATTCTATGCTACCCACATGGTAGAAAAGAAGGGGCTGGAAGTGTTGTCCCCAACCCTCTCCCCAAGAGGACTCAGTGCCCTGGGTCATCTGGCTTTCTCTACCAGTCATTGTCAACTCACCCGTGCATAAGATGGTTTGTGATCCCCACTTTGGCAACACCCCAGCACAGTGTTTCTCAGACTGTGGTCCTTGGACCACCAGCATCAGGACCACCTGCGTGCTCGTTAAAGATGTACATGTTCCTGGCCTGAACCTAAGACACACTGAATCATAAACCTCAGATCTGGCACCCAGGAATCTGCATTTAACAGGCTATCTTATGCATTTTGGAGGTTGATAACCACTGTCTAGAACCTTAGGACTCTTGATTTTGTAGTCTCTGTGGTACCTAAGATAGGACTGCAGGTGAGGGGCCTACAAGGCAGAGCAGGTCAGCACCACCTGTGGTACTTTGAAAAGCAGTACATTACTGGGTTCCATCTCAGTGATTCTGACTTACTGGATAGTTCCTCAAGGCCATGTCAATGTGCAGCCAGTCTTGGTAAGTCACAGCTTTAGGAAACTCCCGGACCACCCATACAAAGACAGTCCTCAGGAAGACCAGGAAGCAGGCAGCACGTGTTGGCTGTCTCCCCACTGTTCTTTGAATCCGCCTTCCTTCCTTTCGGTACTCTGCCTCCCTCTGGGGGCCCCTCCTCTCTCTTTTACTCCCCATTCTCTGATTCCTTTCATTTACCCCATTCTTGATAAGGCTTGTTGATGACAGCTAACCTCTCCCAGAACATTAGTTCTTAATGTATTTAGGTGGCCACAGGGTGGTCTATAAAGTCTGGAAACATAAATTTATTTTGTCATGTATTATGGTATAATATCCATAAACCACTTATTCTATATCCAACTATATTTTCAGATTTGGTGCTCCTTTTTTAGACAAAATATCCATTGCTTTAGCCTTATAAAGGCTACCAGGTTGTTATGGTAAGGGACGTGTGTCTTAGAGCACACTGTGAACTGTGTGGCAATTTGAACAGAGGTTTGCTTATGGAGCCTTTTGCGGGAAGTTGACTCCTATGAGGTATCACCTGTCCTGGAGATGCTGGTGCCCACCGCAAAGGCAGTGAGGCCTCAGCAAACCAGACCTGCCCCACCTGACAACAGTGACATCAGGAAAAGACATCCATCCCCCAGGACCAAGGACACCCACCTTTTACTTATCTACAGCCACTGTGGCCATCAAACCCAGCTCGGGTCTAAGCCCTCTATGAAGTCTTCTGAGCCCAGGCCTGTCCACAGTGATCTCTTCTTTTCCAAAACCACAGCATGTATAGTCTGACCCACTACGTGACAACTAGTTACAGACTGTTTTGAAATAGTTCTTAAGTTATGTTGAAGAAGAAGGGTGTAAAGAGGGATATAAAGTGAAAGTTTGGAATGATATGTAACTTGAGTGTTATTCACTTTGCAATTATCTGTCCAACTCACTGGACATGTGCTCACTGGAGGCAGGGACCATGTCTTGAATTTATTTATATCTTCCATAGTAGCTCACACAGAGCAAATGCTCAGTAAATATTAGCTCATTTGATGCAGCTTTTTCTTTCACATCTCTCCTCAGGAAAAAGACGTGAATAGCAATTTATTGGAGTGCTCAAAAGCTCTCTTAACGCAGATTTGTTGAGTATTCTGCAGATTGGCAACTATAAAGTCACAGAGCAGATGTCTTAGGTAAGAAACCCTCTGGAGTCTGATTCAGCCCCTTCCCAGACCAAGTCCTTCTTTACTTGGTAGTCTTAGAAGCCTACATCTTCTGTTTAGTTTTATCAAACCCTGATTGGTCCACCATGCCTTTTCCCTGTATACAGAACTTCATCTTTGGCAATTATGTTATTTTCTAATCATAATTTTTGTCCTGTTCCTCAGAATCTTCCATAGCCATAGACATATCCTATTCTAACTTATTGTTGGTTTATCTGTTCCAGTGGCTACACATTAGAAACATGACTTTATAAAATGCTGATGCCCAAGCCTCCTAAGCAAATTTTATTTAATTGAGTTGGGAGGAGGATTCAATGATTTTTATATTCTCTTGAGTAATTCCAACGTGCGGTCAGAATTGAGATCACTCCACTTTCTGTTTTATATTGTGCTCAGCTAAAAAGTTCCTATTTTGCCTTTCTCCTCAAATTCAGGCCAAAATCTTGGCTTAAGGTTAACTATTAAAAATAAATATAAAAATTAATATACAAGTATAGACATTGACTAAAAGGAAAACAGTGACATAGACTATCTAAAATATGACCAACTATAATTATATAAATACAACATAGAGGAGTGTTATATTCTGCCCCACCTCTATCATCTTATGGAGATAACTAGAATCCTCAGATATTTTAAAAGTTTCAAAGCTAGGGATTCCCCAGATGAGTTTAAGAACTGCCTAGTGAATTATAAATTGATATGAAACTGAAAGCTCTGGTAAAACAAGACCTTGAGAATCTCTACCAATGTTTTCTTTCCCTAAGCATTTCTGCCAACCTCTAATGCTGGAGAAATTAAGGAGTCAAGAGATGTGATTTGCTTTGAGGAGGGGATTGCCTTGAATAGAATTTAGAACACATGATTCCCACTCATATGTGCTACCCAGTAGAAGATGTTGCCAACAATTATATCAAAATGGGTTTATTGCCCACTCTGTACCATTTCCAGGATTTTAGATGTTAATTACTATTGACATAGTAATGGCATGGGATATTTCTCAGCCCATCACTATGTTTTGCATAGCACATAAAGTGTCTGGGGTCTATGTGAATGGCTAATAAATATATGTGTGTAATAGCTTTAGCTAAAATAAAATGATTCACATTAGGACAGAATGCCCTCCTCCATCCATTTGAAATTGTTTTATTTAATTGTATTCCACACTATTGGATCCCTAATATTTCTGTCAGTAATCAATGGAAATGATGATGGCATAAAATCTGCATGTCTAACATCTAATTTACCAAGAAAAATTAGCTGGTTTAAATACATAATTAGTTTATAAAATGTGTTTTTGAGCACATTTAAAGAATGAGAGTTTTTATCTGCCAATTTCACTGAATAGGCCTTTATGAGTGTTTGGGGAACTTTGAGGACAATTGTAAAAGATCTTGTAATCAATTAAAGGATGAACCTTGGAAGAGTAGTATGAACTGTTGACCCAAAATTGTTGTGAAACCATGTCATCTTCCCAAAAACATATTCCGTGTGAGCTCAGGTCAGCCATTTCTCTATTTCTCTTCCAACTTCTTTGCTTTTTGTTTCTTTTTTGAGAATGTTAACAGAGTTTGATAGGTTTAGCCTTTGTTACCTTTCTAAGGATTCAGAAATGTGTAATTGAAAAATCAAAAAGATTTGACAAATCAGAAAGCCAGAGTAAGAGACAGAATACACAGAGGTGTGATTCTGGGGAGACCCCCAACCATGCCTCCTTCTTTTTAATTTGCAGACCCATTATGTAGGTTTATTTTCTTTGTTCTCTTTTTCCTGTTAACTAAGTGTGTCAAAATTGACCCAGGAGCATTTAATAGCTCTTTAGAGATGAAGTGGAATATGGTGACATAGTAGCATCACTACTTTTAAGCATGAAATTTTGTTTTTTTAGAACTGTTATTGATATTGGGTAAATGCCTAGGTAACAGATTTTTTTCCTAGAACAGAATAAAGGGCTTTCTTCCTAAGTATCTTGAAAATTAACAGAGAAGATCAATAGAATAGAAAATTGTCAAAACATGATGGTCCCCTACTGCCACAGCAAGGATGAGGTAAAATCAAGGACAAAGTAGATGGCAAACAGAAGCCAACTTGTGACAATTAGTGATTAGCAGTGACTTGAGGGTTTTGAGCTACTGATCAACTGACTAAAGAAGAAAGAGGGAGGGCTGGGAGAGGAGAAGGGGAAGAAATCTCCTTCTCCATTTTGCTCTACTAAAGAAAACTCTGTTTTTAAACCCTTGAATAAAAAACCAGAAGATACTCTTCATTGGATATCATAATTTATAAGGGTACAAATTGGTTAGAAATCATTTCTTCAGCCTCTTATAGGATAATGGCAATTGACTTATCCTTCTCTACAATTATGAAAATTTCCAGGGAAATTTATTGCGATGGGCAAAACCTTCTTGGCCTACGTTAATAGATGATCAGGGGACAACATTCATATAGATGGCTTTACTATTTTAGGAGGTATGACTCTCAAACCATGAACATTACTTGCATAACATGTGCAAGTCTGGGCTTCCCATCATTCCTGTTTGGAGGAAAATTTAACCTCTTTCTTGGAAGCCTCCTCTACCCCCAAAATGTGTCATTGTTCTGGGATTTTGCACACCACCAAATGGTGATACAGGGGTGGTTGTGGATGGTTTGAGCCATCTCCAGAGGCTGCCAGTTGAAGTGGAAGGACCCCAGCAGAAAGAGATCATTTGGAAGTTTTCTCACTGGGGGATGGTGCAGATTAGAATTTCCTGGTGGTGAGGTATTTAAGTAATCTGCAAATACAACCCAAGAAAGAGAGTCTACATTTTAATTACCATTGAGACAGAACCACACACAGCGAAAGCTAAGTAAATAAGCCTTTGCTCTTTCTTCTCAGCCCTCCCCAACCCCATTGGGGTGGGGAAGAGTGGTGGTGGTGTTGGGAGCTGGAGTTTAGAAGAAGACAGCAGCAGAGACTGCCTTCACTTGCTACTCCTGGTCCTGGTCCTGGTCCCCAAACAAAGTCATGTGAAATAAAACTACAAAATAAGACCCCAGGCTGTCCAGATGAGATGGACTCCCTGTGGATAATAGAGACACCCAAAACAAGATAACAGGAACAGAGTGGCCAGGGTGGGTGAGAGAAGGGTGATCATGCACCCTTTTTGTTGAGAGAGAGAGAGAGAGAGAGAGACAGGACTGTGATCTAAGGTGGTTCTTGGGGCTAAGATACCATGGCTGGAAGACACCCATCCTCGGGAGCCACAGGAGGACGACATCCAGCAGAGGTTTCTGACTTCAGGCTTGAAAACTACCCAATCAGGACTTAGTCATTTTCAACCAATCAGGACAGAGTGAGTATGAATCCTTCATTTGAATGAATGGACCCAGTTTAGGGCTAAGGTGGGAACATCCCCCCATTTAAGCCAGGTCCCCCTTTGTTCTCTGGAGCACATTTTTTAGTTTGCACTGGAGGTTGTGTGCCTTCTCAATCTGCAGATTGCTTATAGAAAACTGATCTCTCCCTTTTTCCTCCACAGATCTCATGGTCTTTTGTTAACCGCCAGGAGTCAGACCTCAGTTGAGAGAAGGGAGAAGTTTTAGTCTAAGTAGGAAATAAAAGTTATACTAACCTAAAGATGAGACTGTAGCTATGGTCAAAAATGACTAGAAATGCTGTGGGATCTCTCTGAGATGTTGCTGACTGGAAGGGAAGATACACTCAAGAGAACATGGATGTAGACGGTGGTTTCCTGATTGTATACTAAAGAGAATGTGGTCTCTTTCATGGTCTGTGTCTCTTCCAGCCTGGCTGCCCTCTGATGCTTCCATGTCCTCCCTCCCCAGTCATAGCCATCACTTGAAGCCATTCTGTGCTAGGCTCTTGCTGCCTCCCTGGAGGCTGCATCTGACTCCTTCCTGCTCCAGGAATTTCCTTCCTGGGGAAAGCCCTCTCTTCCTATTTTGCCAAACTCCACTTGTTCCTGCAAATATTTTCCCCCATATGCATCCTCTATAAAGAGTGTAAGTTCCTCTCTGGGCTTAGTTTTACTTTTAGAAACAAAAGCCAGAAAGAGTAGGGACTACTTTACTTTCTATAGCAGAAGTAGTGGAGCATAGAGGGGGCTATTGGCTTGAATACAGAAAAGGCAAAGGGGAAAAATAGGTGAGAAATTATATATTAAAACATTATTTAGTTCCACTTTGATTTCTGGTGGGACTTAATAATTCTTGATCTGGTTGGATTTTGCTATTGGATGCAGAAGACAAATGTAGCTTAAACTAATCACAGCATATTTTATATAGTGATGTGCTTGCTTCTTTCTCTATGCTTTATATGGGCTAAGAGAGGCAGCAGAGAACTACCATATTTACAGTTACATAATTAACCCTGTAGTTCTTTAACATCTGCCTTTGCTGCTCTTTTGTAAGCTCTATGACTGCAGGAACCATGTCTACATTTTCACTCTGGATCCTAATGGCTTCTCCATAGGTATTTTTGCTGTATGAATGAATGAATCTGTCAAAGTGTTAGGTATGGCAGGAGGTGTTGGCCAGGAGTGTGGCAGCTGGGGTCAGACTACCCCCTAACTGCTTTGTGTGTAGAGCTGGGGATTTGGGAGGGGTGAGTAGACCTGAACTAGGTCAACTCCTGAGATCCTTTCCAACTCATCCAACTGTTCATGGACTTTCTGATTCAGGGTCAGTTTGGCATTATATATGACCTACCTCAGTTTTGAGGCTTATAGACTATATTCTGGTAGGTTTTGTTCAAGCACTTGTCAAAACTAAAAGTTACCAGGCTATTTCTTTTTACTTTCAAGAGGCATGATAAAATCAACCCATTGGCTGCATCTAGACCTATAAATAATGAAAACATCTCAAACTCAAAACTCATCTCAACTCAGTTTTTGGCTTTAAGAGAAAAATTCAAAAATTTAAATTGCTACCTCTTCATATTTATTTAGCATATTTTAAGGCTTAAAAAAGAAAAACAAGTACAGGTCCCTTAAAGGCCTTCTGGCTTCCTCCAAAGTTAGTAGTTTCCAACTTGGAATAATGGGTTGGTCAGCTGAGTGCTGCTTTGGGGAGAGGGACTTATATTCATGGTTACAGAGAACAATGATTCTTGCAGACTTCATGTTTTGAAAAGCATTATGCTGGAATTGTTATAAATAATTACATGCATAGAACACTATATACAGAAGCCTACCATAGTTACAATTTCATGTCCAAAACAACCTAGAGGAGCTGGAAGTAGCAGATGAACTGATGGTATAGATCCTCAGAGATGTTTCCCTTCTCCCCCACTCCCACCCAACCTCTGAGTCTCTGTATATCTCACATTCAAAGATTCTCTTTTACTCCTTCTCCATAGTAGTCCAACCCACATGCTGAGTTACTGTGGTTGTTCCATAGCACACAACAGCTGTGATTTGAAATATCCATCCTTTCCTTTCTTCTTCATCCAAATCCTGCCCATCATCTCAAAGACAGCTCATGTTGTTCATTCCTCTGAAAATCTGTGAAACATATTTGGTACTTAATTATATTCACCTTTTGATGTTGCTATACTGCTTCATCTGTTTCATGTCTTACTGGCACAACTGGGCGTGAGATAAAGGAGGGAAAGGACCATATATTGCACATTATATCATGCTGCAAAGAGATATAGTTAGTAGATGTACAGTTGTTGAATAAAAGATCCAGAACTTTACCAATTGGAATATTTAATTAAATCAAGTTACACATTTGTGTGGTGCCCTAGCAAATGTCTGGCACTTCTTAGATGTTCAATAAATGTTAGCACTCTACTTGTAATCTGAGATGTTGGATTTGGTTTTAAAATTAACCAACAGACTAAACAAGCTACTTCCCACATATATTTTCAGTTCAGCCTTATCTTTTACAACTTTTACATTTACAACTACACTACCATTTTGAGAGAATAACTATTTAAAATGGTGACCCTGAGATAAAAATCCACAGTTATTAATAAAGAAAAGTTAAAATGTGCTTGACATATTGAGTTTACTCAATTCAATTTCCATCCAGTCTTCTGCTATGCCTCCTAATCCTGGACAACAGAGCATTGCTACACAGCCATGGCCAAGCTGAGCTCAATGGGTTCACCGTGGATTTACTGTAATCTGCGTTACGTAGATCATCAGTGCCAATCCCCTTTCTTACCCATGGATCTACTGCATGAGTTACCTTCCACTCTCTTGCATCTTCAATGTTACTGTTTGCATGAACTCTACAAGCATGGTCAGATTTCCCAAGCTCTAGAAAATCCTCCTCTTTTAAATTATTGTATCTTTAGCCTTTCATAGACTATCTCATTTCTCAAAAGTGTAGTAAACATAGGTTATCTCCATTTTTCTACATCTTCGGTTTGAGGCATATCATCCCTCCAGTTCTCACCTCTCAGGCCTCACATTCCAGTCCTAAGGGGCTGAGCGTGCATTTAGATTCTAGGCCAAATCTAGTCGCAAGACAGAAACCATCGCCCCTTAGATTCACAGTTTTGAGTCTCTATGTCAGTGCTCCAACCTGGAGTTCCAGATTCTGCCTGTGCTGCTAGCGCTTACTGATGCCAACCACCTTCCTGCTTCAGCTTCTGCCTGTGGCTGACACTCCTTTCTTCCCCTCTCACATTTGGAGGAATAGATATTAAAATGCTACCTTCATTATTGATAAAGCTGATTGGGAACATGTCTTTAGATGTTTGATCAACCTTGTTGAATTGAATTTTCTTCAACAGCAGCAGCCCAGAATGCACCCTCTCTGCATTTACAGGCTGGCTTATGGGAGAGTCAGGGGCTAAGTGTTCTCCCAAATTCACCAAAGATTAATTCATCTATTAGGATAACAGGAAGATCAGAGATAAGCTGAAAGCAGTTCTCCCATAATTTTCCATCTCTGGGGAGTAGATTAGACATTTTCTTCCCTTAATGGAAACATGAGTCATGGGGAATAAATGTCCCCTACTCTCTATCCTCTGCCCCCTGCTGGGGCCTCTGTTCCTGGCTCCTGTTCTGTAGAAAGCCTGTCTAATCTTTGCTACCCCAGTCCAGCTCGCACCAGCCCTGATGCTGCTGGTATACACTCGCTCTTTAACCATACACACTGTGGTTTCTGGCGCAACAATCAACCATAAGATCTTAATTACCCAATCCAGCAACCCTTACTCAGTCCTTTTCTTCTCTGATTTCTTAGCTCTAAAATTTTGAATACTTTCCAGTTGACTGTGGAAAAAGAGACAGTGATCATGGAGTCATGCACTATGTTTTTGCGCACTAAGTTTCTTATTTAAAAATCATTGTTTCTAATCATAAAATGGTTCCCTTAACACCCAAGTCTGCTCTAGTCTAGGCTTTTCCAAAAATCAGCATTCATGTAAAAATTACTTTCTACTGATGTAGTGAAGGGATAGGAGCTTTGGAATGAAAACAGATTAGAGCTTGGGTTTATCCCAATTCTGACACTTACTAGCTATGTGACTTTTTCTGATTTCTCATCACTTTAGTAATTTTATTCATAAATTGGGGATTGACAGTGGCTAACATGTATTAAATATTTAATGCTAATCACTGAAGACATTTTATGCATTATCCATTATCTTTTTTTTTTTGAGATGGGCTTTCACTCTGTCACCCAGGCTGGAGTGCAGCCTCCCAAAGTGCTAGGATTATAGGTATGAACCACCACCATGCCCAGCCACATTATCTTATTTAATCTTACAACAATTCCATGCAGTATATTGTATTATTATTTTTATTTTACAGATTTAAAAATTGAGACTTAATGAATGTAAGAAACTTGCCCAAAGTCACACAACCAGTAAGTGACCGAGTTTAGAATCAAATCTAGTAAAACATGTATTAGAACTCAGGTTTTTATAACGCTGAAGTTAACGCTCTTAAAAACTGGTCTTTTCTTCTTTCTCTATGCATAGTATATGCAAAGACCCCCAACAGTGCCTGTACAGAGCACGAAGTCACTAGACAGTAGCTGTCCTTCTCTTCCTCCTCATCATTGTCATCATCACTATAAACAGAAGGTTATATTCTAACTTGGCCAGCAGTCCTATTGCAGTCTTTTTCAATTTGGTTTATTATCATGGATTTACTAAAAGGGGTCAATCACCCTTTTTCTCTGAACACTTTATAGTAGAATTGAAGATAATAATTATTAGATAAATTGACATGGTGTTATTCATGTACTAGAAGAAAACAGAGACATATTCCTTTATAAGCTAGGTATAGGAAAAACTTTCCTAACTATGATACAAAATATAGAAACAACAAAGAAAAACATTGATAAATTTACATAAAAATAAAACAACTTTTGCATGGCAACAGTAAGTATTATAAACAAAGTAAAAAGACAAATGACAACCTGGGGAAAATATTTGTTACTCTATTACAAACAAAAGATTATACTGGCATGAAGTCAGCTACATTGACCAACAGAATAGAATAGAATGCCCAGAAATAAACCCTCATATATATGGTCAGAAGACTTTTGACAAGGGTGCCAAGACCATTCAATGAGGAAAAGACAGTCCTTTCCACAAATGGTGCTGGGAAAACTGGATATCTACTTGTAAAAGAATGAAGTTGGAGCATGCACTTACATCATATACAAAAATTAACTCAAAATAGATTAAAGACCTAAATGTAAGCACTGAAACAATAAAACTCTCAGAAGAAAAGATAGGGGAAAAGCTTCATATAGATGGGGCTATAACATTGGATTTGGCAAGGATTTTTTGGATATGACACCAAAATCACAGGAAATTTAGAAAAAATAAATTGGACTACATTAAAATTTTAAAATTCTGTGCATCAAAGGACACAGTTGAGAAAGTGAAAAGGCAAATATGGAATGCAAGAAAATATTTGCAAATCATATATCTGATAAGAAATTAATATCTAGAATATATAATGAACTCTTAGAACTCAACAATAATAACCACAACAACCTGGTTAAAAAATGGGCAAATAATTTGAATAGACATTTCTCCATAGAAGATATACAAGTGGCCAATAAGCACATGAAAAGATGTTCACGCCACTTAGGGAAATGCAAACAATGAGATACCACTTCACACCCATAAATATGGCTATTATGAAAAAAACCAGAAAATAGTGTGTTGGCAAGGATGTGAAGAAATTAGAACCATTGTACATTGCTGGTGGGAATGTAAAATGGTACAGATGCTGTGGAAAACAAATTACAGTTGACCCTTGAATGACACAGGTTTGAACTGCACTGGTCCAATTATACACAGATTTTTTTCAACAAAAGTTACACTGAGTGCGCTGCCTCTCCTGCCTCCCCTTTCACCTGCCTCACCAATTCTGCCTCTGACACCCCTGAGACAGCAAGACCAACCCTTTCCACCTTCTGCTCCTTAGTATGCTCAACGTGAAGATGACAAGATGACACAAGTGAAGACCTTTATGATGATCCACTTCCCCTTAATAAGTAGTAAATATATTTTCTCTTCCTTATGATTTTCTTAATAACATTTTGTTTTCTCTAGCTTACTTTATTGTAAGAATACAGTATATAACATATATAACATACAAAATATCTGTTGATCAACCATTGTAAGTAAGGCTTCTGGTCAACAGTAGGCTATTAGTAGTGTTAAGTTTTAAGGGAGTCAAATGTTATACTCATATTTTTGACTATGCAGATGTCAGCACCCCTAACCCTTAAGTTGTTCAAGTGTCAACTGTAAACATAGAATTACCATATGGTCCAGCAGTTCCACTTCTAGGTATATGTGTTAGTCCATTTCATGGGGCTATAACAGAATACCAGAGACTGGGTAATTAATAGAGAACAGAAATTTATATCTCACAGTTCTGGAGGCTGGAAGTCCAAGATCAAGGCCAAGTCTGGTAAAGGCTTTCTGCTGTGTCCTCCCATGGTGGAAGGCAAAAGGGCAAGAGAGAGATGGGCTCTGTGACCTCACATGGCAGCCAAGCAGAAAATTATGGGTGAACCCAATTCCTCAAGCCCTTTTTATGATGGCATTAATTCATTCATGAGGGCAGAGCCCTCATGACCTAAAATCTCCCAGTAGGACCCACCTCCCAACACTATTGCTTTGGGGATGAAGTTTCCAACACATGAATTTTGGGGGATACATTCAGATCCTAGCAGTATATATCCCTCAAAATTGAAAGCAGGGTCTCTGATTCCTGTACACCCATGTTCATAGCAGCATTATTCACAATAGCTAAAATGTGAAACCAATCCAAGTATCCATCAATAGATGATGAATGAATAAACAAAATGTAGTATACACATACAATGGAATGTTATTTAGCCTATTCATTGTAATAGCCAAAGATTAGAAGCAGGCCAGGTGTGGTGGCTCAAGCCTATAATCCCAGCACGTTGGGAGGCTGAGGCAGGAGAATCACTTGAGCCCAGGAGTCCGAGGCTACAGTGAGCTATGATTGCGCCGCTGCACTCCAGCCTAGGTGACAGAGCAAGACTCTGTCTCTAAAAAGAAAAACAACCCCCCCAAAAAATAGAAACAACCCAAATGTCCCAAATATCCATTAAGAGTTGAATAAACCATCTATATCTATTAGAAAGAAAAGCTATGCAGCCATAAAAAAGAAATTAGGAGGACCTCCATGTACCTCTATGGGAATATCTCCAGGATATATGCAGTAAAAAAACAAGCAAAAAGCAACAACAACAACAAAAAAACCCAACAAAGTTCGAAAGAGTATATAGTATGCTACTTTTTGTTTCATAAAGGGAGAAATACAGTACATTTTTTATTTAAAAGGAAACAATGAAATGATGAATCCAAAACTAAATAAAAATTGTTTGCTATAGAGAGAGCAAGAAAATAAGGAGAAGGAACAGAAATGGAACCCAGACCCCTCTAAATTTACCTTATTTTATAGCTTGAATTTGGAATCATATAAATATCTCACATAATTAAAAAACAAGATGAAATAAAGATTTAAAAAATGATTTCTAAAAGTATAAAACAAAGAGAAATGAATTTAACCATATATCATTTGATGGCCTAACCATATAGATAATAATTATTTTAAGGTATTCAAAAATACATATTTTCTCTGTTCATTGCTAGTGGAATATCATAAGGACAAAAAGAATTTTAAAAATCTGACATTATCTTAATAAGATTGTTATTGTTATTTTGACAATGAATATTTGTATTAATGTGATTTAGAAGCTAAGAGTTTCAGCATAAGAGAAAAAAATACAACTATAAAATTGAAGATGCTAAGTAAAACTCTATGAAACCTTTAATTTAACTTGAAAAATATAGTATAAACTTATGATTTTTTTAATCTAAACATATTGATTTTTCCTACCTCTGTTCACTGCAAAGTCCTAGGAATAGTGACAACTCAGTTTTAACGAACACTCTTAATGCTCAGCTTGTGGGCTCTAAGTACTATTTCCTAATAAAGAAACAAGAGCTCCATGGTAAAGTGGCAGGTTTCAGGTCTGAGAGGGAATGTAGATGGTAAGTCTGGGACAACTTGTCACTCCTTAAGGCAAGTAAGTCATGAAAAATTTGGGATTATGTCAAAGGATGCAGAAATTAACTTGAGAAGCCCCCACTGGTCAAAGATAGGGCTATTTGAACATCAATAATAATACTGTCCTGGATTGAAACATCAAATATATAAAAATCTATGAGTTTATTATAATGTTTTAAAAGGAAAACCTGGTTTATTACCTTTGGATGTTGCTAGAACATTAACTTATTATTCTGAAAATTGAAAATTAAATGACAGAATCAAGCATTGATCCTGACTTTCTTGTATGAACCATGTTTCTGGTTAACAAAAGAGTTGATGAAACAAGATTATTATTTATATAAGAATCACAGCAAATAAATCAGTTTCTCATCTCTAAAATGGGGACATTTGTGATCTACTTTATAGTGTTACTGTGGCTCACAGTAAGGGCTCAGTAAATGTGAGCTTTTATAATTATTCTTTTTGAAGAGTATACTTTCTTTTTTTGAAGATATTATAGAGATAACACATGTGCTATTGAGAATATTCTTGAAATTTATATTCCTATTTAGAACAATGTTTTGTTTCAACTGACAATATTACTATCCCAAACCAAATTTTATTCTCAAATATCATATCCCATATGCTATCCCATAAGATCCAGGATGAGCCAGTAAGAAAGGTGTATTAATTGACAATAAATAATGGTTCCATGTTCCAGCAAGGAGTTTAATCCTTTGTATGCCAACATAATCTCTCAGATTGAGAAAGTGAGTTCAACATGAGTGAACAATATATGACTACCATAAAAAGCACTTGTAAAATTAGGTTGCATTAATAAAAAACCGAGTCCTAAATATGGAACAAGATAGGGCTTTCCTGTAAGTGGCTAATCAGACTATACCTTAAGTAACATTTTCTGTGCTGCATCTTTCATAGGACAATGCCAAGGCAGAGTTATATCTGAAGGGATGTGACTAGGATGGTGAAAGGACTTGAACTTATGCCACATAAGGTATTATAGAACTGGAAGTATTTAGCCCAGAGAAAACAGTACTTTGTCTGGACATGGGCTAAATATTCCCAGCTCTTTGAAACATAACTTGTAGTCGCTTTTTAAAAAACATAATTAGAATACATTGTTTGTAATGCTTTGTAATCTACTTTTTCTTTTAACTCATTCTATGAATTCATACTCTTGGTAATGTGCATATCATTAAGCTCTTTTTCCCCCCATTATTTAATAAGGTATATTTGGCCTTGTAGTTTTTATTCACTCTATTCTAGTGCCCACCGTATTAAATAGTGCTGTATTTTTAATTCACATTCAAAGGATGCATACAATTTCAGGGACACTGGTATTCTTTAACTTATTTATCTAATTGTGATGTATTTGCAATTATAATAGTTAATATCACAAAATACCTATTTTCTCTTTGGTATATGGGATATGATATTAAACCATGTTACTGTGGTTGTTTATTTATTGGCTATTCGGTGCTTTTGCATTTTGCTGTGTACGTTATTTCTCAAATATCCCTTCTTAAAGCAGCCATAATTGTGCTAAATTGTATCTGAAAATTAAAGCATCTGGGAAACATCCTAATGAAAGCTCAAAACTCCCTTTGTACAAGAAAATTAGCACTCTCTAAGGCCTAATAAGCATGGTTAAGGATACCTCTGATGGCAAAACTCTGAAAAGTACTCAAAGCCCCTGTGCCATCAGCTAATGGAATATCGTAATTCTAGAGAGAAAAGTAAAGAATACTTGAAAGTGATGAAAATAGAGGTTATTTTCTGTGTTGCAAAAAATAATTTAATAGACACAGAAAGCTGGTTTCCTGAAAATGATTTTGCTACAGGTATAATTAGGAAAGATATAAAGTGTATCATTGGGAAAAACTATACTAGAATTATAGTTAAATTCCATAATCATGCATAAACATATAGAACTAAAACAAAGTGAAATTGCCTGAAATCATCTTAAATATTCATTAAATTTATGATTATAATATTGTATTCAGATAATGTTATTATTTCCATTTTTAATAAGAATTTTCCTTTCTATTCCCAGATAATCCCACTTGGCTAGCTATATTTCCATGAAGCTTATTACAACTTTCCTTTTTTTAAAAGATGGAACATTTTACATAATTATTCAATATATAGAACTCTTTAAAAGCATGGTTCAAAGTATTTATAATGGAGGAACACAAAAGCATATTTCTTGTGGTTTGTTAAGCACATTTATACCATTAGAGCTACCTAAAAGTATCATTACATTTTCCAGAAAAGCATTTTTTAAAAAAGCTTTCATCTTTATAAACATTCATACATTTTGGCTTAAAATTATAAAAGTAGATTTTGGAAGTAGTACAGGAACATCTAATTTTCATGTTCTTTTATAAATGATAAATTAATTATCTTTTATTTGGCATCATCCTACGTCACTCAAATGCTAGCCTGTCCATAATGAAGCCCAATGTTTAAAAGCTTAAAATTATTTTAACCTATTCTAAACAAGAAGCTCTAACATAAGTTCTTTAAGTTGTAAGCCCATACACACACACACACACACACACACACACAAATTTGGTTCAGAAATTATGATGTAGATTTCTTACTACAGTTGACCCTTGAACAACACAGGTTTGAATTGGGCAGGTCCACTTATATGGGGATCTTTTTCAACTAAAAGTGGATTGAAAATACAGTATTTGCGGGATGTGAAACCCGCATTTATGAAAGGCTGACTTACTAAACACAGGGTCCCTCAGGGCCAACTGCAGGGCTTCGTACTTTGGTATACACGGGGGCGGGAGGGTGGGGGAGGTGCCTGGAACCAAATCCCCATGTAAAGCTTGGGACAACTGTATTCCTAAACAGTGGCATTGCAAAGAAATTGAGGCATGTTAAATGTAGTTCAGCTTTATTGTAGCTTTAACCATTGCACATGGTCCTAAAGGCTGAGTTGGGGTTGACTCATGGATGTAGGAGAGAGAACTTTCAGGTGGAGAGAATGATATGTGAAAGCACATGCTTACAGAAGAGTTAGAATTTTGTTTTGGCTGAAGTACAGGGTTTGTCTTACATAGAATGGGAAAAAATGAGGATGGACAAGCAGGTTGGGGAAAGATTTTTAAGTGTTTGCTGTTTACTTGTGACATGGATTTTGTGCCCGTGGAAAGATTTTTTTATTCTTTCTTTTTAGAAAAGGAATTACATGCTCAGTTTTTACTCAAAGAAGATAACTCAAACACTAGTATCAAGAATTAAGATTAGCACTGGGAGAGGCTAAAAATAGGAATGTTGGGGGATTTTGATAATGAGAATAATGTTTGAATGCTTGATTGATTATCTTATTCATTAATTTATTCAACATACATCAGAGTACCTATTATGTGCCAGGCATCTACTAGCTGGTGGAGATGCAAAGGGGAATAACATAGGAACTTCCAGAGTCCAGTGAGTAGACACATCCATGAGAACTTACACTGGCTTGGCAACCCACTTCAAATGCCACCTCTTCTTTTAAGAATCCCCACCCCCACTTGGGAGTAATTGCTCCTTATTTTGTGTTTCCAAAATAAAATAAGAGCTTGATTTATGCTTCTGCTACAGGATGTTTTACATTGTATTTGAGCCTATGATATATACATATACCAACTAAATTGATCTCTTGGGTGAAAAGAATTATGTCATATTTATTTTTGCAGTTACCTAAGACAGAGAAAGTATAACATGAAAATTGATTAGAATTCTTGGCCATCAGTTCCCTGTTTTTGGCCCTAACTCACAGCACGTGGCTTCTTTTTTAGCCTATATGACAAAAGTTGATATTCAAGGTTTGGTCCTGTTGGTATGCCCCACTTAGGTAAGTGTATGACATTTTGCAGCAGTTTTAAATTATTCATATATAACCTAAAAATTTTGAGGACTAGCAATATTAATGTTTACAAGTGTTTTGAGGTCAAGGACAAAAACAGTTATATTGACTTCAGCCTAGGGTAAAATCATTTTTACAACAGTAACAATTATTTTTTATAAGTTGTTACTAATTTTATATTTTAAGTTTTGATATAGTAAAAACATCACAAAGGTATTATGTTATTATTGGCAATAAATACTATTATTTATACTCAAGTTACTGTAAATTTTCTGTAACTGTGATGGCAGACCCTATGATTGATATTTTACATTGTTTTGTTCTGTAGATCCACATTCTTTTCTAATTTTCTCAGTTAATTGCTCTTGATCTGCATCAGACTATTTTTCTAGTGTTTTTGAGCTGTAGATGGGATAATGAATGATTAGAAGGGAGAATTGCTAATTTTAAAGACGGAAAAGATGAAAAAGAATGGTTTGAGAGAACCAAGATTATCATATGAGGACACAGGACCAATGCACACATGATTTACTCCTGTCCCTGTTCCTGTCTTTGTTATCTAGTTGGCATGAGAGTAACCAAAATGTTTTTCCCAATTATTACTCTTTAGTCTGGTTGCACGAGTCTTCTAAAAAGTCTGTCTAAAATTATATGACCTCAACACAGTCAAAAAATTTTTAATTTGGGGTTTCATAATCTAGATTTATGTGTTAAATGTATTGTTTGTAGCAACACACTAGTTCCTAAGGACATTAACATCAAAAAAATAATAATACAAAAGAGTGGTTTGCTATTTTTAAAAGCTAATAGTGTACTTTTTGTACTAAAATAAAGCTAATAGTATAGTTTTATTAATGAACTAGGTACATGGAATGAAGTTTGTGCATTTTTGCTTCCTTTCTTTAAAGCAAATAAATGATATCAAAATTACACCAAGCAGGATAGTGATTAGATTTCAAAGGTGGTAAATTTCTGCCTTTTTTCTTCCTTTCTTTCCTTTTTTTTTTTTTTTGGCTGCTGCTGGGAGTGGAATAGATCTGGGTTTGGGGTGAGGGAGGAACCAAAAGTAGAACAACAGTCATCTCTTGAAAATAGAGATTTCAATGTATGATTAATTTTGTAAGGTGACTTAGTTTGGGATTCCCAGAAGCAAATTCTGAGATGAAGATTCTTGAGCAAGTGATTTATTATTGAAGTCTTCCCAGGAGAAATTGGCAAGGGAAGCAAGACTGGTAAGGAGACAAAAAGCCAAGCAAGGCTACAATATCAAGCAAAGTCTTTCTCCTGAGGGTAGCAAACCTCCCAAAGAAAGTCTCGGGTAAGAGCTATTAGAGGCAGAAGCGTGCCTCAGTTGGGAGAGGGCTACTCAAAAGCATTAAAAAAAAGATCTGAGAGGATCTGGGCAGAGCATTGACTGTTTCTATTACACAATGTTTCAGTGAAAATTTTTTCTTTGTGAGGCATTTCAAAGTAAATAAAGGATATTTTCTCTTGCATAAAACAGTTATAAATGAAGAGATTATTTTCAATGATTGAGATCTAACTTGAGGGCAGGGGACTAAGCTTTGGAGTTACAACAAAAATGAGTATTGGAACCTGAAGATGATGCAACTTATGACACTGCAGGGACTGAAAAATCTAAGGTATGAATGAGGAAGTGGCATTTTTGATGGAAAGAGATGAAAGAAACGTGAGAGAATTACACTAATTATTAGGAAAATATGTGTGAGTAAATTACATTGACAGATTAGTTGAGACTAAAAGGCTTGGAAGATGAATAATCTAAAGTAGTGGAATATTAGAAAAAGGATGGATCTTTCTAAGAATTGAATGTTTTACGCAAATATGTATGAACCACAAATTAAAATTAAAATACTATCAACATTATCTAACTGCCCAGCAAAGCCAATATTACATATGAAGGATGGAAGTGTTCTCAGACAGGTCTCACCTTCAGGAATGACACTTGAGAGTGGCTGTACCCAGTCTCTGTACAAAAGGTGAATGAAGAGAAAACCATGTGATATTTTTTGCCAAGTAGATGTGTTGACATCTGGCTGGATTACTGTGCATAAGTTATAAGTTAGTTAACACTAGGTCACTGAAGACAAAACAACTCATGCAAATTGTAAGCTTGCTGTTTTTTGGTTTTTTTCCATGTCACATACACAAAGAAGCACTATGGATTCAGGGAGAAATAATCTTGAAAGCACATTAGGGAAGCTTCTCCAATACAAGCACAGGGATTACACATGTCTATTCTATGTAAAATAATGTCTGGGGGAGCAACAATAGCAGATAAGGTGGGTGATGTGTCTTGGCTCATTTATTTTGGACAAAAAAAAATTTAAAAATTTATCTTTGGCAGTATATTACCACTGCCTCTAAATTACCTCGTGCTATGTGATTGAACAATGCTGACAAATATCTGTAATTTAAGTGTTTTATTCCAATTTTGACATGGTTTTTATGCCAGAGAGGTTTTGGGTAAGAAGGCTTTTAAAAGTATTTATCACATGAACTCTGGTTTTGCTTTTGGAATACATCATCTCATTAATTAAGAGGCTGAAGTCTCATTATTTCATGTCTGTCTTCACTGGATTATGTAAACAGCAACCCTGTCATTACCAAATCATATGCTATTTTTATTTTTCTAAAGATCTAGAGCTTGCAGCCGTCATTTAAATGGAACATTACAGAAAAAGAAAAAGCAATTTGGAGCATCCCATTCTTAGCTATGTGTTGAATAAATCTATTTTGCTTTTAGTATCTATTTCAATTTATTTTTCTTGGTTTTGGTCATAGTTCAGTAACATTCAAGAGAAAGTGTTATATGGTAGCTAATGTGATATAGAAGACCCATTCCTTACATTGCCAAATTTATCAGCAAAGAAAAAAAATGCTTCCCCTAGAAATACATTATAAATTCAAATAACATACACTATTTTTGACAGGCACATAACTTTTAGCTTCTGATTATTAGCTTTAGTAATCATTAGCTTAGTTAATGAAAAATATTTATAATATTGAAAATATGAGAAACTAAACGATGAGCAACTAAAAATCAAAACCATGTGTTCTTCTGAATCACTGACTGCCCTCCCCCAAATAGTTCCAAATTGTTTTAGTATTATTAATATAGCCCTTTAATAACTTTTATGGATGAACAGTGAATTCCATGTTCAATGTAAGATAATACAGAAACAGAGTTTTAATTGAAATCTCCTGTGTGAACTTTAAAAGGCCAAAGCAATTTTTATAAACAGGATCCATTTTCCTTAGCCAAAATGTTTCACTGACACTGACCTTCATGTAGTGTTACCTTTGCATTTGAGTGCTGTTTATTTTTAATAATAAAATTTCACTTTGATTAAATTTATTTTATGCCTTGTAATCTATCAAAATGATAAATGTATAAAAGTTAATTATTACATATTTATAGTAAAATTGAGGCTTACCCTTGGAATAATTTTCTTGTAGTGCCATGTAGCTAAAATAGGGCTTTGAATTTCAACTCTACCCCTGATAAACTGTGTGATGAGATCTTAGGCAAGTTACTTAACCTGTGAAGCCTCAATTTCCCCCTCTGTAAATCAGGGATAATAATATTTACCTTAAACCATTATTTTGAGAGTTAAATGAAATAATGTATACAATTTTCCAAATAGGGCACAGCATACTTAGTACATTACTATTGTTTAGTGTTGTTGTTTCATATCTGTAGTGCTTTGGAAAATAGCATCGTTAATCAACTGACTGTAAAAGACATGGTCTAACAGATAACATATAGATCATTTATACTGGCCATGAAAGTGTTCATGATGGTGGACTTGACTGGCTTTAATGTGTATGATCTGGTGATTTCCATAGTATCTTAAAAGTAGGTATCAATTTTTTTACATTGGTCAGCTATAATATGTCCACAGATTTCCATGTAGTAAGTAATATTTTGAGATATTAGCTGAAGGTTTTTTCCCTCCCTCTGGTTCCTTGCATTAGTTACCTTTTACTCATCATTTAGGTCAGGGGTCCCCAACCTTTTTGGCACCAGGGACCGGTTTCATGGAAGACAATTTTTCCACGGACGAGGGGGAGGGGAGGCGGAGCTCACAGATAATGAAGCTTCGCTCCCTTGCCCACCACTCACCTGCTGGGCAGCCAGGTTCCTAAGTTTCATGGAAGACAATTTTTCCACGGACAGGAGGTGGTGGGGTAGGGCGGCGTTCAGGCGGCGTTCAGGTGGTGATGCTAACTGGCCGCGGACCGGTACCCGGCTGCGGCCCAGTGATTTGGGACCTCAGATTTAGGTAATAGCACCTAGCAGGCCAGGGTCAGGACATACACTGCTGAGAATGAAGAATTAATTTGTCCGCTTTGAGCTTCATATTAGGCTTTCTATTGTTTCCACTGTAGAAACAATATTCTTGAACATCATAGCTTTCCTTTGCAGAAGACTGGGTATTTTGAAAGGTAAAATTTTTGCTGAGCTGTTCAAAGCTCTGAGAACCTTATAACACTCAGTTTATACCAAAAAGCAGAGAGTGGGGAAGAATGCATGGGTAGAATAACAGGTCCCGAAGAAAGAAAACTTGTCCTGTATACAGAGAAAATTAAATAGGACTAGAAGAGGTCTTGTGATTGGACAAGGAGGCTGAACATATTGACTAGAGAAAACAACTGCAGGTACAGCCTAGACAGAAGATGATGCTCTACACCAGGAAGAATGCATTACATCTCCGCAGAGGCCAGTGAGGGGGAATGACACTTGGACCAGAGCTCTGCCCCTGATGACAAAGTAATTTAAAACCCCAGGAACTTAGACCACTACCACGAGAAGAAAATGAGAAAGAGGAGAATTCTAAGCTGAGTGTTTACCCAAAAGAGACTGAGTTTTGACCCAGAAGCATGTGTAAGAATTACCACCAAGCAAAAGAGGTCATATTCTAAGCTAGGTTTAGTTATACAGAAAAAAAATAAAAAATAACTGCAGTTTTCTCACTTTAGAGTTTATGACTGTGTTGAAATATCATAGCCATTAAATCATCAGACTTGAGATACTTCAAGATTTAGTTCTTCTTAATTAATATGAAAGCCTCTATTATTTGAAATGGTTTTCAAGATTAGAAAGAGCAAGGAAAAAATGTTTCTCTTTCAAATAATTTTTTAACTGTCAAAAAATTTAAAATAGGAACATGTATTATAATCAAGGATATTTTAGAAAACTACATTAAAAATTACTTTCACAAATAGGGCACATTACCTTAAGCAGATTAAACCTATTTTCTTTGTATCTTAATTGAAAAACAAACTTTCAAAAATATAACTCAAGGTGTTACCATGTGTAAATATTTTGAATCCCATTATAAAATTAAAGAGTTTAGAAAGCTAGAATTTTTTTATAAACTATAAATAGATTGATGAAGTATAACTCTAAGAAAACCTTATTAATACTCAAATTACATCAAAATATATTTATATAATCAGC
The DNA here is from genome assembly GCA_023783475.1 of Daubentonia madagascariensis. Classification (NCBI taxonomy): domain Eukaryota; kingdom Metazoa; phylum Chordata; class Mammalia; order Primates; family Daubentoniidae; genus Daubentonia; species Daubentonia madagascariensis. Next base: position 8,184,166 of record JAKFHU010000316.1, read on the forward strand.
ATTTGGTTAGGCTTTGTCTTCAGCTGAGCATAGTGGGTACTCCCTATAATCTGTAGGTTTGACCATTTTCATTTGTAGCTGTTTTTCTGAGTCATAGACCAAAGCAGATTGTGTTACAGGACAAGCCATTTGAAGTGTTAGACACAGTAAGCCATCATAAGCCATAATAAAACTATTAATGTTAGACATAATAAGATTATTAATATCAGGTATTATATCAGCTACACTCTTACCAAATCTCATGCGCATAGGTGAGGAGAAAATGGATTTGAAATACCTTTTGATGTTGTTTGTTTGAAATCACTTAATCCTATAAGTGAATATTTAAAAACCATATCTTCAATAATTAATATTTTGGTTTTGTTTCTAAATAGTTGACTCAATGGAGCCATGAAAGGGGGCACTTTATCTTGACAGGGACAAGAAACATTTGATGTATTGCCAGGGACATAGCATTTACCTTCCAATGATAAAAAAAAAAATGTTAGTCTATAATAATTAACACTCTTAAGAGTTTACCTTATATGATATTATAACTTTAATTTAGTCACAATAGGAATAAAGAATTTACAGACTGAAAAGTGAACGAAAAATTTTATGTATTGCAACACTCTAAAATATGTCATTTAATAACAAAGAAAAATGATTGCTGCCTTCTGGATAAAAGAGAAAACTGCGTAGAATATCTGAAGCATTGAACGTATAAAAACATTATTGTAAATATCAATATTTATGGGCTACTGTGAAGGCAGTTATAAACAAAATAAGTTCTAATAAAAAGTTTGAAATAGACAACCATCTTTAAATATCTTAACAATTTAAATAATTGAAAACCCAAGTGTTTCTTTTCTTCTAAATTTTTACTTCATAGGGCAGTGAATGCAACATAGTTAAAACATGCATTCATGAGTATAATACATCTTACACACTCAAAATATTCATAGACTCTTCCACTAGCCTCCTGTAAGCATTCCTATTGTCTATCTACTGCTATCAATTGTAGGGTTGGAAGGCACCTTAACAAATGGATGACTGATTAAAAAAAAAATTATCTGTCATTAAGAAAGGCCTCTGATAGTGGATGCTTGTTATTAAGAACACAAAAGATTTTCTCAACATTCTGTCCCATAATTTTTGTTGGCATGGTCTATGTTCCACATTGCTCTATGGCAATGTTATTCTTGCATTCCAATGCATTTTCTTAGTTCAGCTGCAGTTTTTTCCAGTTGTTGAATGTTCCATTGCCATTGTCTTCTATTTGACTGAAGCTTCTTCACTTGACAATGCAAACGCTTAAGAATTGCATCATATCTCTTATGTTGTACCTATTAAAAGAGGAGCACACATCAATAGAGCTTGCGAAGTATAAATAGTAGACAGCCATAAAGGATATTTTGACTACTCTAAAAAGGAAAGCACTTAATTAGAAACTATTCACTGTAAACAATAATAATAAAAATAAACAGTAATTGTATGATAAGTATTTATTCAATACTTATTACACATTAGATACTATGCTGAGAGCTTTCTACATATAATTAAATTCTGGTAACGCCTTATATGGGTATTATTATCCTCATTTTTGTGCGAGAAAACCAAAGATCAAAGAGTTTAATTTGACCAAGTTTTCATAGATAGCAAATGATGGTGTTTGGGATTTGAACACAAGCATCCATGATGGAGTACCTTCTACTTGTCAGAGCAGTTACCAGTGTTAAATTAAACTAAATTTGGCCTGAATGATTCTGTGCTTTGAGTCCCTATGCAAGGAACTGCAACCTAATTTAGTATTTAAACTAACTGAAAACCTACCTTGGGAGTATACTTTTGTAACAGATAGCTGAGTCTCAGCCAATCACAGCAAACAGCTAAGCTTCAGTCAATCACAGGCAGCTAACTGATCAGACCCGTTCAAATAAAGCAATGCTGAGTTGTAACCAATCAAATTGTTTCTGTATCTCACTTCCATTTTCTGTCCATAAATGCTGACTGCCCACGTTGTAGAGCAGAGGTCTCTGAACCTGTGCTGTTTCTGAGGGCTGCCTGATTCTCAAATCCTTCTTTGTTCAATTAAGCTCTGTTAAATTTAATTTGTCTAAAGTTTTTCTTTCAACATCAGTTAAGACAAATGGTTCCATTTCCCATTTCTGGTATCCAGTGGTTCACTGAAACACAGATCCACAGATCTAAAAGATCTAGGAGATCATGTAGTTCATTTCCCTGCTATTAACTAAATCACTATGTATGCAGAACCAGACGATGATACACTGGAAGACAACGAAGTACAGTAGAGTGTGCAAGGGTCTTGGTGTCAGGCCACAGGAAAGTAAATAAGTCAAAATTTCTGATGTTTAGTTTGGCTATATATAGGATACTCAATCTTTTTTTTTAAACAGCTTTATTGAGATACAATTCACATACTATATAAATCCATCCTTTAAAGTATACAACTCAATAGTTTTTAGTATATTCACAGAGTTGTACAACCATCATCACAATCAATTTTAAAACATTTTCATCATCCACTACCCATTAGCAGTCACTCTCCATTTCCCCACCCCCACTCTTAGCAGTAAAAAACCACTCATCTATCTTCTCTTTATATACATTTACCTATTCTGGAAATTTCATATAAATAAAATCATATAATATGTGGTCCTTAGTGGATGGCTTCTTTCACTTAGCATAATGTTTTTAAGAGTCATCCATGGTGTAGCATGTTTCAGAACGTCATTCCTTTTCATTGCCAAATAGTAATAGTCCATTGTATGATATAGCACGTTATTTATCCAGTTCATGTATAGTTTGCAAATATTTTCTCCCACTCTGTAGGTTGTCTATTTACTCTGTTGATTATTTCCTTTGCTGTGCAGAGACTTTTTAGTTTGATTAAGTCCATTTCTTTATTTTTGCTGTTGCTGTATTTGCTTTTGGAATCTTACTTATAAATTCTTTGCTTAGGCCAATGTCCAATGTCCAGAAGAGTTTTTCCTAAGTTTTGTTCTAGAATTTTTATGGTTTCAGGTCTTACATTTAAGTCTTTAATCCATCTTAATTTTTTTATATGGTGAGAGATAGAGGTCCAATTTCATTCTTCTGCATGTGGCCATTTAATTTTCCAAGCACCATTTATTGAATAGGGCATCCTTTCCCCAGTGTATATTTTTGCCAGCTTTGTTGACAATCAGTTGGTTGTAGCTACATGGCTTTATTTCTGGGTTCTCTATTCTGTTCCATTGGTCTACGTGTCTACCTTTATACCAGTACCATGCTGTTTTCGTCACCCTACCCTTATACTATAATTTGAAGTCAGGTAATGTAATGCCTCCAGATTTGTTCTTTTTGCTTAGGATTGCTTTGGCTATTCAGGCTCTTTTTTGGTTCCATAGTTCATCAGTGTTTTGTAGTTTTCCTTGTAGAGATCTTTCACCTCCCTGGTTAAGTATGTTCCTAGGTATTTTATTTTCTTTGCAGCTATTGTAAATGGTATTGTGTTCTTGATTTGACTCTCTGCTTCACTGTTATTAGTGTATAGAAATGCCACTGATTTGTGTACATTAATTTTATAACCTGAGACTTTATTGAATTTATGTATCAATTTGAGGGGTCTTGGTGGAGTCTTTAGGGTTTTCTAGATATAAGATCATATCATCAGCAAACATGGATAGTCTGACCTCCTCTTTCCCAATTTGGATTCCCTTTATTTCTTTCTGTTGCCTGATTGCTCTGGCTAGGACTTCCAGGTACTATGTTGAATAGAAGTGGTGACAGTGGACATCCCTGTCTCGTTCCAGTTCTTCAGGGGAATGCTTTTTACTTTTCCCCATTCAGTATGATGTTGGCTGTGGGTTTGTCATATGTGGCTTTTATTATTATATTTTGAAGTATGTTCCTTCTATGCCTAGTTTGTTAAGGGTTTTTACCATGAAGGGGTGCTGGATTTTATCAAATGCTTTTCTGCATCTATTGAGATGATCATATGGTTTTTGTTTTTAATTCTGTTTATGTGGTGAATCCCCTTTATTGATTTGCATATGTTGAACCGTCCTTGCATCCCTGGATAAATACCCAAAGCAGTGGGATTGCTGGATTGTATGGTTGGGTCAAGAAAGAAATGAAGACAACCCTATTAAAAAATGGGCAAAGGACATGAACAGAAACTTTTCCAAAGAAGACAGAAAAATGGCCAGCAAACATATAAAAAATTGCTCAACTTCTCTAATCATCAGGGAAATGCAAATCAAAACCACAATGAGATATCACTTAACTCCAGTGAGATTGGCTCATATCAAAAAATCCCCAAACAACAAATGTTGGCGGGGATGTGGACAGATAGGAACACTTATACACTGCTGGTGAGACTGCAAATTAGTACAACCTCTATGGAAAGTAATATGGAGATACCTCAAAGAATTAAAAGTAGAATTACCATTTGACCCAGCAATCCCACTACTGGGTATTTACCCAAAGGAAAAAAAGACATTTTATAATAAAGACATCTGCTCACGAATGTTTATAGCAGCACAATTCACAATTGCAAAGATGTGGAAACAACCCAGGTGCCCATCAATACATGAGTGGATTAATAAAATGTGGTATATGTATACCATGGAGTATTACTCAGCAATAAGGAACAACAGTGAATTAACACATCTGGTATTATCCTGATTGGAGCTAGAACCCATTCTTCGAAGCGAAGTGTCACAGGAATGGAAAAACAAGCACCACTGGTACTCACCATCAAATTGGTACTAACTAATCAACACCTACATCACACAGGGCAATAATATTCATCAGGGGGCGGGCAGGCGGGAGGGGGGTGGAGGGGATGGGAAAAACTCTCACTGAATGGATGCGGGGAGCACAGTTTGGGGGATGACCACGATTGTAGCTCTGACAAGGGCAATGCATGGGCAATATAAATAGCCAAAGTGTTGTACCCCCATAATATTCTGAAATTAAAAAAAAGAAAGAAATTAAGGAGGAAAGCAAATAAATTTCTCAAAACAAATTAAAATCAAAACACAATACACCAAACACAATGTGATACAGCAAAAGCAGTGCTAAGAGGGAATTTGTAGCAGTAAACACACCTACATCAAAAATATAGAAAGATTTCAAATAAACAATCAAGGAACTAGAAAAGTAAGAACAAACCAAACTGAAAATTAGTAGAAGAAAAAAATAATAAAGATCAGAGCAGAACTAAATGAAAGAGACAAAAACAATTACAAAGGATCAATGAAACAAAAAGTTTTTTAAAAGATAAACAAAATCAACAAACAGCTAGCTACACTAACCAAGAAAAAAAGAGGCAAGACAAAATTAACAAAATCAGAAATGGAAAAGAAGCCATTACAACTGATACCACAGAAAAGATCTTCAGAGACTATTATGTATATATGTTAACTGTACACTAACAAACTGGAAAACCTAGAGGAAATGGATAAATTCCTGGACACATACAACCTACCAAGAATAAATCAGGAATAAATTGAAAACCTGAACAGACCAATAACAAGTAATGAGATTGAATCAGTAATAAAAAGTCTCACAACAAAGAAAAGTCCATAACTAGATGGCTTTACTGATAAATTCTACCAAACTTACAAAGAAGAACTAACACCAATTATCCTCAAACTATTCTAAAAGATTGAAGAGGAGGGAATCTCCTTAACTCACTCTATGAAGCCAGCATTACCCTGATACCAAACCATACAAGGACACAATGAAAAAATAAAAATACAAGAATATCCCTGATAAACACAGACACAAAAATCCTCAACAAAAAACTACCAAACCAAATCCAACAGCACATCAAAAAGATAATATACCACGATCAAGTGGGATTTCTCCCAGAGATGCAAGGATGGTTCAATATACACAAATCAACAAATGTTATACATCACATCAACAGAATGAAGAACATAAACCATATGAGCAGCTCAATAGACACAGAAATAGCATTTGATAAAATTCAACATCCCTTAATGAGAAAAACTCTCAACAAACTAGGCATAGAATGAATATACCTCAAAATAATAAAGACCATACATAATAAACCCACAGCTAACATATTACTGAATAGGGAAAATCTGAAAGCCTTTCCTCTAAGAACTGTAATAAGACAAGGATGCCCACTTTCACTATTGCTATTCAATATAGTACTGCAAGTCCTAGCCAGAGTAATCAGGCAAGAGAAAGAAATAAAAGGCATCCAAATAGGAAAAGAGGAAGTCAAATTATCTCTCTTTGCTGATGATATGGATCATCATATCCCTAAAGACTCCACTAAAAAACCTTTAGATCTGATAAACAAATTCAGTAAAATTTTAGGGTACAAAATTAACATACAAAAATTTTTAGCATTTCTATACACCAATAATGAACTAGCTGAGAAAGAAATCAAGAAGCCAATCTCATTTACAACAGCTATAAAAAATTAAATACTTAGGAACACATTTAACCAAGAAGGTAAATAACCTCTACAAGGAAAACTACAAAATGTTGATGAAAGAAATTGAAAAGGACACAAACAAATGGGAAGACATCTCATACTCATGCACTGGAAGAATTAATATCATTAATATGACCATACTACCCAAAGCAATCTACAGATTGAATGCAATCCCTATCAAAATACCAATGTCATTTTTCACAAAAATATAAAAACAATCCTCAAATACGTATGGAACCAAAAAAGAGCCTGAATAGCCAAGCAATCCTGAGCAAGAAGAACAAAGATGGAGGCATCATATTACCTGACTTCAAAATACATTACAGGGCTATAGTTACCACAACAACATGGTATTGGTATAAATACAGACACATAGACCAATGGAACAGAAGAGAAAACCCAGAAATAAATCCATTTATTTACAGCCAACTGATTTTTGACAAAGGTGCCAAGAACATACATTGGGGAAAAGACACGCTTTTCAATAAATGGTGCTGGGACAATTGGACATCCATATGCAGAAGAATAAAACTGGATTCCTATCTCTCACCATATATTAATACAAAAATTAACTCAAGATTGATTAGACTTAAGCATAAGGCCCAAAATTATAAAACTACTAGAAGAAAAAATAGAAGGAATATTTCAGAACATTGGCCTAGGCAAAGATTTTATAGCTAAGACCTCAAAATCATAGGCAACAAATACAAAAATAGACAAATGGGACTATATTATAATAAAAAGCTTCTGCACAGCAAAGGAAACAATCAATAGAGTGAAGAGACAACCTGTGAATGGGAGAAAATATTTGTGAACTATTCATCTGACATGGGACTAATACCCAGAATATATAAGGAATTCAAATATCCCAACAGTAAAAAACCAAATAATCCCATTAAAAAGTGGGCAAAGGACAGGAATAGATATTTTTCACAATAAGATATACAAGTGCCCAATAGGTATATGAAAAAATATTCAACATCACTAATTATCAGGGAAATGTGAATCAAAACCACAATGACATATCATCTTGCCCCAGCTATTATTAAAAAGACAAATAATAATAGACGTTGGTGAGGATAGGGAGAAAAGAGAACTCATACACTGTTGATGTGAATGTAAATTAGTATAGCCACTATGGAAAACAGTATGGAGATTTCTCAAAAAAACTAAAAATAGGACTACCATATGATTCAGCAATCCTTGTACCTGAATAATTCTTATCCTGCCTTTAGGTTACCTTTTTCCCTTTGCTTTTCTGGGTTTTTCTCATAGGACCAGCTTTCTAGTTGTGTAATCATTTCTGTTGCTGACTTCAATAAATGAATGCATTTGTTAATTGTGTAGCTACATGTTGTATTGTAACAAGTTAAACATGCTTTGTTCATGACCCCCTAGTAGCTCTGAAAGTGTACCAATTTTTTCCCTGTCCTTTTAAATTTTGAGCTCAGATTGTACAAAGTTTAGGCAACAGTAAGCCATATGCTTTACACAATGTCTGCTTTCACAAAATATAGCTTATAGCACTCATCATTTGCTAAAAACTTCTTAACTGCTCCAGTATCCCTTGCCTAAAAACTCTTGGACTTGGCAAATAACACATTTTTTTTTAACTTTGAACTAAAAATCACTGATTGTTGCTTAATGTATTATATTTGAAGCTTTGTGTTTGTATGCTTTGTACTTTGCTTCCACAACTTTGTGGTCAATGACTTATGTCTTGCCTTTATTTTCCTCTCTTATCTTTAGTTCCCTTCTTCCAAAATATATAAAGACAGACAATAGATAGGGGAAAAAAGACATCTGGGGATGAATATTTGAAAATGATTTTTTTATTCAGATATGACCCCAAAATACTAAAAACATTTATTTGACAGAAAAACATTGAAATTCAAAAAACATTTTTCATTTTTTTGAACCAAAGAATTTTAAAACAATACTAATATAAAAACTAAAATTTTCAAAGCACAAACTGTTTGAAAGCATTAATGATTAGAACCAAAGAATGCTGTAGTCCAGGAAAAGATGACTCTTGAACTGTATCAAGGCCATGGCTAAAGACATTCAGAAGAGAAATTTAAAAAAAGACTCAAAAACAGAAATAATTAATAAAAATCTCCTTGTATTTGAATTTATCCTCTTTAAAGAACTGGTTGTTTTGAGAGGAAGGTTACTCATATAAATGTTCGATTCTCATCAAGCAACAAGTACAATTGTGAAAAAATGCAAAGTTCTCAAGACAATGGTGTGACTTGTATTTTTCCTTCAGTTTCATAATTAATTATGGATAATCTTTAATTTCTTAAATTTTCATTTTTTTAAATCTATAATACTGTGCTGGGATTGAGGACTACTTTGAATGTATTAGGAGTAATAGAACTAAAATTAAAAAGCACAAAAGATTCTTAACAGAGGTATTCCTATTATGAAAGCTTAAAAACAGTTTAATAAATTTCAAGGCAAGAAGTTTTATGATGAAAACATTAAAAAAATAGAAATCTTAACCTCAGTTAAGAGGTTAACTGAGGTCTAACATTAGTGGCCACTTACATCACCCTTTAACATTAAAAATACCAATTTACATTACTGCTTCTGGCAAGATGAAGTAGATGTACTTCAAGTACCTATTCTCGCAGATAAGTACAACTAAAAACACTGAACATTGTATATAAAACAAGTATCAGAAGCTTCTGAAAGTTGGAGAGAAGGCAAACTGGCTAGGGAACTTCAGAACCCAAGGAATGACATGGGTTTTCTTTTTTTCCTCATATATCACAGAGAGAGGATTCTGGAGAAGACAGCAACCTAGAAATGCCAATAAGTGCAGACAAAAAATGCCCAAGAAAAATCTTCTGTTTCCAGCCAAAAGACAAGGAAAATGGCATCCTAGTAAGAGAAAACTTTTGGGCAGTAACTGTTCTACTCAATTCAAACATCATAGAAAAAACTATGGCCCCTCCCTGACCCACATCAGCAAAGGCTGACTGGAAGCCTAAACTTCTACCATTGCTAGGCTGTAATGAAGTCTCCCAATACCCATGCTGGGGTGGTGTCAGGGGAAGCTAATTGGGGAGCCAGGAGTTTCAATCCCCTCTAAGCAATAAGAAACTATGCCCTGTGGTATCAGTGGAGCCCATTTGAAGATCCTGGACTTCTATCCCCATCAAGGGGTAATAATTCCTCTCTTTGCTGGTGTAATATCAGAGAAGGCCTGGTAGAGAGTTAGGACCTTCACCACTACTCAGTAGTAAACAGGCCATATCCTTACAGTATCAGTAGGGGCCATGACAGGAGCAGTAACAAGGCATCTCTCCCCCTCCAAGCCAGGGTGGTATCAACAGAGGCCTGCTGGCCAGCCAAAATTCCCACTCCTGGCCAGCAGTAACATGAAGCCCTCCCCGCTTCCATGGGAGTCAGTGGAGTCAATGGAGACTGGTAGGAGAATCTGGACTTAATCACCACCTAGAAGTAATGAAGCTCCAGAATCTTAAAACATGTCCAGATTTCAATAGAAAATTGCTCATAACACCAAAAACTAAGAAGATCTCAAACTGAATAAGAAGTCACAATCAACATGCACTAACATCAAGATAACACAGAAGTCAAAATTATCTGATAAGCATTTTGAAGCAGTCATCATAAAAATGCTTCAAAAAACAATTACAAACATGCCTGGAAAAAAATAGAAAGTCTTGGCAAAGGAATAGAAGATATAAAAAAGACCCAAAATGGAAATTTAAGAACTAAAAGATATAACAACCAAAATGAAAAGTTCAATGGATTTCAACAGTAGATGGTGGGAACAGATGAAAGAATCAGTGAAGTGAAAGAACTCTAGAAATTCCCAATCTGAACAACAGAGAGAAAATAGATTGAAAAGAGAAATGAACAGAACCTCAGGGGCCTATGGGACTACAAAAAAAGATCTAACATTTGTGTCATCAGTGTCCTGGAAGGAGAGAAGAAAGAGGGTAGAGATTTTTTAAGTATTCAAATAAATAATGGCTAAAAAAACTCCAAATTTGGCAAAAGATGTAAACCTACAGAATCAAGAAGCTGAGAGAACTCCAAAAAGGACAAATCCAAAGAAATCCATTCAAAAACACATCACAGTAAAACTTCTAAAAAACTACAGACAGAGAAAATCTCAAAGGCAGCAAGAAAAAAATACTTTACATATATGGAAAAACAATTCAAATGACAGCAGATTTCTCTTCAGAAATTATGGAGGCCAGAAGAAAGCAGCACAACATTTTTCAACTGTGGAAAGAACTGTCAACCCAGAATTCTATATCCAGCAAAAATACAGTTCAGGAATGAAGGAGAAATCAAGATATTCTCAGATAAAAAATAGAAGAAAAGAATGTGTCACCAGCAGACCTACCCTAAAAGAACAAATTTAGACATTTTCTAAAGAAAAAGGAAATGATATAAGAAGAAATCTTAGAACATCAAGAAGGAAGAAAGAACAGGGTGAAGCAAAAATATGGGTAAACATAATAGAAAGATAAAAAGATCATAGCTGAAGGGTACAGGTTTCTTTTTGAAGTGTTGAAAATTTCTAAAGTTAACTTTAGTGAAGGTTACACACATCTGTGAATATACTAAAAGCCACTGAATTATATGCTTTAAATGGTGAATTGTATCACATGTGAATTATATCTTAAGCTGTTTTTAAAAAACTGAATAGTGCTGCCTGATTAAAGAGGCACAAGATAACTTTTTGGACATTCTGGGAAAGTTCCGTATCTTGATATAGGCGATAGTAATACAGATGTATGTATATATTAGTCAAAATTAATCAAGCTAAACATTTACAATTTGTAGACTTACTCTCATGACAATTATACCTCAATAAAATATGTTACTGTAAAAAAAATTACTAGGCAATTTCAAATTTCTTTCCAAAACTCTTTCTGCAATTTATACCTAAAATAGTGTATTAAAATGCAGGTGCTCAATGTCTTACCAACTGTAATACTGGTAATTTCCTGGGCTAAATGTGAAAGCTCATTGTGGTTTTAATTATCAATCTCTTATTGTTAATGAGATTGGTCATATTTTACACTGATTTTTTAGATATTTGTGTTTTAAAAAATAAGTCTTTTACAAGTGTTACAAATATACAAGTGTTATAAATATCTTCTCTCTTGTTATGGTATATTTCCATTATCTAGAAACTTATAGTTAAAAGTAATAATATTTAATCATAGAGTTTGTGGATTTTTTTTTAAAGAAATGCTTCTCTAACCCAAATGGTTAAGTTTTTCTCCTATATTGTCTTTAATACTTTTAGAAGTGTGTGTGTGTTTTGTTTATATCATTTATACATGGATTATTTTGGGATTTTTTTTCATTAATCATTTTTTCCTGTTTTTATACCACTTATATATTATCTTACTATTTATAGTTTTATAATAAATCTTGATATCTATAAGGGCAAAAGAATTTCTTATTTATTCAGATTCCTTGTGAACTATAAGGTAAAATCATGGTATTTCTTAGAAAGAATATGTAAGGGTGAGGATTTTTATCTTCAGATTCCTCAGATGCTTTTTTATTGTGTCAAATTAGTCACAAGAAAGTTGAAACATGCATCTTTTTATTTCCAAATTAATGTCTTAAAGGTAAAAATTATTTTTATTTGCCCTTATTAGCATATTCTTTTCCATTTTTGTTCTCCATTCACCTAAACAATAATGACTATAGAAGTCTACTGGTGGTACGATGCTTTAAGAATTTAGTCTCACTTTCAGTTTTGCATAACAGTTTGTTTTTTTAAACTTGAATCTTGGTAATTGCAAATATGAAGTCAGAGAAGTTTAAAATGACAAAGATTTCCATTGTCTTTTACTCTATTTTGAGGAGTCTCTGATTTCTAGGAAAGGGCATCCTTTTTGACTATATAACCTCTGCTTTCTAGCCATTAATTGGATACCAAATTGTTGGTGGAATGAAAGCTAGAAGAATTCTAGGCCAGATCTAAATAGGAGTGAGTGCTTGTATTTGAATACATTCCCATATTTGAACATGTTTGAATGAGGAGGTTATCTCTGGTTATCTATTAATGATTTGTATTTATCTATTAAATTTTGTAGTTCTTTCTTGTTCTTTAGCTGTTTTGAGTACTGAGAATAAATTATGGAAATATTAATATAAGTTTCAGAAATGGTCCCATAAAACATTGAAATCTAGATAATTAAGACTTACCTCTATTTCTTTTCTTAGTTTTTCATGTGTCTTTTTTTCTTCCTCAAGAAAACAAGTTTTTTCAATGATAGATTCTTTTACAGCTATAATTTTATCCTTTAACTTTGTAATGTCTTCCTGTATGTTTATAAAATTTGAAATATACAAGTCAGAAAAGGAATAGTCAATATAAATCCAAGATTTTCAGTGTTTCTATAATTTAAGAAAACTAGACAAATAAAAATTTAACTTTGATAAATAGGATTATAATATTACTTCCATGTGTGCACAGAATAAAGAATTGTTATTCAAACAAACCTACCTTAGATTTGAAAACATGTGACTAAAAACCAAATGAAAATAAGACATAAAGGAAAGTGATAGCTGTGGTAGCAATTGCCCAACAATAGTATAAAGGATACTTTTTAATTCTCTAGCAAGAAATGATCTATATTTTAAGTTTATATCTTCTACTGTCTTCAAAAAATAGTAAGAGAAATAGAAAGATGTTTAAGGTGCATTTATTAATTCACATTGTTTGCGTGACAGCATTAAGCATACTAAATTGATTTGAATTAGTCTGGATCCATTAGCATAGAAGCTAAGGCTTCAACATTTTTGTGAATTACACTTTCTGCAACAAATTGATTAATTGTTCACTGTGATTTTGTTTGACCATATATTTTCATAAATCCACAGGGGATCTGTGGATGTTTCCTTAATGCATTTGCACATTTGAGATAGTTGTTACATAATACATGTACTTATCCAAGTTTTTAAAAATTGTTAATATAGTTTCTGAATGTAGTAGAACAGCTATGGGTATTTTTATTAACTTAATGAGGAATTTATCATTTAATGTATGTACTTGCAACAAAGAAATAATAGAAAAAGTTCTGCTAAGTAATAATTCAAACCTGTACTTGTGTTATTCGGTTCCCTCCTGGATTTTGGAGATCTTGTACAAGTTCCTCTTTCATCGTCTTTAGTTTTTTAACAAAATCTTGTTTTTCACGGAGTTCAGTCATAAACGACCATTTGCTTTCTACCTCCCCTAAACTATCTTTATGTGCTTTTATTTTTACATAATATGCATTATATTTTATCATGTGTTCCTCAAAATCTTCTTGGGCCATTTCTATGTCAAATTTAAGCTTCACATTTTCTGAATGTAAGGATTTGATTTGAGTTTCCAGCTTATCACATTGAAGTTTGGTATTCTCTACGGCAGCATCTTGCTGATGAATTTGCCTTTCTGTTTCTTTAGTTTCTGCAGAGACAGCTGTTATTTGTTTTTCAAGCTCATGAAGTTCATTCTGTAATATATTTTAATATTATCATTATTAATTCATGATATAAACATGAGGGGAAAGTCATTGTTTTGCTTCATAATTCATGTATAAAAATCACTTAACATAAAAATATATACTTATCAGTTAAAAAAGATGTATTCCAGAAAGAAACATGCACTAAAGTAACATAATTATTTTATAATCTCAGAAAAATCTCAGAGTTATAGATTTCTTACTTTTTAATGTTCATCTAATTCTGAATATTAAAATTGCATCATTTTATCTTAACATTTTATATGTAAAAGATATTTTATAATCATTTTAATATTTATGGACATCAGAAGCACACACTCAAGAAAGACAGTATGATAAACATGATAGAGCCCTGAGTTAAGAATCAAAAAATCTAGGTTCTAGTGCCCTTACTGCTATTTATGAGCTTGTATGATCATGCATAACAAACTTAATTACCCCATCCAAACTTCAGTTTCTTCATTTGTAAAATGAGCATAAAGATATCTAGTTTGCCTCCCTGGGCATGTGGTATTGCTAACCAGTGCCTTCTTGTTAAAGCCTGGTTTCCACGCCACCCCTTTTTTCAGGTTCTCCTTAGGTATCTCTGAGCATTCCTTCTCAATCTCAACAGTTCTTTCAAATATAAATTTTCCTCAGAGTTCAGTCATCACAATTTCCTCTTTTCATTTATATATACTCCTTGGATAATTTCATATACATTCACATCTTGAGCTATGTTATCTGCTGATGATTCACAGAATATAAGTGGCTGTTGCGTTCTACAACCTGCTGGCACCACTGGCACTGGCCATCTCAAATTCATCATGTTTGAAAATTAGGCTAATCCTTGCCAGACCCCAGCGTATTCCCCCTTGTATCAGGTATCTATTGCCAGGACCACAGCACCTCCGTGGCATACAACAACAAATAAGTATTTATTGCTGACATGATTGGGAGCAGCTGGGGTTGGCCAGGTGGTTTTGCTGATCTTAGTTGGGTTTGCGCAAATGTCTGGGGGGTTGGCTGGTTATAAGACAATATAGGTTAGCTTTAACTGGGCTGACGGAGGTGTCTTGGCTTTGCTTTATGTATCTCTTCTCCTCCAGTGGGCCAGCCCAGACATGTCCTTCTCGTGATAATAGCCGATGCAGTAGAGTGGAAGTTCAATTATGTAAGAGCTTTTTAAAGCTTTTACTTCAATCACATCTGCTAATACCCCAGCTAGTCACATGATCAAACTCAGAGTCAAGGGGTGGAAGTGTGGCCACCATTAGGGAGAGCACTGAGCATTGTAATGATATGGCTAAGGGTGTGGATATAGAGGGATGAAAAATAGAGACCAGATATTTAAATTTCCACACCCCTATATTCCTAAACTTAGCTAATGGTACCACCTTGGGAGCTATTAATTCTTCCCTTCTCTTTATTATCTATATCTAACTGTTCCTCAAATTCTATAGATCTTCCAACCAAAATAACTGCAGGCCATCTGCTGTCCTCCTTTTTTCTATCTAGTATGGTCATCCTCTTTAAATAAATAATTCACTGGGAGGAAGGCACTGTGTTAGAAAGGCAAACCCCCTCTATCCTTTTCCTGGCAGAGACAGGAGAGGTGAGTTCACTGAAAAATAAAACATGCTTATGAGCCCCATATTTCAAATGCCCATTTGACATTTCAATTTGGATGTCTAAAAGACATCTCGAGTATACATATTCAGGAAAAAACATTTTACTTACATACCAAACATATTCCTCCCCCAGTCTTTCTGATTTTAATAAACTATACCACTTTCTACCTGGATGCCCAAACGCCTAGAAGTCATTCTTGATTCTTCCCTTTCCCTTACCCCTCACCACCTATTTCCCAGCAAATCTGATGGCTGGGCCTCCAGAATAAAACTCCCAATTCACTTCTGACCAATTTCTGTAGCGTGGCCTAACTTCTAACTCATCTCCCTGTTTCCATCCTCCCCTTTCCCCCAACTAGGCTTCACATATCAGGCAGAAGAATCTTTCTAAAACATAAATCCTATCATGTTATTTCCCTGCTCAAGATCCTCCAGTGGTTCTTCCATTGCATTAATAAAAAATTTCTAATTCCGCAAAGTGGCTTACAAGGCCATGGATGCCCTAGTCCCTATCTACTCTGCCACCTTTCTCTTCTACTACTCTCCTCTCTTCCAGCCTCCTTTCTGTTGATTAAACATGACTAGTCCCTTCCTACCTGAGGGCATTTTTAACTGTTGATCCTTCTACCTTAAAATTCTCTACCCCTAGTTATTACCTGTTGGGTCTTTGTCTTTCACAATTCAGCTTAATATTATTCCTCAGAACAGTCTTCCCTGAATCAAAATATAAATTAAACACCCACCCTCCTCCCTGAGTTACTCTCTACACATTACCCAATTGTATTTCTTTTGTAACACATCAATCTTTGAACTCATCTTCATTTTGTTTATTTCTTTATTGATTGCCTTCCCTGACTAGAAAGTAAGCTCTGTGGCTACAGGAACCTTGGCTGTCTTCTATACCACCATCTTCCCAGGGCTTAAAATAGGAACTGGCACAAAGTACATGCTCAATAAATATTTATTAAAAGAATGAATGAGTGACATACAAGGAACGGTCAGGAAAGGGACACGTGCCCTGCCAGATACATCAGGCTATCAACTCTACTGATCAGTATAGTCAGAGATGACATTTCCACTAGTTTGGTCATGACCTCTTCTCTTCCTCGACAAATATAATTGACTGTCAACTTTTCTTATTAGCTTTAGTACCTCTCTCCTTTAATCCATTTCTACCCTTACACTAGAATTATATTATTTTCTTCTTTTGATCCTTCCTTCCTCCTCCTCCTCCTTTATCTTCCTCTTCTCCTTCTCTCCCTCCCCCTTCTTCTGTCTCTCTTTTTTTGTTTATAGCTTTATTGAGGAAAAATTGATATAAACTCCACATATTTAAACTTTACAACTTGACGAATTTTGACATTCTTAGATGCTCATGAAGCCACTACCACAATTAAGGCAATAAACGTAGCCATTATCCACAAAAGCTTCCTCCTGATGCTTTGCACTCCATCCCCTCCTCCCCACCTCTCCATTCCTAGGCAACCACTGATCTGCATTCCATCACTAAACATTAGTTTGATTTCCAAGAATTTTATATAAATAGAATCATCATCTAATATATTCTTAAGTCTCACTTCTTTCAGTCAGCATAATTATTTTGAGATTCATCCATGTTGATGTATATATCAATAGTTCTTCCCTTTTCATTGCTGAGTAGTATTCCATTGTATGGATATACCATACTTTGTTTATTGAGTCATCTAATTGATAGGCATTTGAGTTATTTCCAGTTTTCCAGTGGGCCTATACATTTATTTCTCTTGGATAAATATTGCCAAACCCAACATCACTAAACCTTTCTCCTATGTTTTCTTCTAGACATTTTGTAGTTTTAACTCTTACATTCAGGCCTATGGTTCATTTTGAGTTATTAATAATTTTTGTGTATGGTATGAAGTGAAATTTGAGGGTTTTTTTTTCTTTTTTGCATAAGGATGTCCAATTGTTCCTCCACCATTTGGTGAAAAGATTATCCTTCTCCAATGAATTGCCCTGGCACTTCTTCCAGTATCAATAGATATGTGTGGGGATATTTCTGGATACTTTATTTAATTCTGTGGATCTACATGTCTAGCTTTAGGTTATATCATATTGTTCTGATTACTATACTCTATAATAAATATTAAAATCAGGTAGTGTGGTATCATAGAAAGATATTTTGTCTTTGTCCCTGGTTCTTGGTACAGAGCTCCTAAAACCCTTATATTTTAGTCCATTTTGTGTTGCTATAAAGGAATACTTGAAGCTGGGTAATTTATGTAGAAAAAATATTTGGCTTACAATTATCATGGCTGGAAAGTTCAAGATTGGGCATCTGCATCTGGTGAAAGCCTCAGGTGGCTTCCACTCATGGCAGAAGGTGAAGAGGAACCAGTGTGTGCAGCAATTATTAATACATGGCAAGAGAGAAATCAAGGTGGGGGAGCTGCCAAGCATTTTTTAACAACCAGCTCTCAGGGAAATTAACAGAGTGAGAACTCACTCACCCCCAAGGGAGGGCATTAATCTATTCATGAGGGATCTGCCCCCATGACCCAAACACCTCTCATTAGGTCCCACTTCCAACACTGGGGATTAAATTTCAACATAAGGGAAATTTGGGACAAACATCTACCATAGTACTTTGGAATTTCCTAAGTGATAAGGGTGATAGGAACATCTTTTGTTTTAATGAGTTAACTCTTGATGGGTTCTGAGATAACTTCAGGATAAGGGCTGGCTGTCAGAAAGACCAATCCCTGATTAGAAGCCTGGAACATTTAGCCCCATTTCCCCAACCTCCTGGCATGGGAGAGGGACTGGAGAATGAAATAATAATGAATCGTCCCAAAGTGATGAAATCTCCATAAAAAACCTTAAACTATGGGGTTCAGAGAGCTTTGGGCTTGTTAACACATCGAGGTGCTGGGAGAGTGGTGTGCCGAGAAAGGGCATGGAAATCCCATGCATGCCCCCTCCCCCATACTTGCTCTATGTATCTCTTCCATTTGACAGTTACTGAGTTGCATCCTTTATAATAAATCAGTAATAGTAAGTAAAGTGCTTTCCTGAGTTTTGTGAGTCATTCTAAAAATTTTTCAAACCTTGGGGGTGGGTTGTGGGAACCCCTGATTTACAGCCAGTTGGTCAGAAGTATGGGTGGCCTGGGACTTGTGACTGGCATCTGAAGTGGGGGCAGTCTTGGGACTGTGGGATCTGATGCTAATTCCAGGTAGACACAGTAGTCCCTCCTTATTCAAGAGGGATATGTTCCAACACCCTCAGTGGATGCCTGGAACAATGGACAGTACTGAACCCCATGTATTCTGTTTTTTCCGAAACATACATACCTATGATACTTAAAGTCAATGTCAAAATCAGACCCTATACTGTCCATTTGGACCTCACCAAGGATACCTCACATATATTTACAAATTAATTCATTTAATCCTCATGAAAACCGCATAGGCAGGTCCTATTATTATCTCCATTTTATAAAAACAGGAAAAGTGCAACAAGGATCAAAGTGGCAAGTTGGCAAACTGGCGTTCAACTAGCAGTTCAGCTCACCCTTTCTATGATATTTCTTAATAAAACCTTTAAAGCACATAAAGAAGTTTCAGTTTTCATTTTATTTTTAGTATATTATCAATAATTAGTTCTAAGCTAGCTGGCTTCAAAGTCCCTGTAGGGATTATGAATATATTATAAAAGGGAAGAAACACAGAGGGAGGCTACTTGAAATGTTCGATGACAACAAGTAACTCATAAGCCACAGCGTTAAAAACACTGGCTTAAAACTTAACCTTCCTTCAATTCAGCATTTTAGAAAAAAACTATTAAATAAGTGAATTTAAAATAATTCTACATGACAGGTTATATATGCTTATACTACTGTTGAATCTTTATATATTAGGAGTGTAAACTGTTCCATAAAATTGGAATATTCATATGGACTTTACTTAGGGAGAACAGAATAATTGAGACACAGTAAACTGAATGTTGACTCCCAATATAAAGTATTCTTAATAACTTCCTGGTCACTAACTTAATATACTTTTGAAGGAAGTAAAGATGTTTAAAAAAACTGTATAAAATAGGTTACCTGCAAATGGAACAGAAATTTTTTGCTTTTTTCTATTTCTGAAGCTTGTGATTGTTGTTGCTTTGCAACTTGCTCTACAGCATCTGTTAATGAAGATGTGTCTTGGTTACCTATAGCTAGACAAAAGAATAAAGTACATAATAAAAATTAAAATGCAGACATTTTAAGAAAGTTATGTTTCATTACTCAAAATCATGAAAAATTTGATGCTTTTTTGCTCATAAATAAACTAAATTTAGGATTGGTAATTTTCCCTTTCTGACTATAAACAAAACCAAAATCAAAGGCCATAATAATAGGCAATTCAAAGTTGCTTATTGCAATGTTGTACCCGTTCCTTTATAGAACAATATAAATATTTTGATTGTTCTAATTTTTTTCCCAGACCACTTGCACATATACTATAATTACAGTGCTACCATAACAACTCTAGAGCAATTACAGTTGATGAATTTTCATTATAGGCCTGTATTTTCAGGTTGTTACACCTTTTCTATATGTTTCTTCCCAGCAAAATTTAACTGCTTCCCGTGATTCTAATTTGCCATCAGTTTTATCATAATTAACCTGTCATGCTACTTTTTTGTTGTTGCTGATCTTTTAATTATTTCTTTCTTGAGACTGCTTTGTTACCTTCCTTGGGAAGTCCTTGACTCTTCCTTTCTTTGTTGTCTGACATTCTCTGAGTCTGTAATCTCTTCTTCGCTCCTTTTTTGTTTACTTTCTTTACTCCTGCACAATAATCTGTATTGATAATCTTTCACTTTTGTTTTTTCCTGTCATGTACTGGTGATCCTGAAAGGTAAATTAATTGTCAAACATGTCAATGAGAATTTGGGTTCTCCTGCTTTTCAGCTGTTATGACCTTGAGTAAGTTTCTTAATTCCTTTGATCCTCAGTGTCCTCATCTGTAAAACATCATAGGGCTGTTGTAATGATTAAAGTAATGTATGTAACATGCTTAGCACAGTACCTGACATATACTGAGTAATTATTATGGATTAGTAGCAGGCACCTCAGGTACTATGATGAAATAAATTCTGAAACTAGAACCAGAATCTGTAAGAAACAGTGCCAAGAATGATTAGCAATTTCTGCCATTGTATGGAATATAGGAATATAGCACTCCTGTACAGTGTTATTTTGGCCAGGGTAAGCCCTAGCAGGTTTAAAATCATATTTTAATCTATTCTATATTTAACAGGAACCGATGAGATGAAGGAGTACTTTTCTTCTTAAATCACTAAATACCTTTCCTAAAGACTGGTTAAATACAAAGTACTTGTGTACTAGTTACATGTATTCTCTAAAAACAAAATTGAAAGGATTGAAACCTGATATATAAACAAAAAAGAAAGAAAAACAAAGCTAAATTGCTTCCTAAATGAGGAGACTCAAATCTATCTAGAAATATCCTACCAAGCTAAAGAAATCTTGAGAGCTTAACTAGCAGATTGTCATAATCACCCCTGAGAATTTATGATTCTTTCCTGTTTCTTCATGTCACTTTCTTCAAATCTCATTTTAAACTTACCTCCTTCATGAAGTCTTCCTGATTCTGAGACCATTCATTCTGTTCACGCTGTGTCATTTCTGCTTAACACACAGAAAGAACTGCCTCAAATTTGTGCTAATGAATCCAAATCTGATTTTCTTTCTAGCTCCTTTGTTTGGGTTTCACGGTCACAGACTTCATCCTTAAGTCTACTTACCTGCATTGAAAATGTATGCCCTCTACATTTATACATTGTCAATTAATAACAATGCTAAACACTTCTATCCTGCTTACTTTGTGTTAGAAACTGTTATAAGTGACTTATATTTAAAAAACATTATATAGTGTTTATTCTGTGCCAGACACTATTTTCGGAACTTTACAAATATTAACTCATTTAACTCTATGAAGTAGATATTATTATTATAATTTTCATTTTACAGAAAAGTACAGTGAGGCACCAATAGGAATTTACCCAAAGTCAGACAGCTATTAAGTGTCAGAGATGTGATTTGAATTCAGCTTTTTTGTCTCCAAAGTTCATGCTCTTAATGTTAGATATGCTAGACTACCAAGATTATAATTTTTTTTAAGGGAAGAACCATGTCTTTACATATCACTCCAGAATCAAACAACAGTCATCCCTTGGTAAATGCCAGGAGATTGGTTCCAGGGCACCCCGTTCCCCTTTACCAAAAGCCTTGTGTACTCAAGTCCCACAGTCAGCCCTTTGGAACCTGCTTATATGAAAAGTGGGCTCTCTGTATACTCAGGTTTCGAATCCCTCGAATACTGCGTTTTCAATCTGAATTTGGTTGAAAATATCCTCATATAAGTGGCCCCACACAATTCAAAGCCATGTTGTTCAAGGTCAACTGTATTTTGTATTCCTGTGTTGCTAAAGTGTCACTTTAATCAACCTCCTCCTTTCTATTCCCATTACTACTATCCACATTTCTTCTCTGGGGAACTATTTCAGTAAAGTGCATTGATAGAACTGCTGCAGTTTACAGACCTCCAATGGTCTAACACCATAATCTGCATAACTGAAGAGGTAACCCAATGAGTTCTTCATGCTCTTACCTAGCAGTAAGTTCCTGCTAGGTAAGTTACCTTTGTGGTGAGTCCCCATTTCTCTCTCCCCTCAATCACTTCATCATTTCCACAATATACCTAAAACACTGTGGGCACTATTCCCATTAAACTCTACATCTCTATTAGCCTAAGTCTTCAGGAGATGCCTAAGACTCCTGGGTCATCCCCCCTCATGAAGACCCACCCTTATTTGACTTGGTAAGTCCCTTAATTTGATGCTATTACCCACTCCCCAACCTTTTGATATCTTTCCATTGTGACCTCTGAAACTCCTGTCTTCAGCAAAATCCTATCTTCAACCTCTTCAGTAAACTCTCGCTTCACCTTTTGGCTTTAACTGAAATCCAAAGATACTGCTTCCTCATCCTCAAGCCACTAAGTCTGGATGTGAGGCATTTTTCCTGTTCCCCATTACCACTGACAAACCATTACCCTTCTCTTTTAAAACCCTCTCTGGTTTCTTTAAAGTTCATGCTATAGACTATATAAGATTTATCTTTCCTTGTTGTTATCAACTGATCTCCAGATCTCCCCTCCTCACTCCTAGAATATAGCATCTGACTTACTGTTTCTCTATCACTACTCCTCTTATTCTTTAATGTCTTCTCTTATCCATTCTCCCCAGCCACCCACAGAGCATAACTGTACCTCATCCATAATCTCAAACTACCTTTTAGTTTTCTAGCTCTTTCCATCTGTAAGCACTGTTTAACCACACCAAGACTTCCAATCCACTGACTCTTCTACCTTTGCATAATCTCTCAGCCCCTAGTGTATTCTTCCCTTCTTACCTGGCTAATATTCCTTTGCATTAACCTTCATTTCCCTTATAGCTCACTCCCTGTCCTACTTCCCTGGAAAAACTCCAACCAGTTACTTTGCTTACACTCAAGTAGCTGAATATGCTTAAAGAAAGACACACAACTGCACTGTGGTCTCACTTTAAATTCAAGACCATTTATGCCAAGTGTGCCCTTGATCCTAGGCCCTCAGGAGTCACCAAGTTTTACAGATGATTCTCTCCTTCTCCTCTGTCTGCAAATCTCCCACATCTCTTTTCCCTTCCTTTCAGTTGATAACCTACTTTCTTATTTAACTGACATAGTAGGAAAAATCAGAGGGGTTGGTAAATTACCCATCTACCAGTCTTTTACACCTGTACTTATATACTAGTTAGTCTACCCTTTTCTTGAAATTAATAAAGTGTCCTTGCTCCTATCTAGGGCCAATCTTCTACTTTTGTACTCCTTTCTTACCTACTCAAGGACATTACTTCTTTAAGTGGTCCCTCAATAGAATTACCCTCTTTATTTGGTCAAATGTATTATCCTGAATGGCCCATCATATATCAACCACCACCACCACCACCACCCTTGCTTGACACTGTAACCTTCTTCAGCTATTGACTCATTTCTTTGTTCCCCTGTAAAGCCAAAATCCTTGCTCTCCACTTTCTCTCCTCTCATTCTTGAACCCGCTAGAACCAATCATTCACCACTCTACTTTTAAAGCT
Organism: Daubentonia madagascariensis; assembly: GCA_023783475.1. Classification (NCBI taxonomy): domain Eukaryota; kingdom Metazoa; phylum Chordata; class Mammalia; order Primates; family Daubentoniidae; genus Daubentonia; species Daubentonia madagascariensis. The sequence goes on from JAKFHU010000316.1 coordinate 8,207,937, forward strand.
CTTATGAAGGTATCTGTGACCTCCACGTTACCACATTCAATGGACAAGTTCAGTCACTTTACTTGACCTATCGGCATCACTGGACACATTTGATAAATATCACATTTGAAATACCATACTTGGTTTCCTTGCCTGGTTCCTCCTTATCTTTCTCACTTATGTTAGAGTGTCCTAGTGCTCAGTCTTCAGGCTTCCTTCTTTTCTCATATTCATTCTACATGTGATACCATCTAGTTTTGTGGCTTTAAAATCTACTTATAGGCTGACAATTCCCAAATTTATATCTCTATCCTGAAAACCCTTTTGAACTATAGACTCATATCAAATTGCCTACCTGATATCTCCACTTGGATTTCTAACAGGCATTTCAACTTAATATCCAAACCAAACCCTTGATTCCTCTGTCCATCACCACCACTAAACCTGCTCCATCCTAGTCTTCTCCATTTCAGTAAATTATAAATTCATTTTTCTTATTGTTCAGGCCAAAAATCCTGGATTCATTAGCAAGGAGGTCTCTCCAAGGGTGTAGAGCCCAGGGCAATTCAACCAGACTTGCTCAAGGTAATTGTAAAGGAAATCTTATTGTTGATATTTCATAGGCTTTTTAGGAAATCCTAAGGACATCCCACAAGTAGGAAGCCCAGGGCTGCTGCCCAATTAGTCTAACCAAGGGACAAGCCAGAACCTTGACTCTGTTCTTTTGTTACATGCTGCATGCAGTTCTTTTGGAAAAACCCATTGGCTCTACCTTTAAATTACATTGAAATCCAATCACTCCTTATCAATTCCAAATACTATCTTTGATAACCCTCTCTAAAATATGACCTGTCCTCTTTTCCCCTCTGTTTCCTTGCTCTGCTTCAATTTTCTTAATAGCATCTATCACCACTGACATCTTATACACTTGTTTCTTTTCTATATCCTTCTACTAATGTAAACTCCATGATGACAGAGACCTACAAGTGGCTGGCACTTAACAAGTATCTAACTTTAGTCTATCTCTACTCCAATTCACCCTTTTCTGACAAAATAATGCTCACAAAGCACTGTTCTGACCATGTCAACATCACAGCCAATCTTTCAACTTCATTTTAGATGACATCTTCTTTGAGAAATCCTTCTTGATTTTTCTGGGCAAATGTGGTCTCTCTTTCTTTATAACAATTATTTCTATATTATAGCATGATAGATAACAGTATACATCCTAGAGTAAGACACAGCTAGTTTTGAATACAGGTTGTGCCACTTACTAGCTTATTAGGTAAATTATTTCTAACCTGGGCCTCAGATTCCTTATTTGTAAAATGGGAACCATACTAATACCTGCCTAATTAGGGTTATTGTGAAGACTAAATGAAATAATGCATGTGAAGCATTTAGCAAATTCCTGTCACATAGTGAATGCTCAACAAATTTTTATTCTTATTATTTTCATTATTTTATAGTAACTTTACTCATTAGACTATAAGCTTCAGGAATGAAAATACAGTGTCTTATTCACTTTTAATATTCCCTAAAATATTTGATGAAGTAACCTAAAGAATAAAGAAAATTAGATTTATACAATGAAAAATAAAATAACTGGTACTTCTTTAGCTCAATTTCTGAAGCAACATAAATTGAAGAACTCTTGAGTGATATTTATTGAAACCAACTATTCATGAAATTCATGCTGTAAAATTGGGAAAGTTTTAGTTTTTTTCCAGATTTCTATTGTGGAATGAAAATAAATAAAAACGAAAACAATCTACTGCCATCTACTGATAATTCATAAGAATTCCATAAATCAAGCAAATAGACTTTAAAGACAAGACTGTCTTTTCAACCATATGTCTTTAAGAAAAATTAGAATAGTCATCCAAAAAGAATCGTTAATTGAATAATTAAAAATTTATTGTATACCTGTTATATACCAGTGTCTTAGAATCTTCTGAAACTGGGGATTACTCCCTTCTCTGGACAGGCAATGAGATTAAATTTTCAGGACACTAAAAAAGAAAGAAACCAGAGGGTTTACACTGTTCCTTACCTCCCTATCCAAGATAAATATAGACAAATTCATACATTATCCACGTTGCCTCTAGCTTTCTACCAAAGGAGGGACTTCTCTGAATGTATAGACAGTACTGAACTACCAAAACATCTCTTGTTTTATAGTGTAGACACAGATGAGTTGGACTGTAGGTCAAATCCAAGCTTTAAAGGATGCCCAGGCAACTGTTTTAAAAGGTTTCTGCCTCTGGGCCAGAAATCATAGACCTTTGGTGAAATCTAGTCATAATCTATCTGCTTGTATCATTCAGGACACTATGGGTAAGGTCTTTTTTTTTTTTCTCTAAATAAGTAAGCATGATTTCTACACCAAGAGGAGCTTTGTAGTAGGTTAAATCATGTCCCCCAAAAGATATGTTCATTTCCTAACCTCTGGAACTTGTAAATGCAACCTTATTTGGAAAAAGGGTCTTTGCTGATGTAATTGGGTTAAGGATCTTGAGATGTGATCATCCTGGATTTAGGGTGGGACTTAAATTCAATGACAAGTGAGAGACTGAATATGCAAATGGACAATGGCCAGAACATATATAAAAATAGAACTCTGACCCACACCCTGCAGCAACCAACCCAGGAAACCAACCTATTACCTACAGTAACCAATCCAGGAAGCCAGCCTGTTATCTATAAATCAGATTTGTAGAAAGTCAGACTGCTATCTCCAGTAACAATCGAGGAAGCCAAACTATAATGACTGAGCCCAAATGGCCAGTGCTTGATTAATAACTGACAACTTCCCTAATTTTTGTCCCCACTTCCAACCCAAGCTGGGACCAATAAGAGAGAGCCAAATATACACCCCTAACTAATCACACAGAATGCCCCACTTCTAGTTAGATTGTCTGCAGCTTCCCCATGCCAACAGCTTCTAATCAGGGCATACCCACTCCTCTGCCTGCAATTGACTCTGCCGAAATCAAGAGATGGTGGCTGACTCCCTTGCAAGCTCTGAATAAATAGCCTTTGTTTGTTCTCATTTGACTGGTCTTCATTTATTTCCACACAGGTATCCTTATAAGAGAAAGGCAGAGGGATATCTGAGACGCAGACACACAGGGAAGAAGACCATGTGAAGATGCAGGCATGGAGCCCCAAGTCATGTAGCCCCTAGCCGAGAAATGCCTGGAGCCCCCAGAAGCTGGAAGAGGCAAGGGAACCATCAAAAGGTGCAAGGTCCTGTCAACATCTAAATTTCATAGTCTAAGATCCCTAACTGTGAGAGAACAAGTTTTGTTGTCTTAAGTCACCCAGGTAGTAGCAATTTGTTATGGCAGCCCTAGGAAACTAAGAAGCTTTTACAAGGAAATTTGCATCTGTTACATGGCCTTTTCTGGAAAGACCCATAAACCTTAGTGTAAACGGCTTGAAAGCAACTGTTCACAGTTTTTAAAAAGTTCCACTTGTTATGGTGAGAAGATTTACATGGCATTGTAAGAATGTCTGGGGATTTCCCCAGTGGTCCCCCTTAAAGGTTGGGCACTATCTCTCCCCTCAAAATGTTCTAAATCTCTATGAGGGAGAAAGACACATAGTCAAATAATTAAAATGAAGAAGTACAGTAGATGCTTTCTTAGCCCATCTATCCTTAACCTCTAACCAGTTGACTTACTTTATTTCCTTTGTACATCATAAGTGGCTAATTCCCATATCATACTCAATGCTCATGGCTAGGAAACTGCTCTCTAGTAAATTTGCCTATTTCTGCTCCTACCAGTTGAATTGTACAATCTCACAATGAGTTTCTTGTGTTTGTTCTCAAACCTGTTTATGCCAATTGTACTTGATATTGTGCTTTCATAATTTAATTAATTATGTAAACCAATGAAATACTGTGGAAATAGTTTGTTTCTTTAAAAAAATCTATGTTTAATATTTTAGAAACACCCAGTAAAGGTGTGTAAGATAACTAAAAAAGATTATAAAGAATATATCTGCATTCAGGTTGCTTCACAAGTACCTTTAAATTATTTTCCTCTTAAAAGAATGAAATCTTGGGAAATCTTAGCTGATGGTTTAAAGGTATGGTTTATGCTAGAGATACAATGCAGAACTCCAATCAGTAGACCATGTGCAAAGTAAAGGCCCTGGATCTTCTCAATAGATCCACAAGCGAGCATACAGTTGTTTTAGGTTAAAATAAAATGTTTAAGGTATTTATGCTATACTTTTACATGATTCTCTGGTTTAAATAACTTTTTTTCTTTTCATTTAGAAAAACTTTATTTAGATATAATTTACATACCATAAAGTTTACCCTTGCAAAGTATAAAATTTAATGTTTAACCAACTTTTTCAATTTATTGCTTGGCTATGAACTGAGATTGCATCTGTGAGAGAACTTCTTGAATATGAACAAAACAACCAAAGAAGAAACTATTAATTTTGCTTGGGGAGGGGATGGGGATTCAGGGAAGATTATGTTTGTGCTTGAAGAGTCTTAAACAACAAGCAACAGTTAAACAAGCATATAAAGGGAAGGGTATTCTAAGTAGAAGGAATAGCAAATGTAAAGGATGAAATCATGTGGCTTATCCAAATAACAGCCTTTATTTGATTGGCTTGGGAATAGGGAAGTTATTTTTTCAAACCTAATTATGCATATGAATCATCTGTAGAGATGAAAACAAAGCAAAACAAAACAGCAAAGCAAAACATGCCCAGGCCTGACTCCTAGAGATTCTAATTTAATGTATAGCTAGGGTGGAGTCCCTGCATTAATTAAAAAAAAAGTAAATTCCACTTGTAGTTCTGATGTGCAGCCAGGACTGAGAACCACTGGAATAGGGTGAGTGAAAGTGGGGTGAGGGAGTGTTAGGAGATGTGACTAGGACCAGATGGTAACAGGAAATGGTATGCAAATACAATATAACAAACTCTCTCTTCCCTGACAGCTTCACTATTTCGAGATATTTTCTTTTTCATTTTTATTGCCACTACAGTTGCATGAAAGAATATGAATTTCCACCAGTGTCTGAAAAAACAGAGATAAATATTTTAATCCTGCTTTGTAACTAAAAATCCTCTATTTTGCTTGAAGTAATATTTAACATAAAATAAGCTCAAGGCAGAGAGTGTACTTTCTGATCAGGTGTACCATCTACCACTTAGGGCTCTTAACAAATGTCCAAAGAAAACAGAAATTTTGATGCAAACAGTTGCCAGGGATATTGCAGAGCGAGTTCCCATTTTGGGTTGGTGCTCCCGGTCTCTAGTCAAGTACAAGAACATGCCCACCTCCAAGGGCTCTTCTAAACTCCCAGATATCCAAGATCCTCACATAAAGGTTCTTCAGCACTTATCATATGCGCAACAAGAGAGATAAAAGGGACCTCTCCTTCCATCATAACCACTTCCACGGGAAGCCTCCTTTCTCTTACTCTTTGAAGGTTGAATTTTTCCCCTTTACTTAAATATACACCTGCCTTCCATATAGTAGCTGCTAAATAGTTTTAAATAGATGAATGTCATCCTCTTGAAGGACAGATCCGGAATGCTAAATTGTACCTTTATTGGCATCTAGGATAAGGCTATGTCCTATCAGTGGCACTTTAAAAGGGACATGAGGACTGCGGTGGTCACGGCCGGTAATGACTCACTATTTGGAGCCTAGGCCAGAGGATGCAAGGCCAGGAGTCCAGAACTCAGTCCGGAGCAGAGCGAGACCCCGCGTACCACAAAACTAGAGAAATTAGCGGGCGGGTGGTGCCTGTAGTCCCAGCATGTTGAGCTGAGGCGGAGGCATCGCATGGGCCAGGAGTTGAGCCTGCAGTGAACATATGACAGCCCTGTGCCGCATAGCTCCGGGTGTGGACGGGCAAGACCTGTCTCCAAAAAAAAAAAAAAAAGGACAGAGACATCTGTGCCGCCAATACAAGGAAGAACGTGAGATGGCAGGAAGGCGACTCAGCAAAAGGCAATAGAGCATCAACCAGCTTGTTTCTGGAAACACACGAACAAAAAACCACGCAAAACATCTCCGCAAGGAGGCCCATTACTTGAACCCTGGATGGGACAAGTTGCCACAGCTAGCGTGACAGGTTCTCAGGCCCGGGCTCTGGTGATTAAACCAAGTGGCCTGACCACACTGCTGGGTCAGCGAATCGTCCTCGAGGGACCAGAAGAGCGGACTTCCAGCGCGCTCCGGAAAGCGCTTGTTTGCAGGAGGGAGGCGGCGGGCGGTTTAGTCCCGAGGTCGCTCCGGCTGCCCCGCCTCACGGGCCACCGCCCCAGCCGCCCTCTTCCCCGCCCCCTGCCCCTCACGGGGCCGCCGCCGCCACATCCCCCCTCACACCGCCCGTAGCTCCGCCGCCCCGCCCCGCCCCTCTCCTCCCCGGGCCCCGCTACCCGTTTCCCGGCCCGGCCTGCCCGCTGACCCGCTTGGCTCCGGCCAGAGGGCGCTGGCGCCGCTCTGCTTCCCTTTCCTCTTCCCTCAGCTGGGCTGAGGGCTCCGCGGACCGCCCAGAACCGGAACTGCTGAGGCAGCGGCGGGCGCGCAGCGCTTGGCACATCCCGGGCTTCCCCGCGCTCGCGCTCTGCCCCGCGCGGCTCCCCGAGCCCCCTCCCGCCTCCCTGCAGGTCGCCTGCCGGGCCTCAGCCGTCGGGTTTCCACAGGGAGCCCGCGTCCACGCCAGGAGGGGGATCCGTGCGGCCGCGGTAACGTAGGTGAGGTGAGGTGGGGCGGGTGTGGTGGCCGCCGGGACGGGCTTATGACTCCAGGTGACACGCTTGCGGCTTCCCGGTGTGGTTGAGGCTCGGGAGTGGGATGAGGGACGGCAGATTGTCACAGGGATCGCCGCAGACGGGGTGTGCAATGGAATGTGGAGTGTGAGGAGGCGAGGACTGGGGAATCCGCCTCTGGTGTGCGTCTGTCCCTCAGAGAGTCCCACATGGGCGCCAAGTGGCGGGTGGAGGTCCCCGGCAGGTGCAGAGCCGCAGCCTGCGCCCCACCCCCCACCAGCCGAGCGCGGTTGGAGGAACAGGGTCCCCGCGGGGACACACGTCGTGTAGAAATTCACAATGCACAGGGACGGAGGGCGGTCACCCACTCAAATCTGGCAAAATGAACTTTAGAGGGCGCCCCGTGCGTGGGGGAGCGGAGGTTGGGAGAGGCTGCAGGAGGAAACGGTCGGGGACTAAGGGCGTCGCCTAAGGGGGTCACCAAAGAGAGACCCGCAGCCTGGGGTGGGAGGGCTGGGTCTGCAGGTGAGCAAATCTGCGCGGGGAGAATGAGTAACAAAGGAGGTAGGAAGCCCGTCTCGTCCAAATCGCGGTGGCTTTTGTGATCATTTTGAAGTGAGGAGTGCCATGTAAATCCCGAAGGGAAATCTGTCAACCATCTCAGCTTTTATCTCCTTAAAACGTGCTTTGCAGGCGCAGCTCCGTTTAACCTCATGAACCTAAGTCCCTGCATACGAAGGGATGTGACCTAGTATGAGTCATGTCAGGATTAATGATATATCACACAGGTTGACACCCTGTAATTAAAAAACAAGCAATTCCCTACTTAAAATTTGCTATGTAAACAAAACAAAACAGAGGACTGTTCTGCTGGAAAGATATTCCAGCACTTTCACAAAAAATTAAAAGATGGCTTTATTAGTTGTCATGGTTCTCTTATGACAAATAGGGACTAGCTTTTCTGGGAGGGGGTCTAGATTTGCTATTTTGGTTATATTTTTAGATCAATGTAATTCCTTCTTTTTTTATCCACCACAAACTTCTGTTGTACCTATAAGAAAATTAATTTAATTTTGTACTTTTACTTACACTAATTTTTCTTTGCAGGTGATTTATTTGGCATAAAAATCTTCTTTGAAGGATGGCAGAAGCGGTTTTGATTGATCTCTTTGGTTTGAAGTTGAACTCTCAAAAGAACTGCCGTCAGGCATTGCGCAAGACATTGAATGCTGTCCAATACCACCATGCTGCGAAGGCCAAGCTCCTTTGTATAATGTGTTGCAGTGACAACAACTGTGAAAGGGATGGTGAACATGAAAATTGTGAATTAGAAACAAGCAATGGATTATCAGCTGTTTTGGGAGAATTTGAGACTGTTAGCAATCCCAGCATGGCTGCCTCTTTGTATACCATTAAACAAAAAATAGATGAAAAAAATCTGAGCAGCATTAAGGTAATTGTACCTAGGCACAGGAAGACATTAATGAAAGCTTTTGTTGATCAACTCTTCACTGATGTTTATAATTTTGAATTTGAAGATTTACAAGTGACTTTGAGGGGAGGCCTTTTGAAACAATCCGCTGAAGTAAACATAATCACAGCTCAAGAACTGAAAGAAATCCAGAATGAAATAGAAACATATTTGAGAAGTCTGCCAGCACTGAAAGGAGAATTAGCTATTATCACTTCTCCTTTGATCCCAGGTATATTAAACACTATTTGTTGTTTTTACTGTGTATGTGAAGATCCAGCCTTTCTTTAGAGGTTGTTCACCTCTTATTTTTCACCTTTCTTTTATTGACTATTGTGGGCTTATTGCTCATTAGAATCAGTTGCAACATGGAGATGTCATGGATGGCCTTGTGGTATCAGGAGTGTCAAGGGATAACCCGTTCAAAGCTACCCTAAACAAGTAAATTTGCTTTGTGCAAATGAACCTTTAAGACAAACCCCCAACCTTCATTTACAATGAGATTTATGCCCCTGAAAATCTATTTAGAAATTCTGAGACTTCAACTCATTGGCACCCTCATAGAAGAGTAAAATTTAAAATAGCCAGTCTTCTTGGCTAAACAGTATTTATTGTGAGCTATATGCTGTTGGGTGTAACAGCATGGGACAGATGGGACAGAAGATACCCCTTGAAGCGCAGTAACCCCATAGGGAAGGTAAAACAAACACAAAGCAGAATTTAATAAGAACATCTTGAGGTAGCAAATGCTGTCAAAATTAGAAGCCAGATAAACAAGAGCAGCTTGAAGTGATCAGATAAGGTCTAATTGAGAGACTGGGTTTTGTAATGCTTTACAGTCTTGTATAGCATCTTTTTAATCTTTACTACTTATCTTTAACAGATATTTTCATACATGGATTTACTACAAGAACAGGTGGGATATCTTATATACCAACTCTTAGCTCATTCAATCTCTTCAGTAGTTCCAAACGGAGAGATCCCAAGGCAGTTGTTCAAGAAAATCTGCGTAGGTTGGCGAATGCTGCAGGATTTAATGTGGAGAAATTTTACAGAATAAAGGTAAGATTTTGCTTCATATTTTGAAAGATCTGAAGTATATTTTTGACTCTGCTAGTAATTGCATGGACTTTAATTAAGCTATTTAACTTTTGCATCTGGTGTTTTATCTAAAATTTTAGGATAATGTTGTCATTGTTTTTCTTAGATTCATACATCATAGCCTAAAGGTCAATTCTATGATATATATACAATAAGTCCTCACTTAACATCGTTGATAGGTTCTTGGAAACTGCAACTTTAAGCAAAATGACTTATGTTGACACCAATTTTACTGCAGGCTAATTGATATAAACAAGAGTTAAGTTCCTATGGCATATTTCTGGTCACAAAACATCACCAAACTTCTAAATAAAGACTAAACACTTCTAATATTAAATGCTGAAATAAATGGAAGCTATACCTACATTTAGGAAAGATTAATAAAAACAAGTAAGATAATTATTTACCCAATTATTCCAGTTCAGGGTTGCTGGTGGCTGGAGGCTATCCTGGCAACTCAGAGCCCAACTCTGGACAGGACACCATTCCATCACAGGGCATACTCACACATACCCATGCTCACTCAAATGGGGACCACGTAGACATGCCAATTCCTCTAACACGCACATCTCTAGGATGTGGGAGGAAACCAGAGAGAAAACCCATACAGACATGAGGAGAATGTGCAAACTGCACCCAGACAGTAGCCTAAATGGAGAATTAATTTTTTTTTCCTCAGCAATGTTATAACGAAATGATGTTGAATGAAATGACATTATGCAAGGACCTGCTGTGTATTTCATCTGGAGTCCTCAATTCTAAACGTACGGTTAATTCTCAGAGAATATAGTACCACTAGCCTTTCTGATATAGAAGGAGGGTAAGTGAACAGTAGGAGAGAAAGGCCATTATTTTCTAACTCAACACTAGGGGGAACTAGGGTCATAATTGATGACATAATGTCTTGTTCCTTATAGAATTCTAGCTTTACTTGAATCTAGGAAAAATAAAAATATCATTAATTTGGTAATTAATTTTCTTTAATAAGAAAGGTAAATTTCCACTTTGTGGAAAGTGCTACGAGTAGAGATTTATCCATCTATAGTGAAAAGTGTTCATGATAGACTATATTGAATTTTATAATGTTAAAGCCTGCTTTTCTTTGAATAAAATATGCAGAGATTGTAATACCAAAAGCTTAAAAAGTTAAATAAGTAAATTTGGTATTTTACCATATGTAGAAGTGGTATATTTAATGAATGCTGGTAATCTTACACTGTTATATAATTTTGTACTAAAATGAATACTTTCAGAAAAGCTTGTGGTAGGAGAAATCCCACTTTCAAGACATTTTCATTGAATATCTTTGGTATTAATTAGACTGATCACGCCAGTGACGTCTGGATTATGGGAAGGAAGGAGCCTGAAACTTATGATGGAATAACCACAAATCAGAGAGGAGTCACAATAGCAGCTCTTGGTGCTGACTGTATACCGATAATTTTTGCAGATCCTGTCAAAAAAGCATGTGGGGTTGCTCACTCTGGTAAGTATGCTTAATTAAGCATTTAGGATTTTACTAATTTTGTAGTACAGGAAAAAATTATAATTTCTGGTGGGCATGACAAACAGTTAACTATATTAAATTGTGATAAATGTAATGCTGGAGTGGGGCCAGCATACTCTTATTATAGGGGCCGATAAAAGGAGTATCCAAGTCAAATTAAATGAATCATAGTAGAATTCTCAAAGGAGGAAGTACCTAAGTAGATTGCTGAGGAATTTGTTGGATTTAGCTAGGTACCAGTGTTTCTCAGCAAGGGTGCTTTTAACATTTTGGGTTAAGGTAATCTTACATTACAGATTAAGTATCTTTGACCCTTGAAATTCTTAACATCAGTAGCACCTCCAGTTATAGTAATAACCAAAACAAACAATCCAGCCAGACAACAACAAAAAACACCTCCATGCTTTTCAAAACACTCCCTAGGGCAGTGCTACTGCCTCTGGTTGAGAATTCCTGAAGTCCAGGCAACAGGAAATAGGAATGTTAGGCCTGTTGCAGGAAGGTGTTCACACAGATGTAGCAGCATGTGTAGAGGTAGGGAGGTAAGAAAAACAGCAATCTTGCAGTTTTGAAAACTGCATTCAGTTTAAATAACTCAGTGTATTTAACTATAACAATTCTCTGAAGATAAGAGCAAAGAATTATTTTTCAAATCTATATTGTGTTAAGGTTATGAAATTTTATTTTCTGAAGGTCTTTTAAAATAGTATTTAGATCATCCAGTGGTTATGATTCTATGTGAAATGAGGGATAATTTTTAGAATTTCCTTCTACTTGTAAATCTATGACTACCTTCCTTTTTAGTCCATAGGAAAAAGAAAAGCATATTTTTCTTTTGACTAGCTGAGGTAATGGAATTGCAAGAGAAGACAAGTTTACTATATGACATTGTCAAAAAGTTATTTAAAACTTTAGTCTTGGCTCTTGGGTATAAAAGGGAAATATTATTTGTTACTTCTTAGGCTTTAAAACATTTACTTTTAAAAAACCAAGATAAAGCAGTCAAAATTAAGTTATAAATGTGAATTTTCAAGTCATTAATAAGTTAACCTTGAAATAGAACATAATTAGATACACTATATACTTGTTATTTTATCAGATATAAAAAGTGTAAAATCCTGTGGAACTAATTTAATGAAAATCTTTTAACCAGATGTGTACATATGCATATGCATTTGCTGTAGGAAAAAAATGAAATAGGAGGTAGAGGAATTACAGGTGAGAGGATAATTAAGGAAGATCTCTGAGGAAGAGAGCTGCCCTTGTCTATAGAAAAGCCCTGACGATATTTCTCTTTAGCTCAAAATACCTATATCTGGTTGCTTCCCTATGAACATGATTGCCTACATATTCTTAGGTGCCTCAAAATCATTGTGTTGAAAACTCAATATTTTTTTCCTAAAGCCTTCTCTACCACTTAGGTTTCCTATTTTGGTTATTAGTATCCCACCCGCTTACAGACCCAGCTAGAAACTTGATCTTTTCACTCTTTTCTTCCCATAACCACATATCCAGTGGGTTACCAGTGGAGGTTGGACCTATAACCTAAGTACTTCTTGCTTTGGTCATCTCCTCCCTTTATCTGAAAAGATTGATCTCTTCACCTGAGTGCCTGGCTTTAGAAGGGTATGTGTATGGAGTGCTGAGGGAAGGAGTAAGGGGACTCCTTATTCGCTAGCCAGATCAACTGAATCAAACTCAGATACAGGGAATAAAGGAGAAATGCAATATTCTTAGCTTTCTGTCTTTGGCAACTAGATGGGAGCAGGAGTAAAGAAAATGGTTTTATCTTGGAACTCCATGGGATTCAATGCAGAGGATTGATAACTGGCAAGGGAATGAAAGTCTGGGCAAATGGGAAGGGTGTGAAAGGGGACTATTAATGGAAACATAATAGATATATTTTAGTGTAAAAAGTGAGGGAGAGATGAAAACTACAAAACATTGCTGCAAGAAATCAAAAAAGACACAAATAAATGAAGAGAAATCCCATGTTAATGGATTAGAAATTAGGGAAATACAAATCAAAACCACAATGAGATATTACCTCACATCCATTAGGATGGCTAATATTTTTAAAAACCCAGAAAATAACAAGTGTTGTTGAGGAAGTAGAGAAATTTGAACCCTGGTGCACTGGTGGTGGGAATGTGAAATAGTGTAGCCACTATAGAAAACAGTATGGTGATTCCTCAAAAATTTATAAATAGAATTACCATATGATCCAGCAATTCCCTTTCTGGGTATATATCCAAAAGAATTGAAAGCAGGGATTCAAAGAGATATTTGTACACCCATATTGATAACAGCATTCACCATAGCCGAAAGGTAGAAACAACCCAAGTGTCCATTGATAGATGAATGGTTAAGCAAAATGTAGTATATATAATACATACAATAGGATATTATTCAGCCTTAAAAAGGCAGGAAATTCTGACACATGCAACAATATAGATGAACCTTGAAAACATTAGGCTAAGTGAAATAAGTCAGTCACAAAAAACCAAATACTCTCTTGATTTCACTTACAGAGGTTCCTAGAGTAATCGAATTCATAGGAACTGGAAGCCGAATGGTAGTTGCCAGGGGCTGGAGAAAAGGAAAAACAGGGAGTTATTGTTTAATGGTTATAGAGTTTCACTTTTACAAGATGAAAACATTTTGGAGATTGGTTGTACAACAATGTGACTTTAACACTACTGAACTGTACACTTAAAACAGTTAAAAGGGTAAGTTTTCTGTGTTTTTTACTACAATTTTTTAAAATATGAAAAATAAAAGTAAGAAAGAGAGAAGACTAAAGCTATAATCCCATTGGAAACTAAATGTATAGGACACCTTTAAAAGGAAGAGAAAGGAAACTCCTATTAAATGTGTCTTCTGTGTCAGGTGCTTTGTATAGTATATCTCATTTAAAAGCCACACTATAATGTAATAATTTTGTGGTTCATTTATTATTTCTGGACTTTGAAAAATATACAAACTAAATCTGCTCATTTTTAGCTTAGACATAAATTCAGGTGAAGTTTTGTTACATTTTAACTTTCCTTATCTCTTTTTCTTCCTATTTACCAGGTTGGAAAGGTACTTTGTTAGGTGTTGCTATGGCTACGGTGAATGCTATGATAGCAGAATATGGCTGTAGTTTGGAAGACATTGTTGTTGTACTTGGACCAGCAGTAGGACCTTGCTGTTTTACTCTTCCAAAGGAATCAGCAAAAGCATTTCATAATCTTCATCCTGCATGTGTACGACTATTTGACTCACCAGATCCCTATGTTGACATCCGTAAAGCCACCAGGTATGTTTGATTTCACTCTGGAGCTGCAAGTTTGGTTATTGCTATTGCTCTACAATGAAAATTATTTTAGAGAACAATTAGTAACGTTAAGAAAAATTCAGGTGGTAGTTATTTAAGTAGCTGACATACACATGTACACAAAAACTTATTTTAAATATGAACTGTATTTTCGTTTAAGTTTGAATAACAGAAATTTTCCTGTCTGGTATCTCTTATTGATTTAAAAGTGAAGGAAGAAACACTGACATTTAGTTTTAAGAGATCTACTTAAACTTCATATAGAAAAGTTAGCATGTATGTTACTTTACAACCATTCCTCAGCTAAATTCTCCTAAATGTAATAAACTATCAGGAAGCTGATATTTTGAAATTATTCTTATTCTCTAATTAACGAGAGAAATATATTTCTTAGAAAAATATTAGGTAATATAAACATATGGTCACTTTCAAGATTTTTACAGTTTCTTGCATTTTTGAATCTCTGAAGTTTTGCAATTAATATCTGAATTATTTGCCATTACTACAAAGGAAAATTGATGTTTGATTTAAATAGTGTTTCTTTTCCAGTCAGCAAAACCTTACCCAGATTCTGCCTCATTTAGTACATAAGTAGAAAAGGTTGAAATTGATTCTTAAATGTGACTTGTGGAATCAGGTATCACTAATTTGTAGTCATATTTCATACCATAAAGTGTTAATGGAGAAGCAAGTTTTCTGTGAAAAAATTGGTTGATAGAAGGAAATGAAATGGAGGACCAGATGACTAAAAACCATACTCTGTCTGAACCAAATGAATTTTTTCTGGTGTTCTGGTAACTTTAGAAGTTTCTTCTTAAATAGGTACTTAATTTTTATTATAAAATTCTGTACCCAGATCATGTCCTCAGGACAATATGGAAGGTTGTACAGTTCATATATGAACTTAGGTGATAAATGGTGATAAAATTTACCTTTTTCTGACTAGTCCATGTTCTGTAAGTGAACAACAATTTGCATTGTTCCAAGAAGATCTTTCCCAGAACTCTTTCGTACCAATATCCATATTTTATTCATATTGCTTTGGCTATTGGTAAAATAAACTCTTCCTCTCTTTTGAAAAATCTTTATCCTAAGGATTCTTCTAGAACAGGGAGGAATTCTTCCACAGAATATTCAGGACCAGAACCAAGATCTCAACCTCTGTACATCCTGCCATCCTGATAAGTTTTTCTCTCATGTCCGAGATGGCCTTAATTTTGGCACACAGATTGGCTTCATATCGATTAGAGAATGAGGTACAGTTGGCTCTCTCTTCTCTTTCCAGTCTCTTTCTCTGTCTCTCCCTCCCTCTCTCCTTTTTCTTCTTTCAGGCTTTCCTTCCCTTCCCTTTTAAAAATAATTAATTATATTTAACTTTACTCCTTTATTCCTACAGGAAGAATTAAGTTTTATTTTTTTAGCAATGTGATAGTGGTAGAAAAGTTCATTTTCAGTAACATACTCTATTATAAAGAATAGCCACTTCTTTTCCTAGTTAATGAAGAATGGTCAGGGAGGTTTATATTAAAGATGTGAAAATAAAAATAGTCTTTAAAAGTCCTGTGTGTATATCCTTTATCTCTACTATGTACTTGATATCTGTATATTTCCTATCAAAGCATCTTTATACCTTTCATTTTTTTATTTTTGAGAAGAAATCTTTGCATAAAGATTCTAAATTCTAAAATAATAAGTAATCTTCACATATACAAACTGGCTTGGTTTTCAACTAGCTTTCCAACTGATTATACCTGGTGTTGATCAAATTTTTCTTTTAAGGGCCAGATAGTAAATATTTTAGGCTTTGTGGGACATACAGTATTTGTCTCAACTACTCAGCTCTGCCATTGTAGAGCAAAAGCAGACACTGATACTACAGAAATTAATATGTTTGTGTTCCAATAAAACTTTGTTTACAAAAAAAAACCCAGATGAGTGGCTAGTTTGCTGACACCTGATCTACAGTCACAGAGCTAGACTGAGTGTAATTTCATTAAAATAGTATTTATGAGAGATGGTTTTGTTAGAGTTATACAAAAACATTTCATGATAGTGATTTAGCACTACCCCTTAGCATGTATGTAATTTTCCTTAAGGTCGCTTTGAACTGAATGAATATTATTTTCAGTCTTTACAATGTCTTTAGCTTTTTAATATACAAAAAACTTTAATAGACTTTATGATTTTTACCTTGATATTCTCATAGCACTAATGAGGGTCTCATATTTGATTTCTATGTAATTTACAGATACTTGACTGGATTCTTGCATAAACGTTTCCTGCCTCCTTCCAAACTGACTACAAGAGAGAAATTTAGCTGTTTGATTTATTTAAAACCAAAAGGATTACAATGGATAATTTATCTTTAGGTATATTTTTACTGATGTCCAAAGCCAAATGATTTTCTTTTAATTCTAACAATAACTGACAAAAAATCAGTATGATGTAGTTTTATAATATATATTTTATAGATAAAGATTATTCTTAAGGTTGTTCTCCCTATTTATTACATAATCAGAAATAGGTTTGTTCAGTTCAGTATTTATTGAGTATCCTCTATTTGTGAGGCATTGTGTTAGGCACAGGTGAATCAAAATGAATGACTTTTTCCTTTGAGTCTAATGTAGTGGAGAGATAGACACTTCTACAACTTTAATTTTAATAGCAGTAGAACAGTACAGAAGGAGTTGTGGTTAATTTTATCCAGAAGGCAGGATAGAGAAGTTATTACAGAGAAAATCCCATATCACATGGGCCCAAAAGATGTACAAGCTTTTGACGAACAAGGAACAATCATAACAGGTAGAGGGAATACTGTGAACCAGGGCATGAAACTGAAAGTGCATAACATGTTCTAGAGAGAGAAGAGTGTAGGCAGGAGTTAGGACTAGAAAAACAGGTTGGAAACAGATTAGTAAGGGTCTTAAATGCCATATCAAAGAGTTTGGAGTTTGTTTTCTAGGCAATGAGTACGCATCAAAAAAAAGGTAGGGGAGTGTGTTCATTTCCTTGGCATCATATTTAACAGGATGGATTCAAATTGTGTGAGAACTAAGTAGAAAGATTAGATAAGAGGCAGTCAAAATATTTCAGAAAAGAAATAATGAAGATTCAATGAAGGCAGTGGAAATTAAGATGGAGAAGAAAGTGAATGGATTAGAGAGACATTTCAGAGATAGAATCAATAATCTAGATAATGGAAGTAAAAGGTAAGGAAGAGTGGAGAAGTCATTGATGAATGCAAGATTTCTGCTTGGCTGTCTACCAAGAGTAGCAATAAAGGGAGGGAGGAGTTTTGGGACAAGGGAGAAGGATAATGAGTTCCATTTTACACAGAATGAAGTGCATTCATATGGAAACATTTGGTCAACAATTAGAAATGCAGACCTAGAACTTAGGAGGGAGCCTGAGACAAAGTCACACATTTGCAAGTTGGCTGTGCAGAGATAATGCTTGATTCTATTGGAGCAGGTTGGATAATCTAGGCAGAAATTAGGGTGAGAGAAAACGAGGTCCAGGGATGAAACCTCATATAACACCTGCATTTGAAGAATAAGGCTGAACCAGTAAAAAATAAAATAGTCAATTGAAGTAAGAAAAAAATAGGGTATGGTCATTTTGCAGTAGTCAGCGTAGGTGTGGGAAGTACTCAAAAAGAAATCTTCAGGGATAAAATAAAGTGAGAACTGAGAAGAAACTAATGGCTTAACCATATTAAAGCTATTCTGTAGGCAGCGGTGGCAGAGTCAGATTTCAGTGAATTGAGGAAGAGGGTGTTGACTCTTCGACAGTAGTAACTAGAGAAGAGAAAAATCTGGGGACTGTATCTTGAAGGAAGCAAGTTTTTTTGTAGATGAATGGTTTTGGGTATGTTTGCAGGCTAAAAAGAGGAGGTAAGCTACTTTTCATTTAGGAGAAATGGTATATATTTTTAATGTAAGTTGTTACATTGCATCTTAAAAATTTCTTATTTCATACATATATTTCCTATATGTATATGCAGTAAAATAACAGCAAATAACATTTTTTGGTCTTTATAAAGGAGTTTCATGTACCTTACCTTTACAGCTACTCTGAAATACACAGGTCAGGTATTATCCCTTTTTTCAGATGAGAACACTGAGCCTCACTGAGGTAGAAGTCAAAGTCACATAACTTGTGATGAAGTAAGATTTGAACACACATGTTGTGACTCCAGATCTCCTTTCAAATTTTACAGTTAATGAAAACTATCTAAATTATATTTTTATTTTTAACTTTTTGTTAACATCATTTATTCATACATCCAGTCAGAATTTTGTTGAGGTGCTGGGATAAATTTAAAAAAACATAGTTGTAGTCCTTAACGTGTTTAATATCCAGTGAAAAGTGACAGACAATAAGCCAGCAATTTCAATGCTGTGTGTGTTGTGAGGTTGCCACAATCGTTACCTGTTACTTAATTTCTGCATCCAAGCCAGTGTGAATTTAAATAATACTCATTCTCCAATTCGGAAGGCATTAAACCAAGCTAGATGAATTGAAATCTTCAAATTCTTTTCTTCAATGATAACAATAAAGATTAATGAATAATTTCACATAGTAAGAAAGGTTGATAATTTTCTGATTCCTCACTGTGCATTATTTTGTTTGTAGTTTGTAAATTTACAGAGTATTAGGCAGATATATTACACTTTGTGTACAACAACATTCTAAAACTAAATAAAAATTATTTTTTATTATTTATGATTTTGGATTATCTGTGCCAAAGTATATAATGAAAAGTTGTCTTGTTTCGCTAAGTGAAAAGTATTGATTCAGTAATCCAGAAACAGAACTTCTAGGTTATTAAATAATCATATCTTATTGTTTCTACAATACACTTGTCACTCTTAATTGTATATAAGTTTCCTGAACTTTTGGAATAAAGCAACAATGATGATTTCTAGTAAATTAAGTTTTGTTTTTTAATCTGAGCACTGCTACTAAGTGCACATAGGAAATATTCTTTGCTATTTTATTAATAAGAGGCATTAAGTTTGTAAATCAAATGAGTGTTTATGACATGACTTTTTGGAAGTACTAATTATCAAACTAAAATTTACTGGACCATTTATCTAATTGTAATTTTAAATTGTGAAGAATAGCATAGTGACTAAATATGCTATACTCCAGTGCTTTACAAAACAGATGAGATGGCCTCACCACTAGGAGGCAGTATTTCTACAAGTAGCTCTGCTCTGTTTTTTGGTATAAAATTGATCTCTGTATTTACTTGTGGAAGAAAAAAAGGCATTTAAAGCTAGTGAATTTATTGCTCTTACTTAGGCACAGCATATGGTAGATCAAGTAGGTAAAAGCATTTAGGAACCTTCAGCACCTCGACCTCACTTCTTCAGAATCTCTAGTAACTGCTTTTCTGTAAGTAGATTTATGGGAGAAACTCAGAAAAGCTTATTCTGTGTCACATGACAAAAACGTAACTAATACCCATGTATTCAGAAGCTGGAGGAAAAGATAACAGTGATCATATGAGTTACATCATTTTATACCTCAAAGTGGAATTTAATATTTGTTTTCACTTGGTTATCGTAAAGTTATACTTACAATATATCCATCTTTTTGTTGTGAAAAAGTAATCTGTTATCAGTTATCTGTGTGTTTATGTGTGTATGCATGGGTCTGTGTGTATGTGCTAAACAGCAAACAAGAAATATGTGTGTGTTAAATATGATATATAGCCCCTTTGCCCTAGCTAATATAAATTCACACACACAAAGCACATTGGATGCAGTGGAACCATAGATTTCTCCCTATAATTTTTTTATAAATTGGGCAATAAAGAATTGGAAGCATGCTTAATATGCTTACTGGGTGTGCTTCTGGGAACCCTCGTATAGGGCATGTACATTTCCATTGTAGGCAGTGTTTTTAAACTTTACTTGTGATTTCAAAGATTAGCCAGGTGCTGTAAGCAATGCATTGTTCTGTGCTGGGTAATTGCTTAATGAAGAAAAAAGAAATCTGCCAGTTCTCCTTTTTCCAGATCAACACATTTAGCTGGAACTCACAATGATTACATGTCAGCTGTGTTGAGACAAACTTTTCATACTCTCCTTGGATGCATTTTCTTTGCAGAGAAAGAAATGCTTACATCACATTCCCTGTGTCCTTGTGCCAAGCACCTGAGGTGAGCTATGTCCCTTCTGTATTTGGAGCAGGCTTTTTGTTTTATTTAGTTCTCAGATGGCTGGGGTGTCCAGTTACTGTATTTTATTAAACAATTAAAATTTCCAGCAGACTCAGCTCAAAATACTACCTTTCTAACCATAAAAAAAGAGTACTCATTTCATTTGTAGAAAATAGATTTGTTCATGGTAACAAATCTATTTGTTTTTCATATTCTTCATTTTCTTTTTTTTCATTTCAGAATATTATGGGGGTAAAGACGTTTTGATTACATGTTTTGCTTTTATGCAGTTTGAATCAAAGTTATAAGCATGCCCATCACCAAGGTAGCCATTAGGTGTAAATTGTTTTTAATATCCTTCATTTTCTTAATTCTGCATCACGCATTCTTTAGTTTACGTCTCACCGTGCTTCCCTATTCCTTAATATCCTTAAACACATGTATACTTGATATTTCATATTCACAGGGTAACTTCATTCTTTGAATTTGCTACGTTTATATACATATCCAGATTTGGCGATATAGGTGCCTGTTGGACATACTGTATGGCCTCTCAAATACAGCATCCTCCAAACTTAACATCTTCCCTTCAAAACCTGCTCCCTTCTGGTGTTCTATCTCAGAGAATGAAATCATTATTCCTATAGGTGCCCAGCCAGAAACTCTGGAGTTTCTGAATACCTCTCTTTCCTCCCCCCTTCCCTTCCCATGCTGATACTGACTTTGTGTATCTACCATCAGTTACCATGTCTCTATCTCAACTGCCACAAACATTCTGGTCGTCATCTCTCACCTACGTCATTAGAGCAGCCTTCTAACTAGTCTTCCTTATTGAATCCCTCCTTACAGTGCCATTATTGATTTTTTAAAAATGCAAATCTGGTCATATCCCTCAAAATTTTTCATGGCTTTCTCGCGCTGCCTCCAATATAAAGACCTACTCACCAAAGTTCATAAGTGCTGTCATAATTTTTCCCCTGCTTACTTCTTCAATTTCCCCCACTCCCCACTCTATACCACATGCCATTCTGTACTTTGTTCATTTCCTAGAATATGCCATTAAGCTAGGTCAGACCAAAGAGGTTGATTTGCATTTAAAGGCTGAGAGAACTCAGATTTTATTCAAGATTACTTTCACTTAGCCTCTCTACTAAATTAGCAAACAGGCAGTACCAAGGACATCTATAATATAAACATTTAAGTGAATGGATCCAACACTCAAGTGTCTTCCTAATTTCTCATGGAGATATGGCCAAAATTCAGTTGTCAATGTAGTATATACACAGTGAATAGTATGCCAGGTCATACACAGAAGCTCAGTAGCTTTTGTTGCATTAGGCAGGGTGAGGGGCCATGTTAACACTCAAAGTTCTACCTTCAAGCATATAAGGAAAGTTTTGCTATATCTAAAAGTTTGAACAATACTTTTTTCTGTGTTACTGGGTCAACAGCATTTCTTACCATGATCTTCCACAGCCATGTTGTCTCTTGCCTTCTGGCTTTGTACATACTGCTGGCTCTATATGCACAGTAATTCTCAACTTCACTTGTCTTGAATAACTCTTAAACATCCTTTAAGACTCAAATCAGAGGTCACATCTTCCAGAATATTTTCCTTGGTTGTTTGCCTCATTAGCATTCATCATGAGCATCATTTTTTATGGTCCTTAGTGAAATGATTTTTAAATGTTGGTCTGTTTACTTATCTACTACTAAATATAAGCTCCATCAGAGTAAGGACCAATCTTATCTTCATATTTTTAGTACCTAGCAAAGATATCACATAGTAATTGTCTAATATCTATAGGAGGAAAAAGAGAAGTCAGGAGGGGAAAGAATCCTTTAGTGGTCAAATACAAGGTCTGGAAGGATAAAGATAATAAACCATATTTGGTTTGGAGTTTTTGTGTTTTGTTGATTTTCACAAGGTACTTTTATATCTTCAATGTTTATTTGAATTTAAATAATAATGATATATTAAAGTCACTTTAAGGAAAGAATGCTTATAATGGAGTTTTGTTGTAAAGCATTCAGCCATATTTGTTTACCCATTATTAGACTTTCCTATTTCCAACTTGTGTAGCAATATAAACTTTAAAATACTGCTTTAGGACAAAAAATAACAAATGCTTGTGAGGATGTGGAGAAAAGGAAACTATAATACACTGTTGGTAGGAATGTAAGTTAGTACAGCCATTATGGAAAACAGTAGGGAGGTTCCTCAAAAAACTAAAAATAGAACACAATATGATCTAGCAATCCCACTACTGGGTATATATTCAAAGGAAAGGAAATCAGTATGTTGAAAAACACTCCCATGTTTCTTGCAGCACTATTCACAATAGCCAAGATATGGAATTAACCTAAGTGTCCATCAACAGACAAATGGATAAAGAAAATGTGGTATATATACACAGTGGAATACTATACAGCCATAAAAACTAATGAAATCCTATCATTCATGGCAGTGTGGATGAGCTTGGAGGACATTATGTTAAATGAAGCCAGGTACTGAAAGATAAATACCACATGTTCTCACTCATATGTGGAAGCTAAAAAATTTGATCTCATAAAAGTAGAGAATAGAATGGTGGTTACTAGAGGCTGGGAAGGATAGGGGGGCTGGAGGGATAGGGAAGTTGGTTAATGGTTCCAAAATTACAGCTTGATAGGAGCAATAAGATCTAGTGTTCTATAGCACCGTAGGGTGACTGTAATTAACAACTTATTGTATATTTTCAAATCTCTAGAAGAGCAGACTTTGAATGTTTCCAACACAAAGAAATGATAAGTATTTGAGGTGATGGGTACACATGTATCAAAATATCACAGTGTACCCCATGAATATGTAAACTGTGTGTCAATTAAAAATAACAAAAGCAAAAAATTTATAAGAAATAAAGAAAAACATTCTGCTTTAGGATACATGTTTCCTATGGAAATCATGTATCTTAGAAACCAATATTTATTTTGTAAAACTAATTCTTTCCACTCCTATAATAATATATTTTTAGTATTTATCTTATACCATACCCTGTCCTTGGAACTTACTCATTTACATGCTTTTAATGAAATGAATATAAACCATTTAGTCAAATCTCTATGACAATGACGTAGAGAGTGAAGACCAAACATGTAGATCTTTTCCATGAAAATTTCAGCTTTTCAATAGTTCTGTTGATATTTGGTGGTAAAGTAGTAAAATCAGTTTTTGTTTTTTCTTTTTTTGGTAGACTCTATTTTTAAAATAGTTCTCAACTTTGGTTGCATAGTAGAGTTACCTGGTAAGCTTTAAAAACCCTGATGTCTAAGCCACACCCCAGACCAATTAAATCAGAATCTGGGGTTGGACAAGCATCAGTGGTTTTTAAAGCTTCTTGGATTATTCTAATGTGTAGCCAATTTTGAGGATCCTTCCTCACCAGGTACTTTTATATCTTCAATATTTAGTTGAATTTATTTAAATAATAGTGATATATTAAAAGTACTGCAAAGAAAGAATGTTTGCAATGGACAATGCTCTTTAAAAAAATTCTCACCAACTTCCCCCCTAAAGCTTTAATTTCAGCAGGTAGATGATAGTTTAGGGGTCCCAGAAATTATAGTGGGGGCCACCTCTTAACAAATTCTTTTTATGCCTGATTCCTCTCTAGAATATGGGGCTACTGCTCTCAGCTATGGTCCCTCAACAAAGACTGCACAACAGGAAAAATTTCATGTTACATTCTGATATAACTTCATAGAAAATCACATCTCTAGTTTTCCAATCTACTCTAGAAGAAATAAAAGAGATTTATATAGAGAGAATTTATATCTGCTTTATCTTTTCTTCCCCCCACCCCCTTGTTTTAGTTATATTATTTTATTTATGTAAATCTTAGGGCTGGGCGCTGTGGCTCATGCCTGTAATTCTAGCCCTCTGGGAGGCTGAGGCAGGAGGACTGCTTGAGGCCAGGAGTTCAAGACTAGCCTGAGCAAGAGCGAGACCCTATCTCTACAAAAAATAGAAAAATTAGGTGAGCATGGTGGAATGCACCTGTAGTCCCAGCTACCTGGGAGGCTGAGGCAAGAGGATTGCTTGAGCCCAGGAGTTTGAAGTTGCAGTGAGCTATGATGATGCCACTGCACTTTAGCCCAGGCGACAGAGCAAGAGTCTGTCTTTAAAAAAAAAAAAAATTTAATTCATAGCCTTCTAAAGAGCACATCTATTTAAAGTACATGTAGAAAATTTGGCTTTGATAATACTTAATGATTAATTGCAGGTCTTACACATCTGAAGGTCTAAATAGGCATTTCTTTCTCCCTGACTCTATACTTTCCTTCCAAAGCTGTAGGCTTGGTTGAAGATACAATCAGAGCAGTA
Source organism: Daubentonia madagascariensis (assembly GCA_023783475.1). Taxonomy (NCBI): domain Eukaryota; kingdom Metazoa; phylum Chordata; class Mammalia; order Primates; family Daubentoniidae; genus Daubentonia; species Daubentonia madagascariensis. Next base: position 8,232,599 of record JAKFHU010000316.1, read on the forward strand.
TATGCCCCAGATTTCATTTGTTAAAATTCTTGTTCTATCCTTTAGTGTCCATATTGTAAATTTTAAGTTTCTCAGGCCTGCTTTTCTCTCACTGCTAATGTGATTCCTGTGTTTGGCCTTGAAACCACAGGCTCTTCAAAGTGCAGATGAAAGAAATAAAAGGAATCACATGGTAAGGAGAAAAACGTTCCTTTTTCCTCTCTAGTTGCATAAAAATATATTATTCTGAGTTATAAAACTATCCTTGCAATAATTGTTTCTAACAACCCTTGTAAATGCACCCCAACTTCTGTAATTGTTAGTATAGTCTATGATAATAACCTTTAATCACCTTTTAAAATATCTGCAATTCTGACTAGTTATCTTACTAAATGATTTCTTAGGAGATCTAGATTTGTGATCAAAGTAGCGGTTTTGAATCATCACTTCAAAACTCATTCTGAAAACCAAATAGACTGAAAAGATGATGAAAGGGGGAAAAAAGACATAGATAGCATCTTCAGCAAAAGTTAGTGACATGAAATCCCTCAAAGCCCAGACTATGGGTAAGTGTGGTCCAGTTACCAGCAGGAGCAGGACTTGAACAAGATTAGCAGCTATATTGTAAGAGTTGCTGAAAGTAAAATGGGTTACGAAATGTAACTGCAGAATTTCTAGAAAATAGTGATAATGAAAAAAATATCAGAGTCCATAGGATACAGCTGAAGCAGTGTTCTGAGGAACATTTACTGCATTAAGTACCTTTATCAACAAAAATGAAAATAAATGAACTAAATTTTCAACTCAAAAGAATACAGAAAACAAAAATAAAAACTAAAATTAAGCAGAAAGAATTGATAGAGGCAAAATTGATGAGCTAGAAAAGAGAAAAACAACTAATTTTTAAAAGCTGTTTAAAGAAATTAACAAAAATAGACAAGCTATTTGTCAACCTAATCGGTGAAGGTACAAGTTCACAAAATACAAAATGATACTGGTAAAATAATCTTTGAAACAGAGGAAAAAAAAAAAGCAAAAGGCTACTTTGTATAATTCTATACAAATATACTTGAAAATGCTGGAGAGAGATTCACCTTCGGATTGATCATCTAGGAGAGAGAATTGGGAATTGACAGAGAGGTGGTGGGAGGCTCCCAAAGTGGAGGAGAGGGAAGTGGCACGACCCACTTATTGGGTTTGGAGGTACCTGGGGAAGGTACCTGTATGTAGGGAAGGGACAGATGAAAGATCCTCAGCCCCCCGCCCCAGACATTGCAATCAGAGCTGTGGGAGAGCCTCTCCACCGCCGGAGGCTTCTGGTCTGAAACAGGGAGCTGACTGGAGACTGTGCAGTGGCATTGCTCCAGAGAGAGCACAATGGGGTCCTGCTGGCTTCTGAACCCTGGTGCTGTGGCTGGCACCATTTTGAGGTCCTAGCCCCAGAGCACTGCATCTACCTGGGGGTCAGATCCATTGCTGCCACCTCCTCATTGCTCCTGCCAGGCTGGGGAGGAAGCAGGGAGGCCAAGTGCTCTTGCACACCCCATGGGCATGTGCTGCATACCCCCAATGCTGCTGGAGGACCCAAAGCAGGTGCCCACAGACACGACGCCTGCTCCTGCCTCCTGGATGGCCCTGCCCAGCCACAGCTGCTGCAGGCTTCAGGCAGAGAACACACCTGTGACCCCTGATACCTGTTGCCACTGCCTGGGTAGTGACACCACCACCAGGCCTAGGCAGAATGAATGCCCATGCTGTCAGGCACAGACTTACCCCATAAACCCACTGCCCACTGTGTGCCCATGACAATAACAGGGGAAGAGGAGACACAGGACAGCAGGAGTATTAAAGGCTCACAGTACATCCACCCCTCTCCTGCCTGGTCAATCTTCTGGAACAGGACTCAAGCACACCATCCAGGGACCTCTCCCTCTATTCACTGAGCAACAGAGTTCCCAGCAGAGGAGACCAGGTGTGCCACAAAGCTATCTGTTTTGAGCTGAAAGAAGAGCTACCAGATGAGAAGGAACCGGCATAAGAACTCTGGCAACATGAAAAAACAAGCTGTGTTGACACTCCCCAAAAGATCACACTAGCTCTCCAGCAATGGACTCCAACCAAAAGCAAATTGTTGAAATGTCGGATATGGAATGCAGAGTGTGAATCTCAAGTAATATCAATGGGATTGATGAGAAAGTTGAAAACTAACATAAAGAAACCAAAAAAAATCAAGATATGAATGAAAAATTGACTAAAGAGATAGATAATATTAAAAAAAAAACAGAACTTCTGGAAATGAAAGAGTCATTTAGGGAATTTCAAAACACTGTGGAAAGTTTAAATTACAGACTACACCAAACAGAAGAAATAATTTCAGAGCTTGAAGAAAAGGCCTTCAAATTAACCCAGTCAGTCAAAAATGAAGATAAAAGGATCAAGAAGAATGAACAATCTCTCCCAGAAATATGGGATTATGTGTAGCAAACAAATGTAAGAGTCATAGGTATCCCTGAGGGAGAAGAAGAAAAAGCAAAAAGCATGGAAAACCTATTTGAGTGAATAATGGAGGAAAACTTCCCTGGTATTGCTAGAAATTTAGACATCCAGATACAAGAAGGTCATCGAACACCTGAAAGATTCAAGGTAAATAGCACATCACAAAGGTATATAGTCATCAGTCTGGCCAAGGTCAAAGTGAAGGAGAAAATCCTACAAGCTATGAGACGAAAGCATTAAATAACCTACAAAGGAAAACCCATAGACTAATACCAGACTTCTCAGCAGAAACCTTACAAAACAGAAGGTATTGGGGGGGGGGTCCCATTTTTAGTCTTCTTAAACAGAATAACTGCCAGCCAAGAATTTTGTATCCTGCAAACCTAAGTTTCATAAATGAAGGGGAAATAAAGTCTTTCCTAGACAAGCAAACACTAAGGGAATTTTTCACCACTATACCTGCCCTACAAGAAATGTTTAAAAGTGCTCAATACATGGAACAGAATAATCCATACCCACAAATGTAGAAATGCCCAAAAGTTAAAACACACAGCTTGTGTAAAACAGTAACACAAGGGAGAAAACAAAGCAACTAGGTAACAATCAACCTGATGACCAGAGCAGTATCTCACACAGCAATACTAACATTGAATATAAATGGTCTTAATGCCCAACTTAAAAGATACAGATTGGCTGAATGTATAAAAAACAAAACTCAAATATATGCTGTTTTCCAGAAACCCACTTAACTCACAAAGATTCTCATAGGTTCAATGTAAAGAGGTGGAAAAAAATATTCCATGCAAATGAAAACCAAAAGTGAGGAAGAATAGCTATTCCCACATCACATAAGATAGACTTTAAATTGATAATGGTAAAAAAGGCAAAGATGCTCATTATTAATGATAAAGGGACCAATTCAAGAAGAAGATATAACAATCCTAAGAATATGCAACTAACACAGGAGCTCCCAGATTCATAAAACAAATTCTAGTAGATCTAAGGAAAGAAATAAACGGCAACATCGTAATAGTTGGGGACTTCAACACTCCACTGACAGAACTAGACAGATCATCAAGGCAGAAAATCAAAAAAGAAACACTGGACTTAAACAGGACTCTAAAACAAATGGACCAAATGGACATTTACAGAATATTCTATGGAAAAAAATGCAGATTACACATTCTTGTCATCAGCACATGGGACATTTTCCAAGATAGATTGTGTGTTAGTCCACAAAACAAGTCTCAGAAAATTTAGAAAATCAAAATCATACCATGTATCTTCTCAGCCCATGGTGGAATAAAACTAGAAATCAATTCCAAGAGGAACTCTCAAAACTACAAAATACATGGAAATAAAACAATCTGTTGCTAAATGATGCATGGGTCAATGACAAAATCAAGATGGAAATAAAAAAAAATTTTCAAATTGAATTACCAAGGTGACACAAGCTTCCAAAATCTCTGGGATACAGACAAAGCAGTGCTAAGAGGGAAGTTCATAGCCTTGGATGCCTACATCAAAAAGACAGAAAGATCACCAATTAACAACCTAATGTCACACCTCAAGGAACTAGAAAATGAGAACAAACTAAACCCACAGCTAGCAGAAGAAAAGAAATAACAAAGATCAGAGTAGAATAAAATGAAATGGAAACAAAACACAACAAAAAATACAAAGGATCAACAAAACAAAATGTTTCTTTGAAAAGATAAACACATTGGTAGACCACTAGTTAGTTAAATCAGAAATAGAAAAGAAGAGATTCAAAGAAGGTCAATCAGAAATGAAAAAGGAGATATTGTAACTGGTATCACAGAAATAAAAATACCATCCAAGAGTACTATGAAAACTTCTATGGACACAAACTAGAAAATCTAGTGGAAATGGATAAATTTTTGGAAACACACAACCTCCCAAGCTTGAATCAGGAAGTAATAGAAATCCTGAACAGATCACTAATGAGTTGCAAGATTGAAACAGTAACAAAAAATCTTCCAATTAAAAAAAAGCCTAGGACCAGAAGAATTCACAGCTGAAGTCTACCAGGTCTACAAAGAAGACCAGGCACCTATCCTACTGAAACTGTTCCATAACATTAAGAAGGAGGGAGTCCTCCCTAAGTCATTGTACAAAGCCAGTATCATGCTGATACCAAAGCTAGGAAGGGAAACAACAAAAAAAGAAAACTACAGACCAATATCCTTCATGAACATAGATACAAAAATCCTCCACAAAATACTAGCATTTGAATCCAACAGCACATCAAAAAGATAATTCACCAAGGTCAAGTGGATTTCATCCCAGGGATGCAAGCATGGTTCAACATATGTAAATCAACAAAGGGGATTCACCACATAGAATTAAAAACAAAAACCATATGATCATCTCAATAGATGCAGAAAAGCATTTGATAAAATCCAGCACCCCATCATGATAAAAACCCTCAAAAAACTAGGCATAGAAAGAACATACCTCAAAATACTAAAAGCCATTTATGACAAACCTACAACCAACATCATACTGAAAGGAGAAAAATGAAAAGCCTTCCCCTGAAAAACTGGAACAAGACAAGGATGTCCACTGTCACCACTTCTATTCAACATAGTACCTGGAAGTCCTAGTCAGAGCAATCAGGCAACAGAAAGAAATAAAGGGAATCCAAATCGGGAAAGAGGAGGTCAGACTATCCATGTTTGCCAATGATATTATCTTATATCTAAAAAACCCTAAAGACTCCACCAAGATCCCTCAAATTGATACATAAATTCAATAAAGTCTCAGGTTACAAAATTAATGTACACAAATCAGTGGCATTTCTATACACCAATAACAGTGAAGCGGAGAGCCAAATCAAGAACTCAATATCATTTACAATAGTGGCAAAGAAAATAAAATACCTAGAAATATACTTAGCCAAGGAGGTGAAAGATCTCTACAAGGAGAACTACAAAACACTGATGAAAGAAATCATAGATGACACAAACAAATGGGAAAACATCCCATGCTAATGGATTGGAAGAATCAATATTGTTAAAATGTCCATACCGTCCAAAGTGATTTACAGATTCAACGCAATTCCCATCAAAATACCAACGTGATTTTTCACAGACTTAGAAAAAAACAATTCTAAACTTCCTATGGAACCAAAAAAGAGCCCAAATAGCCAAAGCAATCCTAAGCAAAAAGAACAAATCTGGAGGCATTACATTACCTGACTTCAAATTATAATACAAGGGTAGGGTGACCAAAACAGCATGGTACTGGTATAAAGGTAGACACACAGACCAGTGGAACAGAATAGAGAACCCAGAAATAAAACCATGTAGCTACAACCAACTGATTTTCAACAAAATAAGCAAAAACATACATTGGGGAAAGGGTGTCCTATTCAATAAATGGTGCTGGGAAAATTAGATAGTCACGTGCATAAGAATGAAATTGGACCCCTATCACTCACCATATACAAAAATTAACTTAAGATGGATTAAAGACTTAAATGTAAGACCTGAACCCATAAAAATTCTAGAAGAAAACGTAGGAGAAACTTCTCTGGACATTGGACATTGGCCTAAGCAAAGAATTTATGAGTAAGACTCCAAAAGCAAATATAGCAACAGCAAAAATAAATAAATGGGACAATTAAACTAAAAAATTTCTGTACAGCAAAGGAATCAACAAATAGACAACCTGAAGAATGGGAGAAAGTATTTACAAACTATATATGTGACAAAGGGCTAATATCTGAAATCTACAAAGAACGCAAATAAATCAGCAAGAAAATAACAAATAACCTTTAAGCTTTAACACTAGCATCATGGTCATAATAACCTCTTAGTGTCTTCCTTTGTCTTCTTCCTTTGCAAATGCTTTGTGCATCATACACATTCATCCACTGGGTGGCAGTATGTACTCAAAAATGTTTACTGTTTCTAGTTGCCTCAATCTAATGGAATTTAAGAGGTCAAAATTTTTTTTAATCTGGAAAATAGCCATTGTATCAAATCTTAAGAAACAGTATTATCTGGATGTAAGCTCCTACCTAGAGATAACTATGGAGATTATAATGTTAATATTTGCTACCATTTACTTTCAACTACATTCTCTCTTCTGCCAACATATTCACACACCACACATTTGCAAAATAGATTACCCCTCATGCTCTTTTTATTCCTCACCATTTTATAGTTTTTTTATACCTCACTTCTTAAATACATATATGCTTTCTCTAAATTCCTCTAAGTCATCTACCAACTCCAATACGCTTAGTACCCTACCTTTTCTTTCTGTGGCTCTTGCCTGACAATAACTTTGCCCCTTTTCCATTTTGTTTCTTAAATATTACACCCTCTCCACAGTGAAATCAAAGAGATAGACCATTAAGCTCCTGTATAGTACCATATGCATCTCCTTTGGTTTTGTACTACATCCTAAATAAAAAGAGAAAATTCTGGATATTCATACAGTCTTAGGAAGTCATATGGTTCTCTTTCACTTAATTCTGTCCAAAATGAAGAATGAGACCAATTAACTTTATGTAAGATTTATCTTCAATTAAGAGTGGGAAAATCTTCTAAGAAGTTAAATTGTATATCAAGTATGATTACAGCTATGAAAAAACTCACAAAAATATACACATATTTTAAAAATTGAAAGTTAAATGCTAATAGTATTTGTGTTAGATGGTGGAATTATAAATGTTTTTGCTTCCTTTTCCTGCTGTTTTGTAGTTTTTCCTACATTTTCTTTAATTAACTATACTTTTTTCAAATGAAAAAATATACATAACTGTTCTTAAACTATTGTTTATCTTTCTCCTTCCTAGATTGAAAAATTCCTGTTTCTTTTATGTATCCTATCTAATTTTCTCCTAATTTTCCAGAAGATAGTTAATGATATTTTGACATTTCCTTGCATCTCCACGTGGTGCTGGTTACTGCTAAGTGTAATGGGAAGTCTGGCTCATTTTTTTTTTAAATATATAAACTCTAGTTTAGAATAGTTTTAGATTTACAGAGAATTGCAAATATAGTACAGAGAGTTCCTATACACCCCACACCCAGTTCCCCCTATTATTAACATCTTACATTAGTTTGGTACATTTCTTGTAATTAATAAACCAATATTGATGTATTATTATTAACTAAAGTCTATATTTTATTCAGATTTCCTTTGTTTTCATCTAATGTTATTTTTCTGCTCCAGGATCCCATCCAGGATCCCATATTACATTTAGTTGTTCATATCTCCTTAGACTCTTCTTGGCTGTGACAGTTTCTCAGACTTATTTTATTTTTCATGACCTTGGCAGCTTTGTGGAGTACTGGTCAGGTATTTGTAGAATGTCCCTCAGTTGGGATTTGTCTGATATTTCTGTCATGATTAGAGTGGCCATGTGCATTTGGGGGAGGAAGAGCACAAAGGTAAAGTGCTATTCTCATTACATTGTATTAAGGGTGTGTACCACCAACATGACTTAGCATTGTTGATCATCTGACTGAGGCAGTGTTTGCCAGGTTTTCCCAATGTAAAGTTAGTCTTTCACTCTCCCTTTCCATACTTCACTCTGTGGCAGTGTGTGTAGCCCACACTTAAAGAGTGGAGTTATGCCCCACCTCTATGAGGGTGGATGATCTGCATAAATTATTTGAAATTCTTTTGTGTAGATTTGTCTACTCTCCCCCATTTATTCAATCATTTATTTATGTCAGTATGAACTCATGGATATTTATTTTATATTTTGGATTATAAACCAATATCACTTTATTTTTGTTGCCTAAATTGGCCATTTGGAGCTTTTTCAGTTGGGTTCCTGTATCCCTTTGACACACTCCCATCATTGTAGGTTTTTTTAAGCACCCCCTTACTTTCTGGGAGTACAAGTCCTTCAGAATCATCTTATATTGTCCCTGCCCCAATCCTAGAATTGGCTGGTGCTTTTTAACTTTCATCATAAAGATCAATATTAAAAAGCACATACTAATTGTCTATTGCATGCAAGACCTTGTGTTAGGAATATAATTTTTTTAAAAGTCTCTTTTCAGCTAGATCATTTATTTTAGCTGAGGAAATTCGACAAACATACTTAATATCATAATGCCATTTATTAAGCCTAATTTTATCCTAAAAAGAAAAAAGTCCACATAGTAGTATTTATTCACCCTTCAATTCTCACCCATGAGTATTACCTGGATACTCCTAAGAAGTGTTCAAGTGTGCTGTAGGAGAAGATCCTGGGGCTGAATCAAGACAGGAGGAATGGCATCTAAAAAGCCATCTTTAGAAACATGTAGCTGAGGAGGAGCAATGATCACATAATCAGAAGGGAGCTTGGAACCAACAAGATTCCTCCAGTTGTGAGTTCAAATTCAACTGCCAGAAGTTGGCATGTCACCTCTGGTAGCCCATCTGCTGTTGTGACTGTTGAAGGACTTCTGAGCTCAGCTAATAATTTTTCAGAAAACCATGTTTTTATATATATATATTCAAAAAATCAAATAACTGTAAGAAATTTTTATGTATCATTTTTTTCAGATGAGTAAACTTGAGGCCCCAATATAAAGTCAAGAATGTTAGAGCTGGACATGACCTTAGAGGTTACATACTTAGAGATTCTACATACACCAGTGCTAAGACTCAGAGAAGTCTGTGACTTTCTTAGGATCACCCCACAGTTAGTAGTGTGGAACTAGATGCCAACTCTCTTGACCTTCAGATCAGAGCTCTTTTTACCACAGAGCTTTGACTCATTCAATCATTTATTTACACATTTAACTCATTTGTTCATTCTACAAAAAAAATAATTTGAATAACTGCTTCATGCTTGGCACTGTGCTAGGGTTTGCAGGTATAAATTTTGAGAGTTCACAAAGTTTAAAGAATTGAATAAAAAATTGAGTAATTTGCCACCAGGTGGCATAAGCCCTCAGCCTGGCGAGGGCATTTGTAGGTAATTTGTAGGTAACCATTCAGTTTTTCCTCTTAGACTATTTTTTTTTCCATATTCAGATAGTGAGAATTGGTCTGAATGTACAATCTGGGCTTATCTTATTCTGTCAAGGTACCACCAATCTTCCAGCCTCCCAGGTAGAAGCCTTTGAGTTATGTTTCTGTTTCATTTCATCTTCTACATATTGAATCACTGCTTGTTCAGACTGGCTCCTTCCCTCACCATTAGTGCCTTCATAAAAATCTCCAACTTAGCAATACCAGGAGGAAAAAAAAAAAAAACAGCTTGGGCTGGTCTTAGCAAACTACAAGTTCACTGCTGCTTTTGGGCCTTTGCTCCTGCTGTTCTCATTCCCTGAAATTCCTTTTTTCAAACTATTTCATCATCAACTCACCAATGTTCAACAAACATTTGAATGGTTTATTATGGTGATGGTTTTATATGAAATGCCAAACTATATGCTCTCCCCCAACACCAGAATCTTCTGTGTCCCTCCCTACTCTTCTGAGAGTAAATAAGGTCTAGTAGGTAAAATGGGTGTATGAACAAATAATTGCTATATTGGAGGCATATATCAGGCATAGTGGTGACCAAAGTGTCAGCCTTGCAGAGGTGATCACAAAATAAATTAGTCCTTGGGTTAGGTCTGATGGTAACTTAAACAGTTTAAATGGATAGAGGCTCAAAGATTGTTCTACATAGCAAAGTGATACTTTAGACAATTTTAGTCTTTGAAAGTCTGACAATTTTAGACTTTGAAATTCTAGATGAGAAGAGGTGTGGTGTATATAAGCAAGTGGCCAAAGTTGATATCAAAAAGAAAGGCAGGAACCAGATTTAGAGGGCCCCTGAATGACATGCAAAGACGGTAGGACTTTATCCTTTAGCCATTAGAAGCCATTATGAGATTTAGAAAAGAGGATGACACAAACAGATTTGCATTTCAGAAAGCTGCTCCCTGGCTACATGTGGCATGGATTGGAGAGAGGTGAGACCAGATACATGCAACCAGTTAGGAAATGTCCATAGCGCCTAGGTGGTTTAGGATGTTAAGGCCTGGACCAAGTAAAAGCTGTACAAAGGAGAGGTAGGGATGGATCTGAGAGATTAAACAGAATTTGGTGAGGAATCAAATATGGGAGTAAGGAGAGAGAGAGTGCTGGTGACTATCAGCTTCCTGGCTTAGGTCACTGGGTGAATGGTGATGCCATTAATTAGGATAAAGGATACAGGAAGCTGAGCAGTTTTTAGGAGGTGGTGGTAGCAGTGGTGGTGGTAAAGTTCTTGAGTTTACTTTGGGACATATTGTATGATTATTTGCATTAATCAACTTCATATGTTAATGTGTAGGTTAGAATGAAAGGTTTCAGTAAAGAAAACTTCATTACCATTTATCAATCAATCAATTTGTCAGTCAAAACTATTTAAGTGGCTCCTTTATGTCTTATAAGGAGTTAGGTTCAGTGGGTATTATGGATCATGCATCCCAAATTTTCCAAGATACTTTCATTTTCCTACAGTTTTATTCTTTTTGACAAATGTAATTCATTCAATATTTAATTAATGTGATTAAATTTTTATATCTTGTAAGACTTTCCTCATAAGTAAGTTTATTAATAATTAAAAGGATTAAGGCACAAATCCTGCAAGTAAGAAATCTGTTATCTAATCCAGAAGAAGAACTCAATACTCATTAGAGAACCTTTTAGTGGTAAACTGCCGTGTTGTAAAGGTTCACAGGGCATCCGGAAAAAGGCTCTCATTTTGGGTAGGAGGAATTAAGAGGGCTGCACTGAGGAGAAGCTGGAACTGCAGCAAGGCTCTAAAGAATGAACAATATCTGAAAAGTCAGACAGTGGGTAGGGAGAGCGGCATTAGGAAAGACACCCAGTTGAAATGACCTCAATGTGTGCAAGGGAGATGGAAGACCTTGTCCTGTCTTGATTAGCCTTTGACTCAAGTCACAGAGAGTGACTAAATCCAATAGGTTGTATGATTCCTATATCTATCTCCTCTTTGGGTTTCACTTTGTGATAGTTTTTCTAAGGTATAATGAAAATTTCTTGTTGTATGCTTTCCAGATTCTGTTTTTCCATTCCCTTCCTGGCATTTTCAATTTGCATCTCATTCTGAATTTTAGCTTTTCTGACCTTAGTACCAAAAGCTTTTGATAAATTTTAGTATTCCCTAATCTCCCTAGTTTCTATTTTTGGTAACATCCCTATTTGACTGTGAGGTTCACACGCAGCCTTTTGAGGTAACATAATTGAAACTCCCATTAGAGTTAACTGCATGAGATGCAACATATTCTCAAGAGCTGTAGATGAAATAAACACTTGGTACTGAAAATCTATAATGTAATAAGGATATAAAATAGTGCCTCCTGCACATTTGATAAGTGTAGTAGGCAGTCAATAAATCTTTCTGAATGAATGAATTTTACATAATAACATTAATAAAGAAGAATGCATCTTCTTCTTTGTTGTATGCTTTACAAGAGTACTTTTTACTGCCAGAGCAAGAAATACAGTAGGAGGCTCAGGGGATAATCTCTTGGGCCCTGGTATTCTGCAGATTTCCTCTGGCTTCCCCTTCAGTCAAGGCAAGCTCTGGCTTCCTGGTGCTCTGAGGTGAGGTCAGGGACCTGGTGTCAACTCCCTTCTCTCCAAGGTGCCCTCACTCAGGAATTGCTATGAAATGCGTCAAAACACGGGTCCAAGTGGCTACCATCCACTTCAGCTATTTGTTTACAAATAAGAGCTCTAAATGCTTTGAAAACAGTTTTTTTTTTCAATTTGGTAGGCATTCCTTTTATAATTTGCTTACACTGTTTTTGAATAAGCTACTAATGTTACTAGTAGAACAGAATTAAAATTCAACTAGCCTCACTTTAATGGTTGACCATAAATTCCAAATAAGCAAAGTTCAAATTAATGAGATTTTATTACCTATGTATATATGTGCATCTCTATAGGGTTACATGTATGTGAATTAAGAATCATAGCAATTTAGCACTGGAGGGAAACATAAAAAAGAATTCTTTCTAAAACCTACATTTTGCAGATGAAGAGATATATAACTGGTAAATTGTTCTTTTTCTTCCATCCAAGAGACTAGTTCTATATTTAAACACAATCCATAAATAGCCTCCTTTACAGATATAATTTGCTATGATTCCATGGCTCTGCTGAGCACGTTACACATTATGTAATTCTCTTACTTCTATTAGCTGTGTGTTAACCTCTCCTGTGAATCTATACAGGCACTTTGAAAGTAGAGATTCTGTTACATTTATCTTTGCATTCCCCACAGTACCTGCCCCAGCCCTATCCCCACAGCTGATTCTGGATTGAGCATTAAGCATTTGCAGGCAGTCATGGTTCTACACTGAAATCAGGGAAGCAGGCATCAGGGTAATAGTTCTCTTGTGGGCTTGGTAAATTTTCTTCTGCTCCAGAATATCTGGTAGTTTCCCTGGATAACCTTGTTTAGTATTTGGAGCCCTACTGTCTCCATTCTTCACCTGCTGGTTCAGAAGCTGTGCCCCTATGTCGGGGCCCACCCATCCCATTGTTTCTCAAACCCCAATTGCAACTGCCTTGAACTAGACTGGATTTGCCATTCCCTGGTTTGAACCGCAAGTTAGAATTGCTGCCACTTCCCCACCCTTTCGCCATTGTGCCCTTCAGCTCAACCTTCTTTCATCTAGGCATGCTGTGTGGTAAATAACTCAGGCAGCCTGCAGTAATCCCACTCTGAGAGCTAAAGCTGTTGCTTGCCCGGCACTGTTACATAAAATAAATGGTGTTAAATGATTTGAAAGAATAAATTTGGACATTAATTATTCACTCAACAAATATTTATTGTGTACCTAATATATACCATACCAAACCCTGTTCTGTGTACTGGAGATATAGCAGGGGACAATATCAAGTCTCTGCCCTCATGGGGTTTACATTCTAGCCAGGAAGAGACATGATAAACAAATAAATGAATAGATATATAAGAAAGTCACTGCTAGAAAGTAAGTTGCTGTGACAAAACATAAAGCAGGGAAAAGCAATAGGAAATGACAGGAGGGGGTGCTATTTTAGATGGGATGGTGAGGAAACGCCAGGACACAGATGGTAAATAAAGCCATAGGGCCAGTAAGATTAGCTGGAGAACAATGTGATTACTGAAGAAATAGATGAGGACTCAACCTTGGGGAATTCCAACATTTAGAGTGTTTCAGGAAAATACCAGGACAGTATAGAAAAACCGCCCTCCCACCCCCCAAAACTGAGAGGGAACCAAGAGACCAAAGAATGACTCAAACAAGACCAGCTTGATGAGTTACATGAGTTTATTAGAGGTTACTTACAAGGGTACTTGCTCCTAGACAGCACAGGAATTTCTTCCACAGGATTTTCTCACATGCAAAATCCACATCTGCCCACCCTGTGGCATTGCCTTAAATCCCTTCCCAAAGAGTAATACAAAGTTTTCACATTGTATGATTGTTTGTTCACAGTGAAACAAATGATGCAGGCGCAGTACCATCATCATATGCTGTCATGCAACCCATGGTATGTTAATGATTTTCCATTAGGTGGGGATTTTAGTGTTACAATTAGCTAAAGGTTGCTATATGACAACCAAAGCAGCTCTAAAGCAGATAGGGCCAGTTTGAGCTGGCTGTTTCCGGGCATAAAAATGCTGAGACACCCAAAAAGGTGGTGGGCACTCCCCCCAACCCCCACCGCCAGCCCAGTAGTTATCTCAGTACCTGTTTATTCTACTTTGTAAAAATTTTGCTGAGCACTCCAGGCTAGCACCGTGTTTCTGTTATGTGGTGAGGAACCTGCTTTTTTTCGAGGAGGATTTAGGAAGCAAGGTGGAGAAGGACGAGCCAGTGAGGTGGAAGGGCAAACAGGACAATGTAGTGCTCTGGAAGGCAAACTGAGAAAAAATTTCAAAAAGGAGAATAATGACTAAGACCAGGAGTTGACCTTTGAACTGGCAATGTAGAAGTTAATGGCGATCCAGGCAACAGCAGTTTAACTGAAATGGAGGGGACCCTGATAGGAATCAGCTTGAGACAGAATGGGAGACGAAATGGAGACATGAATGTGCACAGTGCCTTTGAGGTACCTTGCTACAAAAGGAAGCAGAAAATGGGCAATATCTACAGAGAGCCATGGGACCAAAAGAGGCTTTTATTTTTCTAAGATGGGAGAAATCACAGTATTTTTATGTGCAAAGAACAAAGATGCAGTAAAGAGGGAAAACTGATGATACAAAAAAGAGAGGGGTTATTGTATAGGCAAGAAAGAGACAATGAGATTCAGTGTGCACACGGATAGACCACATTCCCTCCTGCAAAAATGTAACTTTCAGTCACAGACTTAGGACATTCCAAAAGAAGACAAATAGGTAGTCAATGGTAAATTAACCATTTTGGCAAGTGCACATTTCACTTCCGGTCTGTTTTGCTTTCTCATCGTTAAATTAAGTGGCAGTTAGTATATGTGAAATTATAATGATAATAAGAATATCGTTATACAGAATTTTAGACAGTGGCCCTTCAGTGAAGTCAATGGTATTTTAATGAATGATTTGTGGTTTCCAATCCTAGAGCAACTTGAAATTTTCAGTCCTCGGTGTATGGTAAATAATCTATCACATTATTATAATTAGACCCATGTAATTAAAACAATAGCAGCTTCTTTTCTGTCTCTGGCACATCTGCTGACGGGGCTTTAATTCTCTTGAGTAAAGCCTCAGAGAAAACCCAAATGGAGAAAGTATGACCCTATGAACAGAAAACACAACTTTTCCTGTTTGGGTTTTTCTCCTTACAGTACCTCTTTTCTAAGTTTCCAGGCATAAATACAGGTAGAAATTGACCTAAAGTCCAGTCTACTTTTTACATAAATATGTATTTCACACGATGAAAAATTTAGATAAGATAAATAAGAAACAAGATTTTCAGGGCATCAAAGCTGTGGTCATAAAAAGGGATTAACCTCAGTGAGTATAAAACCTTAATTAAGACAGCTGTGATAGGTTCTTTATAATGTAAAACTAGAGATTTTTGGATCTAGAAAAAGACATTAAAGATCGTCTATTACAATCACTTTATTTTACAGATGAATAAACTCTGTCTAAATAGTTAAATAGCTTATACAAAGATGCAGATGTGATTAGTGGCGTTGTTGAGTAGATTTTTAAATTAATAAAAGGAAAACTAAAATAGTAATAATATTTATTGGGTGCTTCCGTATGCTAGGCACTGTACTGACCACTTTACAGTCATAACTTCATTTAGAATTTACAGCAAATATATTATGTGGAAAGTAGGAGATCTCTTTACCAAATGCCATTTAATTGACTTACAAGCTCACCACTTATCTCCATTTCCTTCTCTGTAAAACATAGGCGGATGCCAATACCATGTTAAATGCTTGAGGCTGGTAAATTTCTTTAAAAATTTCTTTCCACTTATCCAATTGGCAATCTTTAGGCATAATCTACATCGGTATCAGTATCACCTGGAAACTTGGTAAAAATGCAAATTCTCAAACCCAAGCACACCTCCTGGATTAGAAACGGGTAGGATCCAACAATTTGTGTTTTAAAGCCTTCCCTTCAAGTGATTGTGATACATGCTAAAGTTTGAGAACCACTGCTTTAGAGTAAAGTCTATTACAGAGACTAAGTAGAAGCTCCTGGAGCTCCTCCCTCATGCTACCGAAAGAGTAAACCCAAAGCAATACTGCATCCTTGAAGGACAATTATAGATCATTGCCACCATCAAACACTTAGAAGCTATGTCTGTTTGAAGAAGTGATTCCTCTCATATTCTTATTTAACTCACCAGTTTGACTGGATTTTGGTGAATGACAATAGATTATTAAAACTCAACCAGTGATTACTTCAATTGAAGCTGCTTTTTCAGCTGTGGCCTTTTTTATTGAAATAAACTAACACCTCTCCTGTCACCTAATATGTAGTCATTAAATTGGCCCATTTTCCCACTATTCCAAAAGACAATCTTGTCTAAGGCTTATGTCAACTCTTTGACTTTATGCCAAAAGTAGGCCCACAAGGACCTTAACTGTTTTAACATTTCATAGAGCACCACATTAGTATACTACATCTGTGATGTCATACTGTAAGACTTTAATAGCAGGAACTAACAAATAGCCTATGCCCTTAAGACACATGTGTGTCAGTAGCTGGGAGATAAAATCCATGAAAATTTAGGTGGGTACCATCTCAGTGAAGTTTCTAGGGTCAAGTTGTCTGCATCATGTTGAGATATTCCGTTCAGAGGTAAATTGTTGTGCACCTTTGTGCCCTTACCACTGAGAAAGAGGCACAATGCTTAGTAGGCATTTTTGGATTTTTGAGGCAATATAAACTACATTTGGTTGTTCTGCTCTGACTCATTTTGTTGCTGACCAAAAATATTTCCAGCTTTGATTGGAGCCCAGTGCAAAAAAAACAACTCCACTGTTGGTCAGGTATCAGTATTAGAGGCCCTGCAACTTAAGCTTTTCTAAACCAGTGGATCATAGGTTCTTTAATTGTCTGTGGCAGATAAGGAGTCCAAATGAAGCCTGTGCAAACTTAAATAAGAATCACAGTATAGACCTCTAGGATTTTGGAGCAAGGCTTTGATCTATTTATTAAGTCACCATTTTCCTTCTGAAAACAGTTCATGACTTGCTACTGGGTCCTGGGAGAAGTGAATACCTGATTATAGGTCTGTGAGTGACCTAAGCCTTCCAATATGAATTGGTTGTTTTGGATGAAGGTCATCATAAAGTTAGATGTGCGTAGAGGTGCTTCATCATCAAATAAAAGTGTTATAATATGGCATTGGGCCTTAGCAGATCCTAAAGGCAATGGTAAGACATTAACAGAGCTTGGCTCCCACTCCCATGGCTAGAAGGCCAGCTCATTGCTTTTTCTCCCTCAATTTGCATCCATGGCCCCATGTGGAGTTCCCTATGCCATGTTGCCTGAGGAGAAAAAAATTTGGTCTTGGTTTACAGTTGGTTCTGCAAAATGCTGGCACTAGGCATTCAAGGGTGGCATGAGTGGCAGTGGAAAAGGGAAATCTTCCAACTGGGTAAAATTTCAAGCAGTACATCTCATGGTGAACTTTGGGAAAAAATACCTTGTTTCAGGAAATTTCTCTCAGGTCCACAATTTTAACCATTATACCACTGGAAACATAAGACACCAATAACACATGTACATTAGTAGGTAATCTACTGAGTTCAGTTGAAAAATTGACTCAATAACTTATAAGTATAGTCCACTTTGAGAACTAATACCATAGCTAATGATGCACATTCTTTAATCTAACACCATCTGTATTAATCAGCTATACCACAATAATGTTGTCTAGCAAACCACCCAAAACGGTGGTGTAGAGTAGTAAGTATTTTTGGCTGACACATCTAAAAGCCAATTGAGATTTGGTTGATCTCGCTTGGCTCTGGGAGGGCTAGGCACCAAATGTCTCCCATCCTCCTTGGCCTAGTGGCTACCTAATACATGCTCTTCTCATGGTGAAAAGCAGCAGTTCAAGAGAGCAAGTCCAATTATGCAAGCCCAATTCAAGCCTCTGCTCGGGTCATGGCTACTAACATCCTAGTAGCCAAAGCAAGGCATATGGGCAAGACTAAAATCAAAGGGTGAAGGAATATACGTTTCTCACTGAGGAGGGGGACAAGGGTGAACAGTTGCTGAACAACGATCTAAAAATATTATTCAGTAGGTTGTTATCAAAGGGCTGAAGTAGTACAAATACTTGATTCAATACAATTTAACAAATATTTATTGAGTGTTATGTGTTATGTGTTGGGCACTGTGTTAGGTATTCCAGATATAGAGATGAATAAGACACAGTCCCTGCCCTCAAGAAGCTAAATCAGAACTGTAAACAAATTAAAATTTGATGTGATGAATGGAACAAAAGCATTTACAACTGTCTAAGGCTGGTGTTATTATTGCCACTTTGCACATAATAAACTGAGACTCAGAAGGATTAAATGATTTGTCCAATATGATACAACAGACAAAACTGAAATTCAGCCTCTTTGAGGGAGGGAGATAAAACCCTAAACTCTTCCTGTCATTTTACAACAACCTTCCCCAGAAAGTGAGACCAGAGGTGATCCAGTCCAATATTTCACTTGATACTGGGATCCTTGTATCCACCAGGCAGCAAAAAGCCACCATCTTGGTGACTTGAGCCCCATTATAATAGATATAGAATGGATTACGTATGCTTTCCTCTGCTCCATAATTCTACTCTTTTTACTTAGGTTAGATTTACTTAGATTGCCCATCAAACTAACCTTTATAATAACATTAAGTAGTGAGTTAGAACTGCATACTTCTTCTGGTCTAACAGAGATCTGAGGTGCTGGAGGATACTTTGGTCATTTTTAAAATATCTGAGTCATAGGCCTTTTAGTGGATTGAATTTTTGTTAATATAAACTATTTTGATGACTAAGGAATAAATTGAATAGACCACTGGGTCCTTCTTGTGGATAGCAATCAGGGGTCCTGAGGGCTAATATGTATGTATAATTACGACTTTCAGCTCTGTTAGCTACTATGAAGCTATTACTGTAATGTTTTATTTCAATATTTTATTAGTATGTATCATAACAGTTCCAATATGAAATGGCTCTTCATATTTGTTCAGAATATCCATGAGTTTGAAGAATATTCACCATAACCCTGTTAAGGCAAATGATAGGTACCATATTATTGTTTCCATGTTAAGAAAGAGAAACTAGAGAGAGAAATAAAAAATAGGCACCTAACGGTGGTAAAGTAACAACTCACTGGAAAAGTGAAAGATCGGACAGGAGTCTAGTGATTACCACCTGGATAGTAGGCTTTTGGCTCTTGAAACAAAACTTCTATGGAATGTTAAAGGTACAAAAACAAATTCAATCCCTAAGGCTTAATTTTCTATGGCGTGTTAGAGATTTAATGAGCACATTTAGTGTGGGGGCAAAAACCGGGATAATTATGAAATATTAGAAAGAGTTTGCAAGCTTGGTGAATCACTATATTCCTGTACCATTATTTTACACTGAAGGATATTTGTGTTCTGTTCATTTTCACAGTGAGTTTCATGTTGCTTGTTTGGGGGGTCTGGATTTCAGTTGGCTCCAGGTCAGGGTAATACTGAATACGAATATATTTTACTTCAATTTTCCCTCTTCTTTCCCAATTTCCAAGTTTGTCAGCACCTGAAGGACCACTTCCATGGATGCTCAATTATTTAAAGTCTGTCCCAGTATTGAGAGTTTCTTGCACAAACAGAAGCCCCAGTCGAGGGCTGAGCATTGGAACTGAGTTGGGCCTATTTTTCAGGTAGGCTTCACTATTAAATCTGTTAGAAAATACTTTAAACAGAGCTCTGATGGAATCTGGAAAATAATGAAAAGAAAAAATATATACATCACTCCTAACTGCAAGTCTAGATACTCAGAGAATAACTACCTTATTTACAGTAGGCAAATATCCCTAGAGAGCTTTAGGAGCTTTTCCCTCTTATGTGCTTTTGATATAGAAACAGGGTCTCAGGTATTTCTATCTTCTGAGCAGTTATTTGCTTACACAAAAGGGAGGTGAAGGGATGGCATTAGGTTTTAGAATTACTTGTCTATGAACATATGTGAGCAGGCCACTAGCTAAGAAACTAGATCTATTAGAAATTGATATACTTTCTTTTTAAATTTTTTGTCTTATTTTTAAAGAGATAAGTGGATGGAAAAACTTATTGGCTCTCTTCCTTTGGATCAGAAGGTAAATATTTTCTCATCATGGGATAAATTATTTGGGAAAGGGTACATTAAGGAGTTAGAGCAATTTGAGACAGGAATGCTCTGCCTATTTCTATGCCAATAATGGCATAGCATTTCTCATGGCTGTGTTTAAAATTTTCCTCAGCCTGTTTGGAAAGGCTGGAATTTATCAATTTAAGCATTTCCATGACATCATTTTTTCTTATTTCTCCATCTGAATTTCACCCAGTTGCTTTTAGCTAGAAGGTAATTTATCTGGCTCTTTCCAAAAAAAAGGTCGAAATGGCAAAAGTTTTCAGGATCATTTTCTATTTTTTTTCTTTCTTTTGGTAAAACTAAACTGCTTCAATAGTCAATTACCAAATGATCTATTCTAATTAAATGATTTTTTCCTTAATTACTCCCATGGATTGCAGGATTATGGTTTTTAAAAAAATTAAGTCCTTACAGAAAACTCATGTAACTGGCACTGCCACCTTTTGGAAATTAGATCCTTTATTCTTTAAAAACCCTGCCATGTTTCTCTCCCATAGAGATTGAATTACTTGGGTACCTTTTTTATTTTAAGGCAGACTATTTGATTTCTTTCAGACTGTTGATTCAATCATCACATCCTCTATTATGTGACTTTAAAAAATTCTTTCTTCTCTTTATTTTGGGGAATTGGATTGGTATACTAATGCCTTTCCTTTCTGTGAAGGAGTCTTATTGTACTTATGGTGAAGGTTCCTGATTTATTTGGACATCTCTATATATAATTCACTGGTTTTGTGGTGGTTGAACTTTTCTTTCCTTTGGATAAACACCTGCTTTATGCCTTTCCCTTTCTGTCGTTTTTTCTACTCGTGATTCAGATGGTATTGTTCATCTGTCTTAAGAATGCAAACATTGTTCAGGTGTGATTCAGCTCTTTTTGTCCTATAATAGGAAAAGCAAAAATGTTTATTGGATGAAGTTTATGCAAATGAAAACTACAAGTTGAGATAGATGATTTTTAAAAGTGCCTTTAGAATGCCAGTATCAGGGCCAGAACCCAACTGCATTCCCTCTGATTCCAGATCCTAGATTTGTTAATTGGCTCTGTTGTCTCTTTCCATTGACTAGTCTTATTTTATTGACTGAGAAACAAAAGGAAACTAGTTTAGATCTTCTAGGACAGATTTTGCTCTGGGAACTTTAGCTCCTTCCCCTAAGTTGTTAAAAGTCCATTGGCACTCTGAGGGAAAGGCATTCAAATTCTGCAGAATTCATACATGGTAATTAATCAACTTGTATCACTACTATGTCATATACCATGGGAATAGAGGGATAAATACAAATACAGCTTCTGTTTATTGAGCAAACAGTTTTCTAGGAACTTTTCACATCCTCTTCCTAAGCCTTACAGCTGTCTTTCAAGAGAGGTATTCTTATACCCATTTTACAGATGGGTAAACAGATGCTCAGAGGATGAAGTGACTTGCCCAAAGTTACACAACTAGTAAATAGCTGAATTGAGATTTTTAACTCAGGTCTGTCTGACTCTAAATGTATTCTCTTTCTATACTACATATTCCATTCATTACCTCCTCCTTTTATGAATAGGAGTTGGTATCTGCCTTTAAAAGATTACATGTACACAAAAGATCACATATTGGATGATTCCATTTATATGAAATGTCCAGAATAGGCAAATCTATAGGGCAGAAAGTAGATTAATGGTTGCGTAGGGCTGGAGTAGGAGAGTAGGGAGTGACAGCTAATGGCTATAGGTTTTCCTTCTGAAGTGATAAAAATGTTGGAAAATTGTTTGTGATGATGGTTGTACAACTCTGTGAATAAACTAAAAATCATTCAATTGCCACTTTAAATGAGAGAATTGTATAGAATGATTTCTCAATAAAGCTGTGTTTCTTTGGTTTTTGTTTTCAAGGTTAACAGTGTAGTAAGGAAGATAGAGCTATAAACAGCTAACATTTCCAGGCAACATAAAAACAAATATGAGCAATGGACTCTAGAAATTCAGGAGAAGGTACAGTTGTTAAGTCCAGGAGACTGGGAGATGGCTTTATGAAGTAGATGGCATTGGAGGTGAATCACAAAATTAGAATGTTGGTAGGCAGAGAAGAGTGAAGGCTGAGAAGACAGCATGGGCAAAGTCGCAGGTACATGAGAGGACTGCGTTTTTCTGAAAGAATGGCAAGTCATCTAGTTGGATGTCAGTGAAGGGTGAGTGGGGGATATAGAGGGAAATGAGGTTGGAAAGAGGTCTGACTACGTGGAGGATCTTGAATGTAATGCTAAGGAGTTAGACTTTATTCTATACACTATGGGCAATATTTTTCTCAGGTGGGAGAGAGTATATTTTAAAACTGGATCTACATTTATGTTTTTCTACATCAGAGATCTAGTTTCAGCAAACCAATACCATCCATTAAATTAATGTTACAAATTTGAATTTTCCTTATTTTGTTTTCATGTGTTTATATGGATAGATAGATGGATAGACACATATAGATAGTTATAAATTTCTTTGGATTTCAGAGTTCTGTGTTTAAAGGGTAAGGAGTTTATACATAGTTTTATGCTTTCATTAAAGTACAATAATATGATATAATATAGATTGTTTTTTTTTAAATTTTCCTTTAAAGGGAATTTGTAATTTGCTTGTGAGAAATATTTTTCTAGGAGATAGAATATTAATCAATGTCTCTTCCAAACTTGACCTGGGGAGCCCCAGTCTGTACTAGGGGGCACTCTGGTATCCTATCCTGCAGATCTGAGACTCTGTAACAAAAATCTCAGCACCACAGGTACATTATAGTAGAGTTTTTACATGGCAATGAAATAAGAATTTCATAGTTTGTTAATGTGAACATAAAAGCAGGAAAATCTGACCTATTAAGAAATGAAAATTTAAATAGTTGAAACCAGTGAAGCAATCACTGGGCATGATCTTAACATAGGATGGAATCTTGGCTATGGATTTTATTTTATGATTTTAAACTTTCTTTAGAGTAATATTTCTCTGGTCACTGCTATAGGTAGCATGGGGAATAATAGCCACAACATCCAGCAACTTTTTCTCCATGCCCACTCACTTGATTTAACATTTTAGCGTACTCATTTGACAGAAACAAATTGGAAGTGTTGCCTGATCATTTAACCCTTGCCCCCTCACTAAAAACAAACAAACAAACAAACAAACAAAAAAACTAAGAGTTTCATTATATTTTAGCTAACAGGTGTTAGGCAGTAGTCTTTCTCTCCCTCTCTCCTCTTTGTTTCCCGCATTTGTTTGTTTCAAAGAGACAACAATTGACCTCTCCTTGAATACAAACTCAGAGTTCATTTTCTGGTGAAAAACATAGAACTTTGAAAGTGAAAATTAAAAAAAAAATACAAATTTTTTTTCCATCTCCTTCTATGTTTCAACTCTATAAACTGTGATATCATAATGTCTTTCAAAAGGGTGCAAGAAACAGAGTTAGTATATTTTGTCAAATGAGACCTTATTAGAATTTGAAAATTTCTAGAAAACTATATTTTTAAGATTTCCTAAAACTTAAAATATTTTTAAAAATTCAAATACTTATATGTTCCCTATTATTAATATTTAAGTTACAAAGTCATTACAAATTCAATAAAGAAGGAGGTAAAAGGAAAGTGAGGGAGAGGCATTTTATAATTACTTCAGTTATTACAAAAAATATTAAGTTTCTTATCTTTACTCATTCCAATTGTTCCTCTGTTATTTTTATTGGTCTCTTTGACTCCCTTTTTGTTACTCTTTAGCTCCCTCATTGTCTTTCCCCCTTTTCCCTCTTTATTCCTCCTCTCTATTCCCCACTTTCTCTTTTATTTCCTCTTCCCCACTCCCTTTTCTCTCTTTTTCCCTTAATAGACCATACTTGAGAGTAAAGGGTAATTTATAGAACAAATGTGTATTGAGAATGATTTAATATGATTATTATTCACTTAAAATGTGATGAGTTGAACTTTTTATATTTTTTTCTTCCTAAGGAAACAAACCAATTAAGTTACTTTGTTTTGTGTGTAACCATTTATGAGGATGATGGAATTAAGGATGAGGAGTGATGGATTCAGGTGTGTGCAAAAATAATATCTGCATGCACTCACTCTAATCTTCTTTATCTAAGAAAATATTTTGAGGTTATCAATATTGTACCTGTACCAGGATCTATTTTTTGTCCTCTCCTATTCCCCACTGTGGTCATGGCATTTAGCACTGATCTGTAGTTGAGATTATATAAATTTAGTATGAGTTCTGCTTGCATATTTATGCTAATTCATTGGCTCAGAACCCAATTCTAAAAGCAAGATTAACAAGCATGATTTGGCCTACCTGCTCCTGTCCTTGGTGAAATAATCAGGAACTGACAGGTGTGTGTGTGTGGGCACTCCTTTCTGGGATTTCAGCAACACTACTGAGAAGCAGAAGTGGATGGCGATTCCTCAATCTCTCAGGGTAATAATAACCTTCCTTTTCCTTCTAGGACTCACAATTTGACCTTACCCTCTCCTTTTGATGATGTTAGACCTCAAATTGCTTTACCAACACATTCATATTGAAACTCTTGCCCATAAAGAGAGGTGGAATTATTTCCACAGACTAAAGAACAGGAAGTGAAACCATTCTTGTGGTAACTGAGCCAATCAAGCCAGGATTGCCCTCAGCAGCACTATAGGACACTTGACCACTCATTGCTCAAAGGAGTTAGAAAAAACACATGTAATTATTCTCCTTCCAATGAATTCTCTGTGTGAAATTTTCAAATGTCATGTGCCTATGTTACCCACATGCTTATACAAGTACTAGGCTATATCTCAGATTTTTCTAGCAGCATTTATGCTAGAGCCAGGTTTTGTTATAAAAATGTAATTAAAATCATAGGTAGCAGAACTGATTGGAAATAACTAATCATTTCACTAGTGAGTAAGTTAAAAAAGATTGTGTAAGGCTTGGAGAAATGTTCTTGAAATTTATGAAGCTGAAAATTTTTTGTTAGAAAGAAATTTATTTTGAAAAAGCTTATTTAGGGCAGCAGAAAAATCAGAGTCCAGATAATCAGACAGCATTATCGATAGCTTTGTTTGGTAGAAGTGAATAAAAGAAAGGATATCAAGATAGACATAGACTATCTATAGACTTATGTATGTGAAGGTAGAAGAAAGGATGTCAAGATAGCAGTCTCCCATTGAGCCATTCCCCACTTTCTGCTACAACATTAATAAAGAGAAGAATTAACAAAAATATACTGGCCACTAATAAGATAATTTATTAATAATATCTTGTGAGAAATTCCTCTAAAAACAAGATCCATGGCACCGAACATAGAATTCTAATTGGTAATTGACACATTTTGTGCCACATAAAACAACATGGCAAACCTACTATTATAAAAGGGAGTAAAAATTTGCTTTATTTCTCTCCCACTGTCAGGCTCAAAGATTCAGGAACTATGACTTGAAAATTGGATTGTTGTGGGGATACTGATTTTTTGGTTCAGCCAGAATACCTCTTAGAGGTATTCTGATAGGTAGTTAAGACCAGCTATCTTAACTAAACTGGGTGGTCTTGGAGGGATTCAAATCCTGTGGGATCTAATCCTTTTAGGAAAAGAGTGTCTGTTCTGGTACCTTACTAGTTGGAGTTTTTGGTCCTTACCCTGGTGCCCTTTCTTCAAAAGGTCTCGGTCACATTTGTTTTGGGTTTTTTCTCTTTTTTCCTTTGTAAACTGACATAGTCTCGTGTGTCCTCATTCTGAAATTCTAAGCAAGGGAACTCAGTTTGTGTTAGGTGCCCGTCTTTGTTTCGATTTGCTTAATTAAGGGAGAAGAGGTAGTGTGGTACCATGGAGCAGCACGGGTTGAGAGTGAGAGAGCAGTCACACAGACGGCGTGTGCCCTCAGCAGATACTCCAAAATGTGTCTGCTTCAGGATTGTAGTTTTTCAACATTCTACTAGTTAAGTTAGAGACAGGGCACTGGTGGTTTATAAAAAGAATCTATCTGAGTCTAGAAGAGTCATAACAATTGAGGGCCCATGAGAAGTGGAATTTGAGCCAGGTGAGGGCTGTGTGTCTGAGTATGTTCCGCAGTTGTAGACCAAAAACCGGACTAACACTGCTGTCGTAAGGAGTGAGTGTTCCCGCTTCTTGCAGTATGACTGAGGATTTTCCAGAATTGATGAAAGCCGTGAATCCTCAGACTGAGGAAACACAATGGGTCCCATGCCAAAAAACATACTAGACAGCCTAATAGTGAGACTGCAGAACACAAAAGATAAAGGGAAGATTTTAAAAGCAACTAGAGAAAAAATTAAAATATCTAAATCAATATTAAAAGATAACTCTTAAAAAGATGTATGCATTTGGGAAATTTAACTATGAATTCACTTTTTAAAAAAGATATGGGGGCAATTTAGGCTAGCTAATTCTTCTTAGGTGAGCTTTGGTTACTTGTGCCTTCCAAGGAATTTGTTCATTTTATCTAAGTTGTAGAATTTATTGGCATGAAGTTCTTCCTAATTTTTCCTTTAAATGACTATAGGATCTGTAGTAATATTTCCTCTCTCATTCCTGATATTGGTAATTTATGTGTTTTCTCTTCTTTACCTGATCAGTCTAGCCTGAGTTTATTAATTTTATTGATTTTTTAAATAAAATTTTATTGAATTTTTTTATTAGTTTTTCTCTATTGCTTTTCTGTGTTCTATTTCATTGATTTCTGTTCTTATCTATTTTAATTTCTTTTTATTCCTTATTTTGGGCTTAATTTTCCTTCTTTCTCTAGTTTCTTAAGGTACAAACTTAAATCATTCATTTTAAACCTTCTTACTTTCCTAATGTAAGCATATTATGCTACAAGTACTTAAGCCTATAATACCCCTAGGCACTCTTTAGCTGGATCCAACAGATTTTGATATATTGTGTTTTTGTTTTCATTCAGCTCAATTTCTAATTTCACTCATGATTTGTTCTTTGACCTCTTGGTATATAGAAGTGTTATTTAGTTTCCAAATATTTAGAGATTTTCTGAATATATTTTTGTTATTGATTTTTAAATTTAATTCCATTGTGGTCAGAGAATAGATATTATATTATTTCAATCCTTTTAAATTTATGGTGGTATGGGTTGAATTTTATCCCCCCAAAATATATGTTCACATCTTAGCCCCTGGTACCTGTGAATGTGACCTTATTTGGAAATAGGATCTTTGCAGATGTAATCAGATTAAGGTGAGGTCATACTGGATTAGAGTGGACCCTAATCTAATGACTATTGTCCTTATAAGAAGAGGGAAATTTGGACATAGAGACACACAGGGAGAATCCCATTAAATTGTAGTGATGTGTCTACAGACAAAAGAACATCAAGGATTGCTGGTAACCACCAGAAACCAGTAGAGAGGCATGGACCAGATTTTCTCTCAGAGCCTGCAGAAGGGATTAATGTCGCCTACACCTTAATTTTAGATTTCTAGCATCCAGAACTGTGAGCAAATAAATTTCTGTTAAGTTACCCAGTTTGTGGTATTTTGTTATGGTGGCCCTAGGAAACTAATACATCTGATACATGTTCCACATACATTTGTAAAAAAAGAAAAAATGTGCAGTTGCTCCTCAACTTATGATGGGGTTACATCCTGATAAACTCATTGTAAGTTGAAAATATTTTAAGTCAAAAATACATTTAATACACCTAAACTACTGAATATCATAGCTTAGCCTAGCCTACCTTAACTACCTTAAACGTGGTTAGAACACTTATATTACCCTACAGTTGGGCAAAATCATCTGGCAACACTGTATACTGTAGAGTATTTGTTGTTTACCCTTGTAATCTTGTGACTGACTGAGAGCTGTGGCTCACTGCAGCTACCCAGCATCAAGAGAAAGTATCATACTGCATATCACTAACCCAGGAAAAGATTAAAATTAAAAATTTGAAGTAGGATTTCTACTAAATGTGTATTGCTTTTACACCATCGTAAATTTGAAAAATTGTTAAGTCAAACTGTTGTTAGTCAAGGGTTGTCTGTATTCTATTGATGTTGGATGGAGTCTTCCAAAAGATTAGGTAAGTCAGGTATGTTGATAGTGCTGTTTGAGTCTTTTATATATTTCATGATTTTCTCTCTACTTTTGTCAAATTGAGAGAAGGGTTTTGAAATCTTCAACTGTCATAGTGGATTTGTCTATTTCTTCTTTCCAATATTATCAGTTTTTGCTTCATGTATTTTGAAACTCTGTTAGTAGGTGTAAAAACATTTAAAATTGTCATGTTCTCTTAATGGATTGCTTCCTTTATCATTATAAAATGACCTTATTTATCCCAGCTAATCTTTCCTTTGAAATCCACATTGTCTGATGTGGTACAACTATTCCAGATTTCTTTATATTAGTGTTAGCATGGAATTTCTTATTTAGTCCTTCCACTTTTAACCTATCTGCTTTTTTATATTTAAAATGGTTTCTTATAAACAGCATGTAGTTGTTTTTGATGTTATCCAATCTGACACACTCTGCCTTTCCTTTGGTGTGTTTAGACCAATTACATGTAATATAATTAGTGGAATCGTTGAGTTTAAATCTATGCTTTTTAATTTATTTTAAAATTCAAGATCATAATAAATTACACATTTTAGAAAGCTGACAAGTACCACAAACATCATGAAATTCAGAAGAAAATTATGTTTTTAAATTAAATAACTGCTTAAATGTATTTTTCACTACATATCTTTTTACTCTTTGATTCTTCGTATGACAATAACTGTTATATTTTCTATAGACATAATAGAAAAACAATCCTGTTTATCTTCTAATGTGGTTAATAAAAATTTGTTTTTATTATTGATAATGTTTTAAACAGTTTCTTTTAGTTTCACAACTCATTATAGAAATGGTTATATATTTTTAGAATTTTTTCAAATTTGGGAAAACCTCAGCCAAATTTCTTTCATATAAGATTTGTAAGATTTGGAAGAATTTTGCAAAGACTAGCCTCTGGCCTCAAACATTTTGTATCACAATTTTTTGCTACCTATGTATTTCCATGCCAAGTGTAATATTCATATCACAACATATCTTCCAGCCATGCATTCTCACAATTCTAAGTGAATTGACATGGTGAATGGTAGGAACATTCCTACACCAGGGCAGCTAGCAATAACTTAAGTGACTCTGAACCACAGAAATCTATTCCATTAGGGAAACTAAATGAATCCCTAACTCAACATCTCCTTAGAGAAGAACTCAAAAACCTTACAATTACATCAATTGTTCCTAGGACAGTGTGATGAAGAGAAGTTGGAGTAGTCTTAGTGGTTGCCTCTAAAGTATTTTACTTTTGCAAACTTTATAAAAACGTGTGACTTGTGAATATATTATTAAGCCCCTGCCAAGAGCTTCAGAAATGGCCTGTGCAGGTGAAAGATACTAAGGGTTATGCTTTATTAGCTTCATGGTAAATTTACTTGAGAGATGACTGTAGGGGTAGGTCTCAAATTCTTAGTAAGCCCTAGAGGAAACATTTAGCACAGATCATGACACTTATCTTCAGAATGTTGGGTACTTAGAACCAGTGGTAATCAGCTTCAGGCTTAAGTGCCAGTTCTGGGTCAACACGAAAAGTCACTGACTTCCTTTTTCTTTAGTGTTTTGCTCTAGACCTTGGTGCCTTCTAACCCTACACATTTCCCCTGGACCCTCATCCACTCTTATCTCTTCAATTGCCACCTATATGCTAATGATTCCCAAATCTAAATCTCTAGCCCACTCTCTCCCCTGAGCTTCAGACCTGGATATTCCACTGTGAAGTGATATTCCAACCTCTCTTCTTCCTTTTCAACCTGCCCTTCTCTCCTGTGTTGACCAAAACAGAATCCTGCCAATTACTCATTGCTCCATACTCTCTGACCCACCCTGCCAACTGCAGAGTGCAGTGCCAGGCATTTAGTAGATGCACACTAGGCTTTAGGTATTATGTTAGAATTTTGTAATCATGTCAATAACTAAATCCCATTGGAGTTCATTCTAAATATTTCTAATCCACCACAACCACTTTCCAGTGTTACGACTCTCATCCAGGCAACCATGTTCTCTCATGTGGATTATTGCAATACTCTCATCCCTACCTCCTGTCTCACCTCTCTCCCCTCAAATTCATTGTCCACACTGTAGCCTGAATGCTCTTTGAAAATGGAACTCTGACCTAGGACACTCCTCTGCTGACCACTCCTCAAAGCCTTTGTTGTCCTGGGTACGGAGTTCTAACTCTTCATCCCTCTTTCAAAGGCCTATACCAGACCCGATCCTACCTCTAGTCGCATTTCTTACCACTTCTCTAAAATGAACTCTGTGCTGGACACATTGAATATCTTTCATTTCCTCAAATTGCCATGCACTCAGTTTTCAGACCCTTTCGCTCCTTTGTTATGATTGAACACCGACCTACCTCGTAAGTATTTATTCTATTTCTCTCTTCCGTCCCCACACAGCTGCTGCTACTCTGGTTTTCATCACTTCTCTCTGCAGTAATCTCCCAGTTGATCCTAGCTTGCTCCTTTCAATTCTTTCTTCACTCTGCCAGCAGAATGACCTTTCAGAAACAAAAATTTTATCTTACTTCTCCTTTCCTTAAACACATTAATGGCATGTATCACTGTGACTTTTAGGACAAAAATAAAATGTTTGTACTTAACATGTGAAGTCCTTCCTTATATGGTTTCTGCCCACCTAGATCTCTACTTTCATCTTTTACCACTCATACAAAACATTTGCCAAAATGAACTCCTGCAGTTCTCTAAATACCATGCATTTTCTTACCTCTGGGCCATGACACAAGCTCTGTTCTCTGCCTGGAACATCTTTTCCAGCTCTGCTTCTTATCTTTCTACTCATCTATCATCAATCAGCTCAACATCATTGCCACTCAGTTTCATTCAGATGTCTTTCTTTTGTGCTTTTATAGTATCCATATTACACATTTATCTTTCCAACTAGACCACACGCTTCTAGAGTTGTTTCTTGATACTTTTGTGTATTATCTACAATAGTCATTGATTATTTCTTGATTCTAACAAAATAGAAGAATGGTGAGGGGGACACCTATTGAGGGACTTGGTGTGTTCGGCTGCAGAAGAGAAAGGTGTGGAAAGGTAAGATGGGCAAAAGGATGGGTGGTGAGTCACAGTACCTGTTTCCAAACATTCAAGGGCTTTCCTGGAGAAGAGTTTAGATGATCATCTGATAGATATTGCAGGGAAGCAGATTTCCTCTTAGTATAAGAAAGTTGAACAGAATTGTCTGAAGAAGGAATGGGCTGCTGGTTCAGTAGGAAGTGGATGTATCACTTCTGGGTCTGTTTAGAGAAAGGACCACCTCTCCCTGACAGAGTAGAATTTCTGTTGGAAGTGGGATTGCAGCCTTTTTTAGAGGGTCAGTTCAGATGGTCTATGAGGTCTCTTCTACCTTTTGAATTACTTTCTAAAATAATATAACAGCTTCTTCACATTTATATGCTGAAAATAGATTGACTTAACACTATTCAGAGGGTTCCAGTGTAGCCAGAGGAGCACAGGCACCTGCTCAAAATTCAAGTTTAGACTTATCTTCTGTAAGAAGAGTTTGATAGAGCCCTTTTCCTTCTGTGTATTGTTCACTCTTTTTCTTATTTCTCTCATTCCTAATGGCCAAAATATACAGTATAGTAGCAAATGAACAACTTTTTAATGTATCCTAAGACACCTATCTTGCTCTACCATATATTGTTTCTTTTTGTGTTTGAATTATCTACCCATTTAGAATGTGAACTATGTCTTAACTTTTTATGTAACCTCTGCAGCTTTTATATCTATCTTTAGTAAGGATTCCATAAAAGATTGTTGAACCAAATTAAATTTAGGCGACAGAAAAACAGACACAACGAATCCACTCTAAATCAGTAATCTATCAGAGGGATGAAAATAGATTTAAAAAAAAACCCAAAAAAACCATGAACACGGAACCTCAGTACACTCTGGCATACACAAAAGCAGTCTCTGAAATGTGGCAAGTTGGCAATACTGGCAAGTTGGGAAGGTAGGTATGCTGATTACAGGGTGAGAGAGTGAATAGTACCACTGAGAATTAGGAGCAACAACACAGGCTGAACTCCTATGACCTGAGTTAGCCTCAAGTGGTCCTCACTAGAATCTGACAGGCAGATGCCTTTGGATCCAGGGAATATTACAAACCCAGGCAGTTTAGCCGGTTGTTAATGTTGGCCAGGAATCACACACAGTATGAGTCAGGAAATACCAGAATTCACAAAGCAAGAACATTTCTGTCTCTTTTGAAAGCACCTAAAAAGGGAATTATCTGTCAATGGAAAAGACAGCATCAACTAGATTCCTCAAGAGGAGGAGGAGAGGCTTTCGTTTCTCTTTATTTACAGATTTTTCTATGTCCAGTAAAACTATGCTAATCAGTCCCTTGGTCAACAGCAAAGTAACCCAGAGTATCTACCAGGGAGCTGTTGATCTGTAGATCATCCACCTTCTCCCAGGCATCTGGAAGTGCCCTAAGGGGCAGCATCCTGTTTTAAGCCAAAAATAATTGCTTATCTTTACAGAGACAGGGAAAGGTCTGAGAGAGGGAAGAATGAAAATAGAGACTCGTGGAAGTAGGGAATGGGGAAAGTGGTTGGGGTGGGAAAGAGGGAGAGCTTGAGCTTAGGAGCAAATTGACCAGTTTGCAAAGTAACATTTTCCTTAAAAATCCAGTTGAAAGTGTTCACAAATCTGCACATCCAGCTCTGTTGTCTGGTCTTCTGAGCAGTAGAGAAGAGATCAGAGATGATGACAGGCTGTGTGAATCCCGGATAGAGGAAAGACATTCCCGTGGTGTGTCCCACGGGAACTTCTGCCTTCCAGCTGACGGCATTGTCTGTGTTTCAAAAAATTCCTGCTTGCAGTCAAGACTGAAGCGGAGGAATTTTCCTGACAGGGGTGGAAGTTGTAACATGAATGGCCTGTTAGATTTGCTTCCTTTGTTTGGTGAGGGATAAAGTCATTACTCCATCCACAAATCAGAATACCTGGGATATTCTCTCTTCTCATTCTTTCATACACACACCTGTCTCCCAGCACCCCCTCCCCCACATGCATGCATGCACACATCCACCTTAGTACTTTAGAATCAGGTCTAATACATGTAATCTTTCTTTCTCTCTCTCCAGTATTTCCTAGATGATGGCTATCTTTCTCCCCTGATGTGGCAGTTTTAAATTTAGGGCCACCCTAATAGGACAAAGAATTTTTACCGTTAAGGATATTTTTTAAAGGGTGCCACCAGTCATAAAGCAAATACCAAAAGGTCATTCCAAACAATTTTTGGGGCAGGAGTTTATTGTTGAAATCAATGAAAAAACTGACAATTTACCACAGTGGCTGATTTGAAGAGAACAAGAGGCACCTGGAAGTACAGAGTTTGCTATGTTTGATAAAAATAAAAACAGCCTCCTTACTTTATAATTACAGCTTGTTTTAAAGGTTTTCTCCTAGTGTGGAGATGTTGCCAAGGCAATAGCTTGGCAATCTTCTACATGGCTGCTTTTTACATTAATCCACACAGGCTTCACGGATGTTAATCTTTATAGCACACCTATGCAGTCCAGAAGGGCAAAATATATATATTTTTAGTCTGTTTTATATGGTAAAAAAAGAACATTAGAAAATGAGCTTTTCTGGTTTTCTCTCCCTTCCAGAGCATGCTGTCAGTGACCACCATGGATTTTTGAAATGGCCTCAGGACCTCAGCCCAGGACTATGGGGAAAAGAACCGGAGATCCAAAGGGAATACATACAACAAACCAGATCAAGGACACAGCTAATGGTCAGAGTTGGAAGTTCTGCTACTGAGACAAAGTGGAAGTCAGGAGGCAGAAGCCCAAAAGGAATCAGAGCCAAAAGTCAAAGTTAGCAAGGCTCAGGGCCAAAACATAAGACAGTAACCAAAGGAGCAATCAGTATTGAGCAAAAATGTATAGTGTCAGCATTTAGAGACTGCCCTCGGTGCAGTTTCTGATTGCTCTTGGTGCAACAGTGCTTCCTTATCCCTAACTTGAGGCAGCTCCTTTGGAAAGTATCCACTATTACTGGGCTTTGGGAGTGCAATTAATATTGGATTCAAGGTAAGCTGTTTAAATTTTCATCAGTCTTACACTATGAGGAGACAGAGTAAAGACAAGTCCTTCATACCCCAGATGTCTCTGGAGTCATAAAGCTCCCCAAAGTAGTCACATTGAGGCAGGGTCTGGACTAGGTGGCTGAGTGAACTGCCTAGAATGCAAAATTTAAGGAGGCATTTACTCTTAGAGTCATACAAATGCAGGGTCCCTGAAGTTCAGAGAGGGGAGGGGCCCCTCCACCCCCAAGACCAGGCAGCACTGGACCTGACACCTTGTTTTCTGTTTCTTTTTAATGTTGGGCCATGAGTCCATTCTGACTCAGAGAGTCTGTACAGCTTGTGATGTTTCTTGAAACAACATATATTATTAATATTTAGCTACTCTCTGGCATTTAATAATGTAGGAGGGATGAAAATAAACTCCTGAACTGGTGAAATAGGAAAAGTTTTGGTTAACACCATAGTAAAGACCTTTTTTCATATCCCTTTTCTGGCCAGAACGTCCTAAATGCCATACTAAGAGTACTTGCTTCAAAGAGAACACAGAGGAAATTACTGTGAGACCCAGCAAATGCTTGCCAAGTGAATAGATAATGAATTAGAACTGGCAAAAGGGAGAATGGAACTCACATGAACTCTATGAAAATATTTAATAGCCTTTATTTTAGTTTCTTCTGGTGGTTAAAGTAACAAGTTTGTTTTATTTTATATATTTTTCACACTTTTTTACAAGAAGGTATAAGAGGTATCTGTATTAAGTGCCCACAAACTTTTCCTCTGAAATAAATCATTTAAATCACTCTGGTTGACTCTGATCTCAACCAGGTAAGATGTTAAGAAAAGACAAGAACAAAAGAAATAGTATAAAACTTTATGCAACCATTTTTTTTTAAAAAGGACTTATTGGTTAATTTTGTTTTGTGTTGATTGTGAGGATATCCTCAAAATCCATATTCTAAATCTAAATAGAAATTTCTTCAATTTTCCATTCAAGAAGAGATTTTCCTTTTTCTTTTTTTCTAGGCTTTACAGATTGGGTTGCATTCTCTCTGCTTCTGAGGCTGTCATCTATTATGAGGATTTACAGTTGCTGACAACTTGCTTTAATAATTCACGAGGAATAGAATCCATTCTGTGCTCTCCCTTTTCTCAGTCAGTTCGGTGATGCAGACAGATTAAAAACATGTTTTTTGTCAGTGAAATAAATTGAGAGGACTCAGAGACACCCTAGGAGGAGTAATACTGAACAAGTTACCATTGCTAAATGTTTTCCCACCAATACGCAGCTAGATAAAACCAGAAACAGACTAGGCTCTGTCGTGAACCCTGGAATCTAGCACGCCTGGTTCTGAAATTAAGCCTGCTCTCCCGCCCATCTTCCAAAACATTGAGTTCGTTTACACTGGCAGCTGAATGTGTGGGCTTTCAAATTTTAAGGAAGGGAAATCATTTTAAAGACATTGAAATTCTAAATTCACATAGTCGTAATTTATAACCTGTGGCATTTTTTTTCCTAATTATGGTAGTAAAATGTGTAACTAGCAACTGTAATGCATTGTTTATATAACTCTCAAAAGAAGATGCCCTTATTTCTCAGTAGTGTTAGACAACAGGGCAGGAAAGAAAAGGATAACAGGAAAGAGAGGTCTGCACGGCTGTAACTTTCACTCCACAATATCCAGGAGAAAGAGCCTCCTGCAGACCTGCTGTTGCTTCGTGTTTCTTTAATATTAAATGTAACAAGTTCTGTGTCAGGCTCAAATCCCCAGTCTGGCCTCACCTCAGAGGAGACCCAGAGCCTGTCAGGCCTTAACAGTGCCCTGACTTTGTTGATAGATTCTGCTCATTGAAATTCAGAGGCGGAGGAAGGTGTCTGCTCCCTGCAGCCAGCTTTTCTCCCTAAGCAAGCAAGACTGGGGCTCAAAGTCAATGTAGACCACATTGTCCACAGCCAATTTCAGGTTCCTCCCTGAAACCAATAACCAGACCCACACCACAAGGTGGGCACACCCCTCTAGGCAAAGAATGTATTTATTTAGGTTCATGCAGAAGCCAAAGAAGAAAGAACAGAGCAGATGAGAAAATCCTATAGTGGACTTTGCAACTGAACTAAGAGTTGTTCCGTGCATGTGGCTGAGCACTTAAGCTCACTAGTGTGCACGAATAACACCCTTTGAGACACTGGTGTTCCTTGAGTTTTCGGTTTGATTTTGGCACTAGCTGTTTTCATAGATTTTTCTTCCTTGTGTTTTCCACGTATCTCATGCTGTTATCAAAGGTAAGTATGTTTTGGATAGACTGGTCCTAGCAATTGAGTGAAAAAAATGATGCCTTTGAACAGTAGTATTTTCAATAGACTATTACAAACTTCACTCTCTGGAAATCTGGAAATCAGCTGACATCTGGCATATCCTTATAAATTTATATATGTGAATATACATAGATATAGAGTTATAGATATAAAATATTAACCATAGTTATATATGGTTTTCTTTAGGTAACTATAGATAAAAACTTCAGATCCACGTGACTTTTGGTAACAAGTTGGTATCTGGTTTTTTAGCTAATTGGCAAATGTACATAATTTAAAAATAAGCTTAATATAATTTTTGCTTTGTTTTCTTTAAAGTATAACTTGAGATTGGAGTCAAACAGAGTAAATATCAATGGAGGCCCAGACCTTCCATAAATTTTAAAATGATAAGCCTTTGGTGCTTGAAATCGTAGCCTTACTGGCTGCACTGCTCCAGAAATTTCAATCACCAAAATATGAGGTTTTTTTACTCCTCCATCCCATAGTAAAGCTTGTAGTGGATGTAAAAGGGTTGCCAGTTTACTCTTGCAACTTTTTCCGAGGCTGAAAAAAGAATTTCTTCCCAAATGTGCTCTCTGACAATAGCATTTTTTCAGTCCTTGTGTCACAAAGGTGAGGAAAAAAAACCCTATCATGGCTCCAGATGCAAGGAATGTGGTCTAGGTCTCACCATTGTGGCTGCTGGGAGCATCTAGCTCCCCCAGGTTTATGCCACATAGACACACACCCAAATACTCCAATTTATTTTTCCTCATACCACTACCCTTAAATATTAATTCCTCCAGTGGTGGGAAAATTAATTCCCAAGACTGTTTCCTTTTATTTTCTTTCCTTCCTCACTTCCTGCCTTCCTCCCTCCTATCTTCCTTCCCTCTTCCTTTCTTCCTTCCTTCCTTCCTCTCCTTTCTCCAAATAACTACTATTCTCTATATCAGGGGTAGGGAATCTTTTCATGTTGGAAGGCCACATTAATTTAGCTGTAATCAAATAAGGCCACATTCAAGAACTCCAATTAGATATACTTAAAAATGTACATTATTTTGTAAAAATCTAACTACTATGTACTTAATAATTTCAAAAAATGAAAACTATTTGTTAATTTTAAAGTCAATTAACCTTTTAATAACTTTGTTTTGTCTGCCTTTTGTTGGAAAGCATTTGAATATTTGGTTGCAGCATGGAGGTCCACAGTTTCAGTTGATCCTCTAGATAGATATCAGTCATTTGTGGCCCAGGAATGGGGTATTTTGGACTAGAACGGTGATGGTGACATATGGTTGACTTTTGGTATTTACTTTGGAGGTGAATGTAAAAGAACTTGTGATAAATTACAATGTGGGACAATGAGAAGAGAATAATTAAAGATGAACCCTAGGTTAGCTGGGAGCAAGCAGGGCAGTCCCGCTAATTGGGATAGGAAAGAGTCGTAGGAAGAGTATGTTTGGAAGCAGGGGATCTAAAGCCACCTATGGGTGGCAAGCAAAGTTCCCAAATAAAAAGAACAGATTGGAAGACTAGATTATCTTTTTAATTAAGTAGTGAATTCCACTTTGGTAGCCCTTTTAGTCCCTCTGCACCTCATTTTCTCTGTTTTCCATTCTTTCCTGGGCCACTGTGAGATTTGATAAACCTCAGTCTATAATTATCTATAAACTGGTTTAAGTTTCTCAGAGTTGCTGCATTTCCAGCCACCTCCCAGGTAACACTAATGCTGTGGTCCAAGGACATTTTTAGTATCGAGGCTTCAGTGAAAATAACATTGTTGAGGAAGACAGACCTGGTTTTGAATTGTTTCCCAGGCAATTATTAGTTGTGTAATATTGGACAATTTAAATCTTCTCTGAGCTTTAGTTTCTTGTAAAAATAGGAATAATATACCTACCTCATAAAGTTACTGGGAGAATTAAATGATGTCATGTCTCTAAAACATAAAGCAAATAACCCAGCTCCTTATTCATAATAGGGCTCACTAATTTAGTCTCCCTCCCCCTCTCAAAAAGGCTTTATATTTACAGATTTTATTAGAATCTTAAAAATCATTGGAAGTCCTTAGGCATTCAGAAATTTAACATGTGCCCTTTTGACTATCGCTAAGTAATAATTTGAATTTTGCCAAGGTGCACATTTGAATCCTATATACTGAGAGGAGGCTGGTTTGCGGGAGTGAGTAATTTACCTGGGGTGTAGCCTATCGAATGGCATGCATCCTCGTCTCAGCCTGATTTTGTAGTTCTTAGCTTCTCTTTTCATCCATGCACCTTTTGTGAAACAAGAAAAATCTCTGTATCTTATGGAAAATACCCCTGTTAAACAAAGGAACAAACAGAAAAAACCAAACAACTAAAACTAACCAGCAAATAGTGTTGGCACAGAAGTGAAAATAAAAAAAGTTAAGAAACCTAAGGAATAGATTGTACTTATGCAGCAAAACAGGAGTTTGAGATAAATTGTGGAGTGGGAATGCCATGTTGGCAGTGGCTTGGATCCATGATATGAATGCTTTTACCATGTGCTCTGTACAGAAATAAGGAAAAGCAGTTCACAAACTGTTTCAATAAATTTTCCAGACAGAGTTTTTATTATTAGATTTATAAATGAGTCTAGTCTTCTACTTACAGAATTATAAAGGTCTTAAGGGGTGAATTAAAAATCTTTAGTGATATGACTGCATGTTATCAGAAAAAATCTATGTTATAATGGCATCTGTGATTTTGGGAATTTGTACATGTCTTAGGACATATCTCTTAAGAATTTCAGGGTCTCTCATAATTATTTTTGATACTACCACATAGTTCCCATTGTATAGAAAATTGTAAAATGCAAATTATTAAACCATCAGGTGAGTAATCACATTGTAAAGAGAGAATTTGCATCTTTAATTTCCTATTTTACAATGAGGCTATGGCATTTTTCAGTAAATATTCAATATCACTGTACACAAAGCTCTGTGCTCTGAAGTACTTGGACAAATAAGACATGGGTCCTGCCCTCGTTTGAGAAAGGGAAAATACTGGCTCCATGATGCAAATATAACCTTGACAATTGGGAGGGTAAATTATCTTGGGGAAAAGATATTATTATCTACAACTGGCAGAAGGTCATAATATTGGTGCATTTAAACAGCCATTAATCCCCCGGTAGTCATATAGGGAGACAAAAGAGAGAAATCACTTATTTTGATACTAAAAGCACAGAGCTAGTTCTAAAATATCTGACATATCCTAGTTGTGATCAGCAAATCACAGCACTTTTGCTTGCTGTAATGTGACTTAACATTGACTAGATACTCCCTGTGGTAGGTAGGGCTAACATATATAAAGATAGATGTATTTCCACCAAAAATGATTTTTACACTCTCATTCATAAAAAATAGCAGTCTCATTATCCCAAGGCTCCAAGCAGTCTCAGCACGGTGCTCCTTTCCTTTGAACTTTACAGTCCTTGTAGGAATGATGATCCCGTGTTCCATTGTTTGAAGAGTCTGAATTCTGTGGATAATTCTCAGAAGAGTTAGGCTATGTTGCATGAAGACT
Source organism: Daubentonia madagascariensis (assembly GCA_023783475.1). Classification (NCBI taxonomy): domain Eukaryota; kingdom Metazoa; phylum Chordata; class Mammalia; order Primates; family Daubentoniidae; genus Daubentonia; species Daubentonia madagascariensis. Next base: position 8,272,869 of record JAKFHU010000316.1, read on the forward strand.
GGTATTTTCTGGGGCAGGTCAAGGGGAGTGAACCACAGGATTGATTAAAATTCAACTGGATGCTAATTCCTTTGTATTATCTTCTGGAATCCTCATTTAAAATGCAAATACCCCAGGGAGAGTAATACAATAAAGAGCATAAAGAAGTAAAGTCATCGAGAAAGCTGCCAAGGACTATTTCCATCTTACTCCTAATAACTTCCACAGAATGCCACTGTTTGCTGGAAGTCTTTTCAAGATTTTCAATAATTCACTTGGAAGTCTTATCAGAGGATATTTCCTGGTCTCCTGAGAGGAGGGGCCTATCTACTGATGTTGCCCCAGGTAGGTGAGAAGGGAAAATGTAATGTGGTATTCAAGTACTTTTAATCAAAAGAGTAGAATGAAATTTGTTGAATTTTCCCCATGTGCCCAGCTCTGTCCTGCATGTATTGTGCATGTCATCTCATCAAATCCTCCCTGCAATGAAGTTATGCTGTTGCTGTTGTCGGGACATAGGCTGTTCTATTGGACAAAGAATGACCAGACACACCAAAAGCAAGGCAAGTGTGAAAGGAAGTTTATTGAGGAAGGACAAGATAGGTTTACAGAGGAAGACCAAGATATAGATTCACAGAGTAAGAGCAAGATATGTTCGCCACAGACGATGAATGGACCCCTCTGTTGTAACAAAAAAGGGTCTTGGTTATGGTCTGGGTTCTTGTTTTATAGTGTCTAGATTGGTCCCTCCTCGTGGTTCAAACGTTGAACCATTGAACCATTGAACCATTGAACCACTTTAATGGACAGTTAAGAGTTATATAACCTGAGTCTTACTACACATGTGGATTTCCCATGAGCCTCTCTGAAAGCCCGTTTGGGGGGATGAACTGCAATGTAGATTTAAGCTAATGACATGATATTTATGCTTAGGCTGTTCTAGGTCACCTTCCAGACTCTATTGTACCTCTGCATTCTTTTGCAGTTGGCACACTAAGTTCTCATTTTTTTCCCTCCTCTATGTAGCTTTATTCATAATTGCCAAACTTGAAAGCAAACCAACATATTCTTTAATAGGGGAATAGATAAACAAACTGTTGTATATCCACATAATGGAATATAATTCAATGATAAAAAGAAATGAGCTATCAAGGCACAAAAAGACATAGAGGAAACTTACTGCATATTTCAAGTAAAAGAAACCAATCTAAAAAGCTACATACTGTATGATTTCAACTATATAGCATTCTGGAAATGACAAAACTAGAGAGAGTAAAAAGATCAGAGGCTGCCAGGGGTTTGATGGGGGCTGGAGGAGGTGAGAAGAGGGATGAATAGGTAGTGCACAGGGCATTTTTAGGGCCGGGAAACTATTCTGTATGATACTGTAATTGTGCATACATGACATTATGTATATGTCACAACCCACAGAACTGTACAACACAAAGAATGAACCTTAATGTAAACTGCAGACTTTAGTTAATAATAATGTATTAATATTGGTTCATCAGTTGTACCACACAAATGCAAGATGTTAATAATAGGGAAACTGGGCATAAGGCAGGGTGGGTTGGAGAGAGGGTATATGCAAACTCTCTGTACTTTCTGCTCAATTTTTCTGTAAACCTAAAACTGCTCTAAAAAGTCTATTAATTTAAAAAGTCACTTAGAGCTACCTCATTCCTCAGATGTCTTATTAGAACACAAAAGATATAAGTAGAGAGTAAAGAAGGAATAAGAATAATGGAAAGCAAAGAGAAAAGCAGAAAAATATGAGACTTTAAAAAGATAAAGAAAATAAAATTTGTGCCACCAGAAAAAAAAAGATTAGAAATTTACAGAGCCATTTTTTCTTTCCTTTTTTCCCCTTTGCTTCCTTTGTTCTTTTTGGAGGGATGGAAGTAGGAAGGGGAAAGTCAGCAAACTTGGAATGTGGGATAAGATGACAGCATGGAATTTTAAAAATAGTTTTTGCACTTTCCCTGAAAGCATGCATTTAACGTAGGGCTGATGGAAGGCTAGGATGCCTGAGATGGTATATATTTATGAGATGATGTGAGATGGTTAAACTCTAACTTCTGGGGCTTTGGGGGGAGAGGTTTAATGTGACACTGGAGGAATTACGGGGCTGAAAAATTGGGGACCTGCTCTCAGCTTCAACTCCAAGAGTAAATAGGCTACACTGCAGGTACTGGAAGTCAGAGGTAGTGGTGATATAGAAGCCTAGAGTGAAGTGAAGGAGCATAAAGCAGATGAGAGGATGTCCTCTAAACAAAGTTTATATTGAGGTATAACATATATAGTAGAATGCATGAATCTTAAATGTACAGTTTAATTTTTATTTATGCATACAACAATGAATCCACAAGCCAGCTCAAGATACAGAATATTTCCAGTACCTCAGAAGACTTCCTTTCACTCCTTCCCAGTCAATACCCTTGTCCTCAGAGGTAATCACTCTGATTTCTGTCACTAAAAATTAGTTTTGCCTGTAAACTTCATATAAATAGAATTGTACTATATACATGCATTTGTGTCTAGTTTTTTTTGTGTGTACCCAACATTATGTCTGTGAGATTCATCCACATTGTTTCAGTTTCATGTAATAATGTAATAATAGTGGTTTATTCTTTTTTTTTGGAGACAGTCTTGCTCCGTTCCCCAGGCTGGAGTGCAGTGTAGCAATCATAGCTCACTGCCACCTTGAACTCCTGGGCTCAAGCAATCCTCCTGCCTCAGCCTCCCGAAGTGCTGGGATTATACGAGTGAGCCACCACACCTGGCCCATTCTTTTTCATTGGTGTTCAGTCTCCTATTGTATGAAAATGCCGTGCTTTATTTATCCATTTTATTGCTGAACATTTGGGTTGTTCCCAGTGTTTTTGCGTTAATTAATAAATTTGCTATGAACATTCTTTCATACATCTTTTGGTGGATATATACATCCATTTCTCTTGTGTGTATACCAAGGAGTAGAATTGCTGGGTCATAGGATGGGCACATAAATACTGCCAAATATTTTTCCAAAGTGGTTATACAATTTAAATTTCCACTAGCAACATAGAAGGATTCCCATTGCTCCACAACTTCACCAATTTTTGCTATTACCTGTCTTTTAAATTTTAGTCGTTCTGGTGAGTGTAGAGTGGTACCATTCTGGTTTTAATTTATATTTGTCTAATGAGTAATGAAATTGAGCATTTTTTCCATATAATTATTGGATATCCACTTTTGTAAAGTTCTTACTCAAGTCTTTTGCCAATTATTCAAATTAGATGGTCCATCTTTTTATTATTGATTTTTAGCAGTTCTTTATATATTCTAAATACAAACCCTTTGTTGGATATTGCAAATACCATTTCTCAGTCTGTGGCTTGCTTTTTCACTCTCTTAATGTATCTTTTGAATAATAGAAGTTCTTAATTTTGATGGAATCTAATTTTTCCATCTTTTGTTTCAAAGTTAGTGCTTTTCTTATACTGCTTAGATCTTTTCCTATTCCAAGTTCATAAATAATAAGTATAATATTCCCTTTCTTTTTCTCAGCAACATTTATTAAAAATTCCAATCTTTTCCCCTAAATTACAGTGGTGCTTTTGTTGTAAATCAGATGATTATATATATATGGGTCTTTTTCTTCATTCTACTTTGTTTCATTGCTCTATTTGTCTATCTTTAGGCCAATAGCACACTGTCTTAATCACAAAGCTTTATAAAAAGTATTCATATCTTGGCTATTCTAGATAGTTTGTATCATCGTAATTGCATATCATACATTTTGGAATCAGTTCTAATTAAATGCTTCTTCACAATTTTGTGCCAGTAAGTTGTAGCTAGCACATATTCTAATATTTTATTTTACTTTTATTCAAAGTTACATAGGTATATAATTTAAATAGTCAGATAGTACTATAAGCCTTTAAATGAAAAACAGTGGTATCTTACTCCAACCCTGTCTACCCCTAAATCCCATTTCAAGAAACAATGCCTTTCAAGTCTTTTAGCTTTCTTCTGGTGTTTAATTTCACAGTTCTCAATAATATAATTTTATTGCTCGATTTTCAGCTTTAGATATTATCTACTAACTTCCTACTGTGGAAGATAGTTTAGCTCTCTTATGTTTTCTCAACATAGGTAACTTTCTTCATTGGGTCAATGTTTATTAGCTACGTTGTTATTGCCTTGTAAATATTATTCACAACATTCTTTTATACATTTTTGTTTTCCCTAGAGATAATAATTACCTCCTTTTCTTCGTTTGTTTAGTTTTATTATAATTTGTTACCATTAGTTCTTTCTTGAACTCTCTGCCAGAAATACAAATCTCCTCTGAATATATTAAATTACATTAGATAACCTATTGCATATTTTTTTCCCTTGAAAACATCTCTCTTATAGCCCTCTATCCCCCCTCAAGTCTGGACTGGCTGATCACTAGGTCTTCAAGGAATGTCAGATGTCACCAAGGAATCTCCCTTCATGTCTTAGTCCACAGAATACCACAGACTGGGTAATTTATAAGAATAGAAATTTACTTCTCACAGTTCTGGAGGCTGGAAGTCTGAGATCAAGGTACCAACAAATTTTATGTCTGTTGAGACCTGCTCTCTGTTTCCAAGATGATGCCTGTTGCTGCATCCTCTGGAAGGGAAGAAGGCAGAAGGGCAAGAGAGTGAACCCACTCTCTCAAGTCCTTTCGTAAGGATTGTAATCCCATCCATGAGGGCTCCATCCTCATGACTTAATCACCTCTTAAAGATCTCACCTCTTAATACTATCACATGGGTGATTAAGTTTCAACATAAGGATTTTGGAGGACACATTCAGACCATAGCATTTTATTACCATTTTTAGGATTCCCTTCTCTTCTCTCCTGTGTTGTACCCTTTGATTCTAGGATGCCATGTCTTCCTCTTTCTTGGTTTTCTCCATTTTTTCCTTTTTTAAGAGACAGGGTCTTGCTCTGTCTCCCAGGCTGGAGCACACTGAAAGTATCATAGCTCAGTATAATCTTGAACTCCTGGGCTCAAGCAATCCTCCCTCCTCAGCCTCCTGAGTAGGTAGGACTACAAGGCGTGCACCACCATCCTCGGTTAATTGTTTTTATTTTTTGTAGAGACATGTTTTGCTATGTTCCCCAGGCTGGTCTTGAAATCCTGGCCTCAAGCAATCCTCCCTCTTCGGCCTCCCCCAAGTGCTGGGCTTATAGGGGTGAGCCACCATGCCCAGTTTCCTCCATTGTTTTGATGGAGCACATCTTGTAGTAGCTTCCTAGGATAGCGTTAGTAAGAGATGAGTTTTTGGAACCTTTACTGTCTTTGTTTTAGTTTCATAATTAATTGATTATTTGACTAGGTGGTTAGATGGAAAGTCATTTTCCTCTGGGTTTTGAAGGCATTTCTTCATTATCTTCTAGCTTCTGATGATACACTTGTTATTTTGCAGGTGTTGTAATATTGTGATGTAATCAATGTTAGTTTGACTCCTGATCCTTGATCCTTGTATGTTTTTTACCCCCCTGGGAGGTTTCAGGAACTCGTCTTTGTTCTTAACCTTCTAAAATTTCCTGACTATAGGAGTTGATGTGGATCTTTGCTCAGGCATTGTGCTGGGCATTTTATGGGTCCTTCAATTTGGAAGCTAATTTTTTTTAGTTCTAATACATTTTCAAATTATTTCTTTAATAATTTCTATTTCTCTGTGGTGTTTTCTTTTTTTATCTTTCTAAAGATTCCATTAAAATGTTGTTGGTCCTCTCAATGGATTCTCTATTTTTTTATCTTTCTTCCTATGATTCTCCATTTTTTAAAAATTATTTCTTCCTATTTTCTTGAACTGTTTATTGATCTATCTGTATAATTTCTGTTTGACTTACTAAACTTTATCTTCCATCCCTTCTATTAAAATATTCATTTCTGCTGTTTTCCCCTAATTTCCAAGAGTTTGTTTTTGTTCACTAAATGTTGTTTTCCTATAGCCTCCTCTTCCTGTTTTGTGGATGCTGTATCTTTTTAATTTCTCTGAGAATTATGAGGATTGGTGATTTCTTTGTTTGATGGTTTCTTACATTTTACTCAATGTCACTTTTCTTTAATTTCATTTTTTCTGTTTTTTGTTTATTTGGGTTTATGTCTTTATATCATAGATATTTCTCATATTCAGTGTCATTTTTGGTTGTGTACTTATGGTTAAGGTACAAAAAGAGATGTTTATAAGCTCTGAATGAATGGATGGGCCTTGTTGAGTAGTGAGTGTCACTTGAAGATAATCTGGCTGAGGTATTTTCTTAGAGGAGCCCCAGCATCAGTATCTGTAGGGTTTTTTTGCTGGGTCAGTTTCCCTAGATATGAATCCTCCAGTTTCATGCCTGAGGGCCATGAGTTCCTGCCAGCATCTGGGGCTGAGTGTGAAAAGAGGCTAGGATAGAGGTGGAAGTTTCCCATTTGGCATGTTCTCCCTGTTTTTAGTACAGTTCTTCTGTACTACTTGTGGCAAGATGGGGATAGAGTCTCTCTGGTTTAGTCTTTCCAATGAATAAACTTTTTGTTTTCTTTCATGGTAGGGGAAGAGGTAGTCATTTTCCTGAGCAGGCTGGGGGAATAGATCTATGGCTGTAATTGTTTCTTACATGGATTTTCATCTAAGCTTCTGGCTTTCAACCTCACTTGAACGCCCCATCCCCACATTCAGAGGTAGTTGATACCCCCAATTACGGCAGCTTTCTGTGGTTTTGTAATATACAGTATGTCATATCTGTGTTTTTCTGGACTTACCTTGGAGGCTTCCCCACCCCAAAACTCTTCCAGATTTTTTCTAGTTTCCTAAGTTAGTAAATGCTCGTCTATCTGATTTCTAGCTGTCAAAATTTTATTGTCATTTATTTTCCTCTTTTCTTGTACTCGTGGATTTATGTATTTTAATACCTCTACTGCTTTCCTAATGAGATATGTGGAGGGAAAATAGTAAATGATTGTGTTCAATCTGAATTTTAATTGGAAGCTAGTTTGCCAATATTTAAGAATTTAAAGTGATCTCTTGCCCAAAAATAGAGTGACCAGCTCTTGATAAGGTATCTCTGAAACAGAAATAAGAATTATCACTTTTTCCACTGTTGTTCTAATAGCCAATTGATAAAGAAAAGGGTCCCTAATTAGCATGTCCTTTTGGGGAATGTAATAGAATGGAATGGGAGGCAAGAAGTGAAGCATTGCCAAGGAGACATTTTGGGACTGGCTTTCTGGTCATATTTAGGATCAAATCCCCACAAAGAGATGGTAATATTGTAATATAAAACTGCTGTTCTGGATTTATTAGCTTGATTATTATAGGACAAGTACAAAAGAAATAACAGGCTATGATCATTATTGAACATGTGCTGTTTATTTACAAATGATGATTTTACTCATTTGATGCGAAGATTAGAGATCTAATTTGGGATATCAGTGAAACGTTTAGATTTTATTTACCAGATATCCTTTAAGTATGTGAGCGTATTTAAATATTCTCTACTTACCCTTTTAGTCTTCATAGAAATATTTCCATATTTTACAGATAAAAATATAATTTGTGTTACAACCAGTCATGGATGGTGATTCTGGATATTGAAAAAAATACACATTTGTTAAGAAACCTCACATCAGTTTACGATAATGTTCTCTTTTACCATTTTGTTTTGTGCAGCTAGAGAACTAGGCTGTATTTTTTTTAAAGTACGAAATAAATCCTGAATGGGGGTAGTTTAGTGACACATTGCTCGCATGTCATTTTTAGTGACTTGTACAACCTTATTTGAAATAACTGCTTTATTAACCTCCATTATTATAAATGAAGATTTATTTAGCATTGGTAGTGGATAATCTGCCAAAGCTAGAGGTATATGCTGTTATGATCAATATTACATAGCCAGAAAAGGTATCAGATAGGAAGAAAATGTGGGAAGTATGCAGTATGTTGCAGAGATGAATCTTACAGCTGTGTGCAGACTGGACAGAGAAACTTCAAATATCCAGATGGGTTAAAAGGCTGCTGACATTTTTCAGATGGTTTAGGGCACTCTATGGGCACAGGATGGAAAGAACCCCTCCTCCAAAAAATTTTGGTTTCAGTATCTAGACTAATGATGTCACGCGCATACTAAGAGAATATGGAAAGGCTTACTTCTTACATAATAAGGCTTTCTAGGGAGTTCCCGAGCAGTTCCAAAAATGGCCTGAGAGGCAGGGTGGGGTGACTGGCTTGGAGTTTTATGGCAGTTAGGGCATAGGGCTGGGGGCGGGGTTCCCTCACATGTGCTGAGGCTGACATTGTTTGAATGTCCTGTCAGTGCCAAAGGAGGGAGCATCAGGTGTTATTAATAGCTTGCCCAGCTATGGGGCAGAAGGAGAAGGGAAATGATGTGGCTTGAAAACTGTCAGAAAACAAATATCAGAAAGAAAACCACACTCTTTATTACACAGACACAGGGTGGTGAGAGTGATAAAGTGCTAAATGAGGGTGGTACATTAATATTATAAATAAGGTATAAGCCTCCACCTGATAGAACCTGCTTTGTGGGAGGCAGCTCTTCAGAAGAAGGGATTTTCATGAGTGTGAAGGTGTATGATATCTTTGAAATGCCAAAGAGGAGGTCTCTAAGGTTTTGAAATAGACATCCCAGCAACCCTTGGCTTTTTTGTTCACTGCATTTCCTTTTAAAAAAATTCTAATATATTGCTTATGTTTTGGGGAAAGATTTTTAAAAAGATGCAAAACTGGTTGGAAATTGTTTGCATCTGGGACCAGAATTGTAGATTTTTGTGCTCAATCAATCAATCAGTTTTGTGTTTTGACACTGAGTTACATGTTCTCAACTTATGTGCGTAGGAAGAATCATCTAGGGAATTTGTTTAAAATGCCTATTCCTGCGCTCAACCCCAGGGATTCTGGATGAGATGTCTTGGGCAGAGCTCAGGAATGTGCATTATGACAGGTGTTTCTCATGCAGAAGTTTATATGCCTTACTTGAGTAACATTGCCACACTGTGTACCCAGCACTACTCCAGGTATTGCAAAGGCTTCAGGCAAAGTCTAACATGAGCCCAATTAATAATAGGTTGACTGCTTTCCTGACTGATTTTTCTACTTAACCAATCTTTTACCTTCTGTACCCATGAAATCTGTGAAAGCAAAAATAAAAGCCAAGACTAAAGTTCTGTTTAGTTATTGCTCAGAATTTAGCAGTGCCTTAATGATTGCTCTAAGAATGAGCTTTATATACTTTTTATAATTTAACTTTCACAAAGTCGAATTATTAACACATTACAGTGTATAAAATTGAGGCTCAGTAAGATTAAGTGACTTGCCTAAGTAATACAGCCACTAAGTGGGAAAGCCAGGTTTCCAATCCAGTTTTGTCTAAATCAAGCTCATGCAATTAACTGTGATACTCTGTTTACTGCTGGGAGCCTCATGCCAGCTTCCCAGTCTCACTTGAGTGATGATGGGGATCCCATGGCACTCAGAACATGGGAGAAATTAGTCATTTGCCCACTTAGCTTTCTCATATATTGACTGTAATATAACAGATGTAAATCTGCTGTCATAAGGGTCTCCGTAGACCAGGATAGAACTTTCCTCATTGACTAGCATAACAGTCTTTTCCACGGGGTTCTGCAAGACCTAAGCCTTGTCGGATGCTTCCCTGCGAGCACGATTTGTCTGGTTTAGAATAATGCTTTTTGGACCAGGCACTTTCAGGAGGCTGAGAGGAGTGAGGATGGCTGGAAGAGAGTGAGTGAGCAAAAGGGTGACATCCCTTGGGGCTAGGGAGGTATACAGGGCCCAGATCATATAGAGCTTTGGGAGTTGTGGTCAGGAATTGGGTTTTGATTCTAAGTACGGTGGGAAACAAATGGAATCTTTAGATGGGGGACATAGTGGCCTGATTTTATGTCTTAAAAATAGCTATGTGAAGTTTTGGTTGCTATGTGAAGAATGGCTGAGAACGAACAAGAGTTTAAGTGGGAAGATGAGTAAGAAGGTTGTTTTACCCTCCGAATATCTGGAGTGTGTAAAAGTTCCTCAGAAGGAAAAGCCAAGAAAGATGTGTTATGAGCTGAATGTTTGTGTTCCTCCAAAATTCATATATTGAAATCCTAACCCCCAATGTGATGGTATTAGTAGGTGGGGACTTTGGGAGGTGATTAGGTCATGAGGGTGGAGACTTCATGAATGGGATCAGTGCCTTGTAAACAGGACCCCAGAGAGCTGTCTCTCTCTGTTCTCTTCCATGTGAGGATACCATGAAAAGATGGCCATCGGCAGACCAGGAAGCAAGCTCTCACTAGACACTGGATCTGCTAGGACCCTGATCTGGAACTCCCCAATCTCCATAACTGAGAAACAAATGTTGTTTAAGCTACCTAGTCTATGGTGTATTTATTATAGCAGTCCAAACTGATTAAGATAGGAAGAAGACATATTTTTAGGCTAGGTGGAGTAGGAACTCAGAAAAAAATTCTAGAAGTTCCCCTACCTCCTCCTCAAAATAAGTATGGAGAGAAGGTAAGAAGTGGGAGAGAATTTCAGAACTTGAATATTTTCAGACTTAACTTTTTCTGTTCCTTTTTATCCTTCCAAAATTTACCCAAGTATTTTTCTCCTCAACTTTAGCAGTGTTGCTTCTGAAAGCCTACATATCAGACAGGTGTTTAAGATGATGATAACCTCTGTAGGAAAGTACATATGTTAATGTATTTTCCTAGTAGAGCTGAAGACAAATATTTTTCTTGATGGTGGATAAGAACCCAGCTCTGGGTCATGCACCATCACACAAAGCACCTGTGAAGTGGCTTGAAGCTGGCACACCCTGTGTCAGAGGGCAAGTTTCTACTTGTCTGAGATAACATGACTCCAGCTGCTTTGAGACTGGAACTGAGTGCTGGTTTCTTAGATGCCATGCTTTTGCACAAATACTACCTAGCGCTCCTTTGATTGCAAATGACGGAAACCCAACTTGGATTACCATGATGAAAAAGGGTGTTTATTGTGAGGATAGAGGAATGTCTAATGGAAACTAAGGTCATAAAGATGGCTGGGCCTCTAGAACAACAGGAATTAGGTTCTTGAAAACCCTCTCTAACTCTTCATATTCATTTTTGAACAGTTTTATCTGCATGACAGAAAATGTGGCTACTGAAATCTCTCAGAGCTATAGCCACTTAGAAAGAGGGAGATAATGTGATTCTCTCAGTCCCAAGTCCAAAACTCCAAGAGAAGGTGCTTGTTGTCCTGCTTGAGTTAGGGTCTTACTCCTGGGAATCATCTGTATCAGAGGAGGGTAGCACTGGGCACACAGAGTGAACCCTACAGTTACCATGGAGATAGATAAGATGGGCAGCTTTCCTAGGAGAGCTGAAGAAACACAATTTTCTTTAGGGGTCTACAATGATAGATATGAGGGTATTAGGTAAAAAGTCCCATAGGTGTCCACTACGTAATAGGTTTTATGTATGTGAAAGCTGATGAAAACTAGGTTAATTAGTTAAATTAATGACCGATGTAAACAACCAAAAAGCAAGAAAATACTCAATCCAAGGGGATATCTGAAAATCAAGAAAATCCAATGAATAATGGACAAAGGTTGATCTTATATTTTTCTGTTAACTATTATTGGATAAGCTGTTTCAGGAGGGATTGGTCCCTTTGCCTTATCTAATTAAATGGTATGCTAATTCCCACAGGCTGGATATTCCCACAGTGAAGTAAAATACTTGCTTACTTTCATGTAGCAAAGGCCCTCTTAACCCCTACACCCTGTGCCCAATTCCTAATCTGCTGTGTGTGAACTTTGTGGTAAGCTACTGGAGAGCCTTGGGGGCAGTGGGAATACATAATGCCACATGAATAATGAGGGCACTCCTGGTTTACTCGGGACAAAGAGTGCATTAGTCAAGGTTCTCCAGAGAAGTAGAACCGACAAAATGTGTGTATATACTGAAAGAGAGACAGAGACAGAGATTTATTTTGAGGAACTGGGTCATGTGATTGTGGAGGTCTAGTAAATCCAAAATCTGCAGGATAGGCCAGTAAGCTGGAAGCTTAGGGAAAAGCCATGGTTTGAGTCTGAAGGTGGCCTGCTGGCAGAATCCTTCCTCCTTGGGGGATGTCAGTCTTTGTTCTATTAAGGTCTTCAACTGATTGGATGAGGCCCACCCATATTATGGAGGGTAATCTGCTTTACTCAAAGTCTACTGATTTAAATGTAAATCTCATCCAAAAAGTCACCTTCACAGGAACATCCAGAGTAATGTTTAGCCAAATATCTGGTTATTGTGGCCCAGCCAAGTTGACAGATAAAATTAACCATCACAAAGGGGAAGTAGTAGACTGAGTATCAGGCAAAGCATGGGATGCAGCTGGAAAGTAGAAATTCATGAAAATAGCCCCATATCAGCCTGGGAAGCAGGAGTTGTGGTTCCTCAGACTTCTGATGCCTGGAAATATTTACAGGTATATTGGAAGAAGTAAAGAAACTGTGAGAGGGAGACAGATGGGGAAGGAAGAACTTCCTAATGACTGTGGTAGGGACATTTCCCAATGCGGCAGTGGGTTCTCATGGTGGTTTTGGAGCAGAGTGACTATGTGGGCACATGTGGAGTAACAAGAAAAGCCTAAGAGGCAAGAATGACCATGGTGGGGAAGGTATCCTCTTCCTGCATGTTGCAGAATGGTACCAACCCTGCACAGCTGCTCCCCGTGGCCTGTTCTGGTGTGGGAAGAGGAGGTGTGCAGGCAGACTATGACCTTTCTAGGATGGGCGGTGGCATGTCAGGAAAATCTTTGCAATGATTCTCAGAGGCCATGTAGAAACAAAAAATGTAAGATAACCTAGGAACCCTGCCCTCCCAGGGCCCGATGGACAGATGCAGGGAGGCCAATAATTTAGTACTCTTTCAAACCAATATTTGAATGAGACTCTTGTCCAACATTTTTTGTTACTGTTGTTGTCATGGAGAGAAACTGACTTTCCATGAAAAATTATATAGGCTAGATTATCACATTTGTTGTCCTCTCGTCCTCTTCCCCAAAACAAAACTCCATTTGCACAAGGCCGTTAGTAAACAATTTGGTGTTGGTTGAGGATTTTTAAGTGAGGAATGGAGGAAGAGTAAAAGAAGGTGGCTACTCCTGCATACCCAGAAGACAGTTTCTTATTAAATATTACCAGTAAACCTGTTTCTTCTCTCAAGTTTCTCTCCATGATCTTGGTTGTCTCTGTCTTTTTTTCTGGTGCTTAGCTTTTTGCCTCCTTTCCTGAATATTTGCACCCCTTTCTCCAGGTCTGTCTTTTCCCCTTTCTGGTAAAGAGCAGTTTCATGTTCTTCCAGCTCTGTCTTCCTCCAAGTTATAGTCTGTGCAATTGGCTCAGGGAATGGACTAGACTCTAGGGTATAATCCAGAGACAACGTTTTCTCCCCTTACCACTATCTGCAAATGCTGTGGCATCTCCCTTCGCTTTTCTTCCCCTGTGGTAATAACCATAGATTCCTAACACGGGAGAAGACTGAATTCCCTCAGCAATGGTGCAGATCTCTTACAACTAATGAAAAAAATCACAGTGTCAACAGAGAAACCAAGAGGAGAAGGCTGCTGAAAGCCACTCAAAAATAAGAAATGAACAGGTTTTCAAAAGACAAAATTCCTTCTGCAAACTATACTGATACGTGACTCACCAGATGAGATACTTACAAAACTAGGCACTAGCTGCACAGCTCTAGTTTCCACAGCTGGAATTCCAGACGCACATGCTGCATTATTAATGAGGTTGACCTTTACCTAACACATGAGGGCACTGATCTTCTAAAGATTTTTGATTTGGGAGGAAATGGCTTTAATTATTTACTTTGCTTAGATTTTAATTCCCTTCTCTTTATGTAACATCTCACTTCCCCCACATCCATGGGTTTCAGGCCTGTTTCTTGGGATTAATGAATGGAAACAAGACCCTGATGGTCAACTTAGGTGCCTGCAGATCTCTGAGCAGAGCCCTCTCTCTCTGACATGGATTTAGAAAACAGGCCAGGCACTAATCATGACTACAAGCTGACTGCTTGCATCAGCAGTTCAGGGTGAGAAGTAAAGCCAAGAGCTACCTTTAAAAAGTATTTAAATATAATTCCTGCTCTTCCCACCCTTGATTTATTTGATTGCTCATATACTCTCATGAGTTTCATCAAGTGAGAGAAAGCCTTTTCTGGCTCCTGTCTCATGAGGAGGAGATGTCTGGGGTGGGGCACAAATTGATTCTTGTGTAGTAACACCACCAGCCAAATAATGTGATTTTGAAGATTTAACGAAATAACTTTATTAACTGTAAAGTGTTATATAAATGTCACTGGATTTAATTTTAATTTTCTGAGCTGCTGGTTTATAAGGCTTAGGACCATTAATGTAATTGAGTACTTAATTATGTAATTGAGTGCATATAATGACAACTTTAGGTCATTGTTTAGAACTTATTGAAACATATACTTTAGAATAAGTGACGATTTTGTGTCTATATATCTGTGTCTTTCCTAAGTATGAGTAGCTTTCATGCACGAGTTTATTTCTAGGCATACTATACTTTTAGTCCTTCCATTTGTGAAAAACAAAGGGACTTGCAAAGCTTTACAAATAGAAGTTGTAATTGTGGAGTTTTTAAGACTGCCTTCAAAATGGAAATACATTTTATTTTCCTCTGATTAGAAAAACTCAAAAAAATGTTCAGTAATTCAGACAAGTATAAGGAAAATGTTAATAATTTTCTGGCAAGAGATTATTCTGTCAACATTTAACTTCCTTGGCCTTGACATTTTAAATTCTGTATTCTGTAGTTAATTCTGTATTCATTTTGTATTATAATGTCCCTCAATCTGGGTCTGTTCAATGATCCCTCCTATCCGGACTCTGGTTGTGCATCCTTGGCTGCAATATCCCAGACATGATGCTGTGCTCCTCTTAGGGCATCACATCAGCACACAATACACTTGTGACCCATCCTACCATGGTGCTGCAAACCTTGATCACCGCATGTGGTAGGCAGACTACTGGCTCCTAGAGATGTGCTAGCCCTAATCCTAGGAACCTGAAAATATGTTACCTTAAACAGCAAAAAGGACTTTGCAGATGTATCTAAGGTTAAAGACTTAGAGATGGGGAGAGCAGTCTGGATTTTCCAGGTGGGTCTAATCATATCACATCAGACCTTTATAAAGAGCAAAGCCTTTATCAAAACTACAGAGGACTAGAGAGATGGCAGTGTGAGAAGGATTCAATTCACCAATGCTGACTTTGAAATGGAGGAAGGGGCTGTGAGCCCAAGGAATGAGGGCAGCCTCTAGAAGCTAGAAAAGGCAAAGAAATGGATTTTCCCCCCACACCTCCAGAAAGGAACACAGCCCTGTCAACAGTTTGATTTTAGCCTAGTGAGATCCGTGTTGGACCTCTGACCTGCACAGTGGTAAAGATAATAATTCAGTATTGTTTAAGTCACCAAGTGTATGGTAATTTGTTACAGCAGCAGTCAAAAATTAATACACTTGGTCAAAATGATTGAAAGCCACTGAAACTGACTGGGTTTATCTGGGCAAAAGAAGTTATTAAAAGAACATCATGGTTCTCACAGGCTTGAGAAAAAGGGCTTGGCAATGGCCAGAAACCAAGGGAGCTCTGAAATGCCAAGAAATGGGATATAGAAAATGTAGTACAGTAACAGTTTCGTTCTTGGACCTTACCCCACCAAGCCTGTGCACAATGGGGAATGGCAGTTTGTCAAGGAATTAGGAAGGAGGATAAGATGCTAGAACACCAGACAAACATAAACAGACATGCACTTTACCAATGGAGTTTAGATTTTATCCTGAAGACCTCAGAGAGATTCTGGAGGGCCTTAAGCATTTTGTAACTTCACTCTATAAAAATGAAGTTATTCACCCAGCTTCTCCCAAAATCTGTGCACTTGTTTTCCATTTTAAAAGATAGCTTCTGATTTTCTCTTAGACCCCAATAACACTAGAAGTCCAGACCACTAGCAATCCTGATTCCTTTTTTGTCTCTTCCTTCCTTCCTCCCTCTGTCCCTCCCTGTGCCTCTCTTTCTCTCTCTCTTTCTTTCTCTTTGTCCTTCCTTCCTTCCTTTTTTCTTTATCTTTTCTCAGTCTTTATGAAAAATAATGCATGTTCCTGGAAAGTTCTCCAAGCACGTGTTTCTGATTTTCCTGCCACATCTTTGCACTTACTGCCCTCTCTGCCTGAGTTGCCCTCTGCCCCCACGCCCATGCCTAGCAAACTACCCCTTATCCTTTACCATCAAGGTTAATTCTCTGACCTTTTTCTAAGTGCCCCAGTGTAGATCACTTTCTTCTTTGAGGCACTACTATGTCTTGCCTATTCCTCAACTATAACACCATGTTCACATTATTTCTCTCTCTTCCTCTCCTTTTTCTTCTGTTAGACCCTAATCTCTCTTTTGGAAGGTATCCTCAGTGGCTTAGTACTATACCTGGCCCATAATATATATTGATTGAGTGAATGAAAGAGACTGCCAAGGACTTTTTCTGAAATATGCTGAAGTTGGTTTATCCTACACATACAGTTCATTATATGAAGTATAAGATGCAAGTCAACTGCCTAATGCACCGTGGTACTGGCATCCCAGAGTGAGGATGGCCACTACCGTGCCCTGGCCTAAGACACCCTAGCCCTACTCGAACCCAGGTTCCAGCAGGGGCCAGAGGGCAGCAGCAATCTCTGGGAAGGGTCAAGAAGGGGAGGCTGGCATGGCCTTAGAGACCAGGGAGTGGGTGGCTGAGAACCTACTCTAGGGAAGTGGCAGGAGATATGCCCTCCTGTGGGCTGAGGCTCCAAGCCACCAGCACATGCCCCATTGTCTCATTAGACTTCGTTTTTAAAACACAAATTCAAAGATAAAATGAAGAATTTCAAGATGACAACCACAGAGCATGAAACCCTAGGCATGGGGCCCTTGTGAGCGTGGAGCCCTGTGAGGCTGCACTGGTGGCACACTCCTGAGACGGTCCTGGTTGGGAATGTTGTGTGAAAGGTTAGGGAGTGCAGCCTTCATCTGTTGCTTGGGTCTTTTTCTTGTGCTGAGCTCTTTCTTGCTTCAGCCTTTGTTTTTTGATGCATTCTACTTCTTCTTAAAACATGGCATTCTTTTTCATGCCGGTAACAATTTTAACAATTCCCCATGTCTGAAATCTTCCACAGAAAAAGCAGAATGAATGTACTGCTCATTTTCAAGGATAGTGCTTGATATTCTTAATTTAAGCAAGAAATACTATTTTATTGACTTTAACTGGGTTAAATTAAATTTTGTCTCCATGATTCTCCATCTTTTCTTTATTTTGGTCATCAAAGGCACCATTTAATTCTCCAAGGGACCTCTTTTGACGTACTAGTTTTCATGGTTTATTTTGAATGTAAAATTAGAATCTCACACTGGTTTGCAAGTCTGGGTCTGATGAATGAGAATACTGTAGGTTGAAGTTCTACTTAGAAAAATATATTTCAAACTCCCAAAGAGGTGGATATGATTTTTTGGTTGGCTGTTTTTATTTTATGTTTCATGATTTCTGATAAACAGTGGAGCCCAAAGCCAAATAATCCTATTAAAAACACTTTGGGCTAATATTAACTAATTCTCGTAAGGCCCCTCTTCTAGAAACTTGCATGATATTATTTCTCATTTGGGCAATTAAAACAGGATCTTGAAATGATAACTTCTCATGGCATAGCTGGCATACTTTGTTTCCTGACCCCACAGAAAAATATAATCTTAATATGTGTCCAATACCTTTTAAAATATGCTCTGACTCACCTCCCAGACTTCAGGTCCCATATTCCTGCTGTAAATTTGATATCTAAATACACATGTTTGAAGTCTTAGGGTATATGAACTTGGTTAGAGTTGAACCCTACTTATGATATGCAATCTCCACTTGTTTTCCTTATCTTTCTGAGTGATGTCTGGCTCATTTAACAAAACTGGGTTGGAAGTATTAGTGAAGAACTCAGCAGCTTAGGCAATGTAAAAGGGAAAAGAAGCCTTTGAGGGGGGAACGAACACCTCAAGGGCCAGAAAAATAGACACGAAGCATGTACAACTGGATAGAGTAGTTTTCTGCATGCTTAATCAGGTTCAGAAGTCATTCTCTAGGGTTTCCAATCCCCACTTGCCCAAATCTCTTAAAGAATGCTTTGTTTCACTTGTAGAGCGCCTGGGAGGGGTGCAGTATCTGAAATGATGTGGTGTTGGAAGATCATGGTGATAGAAGAAGAGAGGGGGTTTCTAAAAAGTTGGCTGGCATGCCCTCATTCCAGTGGTATGCTGGAGAAGGCTTGTATTTGCTCAAGAGAGCCAATTGTTAAATACATCAGTAGCTTGAAATTAGCCACAAAAATCGGGAGATACTACACATCAAGTCTCTCCTGCACCCCCACCTCAAAGAGCTGGCTTTCCAGCAGGCCACTGTCTGATTTTAAACTCATACTATTCTCTAGAAATGGTCTCTGGCTCCCTCTGATTGCCTGTGGCACTTCCTTCCTTCTTGTGGCCCTTATCTCTATTTATCATCGTTATTTATGTACCTGTCTTGATTCCTGGCCATAGGGGCCACAATGCCAGGCATATAGTAGATGCTTAAGAAATGTCCCTGTATCAATAGACACATAAAATGCATATTTTTCAAGTTCACATTAAAACTAAGAAAAGATAGATCTTTATTAGCAGCATTTTTTTCTTTTCTTTTTTTTTTCCTTTTCTCTTCCCTCTTTTCCTAAGGAAGAATAGTAGCATTTTTTCCATCCCTTTATTCATTTATGTAACATTTGGTGAGCTCCTGTGTAATTGTACTAGGCCCTGGGGATTTACCAAATAGTAAGGTATGCTCCTTCCCTTCAAGAAGCACATGGTTCCTGGGAAGACATATATTGCTCTCTCTTTGTATGTCTCTCTGTCCGTTTCTATGTATTTTTTTAATGTTTGCATTAGTTTGTTTGCTAAGCTATGGATGCTCTTAAATATAAAAGTTTATATATCAAAGAACATCTGAAGGGCCACATACTAAAGCATTAATAGTTTACTTCTGAAGTAGAGATAGAATAGGGGAAAATAGTATTTTTTCTTTGTACTGTTTGTATTTTTTGAATTTCTGAGTATGTATTACTTTACACTTAAAATATATAAGAAGAAAATTTTAAAATTGGTATGGATAACACAAATTCAAGGACACACGAAAGGGCATGAGACAGCAGTGACAGAGCAGAGACAGCTGTTTTCTTCTGAGCAGCAAACTCAGAGGAGAGTTTGGATTTGATTCTGTGCATAATGAGAATCACATGGAGATTTTTCAACCTAAGGGTGATGAGATTCAATCCATATTTTTGGAAAATAGCAGATAGGATTAAGAACTATAGATTTCACTGAGAGGTTGACTGAGCTTAACGGATTAGTTATCGCTTGGTCTTTGTTTATATAACAAGACTGTTCCTTTACCTAGCTTTGAGCAGAAATAAGTTGTACTGGAAGTTCCCAGGGTGTGGTACATAAGTCCTCATATGGCTATAAAAACAGACAGTCCAGACAGTCTCTTCTTCTTTCAGCTCTAGTGTCATCTCCATCTTGTATCCTGGCATCAATTAAGTTGTCAAGGGAGAAATTCAGTCTGCTTTTGAGTCATGTAGGTGGACAGTGGTGGTAAAGGGAAGAAAGCTCCCAGTAGAGGTTGGCCTTGCTGGAAATACAGAGATGGAAGTCAAGGATGGTCAAGGATGTTGAAGTATAGTCAGGATGTCATCATTTGAGGGTGGTCTGGGTTATGCTCAGTGGCACTGGCTTTCAAGCAATTGACCAGGGCCCTTGGAGTTATAACAATGTCCATTCCTTCATCTGGTGACCTTTGTAGGGGGCTAATCTCCCCTAGGGCATGTTCAGGTGAAAATCAGGATGTGAATGGAAGGTGGGGGAGAGTCCAGTGGGGTACCAACCACTGGATTTGAAGCACCTTATGTGGGGTGAGGTGACCTAGAAACCTGTTAGGTTCCTCCAGCAGAAGAAGAGGCAGGCAATAATACATTAGTTCATTCATTTTACTCCAGAATGTTGCCTACTCTTGTTGGTACACACTGCATGCTGTTCAAGAACATGGCAGTGAGACTGGGTAAAACCCTCTGCTCTGACAGAGTCCTTTCCTGACCTCAACAGTCCTTTGAGGCAAGGTCACTTCCTGTCCATTGCTCAGTTGAGATAGCTTCAGACCATAGAAGGCTGAGGCCCTCATTGTTACCATTCATAGAGATGGTTTCTTTCATTACATACCCAGCCAGTTCCTAGGGCAGACCTTCCCAGGTACAATAGGTCAAGACCAGTTCTAGTGCCAGTCACACAGAAATTAAACAATTATCCCACTTTCTGTTTCTAGCTCAAATCCAGGGCCAGTCTACTGGCCCCATCTCTTTCTACCTTGGTAGTAACTTTAATTTGGACATTTTGTTCTGTTCTCTGTCCCTGAACCTTGATTGGTAAGACCCTAAGGAGATCTTCTCAACTCATTCATTTATCTTCTCAACAAGAACTGTATTTATTGAGTGCTAATGCTGTGCGAGGCATTAGGAATATAACGGTCAACAAAGAGAACCATGGTCCTTGCCATGATGTTGCTGAAAGTCTAGCGTTGGATTGAAATATTAAACAAAGAATAACAATGTAAATGCAAAGCCACAACTGTAATAAGGCAATGATGGAATGATACATGGTGAAATTACATAAAAGGAGAATCCTCTAGTGAGGAAAGTCAGGGGATGCTTCTCTGGGGAAGTGATGACCCCACAGTGCTCTTCCTTCAGGGCTGGAAGAGCCTGGGCTCTGGGCAACATGATCTACTTCCTACTAGAAAGTGAAGCAGTATTTCCCAGGTCAGACTAAGAAATGAGAGATAAAGGGGTCCCATTAGACTTGTGGTCCCCAACCTCTGGGCCCTGGCTGGTACCACCTGAGCCCTGCCCCCCTCTTCCCCACTATCCCCCCCACTCTACCCTCTGTCCATGGAAAAATTGTCTTCCATGAAACTTAGGAAGCAGGCTGCACAGCAGGAGGTGACTGGCTGGCCAGCCAGCAAAGCTTCATCTGTATTTACAGCTGCTCCCCATCGTTTGCATCACCGCCTGAGCTCCACGTCCCCTCCCCTCCTCCCCGCCATCCCCAGTCCCTGGAAAAATTGTCTTCCATGAAACCCATCCCTGGTGCCAAAAAGGTTGGGGATGGCTGCATTAGACCATAGTTCTAGTTCAATAGGGCTTACCCATCTTCACATAACTGAGGACTACTCAAATGACTCTGAAGGACAAAAAGATAAGCTTTTCTGGAATAAAAAGAAAGCAAAAAGATGTACCCTGCTAAATTTATTAAAATGTTGCTTAATATTTTATATAATATCACTGAAGTGTATAGTCCCTTCCTGGAGCCAAAAAGTCAGCCATTTTCCACTTACTTTGGGTGTATTTCCCCCTCTGAATGTTCTGTTTTATAGCCAGCCTACTAGAGCCTGTTTCCAATCACTTTTTCCAATTTTTCAAGGTCCTTTAGGAATTTTGAACAGCAGTTATTTCTTTTCTCCTCATAAAGAGACCTGCTTTAAGTGGTCTATGACTAGAACCGATTCAGTTATTTAATTATAATGCTGAAAGAACACTGAGGTGTAAATGTAGTTGTTAGGTGACAAATTATGCTTTCTGAAACTCCCGGGATGGATTTTCAAGCCATGAGCAAGGGTGCTATTTGGCCTTTCTGGTGTGGAGTCTGACTGACATGCTTGCTTCTCTGGAGCCAGGAGTGACAATCGTCTGGCACTGGTTACTATCAGTTGCACGACTGGGCCCCATTGGTGATGTGTTGCAAACTTCTCTTCAGAATTACCCCCTTGAAGAGAAAACTCATGAGTCAGAATGTTGGGAACAGCACAGGCAGGCACCTTGATTTTGAGGGAAATTTGTATGGCTCATGAATCTTAAAAATAAGTAAATGCTATATATTTGGGAAGAGGTACAGGGATGCGTGGGTGTGAAGAGATTGAAATGTATACAAATACGTGTACACTAACTCCCTATTCACCAAAGAGACCCCTAAAAATGATGGCTTTCAGAGCAAATGAATGAAAAGAATCACAATTAGTTTGAAATGTTTAACATTTCTTTGCAAGTCATTAAATGGTGTACAAGTCACAACCTAGTGGACTTACAAATTAAGCAGGGCTGACTGGTAGTAAAATAACAAATTAAGCAATGTAGGGGAGTGTTTGATTGTTGTTAAGAAACTAACCAACTCTAACATGTAGGAGTGATTAAAATAATTTCAAAATAATGGAGTTTATTAAATGTTGAAAACAGGAACAGGCAGTCCAACTGTATTTATTTAAAATACATGTATTTTGTACTTAAATTGTGTATTTTTTTATATCCACTGTTCTGTGTGAACATCATTACAACCTCTTTTTTTACATGTTGATATGAGTTTATTTCTCATTTCTGATTACAAACAAAACATGTTTATCATGAATAATTCAAACAGATACAAGGAGAGATATAAACTTAAAAGCAAAATTCACAGGGAAATCCCAACTAAGATAATTATTGTTAAGAATTTTGTCAACATCCTTGCAGACACTTCTATGTTTATGTACAGTAGATATCAGAATAATAATATTGCATTTGCTACAAGGTTAAGACATTGTAGTGTATGTGTAGTCGATCTCTTTGCCTCCTACTCCCTGGGAAAGATATTTTTTCCACTTACCATTTTCTTCTTTTCCCATCTTATTATTCAGATTTTCAGTGAAGAACCAAAGGAAGAGGGAAGAGGAACAAAAGAGAAGTGGCTGATCAATTTGGGTATCATTGTGAAGTTTCTGGTTGAGACTGGAAAAGAGTATTGAGGGGAGAAAGCCTTAGGAGCTATTACAACCTGAGAGTAATAGAACGAGATGAAAAAGGTGGGATAAAGAGGCTATTTTAAGATATGATGCCGTGGGTTAGGACTTGTATGTTCTTTAATGTTTTCTGAAAACTGAAAGCAAAGACTGAAATTGCTTTGTAATGCCTTTTGGTTGCTAGGCTATTTTTGTGAATGTGGCACTGTGCTGAGATTGGACCACAGTGGGATCTGGGATTTATTTTGTTTACACATAAATAGGATTATACCAACCATACTGCTTTGTAATTTCTTTTGTTTCAAAAACATGTCATGGAGCCTCCATTCAAGTCAACAAATATAAATTGTATGATTCTCTTTAGTGGATGCATAGGTTCTCTCATATCAATACCCCATATCTTTTTATTTTTATTTTGTTTTATCTTTATTTTTTGAGACAGGGTCTCATTCTGTTGCCCTGGCTAGAGTTCAGTGACATCATGATAGCTCACTGCAACCTCCAACTCCTGGGCTCAAGTGATCCTCTTGCCTCAGCCTTCTGAATAGCTGGGACTACAGGTGTGCACCTCCACACCAGGCTAATTTTTCTATTTTATGTAGAGACAGGGTCTCACTATGTTGCTCAGGCTAGTCTTGAACTCCTGGCCTCAAGCGTTCCTCCCACCTTGACCTCCCAAAGAGTGCCAGGATTACAGGTGTGAGCCACCGAGCCTGGCCCTATATCTTTTTTAACTAGTCCCGTGTTGGTAGATGCTTGGTTGTTTTTAATTGTGATGAACATCTTGGTATATATTTGCATGTTTATATAACTATTTCATTGAGATAGATTCTTAGATATAGAATTTTCTGTATCAAATTGTATATACATTTTAAATTTTCTTACACAATGCCAACAAAAGGTCATGCTCATTTATATTCCTACCACTGTGTATTAAAGTCCCATATCCACACAATCTCATTCTTATCATTCCTTATCAGTTGGTGAGGATTACCACAATTTTGACAACATATCTAGAGCATACTTATGACAAAGCTGAAACCCAGGAGAGTGACTGAGGTAGTTCCCATTCCTTGGCCCCTCTAGAGGTGTCATGTGCCTGGAAGAGCCAAAGGACAATATGTCTGTCAGGCTTCACAGAAACTAATGCAGCCCAGAAGGGAAAGGAAGATGCTTAAAACTGCCAAGTGAAACTGTCTTTAGTTCAATCCATCTGTGACAAGAGCATACACACCGCTGCGATGAGAAGACATGTGTAAAAGGACTTTGTAAATCACTGAAGATTGAGGCACTATTTGGGGAAATAATTACCCCTTTCATCTGGATAATTAGGACTGTGTGTTTAGCTAATAGAAGAGAATTATAAATGTTGTGGTTTGACCTTGCTTTTGAGTGTCATTTTTATCATCTGTAACCTGATAGCCAAATTCCTAGTAAATGAATCATTTATTATAAAAAGTGCTGACACAGTACTAATCTGGGCCACTTTTCCTTGTGATAGCCTGATGATTAAAGGCCAGAATGTCCAATTCTGTACTGTCTTGTAGCAAATGTACTATAGATAGTGCTCTTCCACAGTAAATCCATGCCCCCAGGTTGCCGCTGACTTTGTCCCAAGAGGCCTGTTGACTCCATGCTCACTTATGCTCATTTTGTGTCTAGAAACACTGGTCCAGACAGCCCTTTCTGAGTTTATTTTACTAACTCAGGTCCTGCTAGATGGTGAAAGATTTCAGGCACCAGAACAGCTGTGTTTAACCTTGTCCGTTAAGTCCTCACCCAAGAAACCCATCCAAACTGGCAATGTTTCTGAAAACACAAGTGAGACTAAATTACAAATGGAAAAAGTGTCTGGGTTAAAATAAACTGTCACCAGATAAAAGCGATCTCCTTCCATTTTCTTTTTTTCTGTAAGAAAAACAGGTTACTGGCTTTAATCTTACTCAGATGAAATTTGTTGTTCTAGTCTTTTTAAAAGCACTTATCTCAGAATTTCTAATCTGCAATAAGAAGGGGTGGGGGCCCAGTTATCTGCTTATAGTAAGGAAGATCCAAGTCTAATTTCTGCAGTTCTGCCTTTGGTATTCTTATTTCAAACTAGAATAGCTCAGTAAATGTGGATTGAGGACCTCGCAACTGGAGCATGACTTGTGTTGCCTGGTTACTGGGACTCTCCAGAGATTAGATTGTCAGGAAATTTAGATGCATAGAAAAGCAAACAAACAAAACTCCTACCTTCCTGGTAATTCTTTTGTGAGGATAGGGCAGCTTCTAAGATTGAAAACCTAAGTAAGGGGAGAAAATAGTTTCTGTTAGCAGAAGATGAGGAATAGTAATTATCTTCAGCACCGCTTCCCTCAAGAGGTGGTCTCACATCGGGGAGCATGGACAGTGGGAAGTGGCCACATGCAGTGCGATGAGCTCCACATTGCTTCAATCCCGGGAACCCTCAGAAGTTGCTACAGGGCCTGCTGATCTTCAGAAGCTGCCCCGTGCAATCTACAACAAAAGAGGGGAGGGCCTTCCAATTCACTGGTTTTGAAATAAGTAAAATAGAAGCAGGCTTTCAAGTATCCCTAAGGAGGGCACTCTAGGATTTCTTTTGGAAATGGATCTGAAGATTTAGGAGAGACTAGAAGATCAGAGATGCAGACAGGCCTATTTGCTTCTGCCAGCTAATTTAAAACTGTCTAAGCCTTGGCCAAATTATCTGCTTTTAGCTTAGCATCATCATTGCCCCTTTCTGTGTTCTTCCCTAGATAACAGAAGAGAAATCTGGAATGACATTTTCCTGTATCCCTTTCCAGTAGGATTCTGGGTTAAAGCTGTCAGTGAGAAAGACTTATGTGAGATTTGGAGGGTGGAAGAGAAGGAGAAGGTGTTTTTCTCTTGCAACAGCCTTGGGTGGGCAGCAGCTTAGATCTTCATCTGTGGCTTCTCTTGGCTCTGGGTTGCTGTGGACAGGCACAGTGGCTTCCCTGGGATCATTGCACCTCCAGGTCTCCTAAGGAGGCCTTCTTGATCTTTGCTCCCCCAGCCCTTCCAATGGTTATGTGGAACTCTAATTCTCTACATTAACTATCTTTCAGCTCAAAATACATAGAGTCACCCCTGCCCCCTATTCAATCTGCCCCCAGATTGAATAATCCTGAATGACATAAAGGCTTGGGCTCAAAGGCCCAATACCTTGGTCATCTATGTTGACAAATCTGCATTTTGTTAGCACCAAATTTTAGACCAATATCTGGCTTACAGACATCAAAAAATACATATGATACAACTTCATTTTTATAATGTTCAAAAGCAAACTAATTTGTGATGTTGGAAGTAAGGATAGTGGTTATGTTTGGGAAGGACTGAGGGGGTATAATGACTAGATGGACCATGAGAGGGGCTTGGGATGCTAGTAATGTTTGATTTCTTCATCAAGGTGGTGCTTAGATGGTTGAGTTCTTTTTGTGATAATTCATTAAGCAAGATCATCATAATACGTGAACTTTTCTTTGTATGTTAAATTTTAATCAAAATTTTATTTAAAAAATTAAGACTGGTAGGAAATTCCATTTTCTTAGTGACAATCCTAAAATGACAACTTAGTCATTGAGTCCAATTTTACTCTTTGACATATGATACAACTCAGACACCAAGAGACTAAGTAACTTGCTCAAGGTCTACCTTCAAGCCCAATTTTCTATCCATTTATAACCTGATTTAATGTGACAATTTGAAAACTCAGATTTCCTAGTTATCTTTTCCTCCATTTTTTTCTATTTATAGTCAAATAGAAATAAACTTTGCATAAAAATAGATGAGAGGAATCATTCTGAGCTAATTTGTCATATAAAGCATTACTTAAGAAATGTCAAACTCTCTAGTGAAAAGATCCATGGGTAGCATCGGTAAAGAATGTGCCAACCTTGCCAATGTATTTAGCATTTAGGAGTAGGAGGGAGAGGAACTGCTTCAACAATGTACCATTGTGAATTGGATGCAGCTCTAAATCGAGTAAAAAACACACATTGTAAAATGTTACCAAGAAAGGTAAATTGGGCACTGCTTAAAAACTCACACTAATTTGTCCATTTACCCATTTCCTACAGCTTCTGCTACCATTGAGTCACTTAGATAGTCACCCCTTAGGGACTGGGGAGCAAAGCCCTCAGACCTAATGGACCCATCGGCTCAGTGTTACTTTGCCTGCTGTTCTTCTCCAGAGAATATGGGCTGACCTGTAAATGCCGCTCAATAAACCATACATTACCAGGAGTTTCACCAAAGGAGGTCTACTTCCTGGAGAGCTATGAATTTTATAGTTAATAAAGGACAAGAAGGCTTTTTCTGCAGAGTTCTTCTCCCACTTCCCCCTCTCCATACCAGTAGACCCCAAATCTTAATATATTTTAGGACATTCTAGGTCCATTACAATACATACATGGTTTTGTAATCTTTTAACCCATTACTTTCAGAGGTCAGCAATAGTTTGTGCTTTGGAGATCCTTAGCTTTCTCTGAACTTGCATCCAGCATGATTCAGAAAGGAAGACTTCTATGATCTATTTATTCAACATATGTTTATTAAACTTTCACTGTATGCTTGGCCATGGACTAAGCACTGAGGACACATAACGAATAAGATGCAATCTCTGTCCTCAAGAAGTTCGTGACTGGTTGCAGAACAGTCACACAAAATAATAGTTTAGTTACAGGAATGAATTTTGATGCTGCCTGCAGCATATCATTTAAGTCCTAACTATGAGTTTTAAATTCTGTTTTCTTGATAGTCCTTACTGGTGACCTTCCCATACAAGGCTCACTGCTATTTTGGATAAAAGGATTTTTGAGAATTCATCCTGCTTGCCTTCATTTAAATGTACCAAACTTGGGCATACTTTGGGAGTATCCCAAGTTCAGATGACAAGAAGAATATACATATAGGAAATAGGCTGAGACTGCTTGCATGAAATTGATTAGAAGTCCTAGGAGTAGGGAATTTTGTGGCAAGAAGCTCCTATGATAGTGACTTCCAAACTAAGTTTGAGAAGGTTCTAAGAGACATGCTGATGTTGTGCTGAAAAGAAAGATCAAAGATAATGTTGAATATGCTTAATTGCCACCTATCATCAGACACTACTTCAGGTCTAACATCTTAGAGATGGAAAGTCAAGGACAGCTTTTCTAGCCTGGGTTTCTATATGCTCCCCAAATAGAGAAATTGTATCCCATATCAAGACATACCTACTTCCAGTTATTCCTGATTTGTTGTTGGGGAGACACATTACCTGTCAAATGTGGTCCAAACTTCAACAAGAATAGATTGTCAGTCACTCAAGATATTTTTGACATAAGTTTTATTTCCTATAGGTTTACACTCACACTAATCAGGATTAGGCTAAAAACCTAATTTCAAGGGACCACAAATAGCCAAAACAACCTTAAAAAAGAATAAAACTGGAGGAATCACACTTTCTGATTTCACATCTTACTGCAAAGCCACAGTAAGGACAGACCAGTGGAATAGAGAGCCCAGAAATAAACTCCCACATATATCATCAAATTATTTTTGACAAGGATGCCAAGACCATTCAATGGGGAAAGGGCAGTCTTTTTTAAAAGTGGTGCTGGGAAAACTGAATATCCAAAGGCAAAAGAAAGAAGTCGTATACTTACCTAACACCATATACAAAGATTAACTCAAAATGGATCAAAGACCTAAAAGTGAGACCTAAAACAATAAAACTGTTAGGTGAAAACAGGGTAGAAGTTTCACAACATTGTATTTGACGATGATTTCTTAAATATGACACCAAAGGCACAGGCAACAGAACAAAAACATAGACAAATTGGACTTCATAAAAATTTAAAAATTGTGTGCATCAAAAGACACTATCAAAAGGGTAAAAAGGCAACCCACAGAATGAGAGAAAACATTTGCAAATCATGTATCTGATAAGGAATTAATATCCAGAATATATAAAGAACTCCTAAAACTCAATGACAAAAAAACCAAACAACCTGATTCAAAAAAGGGCAAAGAACTTGAACAGACATTTCTCCAAAGAAGATACACAAATGGCCAATAAACACATAAAAAGATGCTAAGTGTCAGTAATCATTAGGGAAATGCAAGTCAAAACTATAATGAGATACCACCTCATACCCATTAGGATGGCTATGATAAAAAAAAAAAAACAGGAAATAACAAGTGTTGACAAGGATGTGGAGAAACTGGAACCCTTGTGCACTGTTGGTAGGAATGTAAAATGGTATAGCCTCTGTAGAAAATAGTATGGCAGTTCCTCAAAAAGTTAAAAATAGAATTACCATATGACCCAGCAATTCCACTTCTGGATATACCCAAAAGAATTGATAGTAGGGTCTCAAAGAGCTATTTGGACATTCATGTTAATAGAAGCATTATTCATAATAGTGAAAACATGGAAGCTACCCAAGAGTCCATTGACAGCTGAAAGGATAAACAAAATGTGGTACAATAATTTTCCTTATCTGCAGGGGATATGTTGTAAGACATCCCCCAGTGGATGCCTGAAACTGTGTATAGTACCTACCCCTATACAGATGCTTCTCAACTTACAATGGGGCTATGTTCCAAAAAATTGATCATAAGTCAAAAAATTGTAAATCAAACCATTATAATTCAGAGACCATCTGTATATACTTGGCCTTTAATGCCTTTTCCATCTTAACTAAGCTCTTATCATACACTGTAGCCCTAACTTTTGCAGTTTGAGGTGCAACAGCAAAACTGGCACACATTTATTTGTCCTTCACAATTTCACAGAGAGATTTGTTTGGTTAGCAAAATATGGTATACCCTTATAATGGAATATTACTCAGTCATGAAAAAGAATGGAGTACTAATACACGCCACAACATGGTTAAACATTGAAACAATACACTAAGTGAAAGAAGCCAGTCACAGAAGAACACATATTATATGATTCCATTTATATGAAATGTCCAGAGTAGGTAAAGCTGCAGAGCTAGAAAGTAGATCAATGGTTGCTTAGGGCTGAGGAGCATGGGGGAGAGGGGGTGATAACTAAAGGGCATGGGATTCTTTTCAAGGTAAGGAAAATGTTTGAAAATTGATCATGGTAATGATTGCATATATCTGTGAGTACCTTAAAATTCATTGAATTATACACTTTACATGGGTAAATGGTATGTGAATTATCTCTCAATAAAGCTGTTAAAAAATTAAAAAAAAAAAAAACCCCAACATCAAAACACTGCTGCAGGACTTTGCTTCAGCCCTGATGGAAAGATTTGGTGATCGGTATTCCAAAGACCAGGAAGCACAGGTAATGGGACTTGGGCTAGGGGAGAGGGAGGAGGGGACTGGGTTGAAGTGGGGGCCACCCACCTTAAGTAAAGGGGCAGCTCCCACTAATCAGTGCATATAGGAATGCAGCCCTTGTGGGTTCAAGACAGCCTACTTTCAAGAGAAGCTGGCAATGTGCGTATTTCTTTTAGTTTCCCTAATTTTTCATTGTACCAATTAATTCAAAAGCTAGAAAACAGAAAGGAAAATACTTGTTCTTCTAGCTAGGATACAGAAGAATAAGAAAGTCCTTTGCTCCCATGGTAACAAAAAGAAACACCCATACAAAATTTAAAGCATACTTTTCTATGGCGCTAGCAAAGAGCAGTGAGCTCAGGGAAGCCATGGGGAACAGAATTGGCCCCACAACTCTCACTCCACCTTCCAAACCCAAATTTTGCTGAGAAGGCAATAATAAGGAGGATGATAACCAGATGGGAAATAACATAATACCTTGTGTTCTTGTGGTAATTGGATTCCAGGGTCCTGACTGAGTTGAATCCAAAGATAAACCAAAAATATCTGCAACTGCATCCAAACTTTCTCTTACCTCAAATACTGACAAAATATAAAAGGCAATGGCAAGGAAGTTTAGGTTGTGCTCAACATCAATTTTCATCAGAGAAATGCAAATTAAAACTACAATAAGATACCATTTCATATCCACTAGAATGGCTAAAATTAGAAAGTATGGTGACACCAAATGTAGACAAGGATGTAAAAAACCTGGAACTTTTATACACTGTTGGTGGGAGTGTAAAATGGAACACTCATTGGCAGTTTCTTATAGTATGATAGTGTTATGTGCAGCACCTATCATCTATGACAAAATAGTTCTATTCCTATGCATATAACTAAGAGAAATAAAAAAGTGTGGCCACAAAAAGACTTGCACAACTCTGTTCTTTACAGTACCTTTATTCATAAAGGCCTAAAATACTCCTGAAAATAAATATCCATCAATAAAAGAATATATAAATAAATTGTGGTACATCCATATAGTGGAACACTATTTAGCGATAAAAAGAAACAAACTACTAATATATTCACCAACAATATGGCTGAATCTCGAAAACATTGTATTGAGTGAAAGAAACCAGATGTGAAACAATACACCCTGTAAATTCCATTTGTATGAAGTTCAAGAATATACAAAACTAACATGGTAGTGGAAATCAGAACAATGGATGCCTTTACAAGGGAAGATCAGTTTTTGACTAAAAAGGGACACAAGGAAACTTTCCAGAATAATGGAATTGTCCCTACTCAATGTGCTTAAGGTATGTGTATTTTTCCCTATATAAAATTATACTGTAATGAAAAAATTAAAATCTAAAATAATCATAATAATATGTGGGCCAAACAGAATAATTTATGACCTGTTTCCATCCCTGACTCCATTCTGGTAGATGAGGGAGCCCTGCCTTCAGGTACCAAGCCAAAGATTCATGGACAGAAGGATGTCCATTAACTACCCCTCTAGGCTTAAAAGGATTTCCCTTCTGTGGGGGCTGCTAAGAGATGCTCAAAATTTTCCAGGAAGAGCCTGCATGAGAGTGATCACAGCTGCTAGTCCCTTTCTACCCCCAGCCTGGGCTTATCACACCCCTGCAGTTGTGGCCCAGGCCTGTGGATGAGGCTCTGCTGCCCTCATCTCCTTGATCTGTGCCTGTGTTGTGATGCTCTCGTGGGCTGCCTGTTCCTGTGTTTAGTCTTTCCAGGAGGCTGCCCACAGTCCATAATGCTTGTCCTGAAATAGTTTGCTTTAACCACAGCCAAGATCCTCCCTAAGTCAGCAGATCTCAACCTGGATCTGACCCCTAATGGATCTCTGGATAGAATTCAGGAGTCCATGAACCTAAATGGGAAAACTGCATTTTTAGTTTTACTAACCTCTGACAGAAATTTGGTATTTCCTTCAATTATGAATGTAAGCAACAAACTACAATAATATTAACAATAATTAGATCACCATTAGAAATCACAGGTAATTTCATGTCATGTCACAGCTGTGGCAGATTATCTCAAAATATTGTTTATGACCATCACTACTTCAAAATTATGGTAATTTTTATGCCTGCCATGAAATATTCTCATTTAGTGAATTAATAAAGGAGTACATATATATACATATATTTTATATGACTTAAAAATATTTTTGTAATTAAATTGCAGTTTAGCTGCTTTCTACCACAATGCTATGCATTTTATTTATTCATTTATGAACATTCTACAAAGAGGTCTGTATTAGTTTTCTATTGCTGCCGTAAGAAATTACTGCAAAATTAGTGTCTTAAAATGACACAAATTAATAACTTCCATGTTCTATAGGTCAAAAATCTGGGACTTGGAATATTTTCAACTTACTATGGGTTTGTGGAGAAGTAGCCCCACTGTTGAGGAGGGTCTGTACAGGGTTTGGTACTGTCTGCGGGTTCAGGCATCCACTGGGGGTCTTACTGGGATAAAATGTCAGCTGGACTGTGTTCCTCCTAAAAGCACTAGGGTAGAGTCTATGTCCTTGCCCTTTCCAGCTCCTAGAGGCTTCTGGCATTCCTTGCCTCATGGCCCCTTCCTCCATCTTCAAATCCAACAATGAGGATTGATTCCTTCACATATCACATCACTCCAACCTTCTCTTCTACCTCCCTTTTCCACTTTTAAGGATCTTGAGATCACACTGGACCCATTTGGGTAATCCAGCATAATATCCCTATTTTAAAGTCAGCTGGTGAACAGCCTCAATTCTATCTGCAACCTTGATCCCCTTGTCACGTAACAGGACATGTTCACAGGTTCTGGACATCTGTGGGGGCATCGTTCTGCCTGCCTGCTGCATGACTCTCATAGATTCCATCAGACTTCCAAGGGCTCCATGGTATAAAGAGTCTGACATCCTGCCCTAAACCCTGGTCTGACCTGTGTTTGCCTGGTCCTGGCCGTCCTGATGAATTGTGCTGGCCTCCTTCCAGCTTCCTCTGCAGCCAAACTAGACAGAATCCCTGTGAGAAGCACATCCTTACCCTCTTACCAACTCCTCCTGCAGACCTTAGCTCATCCTCCTCCTCTCTGTGTTGGCTCCTTTTTCATCTGCCTGATGAAGGTGGCCCTCCTGCATGGACCTCCAGATCTTTATTTGTCCTTCATGGAGGCCTAATTTCTGATTTTGAGTCATTGCCTTTTTTTTTCTCCCTTTGGACCATGAACTTCTCGAGGGCATGACTGGGTCTTTTTCACTGTGTATCTCTGTCTTATAGCTAACTGTATCCAAACCATCATGAGAATTTATGTTTGGTAGAATGAATAAACAAAGCAGAACTTCCTAGAAAGAGAAATAGAAGCAAGTAGAATTTAAGAAAAATGCTAGAAATAAAACTGAGATTTGAAAAGAAAAGATTTATAAAAATGCTTCTATTTCTGGGCTGTCTTCAAAATATATTTCATGGTGGGGTGTCCTGGAGCCCAGACTCTGCTACCCAACTCCATCCAGACCCTGCCCAAATCCATCCTGGGGCAGCCCAGGGTCTGACAGAGGAAATGACATGTACTTCAATCCAAAGGGTCCTAGCCAAAGTGTCTGGGAGCCCCCTTTACTGTGGGTAACACTGAAGAAATGGCCCAGAACACCACTGAATTGTCACTGTGGCCAAAGCAAGACCCTATCCTAGATTTGTGGGTACTCGGGGGGCAGTGGACATGGGCGTGCTTCCTCCATTGCCATGCAGCAAACTAGACCCCTCCCTTTCAGATACCTGTGAGCTCTAAGACAGCCCAGAACATGGACGAAGAAGGGATTGGAGGTCTAAGGTAGGATTGGCTGGATTTCTGAACTTTTTGTTATTACTGGACTGTGAAATCCTAATTATTGAACCCTGGGGATTTGTACCTTAAACTGTGTAGGGGGATAGCCTAGTTTTACCAAAAACTTGTAAGGTTGAAAATAATTATTAAAATTAGAAGGATAGCATATGGTCTTCCAAACTACAGCCTTAAGTGATGGCTCAGTAATACTCTCAAATTCCCTTGCCATCTAGCTCCATGTAAATATAGATGCCATAAAGATATAAAGATATACCATCCTGTATTTCTTTGCCTGATGACTTTAATTGCTATTTTTCTGCAATAAAATTGGATGCAGCACAGAATTGTCAATATTGTTGGTCTATAGGTCAAGAAACCTGGATCTAGCCCTGGTTTGATCCCTAGCCAGCAAGATAATGCTAGGCAAGTTATTTAAGTTCACCTAAAGAGCTTGTTAAAAATTGAGGTGCCTGGGGCTCCAGACACACACTGTTTTAATCAGAAATGTCATTGAAGAGCACTGGTAATCTGTATATTTAACAAACACCTGGGTGATTCTTAGTACCAAGGGACCACTGGATTTAATAACTACATTCATATGGTGGATATGTTCACCTTCCTAAAGAAAACCACCAGGAGTCTTTGCTGTTAAAATAACAGGGCACCGTGGGGTCAAGTAGTGGACTTGGCTCCCTTCGGCTAACATCTGAGTAGTGCAAATGGCATTTACTTGCATCAATCTCTTTAATAAACGACAAATGTCTTTCTTCTGACAATCAACACTGGGGATTAATTTGCTTTTCATCCTGCTTGGATCTGGAATAAAAACAAGTTGAAGTCCTCCTCCACGAAGACATGTTTACCAAATATCAACCTTTGAGCAGACCGTTGAGATTTACGATGCACCTTAATATTATTCTTCCATCTTCCAAACAATTTGACCAGAAGATTTATGAGGGAATGAAAAAATCTGAAGCCCAGGAGGAGGGGCTGGGACAAGGCAATTTTTCAGGGTCTGGCAGATGAGAGTTGGCATGTTAACCCCCATATGCAGTGTGAAGAAACACTCCTCACTGAGTTTGAACTAGAAAATGTATTATTTCCCCAGACATTTCTCCTGACCACTTTTATGTGATTGTCATTTGTTCATCTTGTGCTGAGAGTTTGAACCCAAAGAACAGACTCTATTTCTGTGCCGGTGATTGAAAGAGGAAAGTGTGCCAAGTGCAATGGGCACTTCCACCTAAGGAGACTGACAGTATCCTTTCTTTTCTGCTGAAGAAATAAGAAAAAACAAGAGAAATATGTAAACTGAATCGTTTTCAAGCCCATCTCATGTGCACACATGCATGTGCACGCCTGTGCTATGTGTGCACCCGTGTGTGCATGCATGTGTGTGTACACCACAAATGCAAACTAAGCTGAGGTTAGCGTCCTCCAGGTTACAATGGGAGGCCTGGAGCATTCCCTCTTTACCCTGGCAAGTGAGTGCACGGGGACACAGGACAATGCCTGGCGAATTGTTCTTTTCCCTGATACTAGCCTGGCTGGTGTGCCAGGCCCTGGGGAAGTGCTGTTACAGGTACTGACATCTAGCCCTGTGAAGCCTGTCAGGCTGATGGATGGGAATGAATCTCAAACGTCTGTCAACCCTGCCTGTCAGAAGCCTGCCAAATGAAAGACATGCCAGGCTGACTCAACAAAAAAGCTCAGTGTCGCCCAGCGGGAATGGCTGCTGGAGAGGTGAGGGAAGATAGAATGGAGGGAAATAGCACTTGTTTTACATGGGAAGAACCTGTTTGACTTGTTAGGCCTGTTTCCTGGGAACAGTCCAAGCAGTTTTTCTTGGTGTCATCTTAATTATCTTCTGTGAAAAAAAAAAAAAAAGGCAGTGAAGTGTCAACAATTAATTTGCATTGTCAATTGATTATTTTTTTCTTTCTAGGAATTCTTCTCACTCACAAACCATATTATATAACCATCTGTTTTGCCCTGAAGATGGATTCTGTTAGCTTTATTCATTCCTGCCTCTTCAGAAGATATGTATTAACGTTGCCAATGTTGAGCATCTGTGTGTGTGAGAAAGGGAGAGGGAGGGTGGGGGAGTGTGGAGAGAAGGGAGAGAAAGAGAGATTTGGTGGTTTTTCTTTTTTAAACAGGTAGATTTTATGTAACTTGACACAATTTCTCTTCTTTTCCGGTCTGCAAACTCCAGTGGCCATTTTTGCTTGGGACCAGATGCTATGCAGAAATCAGAGCCAAACTTATCTTAGTCTGGGGCTTAGATGGGAAGGAGAACCTTTCTCAGGGTAAAGATGGGAAATTCATGCAAATTGAAATTTCAAAGAAGGAGATCTGGGTTCTATTCTTGTTTGGCCCTGTCCTTAGAAGGCACATCATTTTCCTACTTGGTGTCTATTTCTCTTCTTAGGAAATGGAGAAAGTTGTGTATCCTCTCTCATTTTGGGGGAAAAAAGGCAAGAACAAAGGAACACAGTCATTTTCTGCTTTTCTACGTTTCTGATTCCACTTTTTATTTTGAACTGGATAAAAAGATTTTATTTTCTTCATCAAATAATTTTTTAATTTAAAATTTTTAATTATTATGGGTACATGATAGTTGTATATCTTTATAGGGTACATGTGATGTTTTGATGCAGGCGTACAATGTGAATTAATCAAATCAGGGTAATTGGGGGTATCCATCACCTCAGGCATTTATCATTCCTTTGTGTCAGGAACATTCCAATTCCACTCTTCTAGTTATTTTAAAGTCTACCCTAACTTACTGTTGATTATAGTCACTTTGTTGTGCTGTCAAATATTGTCCATTCTATCTAACTATCCAACTACATTTTTGCACCTATTGACCATCTCCACTCCCTGCTACGCTTCTCAGCCTCTGGTAACCGTCATTCTACTCTCTGTCTCCATGAGATCAATTGTTTTTAATATTTAGCTCTTATATAAAAGAGAGAAGACCCAAATAAATAAAATCAGAGAATGGTTCCACCTTTTTTGCTGATTTCACATTCTCTGATAAAGGACTGATATTCTCACATCTCTTTTCCATCTATTCAACAGTTTCAGCTGATGTTTGAGTGGGCAACGAGAGCATCTGCCTGTGTCCAGTTGGAGGCAGTGGGCATGCCCGTGAGGACTTGACTTGCGGTGGTCTGGCCAAAGACCATCTTCTGAGTAAGCCTGGAGACTAAGCTGCCTCTGAAGTTAGGAGGAGGGTGCCTATTTGGGAAGGGACATAAACAGTGACTTAAAACTGACTTTTCTAAGCTTCCCTCTCAGTCTCTTCTTCCTTTAGTTTTGGCCCCCAAAGACACCAGACCCTCCCATCTCCTTCACATGCTTGACACAATGAACTCTCAGACCCAGGGAGGGAGGCAGAGGACTTGTGTGGTATCCCTCACGTGGCAGCCTCTGAGTGTCCTCCCAGCCCTCGTACCTGGAGACTCCTGCCTCCACTCCCCGTTCCCAGTAAATCCTAGCAGAGTATCCTGTGCAGAGTGAGGCTAAAAGTGCTTGTTGAGTCAATGGAAAAGTGAATGAACTGGTGGATGTTGCTCTACTGCTTTCACTCCGGGTGAAGATGAGCCAGGAGAACCTACTCAAAGAGTAAATGAAAACCGGGGGCCATTTTTTTTTATACACTAGAGAATGAGCAAGGGGATCTGAGAAGAAGCCCTCAGGCAAAACTCCTGAGCTCCTTGGGCCACTGATAATGAGATAAGATTTAGAGAAATTCAGTGGCCCAAACTCTGAGAAAGGAGGCTCCTTGGGATTCTGGGGCTTTCTGCTCCACTAGCTCGGAAATTCTCGAACAGAAGCATTCGTGGTGACATAGGTGACATACCTGTCAAAGGAGAGAAATTCTGGGTTCCACTCAGAGTCTGGCTGATCTCATCCTCACTGTGATCTTCAGAGCTTGATGTGGGTTAGAAGAGATTCCTTAAGTGAAAGGTGAAGAAGGGTTTTCACTGTGCCTTTGATTGGAGAGTTCTGTAGGCTCACCCTGATGAGTGGATCTGCGCTCTGGATGTGGAGGTAGCAGTGCCAGGGCTGAAAGGAGGTGTCATCCTCAGAAGCATGAATTCAAGTTTTATAACAGCACGCAGTGTTCTTCTAATGTCTAAGCTCGGGACACTGTGGATGGGATCTTTTCTATTTGTTATGTTCTCGTTTAAGGCAGCACCTTAAGGTATCGTCTCTGTAGTTGCTCCTTGCTTACTAACAAACTTCTATGAATTGCCCTCCATGGTTCCTTTAATATGTGAGCAATATGACAATTAGCAAAGCATTGTTCTTTAGAGGTTAGCAATATGGAAATATCATCTATTGTTTTATCATTTGAGTCAGAAGAGGCGTCTGAGGATCTGTAATATGCTACACTAAATGTAACAATAGAAGAGCAGTTTGTCTTTCAAGGATATATTTGCTTGTCAACCTTCTGGAGAAGCTTTGGGTAAAGCATAACTGTTTTGAACTTTTATCTCCTTCAGTCAAGCAAATTGTTGCATGCTCACAGCTTACCTCCTTGTGCTATGTCATTCTGAAGATGTTTTCCTGCCCCTAGCATACCCTTTTCTCACTCAGCCAGTTTCTTCTTTCCTTTACATTTTAACATTTAAAGCATATCCTAAATCTTCTGGTCCCTTTGAAGCCTTTTCAGAAAACCCCTCTCTAAATCTCTTTGGATTGGTTGGCTTAGTCAGGCCTTATTTGAAGCCGAAACAAACTATTAATATATATGTGACTTCAGTTTCTTATTTGCACATTATCATGTCTTTTCATTTAACCTGGACTTAGCATCTGTTCCAGGTGGGCAAGGAAGTTCTTTAACATTGCCAAGATATTGAGAAGCATTTTGTGCACATGGTGGATAATGTTAATGGAGTCTAACTGCTGGACGAGTTGGGGGGTCAGATTTAACTTGGCAGAGAGGAAATAAGACATGAAGACATGAAGGGTCGCTGATAAAAAGATACAGAGTTTACCTGAATGGGCTATATTCCATTTTAAGGTTCCTGTCCAAATGTAATAAAGAACAGTGGTGACTCAAAGCACTAGTATTACCATCTGATGAATATTTGGCCATTTCCTGCTTTGAGCTCTTAGTCTGGTTCCTAGAGGACATATGCCCTGCAGACTTCAAGTTACAATTATCTTTAAAAAAATACAACTTGCGAAAATATGACTAAGTAAAACCCAGTGCCGAAGGCAAGAAGAAAGACCAGTCTCAATGCTTAGTTGAAGTATCTCCTACAGCACATGAGACATTTTGTTCAGTTCTTTTATTAAAGACAGATTGGAGAAATAAGAAGCAGTTGAGTTTGGGAAATTACTTATTGTATCATTTTGTTGAATCCTGTAATACTTTAAATGTAGGATTAGATGGACATCATTTTGGAACTAGGAGCTAAGAGGCAGCAGGGGATAGATGAGGAAAAGCAAAATGTTCTTGAGTAAGCCATTAAATCAGTTTTCCTGAACAAAGGATAACCTTGTGTTAAAAGCATTCAGGGTTACAGAGGGAAAGATGTGTTCTACATTCTCATGTACACCAGGGGCATAATCTGACCCAGGTGTAACCCAATCCATGAATAAAAAGGTGTTTTATAACAGGATTTAATTGCACTTGTCTGGAATTTTGCCCCTTATTCCAGTTGTAGGATTTAATTAATCCTTACCCAGAGGTCAGTCGCTTCAAGACAAATGCCATAGAAGGGCAAAGAATTATCTCAGTATGGGTTACAGTTAGATACAGCCAGTTTTCATTTTATTACTATTATCAATTGTTCAAAGAACCTTGCTGAATGATTTCATTGTACATGTACCTTCAGGCTTTCTAGAGCAATTTGGAAAGTACATTATAGAATAAACCACAAGATCATTAAAATGACTTAAAACAGTATGAGTCCAATTTTCAAAGGAGGTTGTAATATCCATATTTACTCATATTTCATCCCCTTGGATAATTATTCACACTCCATATTTTAAGGATAGAATTTATAAGCCTGTGTCCCCACCTAATTATCTCTCCCCCTACACCCCTTTACTTTTTTGTCCTTTTCTTTCTTTTCTGTTGAAGCAACTCTGGCTTCTAGCAAGAGCTCTCAGGGGAACTTAAGAACCAGAGGCTGAGTGATCTGGATGCGGACACCAGACTTCCTCTTTAATGTGCTTTCCTTTCAACATATCTAATTTTTTCCCTACCAAGGAATACCTTTTGAATAAAATAGAGTGGGTTTGTCCTCACCACAGTTGGCAACAGCTTAAATTAAAGGTTTCTTCCTATTGCTCTTCTATTGCCTGTTTCTTACCTGTCTCTAACCCCCTTCTTTCCTGAGGTGTTGGAGATTGGGCTACGATGGCTGCTGACTGCCACTGAGCGAAATTAGGAAGGGGGTGATGTGAGTAATAGCGCCCTGTTGCTGCCTCTCTGTGGATCTAACTCCCCCCGCCAATCCTAGGGGAATGAAGAACAGATTGGAGGTGATTTGCCTGAAGCAGTTGCTTGGTAACCTGTTTGGGACCAAACATAACTGCAGTATTAAATATAAAACTTGAAAAAAATTTAAATGCTATTTAATTTAAAATAAAGTCTTCCTTTTAATCTCACATGAACCTTTTTTTCCTCCCTCTTTTCTAATTCATCTTGCCTTTTTGTCTCTCTCATACAAACTGTCATAGGTATATTTCACTAAAGATCTTTATCACAATCTCTTCCTTATTTCTAGATAAAATCTTGGATGTAGAAGTATGGTTTATTATAAAAACACAAAATAACTTGCCTGGGTAAGTTGCCAGAGTAGAAAGAATACTAGATTTACAGCCAGACCACAAGCGTTCAAGTTCTAGCTTAGCTATTAACAACTGCAATTGCTTAACCACACAATGCCTCAGTTTATTCAATTGCAAAATGGGCATAATATTATACTTAAAATCTCTTTCTATTTCACAAGGATTTGGTAAGACTGAAATGAGATAAATATTGTAGAAAACTTAAAATGAAAAATATATACTACAGAAATGTATAGTGCATGGTAAAAGAGCAGTGTTATAACTTGATCTTGGGTGGGGTTTTTTTTTGTTAGTTTTGTTTGTTTCTTTCAGTATACCAAGCAAATAGTAATAGCTAATATTTGTGTTTCAAGCACTGTGCTACGTGGCTTGCACGTATTATTTATTTATATAACTATTGGGTACTATTGCCATCTCTATTTTAGTGACGAGGAAACAAAGGCACACAGAGGTAAAGTAAGTTGTCCAAGGTCACACAGGTGTTAATGGGGGCCTGAACTAGGTTAAATTTTGCCACCCCTCCCCAAGATATATCCAAGTTCTAATCCCTGGTACTTGTGAATGTGAACTTAGATTCAGAAAAGGGTCTTTGCATGCAATTAAGTTGAGGGCCTTCAGATGAGGTCATTCATACTGGATTAGAGTGGGCCCTAAGTCCACTGTGAGTGTCCTATAGGAGACAGAAAGAGACAGAGACACAGAGAGAAGAAGACCGTGTGGAGATGGAGGCAGAGACTGAAGTAATGGTGCCACAAGCCTAGAAATGTCTGGACCACCAGACGCCAGGAAGAGGCAAGGAAGGATTCTTCCTTACAGCCTCCAGAACACCTTCATGTAGGACTTCTAGCCTTCCAAAGTGGGAGAGAATACATTTGCATTGTTTTAAGACACCCAGTTTGTGGTAATTTGTTACGCTGCTGTAAGAAACTAATACAGGGCCCTAGGATTCAAATGGAGGGAATCTGACTCCAGAACATGAACACTTGATCACTTTGTTTTATTTTCCTTTTTTACTTGAAATGTAAATAAATTCAGGAGAGAAGAAAATTATCCAAGTGAATGTGGTATAATTGTTTTTGGTGAAGTGAAGCGGTTATTTAGGAAGTGTTCTGTCACACGAGCTAAGTTGTTATGTGGGGATGGGACTGTTGGAACTCTTAGTTCCATGTTTTTCAAAATGTCCAGTCCAGAAGTTTCCTAGAATAAATTTTTAAAACTTAAAGGTCTCTCTTGGAAACAGGAAATAGTGCATTAATACCCAGCAAAGATAACTAAAGTTACTAGCAAGTAAACTCAATTAAAGCAGAATATAAAATGATTTTATTTGATGAGCTGAGATTGGTGTAATTATTACTAATAACAATGACAATGTCAATTTTGGATCAATGTTGTCTTGTGAATTTAGAGGAAAAATAACTATTTGTTTCTTAGAGAAATGGAGCTTTTTGGACCAGACTAAAACTTCCCTGAACAATCTAGCATTTCCTAGTGTGAGGTTACATTATTTTATTCTTGTAAAAATTTCTGTTCTGTAAAATATTTTCTCCATTCCCACTGTTTTATAAATACACTTTAAAAAAACTTTTAAAAATATAATTCTCTAGTGGTTTAGAAAAGCTCTGGGTGAAGACCGCCTCTTCTCTTGGGCTCTTCTCTTGTCTTGCGTCTTGGACCCATCAGCTTTGCACAGGGCAGCCCAGCTGGATGGCTCAGGAGCCACACTGTTCCATGCACCTCGCTCACCTTTCTCTGAGGGACAAAAAGGACTAGAAGCCTCAGCAAATGAGCAAGTGAGCACAAGCTCCAGGTCTCAGTCCATCTATGTAAATATCTGGAGCAGCTATTAAGCTACCTTTTTAATGCTCAGTAAAAATTTAAGTCTATTTGAGCTAATTCTCTGTCTCCATCTCTGATTTCTCTCATCAGCTCTGATCTGACATTTGCAACTCTGTTGCAACGCTCCCCTTGGTTTTCTTCCTAGTCCATCCCGTCTTTCTCCTCTCCACCCAAACTTGACCCCAACTCAGGCCTTTTCTGAGTTACTCATTTCTGTCAAGGGTACTACCATTCTCCCTGGAAGTAAGGCTTGCAGCTTTGCCACCATCTTTGATTCTGACCCACATGATTACATGTGCTTCCAAGGGCTACTGAGTACATTGCATAACGTCCTTCACATCTAGAGCCCCCTCTCTGTTCCCACTGTCATCACCTAGTTTGGCCTCTTAGATCTTCCTGCCCAGACTATTGAAATAACTCTCTACCAGGCCTTAGGCTCTTTCCCACTTCCATTTTGATTGGTCAGACCTTGCCATTCTATTTATTAAATATTTTAAATACCCCTCTTTCCTATGTCACTACCAACAGGTGAAAGTTTGGGACTGATGGAGATGGGGAAGGAAAGCATTAAACCCTGTCTGACCAGGGCTTCATCCAACTCTCCCCAACCCGGGCTACCCTTTCAGGACTGATGCTCTTACCTGGAGTTGGTTCTCTGTGATTGCAGAAAACCCGTGCTGATGTCGATTTCCCTAAGTGTTTTTCATCCTGAAACAAACTATTTCCCATTATTCTGCTATTTATAATACTTCTGCTTTCCTTCTTGTTTCTTGTACATTCAAGACCCTACCTAGGCTTCAAATGCTTAAATGTACAATCGACAAAGGTAATGAAGTAATTGCGTCCTATAGATTTAACTCATGATTTTATTAAGTATTTGGCAGGAAAGTATCACCCAGAGATACCCCTTTTCTTCCAGAAAGGAGAATTTCTTTCTGATGGCATGTCTTGCCCCAGTCATTGCCATTCTTCCTCAGCATCCCCTCTGCCACGCCTGGACTCTTGACATCCAAGTAAATCCAGAGACCTCTCTAGAATCACTAAAAGAGTTACTGTTTTGCTTGACAGTCTTGCTATTGTCTGCTGAAATTTTACCAGTCAGTTCAAGTGACAGTTGAAGGACATAACAGAGAAAAGGTTTCCATCATCAGAGGCCTTAGTGATATGTACTCATTATCATGCTTCAGAGGGGCTGAAAACTCAGATAAGTTCAGTTTCAGTAAAGGCCAAACATAAAATCTCAGCACACTGTCAACTCCGTGGGTCTTGTCAATTTCTTATACAAAATACTGCTGTTTTTCTCTAAAGCAGTTTATATACTCAGCAGTAAATCTGAGGCATGCTCACCGTTTGTTTTTGCGCCTTACTTTGGGACAGGGGGTGGTCTGTGCAGTCCACAGAGGTATGGTCGGGTTGGGCGCAGTATTTTCACTGGTTAAAGCTCTAGGTGTTTGGCATCTTGGACCAGTTCCCATGGCCCCTGAACTGACCCTTGGGCTCCAGAAGCCAAGCTGCTTTGTTCGTCACTTCCCACTGCCATGTCCCCCTTCCCTGCCCCTCTCTGGAGAGAGACTATGAGACTAGTACCACTGCCCCATAGCCTG
The DNA here is from genome assembly GCA_023783475.1 of Daubentonia madagascariensis. NCBI lineage: Eukaryota > Metazoa > Chordata > Mammalia > Primates > Daubentoniidae > Daubentonia > Daubentonia madagascariensis. The sequence goes on from JAKFHU010000316.1 coordinate 8,317,209, forward strand.
TTGGTACCCTATCACTTACCAGAGCATTTACTGTTCAATCAAAAATCAAATAACACAAAATAAAACAATCAGAACACTAAAACTCAAGGAAGCATTGGATAAAAGGATGTGTCTGTGTAATCAGAAAAGCAGTCCCTAGGTCTTAAGGGTGTTGCAAATTGATTTCCTACCCTATTTTCATCTTATATTTGAAGCCTTTGTGTTCCAATATGTATTAACCTTGTTCTGCTCCCTCCTGAGTTGGACACTTAAGTCCCCTGCTGTGACTGGTAGCTGTTTTGAGATGTTTCTCCTCCATGACCTGTATTTTCTAGTTCTGAACATACTGGTTCTGAAGTAACTGTTTTGTGCCTATGTGGGTGTCTGCTATGGTTTGAATATGTCACCCAAATGTTATATGTTGGAAACTTAATCTCCAATGCAACAGTGCTAGGAAGCAGGGGCTTTGGGGAGGTGTTTAGGTCATGCAGGCTCTGTCCTCATGAATGCATTGATGCTGCTATAAAAAGCATTTGTGGGAGTGGGTTTGCTCTCTTGCCCCTCCTCCTTCTGCCATGTGAGGACACGGCAAGAAGTCCCTCACTAGATGATGATGCCTTGATCTTGTATTTCCCACCTGCAGAACTGTCAGAGAATAAATTTCTGTTCTTTATAAATTACCCAGTCTCAGGTATTCTGTTATAGAAGCATAAACAGACTAAGACAGTGTCTCTCTTCTTTGACCTGATAATTATCCTATATTTTCCATCTTGACTACTTATCTTTCCATCTAGTCTGCATCAAAACTAGAAACTTCAAAGTTATTCTCAACTATTCCCCCTTTCTTTAACCCACTACATCCCATTTGTGGCCAATCTTGAAGATTTTGCTTTGTAAAATGTCCCCGTGTAAGAGCCTCTTTCCCATGTCCACTGACTTTGGGTCCAGCCCCCCTCATTCCTCCCTTATTGGAGACAAGACTCCTAATGTTTTGCACCGTCCCTCAAGCCTCTCACTGAACATCCCTTTCTCCAATGCTTCTAGTTGTGTCATTTATTTGATGCTAAACCGTTGCTATTATACTACCCTCAAAGCACTCTCAACCTGCAACACAAAATCAATTGTTTCAAATCCTTGTTGGCAACATGTAGAAACCAGTGATACATCAAAGTAAGCAGCAAGAGCCTATAACCCCCAGACAAAAGCCACTTTCCAAATCGTTCAAATGCCTATTTGGCAAGACCCTGTCTGCCAGTGGCAGGCCGTTCGACATCCTTCCTGGTGCGCCTGCAGTCGACGTCCGATTGGCCCCCCCGCAAATTGTCTGCTGGGCCACCACATGATAGACCTGCATTACCAGCTTTCTCTGTCCCCCATTTCAATTGGTCCCTGCCGAAGGGCCATGCCCTTTGTGCCTCCTTTGCTGCCGAAATCCCTACACGCTCCTGAGGTCCTCCCCGAATCAGCCTGTAGAAAGAACATAGTTTTCTGTATGCCCAGATTTTTCCTCACTTGGCCACAAGCCATGCCCTTTTTGATGCCATCCTCTTTCTTTGCTAGAAATTACCATTATTCCTGGCTACAATACCTTTATTTTCTCCAGAATTCAGACTGTGTCTGATATGAACATAGTTTCCTGCTCTCTGTCTGGTGTAGTGATTACAAACTTTCTCAGTGAGTTAGTTGAACATGCAGATTCAAATTCAACTCTGGTGCTTTTCCCCAAAGATTGTGATGAATACTCTGGCACACGGAGATATATGTGTCCCTGTCCACATCTGGGGTAGAAAAGGGTACCCTTTGTCTCACCAGGGAACACAAACCCGAGCTTTGCTCTGATTGGCTCCACCCACCCCAAACCATTCCCAGTGGCCAGGTCCAAGTATGGAATGTAGCCATCCAAGCTGTTGATTTGTCTGCATGACTTAAAGGGCTTAAAATCTGTAACCAAATTGACAGAACTTAATTTGGCTGTGTGTAAGCATAATAATGAAGTGATAACACCTGAGGCCCTAAACATTTAAGGAGAAAGAAATATAATTAGCAAGAATCCTGGTTCAAGAAGAGTAATGATATATTTCCATGATAGTTGCAAACATAGCCAGAAGCAACCTGCCAGGCAGGACAACCTAAAGGTCTTATGGCATTATATTTAAACATGTTGAAGCTCAGCTAAAATCTAGAATAGCATTTATCAAATTGATCACAGGAGTCACCAGAAATGTTTATAAAGGGTGCATATTCCCAGGTCCTCCCTTAGAGATTTTAATTCAGTAGGTCTGGTGGGACTGTATATAAAATACAAGAATCTGTATTTTTAATAAATTTTCCAGGAGATTTTTATGATCAGGCAAGCCTGGGGAGCAGTGTTCCAAAAAAAGGAATCAAATCACTCTGTGGTAGAAGGACTAAGAAAACATTGAGACCTAACTAGGCATTACTACAGGCACTGATTAGTGGGGTACAATATCCTCAGGAATTTCCAACTTACTGGGTGGTAACTCTCCCCCCTCCCCATATACACACTAATTTCAGTCTAATTTGGTCCTATCACTTAAACTGTGCCTTTAGAGTTAAATCAATGCTTTGGGATAATTGCTTAGACTTTCAAATTTTTCCCCTCTTCTTAGAACCCTGTAAGGTGGAGTCTGGGTAATGGGGGACTGGCTCACATAGCCTCGGTGCATGGGGAGAAGGGGCCCTTGGCCTGGTGCTGAACCTTGAGTGGGCCCTGGCTATCACCTGCTCTGGAGAGTCAGGCTCCTCTCATTGTTGACATCTGTGGCTGATGGCCTTGTAATTGCTTTCTTAACTTGTACTGGGCCAGGGCCTCTTTCTGCAGACCTTCCTGCTCTGGGCTTTCCCAGACATGTAAATTGCTCTGAGTCTCCCCACCTCTGCCAAATGCCTCTGACCTTGGCTGTATACCCTACAACTTCTACAGGATGATCTGTCCTGCCCCTGCCCCAGCTCCAGCCTATCAGACCCTAAAGTTCTCTACCTACTGTCCATGCTACACAGAAACTGCAAGAGGTTTAGACGTGACACAGAAACACCCTTCCTGCTTTACTCTGCTCTCCATCCTCCAAACTGTGCTGGGCCTCAGCCCATGAGGGAACAGGGTAGGCAGGAGCCCCTCTGCCCCAAGCGGACCTCTCAGCCTGTCCAGGGGCCCTCGGGCTCTGCAGTGCACTCCCAGGGTGGGGACATCAGTTCCAACCTCCAACTATCTCCTCCCACAGCCCTACAGCTGGTCCATTCCCCATGATACCTCATGGATTTTCTTTGATGTCCTCTTCTTGTCTTCCCAGACCTTTCCTTATACAAACCATGACTTTTCCCTCCTGGCCAGCTTCTTTACCAAATGAGGCAAAATTGACATAGAAGCATCCTTTCTCTGTGGCAATGCTCACCTCTCCAGCGCACTGCCTAGCTTGCACGTTCCTCACTGGAATCCCCTTCTCCCCTCTCCCCGTCAGCCCTTCGCACCATGCTGGCCTGTGCCCCAGCTGCCTAGTCTGGCCTGAAGAGGGGAGAAGGTCATATACTCAGAAAGGTAACAAAATAGAGTAAGAGTTTTAAAAATATTATCTGATTATTCTGATGAAATAAAAAAGAGAGGAGACTTTCTTTTCAGCTTGCCATCTCAAACAGGCCATTCATTTTTAGTTCCTACATCTTCATGCCATATAAATTTCTAAAACATATCAATATCAGATTCCTTGGTGTTTTCTTTTTTCCCCGCAAAGAAAATGCTTTTCATGTGAGGTTACAATAAGGATTACATAAATTTTCTTCCACAGGGGTGAAGAAGTGGAGTCAGGCAACTTAGGTCCAAATCCATGTGCCTCCAACTTCTGGGCTTCAATCACATATCATGTCTGATGTGGGATAATGATGAATCTCACGGGGTGGTTGTGAGGATTAATTGAAGTGGTGGTGTGGGTGCTACTTGTAAACTTTAAAACATGTTGTAGATCTTTATAAAACATTAAGTTCTGGTGTATGCACGGTTGTAAAGCACAAGTGAAGAGAACTTCTGGGAGTCTCCCTACACATTTCCACTGCTCTTCGTCAGTTCCCTGGTGCCAAACCACATGCATCGTTTTTGTTTTTTTTATCATTTCAAAAGTTTTGTTAAAAGCGTTTGCAAAATCAAAAACACACTCACATGATAAAAACTCAAAAAAATACACATTCAAAAGTATGCATCTCAACATAATAAAGGCCACATGTAACAAAACCTGGGACACCATTATGCTCAACAGTGAAACACTCAGTTGTTTTTCTCAGTATTAGGAACAAGACAAGGAAGCCCAGCTTGATACTTTTGATCAGCATAGTACTGGAAGACTCAGCCAGAGAAATCAGACAAGAAAAAAAAAGACACTCAAATGAGAAGTAAAATTCTCTCTGCTTGCGCATGAGGCGATCTTATATATAAAAAACCCCGAGGACTGTAGCACACACACACAAAGAAGTTAGAACTAATAAACCCATCCAGCAAAGTTGCAGATCAGAAAATCAGCATGCAGAAATCACTTGCATTTCCATACACCAACAATAAACTATCTGAGAAAACAGTTAAGGAATTAATCTCATTTACAAAAGTATCAAAAAGTTTATAATGCTTATGACTCAATTGGACAAAGGAGATGGAAAATCTGTTCAGTAAAATCTATAACATATTTTTTTTATTTCAGAATATTAAGGGGGTACAAATGTTTTGGTTACATGAAATGCTTTTGTACAGTTTGAGTCAAAGCTATAAGTGTGTCCATCACCCAGAAGTTGTGCATTATACCTGATAGATGTGAATTTACCCATCCCTTCCTCCCCACCACCTGCTTAATTTCCATTGAATTTTACTTCCATAAGTGAACAGGAGTGTTGTTCGGTTAGTTCCAATTTAATAGTGCGTACATAAACCACAGGCATCTTTAGGACCCTCCTATTTGCCTTAGGCTGACCAGAACACCCTCACTGGGAAGGCCCCAGACTCTAGGCTCTTCCTAACCTCCTCTTTCAAGTAATACCTTTCTATATACCATTTCTTGGCCAAAAACAGGTTCACCTAATAGATTAACTATTTTAGGAATTTTTTTGATTACAAATGGCAGAAACCCTGACATTTGGGCTTCAGCAAACAGACAGGAAGCATCAGCTCATGCAGCTTGCCCCTGCCTCCAGTGCTTGATGAGTCTCCTCATGCCTCTGTTCTGCTTCCTTCTGCATTAGATTCACTCAGAGCCAGACACGTCCCTCATGGCTGCCCAGTGAATTTCAGACTTAGCCCCTCTAGCCTTGCGACCCCAGCTGAAAGAGAAGTTCTCACTCCCGGTAGCCATGAAGAATGTCCAAATTTTCTTGACTTGTATCTACTACTCAACTCCAAATCAATTATTGCAGCCAGGAAAAGCAGAGTGCAATGTGCTGCCTTGGCTAGCTGGGCAGTATCAAACTTATGCACAGACAGTGGTTCCTGAAAGGAGAAGCAAAGTGCTGTTAGCAGAAGTGAGGCAAACACCACACAAGCAAAAATAACAGATCTACCACACTAGCTAGCCTAAAAAGGACTGGCCAACACACATACTGCTTTTTCAAGGGTATACAGCCCCTTAATCCTGTGGAAGTGCATGAGTCTCCATATCGATTTCTACCCCATTGTGGATGGGCAGGGTAATTGGTTTCAGGTCCATTAACCCAGTTTCCCCAGGTATACAGGTAGAAATGCTTTGCAGACAAAAGTGGAAGGTATTTAAACCGAACTGACATGAAAAAGGAACAAGGTTTTCCTTTGCAGATGATGCTGTGGTTTGAATGTGTCCCCTCCAAGTTGCCAGTGTATAGTATTAAGAGATGGGGCCTTTAAGAGGAGATTAAGCCATGAGGACTCCTTCCTTGTTAATGGGATTAAGATACTTATAAAAGCAGCTTCACCTGAGTGGTCAGTGTTTGGGTAGCTTGTTCTCTAGCTATTCTGCCATGTGAGGACACAATGTTCCTCCCCTCCAGAGGATGCAGCCCTCACCAGACAGCTGAACCTTGATCTTGGACTGTGAGAAATAATTTCTTGGACTGTGAGAACTGTGAGAAATAAATTTCTATTCTTTATAAATTACCCAGTCTTAGTCTCAGGTATTCTGTTAAAGCAGCACAAAACAGACTAAGACAGAAAGACAGAAGTTAATCATTGTTATTTGTTGGTATCCATTGTGCCTTCTTATTTCTTCTTTATTTCTAGCCACTAGCAGATGCTTGACACTTGTTTGAAGCAAATTATGTATTTGTGAGTGAATGGATAAATAAATGAATATATCTTTGTTGTAAGTGCTTGAGATGTGCTGCAGTAAATTTATCAGATCCTCTAGTGTTTCATTTACTTCAAACTGTGTGAGGTTTTATGTTGATGTATTCTGTCCCATGCTGAACATCTTTATGGTATGTAATTACAATTCTCCCCATATAATATAATGTTCCAGAGAAATTAAACCATTAAAACAGTCCATCATGGAGAGACATGCAATTGAAGGCAGACATGTCAAAGGTAACTCCCATGGTAGGAAGAACATTATCATTTGAATTGGCCACTAGTGCTATGTTTTTGTTATTAATATCATTATTTTCAATTTTAAGCCTGCAGGATATTAATTTAACTGAGCTTGTTGCAAACATGAACATCAAGTTTATGTTTGCTGTAAAGTATTGTCTCTCTTAAACTGAATCTGCTTTCTTCAATTTCAAAATTGATACTGGATTAAGGAGTAATCATTTTTAGTCTTTGGATTGCATAAAAAAGTCTTGTGGCTAGTTGACTGTGTTAGTTATATATTGCTTCACAATAATCCACTCTAAAATTTAATCACTTAAAGTAGCAACAAATAATTTATTTTCATGAAAATGCAATTTTGTCAGGGCTTAACAGGGCCAAGTCATCTAGTCAGCATGGGGGGCAGCTGGGGAAGCTTGTCTTGGGGCTGGCAGATGCCATTTTATGGTGGTTCACTCACATGCCTGGCAAGTTGGTACTAACTATCATCTGGGAAGTCAGTGAGGCTATGGGCTAGGGACCCTGCTTCCTCTCCATGTGGGTCTCTCCATATGCTGCTTGGGCTTCCTTCCAACATGGTGGTTCGGTCTTACTTATGGGCATCGCAAGAGATAGATAGTGAAAATCCATCTTAAAACTTGGTATGAAAACTAGCAAGTAGTTCTTCCTCTGAATTTGACTAGTCAAGCAGTCATAAAGGCAAGACTTATGGGGAGGGGACATAGACCTCTTTCTTAATAGAAGAAGGGTCAAAGAATTTGGAGGACATGTTTTTAAAATGTCAGTTATCTCAACCTTGAATCTTGCTCATCAAAATTAAGTTTTACTGATAAATTTAATTGAAATAATATCAATTTTGTGAAACTATCAGAGCTAGTTCAACTTTTTAGAATATTAGACATCTCCCTTTGACTCAAGTAATATGGCTCCAATTCTTCAGTGACACTATTCCCAAGATGTACAAATTCCCCTTGGGACCTGTGTTGACAAACCCTCATGGACCCAGGTGGCCCTGATCATAATACTCCCCTGGGATTTAGTTCATGACTGTAATACCCTTCACTGTAGCTAGAGAAGTGAGAGCTGAGCTTAATTGAAAGACTTGTCAGCCAAATGATGCCTACTCTTCTTGTGTGAGAAATAGCCCTAACTTGGAACCTTTACTTCTTGCCAGAAAATTGTCCAAAACAATTCAAATGTGAACTCTTTACAGTACCTCTTTGCTTGAGTTATTTATGGCTATGGTTGATTAAACACCAAGTGGACACACAAACATCTTCCTGAGAAAACAGTGAAGCTATTCAGTGCCTCCACAGGAAACACAACTCTTTTTGTAAGGTTGGGTCTTTTCCTGAGAAAAGACTTCTGAGATTATACAAACCATGTCTCCCCTACCAGGGAAGTATGCTAAGGTTGGGAGTACCACACAGACATAAAAATGGGGTGAAGAGGTGGAGGAGAATGGGGGTGTATTTCTTTGTAACAACCAGAAAACTTTAACACATTTCCCTGGTATGTATATATTTATTCATCTACCATGCAGTGCTGTTCAATGATTTGGGAAATTCTTTCTGGAGGCCCAGTGTGATCTAGGATATAACAGAAAGGAAAGCACCTTTCCTTTTACTCTTTTTGCTGTTTCCCTACTGCTAGAATTACTTCTGAGGGCTTTCTTATGAATTGACAGAAATCAGTGCTGATCACTATGTTTGGGAAATAGCTGACATCCAGTCCCGGGAAATTCTGTAGTCCTAGAGGGGTGTTGGAAGGGGGATGAAGAACAGTGTGGACATTGCCACTTGCCTTTGTCTACCCCTGCAAAACCAAGATTTATGCCACCTAGGAGGGGTAAAATCCTGAGATTCCTGTTTTCCCATGTGAAATCTTTGATTTGTCAAAGATGTATGTATGTATTCTGACATTGAGTAGGGAAAGTTTTCTAATATAAACACAGGGAAGCACCCTCAGTGTGTGTGAAATGCCATCCCCCAAACTTGGCCAAGCTCAGATGAGGCAGATTTCAATTTTCTACCTTTCCTTTTCTCATGCTTCATCACTCCCCTGGGATATTCTATTCTTTGAGCACAAATTACGCCAACACTAGTGGAAAAACCTGTTTTCTTCCTTGTGTGATGGTGGCAGAATGTCAGATCCTTTGAAAAGGTAGAATGCAACTTGGTTATGTTTCCCTTTCAAGAAACACCCACAGCCAATTTATCAAGGGAACTGGAAAGAAATATAGGGTGAGACTATTGTTAATTGGTTTTTAATTAATGATTCTGAAGAACTTATAATTATGAGTAACTGGTTCTTGGAGTCATACCAAATTTATTCAAAAACAAGAAGCAAATATTCTTAATGCCTTTGAAACGCATTGTCCCTATATCTTCAAACTTGACTATACTTTGGCTGTACCTCCAAATAACTCTCATACGAGTGAATTTATTGTGTTCCCTTTTTAATCTTATACATTTCTTGTGCTAATGTATTTCTATTTTAATCTATTATTCTTTTAAATATCAGATCTCAAAATGCAGCACATAAAAAAACGAACAGCATAGCTCTTCTTTGCAAGTTATGAAGGTGATCTGCCTACACTGTTGTCTTGGTGATTTGATTTTCTTCTTCACTGTGTTCCCATATGGACCGCTAAGGCACAGAAGTTGTATCCTCAGTTTAGTTGGCCTTTCTTCTCAGAAGAAGGGGATATTTCTCTGAAACATAACCTTCTACATTATCTTATTTTACCTGTTGTTTTAAGAATCTGTCCTATCCTTCAAGGCTTTAGATTTATTTTTTAATTTTCTCTAGAAGACCATTCATAACTTTGTTTTCCAAATTTTCTTTTTATTTTATCTAGAACATTGAATGAGAATTCTGCCTTCTTTTTGGCTGGTTTCTCCATGTCCCCTGTCTTTTATTTATCCTGACTATATTATGTTTATGTACTGACTTCCCAAACTGGCTTATCCGGGCTTTCCCTTTGATGTATGAATCCTGGGTTCTCTCTCTTTCATAGAAAGGCAGTACACAGTGGATGAGTGGCCTGTAGACATGGTTTTGGGATGCCAGTTCTATATTTATTTAGAAGTTGACTTATAGGATCAGAGGATGGGAGACAAGTGGATTGAATCACAGAGCTATATGTCAGAGAAATGTGAATTATTTTCAGAAAATATGCTTATAATGTCTATACAGAGAGAGGATGACAAGGTAAAGGGTCTGATGATGAAGATGCCAGATGAACACCTACAAGGGACAAAAGAATAGGACTGCATCCCCATGGTTACAAAATCTAGAGGGGAAAAGACTAGTCATCAAAGAAATGAAGAATTTGAACGGTGGGGGTGGGGTCGAGGGTAAGGTGAGGTCATAGGGTTCTGATCATAAACCCAGAGAATGGAGCAAATCAGGTAATGACGATTCAGAAAGTAATTAATATTAGACTCAAACTAAGGAGAGTGTATCTGGAGTCACATGAAAATAGTAGCTCCAGAAGAGGGGCAACAGGGAGATTGAAATTTGAAAAAGCCAGACTTGGGTGTGTACTCTACAGACTCAGCAGCTAGCTGAATACCTATAATTTAGGCCTCTGGGTAGAGTTTGTCACCTGAAGTAGCAAGGTCTCCAAGACAAGGTAAAGGAACAAAGTAAAGGAGTTTGAAGGTGAGATTTTAAACCCTGGCTCTGCTCCTAACTGGTGGGGAGTCTCTGCAGAAAAAGGAATTTGGGGAGCGCACTGTTGCAAGGGATCCTTGGCAGATATTTTCCATTGTTGTTCTTTAACTTCTCTTTTATTTTGCTATACTCCATACTCTGAGTCACCTATGGTAGGAATTCCTATATTCCTCTTTTATTATGTCTCCCAATTGTTAGGAGCTGGGGATATGGCAAAGATTAAATGAGGCACAGTACGAGGAAGCACTCTATGAGCAGAGGAGTCCCTCTGAATTGGGACTGGTTTTCTAGGATGTCCTAATGCTCTCACCCTCTGATTGCATTAAGATAAAGTGAACCCTTAGTGTGCTTGACATCATAAGATTTTAGAGATGATATATTTTTCAACAAACATTTATTGAGCATGCACTGGACATTCGGGCCTGGGCTAAGTCATGGAGCTGGAGGGCAACTGAGGCCGCTATCTGGGGTCTGTAGGAGAGGTCAGGAGCATCCAGGTTTGTGCAGCCTGAAGTTAGTATGATTTACAGGGCTCTCTTTTACGAAAAAAAAATTCAAGATTACAAATATAAATTTAAGGATAAAAGAGAAATTGTATTTAGGGTGAGAAATTATAATAAATTTCAAATTAAAAAAAAATCTAACAAATACCACAAGTATCACAAAATCCAGAGAACAAAGCCCAACGTGGCATTTTTATTAACTAACTGCCTAACAAATTTCTATTACATTTTTCCCCGTATGTTGACTATATATTCTTTGATCACCTCTTCATATAACAATGACTTTTAAATATCATTTTCTATAGAGAGACCAGAAACATAATTCAGTCTTTCCTCTAGCAAAGTTCACTGAACTTCATTTTTTTACTATTGATATTAATATTACTATTAATATTAATAATAATACTATTGATATTAATATTAATTACTATTGATATTAATATTTTTACTATTGATATTAATATTAATATTAATGACTAGGTCTGTTTGAAGGCCAAATCATTCACTTACAATTTTGTATATTTAAAGATTTTAAAAAAGTTCAAAACGTTTAAAACCCTGTTTCACTTAACTACCCTCATAGTCCCAGTGCCAGGCACAATAAGCCATCCTTACTGTGATGCAGCCTCTGGTCTTGCCTGACCCTGAGTGTCACAAGGCAGGTGAATCAGCCCCAATGGCAGTAGGAAGTATTCCTGAAAGCCAAACCTACACCAGACAGCTAATGTCACTTAACTATGCATTGGAGAGAGTATGAACCACATGAATATATACCATTACATCAAAATAAATGTTTCTCTAACTCAACCCTCCCTGAGCCAGATCCCCAAAATGCCCTTAGCCACTTCAAGCTATGCAACACAAGGAGACGTGTGCAAAGGAGATTGGGGGCTGGTCAGAGTAGAAAGAGACAGTAGACTTAACACATCACAATTAAAATAGATTGCAGCTGCAAATTTTACAAAGATCTTTGACCTCATGAACACCTGAGGGCCTTGGAGGGCACCTTCGTGAATGAAGGACCCTGATGCTTAAGTTTATTAACCTCTCTATAAATTCACCTCTGGGAAAGCAGGTAGGTAATCTGAGTGGGTGAGGAAAGACTTCACAGTAGTATTAGACTTTGAACTGAGGCCAGGCACAGTGGCTGTACAGTGGAACAGCTGTAATCTCAACACTTTGGGAGGCTGAGGCACGAGGATTGCTTAAGGCCAAGAGTTCAAGATCAGCCTGAGCAACACAGTGAGATTCTGTCTCTAAAAAAATGGAATAAAATAAATTAGCCAGGCTTGGTGGTGGCCTGTACCTGTGGCGCTAACTACTTGGGAGGCTGAGGCAAGGGGATTGCTTGAGCCCGGGAGTGCGAGGCTGCGGTGAGCTATGACAGCACCACTGCACTCCAGCCTGGGTAACAGAGCAAGACCCTGTCTTGAGGGGAGAAAAAAAAACCCAAAACTAAAAAAACTTTGAACTGAGTCTTGAAAGATAAGGAGAGATTTTTCAGGAGGTGAGCGGAAATGGCCAGGCCTAGTAGAAGTTGCCAACAAAGTAAAGAAAGAATATAAGAGAGAAGAAAGGGAGCCAGGTAAGAATGACATCTTTGAAGAGTTTTAGAGAACATTTCAGCAAGGGATGGTTAAATGCTGTTAAATACTGTAATGGGTCCAGGTAGTTGAGAACCTGAAGGAGTCTATTGGATCTGGCAATTAGCAAGCTACCTGGGACCTTTGCCGACACAGTCTCAGTGATGCAGTGGGAGTCAAAGCCTGATTTGAGTGGGCTGAGAAGTGACTAGATTATAAGGAAGTTGACTTCGATTCTATTCTTACAAAAGTGTGTTGGGAAGGGAAGAAGAGGCATAGTGCTGCGGTTATAAGGAAGCTTGGAGATGAAGAAATCTTCATTAGTTTTATTTTTACTTAAGGCAGAGTTTAACCAAGCATGTTTGAATGTCCTGGAAGGCAGTTAGTAAGCAGAAAGGTTTTCCTGGTCTGAACAGGGCATGTGGTCTCCGTTTGCTCATAATTTCATGCACCTCTGCTTCTCAGTACTCTAAAATTCTCTAGACTAGCTTACCAACACCAACTGAGCAAACGAGCAAGTAGACAAGTCCTCAGAAGAGTCTGTATGTGTCCATTTTGACATTCCAGGTGGTAGCCCACAATCTTGCCTCTTCCCTGTGATCACTTATACCAAAAGTACAGCTGTTCACATTCTGTTCTTCCCTACTCTCCCACTTTCTGGCCCCACCTTCCCCCCAACCCTTCTTTCTTTCTCTCTCTCTCTCCTTTCTTTCCTCTCCATATCCTTTTTATGTGATATGGAATATTCCCCATGCAATTAACTATTCTTCAAAGTTTTTATATGGCTACATAGTATTCTGTGACATGGATTAACCATTACTTATCCTAAATTTCCTAAATCTCCTTTTGTTGGACATTTGGTCTGTTTCAAGATGATTGTGCAGTCATCTAATTTTTTGTGTGTAGTATTTATTTCTTGAGGATAAATTTTTTAAAATGTTAAGAAATAGAATCACTTGCACAAAGAAAGGCATGTTTTTATGGCTTTTCACACATATTGCCAAACTGCTTTCCTGGTAACTCAAAGGTTTAGATGACCATGAAGCTCTGAGAGAATGCAAGCATTTGCCTTTGGTTGAACGCATTTACATAGCACAGTAACGTGCAAAACCTGAAGCAATCATCCAACCCATTTGGGTAAAAACCAGATTTGATTGTTTGCACCCACATTTTGAATTTACTAAGTAATGCAGTGCTGGCCTCCACATTTTCCACTTATTGTGAAAATGTATTAAGATAAATTAAATTGCTTCAGACTTGCAGTTGGATTTCTCTGGTTCCCAGACTGTGGTTACTGCCCTGACTGGTCAGCCCAGGGTGAAAAACACTTCCTGGCAGTCAGGAGGTGTGCTGTGCTGGAACCTAGAAACATGAGAACCAATGAGAGTTTTATTCACCAAATAAACAAAGGCATGGTGGATGCACTGGGGTAGCAGCCCAGGACAATAAACCTAACCTCAGAGAGAAAGGCTGAAAGACCCACCTCCTGCCTAGCACCCCACAGGGTCTCCAGCCTGCCCCCTTCCTGGTCATTTCCTGCTCCCCAGGTTCTAGGATCTTGCTGAATAGTGTGAGGACAACAGAAGCAGACATTTCTAGAGGCTTCCCCTCAGAAGGTTTTGCCAAATTTCTGGGAATATGTACAGAGCTTGAGCTGCAAAAACCCTGGGTGATCCATGAATATAAATACAGCACTAGGGGAAGTCCAGCTTTATATTTTAAACAAAAGCCCCTTTTTAAAATGTCTTGGTTTTCAAAATGCTACCTTTCCTAAATTATACTTATGTGGTGGCATCAAAAAAGAAAGCTCTTTGATAAAACCCTGACTATTTCTGGAAGGGTGGCGATGGGAAAGATGTGGGTGGGAGCCACGTTTGGTCACAGCCTCTGAGCTACTGCACTTTGATCACTCTGTGGAGAAGGGGCAAGATGTTATGCCACCAATCCGCAGCCTCAGACTGAACCTTGTTAATAAGTCATGTCTCACCCACTCCATTAATGATCAGCAAATGACTGGAACTCTGGCCAAGAGGCCTAGACATCAGGATGAGTGTCAAATAACAGCTGACACTGCCAACTAAAAATAGTACTTTGGATTTAAATGGGTGACTCAGACTTGATTTCCTATGCTTGCCTGCGATAATACTGCACAGAGAAGGGTTGTTTTAAATTATTTTTCTTTTGTGTGAAAGAAGGGCTTTATTGCAACCATCTGGGTGGTGAGCTCAGACTCAGCTCCGTGGGAGTCGAGTGCACCCACACTTCCACCGCCAAGGCCCTGGGGGGCACTTGGCACTGTTGGCTTCCTAAGCACATCTGTGCACTTGACCCTGCAGTCCTTGTCAGCAAAGGAGAGGATGGTTCAGGAAGTTTTGTCAAAGTTTAACATCATTTCCAGAAACTTCTCCCTTTGTACTTTCCCCATCATTCTCCTTCTCCACAAGATGAGAACAATTAAAAGGCTAACTAGTCAATGATGTATGAAACAAACCAAATAACCGAAGATACCCCTTGGCAGAGATGACAAACTGAAGAACCAAATGTATCTTTCCAAATATGTCCATATGTATAATGAATTTTAAAATGTTGGCCAGGCCAGTTGCGGTGGCTCACACCTGTAATCCCAACCCTCTGAGAGGCTGAGGTGGGCAGATCGCTTGAGCTCAGGAGTTTGAAACCAGCCTGAGCAAGAGTGAGACCCCGTCTCTACTAAAATAGAAAAATTAGCTGGGTACAGTGGCGCACACCTGTAGTCCCAGCTACTTGGAAGGCTGAGGCAGGAGGATCACTTGAGCCCAGGAGTTTGAGGTTGCAGTGAGCTATGATGACACCACTGCACTCTACCCAGGGCAACAGAGTGAGACTGTGTCTCAAATAAAATAAAATAAGATAAGATAAAATAAAATAAAATAAAATAAAATAACATAAAATAAGATAAAATAAAATAAAATGTTGGGCAAATTGACCAGATAATTTTTTTATAAATTCCACAATGAAATATACATCTGTCGTTCATTTGAGTTAAATATTTTTTCACCAAAATTGTTAATTAGCATTTGCTAATCAGATTGGTCAATGTGGTTTTCCTAATTTCAATCAGTATCACAATACGTCAGGCCAAGGAAGAATGATTAAATAATGCATTCTCAAGATTTTTACCCCTATCGAATGTCAACTCTTCAAATCTAGATGAGTTCCTATTTTATGTACAAGCTTCTCCTCCCCTCAGACATTCTCTCACCCCACAGCCAATTGCCAGACCTCATTATATGCAGGAACATCATATCTGTCCCCACTGCCTCCTGGCTATTGATGTTTTGGGTTCTCCCAACACCTGAGAGCAGAAAATGGAGCCTGGAAAAAATACTGTGAGTCCATTTTCCATAGGGATCAGGGCCAGTAATACCTGTTAAGAACCCAATACCAATTCCAAGTGGGACAGCACAGCAAGGGTATGGCAAATTGTGAAACCTATTAGCTAGGAGCTGGGGGGAACTGATGCATCATGATGTTACCAAAAGCTTGGCATTTGTCCCTGAGGCCACATCAGAAGAACAAGGACACGTGGTTTGAGGAGAAGGAAAGAGAAGTTTATTACTTTGCTGGCAAAGGAGGAAAATGGCAGACCCTCATCTCAAAATCCAAATTTTCCTGTCCATAAGCAGAAATACAGAGCTTTTAAAGGGAGGGCCCTCAGTTCTAGGCTATTGTCCTTAATGATTCTAATCGTCCCATCTTTGCCGAAGACAAAGCCTGTGACCTCCTGCCCACCTGGGAGGCCAGTGAGGCTGGGGAGGCCTGGGATGGCTGAGCTATCTCCTGTAACACAAAGAACAAAAGACATTCCCCTGCCCCTCCCAACCACCTGCACAAGGCAGGGGTGCAGGCCAGGCTGCAGTCCCCACAAAAAGTGGGGGAAGTTTTAAAGAGACAGGAAATATTTTTTTCAGGCCATTCCCTCTGTAGCATATTCCCCACTTTCAATTTTATGCTTCCATATCTATGGGAGGAGGGATGACTACTCTGTTACAATGAGGTTCAGAGTTTGGACAATGAGGCCTTCAGGAAAATTCCCTAAGCTGAGAATTCACAACAGCTTTATGGCAGCTTCTTAAGCCTCAGCTATAGATGTGGGAGGAGCACTTAGAGTCAATGCAAAGCGACACAGCCAGCCGGTGGCACTGGAACTCAGAGTCAGAGCCCCTAACAAAACGTTATTAAGAAATCACACCCTAATCACTTCTCAGCCGTTTGACTAAGGTCAAGTGTGAAGAATTCACAGCCTATAGATCCAAGCCCAAATAAATTAAGCTCTTCCCAAAACAATGCTGGCCTTTGCAGTGAGCCTAAGTACTTTAAGGAAGCGTCAGTAGCATCAATACCACCATTGGTTCCAGATCTCACTGTTACGCTATGGTCAGAATGGCAGGTAAGCTGGCAAAAGCCTTTGTGAGGCCTAGAGACCATTTACTTAGTGCCTGTGAGCGCCTCAAGAAGGGAGAAACCCCTCTGACCCTATTTCTGTCCAAGCCCTGTTCTCTCCTCTCCTGTCTCTCCCACCCCTTTCCTCTCTCCATGAGTGCTGAACTGTCAAATCTCCCGGCTCCTTAACCCCAACATTAAGGCCCCGTAGGAGCCTTCTAGGCATGTCTTCTGAGAGGCCAATCTCTGGCAGTGAGCCATCCACTTACATCGATAGGGCTGGGCATGTTCTCGCCCCCTGCCCTCTCCAGCTCTCAAACAAGGACCCTGCTGCTGACATCATCTTGTCTCGGTGCTGGTTTTGAATCTTGGTCAACAGAACAGAGTTAAAGCTTGTGCCACACACAGTGAGCACAGCCCCTCCTTGGAACCCACCCACCTCCTCCCCAAAGGAAGAACAGTGGAGAGTTATGCAAACAGGAATGGAGAATCTATTACATGTGCCAGGAAGGGCAATATCCCTAAGAGGGAGAAATGGCAGTCACTTGTTAGGAGGGAACAGCTGTGAATAACTGTGCCTTTCTTGATTTGTCTAAATGAGGCTACACAATGGCTTCTCAGGAGAGAGACAGAAGGAGTGAGGAGGGAGAGAACACGAGAGATATATGCAGGGAAGGGGATAACCCTGGATCCTATTATTGCAAAAGAAGTGCCATGGAAAATAACAATGTCTGGAGAAAAGTAAATAAAGTACCCTGTGGCTCAAGGGGAAATGGGGGTGAAGGATGGACTTCCTCTTTAAAAATTGAACTACAGCAGTGAAAACTGGTTGCAAGTTACGCAGATTTGTACGCCATGTAAGCTTTCAACAGGTTGGAGGGTGGATGGGTTACTCCCAGTAAATTACTTCCAGGGGTTTCACTCATTCCTTGAATTCCTTCCTGAGTAGATCTGTGATAAATTGCTGAATTATAGTGTCAGATAGGAGCAGCAAACACAGCAGCCTAAATAATGAACAAAGGCAAGAGAAGACCCAGCAAAGGGCAGGGTCTGAATTTTCCGGCACCAAAAAAAGAGCTTATAACCCAGATCCTACTTTTTTTGTCAGTTTTTACAAAACCACAGCTACCTTGTCTAGCTGACACTTTAGAACTGCCCTTTATTATAAACTTTTAAATGATTCTAGTATGAAGCAAAATTAGTTCCTGATTTTTTAGACACATTATGGAAATATTGGTAATACAGAGTTCAGGTAGGCAAATATGACAATATTATAATGGTCTGAAAGTGACTTGGTAAACTCTAGTTAATTCTGGTTCTCTTGGATATATGATCCCCACATGAAGTTTCCTTTTTTGGAGATAGATTTAAGAGCACTTAGACACTGACAAGATAAGGAGGAAAATGGTAACTACAAGATTTTAAACACAAGTAGCCAACGGAATAGAGTTTTTATTAATGGAAGTAGGAAAGACCTCAGGAATCACTGGCTTGGGAGAAAGCTGATGTATTGCATGCTGAGTGTGAGATGTCAGTAAGACACCAAGTTAGAAATACTACCCTGGAGGCAGGTGTGACTTGGAAGAAGTTTTGGGAATTAGTCATATAGTAGAACCCAAGGAAGTAGATGTGATCAAAAAGAGAGACATGGTGAGGGAGCAGAGCAGGATGAGAAAGGAGCATCTGGAAAAGCCGACTGTGAGGGGATTGGTCAAGGCCAGTGTCCTTGGAGGAGGAAACAGAAGAAGCTAAAGAGAGAACCAGCACAGAGCATTTCTATGGAGGCCAAGGGAGAATGTGATCCACAGGGGCTTACAAGGCCTTAGGTGGTCTGGGGTCCTGCAGCTCTCTGACCTCTTCCTAGGACCCTCCCCTCAACTCTCTCCTCTCCAGCGCTCTGGCCTCCCTGCTGTTCCCTGAACAGGCAGGCATGCCCTACCCAAGGGCCTTAGCTTCCACCTGGAGCACCCTCCCCAGAGGGCCACATGGCCCCCTCTCCCACCTATGTCAAGTCTTTTCTTAACTGCTGTCTCTCAGTGAAGCCCTCCCCACCACCATTTGGGCACCAAGACTTCCCACCACCTGCACCTCCCCGGCTCCCTGCCTTGCTCTACTTTTCCTTTTTCTCCAGCACCTTTATTAACACTAGATAATTTGCTTACTAATATGTCTACATGGTTAATTAGTAACCACTTACTAATATAACAACTTATATAATTTACGATGTATGTCATTTAAGATCTGCCTCCATACTCCAATAAAATATAACCTTCATGAGGGCAGGGATCTTTGTTTTGTTATCCTAAGTGCCTAGAACAGTGCTTGGTGCAGAGAGACCATCAATGACTATTTGTTGAGGAAAAGAATGAAGTGTTGGATGGTGCTGAGAAGGCAGGGAGAATGGGATGGAAGCAAGGTCACTGGATGTATGTTTTAGGAAGTCCTTGGCAATGCTAGTGAGAGCAGTTGCAGGAGAGTAATCGGAGGTGGGTGGTAAGTGGGGTGAAGTACAGGAAGCAGAAGCAGCAAGGCTCACAGTGCCTAAATTATAGAGCAATTTAATATTTGGGCATAATATTTAAAACTCCAGAACTGTAAATAACTGTATCAGGACTTTCTAATGCTGGTATTGGAAAGCAAATGTAAGGCATGTAACTTATAGGCAATCACGGTGGGTTGGCCTGTGAGGAGTTGCAATTTAGAGGGCAGAACATGACCCACAGTGTATCCAGATTCATGTGATAATGCGCTGTTCCATGAGGGAGGTACACCGTGTGTTCAAGTATGACCTATTTTAAGGCAATCCAATTTTTGCAAAATCTAAACCTACAAATCACATGAGTCAAGGGTGATGGATTTAGATGAAGATAAGAGAGGAAGGGGAAGTGGGAAACTGAGAAAGCAGCTAGGGCTAAACAAAAAGCACAGGAAGAAAACAGCAGGGAGAAGACACCCCCCTGCTGAGGAGAGGCGACAGTCTGGGCCTGCCCCAGGGAAAACAACCGGTCCAAGGGCCACAGGGGAAGGGAGGGCAGGCGGAGGAGGCTGTTCTTGGAAGTTAAGACAGCCAGAGGAAAACAAAAAGCTCAATTATAGAAAGATCTGCAGAAAGGGGATCTGACAGAGGAGGGAGAAATTGGAACTTGAGACAGTGAATAAGCCAGAAATCAGGGAGTCAAAGACAAGAGGGAAAGACAAACCCTGAGGGCACTCAAAGGAGGAATTAAATCTATTTCAAGAACATGCTCCAAGAATAGGAGAACATGCAAGGCCGCAGAGAGAGGTAAAGGAGAAACTCAAGGAACAAAACAAAACCCGAAAAGAAGGGAATGAAAATCTGAGCGTATCTTTTGTATGAGAAACTGGGGAGTGTTCAAGTGTGTGTGGAATTTGGTGATGGGTCATTAAGTCATTCCGTTGTGCTGTGCGCTTGCATATGTATAATAACATAAACATCTCGAGGGGCAAATGCAGAGAGGTGGGGCCCAGAGGGGGAAACAGGTGTCTAAGTTAGATCCACATGATGTTCACCTAAAGATTCAGTGGTGTTTGACCCTAGAGAACCTGGAAAGTGGGTTCATCAGGAGCCCATTAACAGGTGAAATGTGGAACCTCTTGGGAAAAAAATCACAACACTTTTCTTATCTGGGATGTAAGTCTTAATTAATGAGCTAGACCAGCCTACTGTTTGTCTTGGAGAAGATAATGTCTCCTTTGGTTGAGAAGTGGCCTTCCTGTGTCTTAGGCCTTGGCAGGCAGCTTTTCTTAACCAACAATAGCCACACAAGAAAACAACAGTTAGGCTGGACGTGGTGGCTCACATCTGTAATCCCAGCAGTTTGGGAGGCTGAGGTGGGTGGGAGGGTCGCTTGAGCACAGGAGTTCAAGGCTGCAGTGAGTCAAGATCACACCACTGCACTCCAGCCTAGGCGACAGAGGGAGACCTCATCTCAAAAAAAAACAAAAACAACAGTTAACATTTATTGGGGAGTTCCATGACGTGTACTGTACAGTGCTAAGCTCTGTATCTATTGTTGATACTCATTATTCACGTATTGGGTATTTACCTACTCACTAAAATGTATTTGTGACTGCAAAATCAATACTGGAAACACTTTTGTGGTCATTCACAGGCAAGCACAGAGCAGAGGAAAATTCTAGTCCCCCAACACACGTGCATGTTCTTAGCTGAGGTGGGACAAGACGTCACTCTGCCTTCTTGTTTCGGATCTCATATTGCAAATAGGGGTCCTTTGGGTGGTCTATTTAGTGCCGCATTTTATGCATTTTTATGCTTTTTTGGGGGGTGATTTCACTGTTTAAAATGGTCCCTGAGCATGGTGATGAAGTGCTGTCCAGTGTCCCTAAGTGCCAGAAAGCTGTGATCTACCTTACAGAGAACAATACATGTGTTAGATAAACTTCCCTCAGGCATGAGTTATAGTGCTGTTGGCCATGAGTTCAATGTTAATGAATCAATAATATATATAGTGTCTTTAAACAGAAACTCACATAAAACAAGGTAGCGTATTGACTGTTTGACAAAAATGTTGTGAGCAGAGGCTTGCAAGAACCTAGCCCTGTATTTCCCTAAAGAGCGATGATTTGGTATTGGGTAATTCAGTGTTCATGGCGACTTTATGGAACAGAGCTACTGCAGATAATGAAAATCAACTGTACATTATTTCATTTAATAGGCATAGGTCTATAAAGTAATTCTATAAAGGGCTCCTTTTACCAAAATATAGGCCTAGAAGAATTTTAGGCTTAGAGAGGTTAAATATTGTGTTCAAGGTCATAATACTGGCAAGAGACTAGAGCCCAGCTCTGACTCCAGACCAGCTCATGGTGTTTATGTTGCCCGGGTATGAAGGTGGAGGTAGAGGAAAAGGATGGATTCCACATAGTGGAGGGAGGATTTTATTCATGAACAAACATGAGCTGACCCCAGGAGACTCCTAGGAATTGTTTAATCGGAATTTAAAGTACAATTGGAATTTGTGAAATCACAGGTAAGAAAGAACCAGGAAAATGCTAGTTGTTATTGTTATGACCTTAGTTTATATTCCCTGATTGTTTGGCCTGGGGAAATTTGGGGCTCCATGAGGTTGTGACCATGCTTTGTGCTTTGAAAAGAATAAACCACTATGCAAATGTGTAGTGCACTACAAAAACAGTGGGTGGGGAGCAGGAAATCCTAGTTTCTCATCCTCATGCTGCCAGTAGCTTGCTGTCAGGCTTTGAAAAAGTCATCTTCCCAGTCCCACACCTTAGCTTTCTGACCTGTAAAATGAAGATGTTGGTAGATAATACCCTCTGCTGTGAGTTTCTCTGATGTAAAAACTGTACAGCTCTGTCTGGCTCCTAACTGGGTGACTGTAAGTCCTCCATTGCATGGAATAGGCTTGGTTTATACCTCTTGTCTTGGCATA
Organism: Daubentonia madagascariensis; assembly: GCA_023783475.1. Lineage (NCBI taxonomy): Eukaryota > Metazoa > Chordata > Mammalia > Primates > Daubentoniidae > Daubentonia > Daubentonia madagascariensis. Next base: position 8,339,356 of record JAKFHU010000316.1, read on the forward strand.
ATCATTAATAGCATCTTCTTTCACTCTCAAGAGTGTGCCAGTTTGGACAACAAATTATACAATTATCCTGTGCTTAACCAATATTTGTTCCTTGGGTCTTCTTGGCTGGGTGAGATACAAGGAAATCCTTCCCCTGGTCTTAGTCGTGGAGACCAGCTGGGATAACTTCTTTCAGCCCCGGTGGGTTCTTGGTGTCAGTTTGGTGAGCGGCTTGGTTCCCACTTCCTGCCACGTTCCCAGCCCATTTAACCTGGCTCTTGCCTCAGACCAGGGACCTTGAATATGAAGTGTCCTGCTGCTTAAGCTGAGAAAAAATTCTGTCCTGCTATTTGCCTTCCCCAAGAGGAAATTGTATCAGCTGGACTGTGAAAAGACAACAAGTTTTTAATATAGAGAAAAAGTAGTTTGATACTTTTGAATAGCACAGCTGATTCAAGGACATAGTATACCATAATAAAGTCATTCCTAGTCATATTAGATTTAATGTTTTAAAATTAATTACCTACAAATGATAATATAATTATATCAGTACTGATTGAATATAACAAAAATTAATTTGAAAATATAGACTAACAAAGCTGGATTGAGAAGTGAGATGTTGAAACAAAAACTTCTGCCAATTGTGAGTCTTTTGAAACCTATATTCTTTCATTCTCTTGCTATCACATAAAAAAGTTACATTAATCACTACATTAAAAAAAAATCTTCACTATTAAACAAGACATTCTACAGTGTATTCTCCATCACCCATTCAAGATCTATAGAAATAAAACATAAAAAAGAAACTAGTTATACCTTATTCTTATTCTTTTTAATAAGTTAAATGCACTGTATAATTTTATAATACTATTAATTTGCTTAACAAAACATTTCCTCTTAGATAGTAAAAGACAAACTTTAGCCAAGGCCAGATTAAATAATCCTAAACTTTCTGAATGTCTTTTGGGAAATTAAATGATCAATTACTCTAATTCTCTAATCTGTGTTTCTGGTTCAAACTCTCCTTCCCTATCTTTCTGGGTAACCGTCGGCTATTCAACCCAGAAAAATGTAATGTGTTAATGATTGGGCAAACATGGAAAAACTGGCATCCTAATGGGAATACTGTTTCTGCACACTGTTCTTAGGTTTGAAATAACCAATTTCTCAGTACCAATTGCTTGATTTCCAGAAAGAGCTATGGTTCAGGATGAAGGGCTGGGGAAGAACTCATATTTGTGGCAAATACGATTGGCTAACTTCTGTCTTAGAATCCTTTGGAACAATATTGAGATGGGTTATTGGCTAGAAGATCATATTCCTTGGAACTTGCCAACCAGAAACTCAAATGGAAGACTGTGTCCTTGATGCTCTAAAACAAAGATGTCAAAGTAGCTCCATGTCTCTCCACAGTGCCTGCTCTGTGGTCAGGAAATGACCCTGGGAAGACACAAGGCCTGGCAGGGCCTTGGATGGCTGACGCCCTAAAGAGGAAGAAACCACCAGAAGCTTTTATCTGATTCAGTACAGAGTTTAAAGTACCATCTCCTGTCTGTGCTGAAAAGGAACAATTTGATCTAACGAGCAAATAGTAAAAGGAATTTTGCATTAAAAAAAACTGTTGGTTTCTTACAGTTTCCACAATTATCTTGAGATGCTAAATGTTGTTAGGATACTTTTACCTTGTTTCTCAGATATGTGTTAAGTACAAATCTTTTTATGATGTTGGACATTTATGCTCAATCTATTTTCTGTTAATAATTCTTCTTATCTGATTATTTAAAAAAAGAAAAGAAAAAAATTTCTCTTTGTCCTGTGTCTGGTTCAAGATGTTTGACTTTTAAATGTTTTCCTAAAGAACAGAGAATGAGGTTGCCATTTGCTGAGCCTGGAACGACAGAGTTCGCTGTCTGTGTATTTAGCTCGCTGGTCCTACTGTCTTTCTTGCTGCTCATTGTTCTTCCCAGCCACTTTCTCATTCCGCAAAAGTTTCACCAAGATAGACCTCACTTGTGGGCATCAGGTTAAGACTACATGTACAGTTTCATCTTTCTCTTATCCAACATTTGGGATAAAATGAAGGTTTTGCAGTAACCAGTTCATATCTTGAACTATCAGCAAAGATTGACTGGTCAAGCCCAGACATACACACCATGTCAAAGGCCAAGACACAATCAGGAATGAAGTGAGTGATCATAACACCACGAGGAGGGCTCTGCTTCTTGGTCAGGGATGGTTTCTCGCCCCCCTTTTGAATTTTCTACCCCGAGCAGCTGTGTTTGGGTCCACCTCAGGTGAGCATCCTTGATGGAAGTGGGGGCACTGTAGGTGTCCCTGCCACTGACTGGAGTAGCAGCATAGCTGCTAGGAATCGTGGAAGTTTTTGCCTTCATAACCTGTATTTTCTTATGATTAGAAATAAAACTAAACAATTTAAGTAATTCTGTTTAACAGAAGTCAAGGAAGAAAAAAGGGTGGCTATGAAGTACTATGGACCACCCTTGGACCATAATAGTCCCCTAAATGTGAGAGAATGCTAGGAACCGAGAACGCTCTGTGCAAGGAAGTAACAAAAGCAAGTAAGTCCTCCAAAAAATTTTTGACAGACCCAAATATATTTCAAGTAACAAAAATGAGAAGCACACCCTTTTTGAGTCACAAAATTAACATTAAACAAAGAGCTGATTCTATGCTTGCTGTACAGTGTGGTTAAAGGAAGAATGGGGAGAAGGAATGCATTGAATGAGTGTAGTGAGTTGGTAACTTTTCTGATTGGGAGGAAATTATCAAGGGGGTGAAGTCTAGGAGGAAAGAGACATGTTTTGACCAGATCTCATTCTTCTCCCCCGATGGCCTGGCCTTGAAAAGGGCAGATCACAGAGTAGCAAAAAAAAATAGTTTGACGCTTCCCAAGAGATGGGTAAACAGCTGTCCTTCAGAAAAGGCTGAGCTATTCCTGAGACTGAGCAGGCAACAAAATGAAACCTTAAAAAGCTTTCTAGAAGAGGAAGCAGTGGAGGGGATTTCATCCCCAGCTACTGGAGGTGCCATAGACCAGATAAAGACCCGGGACTTGTTTGTGATCAGAAAGTGGAGGTGATGAGTCAAAAGTGCTTGAGGAGGAGAAAAGAAAGCAGACTAGGTCTTCTTGCAATAAGTAATGACTGATTGTTGCTGAGAGGTGACAGAGAGATTACATGATAGTTATGCAAATTTCTTCAGATTTTTTTCTGTACTGTATTGTGCCTTATATATGTGAAATAATTTAATATGAAAATGAAATTGCTTCTGATAACTTTTTTTTTACTTTGAAAAGCATAGTCAACTGTTTTCCTGCTAATTAAGGACAGCTTATCCACAGACTCTCTGTACTTGTAGCAGATACCTGTGTTTATATGGTGGCAGACACTATCATTTCAGAATTAGTGCACTTTAAATAAATAATCAGTCTCATGAAACTGGCTTTGAATATTTATACCTATTAAGTGATGGCAACTGTTAAACCCTAGGAATGAGAAATACCCACACAGATCATCAGCAAAGACTATAAGTTTTGGAGCAAGAGAGATGTGGGCTCACATCCCAGTTGCAGAGTAACCTGCTATGTTACCTGTAACCTCTGTGAGCTTAGTTTCCCCATCTGTATTAACTGTAATTCCTAATAAGCTATACTATTGTAGGAATTAAATATGTTATATGCAGTGTACTAACACAGAGCTTTAGGGCCTCCTTTAACGTTATTATGGGATACCATGAGACCATTTATATTTTTAGAAATATAGATACTAGACATACGGAGTATCTTAAACCTAGTTGTTTTAAAGTCCCATTGCTCATCTAAATATAAAGTTGTAACGTGGCATTCTTGAAAATGGTTTTCAGAAATATTAAGAACTACAAAATTTCTACTGAAACTAGAAATATATTTGGTCTCACATAGATTGATCAACCTTCAGGTTTGCCTCAGACTGAGGGAGTTCCTGGGATGTGGGACTTTCTGTTCTAAACCTGGGAAAGTCCCAGGCAAACCAGGATAAGTTAGTCACGTTAGCCACATCTCACAGCTATCTGGACTTGCACTACAACTGGGGTTCCCAAGGTGGGGTCCTCAGACCAGCTGCATCAGCTTTACCTGGCAACTTGTTAGAAATGCAAATCCTTGGGTCCCACTCCAGACCTGTTGAGTTGGAAACTCTGGGGATGGGGGCTTAGAATTTTGTGTCTTAATAAATTCTCCAGGTGATTGTGGTGCATGCAGCATGCTAAAGTTTGAGCAATGCTGGTCTATAATATGTCACTTATGCCAGACTAAGACATTTTACAGCAGAGAATATAAAAAAGCAACATATTAAGGCTGTGTCAATTTCTTTAAGACACGTAAGTCAGTATTTTCATAGCTAGTAGTCCCCATCATTAAAATTTCCCAAATTCTCTATCATTTTATTACTGAGCTCTGATAGTGAGGCATGAGAAAGACAAGACGCTGCCGCCAACACAACAGTTTAGCTCAGGAAGGAAGTTGCATCTTGTTCAAGTTTCCAGGGAAGGAGAGTGGAGTTACGAAAACTAAAATGCCGGTGATGGTCGAATAGCTTCCCTACCTTTGCAAGATGTCACACAGTTGGTGTCCGGCACTGGGACTCGGGCAGGAAGTGTATGGATAGGGCCAGATCCTGCCCTTGGAAGGAAATACCCAGGAGCCTCCCAAGTTAAAACCATTTTAGTCCCTCCAACAAACCACCTAAGTCAGTTCCTCAGAAAGGCTCTGGTTTCATACACAAGGCAAACCAGGAGAATTTTCATCATACCTGATCACTAGGTAAGACTTTGAATATTTGAATTTCTAGGACACCAGATTATGTAATGATTCACTTTTTACCTTAATATTGAAATCTCCTTCACACACACCTCTCAGCACCTGATAGAGCCTTCTCAGTGAAGGGCTGTCTTCTTGCGGGGGGTGGGAAAGGGCAAAAGGAAACTACAGGTATGAAAATATAATGATGAGTGTAAATGATTGGAGGAACAGGGGGAGGTAATTCCATTCCTGTTGTTACCACTGTTCTAGTGGACATTGTGGGAATATCAGCAAACGACCAGGGTCATTTGACCTGATCATTTCTCATCTATTGTCTTGATTTTTGCATAAAAATATGACCCAAGTACATGTTATCATTAGATTTGCCACAGATTCTAATTTTTCCTCCAACATGAGGCCGAACCATGACCTTCTTTCCTAAAAAGCATGATCTCTCCTTGACCAGGGTCAAAATCAGCAGTGGTTTCCTCAGTTAGCAATTAGCATGAGAAATGATCAGGTCTTCTTCATCCCACCACAAAGCCACAGAAATCAAGTCCTTTTCTTGTTAAACCTAAGAAACACAAATGCCAAAGTTGCTGCTATGGTATACTAACTTTCCTCACAGTTACACACCCTGTCTCTTCTGTCTTACAACTGAAATGTTGAATAAACTATTGAAATGTTATTACCCTATTGAAATCTTAAACTTAATTCTAAAAGAAATATGACCTCAATGGCCTTACGCCTACTTATGTTTCATAGGTCTTTCTGTCTGATTCTGGCAACCAAAGCCACGCTCCAGGCAGGCAATAGTTAATGGTATTACTGCTCCAGCAAGTTGGTTCTATTAATACTCTCAAAAGCAGTCATTAAAGATGGTGGGGAACTTTCATACAGTCTCATGTGATTTTCCATTAATTACCAAAAAAAAAATTGATGTTGAAGTTTCTTCACAATGGGAATAAGTTAAATCACTCTTTGAACACTACATACTGAAGATAACCACAGCTTCTTGCTCTCTAAAAAAAAAACAGAAATGGCATCTTTACTTTGTTTCAAATCCCCAACCCTGGTGGCAATCCAAAAGTTATGGCAGACATGACCCCTTATGCCACTACAAGGAGGATGAGTAAATATTGTGTTAGCAGTAAGTAGTTAGTAAAACTTAGTAAAACTAAGAGTGTGACTCCTGAAGGGTGGAATTTTAAGCTTCATGCCCACTTCCCGTTTCTGTTCTAGTCTACCTTTTCTGACCTCTAAGCCAATGGGAGAGAGGGAAGGGCCATGCTTTTTTGACTCTTCCTAAAGAAAAGTGCTGAGTTTGGGAAACAAAGATGGATTTCTGAGAGGGTGGTTGAGGATGGAGTGAAGGCACAGAAGAAACCAGCTGGTGTGTCCCTCTTCTAACTAGCAGACTCATCTCCCTCCCTGGCTCAGGGTGCACAGTTCCCAAGAATTCAAGGAAACACCTAGAGTTTTTTCTTCTATTTCTCTTTTTCTTAATGTGGGGCCAATGCAGGAATAAATCTAAAATTGAAGGAAAAACATAGAATTCAACGCTGAGCAAGTCCATGCTGGAGAGGGGTAGCATCACCATAGTCTCCAAGAGAAGGGACCAAAATGCACCGGGTAATGCTTATCTGGGACTGTCATTTTTCCCTGTCATTGTTAGCATTGCTGAGCTCAAGCTTTGAGCCAGGAACCAAGCAGAACTCTCCATGGATCTGTCTTATTCAGTCTTTGCCTCCATTAAGCTCCCTTCAACACCTTGTCACAACCCGAGGGAGAGCCTTTGTAAGCTCTGTGTTCAAGGGGCCCTGTCAAGGCATGTCTTCTGTCTTGGTGCAGAAAATTGCTTAAGCACAGAGCCTAAAGGCAGTGCTGCCATGATCTGTTCATTGAGGTTGATCACTTATTGACTCCAATGTCGCACACCTGTTTGTCACTTTTACTTCCAAAAGGAGAGCCATGCTGCACATCAGTGAGAAATGTTCTGCTCTCATCTGTCGGCTGTTAGTTTGTTTTTGCTGTTTTTTCACGTGAGAAGACATTTAATCAGGACCCACTTGGCAAGCAACATTATCTGGCCTCTGGAGGCTGAGCTTTTAGCTCTTTCATCAGAACCAATGTGAAAGAATTGAATAATGAAATTTGGAAGACACTGAGTTGCTTCAAATCTAAAGATATTTTTGTGTCTTTCTCACCTTCTTTAAATAATATGGTACATTGAATTGAAGCCAAAATAACAGCTTTGGATTCTAAAAAGTTTAACATAGTTTACATGTTCAAATTTCTATTTTGTAGCTCCTCTCAAGGGCCTAATTACTACAACCCAATCATACAATTAAAAAGGTCATATGCTGCAGAAAACAATGATATCAGATGCATTTCTTCCAGTGGGATAAATCAGCTCAAAGATTTCAGTGACAAAGACCAGATCTACAGAATATACCAACTCTGAGATTCTTATTTACATAAATTTAGTTTTATTGTCAATACCTATGAGATATCCTAAAAATAAAGTTAAATATTTGCAAAGAGGAATTGCAAAATGGGAAAGATATTTATATTTCTTCTATAAAAATATTTCATAAAAGTTGGAGAAAGAGAGAAACAGAAAGAGAGAAAAAGAGGGAAAGTAACTAAAAACTGTTAAATGCTTACTAGGTGCAAAGAGTCTTAAATGCTTTCTCTCATTTCACTGTTAGAACAGTCCTATGAAGTGGATATTATTATTTCCCCTTTGAAGTTAAGGAAACTGAAACTCAGAGAATTTGAGCAACTGAACCAAAGTTACGCAGCTGGTAAGTGAAGAAACTGGGATTTGAATCCAGACCTGTATGCTTTCAAAATTCACTCTCATACTTTTTGAGTATGAGGCAGGCTAATTATTACAAAAATACCCCTTGCCTCCCCTCTGACTTTGAACCAATTGAGAAACAAGACAGAGCGATGGAGATCAAAGCACCGGTTTTCTTACTTATAAAAACGACCGGAAAATGTGGCTTTCTATGTGTGGCCCAGTGGGTTCACAGGGAATTAGAAATCCTTGCCCTCCTTGCTCTCTTGGTTCCTGGCTTACCACGCACCCACTCACATGGTGGGCTGGCTGGCAGGAGGAGAAATCAAGGCGTGGTGCCAAGCGCCAAGGCTTCCGCATCGGATTGTTGACTCCTGTTCCTCTGAGGAGGAGTAAGTGATGGGGAAGAGGCACGTGGGGGCGCGCCTCCTATTCTTCCTGTCTTAGCAAGAGGTAGAAATCTCCCTCCAGCTAAGGAAAGGAGCGATGGAAAAATATTGTTGCTTCTCCAAGCAATCCACCCCACCGCACTATCCAGGGGCTCAAGCCCACTTGCTGCTGCTAAATTGGGCCAGGAGAGAACATTCTGGTCCTTCTTCTCTGCTTTAGGCATGGCAGTGTGGCTCAGTGCTTAAAGGCTTGGGATTTTGAATTGTAGACCTGGGTTTGAGTGCTGGATCTACTACCTGTTGAGCCCTAAGCAAGTTCCTTAATATCTCTAACCTTCATTTTTCTCAGTCAAAGATAAAAATCAGGGGTAGTTGTGAGGACAGTGAATGGCACATAGGATGTGCATTTGGTATCTTAGCAATTATCCTGGACATACTTTCCTCTAAATAAAAGAATGAACTATTGCAGGGCCTAGAAGCTCTGAGAAATCCCTGGTTACAGCGTTTCACCCACAGGAAACAAGAAGAAATGAGGTAAAGAGTTTAGACCAGGGAAGGCATAAGAAGGGTGAGCTGCGTTTGCCAAACAACCTGTTGTGGACTGAATTGTGCCCCCACCAAATTCATATGTTGAAGTTCTAACGCCCCCCATACCTCAGAATGTGACTATACTTGGAGATGGGGTCTTTAAAGAGGTAATTAAGTTAAAATGAGGTCATTAGGCCCTAACCCAATATGACTGGTGTCCTTATAAGAGACACCAGGGAGGTGCACACAGAGAAAAGGCCACGTGAGGACACAGCGAGAAGGCAGGCATCTACAAGCCAAGGAGAGAGGCCTCAGAAGAAACCAAGCTTGCCTGCACCTCACTCTTGGACTTCCAGCCTCTAGAACTGTGAAAAAAACAAATTCTGTTGTTTAAGCCACCTGGTCTGTGGTATTTTGTTACGGTGGCCCACACAGACTAATACACAACCCGGAAGGAATGCTCCTTCTACTTTCTCCCTTCCACACTGTAGTTTTTTTTCTTCTTTTTTCTTTCTTTTCTCTTCCTTTCCTTTCCTGTTTTCTTCTTGCTTTCCTTTTATAAATTTTTATTTAATTTTTTTTGGCCTTCCTGTGACTTCCTTTGTCTTTCCATGATGCTGAATTCCACACTTGACTCATCATTCATCTCATCCAGCTCAGCAAAGCGAATGGCCTCAGTGTTGCTTTCATGATTTAATTATTGTAGGATCAGAATGTGACTTATTTCTCTGGGAAAAAACAAAACATTAAAAATTCATAAATGAGGCTTTGGGCCAGTTTCCTTGGTTTTAGCAGAGGGAAGGGAGCACACTCAGGGGTTTGAGGCTGGGAAGCACTGTGTGGTTGGGACTGGTCTTTAGGTCTTGGTTTGAATCCAGACTAGAAAAACATTAGTTTCTAAAAGCCTTGAGGGTTTGGGTCTGGAAAAGTCTATGTGAAGAGATATTAGTTGTGAAAGAATTTGTGATTTTGTGGAACTAGAGGAAAGTTTCCACTGTTGCCTTTTTTGTCCTAATGTAGAGCATTGCTGTTCCATATAGTCTTGGCCCAATCCACACTGTGAGGATTTATAACGTCTCACTGGCCAGCACTAAAACCCTTTAGAAAAACAGCTCAATGCAGCCCTTGCAGCCAGAGCCACACTATCATGGTGGGAGTATAGCTCCTCACCAACGTCTGCTTCTCCATGAAATCCAGGCCTTCTGGAAGGCTATTTGCAAATAAATACTAAGCATGACTATTAAAAAATAATTTATCTCTGACCATCAAATGGTGAAATAGTGTATCAACTTCATTATTATATAAGCACACATGACCAAATACAGCCAGAGTGGAGTCTTGGCTCAAGTGCTGAACTTGGATTTCCCCCAATGAACACCTTCCTCATAATTCATACTGAAAATCTTTCCATTTACTGTGGTTGAACTATTTGCAAAATTCTCAGACTGGGCTCAGTGGCCCTCTATTTCTGTGTGCTGGTATAGCTGAGATTACCATGTTACTAAGGGTCTTCCCCCCCAGTTTGCTCCTGGAGTCTGTTCTTTAATTTGCAGCTCTAACCCTGCATCCCAAGGGTCACATCTAGCTTGGATTCTTCTCACTGTCTTAGTGGCTGTACTTTGCTTGAAATGAGCTGCTCCCATCTCTAGTCACTGCACTAGTCCCCTGCCCTCTTCTTGTCCACTGCCCACAGGTTAGCTGTTTAAAGTCCCATACCCGGGAGTCTTGAGTGTGAGGACAGTCTTGGCCATGCTTGCTTCTCTTTAGTAATGCCATTCAGGAGTTTATTAGTTTCATAGGACTGCTGAAACAAATTACCCCAAATTGGATGGCTTACAACAATGCAAATTTATCCTCTCAAAGTTTTGGAGGCAAGAAGTCCAAAATCAAGGTGTTGACAGGGCCATGCTCTTTCTGAAGGCTCTAGAGAAGAACCCTTCCTTACCTCTTCCTAGTTTCTGGGGGCTCCCGGCATTCCTTGACTTGTGGCTGCATCACTCCAACGTCTGCCTCTGTCATCACGTGGCTTCTTCCCTGTGTCTCTGTGTCTGTCTTTCCTCTTATAATAACACCAGTCATTGGATTTAGGGCCCACTCTAGTCCACTATGACCTCATTTTAACCTAACTAATTATTAATACATCTACAAAGACCCTATTTCCACATAAGGTCACATTCTGTGGTTGCAGGTGGACGTGAACTGGGGGTGGAGCACCATTCAACCCAGTATCCTCAGGGACTTGCTGACTCCTCTCTCTCTGCCCAAACCCACTACATAGGAAACAACAAACTACTGTTTGTTCTGGATTCCACATTGGCTCAGAAGGACCCTGGGAGCCACATGAATATGAAGTATTATTTCTCACTGTGGAAATTACAGCAGGGTATTCGTTATTAGGAAACAGGTACTAGATTTAACTAGCTTTGAAGACTGGAACATATTTTATAATGCCTGATATATGGCTCATTATACTTCAAAGCAATAGGAAAAAAATACCCTGAAGATGTTGAAAGCAAGGCATAAAGTTGGTATGGCAGTCAGAGAAGAACATAACAGATTAAAAGATGATGAAAATAGCTTTTTAAAAATTGCCTTTACAAAAAAGATAATGAATTGTAAATTGTGCTTGCCAAAATACAGCTCTCATAGTCCATCATGTACCTGATATTTTTTTCCACGTTGAAAATGAATCAAGGGGGTTGAAATCACTTGAAAGAAAGATTTTTTAAAAATTCAGTTACGTCTAAATTGTAGCAGTTCCACCCACCCTCACATACAATGCCAACTGAAATTCTGGCAAGCTGCTCAGTATATGTCTAAAGTCAGAATCAGGATGTTATACTACAACATATAGCTGAGTTACGCTGAAGAGAAAGCAAGGACACTTTGCTTATTATCCTCCCTTCGCCAGAGCAGATTTATAGCTCAAAACAGAAGTCATGGTAACCGAAGAGCAGACTAGGAACTTGGGTTGATGAAAATCACTTCTACTTAAATGAACCCTAAGAAGTTTGCTGGATATAATTGTTATAATAGGCTTAGAGATGTTTTTCAGATGTTTTCATGTGAAAAGAAGTAAGCTGGACTGGAAACAATCTGGAAAGCCCTACTTTTTCTATATTTCCTTTTCCCAGGAATAGAACCTGTCCCTCTCTGAATCTAGAGATTTGCAAAGAGGTAGATGAAGTAGGTATTGCTTAACAGGCAGAGGGCATGAAAAATTTGAAGGCTATTTTGAAATCATGCAGGCTATTGGACTATTTGAGCCTGTCTAGCAGGCTATGTTAATTCCTTAAACGTTTGTCAGGAAGCACCACAGGAGATTAGTTACCAGCACAGGCTTGAGAACCAGACAGAGTTGTGAACAAGTCTCTCCTTTGTCTCCATGAGTAAAGAAGTTAATTTCTTTATATTTCATCATGTCCAAATCATGCCTTATAACAGCATCTATTATATAGAGTTGTAATAAGGCTTAAATAAGACAACATATGCAAAATGGATGGCAAATACTAAGTGTTTAATGAAAGTTAGCAATTACTAGAAACCTTTTCTGATTTGTTTCATTTTTCCTTTGGAATATACAGGGGCTTCTTTCTAATGACTTAGTTAACTCAAAGACGATATAAAAATCTACCTTTTCAGTAGAATTTGCACTGCACAATGTTTAGGCACAGTGCTCAGGGGTTTGTGCCTCTGGCTTTGAAGTCTTCTCAACTATTGTGTAATGGGAAGAGTGATGAATCCAAAGCCAGTAGATCTGGATTAGAGTCTGGATGCTGCCACTAGCAAATCAGCCCAACCTCTCGGGGCCCAATTCCTCATCTGTGAATGGAGATCTACAGAATTGTAGGTCTGTTGCTATAACTAATATGACAGGTAAGTCTATACAAAGAACAGGCAAGAGGCCATGGCACTGAAACAGGAACAGAAGGTCAGTGGAGCCAGGATACAGGTGGATGGTAAAGTTTAAGAGAAACGGGAAGAGGGTGAGAGAGAAGGAGAACCAAGTGGTCATAAGGGAAAGGGATGAAGAAGACAGATGAGGAAAAGAGAGGGAAAAGGAGGAAGGAGAGTGGGAAGAAAGAAGAAAACAGAGGGTGCAGTGAGCACCTTTGCTCTGCTTGGTTATGTAAGTGACGGGCAGTGGCTGGATCCTTGTAGCATGAGGGAGAGTCCAGGCTGTGGTTGATGGTGGCTGACTGGCCTGTGTGAGTAAACCCTATGATGTCAGCGTTGCTATGTTTTTCCTTTCCAGGAATGAAGATTTGAAAATACCAACTTTTTCTTAAGGGGTCAGTGTGGGATCAGACGTAAAACAGGACTGCTTGGAACATTCTTAGAAAAGGGAATAGAAAACAGGGGTAGGAAATTATCATATAAATAATGGAGAAAATTTTTCCTGAAGTGAAGGACATGAGAATTCAGATAAAAGGGCCCTTCAAGTGTATAGTAGCACAGAAAAATGAAAAGACAACAAAGCTCCGAAAATCCTGAAATTTTATGACATTCACAAACAATAAAACATGTTACAAGTTTCCAGAGAGAAAACACAGGTCACACACTATAGGTTAATAATTAGAATGGCATCTTCTCAAGGATAACACAAAGCTTGAAGACAACAGAACATTGTCTTCTCTTCCACAAGAAAGTAATTTCCATCCTAGATTTTTATACCCAACTAAACTCTCAATTAAGAATGAGGCATTTTCAAATGTAGTCAGTCTCAAAAATTTACTTTCCACACACAATTTCCTAGGAAGGAACAAGATAATGTGTTCTACCTAAATTAAGAAAAAAAACAAACAAGAAAAAGGAATTCAGGAAACAGGGGCTCTATCACAGGAGAGAAGCAAAGGGAATTACCAATCTGTTGGTAAGGGTAAATCATTTAGAATCCACAGAAACAGTGATGGTTATAGCAGAAAGACAAAGGACTGCAAGGAGGTTGTGGGAAGAAGAAATTAAAACTGATATGACCTGATGTATTTGACCATGTTGAGAGGATATTTGTAGTTCAGGTAGAGATTTGGAAGAGGAATTAATGAAAAGTAAATAAAAAATGGCATATATACAAACATAAAAATGGTATGAGAAAAAGTTGTCTAAGAAAGAAATGTCATCATAGTAGATTACATGGCTCAACTCTGAACATTTTTATTGCCATAATGATGTAAGCGCTAAATACTTATTTAATCACAAATTTTAACAAAAACTATTTTGTGAGGATGGGTGAGGGGAAAGTGTGGGTGTTGAAGGTGGTGTATCTTCCAACTTAGGAATTCAATATACAATATCTAAATGTGGGGAGACATCCAGAAATTGATATTAATATAAACATATTATAAAAGTAGAGATCAAGGACAAAATAAACAATTAAAAGAATTGAAAGTGGTTGTCCCTGCAAAGCAGGAATTAGGGAGGAAACTTCTGGTTTTTTAAATTGTTGTTGTTTTGGGCTTTGTAGTGATATTTGAGTTTTTAAATTGTACATGTTGATACTATAAGGAATACAAAAATTAAATGTAAAGTATACATGGAATGTAGAGAAAAACACACCTCACTATAATGACTGATGTGAAAATGCAGAAAAGCCCTAACAGATAATCGTTCCATGTTTACTTCACATGTAAGGAAATTGAGGCCCAGAGAGACTGTGCAAGGTGACACAGTTATTAAATGACAAAGCCAGGGATCAAAACCAGTCTTCCTGCTTTCCTATTTCAGGCTTCCTCATAATACCTACCTGCTTCTCATTATCTTTCAGCTTGCATTTGTCATGTTGCTTTAAATAATATCCTCCATACTTAAGAAAAAAGTCTAAACATAAAAAATGGCATCCTTCATTAGGCATGTCTGAGCTAAACAAATAGAATCTTATGTTATCTTAGGTCTCTGTTGCACTCTTAGTTTGGTGACATCTGAGGAACAAAGATGACCATTCAGGTGAGTAGTAGGTACAGCTTTGGAATCTGAGACTTTCCTAATGGAGAAATTCTTCTCATTAGACCATCCCAAGACACAAGGAACTGATCTCATCGCTTAACAAATGTTCTCAATTTGATTCAGTGCACCTGGGAAATAACATTTCTCTTTGCTGCCAAAATGTGATTGCATTAAACCTTAATAATGTACCTGTCATGGGGGTTAGACAGAATATTTTAATTGAGTGTCAGTTATACCACTGGAGTACTCTTTAAGATTTACTTTTTCAAAAAGCTAGAAAATGAAGATGAACTCTTAGTTCTCTGCTATTAGTTCTATGTAGCCACTGATTAATATCGCCTCCCTTCTGCAAGCACACTAGACTTCTTGGAAACCAGATATTTTTGTGTCCTTTGGCGCTAGTTCCTGGAAGTGTCATTATGATGTCTGCAATTTGCAGAATTCAATGGCAGCTCCAGTTAAATAAACAAAATCTAATTATGTCAAAATTGGACCTTGCCTAAATTAGAATGATTGGTTTTCATTCTATGTAATACATGAGCACCTGCAAAAATGGTAAATGTCAAGATGTTTCTTAGTAAACTCTTACAAGAATTGGTGGGGGAAATTTAGATTGAGTTGCTACATGTACCATCAATTTGTTATTTCTAATCTAAGTCCTTGGGTTTTAGGTTTATGATCCCGAGAACTTTATGCAAAATGATGAAGGAATATACATTTTCAAAAAAGATTATCTATAACTTTCATGAAATTTCCATAAAGTTCATAACCCCCAAAACATAAAGAACCATTTCTCTACATAAAGAAATGGAGCCCATGTAGAATCCCTTAATTAGGTTCTTCGTAGTGGAAACATAGGATTTTTGTAATAGGTAGTAGTAAATTTCTGAGAGATAGAAAGTACTAAATATGCCTTTTATTAGTACTATTCAATTTCATCTCTGTTTCTGGAACCATGAATATCAAAGTTCATCTAAGACAA
Organism: Daubentonia madagascariensis; assembly: GCA_023783475.1. NCBI lineage: Eukaryota > Metazoa > Chordata > Mammalia > Primates > Daubentoniidae > Daubentonia > Daubentonia madagascariensis. The sequence continues at coordinate 8,354,778 of JAKFHU010000316.1, forward strand.
ATTTCATCTCCCCTCCTACCCCAGCCCCCAATTTTTTTTCTGGCTTTTGAGGATTCATATGAAATTATCAATAGACAATACTTTTTATCATGGCTTGTTCCGCGAAAGGGCCATATATGCAAAGCCACCCCCAAATGCCAAAGGAGCCAGGAAACCAAAGGACAAGGCAGACAAATCCAGTTTGTCCATACAGGGGAACTTACAGACAGATGCATGGTCTTGGGCAGCCAGAGACAGGTAAATCTCCGCACTGTTACACCCCAGACCCAGGGCTTATATACTATGGGGAAATGGGGTGTGTGCTCTGTGTAGGACAATTAAAGGCAACCCTCCAGAACAGGCAAGAATTCTATATGCACCATAGCCTATAATTTGTGAGATAACATCAAGGTTGCTTTGATGTAAAGGCAGGATTTATAGTGAGTACATGTTCTTACACTAGGACAGTGAATAAAGTAAAATCAGGAGGCATTCACGAGACTGGGGTTAATCAGAACCCCAACATGGCAGATTAGCATCCAGGATGGAGTCACTTTTGTCTCCACATGGCTTCTAATTGAATTTGCTACTTCTCTCTGGATCACACACTGAACATATTTAATAGAAAAATGAAAATCTCAAACACTTATATTACTTAGCAATGCCAGGAGAGTGACCCTGTTCACCCTTCTCCTGGTTTCTTTCATTGATCAGTAGCAGCTTTTGTGCCATCTTTGCAAGTGATCTCAAAAGATGTTTCCATTAAGCAATTATAGAGCAAATAGAAGGTCAAATCAATGATAGGTGTGTGGCCTGGATTTATGGACTTTTTTTGTTTGTTTAAAAAAATTTACATTTAGATACTTAGATTTATAGCCAAGAGATTTTATCATTGTTAAATTTAATCTCTAGCAACCTGGGCACATCCCGTAAAACTTCTGAGAAGGAAATTTAATTGATTATTTCAGTCAATTAACATTTTTCTTTAATCTTTTAAGGATCAACTATACTATATTTTATATAAATAAAATATACTATATTTTTATATATTATTATATATATAAAATATATGTTATATTTTATATAATGCACTATATTTTATATTAATATACTATATTTTATATACTACACTCTATTTAATATTAATAAGAAACACAACACATGCTTTCAGAAGCTTAATAATCTATTGAGAACAATCTATGGAGTTTAAAGTTCCTCTTTAATATGTAGGGTCAAGCTGGGTTTTCAGGTGTAGTAATAGATGTGTTACCACACCGTGGAACAACTTTCTTACTTTTCCACATCCAGAAATTAAATTTTGAAAGGGCTTACTTGTTTCTTAGATATCAATTCATGCTAACCAAATTAATGAACACTAAGGTATAAATCGGATGTGAATATATGTATTTCTAGAAAGCAGAATACATCAATGTCTGCTATACTTATATCTTCTACTTTGAATACTCGCTTCCTGGAACCTGGATACCTGGGAAGCAAAAATAATTAACAGTTGATAGCTGACGTAGAATTGTACCAGAGAAAACTGGCTATGGGAAGATTCCTAATGAACGACCTTGACCACAGCACAGCTCCCCAGAGATGGAGCAATTTCATAACTGCCTGGTGATTTCCTACATTTGTGAACTGGCTCTGTCACTTTCTAGCACTGAAACCTTGGGTAGTATGTTTAGTTTTTCTTAGTCTCACTTGCCCCAATTATTAGTACGGGAAACAGCAGTATCCACCTCATAGGTTGTGAATAAGTTTGAAATAAGAGAATGGGCATAAAGTACTTAGCCTTGTGTTGGCACATTGTTCATGAAGTGCATCCATAGGCAACTCTCTTTTTCCTTCTCTTTCCTTTACCCTTCTTATTTTTCCGTCTTCCCTCATTCTTAATCAACTACATCAATTTTTTTCCTTAAAAAGCAAAAGAGAAACACATGTCTTGAGATACATGTTTTATGTGTATGGTTTGAAAGTTTCGCATAAGTGACATTGTGTTTTAGATCTCACTCTGTTTCATACATTTTTCATGCTACTGTATGAGAATTCATTACCTCCAGCTGTCACACAGTATTCTGCCATGTGTGTAAGCCATAATTTATGCATCTCTTCACTCGGTGATGGACACGGGTGGCTTCTAACTCGTTACTACTCCCCAAACAACAAAGACATGCATAGTTCCTTGAGATTCTGTACAAGCTTTTCTCTGGGGTATATTTCCAGGGGCAAAATTGCTAGGTCGTAATGCAGACATTTACATAAGGCAGACCCAGAAGGACAGGACATACTTTTCTAGTAGAGTGGAGAGGGGAATAGGATGGGTGATAGAAGATGAACAGAAAAGTATTGAAACAAATCAAGGACCTTCCTCAGATTGCTGCTACTAGTGTGACTTTGACTAGTATGTATGATCAATTCAGGGCTGTTTACCTGAGGTCCTTAAAGATGAAATAAAAAGAATATGGCTTAACGTGTTATCAATATAAACACCACACCCACTACAGTGGCTTAGCACCACTATCTGTGCTCCATGGCTAGTCTGCCAGCCTCCTGCCAGTCTACCGACACGCTGCAGAAAATCATTAGATAATGTTTGTGAGGACCTTAAAACTGCTGAAACTCAGGCTCTACGTGAACAATGCAAAACTGTTACTCTGCTTTGATAGCCTAGGAAACTTCAACTGTAGATCTCTTTGTTAGTCGGCCTGGGAGATTGCTGTGACTTCAACGGTCTCTTCAGGTCTGACTATTGCTGATTCCCGATTAGCCTGTAAAAATTTCTTGTAAGGGGACTGTTTTGACGCTTTTGGCCATTTCATCCAAAGAACAGAAGGTCTCACACTCAGGAAGTGTACTGTCTGTTAATATGTTATTTGGTCGCACATATATTAGCAAGAGGTATGAAATCAGGAGTTTTGCAGCAAACAGTACAAAAACAAATGTCAAGGCTGGGCTTGGTGGTTCACGCCTGTAATCCTAGCACTCTGGGAGGTCAAGGCAGGAGGATCGCTTGAAGTCAGGGATGAGACCAGCCTGAGCAAGAGCAAGACCCCATCTCTACCGAAAATAGTAAAAATTAGCTGGGTGTGGTGGTGCGCACCTGTAGTCCCAGCTACTCGGGAGGCTGAGGCAGGAGGATCGCTTGAGCCCAGGAGTTGGAGGTTGCAGTGAGCTAGGCTGACACCACAGCACACTAGCCTGGGAGACAGTGGGAGACTCTGTCTCAAAAATAAAAAATAAAAAAAAGAAATGTCAAACCAGGATTCATTGTTAGTTTAAACTTACTCTCACAAATGGGTATGACTTTTCTTTTTTAAAGAGAACAATGAAGTATTCATGTAACTGTTTGGCAATGCCAAAAGACTGAAATAACTAAACCTTTTATTTTCAATAACACTTTTTGGCTTTTTGTAGATCCAATGCTAAATGACAAGTATGGCACCTTTTCAAAGCTGGACAAGATGACTGTTTCTTCAGGAACTGAGGAGAGATAGTCCTGGAAAAGTTGTAAAAAGTTTCTTCACAACTAACAATAAGAGAAATAATGTGAAAGAGAGGAATCTTTCCTGAGACGTGTCTACAGGCAGCTCGGGCCTTTAATTCAGAGCAGGATTACTTTAATTTTTAATAGTTTAGGATATAATACACAAGTTTCTTTGTTCATCTTGCTCAAGTCATTTTAATATTAATCCATTGTTATTTTTGGTAATACATATCACTGTAATTGTTTTACTATTTAGAAGCCAGAAATACACAATAGAAGGGCACATTTGGAAGTAAAAAACACCACTAAATTTTTTAAACTTTTCCTTTTTATTGAATTGGATTTTATTTAAATTTTTTATTTCTCTTCTTTTATCTTTATCATTATTGGGCCTAATATGCTTTCATTCCTCAAATCTGATCTGTATATGTTCTGTTCATGATATTTAAACATACACATTTTATCTCAAACTTTTTATTGAACATTACCTTGATGTATTCTAAATAGCAGAAATTTTAAAAATGTAGGTTACAAAGAATTAATTTTATGTGTAAATACCGTTCCTATCTGGTTATCTTTATCCAAGAAAAATAGTCCTTCATTTGTAAACCCTTTAGGAGAGTTAACTGTAAACGCATCAGAGTTGATGGAGGGGATTTAGGACAATAAGTTGTAATTAGACTCAATCTTTTAATCCAGCTGTTGGGAGTTGACTGTAAAACCCCTGTCCTCAGAGCTTTGCCCTCTTCAACTCTAATTATTTGTATACTCATTGATTTAGGTAGCTGGAAAACTCACCCCCGAAATAGGGTGTTCCTGAATTGCACTTCTTTTAAAGATGTGTTTGCCATATCATGTAGCTACAACCCTTTCAACTAGAGGTAATGGTATAAAACTGGTATAAAACTACAGTTAAAACTCATATTCACTTCTGTTCTGTATGTGTTCACATAGCCAATACTGTGTATCTAGAGTATAGCCTCATTTCTCATGTCTAATCTAGCCTGGATCTTTTGGTGAGGCAAGAAAAGCAACTTGTAAAATAATCTCTTTGTCATAACCCTTAAGTAGTATCTTCCGGGCTTGAAGGTACGCTGGTGGTCCTGTGGCTTGGCTCAGCCACTCAGCAGGAGGTCTGAATTGTGCTCACCTCTCTGTTCCTCTGTCTCATCAGGAAATACACCCAAGAACATTCTCCAGATTGTCTTTTAATCCACCTGTCTTCTGCCTTGTGTCACTCAACCCAAACAGAAGAGCTTGCACTGTTCATATTAGAGATGCCTTCACTCTATAGTTAAAAGATTGAAATTTGACAAAAAAATTCACTTTTTCTAGCTCTGACAGTTCTGGTCAATATCAAGGGAAAGAACAAATTTGGGTTTTTTTTAATTGTTGTTGTTTGTTAAAATGTATGCTCCTGCAATTCTGTAGCATCATCTTTAAAAGCAGAGCATTGACAATCACCTGCTTGCTGGCCACTGCTCTGCTTTGGGTCATCTGAAGTCAATTACCACCACCCTTGGAGGATGGTATAAAACACCAATGTAATCGTGAACTAATTCAATGACATGCCCATAGTTGCGCTCATTTTGGCAAGTGGTTTTCAGAACAGGGAAGCATTTCACATATTCCTAACAGTACTAAATTAACTCAGAAAATGTAAGGGTTAGACCCCTTTGCTGCTTATCTATAGTTCTCAGCTATCATCCTGAGGCACGAGACCCCCAGAGTCTTCTTGATCATGAAGGGCTTGAGAACATTCAGGAAAGCCTAAATTAACTATAGTTAGGTCACACAGGTTTGGAAGCTTGAGCATATTCTGTGACATGTGTGGTATTGCCTCTGTGGAATTGATATCCTTAATTAGACGTAGCAGATGGAGCTGTGAGTAAGTGAGTGACCTTCCAGGGTCCCTTTCCCAAATAGTGCTGTCACAATTCAAAAGCAATCACTGTCCATCTGCTCCAGGTCATCCTGCAGTGCCGACCAGGGGCCTGGGCTGTCAGCCACTGGCTAAGGTTGAACACCTAATCTCCCTACTCCCAAATACAGATAATGAGAGACAGAGAGAGAGAGAGAGAGAGAGAGAGAGAGAGTGAGTCATGGCCTTGTAGAGCTTTGAGTGCTTAAGCGCTGATAGAAACTACCATGTGCTGCACTTTGGTCACTCTGGAATATAAGACACCTGAGACAGCAGCTGATGCAGCTAAGGAACAGGCACACCAGATCTGTCGAGACTTATTTAGCAGATCGCAGAACCCTAGAATCCTCATCAACGCCAGTCTAACGCATGACTCAGGCAAGGGGAACAGACAATAAAAAGGACTTCACTTTTCAGAGTAAGAATTGTCTGCCTTCAGAGAACACTGGATGCCTCTGGACCCCACATCTGTGCAGCGAAAGGCTTTTCTCATCTACAGAACACTGCGTGGCTCAGGTTCCCTGAAGCCTGTTATGGTTTCTCCACCTAATAACCCACATTTATGATTTCTCGTTTTAATAGAAGAGCCGCACAGACGGAGATGGAGTGCAACACCTGAAATAATAAGATTTTACGGGAAATCATGTAAATGAAGCCTTTTGCCCTTAATGACCTATAATAAAATGCTCTTGTTACCGAGCTCTGCAGCAACCCAGTGCAGGTTGCCATGGAAACCCCTGGCTGCTCCTCTGCACAGTTGCTTAATGATCAGTGTGATGTCAGGCCCTTGAGAGAACCACACAGCTCAGATAAATCTTTACAGCCACCGTGACAGTCCACTTGGGACTTCAGTTACGTCTGGGTGAGGGTTCCTATGTCCAGGTATAATTAAAAGGCACTCAGGTCTGTGACTGGAAATGCTTTCAGCAGAGAATTAGGTCACCTTTTAAATTCCTCCGTTCATTTTCATTTCCCCGCATGGCTGCCCAGTCAGCAGTAAGCCAGACGCAGGCAGCCACAGCATGTTACTGCAGGGGCACTTCCCGTGCGGTGACCTGGCTGCCCTTTCGTGTGGGTGGGACATGTGGCCGCTCTACCCTGATCCACACCATAAAAGGTCACCTTTTTGTCCCCTATTCCCATGTTCCTTGCATCTACCTTCCACTGTGACAGGGCCTAAAATTCTCACTATTACTCATTACTTGATTGAGACAACAAAGGCAGGAATTTTTCTCCAGAATGTAACTTTCAAAATGTATTTATTATCTGGAAAGAATAGACAAGACCTGGGGAATCTGTCCCTGTCCTTCCTTCCTTTTACTCTTTTCTCCCTTCCTCCCTTTCATTCTCTCTTAAAAGGGCTTATTAGGGACCTATTACCAGCAGGAAATTACCAGAAACACAAGAATGAATAAGGCTTGATCCCTGTGCTCTAGGAGCTGGCGGGTTATTAGACGGGACAGGCATGCAAGCAAATGCCGAGCCAAGGAGACAGAGGGGAGTCCAGGGCACACGTGGATAACTCCTACCTGAGGGAGAGCAGGAAAGGCTTTCTAGGGGAGGAGATCCTCGGGAAGAAATTAGTGGGGTTGTGGATTAGTGGGAGGAAGGGAAAAGGAACACCGTGAGTAAAGACTGAAGGCGCAAAAGGGTCTTGTGTGTTTGGGGCATTGCAAGCAATGCAGGATGGCTGGAGCTGTGGCCAGGAGAGCAGCCTAGGGAGAAATGCAACTGAGGGGTGGCCAGGGGCCAGAACAAGTTTTGACTGTATTTTGCAGGCCAGTAGGAGCTACTGAAGGGTTTTCAGGAGGGGAGGCAGAGAATTGTAACTTCCCTTTAGGAAGATCATTCTTCCAGCAAAGAACAGCATGAACTGAGGAAGCAGGAGACATGGGGCAAGTAGGAAGTTGTCAGAAGAGTGTGCCTATAGAGGACAGCTGTTGTTTTTTGTCTGGCACCTGTTTTTTGGAAGAGAATCAACCTTCTCTCATTGCCTGTCCCAACCACACAGGGGTGGACTTATGACCCAAACCCAGGCCATTATAGTAACTATCCCTGGTTCACTGTGATGGGTCCAGGTGGGCACATAATCCAAGCAGCACTAATCAGACTTCTCTAGTGAAATTTCATACATGGACTCCTGGACATAGGATTCTTTTTTTACTTTTCTCTTCAAGATAAAAGGATGTAGCTTTGTGGCTTTCAGAGGCCATCTTTCCTGCTACCCAGAGAGGATCCTTTAATCATTAAGCCAATACTTAGAGGAAAATGAACTGAAAGATGGGGAAACAGAGCTTTATTGATACTGTTCAAGTGCCTAACAGTCTAGAACCTAGATCCAGCTGTGTCTGAAACCAGTACACCAATGGTTACACACAGCAATAAATTTCTTTTTGCTTGAGTTAGCTTGAGTTAGTTTTTTGTCACTTGTGACTGAATGATTCCTGACTAGGAAACCAGGTAAAAATGATGACAGCCTGACTTGAGGCGGTAGGGAATGGAGAGGATGGTTTTGGCAAAGGTAATGAAACTACTCAGGAATTGGAGAGAATGATGCAACTCGGTGGGAAGGGAAATCAGCCAGAATGATGCCCAGGTCCCCGGTTTAAGTGGATAATAATGCCGCCTTAAAAGAGGTTGAATATAAGAAGAGGAACAATTATTCTCAGAAAAGAGTTAGATTTTTTGACATTGGTTTTTAGATATTTGAGGGATATCCAGTTGGAATTTTCAAGTAAACAATTGAGATTTCCTGTAACCCACTCCCTGAAATATGTGCAAGTTATAGAACCACATGATGGTAAGCATCTTAAAAGTCTTCAAGTCCTACTACTCATCTGATACTTTAGTTCCTTCTATTGAATATTTATTAAGTGCCTGCTAGTGCCATGTACTGTGCTACAAGGGAAGACACAATATGTATTCATAGTTTGTGTTCTCCTGAAGTTCACAGTCCAGTTGGGAAGACAGACATTATATCTCCATGGGCTGAATGAGGCATCTACAAAGTACAGAAGTGACACAGAGGTTGGACCTATGAGCCATAGACCTACAACTCTGACCAAGGGGTTGTGCAGTTTCCATGTTGGTCAGTGGATTGGTTAACATATCTTCTTCTGGAGTAGCCTTGATTTCCTTTGGAATGACTAGATTTATAGGCAGTCTTATCACATGTTGAATGAATTGTGTCTCTCATTGGCCATGGTTCTATTCATTAGGTCCCAACAGACTATATTTAGCTTCTCTCCTAGGCAAAATCAATCCCTTCTTTTATGTTAATAAGACATTTCTGTGTCCCTTTAGTCTTCGCTTTTTCAGTCTAAACATTCACATCTCTAGTTCTTTCCAGTGTGCTTCATGTGATGTGGCTTTTGGTGGTTTTTAAAGTAGCTTTTATCAGTATGTAAAGTTATAACTTATCAACTATTTGTTTATCTTTTGTTTTCTGATTCAATGGTCATCTCCATGTGAACAGGGACCTTGTCTGTTGTGTCCATCATTTATCCTTAGCAGGAAAATCAGTGACTGAAACAAAGTGGGCACTCAGTAAACATTTGCTGGTGCATAGTGTCTAGTTTCTAGCCCAGCATCACCTCAGCAGATCTCTTGTGAATGGCACATGCTTGTACATGTGTACTAATGTACAGTGTACAGTGGAGAAAACAATGCTCTGATATCAGTAGTGGTTGCCAATTTGTTTTGTTTCCGTACGTCTACATGATGCACTCCACAATTGCACTGGTCTTTTGAGGAGCTGCATCACATTGTCACCCTGTATTAGTTATCTCAAACTACTAAGTCTTTTTCATGAAACTGATGCTGAGATATATCTTTCTCTTCTATAACAGTGTTACTAGAGTCTTACATTTTTTGATCCTGAGTTCAGAACATCGCATATGTTCCTGATCAACTTAGCCCAATGAACGCCTGCATGGTTTTTGCTTGTGATTCTGTTGTTCAATCTCTAGGCTCCCAAAGGTCAGACTTTCTGCATTTCCCGCTATGCTGCTGTTTCCAAATCCTAGCACATGGCCTGTCATCTAGAGCATACTCAGTTGAATGTTTATTAGACAAATTTCTAGAGGCATGCCTTCTATATTTTTCAAGTTATTAATTAAAATGTAAAAAAGGAGGAATATTTTAGCTCTTTTCCAGAAATATCCCTCTTTTGGTATCTATTTCAAATCCAATACATTTGGATTCAGCTCATTTTTCTCCTTCATCTTTCATGATGTTTTGCTGTCATCTAGATATGCTGCACTTGCACTATAGTACCAATTTCAATGAAAGAAATGGGTTTACACTGACATAACCTAATATTAAGAAGCCCACACTGGCTCCAGGTGATCACCAGTTACTCTTCTATCGATTCCATACCTACCCTTTGTGGGAAGAATGTCACATGAGCTTCCTTGTGGACACCCTGGTGAGGAAAAGAATTTGTAGGAATCAATTGTGAAATTGCATTGACCTTTCACACTGCCACAACAAACAGGGATGTGTGTGTGTGTTGGGGGAAGGTGGGGGAGGTTGGAGTAAAGAAACAGCTACAGAAAAAAAAAAACCAGGAAAAACTAAAGCCAACAAAACCCTAGAGGGTATATTTTTAAAGCCTATTTTGGGACTACATAAATTTTTATTTTGTTTAGAAAAGTATCACATTTCTAGTGCATATTCAAAATATACGCATTGATGATTATAATCAGCAATGCTTGAGATGGAGCCCCCCTCCCCTCTTTAAGCCTAAGGTTATTTCTGCCAGACTGCTCACCTTAGGTTTGGGCTTAGAGGGTGCTGAGTGGCGGAGACAGGAAGTAGGGGTAGGAGTTCACTGTGCTCCATAGTTCCTTTGAAGGCCCCATTAAGATTGCATTGGTTACATCAGAACCACTTTTTTTCTCTATGCCCTGGGTAATGATTTTGGAACACTATGAAGGGCCTTGTTAGATTTCAGTGTCCGTTTAAAACCAAACAGCATGTGGTGATGGACCAAGCCAATCGCCACTTCCTACACAAAACATCATGGTCCTTTGATTTTGAGTGCCTTCAGCCAGAGTCCATCAGCATAAAGAGCCACGTTTCCATGAAATATACAGGATATTTAATAAAAACCACGGTATTTCCTACATGATTTATGGCTGCCTCTTTTCTGTGGCTTTTGGCAAGAAGATGGGAATTCAGATTTGGTTATACATGGGGCAATTCAACAGGCTTGGAGAGTCATTTTGTTCATGTCAATTTGAGGAAGCCGTTACTTTCCTCAAATCTGTGGCGGTTAGGATGTTTGTTATCGCATTTCTGCTCTCCATGCCTTGTCTCATGGGGATATAGTTTTTTCTCATAAAAAAGATCTTTTGGGCACACTTAAATGTTTTAGGAAAAAGTGTGCCTAAAACTTCATTTTTCTTTTTTGCTTTGTAAGGCATAAGGGAGTCTCCCATATCTCTCCCCGCCCCCACCTTCTTTCTCTTTAGGAGTGTTTAGAAAAGCATGAACATTTTGGGGTCAGAATATCATTATAAAGCAAATTCCTCCTAAAATGAGCGAAGTGTTAACCTCATAGTTGTAAGGAGTCCTTGCCTTGCGCTGTGTGTTGAACTGATTGCTGGAAAATAACTAAACTGTAGGGGAGTTTTCAATTATGTAATATTTCATTTGTCCTTCTGGGGACAGAGACTGAGTGTGGATAATTCCGAGTATGGCGTTTGGTGGTGCCAAGTGTTTCAATGAGTGCTGTTTGATGAATAATAATCATGGATAATAATAATATCCTCATAAACATTTGCTGACTGACACATTTACGTATTCTGTGAAGGAACTCTTGGTACGTGACTTAATTTCACTGTTTCCCTATTTCTCCACCAGATGGCAGAAGACGGGCCAGGACATTGACCCTGAAATATTTTTTGATTCTCAGATATTAAATATGAAATGGTATCAAAGGTTGGAAAGAATGCTTAAATATATTCTTATGATTTTATTTTCATTATAGTTAGTACATAGACATATCTTGAAATAAAGAAATGATGTGGAAAACTTAGGTGTTGGGTCAGAGGTTAAAAGTTAAGCCAGGCATTACAGACCAGGGTGTGCATTGATGCTCTTTCTGGCATCCTTATGAAATGGGAATAGGAAGAGGGAAGTTCTTAATGAGGGTTTTTCTCCCATCCTCCCTTTGTGCCTGGAGATGTAAGTAGGGAAGATGCATGGATATGCTCTTTTATCCAATGCTGCAATGACTCTAGACCTTGTAAGAATTACATTCTTTCTCCTATTCAGGGTGACTTTTGAGGATAAACCCTTAAAATTCAGCTCACAGGGTAAAGTGTATAAGAAAATTAAAAGAGGTATTCAGGGACTTCAATGCCATCAGCCAAAGAAAGGAAGAGTCTGAATTCTTACAGCTGGTAAAGGTTTAACATCCTGGCATTTTTAAGTGTTGTCCGAGTTTATTTAGTAAGTTCTTAAACAAACAGGGAAAAATGTTTTATTATTCCTGTATAAATGGATTTAAAGGAGACATCTAAAAAGGACAGTTTGTTTCAGCCAGAAAACAACTTCATTCATATTCTCATTGGCATGTCTTATGTGTAACTAAAAACCAGAGCATTTCTCATGGGTTTCCACAGCCTGTCTGTTGAGATAAATGGCCATTAGAATACAGTTAAGAGAGAAAAGGACTGAGTCGAAAGAGATTATTTTGAGAATATTCTTTTTAGGCAATAACTTGCATGCTAGAAATGAAACATTAATTTTAAGGCAGTGGGTCTAAGATTTTTTTAATCCATCTTTGAGAAGCATATTTTAAGAAGCATATAAACACTTAGGATATTTTATTGCACAGTTCCTCTGTTTTCTGAGGCCCTGGCTTAAACCTTTTCCAGTCACCATGGCAACAAGGACACAAATACAACATCCATACCACAAGCTGGATCTGTGAGGAAGAATTTCCAACTGTACACAGAGTATGTATATTTGACCTAAGCATTGCAGAAAGAATTTAATGCAATTTTAAACAGACTAAATTGTCTCAGTGAGTCATAAAATGGAAATAGTGTACACACCTAGGAAACTGTAATCTCTTAAATGAACCCGGGGAAAATAGTGTTGGATCCCCCTTCTCTAAAAACTCCATCTTGCCTTCCCTCATCTCTCTTCCCAATGTAAAGAAAGTCATAGAAAACTTGAAGAAAATCATTCTAGGCCTTTGTTTTTCTTCTTTCTAAAGCCCAAGCCTAAAATAAATGATTTATTTTTAGACATTGATCTTGCAAAAACACTTCAGCACTTCCATTTACTGACTGTAAATTGCTTTTCTAAAAACCCTTCTAAAGGTTCACTCTGCATTCTGAAAGGAGAAGACACACTTGAAATGTCATTGCTCTTCCCTCTGACTGTTGGCTGAGATGCTCTTCACACACAATTTCAAGGCAGCAGAGATGGACGCGTAGATTCTACAATGGAGTAACGGTCGGATCCACTCCCAAAGTTCCATCCTGGAAGTTTAATAACATCTCAAGAGGAACCAGAAAGTGATCCCATCTGGTTAAGACAAGGATAACACCGGTGGTGAGATACCCGTGGACTGGGGAGTTTTCTTGGGCAGGGGTGAAGAGCCACAGAAGAAAAGCAGGAAAGTGTGAATGCCAGAGACACAAAGGGAAGCCCGGCAGGGAGCCTTGCGCAGATGCTTGATAAATGCTTTTTGATTTGACTGCATGATCGAAGGGTGGTGTTAGTGTCAAGCAGTCTCGGCACCACCGCCTGTGAATGCCTTTGGCGATCCTCACCTCGGTTTATCTGGGGGGCGTGGGGTCAGACTGTCCGAAGGGATGCCGTGCCCTCGCGCCTGATGTGGGTGGGCAGCTGGGGCCAGACACGGGAAGTGACTGAATCGTGGAGTCCTGTCCTTGCCAGAGCCACATTCCTCCCTTGGAAGCTTGTAGGGAGCGCTTGCCCCACGACGAGCACAGTCTGAGTGTGTTTTTGAGACTCTGTGAGAATTGCTGTAATTCAGTCCCTCAGTTTTCTGATATCTAAAATGAGGACAACAGTAAATAAATAATAAGTAATAATATTTGTTTATGTTGATAATCTAACTCATAAAATGCTGTGGTGCTAAAGAAAATTTTAAGCAGCAAATCTGAAAACATAAGGTCCTTTTCATCAGAACGTTCTGCTAGCATCCTTGCAGGGGGTGGCATAGCTGCGTGGAAAGAATGAACCTCTCAGCCTCTCAGCCTCTCTGGAGTTTGGTTTTCTCATCTGCAAAATTAAGATGCTGACCTAGAAGATCTTCCACCTAATAAGATTTTATTATCCTACAGAGAATTAAGAAAGGGATCGAGAGCCCAGTTTCCCTGGGAAGGTCAGTCTTACTTCTGACTCTCTCAGACATCTTGAAAAAGGACAGAGGCATTTATATTCAAATTTCCCAGTTGGGTTTGGGAAATCAGAGTAAAAGTTGGTACATTCTACATGCCCAGAAACAGGACCCTAGGTTCGGAAGGAGAGGAAGGCAATGCTGTATAGCAAACACCTGACTCATCTCTGTCCCGGCCCTGCCCCAGCCACACATCCCTGTCCAGGGGAACCACCTGGGATGGCCAGCAACCAAGTAGCCATGTGCAAAAAGGGTGTGGATGATGGGTAGTGGGAAGGAGAGAGACAGAAAAGATTTTTCTGGACCCGTGGTAAATATAATTTCCTTGGTGTTGAATGGAGAAAAATGGACGTGACTTTTGGTTACTCAAGTCCAACTTTCAAGACTTTCAACAATTTTAGGACTTTTTTCAATGGAAAAAAAATATGCATTTGTGTGTATGTGTGTATATGTATGTACACACATGCACATGTGCATACACACATGAACACACATATGCACACATAACACATACACACATGCACACAACATATCTGTACACAAATGCACTCATATGTACACACATACATACACATATATGTATACATATATATCTCCTAAATAGGAATCCTAGGAAAAGATCTCATCTTCTCACCAGTGGTCTCTTCTCTGTTTCTACATCTTACTCTTAGTTGCTCCCCATGAGGCGTAAACCCAACGAAATTCAGACTGAGACTTGAAATGTACAGAAATCTCTTCTAGATATTCTGATGTGAACACTCCCTCTATCTTGGCCCCTGCCCTTGTGCCCCCACCATCACAAAAATCTGGGACAGAACTTGAAAATTCTAACTAGTTTGGGAAACTATAAATGCCCACACTTTTTACATTTGCTACTGTTTCCATGACAAATTTTTCTTTTCAGAAGAAAAGAACATTTCTAAAAGAACAAAATTAAATCACTTTGAAGACTCAAAAAAGGATTGTGGCTCTGGGAAAGTATTAAAATGAAATAACACTATATGTGTCTAAAATCATTTATGACATTTATGAAATTCCCCAAGTACTTCAAATTTGCTAAGTTTAAAGTTCAGTCTTCTCCCTGTGTGTTTCTTTCTATTGGCACAGAATACAAAAGGTCAAGCATCTTTAGAACTCTTTGGTGATGCAACAAAATCTGATTTTATTGATGGGGATCGTTGCTGAGTGAGGTATTTTATGCTGAAGAAGTAATTGCTATTTTGACATAGAGCAGAGAAGCTATATCTATATAAGTGCATATATAGAATCAGGAATATATATGTGTGTAGACAGATAGATAGACATCCTCATTCTGACCAAATGCCTCTTTGCCTTCCCCATGTTATTCTTCAGTTACTCACACAAGGATTTTACCACCGTCAATCTATTTTCCAATTCTTTCTATATTTTATCATCAGTTTTGGTTTTCCTCCTAGAAACTGTTGTGAAATGGTATGTGATCGATGCTAATTTATATCCCAAAGGGGATATGGCTCTTCAGCCTAGACAGACAGGATTGGATACTTTTAAGAGATCTAGCTAAGAATACACAGGCAGCCACCACACACATGCATTCATGCGCACACACACAAAAACACACACAAAAACACACCCCACATTAATAGCAACAAGAAAAATAGCTCCCTCTCCTCAGTCCTTGTCTCATTCCTCTTCCTGACCTTCTGCCAACACAATCAGAAATGACATTCTTATGGATTAAGATTCCCACTCGAGGCCATACCTTTGTATGAAACAGCCCATAATCAATTATCTCCAACTATAAATGAGCTCATCACAGTTTCTGGGCCCTGGCAGAAAGGGACAGATAACTTGTTATGAACCCCTAAGTATCTGAAAGGAAAGGGGGAGTTAGGTTAGTAAAACAAATTATTTAAGTGGAGAGAGCAATGAAGGAAGGAAAGATAGAATGAGTCAAAGAAGAACTTCACATATCATATGGCGCCTAACAGAACTGGATCCAAACCTTGGCCCCTTCGTTCAATGTTTGTTTCATATACTTGAACCAGTTACCTAATCTCCAAGATTCTTAGGTTATTTGTCTGTAAAAAAGAATAAAAATATGTCTATAACTGGTTTGGTTTGAGGATTGTGTTAAATTATATAATAAGCATAAAGCACATAATACAATTCCTCTTGAAATAATTGTTATTTTTATTAATTTATAATTTCCAAGGATAACCACTATGTCCATATAACCATGGAAAAAACTTTGGAACATTTCTTGTTTGAGGGATGGTAACTAAATGAATTTCTTATTCTAAAAAATTAATTAAACATCTGAAGAGAAACTATACAAAATAATGTTTAACATAAATAACCAACAACGGAGAAACAAAAAGTAAATTGTATCAGGTTTGTGCTGCAATGGACACACCTCAGAGAGATATGCTATGCAGACAGTAACTGTAAGAGATCTGGAGTTACTGCATCAATATCAGACAAAATAGATTTTAAGACAAAAATATTCTTAGAGACAAAGACGGACATTTAATAATAATAAAGGGCTCAATCTATCAGGAAGATATAACAATTATAAATGTACATGTACCTCACAACAGAGCCCCAAAATACGTAAAACAAAAACTGACAGAATTGGTAGCGGAAACAGTTGGAGTTAGAGTTGGCATTATAGTTTGGAATTATAGTTGGAGATTTATACACTCGTCTGTCACTAACTGGTAGAACAACTAGAAAGATTTGAACAACAGTAACAACCAACTTGATCTAATTGACATATATAAAGTACCACACCACCAATAGCAGACTATACATTCTTTTCAAGTACACATGGAAAATTTTCCAGTATAGATTTTATGCTAAGCTGTAAAACAAGTAATAATAAATTTAAAAGGTCATTATAATTTAAAAATTAAAAGGTCATTAACTATGATCCAGTAGGATTCATCCAAGGATGCAAGGGTGGTTTAACATATGCAAATCAATAAATGTGATACATCACATTAACAGAAAGAAGGACAAAAACCATATAATGGTTTTGATAAGCACAGAAAAAGCATTTGACAAAATTCAGCATCCCTTCATGATAAAAACTCTCAACAATTTAGGTATAGAAGGTACATACTTCAACACAATAAAGGCCATATATGACAAACCCACAGATAACATGATACTAAATGGGGAAAAGTTGGAAGTTTTTCCTCTAAAATCTGGACCAAAATTAAATGCCCACTTTTACCACTTCTATTTAACATAGCACTGAAAATCCTACACAGTGCAATTAGGCAAGAGAAAGAAATAAAAGGTATCCAGATTAGAAAGGAGGAAGTCAAATTGTCCCTGTTTACAGATAACATAATCTTATATGTAAAAAATCCTGAAGATTCCACCAAAAACCTGTTAGAACTAATAAACAAATTCAGTAAATTTGCAGAATACAAATCAACACACAAAAATCACTAACATTTTTATATATTAATAGTGAACTATCTGAAAAAAAAAAACCAAGAAAACAATCCCATTTACAATAGCACCAAAAAAAGATACTTAGGAATACATTTAACCAAAGAGGTAAAAGCTCTCTACACTGAAAACCATAAACCATTGATGAAAGAAATTGAAAAGGACACACAAAAAATGGAAAGATATTCCATGTTCATGGATTGGAAGAATTAATATAGTTAAATGTCTGTACTACCCAAAGCAATCTACAGATTCAATGTAATCCCTATCAAAATACCAATGACATTCTTCACAGAACTAGAAAAACAATCCTGAAATTTGTATGGAACCACAAAAGACCCCAAACAGCCAAAGCAAACTTGAACAAAAAATAAAACAACAACAACAAAAAATGCTGGAGCCGTCACTACCTGACTTCAAAATATACTCCAATCTGTAGCAACCTAAACCAAAACAGCAAGGTATTGGCATAAAAACAGACACATAGACCAAGGGAACAGGATAGAGAGCCCAGAAATAAATTCATGTATCTACAGCTAACTGACTTTTAACAAAGGTGCTAAAAACACACATTAGGGAAAGGATGGTCTCTTTAATAAATGGTGCTGGGGAAATTAGATAACCATATGCAGGAAAATGAAACTGGACCCCTATCTTTCACTATATATAAAAATCAAGTCAAAATGGATATTGATAAAAGACTTAAATTTTAGGCCTGAAACAGAAACTACTAGAAGAAAACATAGAGGAAATGCTTTATGACATCGGACTGGGCAAGGATTTTTTGGATGAGACCCTAAAAGCACAGGCAACAAAAGAAATAATAGACAAATAGGATTACATCAAACTAAAAAGCTTATGCACAGCAAAGGAAACAGAGGAAAGAGGAAACATAGAGAATGGAATAAAATATTTTCAAACTATCCATTTGACAAGAGATTAATATCTGTAATATATAAGGAACTCAATCAATAGCAAACAAACAAACAAAAACCCCCCAAAAATCTCACTTAAAAATGGACAAAAGACCTTAATAGACATTTTCAAAAGAACACATACAAGTGGCCAAACAGGAACAATTTGAGCAAAAAATTAAATAAAGTAGTATTGGATTATAATCCAAAGTATAAAATAAATGTTTATAAGTCCGTAACAATTAAATAATTAAAGAAATAAATGGGGTGAAAGGGACATATTTCTCATGCAGAACAATTCCAAATAATTTATGTAGACACTCTACCTTTAAAGAAGTGGGTCTAACCCTCCACTCTGGAAGTATGGTAGTGTGGTCTGCACTCAGTGACTGCCTGCAGGAGAGTACAGCATGGAAAGGAGGAATAAAAGAATAACTTTACATTGGAGAAAGCTGCTAAACACTACCTCAGCCAGGTGATCAGAGTTAAGAATAGTGGGCGGGGGGGTGGCTCACGTGTGTAATCCTAGCACTCTGGGAGGCCAAGGTGGTGCAGGCCTGTACTCCCAGCTACGCAGGAGGCTGAGGCAGGAGGATCTCTTGAGCCGAGGAGTTTGAGGTTGCTGTGAGCTAAGCTGAAGCCAGGGCACTCTAGCCAGGGTGACAGATTTAGACTCTGTCTCAAAAAAAAAAAAAAAATAGTGACAAGTCCTGTTGATAGCACGTATCCTTGATATGAAGTGATGAAAAATGGCACTTTACCTCTGTGGTCTTCCTCTCCAAAACCTATAACTCCAGACTAATCATGAGGAAAACATTAGACAAATCCCAATTAAAGGACATTCTGCAGAATTCCTCAAAACTGTCAAGGTCATCAAGAACAAGCAAAGCCTGAGAAAACGTCTCAGTGAAGAGGAACCTAAGGAGACATGACAGCTATTAATAAATGTAACATAGTATCCTGAATGGAATCTTGGAACAGAAAAAGGATATTAGGTGAAAACTAAGGAAATCTGAATAAAGGATGAACTTTAGTTAATCATAATGTATTAATATTAGTTCCCTAATTACATCAAATGTGCCATAATAATGTAAAGTGTTAATGACAGGGGAAACGGGGTTTGGGACATGTTAGAACCGTCTTTGCAAGTTTTCTGTAAATCTGAAACTGTTCTAAAAAATAAGATTTCTTTTTAAAAAACAAAATTACCTCTTTTCTGAAATAATGTAAGACAGATCAGAGAAGGCCCATATAACAAAGTCTAGGATGAACTGAAGTGGCATCATAAAGGTAAGTTCCCAAAAATGCATACCCTGTGTTTGTGGGACTTGAATGCACTGGCTTAGTGCTAAAGTGGCAGCCAGGAGAGGTTTAGAATACATGCTATCATTAATACATATTTGGCAGCAGGAATTTCCATTATTGCCAGCTGAAAAAACATGGCATGAAACACTTGAACAGAACTGTACAGGAAAATATAAACTCTCCCAGTTTTGCTTTCTTTATGCAGCTGACATCTCCTAAGGAGCAAATAGTTGAATTTTTCTTTTCAGAGCCGGCAAGATTTATTTCTTTTAAGAAAGTCTAGCTTTAATTATTATCAAATGCTTTCTTATGCTCAAAGACCCCTGAACTCATTTGATGCCTAAAAGGACTCTATGAACTGGGCATTGTTATTATTATTTACAGGAAGAAACCGGTTCAGAGAGGGTAAGCAATTCGCTCTGAATATGCATCTGATAAGTAATGGAATTGGAACTTGAACCTAGGTCTTCCAAGTAAAAACTTAATGCCCTTTCTATACCTAATAGTGATTTGAGAAAGCTTTTGTCCTGTTGTTTGGCACATGTTAGCAGACACCAGACATCTAGAACAAGAGCGTCACCTTCGATGAGTGAGATCACCAAGGTGGGCTTTGGCCTTCCCAATAGGCATAGGTACAAACAAACAGGAAATTCTTCTGAGCAACACTAAGTCTCAATTTTAGTCTTTTATTTTCTTTTAGTTTGTTCCCCAAATGCTTTCACCATCTCTGCGTCTTGTATGAGTCTGATCAGACCGTATCTGTCTCTGCTTCCTGCACAGCTGGTGCTCCTCCTCACCTGAGTCTCCTTCCACACTGCGAGTCCGCTTTAATCTCCTCACTGACCTGCCTGACACTGAGACCCTGGTCCCTGTTCCAGTTTTGCCTTGGTCTTGGCCACATGACAATGAGTATTAGACTATTAGAGAAGACCCAAATGCTATTTTGAATAGAATATCTGCACTATTTTTAAAGGTTTGCTGGGAAACTGAAGTACTTGAGAATTCACAGAGTTATTATGAATGTCTAATTCTACCTCATCTCTCTTCTGCGGGAGATCAGTCTTAATATGCATCACTTCTATTGAAGGATATGAGGAATGGGGTCATTATTTTCAATATCACGGTAATATTTCCCTGACCTCTAAAAATGCTTCCTATTAAAATGGTATAGAAACCAATTCTTGAGCAGAACTCAGACTTGAATAGAAGCAAAAAATAATACTTCACATTAGAAGTGTCTCTTCAGAATAGGACCTTAGGTTTAACAATCCAACCAGCTTAGAAACAATGGGACACTCTGAGATGTACTTGGATCTTTGTCAGTAGGTTTTCCAAAGAAGCTGAGGGCCACCCTTGTTAAGGATGTTGTCAAAGAGATTCATATTTCACACGGTGGGGTGGAGGGCTTGGGGAAATGGTGTTGATGAATTTTAAAATTGGTTGTTTAAATCTATACATAAAATGAGATTTCATATTGAGTTACTCCAGCCAATTAAAACTCATCTCAATTTGCATTGCCAGAGTGCTATTTTCCTTGTGCAGGGATGGGCTGCTTCTCATTGCCCTCTGCTAATAATTCCGAATTTGACTCTACATATATCCTTCCAGAGGGACTGAGATTTAACACTTCTAAAGTAGCAGAGCCAGTGGCTTTGTCTCCATGTGACTGTGCAGTCAATGGTAATATTTTCGTGCCTCAAGGGGCAGCCAGATAGCTGGGGAAGAGCAGTGGGATGGAGCATGGCGGAGGGGAGTAGGCGGACCAAGAGCTAGGATTAGGGGCAGAGAGAAAGGTCAGCCACAGGCTGAGAAGAAGCATAGTCTAGCAGACAGAATGCTGCATCAAAGGTATGGAAATAAGGCCCAGATATGGGAAAGGGGGGATTGGAGGTAGAGAGAAGGTGTTGGGGGCACAGAGCTCCAAGCAACACAGTAGGCAAATTATGAGAGACAGGCAGAGAAAGGCAGTGCAGCCTGAGAGATGTGATACTCGGAAGTCCAAGCAGGCAGAAAACAAAAAATTTGTAAGCAAGTACCAGGGTTTTGCCTCCTGTATTGAGCTTCAAAAATAAGACTGTAGTCCCTGACTGGTCCCTGTGGCCAGAGAACAAAGAAATGGGTGGGCAAGATTCAGTTCAAGAGACAATGACAATGGCCAGAAAGCAGAACAGGGGTTACCAGGGACTGGAGGTGGGGGTGGAGGAATGGGGAGTTACTGTTTAATGGGTTCAGAGTTCAAGTACGGGTGATGAACAGCTTCTAGAGATGGAGAGGCATGATCGTTGCCCAACAATGTGAATGTACTTAGTGCCACTGTACTATACATTTAAAAATAGTCAAAATGGTAAATTTTATATTGTGTATATTTTACCAAAATAAAAAAATTTAAAAGAAAAAATAAATTAAAAAAATAGACAATTGTAGCATCAGGTTTCCCATGCAGAAACTCAGGTACCAGGGACAAGGGAGAAGCCCAATTCGCAGAACAGGCACATAAGGTGGACACTAGATCTTGTTCTGCGACAGGAGGGCCTGTGTGCACTGCTGAGCTCAAGGTCAGAGCTGAACCAGAGGTACATGTAGACTATGTGCGGAGATGTAGGGTGTGTGCTGGAATATCTTACTGCTGCTTAAACCTGGAAATGGCTGACCCTGAAAGTGGGCTTAGTAGCCTCCACTCTGGAGGCCAAGGAAGCTGAAGAAGCTGGGTATTGGGCAAGACTAATACATGTTGGTTCTCTGCGATCTCATTTTCCTCACCCAGAATGAACGTTGAAGGTGACAACAAAAAACATTAGCCCTGAGGAAAACTGGCTCCCACTGAAGGAAATAATTTTATGATGAACAAAGTGGAAACAGGATATAGTGTTCCTAGTATTTTAGGCCAACTCACTAACTGGTAGACAATTCTTCCTTTCAAAGAACTCTGTGCCTTTTCACTAATGAATTCATGTCCCCAGAGAGCCACAAAGGATGAGAATTTGGCCCAAATGTATACTTAAATTGGATCGCCTTGTAAGAATGCCTTAAAAAATAAAATGCAGCCACCTGTGACATATTAAGACTGTTAATGTACTCATTGACATAAATACCTGAAGGGTTTCTATAACAGCTGGAACAGGGCTCAAAGATCTTTCGCATCTGCTTTTTAATGTACTTCCAAAGTGACTTCATAAAATTGCAACCGCTACCACCAGTGGGACTGAGGTTTTGTTTAACTCCCTGAGTCCTCATCTCTCACCACTACGGAAGCACGTGATTACCATTACTGCCTACTCTGAAGATCTTGAAGATAAAAATCAAACTACAAATAAGTTTCCAATTGAGAGACAAGACTTAAAAGACTTAGGCAATCAAGACCCACATGTCCTTGGCCACAACAACTCTCACAAAATGACATTTTCCTGGCTCCACCCTCACTCATGCTATAGAATCTTTAGCCCCCTCAAATTCTTCCCATATGGGTCCTAGCAAGGCCCAAATTCCTCCCACATGGCACCAACCAAGGGTTCAAACAACGGACCTTCTCGGCCATGACTGGACCCCAGACTGTCCAGTCTACCATGGTGCTGCATCTGCGTGTCTATGCCTGGGGTGAGAGCTTGGCCTCTACTGCCCCCCAGACAGGGTGACAGTTGAAGATGCCCACACTGAAGCTGATGGGGATCAAGGTAGAGGGAATTGACATCTGGGCCACTGCAGACAGTTATGACAGACCCTGTACCATCCCCAGGACCACCCTTCCACTTCATCTCCACCCCTTTGTCCTTGAGCTTTGTTCAATCATTTGTCAACAAATGTTTATTAAACATCTATTATGTGCTGAGCACTGACATAGGCTCATGGTCTATAGTTATGTGCAAAGAAGCATCATGGAGCTCACATTCAAGTGTGTCGACTGACAGTAACATGTGAACAAATTAATAAATGCATAATTACTTATGTGGAGTGCTAATAAGGAAATAGTTGAGGTGCTGTGATCAGGAATCAGAGCTGATGGAGAGGTCAGGAGGGGGCCTTGTTCAGGAAATGACACTTAACACATCGACTGCCACCCTAGGAAAAAACCTTTTTTCCCTGGGGCCATGGTGTTTTATTACGAAAATAGAATAAAGACTTCAAAACAAAACAATCCTTTCTAATTTGATGAAAAATTTGTTATTTTTTATTGTTTTCTGTGTATGAGTTGTATGCAACTTACGCGGTGCTAGAATCAATTTTTACTGCACACCACTTGAGTTGTATGTGACTCCCAACATACTTATTGAATTGAGTCTTCATATGCTTCAGGAGGCCCCAGGCTCAAACCTAGTGTGAGTTAAATACAACTCACATGGCAGTTAATGTGTTAAATTGAGACCCAAAGGGTGAGAAGGAAACAACCCTTTAAAGAGCTGGTTGAAGAGTTTTGCAGGCAAACCGAATAGCCTTAAGGAAGAAAAACGCATGACACATTCAACAACCTAAACTAAAATTGAAGAGAGTGTGGCTAGATCCAGGTGTGAGAGAGGCAGAATGGGAGGAGCCCTGCGGAGGGGCCAGGCTGTGCTCCAGAGATTGTGGGTGAGGCCTGAGAAGCCATTAAAGGCAGGCATATAGCATAGTTTTCTTTATGTTTTGCAAAGAAATATAAAGATCATCTTGCCTGCTATATGGAGAATGGATTGGAGGGAACCAGGAAGGGAAACGGGGAAGTTATCTGTAGTCATCCGGGTGGGAAATGATAGCAGCTTAAAGCAGAACAGTGACAGTGGAGATGGACATAGGTAAATGGAAGATGCCTCTTGGACCGTGAAGGATTTGCTGATAGATTGAGCGTGGAGGTCTAGTGAGGGAGAAGAAGCAATATCAACTACCACATCTCTGGCTTGAGCTATGGGACGGATGATGATGCAGCTACTAAGATCAGGAGGGTGAAAACCAGACTGCGGAGGGAAATCAAGTCTGCCACATATTAGGTTTGATTTGCTTATGAAGGCACTGAAGTGGAGCACTGAGTAGGTATTTGCTTGTACTCATTTGTTAACTTAAATATTTTTGAGTCCCTCATGTGTGTAGGAATGGAGCCTAAAGCAGTAAACATGACAGAGACGGTCCTTGACCTTATGAAGTTTACAAACACACAGGTAGGAAAAATCTTGGACAAGTAGCTAAGCATGATGTAGGTATGATGTGGAAATCAGGGGGCTTAGGGAAGGAAGGACAAGGGGGGCTGACAGTCTGGGTGGCTAAGGAAGATCCCTAAGGAACTCAGCTCTGAAATAGAAATGAAATTAGTTCAGTAAAGAGGTGGAGGCAGTTTCAGGCAGAACATGTGGAAAGCATGTGTAGGAGCCTGGAGGCAGGAGAGGTTAGGTTTTTCCAGGAACGAGTCTTCCAGAACTAGTTCTTTCCCAGGAGGTCCTCAGTCCTCATGCAATTCCCCTGGTAGAGGGTTGGACGTGCTGGAGTGGCTAGAGGGTCAGCACAGCTTGCACCCCAGCCAGGGCTCCTGCTATACTATGTTTAAAAGATCTAAGTTCCTTCTTTCAATCAAGAATTCTTTGAGCATCTGGCTATGGATCATGGAGCTCTAGGTGAGCTTCTTTCCTCTAAGAAAAAACTTGTCACTTAGCGGAGGAGAGAAGAGTGTGATATTAAAACTATGTATAAAGAACTATGGGGAGAGTGGACAAGGAGTGACTGACCCTCTTTGGAGCCGCAGAGAAGACATCACAGAAGAGGAAGGAGAAGGAGAGAAATGGCGACACTGACACCAGGGGAGCACGTGGGATATGTATGTGTGTTGGAGAAGCAGAAAGCAACTCGGGCAGGCACACCATTCTTACGATCTCGGTTTATCCAATGAACATAAGTCATTTTTTCTCTTGGATGCATGATCTTTAGCCCCGAGCAGATCTGTCTGTTTTCGGCAATAGCTGCGATTTTATAACCAGCAGTTTTCCTCAAGAAGATATGCTGGTGTTGGAGGCTAATTAAAAGATCTAATGCCCGCTGGTCACATGAGTAAAGGAGCCACGCTGAAGGCCACAAAACTTTACTCTCACTTGTCACGTTTCAGTTCCCTTCCCAGGTAGTCAGAAGGAGCTAGGATGGAGACTGTCTCCTTTCCAGTAAAAACAAGTCATCCACGTAGCCGTGCCTCTGCCCCATTCCCGCAGAAAGACGCTGGCCTTTTGCTAGCTCCCCATATTCCCCACTCCCTACCCCTAACACCAACATTAGAGCATCTGCCATTTGGAAACGCTCAAGCACAGCCTTTCCCCAGGACTGACTAGAAAAATCTATTTGCTTTTGGCCATTTCTTAATTAAAGTGGCACTGCATAAAAACAGATTTTAAAAATCTCATTAACTCAAACCTGTTAGAAAATGGAGACAAGAAGAGAGGAAAAAAGTCAGTGGGAGTGGGGAGAATCCTGGAAAGAGGAGATGAATGCGCAGGAGAACCTATCTCCCCACGAGCTCCGTGTTAATCACAGCTTTCAGGCATCAGCATCGGAGACCACAGCTGAGTGGTAATTAGGAACCAAGCAATCTCTCGGAAAGGCGCACAAGATGGAACATATTAGGCCAATTGTTTTTTTCTTTCTTTTTCTACCCAAGAAGTGAACTGCTGTTCCTTAATAGCTTTGAAAAGCAAGACCACTAAACATAAAGTCAGTGCGTCTGGAGCAGCAGAAAACTCAAGCACGAGCTTTCTCTCTCGTGCCCTGGGAAGAGGCTAGTCAACTAGTCATAAAAATTAAAATACTCCAGTGGTTGTCAGGCATTGGGGGGATGGGAAAGGGATGAATAAGGGGAACACAGGGAAATTTTAGAGCAGTGAAACTATTCTATATGATACTATAATGGTGGATACATGACATTATGCATTTGTCAAAATCCATAGAATGTACAACTCAAAGTGTGCACCCTAATGTCAACTATGGACTTTAGTTAATAATAATGCATCGGTATTGGTTCATCAGTTATAACAAATACACCACACTAATGCAAAATAATAATAGGGGAAACTGGGGAGGGGAGGAGAGGGAGTATTTGGGTACTCTCTGTACTTTCTGTTCAATTGTTCTGCAAATCTAAACCTGCTCTAAGAAATAAAGTCTATTAATTAAGAAAAATTTAAAACACTTCAGAGTTAATTGCTAAACTTGATCTCTTCCTTCATTTATTATTAGACTTGATGAAATATATGTAGAATATTATTTAAAGTCATTGTCTGGGTGAGATGTCGAGGGAGGGAATCTGGATGAAGCGGAGTCTGAGGACTTGCCCCAGTGCACTCCCACATTCAGAAATCAAGAAAACAAAGAGAGGAGCCACAGCAGGAGGATGAGTAGTAACTAGCAGCAGCCTGTGAAATCTGAGACACAGCAGGCAATTAGGTGTCTCTGCAGTCCATTAAAGAAGGTTTGTCAGAGAGAAGGGAATCTGCATCAAATGCTGCTCCCTTAGATAAGGATGTAGAGTTGACTGCTGGATTTGGTGGCTTTGATAAGAACAACTGAAGAGGAGCAGCTGGCACAATATCCTGACTGGGGTAGGTTTAAGAGAATGAGTAGAGACAGAGCAGGGAGAACAAGCATAGAAATCTCAAGTTTCTCTATAAGGAGAAATGGAGACATATAGCGAGAAAGCTGGTGTTTTGGCAGCCTTCATGACATAAGAGGAAAAGGCAAGGGAAGTAAGTGGGAGACAGAGAGATTATAATCGTGGGCCGTGGGTGGTAAATCCAGTGAGGAGGCGAGCTGAGGATGTGAAGGAGGTGGTGCGGTAGGGCGAAGAATGTAAATGTTCTTATTTCTGAATAACTGTCAAAGTTGTGGTGCAAGAACTAGCCCACTGATCAGTGTCATGGTCATTGTGCCACAGATTAATTTTTGTGCTTCTCATCATTGGTGACAAAGAACTAAGCCTACGCTGAAGTCTCATCGTATTCAAATGATAAATGGAATACAAATCATAATTACAAAGACTACCCTCAGTTTGATTTCCTTCTTTCTCAACCTTATAATTTTTAATTTTTTAATTTCCCTGTGACAAATTTCTAATAGTTCTTGGTATGATTTATTATGAATTCTTTTAATAAAATCATTATCTCAGTCTTTGCTGATTTCACATGACTCTTCTAATATAGAAATTGAAAGTTCATTTTGAAATAATAAGGCAAATTATTACATGAAAATAAGTAACTAAATATTATTCTGGAGGTGTAAGAAAGAAATAACAAAAATACCAATTATTTATTGAGAACTCATTGATGCCTGTCATTTTGCTGGGAAATTTCTAATCTCTGCAACAGCATGACAGGGTAGGTATTACTATTCTCACTTTACAACTGAAGAAGCAGAGACTCAGGCCAAGTGTCCATGAACATACAGCTAAGAAGTGACAGAATCTGGGAATTTGAACTCTAGTCACTTATGACTCCAAAATTCCTTCTCATTCCTCTGCTTTCCCTTTGGATTTCTTCCATGCTCTCCTGTTACCCACTTTGTGAACTGTAGCATCGCTCTCCGGTGGTTTAGCATTTTTGTTACGAGAGGACAAGTTAGTGGTTTGCTGTAGGCTGATAACCCAGCAAGACTCCAGAGGTTGTGTCTGCTATTTCTTTCCTCATCTGTTCACTCACACAACTGCCCTTACCCTAGATTGGGCACAGAATAGCGCTTTTCCACGAACGCTACCGTGCTGCGCTGCCTTCCGCCATAACTGATGCATCTCTGACTTCAATAGCTGAGGAAGAGGGGCTGCTCAGTTCCCCACCTCATTTGCAAAACTTCTGCAGACACAGAATGATTACTATTAACCTTATTCTCCACCAACATTTCATTTTAGGAAATTACACTGAAAGATCATAGTGCTACCTGATAAATGGTCATATTTTTAGAATGACAAAGATATTTTCTAAAAATAAATGTGCTATTAATGGCTTTCCTTCTCCTACACACACCCACTGACACTGCGCCTTTTTTTTTTTTTTTTTTGGTACCTTTCCCTTTGGTTTCAATTAACAACTTGCTGGTAATCTGATCTCTTGGTTTGTTTCTTTCCTCCTATCACTTGGTTTCTAGCGTGACTACGTTGTAGTCATCTATTAAAAATGTGGTTGTCAAGTAATAGGTGTCTTAACTTCAGGCTGTTGTTTTACTTGGCAGAAATATAATGATGCTTTGATATTTAAATAAAATTTTTATTGAAGTTATATTTAGAGTTAAAAGAAATTTAAAACCACAATTCATCTAGTTTTAAAAATCAGAAAGTAGCTTATATCAAATCAATTGTCCCTCTGATAATATCAGTGAGATCTGGACAAATACGAAAACGCAGCAATTTGAAGGCTTTAGAGAGCAATCAAAGGAGAAAGGAGTCAGGGGATAAATATCCTGGAGAGGAAGGAAATACAACGAGGCAAATTGACATGCTCTGTTGCTTTTCCCCTTGAGACATTTTGCCATTGCTAAACTGTGCAGGGTAAAAAGATAAAAAGACAAACAGAAAGACACACAAGGAGATTACAAAGGCTGGCAAACTTTTGTTGGTATCACAGTACTGAAAGATAGAAATTGGAGCTCAAAGCCCAACCAAAGGTGAGAGGCAATGGTAACCATTCTGCTCTTTGAATTGAGAACCACAAAGAACCTCATGCTGAGAGTAAAGGTAAACTGGAAATAGACATGCCTTCACAAAACTGGAAACTCAGCCTTGATTTCTCCCAATCCCCCACTAGATGACATGCTCCTACTCTAATTACCTCCAAGAAGAAAAATATCTTTTATGCAAGAAGATATATCACAAGAGCCGCTACAATTTTTCATAGGTAATACTCATATTCAGTTGAAAATGTCTAGGCATACCTGGAAACAGGATCAAATGATTGAAAATCAAGAGATAAAAAGCAAATAGTAGGCATGGATCCATAGGTAACTCAGATATTGGATTTATCAGAAAGAGATCTCGACTTAACTGTGATCAATATGTTTGAGAAAACTGACGACGAGCTGGAGAATTTCACTAGGAAACTGGAATCTTTAAATTAAAAAATCCAACAGAAATTTTAGAATTGAAAAGTACAGTATCTTAGATTAATAATGTAATAGACTAGTTTAACAGAAGAATAGATGAGCAGAAGAAAGAATTAGTGAACAGGAAGATAGGTAAAGTGAAAGAAAATTCAAATTAAAGCACAGAGAGAAAAAAGGGTAAAAATACAGAAAGAGTGTAAGGGTACAGGAAATAGAGTAAAAAAAAAAAAAAAGAGCTAACATTTCTGGATGGGGCTTACAGACATAGAGGAGTGAGAACATGGGACAAGACCATTATTCGAAGAAATAACAACTGAGAATTTCCAAAGTCCATGAAATATATCAACCCACATATTCAAAAAGCCCTAAGAACTCAACAAAGATTAAATACAAAGAAAACCACCCCAGGAACAATGTATTCAAACTGCTGAAAGCTAAAAAATAAAGCAATTTAAAAGCATCTGGAAGAAAAAGACTTTTTACTTTCAAAGTAACAATTGTAAATTGACTGCTTCTCAACATAAATAATGACAGTAAAAAGACAGTGGGGTAGGATCAGTAAAGTGCTAAAATAAAATAACTACCAATGTAGAATTCTATCTTGAGTGAAAATATTCCTCAAAAATCAATGGGAAATATATATTTTCATATAAACAAAAAACTAGAGAAATAATTACCAGCAAAGCTATACAATAATAAACAGTTAAAATAATTCTTCAGGAAGTCAAAAAATTACTTTAAATGGAGTCATAGAAATGTACAAAGATGGGAAGAATACTGGAAAGGATAAACATGTGAGTAAATATATTGATTGTATGAAACAGTAAATGGAAATATAAACATAATATGGGGTTTAAAATATATGCAGAATTAAAATACATGACAACAATAGCACAAAGGCAGTAGGGAGTAAATGTAGTTAAAATATTCTAAGGCCCTTGCATTGTCTGGGAAGTGTTAAAAATACTAATTTATTATAGATAGTAATGAGTCTAGTGTGTATATTATAATCCCTAAGTTAATTGCTAAAATGATAACTAATATGCTATGGGAGAAATAAAATAATAAAAAATATTTGATTATTCCAAAAAATGTAAGAAATGAGAAATAAAGGAATGACTGTTAATAAAAACAAACAATATGATGGTAGAAGATGCAAAATAAACACTTAAAAAATCACACAAGGGCACATCATAATTAAGTTTCAGAACGTTAATGATAAAAGAAAATCTTAAAAGCATCAAGAAGAAAAAGACACCTGTCCAGAGGATCATATATATGAATCACAGAAGACTTCTTTTCAGAAGTTATGCAAGCCAGTAGACAATAGAATGAAGAACCAAAATAAAGGAAAAAAAAACCACAAGAATTCCACACCCAGGAAAAATATATTTCAAAAAGTAAGTAGAAATAAGAACTTTTCAGCAAGAAAAAGTTGAGAGAATTCATTGCCAGGAGAAAGACCCACAATGAAAGAAATAAAATCAGAAGGAAATGGTAGTATTCAAAAATTTGGATCTACACTAAAGAATGAAGAGTGTCAGAAATGGTTAATATGTGGGTAAATATGAAAGATTTTTCTTCATGTATAGTCTACTTAAAAGATAATTAACAATTGAAAGCAAAAATAATAGTAATGTATTGTGGAGTTTATAATATGTAGAAGAAAAATGCATCACATCCATAGCACAAAAGACAGGAAGGGGAAGTAGACTGTTGTAAGGTTTTTATAGCATACATTAGGTAGCATTCTATTATTTAAAGGTAGAAAGTGATAATTTAGAAATGAATATTATGACCCCTAGAAGACCTGCTAAAAAAATTTAAAAGTGTAGTTAATAAGACAATAGTGGAGATAACATGGAATCATAAAAAGTATTTATTCTAAAAGATAGCAAGAAAAGAGTAAAAGAAAAAAAGTTAAAAACAGAAATTAAATATCAAAATGGTATATTTAAGCCCAATTATATAAAAAATTATATTAAATTTAAGTTGTTTAAACACTCCAATTAAAAAGTAGAAATTGTTAAATTGGACAAAAAAGCAAAGTCCAATTATATTAACATCTGATAAAATACATTTCAAGAAATATTACCAGGTACAAAATAGCATCTTTCATAATGATTAACAAACTACTTGGGAGGATATAATAATTATAAATACTTATGCCTCTATAATAGAGCTTCAAAATACATATGGAAAAAGCTGATAGAACTTAAAAGGGAAATGACCATGTCCACAATTAAAGCTGGAGATTTCACCACATTTCTCTCACTAATTGGTAGAAAAAAACCAGATAGAATATTTTTAAGACCATAGAAAATTGAACACTATCAACTAACTGATACAATTGATATTTGTAGAACTTCCACCCCAGAACAGCAGAATACACATTCTTTTCAAGTTCACACAGGACAATTACTAAGACCACACTGAGTGCCATAAAACAAATCTCAATTTTGTAAAATTGCTGAAATCATACAAAGCCTCTTCTCTGCCCACAACAGAATTAAAGTGGAAATCAACAATAAAAAGGAATGTGGAAGTTCCTCTAATAAATTGAAGACTATACAACATACTAATAATTGGTTGAAATCACGAATGAAGTCTTACAGTATTGGCCATAGAATCTTTAATCTTTTCTTACAAATGAAAAAATCAACTTGGAAAATATTGAAGCAACATACCTCTGGACACATATTAAATTATGGAGTTTATAACGTGTGGAAATAATTTTGGAATTTGAGGTAGATGAGGAAAATATAAAAACAGAAGAACATCTAAAGTGAGCATTATCTTTTAGAGCCAGACACAGGCCTTTCACTGTCAGACAAAGAGCATCTCTGGGCAGGAAGTATGATGGTTCTGGGATATAAAGACTCTCTCCACTTTTGAGGCACCCACCACCTTCTAATATTAACTATTAATTATAAATTGTTCTTCTTTTCTGGGCTAAATTTTAGCCACATTGGCCTCCTTGCTGTTACTCAAACAAGTTATATATATTCTTGTGTAAGGCCTTTGCACTGGCTGTTCCTTCTGTCTAGAACATTTGTCTTCCCTCATAAATTTGTGTGACTCATTCCCTTGCCTCCTACAGGTCCCTGCTCAGTGTCACCTTTTTAGTGAAATCTTCCCTGACCATGACCTATCACTTTTCTGAATTAATTTTCTACATAGCACCTCCCTGCTATATTTTTCTCCTTAGCCCTTATTTATTTTTCTACCCACGGAAATGAAAACTCTATGAGGGCAAGATTTTTGACTAATTTGTTCACACTCTATCCCCAGTACCTAGAATGGTACCTGGCTCATAGTAGGCCCATTCTGGCACATAGTAGGCCAATCTACCATTACATATGCTTTTTTTTTTTAACTGACCACTCATTGATCAGTAATGCATATGCTATTCTTGACACAAGAAAGTCTCCTTCCCACCATTTAGGTTTCAGGTTAAACATTACCTCCTCAGAGAAGTCTTCCTTGATCACAGGATTTAAAGTACCCCCATTTCATCCTACTTATTCTCTCTCTCAATACTCTTTTGTATTTTCTTCACATGCTTACACGTATCTGAAATTATTTTATTATTTCTTTATTTTCTTTACTGTCAAGTTCTTGCTTTTGTAACGTAGAGGACCAAGTCCTTCTCTACCTTGTTCACAGTTGAACCCAGAACCTAGAATGGAACAGTGCCTGATACATAGTAGGTGCTCAATAAATACTTGATGAATGAGTGAATGAATAGGTTTGAGTCCTTTGTGCTTTTCATTATATTGCTGTAATGCTCACATGAATCTACCTTTAGGTTGCATTTATGACTTTTTGCTCTGAGTATTCTGACTGTAGTTTCTATATAAAATACAACTGCATATGGTGACCCAGCATCTTCCAATCCTGTAAAACACTCCAGTCTTTGCATACACAACAACAATAACAAAAGCCTAAGTAGAGAAATTTACCCAACTACCCTCAGGCTAATAAAGGTAGATTCCTCCTGTTCAAACAGTTCTTGTTTCATCCACAGCCATTCTACTCTGTATCTTTTACCTTTCTGAGATGAATTTACTGAGCAGCAGAAGTGAAATCCTTTAATCTTCCATTTTGGGGGCCTATGTTTGAAAGGGATTAAAGAGTCAAACAAAATTAGTTTCCAAACCTTCAATTTTCCAGGCCCGCAGGCATTCCCTCACTCAGAAATGAAGGTGGCTTTGAGCCATCTGTTACTTCCCATGAAACATCCCCCCGCCCCCCCCCGCCCCCGCTGTCACTGCCGATTGCTGTACTTCTATTTTATATAAGAAGAAAAAGAAAGAAAGAAAGAAAGAAAAGAGACATCTCCTGACTACCCGCATACACGGCTTGTTTACCGGTTCTCTACTTTCCTTGGGGACCCCGCCAAGGAGAAGCGCCGTTTAGCTGGCCACAGCCATTTCTCATTAAACCCCCAATTTAAACAAGACCCAGAGTCGAAAATTGCAGAACAGGAAGCTTGAAAATTGCATTAAGCAATGTTATTAGACATGGGAGTAAAAACCCCTTTATGATTCAGGCTCTTGGTATAAGACCTAGACTCCTGTAGGAGAAATTTAGGGTTTTGTGTGCAGGTCCTGTGGGAACTCCCATTGAGTTACAAATATCCTGGAGATGTGTGAGCCTACTGACAGTAACCCAAGTTCTTTTGAAAGGTGGAAACGTTGACTAAAGGTAGGGTGACCATATGTCCTGATTTGCCAACAAGGACAGTCTCATGTTATGCCTGTTGTCCCAGGGTCATTTTTAATAGTGCCTCCTTTCTCTTTCAAAAATGTCTGGGTTTGGATAATAAATTCTATGGTTATCCTAAGTTAAGATCAGTGTGGCTGATGAAGCAACAAAAAACTTACGTTCTCATCTGTGGTGGATTGCAGACTTGTTTGGACGGCAAAGACAAATCTTGCCAAGTTTTACCCATGTGCATCTAAGCTCATCCACTGATTGATCCTTGGTGGGCTGGAATCTTGGGCAACCCAACTCAGACTGTCTGAAACCAGACCTTCTAGCTTTGGTGTTGCAAAAACTGAAGGTGACCAATCCCAGAAAAACTTACAATTTTCCCAGTGAGTCAAGAGAAGTGAACTTGGACTCCCTCTTGTTTGGTTACTTTCTCTCCTTGCCTGATTATTGACCCTGTACTGCTCAATGTGGTGGCCGCTAGCCAGCCACATGTGGTTACTGAGCACTTGAAATGTGGCTAGTTCAAACTGAGATGTGCTATAACTGTAAAATATACACTGTATTTTGAAGACAGTACAAAAAAGGTAAACTGTCTCATTAATAATTTTTGTACTGTTACATATTAAAATAGTGATAATTTAGATATATTGATTTAGATAAAACACAGGTGTCCCAAAAGTTGCGTTGCATAAGGAAAATGGGAAATTGTAGCTAAATGTACCTTTATTTAAGTCTACAAAATTTTTTCTTTGTATGGAAAATTTCCTTTGTATGGAGACTAAAAAGGAAAAAATTTGTAAACTTTTATAATGAATATTTTGTAAATAAAAGTACATTTAGCTACAATTTCCCATTTTCCCTATGTATGGCAACTTTTGGGACACGCTGTATTTTATTAATATTAACTTCAAGTGTTTCAGTTTCACTTTTTTTAATAGTTATTAGAAACTTAAAATTACCTATGTGGCTTGCATTATTTTGCTATTAGACAGCCTTAATCTAGCCCTTTTAATTTCTATCCAGAGAGACCCACTGACCTGGAACTAAGCAAAACATTCACCTTTATTTCAGACTGTTCTTTGGAAATCTTTGTTTTTCTTGTATCAGGTGTCTACTAACACTTCCAGACTTAAATGAGATAACATATATTAATCTTCTACCACAGGTAGGAACTCAATAAATGTTCATGCAATTCTCCTCCTCTAGAGTAATTGATTTCATCTCTCTTAAACAAATAGGGTTGTTGCCACTAAAGCACACTCCAATATAATCAGTAAGAAAGAAAATGCTTAACATGAATTCATCTTGTCGATCATTCATTCATAGTCCTTTACTTCAGTGGATATTACTAGCAGCATTTTTAAGTGATTTGTTTTATTTGCACCTATATTTATATATACACACATGGTCTATTAGTAAAAGTTGCTGAAATTATCAAGTTGAGTAAGCTGTGAGTATGAAATATGATTCATAGTCAAGGATTTCTGTGAAACTTAGTGAACTAAAGAGCATAAATATGTATTTAAGTTGTTTTTCAGGAAGCCAGTGATGAATTTCAGGAGAAATAGGAAATGCCTTTAATGTGTACCCAATGAATATAGGACCTATATTGTATGTCAGATCAAGCAAGTTATTGTCAACCAGTTAAGGATTTTGGATTTTATTCTGTTTGCAATAGAAAGCTAACTTTTTAAAAATTTCATTTCAGAATATTATGGGGGTACACAGGTTTTGGTTATATCATTTGCTTTTGTATAGTTTGAGTCAAAGTTATAAGTGTGCCCTTCACCCAGATAGTGTGCATTGTACCCGTTAGGTGTGAATTTACCCATCCCCACCTCCCCTCTGCCACCTATTTGGTTTCTGCTGAGTTTTCCTTTCATAAGTACACATAAGTGTTGATCAATTAGTTCCAATTCAGTATCGAGTACATGTGGTGTTTGTTTTTCCATTCTTGCGACACTTCACTTAGAAGAATGGTCTCCAGTTCCAGCCAGGTTGTTACAAAAGATACCAGATCACCATTTTTTTTTTAGGGCTGAATAGTACTCCATGGCATATATATACCACATTTTATTAATCCACTCATGTATTGATGGGCAGTTGGGTTGTTTCCACATCTTTGCGATTGTGAGTTGTGCTGCTATAAACATTCAAGTGCAAGTGTCTTTTTTATCAAATGTCTTTTTTTCCTTTGGATAAATACCTAGTAGTGGGATTCCTGGATCAAATGGTAGGTGTACTTTTAGTTCTTTGAGGTATCTCCATAGTCCTTTCCATAGAAGTTGTACTAGTTTGCAGTCCCACCAACAGTGTATAAATGTTCCTTTCTCTCCAAATCCATGCCAGCATCTGTTGTTTTGGGACTTTCTGATAAGAACCATTCTCATTGGGATTAGGTGATATCTCATTGTGGTTTTGATTTGCATTTCCCTAATGATTAGAGACACCGAGCATTTTTTCATGAGTTTTTTGGCCATGAAAAATTTTAGTCTATCTTCATTTGAAAAATTTTTGTTCATGTCTTTTGCCCACTTTCTAATGGGGTTGTTTGATTTTTTCTTATTGATTTGCTTGAGTTCTTTGTAGATTCTGGTTATCAGCCTTTTATTGGATCTATATGGATCGGCAGAATCAACATTCTTAAAATGTCTATAGTACCCAAAGTGATTTACAGATTCAATGCAATCTCCATTAAAATACCAATGTCATTTTTTGCAGATCTAGAAAAAAATAGTTCTATGATTCCTATGGAACCAGAAAAGACACTGAATAACCATTGCAATCTTATGTAATGAGAAAGAACAAACTGGGAGGCATCGCTTTACCAGACTTCAAGCTATACTACAAGGCTATAGGAACCAAAACAGCATGGTACTGACACAAAAATAGAGACATAGACCTATGGATCAGAATAGAGAACCCAGATATGAAACCATGCTCATATTGCCATCTGATCTTTGACAAAGTAGACAAAAACATACAGAGGGGAAAATAATCCGTATTCAATAAATGTTGCTGGGAAATTGGATAGCCACATGTAGAAGACTGAAACAGGATCTGTATCTCTCACCACTCACAAAAATTAATTCATGATGGACAACAGACTTAAACCTAAGACATATAAGAATTCTATGAGCAACTATAAGAATTCTAGAATAAAATGTTGGAAAAACTCTTACAGATATCAGCCTAGGCAAAGAATATATGAAGACCCCAGAAGCAATCACAGCAACAACAAAAATAAATAAATGGGACCTGATCAAATTAAAAAGCCTTTACACAGCCAAGGACACAACCCATAGAGCAAATAGACAACCTACAGAATGGGAAAAAGCCAACTTATTAAGAAGGGTCCAACTTATTTAAGAAGATCACCCTGGCTAATATTTAGATAATGAAAAAACTATGCAATGGTGAAAGTGGGGAAATCAGTTAGGGGGCTGTTGCAAACAATAGTCCAGGCAAGAGATAATGGCAGTTTGGAATATAGAGTATGATAAAAAAAATTAGGGTAAAAACACATGAAAAGAAAAAAAATTCCGTAAGTGTAGCATTCACATACAACTGTAGATAACATAGAGTTATATTTCTTTCCAGTAATTTTTCTGTACATAATTTCAGTCTAGTTGCATTTATATTGTACATATAATTTAAAATAGTGCTTTTAAAATTTAATATTGTAGAATTTTTTCATGTTATAAAATACTTTATAAATATAGGCCTTAATATCTGTATCATATTTTGTCAATAGCTGACATTAGCTGCTTAACTATCTTTTACTTTTGGTCATTTTAGGTTTCATAAAACATTTTTCTATTTTAAGTTACACTGCTTTTTTTACTACATTCTCAGAGTTGAATGTCAAAAGTGTAAGTAGTGGGTTAAAGGTTATGAACATTTTAGGTCTTTAAGAATGTTTCCAAATAGTTTTGAATTCAGGGGACATTTTTAAAGACAAGCATTTTTATTACTTTCATATTTAGGCAATAGTAAGACTAGGCTAGCAGTTTTCAAGTAGAATACTCTTCGGGGACTTTCTTTATTAAATAAATAATTTTTTAACATAGGAATTATTTTATTCATTTAATTGTTGTCGATTGAACACTCTTTCTGTATGATGAATACCCTAGATGGGAGAATACAAAGAGACATAGATATCTCCTTTCTGTCAGGAAGAGATTTATATCAATAATTCCAAAGGAGTACAAGATTATTTGAAAATGACTTGTTTCCAAAAATATTTTAACTATTTATTTGAATTCTTACTTATATTTTAAATTCATAAATAAATTATTTCTATATAAATAATCATTAGGTAAATTTTAGCCCCTGATAGAATTATTAAATACTACAAATTAGTGGAGTCAAATTAATACATTTTACTTTTGCTGTACATGAAAGTGCATAAGTCTAAGATGTAGCAAGTGTCAGTTAATGGGCTATCTAGATAGAAAATTAAGCTTCTATGGACTCTGTGTATCTAAAATCTGAGTCAAAAGCCAGTAGTCATCACTTAATAGCTGTTTTAGGACATTAATTGACACTGTATTGGAGACAATATATTCAAACATGAAAAACTAAAATCTTAACACAAAGAGGGAGAGAGACGTCTTCTTCCTTTACTTCTTATACTTTCTGCTTCTTTTCTTTATTTCTTTCACTTTAATCCTTCTAAAGAAAAAAGAAATTTTTAGCAGAAATTGTTAATAGAGACTAAACAACTCACAAAACCAAAGTGTCTTGCTTTCTGTTGTAATTTACATCCTGAATTCAGCCAAGATCTAATTTACAAAGGATTATGATCTTGAAGTTTTCAAATGTATTGTTTGGGAGTGAAGTGAGACCACCCACTCCCCACACCTACCCAGCTTCCAGAGAAGCCTGGGTAGTGAGGCTTTGTCATGTAAACTAGAGCAGGGAAGGGATAAATACTTTCTGATGTTTGTCTTTTTCTTAAAAGAGAGGTAAGATTTAAATGATGCTAGTAGGAAGAATATGAATCTGAGGTACAGAACAGATAAGGGCTTTCAGTAGGAAATGAATCCTCTCAAAGGACATTGTGTGGGACACTATACAACAAAGACTTATCTGGCCTGAACTGTCAGCAGGGTGGCAGGTGCAGCACCATGAGCGGGGTGGAGTCAAAGCCTGCGAGGGAGGCCCTCTCCTCCTCTGCCCATTTCCAACAGGACCAGAATTCAGTCTTCCCTCACTTATGTACCAGGTACCATTCTAGACACTGCATACATCAGTGAACAAAACAGATGAAGGTAGAGAATAGTAACTACACAATCAATAAGTCATGTATGTAGGCTGTTAGTAGATGCTACGGGAGATGCAAGGAGAGCAGGCAGGGTGGCCAGGAGGGCTGTGGCAGGGAATGGGGATGCGATGTTCATGAGGATGAGCAGAACAGGCCTCACTGGGAGGCTCACATTTGAGCAGTGACTAGAGGGAGGAGGAGGGAAGAGGGAGTTGAGGGGGGAAAGGGAGGAGAAGGAGGAGGAGAGGGGTAGGGAGGTGATAGAGGGGGTGAGGGGGGCGAGGGAGGTAGCCATTTGGGTGGATGAGCGAGGGAAGAGCGGTCCAGGCAGAGGGAAGAACCAGTGCGAAGGATCGAAGCGGCACCTGCTGTGTCCAGGAATGGCAGGGAGCTCTGCATGGCTGAGGCAGGGAGAGCAAGGAGGGCAGGGCAGCAGGAGCTGAGAGCAGAGGCAAACATGAGGGCCAGATCACACCGGGGCCTTTAGGCCACTGTAAGAATGTCAGATTTGATTCTGAGTAAAAGGAGGAGGCTTTGCAGGGTTTGGAGCAGAGGTCTGTCATGGTCTGATTCATGTTTAAAAAGGGTCAGTCTAGCTTCTGGGCTGATAGCAGGTGGTGGGGTGGAAGGGTAGAGGCAGGGAGCCCAATAGGCATTTAGGGCAGTGATCCAGGACAGAGACAAAGGTGCCGCAGACCTGCTTGGTGGCAGTGGAGGTTGTGAGAGGTGGTTGGATCCCTTCTTCTTGCCCCCATCCTACACTCGGTTCCATAAACACTGCTCCCCCACTAGGCAGAGCCAGCAGAAACAGGAGAAGAGTGAAAAGCCTTGATATTCTTGGGCAATGGAGGCTGTAAAATTGGCAAGTTATGAGTGGATTTGGGGGTTGATCATCTTTGTAGGGTTAAGTAGTGTGTCCAGGGAAATAGGGAAAGTAAGGATATCAAAAAAGGAAAGGAATAAAAACAGGACATCAAGAAGAGAGGATTGGGGTCTGGGAAGGGAAAGAGAAAGAATCTACATGGGAAACCCTAAAAATCTAGGCCTCATTGTTAGGTGCAAAGGAAAGAACTAGCAAGACATCCAACCCTTCCCTTGATTCTTTTGCCCTTAGACCGGTTCTTAATGGGTGATTTTACCCCTCGGGGGACATTGGTCATTCTGACTGGGAGTAAGGAGTGCTACTGGCATCTAGTGGGTGGCAGAGGCCAGGGATACTCCTAAACATCCTTATGCACAGGGCAGCCCTTCACAACATGGAACTCTATGGCTCAAGATGTCAGCAGTGCTGTGGCTGAGAAACCTGCTTTACACCCATCAACCGAACTCTTGAGTAAAGAACTGATCTTGTTACTGTCGTCATCTAGTGTATTTATTATCATTTCAGGGGAAGGCAGATGAAGGGTTTGAGGAAAGGGAAGGCCCGGGACTGGCCTCCGCAGTTATTGGTGCAACCATTGGAAAATGTTCAACTCTCCTGACCAGAGCACACCGAGCCCCACCCCTGCACTCAGCACCAACCTGCCAAGCGGGTGGATGTACTCATGGTGCAAAAGAAGTAAAGTAAGAGAGGTGCAGGTTACACTTTCCTGACACTCAGAAGGATCCTGATAGTGGTTATTTTTGAAAGCTAGCTCATAAAATCTGCTTGACTTATTATATGGCCAAAATATTATTGTAATTAGATTGTGGATTAATAGTTGTGGTATAGGTTTAAAAAAAATCCGAGAAATAACTCAAGACCCTAAGCATCACAACATGGATGCTATGGAGAAATGTATTCCAAGTCAAATATGGCATAAGTACCGCGTAATGTGACACTGAAGAAACCACTGGGTACTCTGTACCACAACCCCCCTTCCAAGACCCATTTCACACGCACCTTGAAGTCAATGGCAGTTTGGTATAATGGTCTCCAAAGTAGGGTGTGGCATCCCAGGGGTTAGCATAACAGACTTCTATTTATTTATCTTAAATAATAAATGAGGGATTAAAATTCACCATTAACATAAGGATTGATACTGGTTTCCTCTCATGGTCCGAGTGTCAGAGGCTTGTATAACCTGCAGGGGTTTCACAAAACAGGTGTTAATGGTAGCATCTTCCAGCACTAGTTCATTTTTAGTAAATTCTGACACATTGTAGTTTACATGTGCCTGTGACCATAAAATTCTTTTGTATTACACAGAGGTTCCCTGGTTATCTCATGGCAATTTACTTAAAAGAGCTGTTAAATTTTAAAATGAGTTACTTTATTCTATAAAAATATGATCGGTCCAAAATTGCTTACCATTTCTACTATGGCAAGTGGCTGATAGTAAGCTAGTTCAATATTTAAAAATATTGACACACTTATTTTATTTAAAATCTCTTATCTGTACCATTATAAAATTAGAGACAATTTTTTAATTATGTTAAAAATCTTTCAGACAGAGTTTCAGTGGATTTTTTAATCCATTTTTTTAAATAGAAAAGCCCAGCACCTTCCAAATTGTGAGAAAAATGAATTGATACCAGAGAAGATGAAAATTTACTAGCCAAATTTTAACAAAAAAAAGTCTTTGTATATTTGTGAACGGGACTGAAAAATCAGAATACCGTATTGTAAACTCAGTCAACGACCTTCAATTACGTCTTTGTAAGATATCTTTTTTCTTGATAGTCATTAAAATCAAGTAAGGAATTCACCTGCAGTTATAACCCAGAACTTAGAATCACTATATCACCAAGTACAAAACCAAGACAAAAAACAATTACAAAGTTCTGGTAGATTGTTTATGAGATGGCTACACAGTTCCCTCTGGGTATCAGTGCCTTTTGGGTATTTTCTTTCCACACTCACATGGGGTTTGGTCATATGGTTTGCTTTGGTGAAGGGATCGCTAGCAAATGTGATGCAAACAGGCTTGAAAACATGCTTAGGTAAATTCAAACAATAATAAGACATGACTACACAGCTATTAAAATAACTAAAATCCAAAACACTGACGACATAAAATGCTGGCAAGGCTGTAGAGCAACAGGAACTCTTGTTTACTGCTGGTGCCAATGCAAAACAGCGCAGCCACTTTGGAAGACAGTTTGGCAGTTTCTTGCAAAACTAAACTTAATGTTACCAGACCATCCAGCAGTCACACCCCTGGCTATTTATTCATGTGAGTTGAAAACTTAGGTCCACACAAAAATCTGGACGTGAATGTGTACAGCAACTTTACTTCAATAGGTGAATGGATAAATAAGCCATGGAACATTATAAAATGTAATATTATTCGGTCATAAAAAAAGTGTTATCAGTCATGAAAAAACCTTAAATACATAATGCTAAGTGAAAAAAGTAGTCTGAAAATGCTGCATGCTATATGATTCCAACTATATGACATTCTGGAAAAGGCAAAACCGTAGAGACAGTAAAAAGATCAGTGGTTGCTGGGGGTATAAGGTGGGAGAGAGAGAGGGATGAATAGGTGGAGCTCTGGGTATTTCGTAGAACTATTGCATATAATACTGTAATGGTGGGTACATGACATCATGCATTTGGCAAAACCCATAGAGCTGTACAACAGGAAGAGTGAACTCTAATGTAAACTATGAGCTTTAGTTAACAATAATGTATTGAGATTGGTTTGTTAATTGTAACGAAAGTACCACACTAACACAAGATGTTCCTACAGGGGAAACCATGTGTGGAGGGGGTGGGTGTATATAGAGAGTGGGTATTTAGGAACTTTGCTTTCTCCTCAATTTTTCCTGTAAACATATAAATGCTCTAAAAAATAAAATCTATTAATTTTTTTAAAAATGCTTACACATTTGAACTTGCCTCTCTTGATGCCGGGAACCCTGAGACCATGTGAATAAGTTCAAGCTAGCCTGCTAAAGAGGCCACATGGAGGAAAACCAAGACATCCAGGCTGCCAATTTCCATCTTAGACCATTCTGGACCATCCATCCCCAGCTGAATTGCCAACTGACTGCAATCACATGAATGAGCTTGGATGCAAGCTGCATATAAACCACCCAGAGGAGCCCAGCCCAAGTTCTTGACCCACAGAATTGTGAGCTAATAATAATAGTTGTTTTAAGTCACTAGGTTTTGGGGTGCTTTGTTATATAACAAACACTAACTGATACAGAAGTATATTCAATAATAATGTTTATAGTGAGAGCAAATGGATTCTTTTCCGTTAAGAAAATATGTTATTATTGTTAAAGTATGATTTATTTTACTTATATTTCGTCTTTTAAAAAATACTGTATTTGGACATAATAGATGCACATTATATAAATTCATAACATATAATAATAAATTAATATACATATACATTTTTAATAATAGAAATGAATAATCAAAACACTTGGAGGAACACCTCATGCTGGAGATAAGGGACTTTGGAGATCCAGGAAATTCTTTTCCCTCTCTAGGTCCTAGGAGTGCCCCTCCTCCCTACTAATCCTTTTGTTTGTTCAGCAATTTCTTAAATATGAGATAATAAGACAGGTGAGTATAATTCAGAGTGACTTTGCAATTGTTTATGCCAAACAGAACTTAAGCTAATAAATAAAAATAAAATCTATAAATGTCTCCTTAAACTTGTGTTTTAAAAAAATAAACCTCATTGTCCTTACA
Source organism: Daubentonia madagascariensis (assembly GCA_023783475.1). NCBI lineage: Eukaryota > Metazoa > Chordata > Mammalia > Primates > Daubentoniidae > Daubentonia > Daubentonia madagascariensis. The sequence continues at coordinate 8,398,846 of JAKFHU010000316.1, forward strand.
TTTGTAAATCTGTTACTGATTCTAACCTTATGTGAGATTAGCATGAAGTCCTGATGTGAACTACAATTCTTTCAATTTCAGTTCCTAAAGCAGAAAGATGTGTAACTTTAGTGATATCAATTTTTATATCCAATTAACATCACTATTCTTCTAAAAAATTCTTATTCTCTAGACTGTTTCTCCTCTTCCAGAAATGTATTGAATAAGAAAAATCAATCTCTGCATAAGCAAAGTTGGTGTTAATTCTATCTGTTTAATAAACTATGAGCATTGTCTTCCAACATCAATTATAAATTGATCTAGTCTTTTCAAGCAAAAATGCTTATTTTGCCATAAGCAAGACTTCTGGGATATGGTTGCTTTAATCCCAATGTGCCTCATTTAGATGAGGGGTATCTACTCCTATTCTTATTTTACAGATGGAAATACAGAAGTACTCCAGTGAAAGAGTATTTATCCAAACCTCACAATAACTATTGGATAGCAGATGTCACAAATGGAACCTGGGTTGCTATGCTATTTAGACTTCTCTCATGTATAATACCTTCCACATCCTGTATTATAGAAACAAAGAATTATAATATATTCTTTTATTCAATTGGTTTTAAAATTTAGAAAACATTTCTATATAGAATGTACACTATTGCTTTAGAATTCAGGCATAATAAATTTGCAATGGATGTCTATTGTCTCTTGTAAATAATGACCACTTTGATAACCTTGATTCAAGGTGTGACACATAGTGTAATGAAGGTTATGCTAGGTTAATTATATTTCGTTGCAGGCATTGCAGATTAGATTGCTTATTTACAGCCATTTATTACAGTTAGAAAGTACTGTCACCAAATTTGATTTAGATGGATTTTATTGAGCAGTAGGGAGTTTAATTGAAAAAGTTTCTATTTTAAAATATATGTATTCTATTTTCTGGGTTTGAACATGTAAGACCTGTATCTGCTACTCCTCTACTACTTCCTGCAGGTACTTGATTTAATTAAATTGAGTAATGAAACCTATACCCAGAACAGAAATTTCAAATTAGAAAGGTACATGAATATCACAATTATTTGAAGAGACATAACTATAGCAGTTATATGTCAACCTATCCTCAGACAGTACAATCTTCTACATTAAGTGATTTCATGTCTGCAAGTAAATCTTACACTATCTCAAAGGGGTCAAGAGAACACATTTGTATTAGAAGGACTAAGATCTTGACTTCATGAAAGTATGTCAGGCCACGTAGCTTCATCGCACACTGAGTATACAGCTTCATATTTCCATCAGTAACTATTTGTTTGACACAATGTGCCTAGAAGTGTACTGAGTACTGTGCAGAATGCACCACAGAATGGAGGGAGCAAATTTCATCTGAGCATCAGTTTTAACTGATCAAGAAGGCTCATTTGAATGGCATCACAGAAATCAGAAACAGACTCAGATCCAATACAAAATTAATTACAAAGACTATTCTACTTCATATTTATTTTTCAAAGAGATGCTTTTTTGTGACATCAAAGGTCCTTCTTAACTTGAGCATCCTACTACTCCAGTCTCCTCTCTCATGGCATTCTACCTCAAAACCTATGTTCCTGCTCTAGTGCTTTCTCAGGTCATGACGCATGTTGTAGACTGAATGTCATATGTTGAAACCTAATGCCCAGTGTGATGGTGTTTGGAGGCATCTTAATGTGACAACTTTGAGAGGTGATTAGGTCATGAGGGCTCCTCATGGGATTAGTACCCTTATAAAAAAGATCCCAGAGAGCTCCCTCATCCCTTCTGCCATGTGATAACACAGCAAAAACCAAATAAACAAAACAAACCAAAACAATAAAATAAAACAACTGTCTATGAACCAGGAAGTGGGATCTCACCAGACCCTGAATCTGCTGATGCCTCGATCTGGGATTTTACAGCCTCCATAACTGTGAGAAATAAATTTCTGCTGTTTATAAGCCACCTAATCCATGGCATTCTCTTATGGTGGCCCAAATGGACTAAGAAACCATGCTTTATCTCACTTCTGAATCTCTAGTCATAATATCCTTTTGGACCGAAATTCCTATTGCTCCCTCCTCACACTCTGCCTGGGGAATATCTGCTCATCCTACAACTCAACCTTCAGTTAAGCCATGAGGCTTTTCTAAAACTTTTTCACTCTTCATGCCTCAAAGAGAATTTACCATTCCCTTGTCTTAATTTTCTAGGGCTGCCATTAAAAAGTACCACAGACTGGGTGGCTTAAAAAACAGAAATTGATTGTCTCACAATTCTGGAGGCTAAAAGCCCAAAATCAAGGTGTCAGCAGGATTGGTTCTTTCTGAGGGCTGTTAGAGAAGGATCTGATCCAGGACTCTCTCCTTGGTTTGTAAATGGCCATCTTCTGCCTATGTCTCTTCACCCTGCCTTCCCTCTATGTGTGTCTGTGTCCAAATTTCCCCTTTTTATAAGGGCACAGATGGTGTTGGATTAGGAACCCCCTACTGACCTCATTTTAAGTAGATTACCTTTATGAAGACCCCAACTCCAAATAAGGTCATATTCTGTGGTACTGGGCATTAGGATTTTAACATACAATTTTTGGGGGACACAATTCAACCCATAGCACCCTATTTTATTTCTTTTCCTCTATTTGTGTTGTAATAATTTCTTCTACTGGTGTTTTTGTTTTTGCCTGACATCTTTCACTAGATCATAAGCCTTGTCAGAGTGGGAACCACATCTGATTTTTCTCTGTACTCTTGACCTAGTATAATTCCTAGCACAAAAGGCTGATTATTAAAGCCAGTTGGTTGGCTTGTTGATTCAATGATGAATCAACAAAGATCCAAAATGACAGTAGTAAAGCTTCTCCATTTAATGTGTAGGAAGAACTATAGAAATAAGTGTCTGGAATTCTACATTTACCTTTTTTATAGGTTTATCTCTCCCACTAGACTACAATTTCTTTGAGGATAGAAATTATATTTTATTCTTGATTGTGATAGAAATCATTAGTTGGTAGTTTATCAACTATCCACCCAACTCTTCCCTTTTACAAACAGAAACCAAATTTTGTTGGGGATGTCAAGGTGTCTCAGATTCCCTTGCAAATAAGTGAGACTATGTGTTGGAGTTCTGGCCAATGAAGTATGAGTGGAAGTGTGGATAGGACTTCCAGGAAAAGAGGAGCTGGCCCAGCTGGCATGTTTTCTTGCCCTTTGTCATTTCTCTTTTTCCTGTGTTGAATGCACAGCCAATGCTCAGAGATGAAGCAACCATTCTGTTACAAAGTAAATAGCACAAAGTAAAGATGGATAAACAAAAGGATAGAAAATAGCTTTACTTCAACTTCATTCTGGAAAGATGTTTTCTTAGTATAAGATTCTAAATTGACATTTATATTCTCTCAGCATGAAGAAATTACTTTTGCCATTGTTGCTGTTAAGAAGTTAGCCACCACTCTAATTACCTTTTCTTTGTAGGTGGCTGTGTCTTTTTGCTGGCTGTTTTTGAAAATCTTTTTTGTTTGGTGTTTTGCTTCACTATAATATGTTTAGATATGAATGTCTCTTGCTTATCATACTTGTGATTCATTGGCCTTATTGAACATGAGAATTGGATTCTTTCAATAATTAAAAAAATTCTCTTTTTGATTTGATCAAGTACCATTTATTTATTTTTGTTGTTGCTGTGATTGCTTTTGGGGTCTTCTTCATAAATTCTTTGCCTAGGCCTATGTCTATAAGAGTTTTTCCAACATTTTCTTCTAGAATTCTTAGGTTTAAGTCTGTTATCCATCGTGAATTGATTTTTGTGAGAGGTGAAAGGTGCAGATCCTGTTTTAGTCTTCTATATGTGTCTATCCAATTTCCCCAGCACCATTTTTTGCATAGAAATTCTTTTCCCTAGTGTATATTTTTGTCTGCTTTGTCAAAGATCAGATGGCAATATGTGGATGGTTTTATATCTAGGTTCTCAGTCCTGTTCCATTGGTCTATGCCTCTGTTCTTGTGCCAGTACCATGCTGTTTTGGTTACTATAGCCTTGTAGTAAAGCTTGAAGTCTGGTAAATTGATGCCTCCCAATTTGTTCTTTTTGCTTAAGGTTGCTTTGGCTATACGGGGTCTTCTCTTGTTCCATATGAAGTGTAGAATTATTTTCTTCACAGCCAAGGAAACTATCATTACAGAAAATGGACAACTACAGAATGGGAGAGAATATTTGCATGCTATACATCTGATTAATGGTTGATAACTAGAATCTATATAGAACTCAGGAAAATCAGCAAGAAAAAATCAAACAACACCATTAAAAAGTGGGCAAAGGACATGAACAGAAACTTTTCAAAAGAAGATAGACTAGTGGCCAAGAAACTCATGAAAAAATGCTCAACATCTCTAATCATCAGGGAAATGCAAATCAAAACCAAAGTGAGATATCACTTAACTCCAGTGAGAATGGCTTTTATCAAAAAGTCCCAAAACAACAAATGTTGGCATGGATACAGAGAGATTGGAAGACTCATACATTGCTCGTGGGACTGCAAACTAGTACAACCTCTATGGAAAGTTATATGGAGACACCTCAAAGAACTAAAAGTAGAATTACCATTTGATCCAGCAATCCCACTACTGGGTGTTTACCCAAAGGAAAAAAAGACATTCTATAAAAAAGACACCTCTACATGAATGTTTAGTGCAACATAATTCACAATTGCACAGATGTGGAAACAACCCAAGTGCCCATGGATACATGAGTGGTTTAATAAATGTGGTATATGTATACCATGGAGCACTACTCAGCCATAACAAAATGGTGCATTACCTCTTGTATTATTCTAGATGGAGCTGGAGCCTATTCTTCTGAGTGAAGTATCACAAAAATGGAAAAAGAAACACCACATGTACTCACCATTAAAGTGGTACTAATTGATCAACATTTAATGTGTACATTTGGAAATAACATTCATCAGGTGTTGGGCAAGTGGGAGAGGGGAGGAGGAGATGGGTAAATTCACACCTAACAGGTGCAGTGTGCACAGTCTGGGGAATGGGCATGCTTGTAGCTCTGACTCAGGTGGTGCAAAGGCAATTTATGTAACCAAAGTGTTTGTACACCTGTAATATTCTGAATTAAAAGAAAAAAAGGTAACATACCTTCTAAACCACATAATTAGTACAAAAGTGAATTTAACTTTTCAAAAAAAATTCTATCATGGAGTCTCTAAGGTTTCATAATAATAAAAATCAATTTAGCTAAAAAAAAAACCTCAACGATTATCTATTCAAATATTGCCTTTTTCTCATTATCTCAATTATTTCTCTCTAAACTTTCATCAATGTATGCCAGATATTCCTACTCGATTCTACACGTCTTTAATCACTCTTTCACATTTTCTATCTCTTGATGTCTCTGAACTATATTCTGTATATCTTCTTTAGCTATATATTCCAATTTACTAATTCTCCCTTTAGCTGCATCTGTCTTATCTGCTGTTTACATTGCCTTATTAATTTCAATTTGTGTATCTATTAAGTCTAGAAGTTCTTAAAGTTCTCTAGTGATTCTTTTATAAATATATTTGGTTCTTTTAAAATTTCTTATTCTTGTTCATATTCTCAAGCTTTTCCTTTATTTCTCAAAATGTTAAATACATTTAATCTTTAGTGTCTGATAATTCCAATAAATGAAGCATTTGCAAGTTTGATTCTTCAGTTTATTGTTTCTTCTAGTTTTGATTCATGGTGTCATGGCTCATTATGCATTTTGTAAATTTTGACTGTAGGCTGCTTATTTTTCTTATAATGTTATTGGTGGGGATTCTTTGAGGCCTGGCTTGAAATTCCTGTAAGAGTATTTGGTTTTGTTTTGCTTACATAATATGCCTAGAGAAACTCCTAACATGGAGTCCCTTTATGTTCTTTACTTGATGTTTTTTGAGACACAAAGGCATCATGAATTAGATTGCAAACCCACATGAAGTCAGTTTTGTGGTTTTGAATTTTCAGGAGCAATTACTTTCATCCCATACCCAGCACCCACGTTGAGCCAGGCAAATTTCTTTGTTGTCTCTTCTGGATGGTGGTGTTACTTATTGTTTATTGTTACACCGAAGGTATAGCCCTTTGGATGCCAGCTTTATGTTGGGTGTTTTCTATTGGCTTCTGCTCCTTATGTGGATATTCAGTTTCACTTCCTGAGTCCTGCTTACCAAACAGTAGCTCAAATTTTCCAGGGTTCAGCAGAAAACCTCAGGAAAAAAGACAACTTTGGCAATCACACACTCCACAAGGTCTCTACTTTCACTTTGTTTTTGACCTTTGAGGATTCCTTCCTTAAGCACCAGTTGATAGATTCTTTTTCCTTCCAGCATTCTGGTTTTTTCAACTAGAACATCATTCAAGGTTATCTATAAGCTATACCACCAGAAACAGAAATAAAAAACATTTGTTTATGTTGGTGAAAAATTTGAAAATAATCTGAATATTTACTAATAAAAATTTGTGGTACATATACATCATTAAATATCATGGAATCATGAAAATAAATGTGATTGGTGTACATACACTGACATAGAAATATATTTAACACATACTTTTATGTGTTTTATTTAAAAGTAAACACAAGTTTAAAGGATTAAATGAGATAAGGCATATAAAGTACTTAATACAATGCCTGACACATCATAAGAACTTAATAAATTTTTACTTGTATTATTATATTTTCATTTGAAAGTAAGAGTTATTGATACATAGTGGAGTATAGCATGATGTGATGTTGGTTTGTGATGCTCTACGAATCAATAGTAGACCTCATGCTGGAAACTATCTTTTAATTAAAAATACTGATCTTCTCCCAAACTGTAATTTATAGATCACTTGTTTCACTTGTTACTTTCAGATATTAATAGGTATTATTCCAAAAAAGGATCTGTGATCAGGTGAGTTTTTAAAATGCTGGGTTACACAAAGGATAATAGGTTTTTTTGTTTGTTTTGTTTTTTGACAGTAGGAGTTGTCAGAGTTGCAAAATCCTAATATGCATTGTGAGTCTCAAAGAGGGAGATCTTGCATGAAACACTTTCCAAATTTATAGAACCCCAGAATCCTTTCTCTCAAGCATCCTGAGGAACTTCTTTTTCATGAAACGCCCTTTTGGAAAAACTTCACTAGACCATAATACATATAACAGATACTACAGTATTCATTTACTGACTGAACAAATTGTGAGTTTTTATGAGTTGTCATGATGCTTAATGGATGGTGCATTCTCTTTTGTCCTTTAATTAGTCTAGAACAGATTCCATGTATAAACACTGACTGGTTTTGTAAATGAAGGCGAGAGACCTTCCCTGTCTATGTCTCAGAATGCTTCTTTGGATTAGCATTGATTAATGAGTGGAAAATGTGATGCATCCAGAGCTGTTTCTCGGCATCAAATAACTTAAAGCCAAACAAAAGGGCAGGCATGGAAAATAAAAGGAGACAAGAACAAGACCCCTGATGTCCTTGTTCCTGCTGACTGTTACCACACAATCAAGGACCCTGCTGATTGGGGAAAAATACACTTCCACCTGTAACTGGATGAAAAAATATTTGTTGCACATGCTTGGACTGCATAAAGGAAAACTCAATGAAGTCAAAGATATCAAAACAAAATATGCAATTTGTTAGCTGTAAGCTATATAAATAAGCTATGTAAATAACGAACGTATGTATCAGGCTAAATATCTCCTTCCTGTACCTGTTACATCTGCCAATTGCACCATGCATGCAGAGAGCTGTTGCCTTGGCATTCTTCATCCTTTTGAAAATATGCCATTCAAACTTGTAAGTTTGTTCTTAAAGCATCAACTAACCAAAGGGCAGTCATGGAGAAGAAAAGAAGACAGAACAAGATCCCTGATATCCTTGTTCCTGCTGGCTGTTAGCACCTTCTGATACAACCATGCCCGGGGCACAAACATTTTTGCTATGGGTGATAGATTAGGAAGAGAGAGAAATTGCCAGCTGAAGGTATAGAATGGGGACCTGTAATTTAGACAGAAAGGAAGTGCTTCCATTTGTAACATTGGAGGTTAGTATAGTTTTGCTTCTACAGTATGTGCAACTGAGCTTGACTTAAATTATTTCAGATTGTGATGAAGAAGGGGGTCTTTACATCTAAGAACAGTCTGAAAAACAGAACCCTCTCTGGAACATGATTTTTTAAAAGCTCTCTAGGAGAAAACGATCTCTTTGGTGACATCAAAAAACTTTCTCATTCCAATCCACAGAGAAGTTGAATTGAAGTGAATAGAAGCTCTTCTACTGCCTGAGATTGTGCCATGACTTTTTTCCCTCAATTATGTAGAAAGCAAAAAAGAATTAGGATTCTTTAATTCTTTAAGCATGAAAGTGCTAACTAAATACAGTGTTTCCTGACTCTTGCCTCTGAATGGGTGTGATGAGGTGAGTGCACGGGTGAGGAGATAGACAGATTACTGTCTGTATCTAGGAAATTCTCCGTCCTGACAAGGCTGAATTTGATCCTTCTAATAATAATAAGTGACGGAGCATGAAATATGTCTTCTATTGTCCCATATTTGTTAAAATTATTCATCTGTGCTCTCTTGCTACCCATGAAAATGACAATGAAAAATAGTTGTCCATTAACACAAAAGCAAATGTAATGCAGTAATGATGGTTGAAGCTTCCAGCAATGCTGGAGTTTTTAGAAGTCATTAATAATAAATTACCAGCAATGCCATGGGCAGCTGATAACTCCTTTCTTTGGTAGGTAAAACTCTCCATTATAAAGTAACAATGCAATAAGTCATTTGTCACAGCTTTCAGTAATTTCGTTAAAGCTATTTTACTTTAAGACCAGGGTTGCCAACATTGAATTCATTTTACAGATAGGAAAACTGAGGCTATTTTACCAAATGATTGTGTCAGAATGGATCAGGGTATTGAAATTGAGATCACTGATTTAGTTTCAGATTTAAATAAGGCCTCTGGCATATTTGTCCGTATGACAGGCACAAGTACAGATCATTGGTTAATGAGTTGAGGTTGGAGTAGAGATGGGGTTCCATTGATCACAAACTCCGGGTCACTTGTTTTTTCCATCAAATTCAAGAACAAGAAACAATTAAAAGGTAGACTTGAGCCGTATTTCTCTACGTGTGGTTTGGAGCCACCTGGGGAGTAAGCAAATGTTCTCTTGGAGGAAAGGAAACAAACACAAAGCTTGCAAACAGGAAGGCAAAACACTCCCAAGTCCAAGACCCTTGTTTATGAGCTCCTGGGCTCCATCCTCAGTTAGCAGTGTAGAGGAGGGGTCCAGAGCAAATAGCAAGTTCAGACAAGCCCTGAGATGCTTCCCTCCTCCCGTTTCCCTTAATTCCCCTCAGCAGTTGTCCAAGAACCTGATGTCTTCCTCTTAACGACAGAGTCTGCAGGAATCCAAAAGGGAAATATAAATGGCCTAAGCACGTCCAAAGACCAGAGCCCATGGAGAGGGATTTCGTGCAGGACTGTTCTTCCCAGGGCTATCATCTGAGACTTTCTCTTTGTATCCGCCAAATCAGCCTGTTGGATACAGGCTTGCTCACACTGCTCTCAGTTCTTTCCTCTGAAGAACTCTTAAGAAAATGAATTCTGAGATACACATTGCGTGACTTTGAAGTAGACGCTTCCTTGTGGCCCTTTGTTTCCTTATGGGTCATGGGAGTGGGGGGATTAAGATAGTTCAGGATCCCAAATCGCCTGCCCTCCAAGGAGCTGTGACTACGCGATGGCCTAGGTTCCTCCCTGCTTCAAAATTCAGTGGTGCTTTTGTTTTGAGCAGCATTAATATTAGGCAAAAGCACGGTTCATTGACTGCCCAATTCCAGGCTAGGTCTATATAGCCTCTTATTTTATAAATTCCTAAGGTGATGATCCTCAAATACTTCAGAAATACAGAAAACCACAGACATAACAAGTTCCTAAACATCTACTATCTTTCCTCCTTTGACAATTGAGTTATGGTTAATAGCTTGTGAAACAGTTGCAAGTCATGTGTCTCCTGCTATCTTCTTTGTATAGTTACAAAACTCAGGATTCTATTCCAAGTAAGGAAGTAGATCTCTCTAGTTCTCCAACTGTCGAAACTTTAGGCAGACTCAATAATAATGATTTGGAGAAAAACCTTAAAATTCAAGCTTTCTTCAAGTAGAACACATAATTTAAACCGTCTTACAATCCTCTTTCAAATTAGATATCATAACCAAATTTCTTATCACACCTTACTAGATTGAAATTCCATTTCTTCTTTTAAGTTAAACCCTGAAGAAATTAAAGGACATTTAGGGCAGATGTGTTGAACAAAAAGGACCTGCTACATCCTCATAAGGTTATTGGTCAAAATTCCAAAAAATAGAGAAATAGCTATGAATATACATTCTTTTTTTTTTCCTGGATGTGAATTGACCTTGCACAGGCTGTCATCTTTACTGTGTTCGTTCTCATGGAAAACATTTCAAAATGACCTGCCAATAGGATCTCAACCAGCCTAGAGCAAAAGAAATGACATCTCCCATTCTGGAGTTTTAACAGGAAATTGCCTTGGAAGAGTAGATTGACCTCTCTTTTCATATGACACCTGATTCATGTCCTTGACAGATTTAATTTTCAATGAAGGGAGAGCTCATTAGTGATTCTCAGAAATAGCCCTGTATATTAAGAGCCAATTCTCCTCACTTGGCTTGCCTATCCTCATGTGGTATCTTCTAGAAAAGCAACCCTGCCTCCTTGGATGGCCTTTGACACCCAAAGCCAGGGGAGTTCCCTGACACATTTGGACTCTGACTAGGGTCAGTGTCCAGCACCCTGCAAGCACTCCTGGAGATATCAACAAATTTTCCATCTTCTCTCTTTTTCCATTACTCCCTGGGAAGGTTCAAATTAGGCAAGCATCAATATTTTGATGCGGTGACATGATAAATATCCACAGTCAGGGCTTGCAATTGCATTTTTGAAATGTCAGACTGGACGGGGTAAAACAAGCAAATAAAACCAACCAAAAACACCACAAAGAGAAAATCAATTAAGAGCCCTGAGAAGAGGTCCTATGGAACAATCTCTAGCAGGAAAAAACCTTCAATCTCAGCATGTACAAAACCGAATTTACAATCTTCCCTGCAAAACCTGGTCTGTGTTTCTTATCTCAGACAACGGCATCACTGCTAAATCCATTTGCACAAGCAAGGAACCGAGAAGAAATCACTGAAGACTGCCTTGCCATCAGTCACCACATAGAATCATTCACCAATGTCTGTGGGTTTTACCCCTAAAACACCTCTTGAATCTGACTCTTCTCCATCCCCCCTGTCATCATCATCGTCCACCATCTGTAGCCACTGATGAAGATGGCTGGGTTGTCTAGCCTCCTCTGTTGACACTGACCTTCTACAATCCATTCTCATGCCACAGCTAGGATAAACTTTTCCAAACATAAATCCAATAATAACATTGCTCTCTGAATAAAGTCCAATACCTGTAACATGGACGACACAATTCTGAATGTTCTAGCCTTGCCCACCTCTCCAGCTTGGTTTTGAGCCACTATCCTTCATACACTGTGCTTCAGTCACTTGAACCTCCTTCCGGTTCTTCAAACTCATATGCTTCCCCCTACCACAGGATCTTTGTGGATGACGTGCTGCCCAATGTCTAATGCTCTTTGGTCCACATTTCCATCTCCACTTACCTAATTAACAATTATTCATCCTTCAGAGCTGAGATCTTGTCACTTTCTCAGAAGGACCTTTTGTGATTCCCTCCATCCAGCTCATGTTCAATGTCATAAAACTGTGTTCTTTTCCTTCAGAGCACACAGCTAACTTGCAATTTCATATTCATTCTATGTGCTTATATGATCACTCCCTATGTCCTTTAATGCAAGTTCAATATAGGCAGGAACCATGTCTGAATTTGCTCATCACTGTATTATCTTTTTGTTTGTTCTACTAGTTTCTGTGAGAAATATGCTTAAAAGCATCCACTGTGATTGTGGATGTGCCTATTTCTCCCTTACTTCTATCTTTTTTCCTTATATATATTCTGAAGCTACATTATTAAACACTACAAATTTAAGACAATTTTATCATCCCGGTGGATTGACCCTTTTGTCATTTTAAAGGGTCCCTGTTTGACTTAGAATTTGCTTTGTTTGCTATTGGTCTGACTATCAAGATTTCTTTTGGTTAGGGTTTGCATGGGGTATCTTTCTCCTTTCTTTTACATTTATGCTTTGTGTGTCCTTGTATTTAAGATACTTCTCTTGTAAGCATTGTATTATTGGGTCTTGTTATGTTTTAATATAGTCTGACAAGATAAATTTTAAAAATTGTCTACATTTAATATAATTGCTGAAACATTTGGATTTTTTATAATTTTTTCCATTTTGTTCCATTCATTCTCTGTTCTTTTCTTTTGCACACTTTCTTTTGGGATCAATTGTGTTTTACTGCTCCATTTTTTCATGTCTTGGGAGTTACATAATCTTTTGACTTTCTTTTAGAGGTTACTTTAGGGATTCAACGCGCATCCTGCATTGTACAATGAAAGCACATTTGAACACTTTGACTTTAGTTCTCTTCTTTCTTACTTTTATGCTAACATTGTCCTGTATTTTAATTCTACATATATTTAAATCCTATGAGAAATTACTAGTATTGGTTTATACGATCAATATTTACTTAGATCTACTTAAATATGTATTATTCTTTTAATATTCATTCTTTCCTACAACTTTTTTTGCTGTCACTTAGCATCATTTTTCTTCTCCCTGAAGACCTCCCTTCTGTACTTCCTTTGAGCAAGTATTGGTGACAAATTCTTCCAGAAAAATTCAGTGTTCAAGTCTCTGGATCCAGCTGAAAATTTGCTAGAAACACAGAGAAGAGAGGACTTGTACCATGGAAATAAGATTAACAAAATCCAGACTTTGGGAAATTCTACAGGTTAAACAGCCCTAGATCTTCTAAGGAAAAGGAAGGACTAGAGGAAGCTCTAGTGAATTTAAAGAGACTTACGTGGCATATCGAACATTTTTTGGTGGGCAAGACTATGGTGTCTAAGCATGCATATGTAGGTGAGAAAACTATAAACACAAGAAAGAAATTACAATAAATGTATAATAAAAGAGTAAAGGTTACTTTTAGGGAAGGCAGTGCATTGTGGTCAGGGTAACACACAAGGAAAGCTTTCTGAGGGGCTAGAAAAGTTTTATTTTTTATGGTAGTTACAAGAGGTATTTGTCTTAAAATAATTCATTAAGCTATACATTTGTTTTAGTTGGTTTCTATGTCTGTATTTTAGTTTACAATAAAAAGATTCAAAATTTTAAACAATTTAAAAATGAGTAAAATGTAACTTCAATATTGAAGGACATTTTTATAATCCTAGTTTGGCAGGTTATTTTATCCCTTAGGATGGTATACCATTGTCTTTGGTGTCCATAATCTTTGTTAAGAACTCAGCTGTCAGCCTTTTTGTTCACCTTGAAGATAATGTGTCCTTTTCCCCCTATGTGCTTTAAAAATTTTTTTCTTTGTCTTTGGTTTTCAACAGTTTTATTATGGTGTGCCTTGCTGAAGTTTATATTTGTCTATCATTGGCTTCATGGATTTTCTTGTGTTTGTGGCTTGATGGTTTTTATCAGTTTTGGAAAAGTCTCTTAAAATATTGCTTCCGCCCATTCTTTCTCTTTTTCCTCTTTCTGGCACTACAATGTCCCAAATATCTCTTGCCCTCTTTTTCTCTTGCTTGCATCCCTTTTTCTCTCTGTGGTTCGGTCTGGATATTTTCTACTGACCTACATTCTGGTTCATTATTTCTCTCTTCAGCTATGTCCAATCTAATCCATTTATTGAATTTTAAATTTTATTGATTGTGTTTTAGTTCTAGAATTTTCTTCCTATTCTTTTTATAGAGTCCATTTTTCTGTTGAAATTCTCCATCTTGTCATGAACTTTCACTAATATATTTAACATGGTATTTAAGGTATTTAACACAGTATTTAAAGTATGTGCCTGGTAACTCCAGTATCAATATAGTATCTCTATTCTCTATGGATCTGTCTCTATTATCTCCAAATAATTTTGGTCATTTGACTTGTCTCCCAGTATGCTAGAATATTTTTAATTGAATGTCAGACCTTACTCTATGAAAAATTATAGAGATTGTTTGAGGCTCTGGATGATGTTATCTTTCTTCATTGACGATCGTGCCAGGCAGTTAAACTAGGCAAGTCACCTTAACCCAACCAGGCTCAAGCTGCTGTTAGTTTTTGTGAGAGCTGGTCTACACCTAATTTGCCCTTATGCTTGGAGTTGCCCTTTAGGGATCCCAGCTGGAAGTCTAGGGTGTGTCTCAGTGCCCCCCTCCTTATTGGACCATGAACTCCAATTTTGTCTATAAGATTGCTGAAAACCCTCTTCAGCACTTATGAGCTGGCAAATGCTTCCAGGAGAAAGCAGAGCTGCATTTTGATCTTAGTTCTTATATTTATCCTCCCTCCAGAATTTCATCTACTAATGCCCTTTGCTGCCTTGGTAGCTCTCATATTCCTTCAAATAGATTTATTTATTTTTAAAAATATATTATCAATTTTTTTCCCAATTGTTCTTTGCAAAGAGTCTGTCTGATAGAAACTAGTCTGTCATGATTGCAAAAAAAAAAAAAAAAAAATCTATCTTTAAATATGTACTATTTATTTATCATTTACTCAGAGGCCCTTAATTTTCTCAGAGTACTCTGAGTTTTTTTCTTTACAGAACTCTCCACAGTTTATTGTTTTTATGTTTCTTTGTGTGACATCCGTTTCCCCCTTACATTGTAAACTCAGGTCAGGCCTGTTTTGCTCACCGTTGAATCCTTGACATCTAGCCCAGATTAGGCATTCAATAAATATTTTTAATAAATGAATATAGGCTCTTGGTCTAAGCATTTTATATGCTTTGTGTCATTTAACACATTGACTGCCACACTAGAAAAAAAAATTTTTCCTTGGGGCCATGGTGTTTTATTAGGAAAATGGAATAAAAACTCCAAAAACAAAATGATCCTTTCTAATTTAATGAAAAATTTGTTTTTTTAATTGTTTTCTGTGCGTGAGTTATATGCAACTTGAAAAATAGTTCTCGCAGCTCCCAATGTGAAGAGACGTGTGAATTACCCACCCTTCATAAGGCCCCGGGCTCAAAACTGGCATGAGTTAAATACAACTCACATAGCAGTCAATGTGTTAATCCTTCCCATAATCATATGGAGCAGCTATTGTTATCCTGTTTTAGAGAAGAGATAACAGAAAATTAAAGAGGTAAGTAACTTCCCAAGGTTACTATATATTAAATGTTCTCTAAAGCTCCTCTTCCTGGACACTTAATCCTTATGCTTTTGCAACTAGTACATGCAGCCAGCTTTTTATTTTTCAATATGCAGGATATAAGCTATGCTTCAATTCCTCCTCTTCATTTTCCTCTTCCTTCTTTTTTCATATTTCATGTCTTGCTTTTTGAGGCCTTCAATGCTCATAGGCATTTCATTAGTGAGTGAACTAGAAAAGTAAGAGACAATGAAGCTCACATAGCTGAGCAAGGTGTCTACACACCAACACACCTAGAGAAAGGCACGTCCTCCTCTCCCCTCGTGCCACAGTGGACAGCTTTGGCACCTGGACTCATCCATTAAGAACTTTTAAAATTTAATTTCATTTTAAATATACTGTATTTTTTAGAGCACTTTTAGGTTCACAGCAAAAATGAGCAGAAAGTACAGAGAGTTCCCACACATACCCCTCTACACACACACACACACACACACACACACACACACGAGGGGCACATTTGTTACCATAGATGAACCCACACTGACTCATTCATTTTTACACTGTATGACACCATCTAGGAGTGTGTGTTTGCCCAGTTGCAGCTACCTTGCGTTAAGAGTCCTCTTTTGACCTACAGTTAAAATAACAAAGTCTCTGCTTCTTTGTCAGCACTTATTCTGTTCTTAAACGTACTGCAGTAAAGTTCACTAACCCCTGAACTTTGGCCGTTCTAGTACATTTCAGTGTTTGCATACTCAAACCCAGGCAATTAACTTTAATAGTGCATTCTTAAAGGAAATCAGGTACAATCTCTGGAAGCCATAAATGATCACATTGTCATGTTGAGTCTGAAATCTTTGTGATGCTGCTCACACTCACGTTGCCCTCTCCTCCTGCCCACCAGACCAAGGCCTGGCTCGGATCCCACCACAGCTGCGAAGCCTGTCCTAACAAGCTCCAGCCCACAGCAATTTTTTTTCCTCTTTGGCACCACAACTGGCACCAAACTCTCCCAGGGAAAATCATTAACCCTCTCTGAGCTTCAATTCTGTCATTTGAAAATGTGGATCAAAACACTTCCTAAGGAGCTTGTAGGTAAATTTAAATATGTCCATGCGAGGCACGTGGTAAACATCACGTACCCTCTCTCCTTACCTGTTCCAGGAAGTTTGTCTGGAGGATAGGTCACAATGGGGGGACAAAACTGTAACACTCTATAAAAATGGGCTTGGGCGCACATTATAACAAAGAGAACACTATCTCAGTGATATCAAGTCCTTTCTGGGTTTGTAAAGACAGGGGGCTAAGAAGCAGCAGAACAGCTAAAGGATAGTGGAGATTCCAGTGAAAAGTCAAAGAAAACGTGGGAACAGGGGCACCATCTGGCCCAGGGGTAGCTTATTAATCTCCATCCGTTTATGGGCAAAGGGAAACAGAGCAAAAAATGATCGTTCATCAAGATAGATAGCCCTGTGCATATCTAAGTGGAGACTGAGCTTCCAGCTGCAGCAGAACGAGGACATGCACAGGATCTGGACAGAGATCAAGGAAGAGGAGAATGGTTTCTGTGGGGAGGTTTTGGGGTTGCAGAGAGATCCACAGCCCTAAGCACAAAATGAAGGTACTTCAACACTATAACAGGTCGACAAGACAGTAAGCCCACTTGACAGCAGTGGAGTCCCTGGAAAGTGAGGAGGAATCTGTTAGTAAGGCTCTTTAAATGTCTGGATGGGGAGGATGGAGTTTTTCCTGCCATGGGTAAGGAGCCATTAGGAAACCTTGAGCTGGCACGTCGCATGATCACTGAGATACCTGAACAGCACAAACTGCAGGGGAAAGAGGCTGGAGGTGAAAGAGCAAGGGCAAAGTTCTCACAACAATCCAGCATGAGCTAAGAAGGCCTCACCTCAGATGGCAGCAAACTGAATGGGACAGAAGGATCCATGCTCAAGCCCTGTCTTCTAAAATATTTCTATGGCATCCACTTCTTCAGGATTCTTTCCCAACACCACTATATGGCAGGCTACAGGTGTTTATATATTTTTTAACTTGAGGAGCATTTTTAAAAATCTATTTAAAAGTAAAAAGAGATAATAAAATGGATTTAATTCTGAGAGTTTATTTTAAAAGCATTGTAAGGCAATGAATTGACAAACCTCCTCCGCCACCCACCATCAGAGAAAGAACTAGAATAATATAAGCAATTAGAAATAATGTAATATAGCATCAAAACTGGTGTTATTCCACTTAGGAAGCAAAAAGCATAACTCTGACAACCATTGTGTCATTTCTCTTATACAGTAGACAGGCTCAGCACAGGCAGAAAGAAACAAATGCTTCTTGACATTAGCGAGTGTGTTGCTCCAAAATGCAGGAGGTGAAAGTCGTGGTCATGGAGAAATAAAGTAACCTGGTTCACTTCTGTTGAGAGAACCGGCCATGGCTCTCAGGTGAGGAGGAGACAGAAGTGGGCTGGGAGACCTACGCCCTTCACCCTTGCCCTGGAACCGAGCCCAAGCCTCCCTCCACTGTCCGCAGCGTGAACCGAACAGAGACGTGTCCATGAGCATCCAGTGGAACAGCTTGAGTAGGAATACGTTGGGGTGTTTCAAGATGCAGAAAGGATCCAAAAATGAATCATCTCCCCACTTTGGGGGAAAGGTAGAAATTTCTGACAGCAAGGATTGGGTTACTGATCTTAGAGATGTGAAAGGGAGCCCTGCAGTGAGGGACTGGAAACAAGAGGGGGGTCAGTTTAGGTGTGTAGGCAGTTTCCACAAGGGACCCTCTCCTGAAAACTCTCC
This sequence comes from Daubentonia madagascariensis, assembly GCA_023783475.1. Taxonomy (NCBI): domain Eukaryota; kingdom Metazoa; phylum Chordata; class Mammalia; order Primates; family Daubentoniidae; genus Daubentonia; species Daubentonia madagascariensis. Next base: position 8,416,992 of record JAKFHU010000316.1, read on the forward strand.
TTCTAGAAAGTTCCTTTCCTTGTGCTTTTATGGTAACAGCCCAAAGAGCTAGCCTTTCCCTTTGTCTGCCAGAAATGGCCAAGGGGGCTTTGGAAACCTGGATCTCACTCTTTCCTGCCATTTCTGTAAGGCTAGAGCACAGCATTGGAGGAGAGTTATCAGGAGGACACTCGTGGGTTGAAAATGTCCCCCAAGATGATGCATTAAAGCCTTAACTGCAGGCACCTGCCGGTATGACCCTATTTGGGAATAGGGTCTTTGCAGATGTAATCTCATTAAGATGAGATCATATTAGCTGAGGATATGCCCTAATCCAATGACTGATATCCTTATGAGAAGAAGGAAATTCAGACAGACACCCAAGGAGAAGGTCATGTGAAGATGGAGGCAGGGACTAGAGCGACACATCTATAAACCCAGGAACGCCAAGGATGGCCAGTAACTACCAGCAGTGAAGAAAAGGCAGGGAAAGCTCCTTCCCTAGAACTGTGAGACAATACAGTTCTGTTGTTTTAAACCACCCAGCTGACATAGGAAACTAATGCCCCGACACTCTACCCCCAGCCCACAGAGACACAGGCATGACGTCGGGGAGATGTCTGAGAGGACCCTGGGCAGGGTTAGGATTCATACTCTCCAACCCAGCTTACAATTGAGCTGTCCACGGAGTGCTCAAAGGGAAGCATCACCACCGTGGACATGGAGGCCCATGTGGAGGCCCTGTGGGTAAAGAGCAAACTCCAAAGAAGCAAGTGGAGCATCACCGTGTCCGTGGTAGTGATGCTTTCCCTTGGAGCTCCCGGTGACCCTTTAGCGCACTGATCCCCAATCCTTGGAAATCAGCATTTTTGGCTGGTAGTGATCCTTGAACCCCTGTTCAGGACTATTTCAAAAGCTCCTCAAAAATTGGGCTGGCATGGTGATGATTAAGGAGGTGGTGGGCATAGAAGAAATGTTAAGTATTAGGTGACCAGAAACTGGGTTTTCACAGTTCCAGACACACCTTGAAAGATGAGGAGGAAGTAAAGAAACCCCAAAGATCAAGAAAATCTCAGGAAAAGCAGGGGAGCTGCAGAGTGAGCCATGCTGAGGTACCTGAGGTTCCCTTACTCTGGGGGTTCCTGCACTTCACAGACATTGCCAAGGAGGAGATGGTGTCACTCTGATTCCAAATTGCTGTCACATTTTGGAATTGATTATGTCAGTAAGTGACTCTTGGTACAGCCTGAAATGGGAGCGCTTTCTTGAGTAGTGGCAGAGGGGTTGACTCACCCCACTGTCTTGTCTCCCCATGGAGGCCTATCAGAGACATTTCTGGAAAAGTAAGGGAGGATTCTGCTTAGTAGCTGGCCAACCTGTGGACTTGGCCCCTGACATTACTCTCTTTAGACCCAAATACCAGTTCTCAAGAGCACCATGAAGCTCCCAGTGACCATTTAGTGCACTGATTTTCAATCCTTGGAAATCAGCATTTTTGGCTGGTAGGAACCAGCTACCATTTGTTGAGACCCCTTTTATGCCAAGCCCTAAGTGTCCTTCTGCTGTCATCTCACCCAATTCTCACACTGAAGTGGATTCAGGGATGTTCTTAGTCCTACTTTATATATAAACACTGTGAACTTCAGAGACTTGTAGTACATAGTCCAAGATCCTAAGTGGTAGAGCCAAGATTGAAATCCAGCTATGCCTCCCTCCTATTTGTTTGCCCTATTATGACATTTAGTATTATGAAACAATGCTGACCAAGGGGGAAAAAGACACCTTTATACAGTGCCTGTGCTTTAGGCATTGTTGGCCTTATCTGAGCCTTGTTTTCTGGTTCAAAACACCACACTCCTCCCACTGCACAGCTGCCTCTACCCATGCCTTCTTGGGAAAAGCTCTTTGGTGTGGCTGGCAGGACTTCAGAACTGCATGTTTCTGTTGAAGGAAAAAAATCTGAGTTAGGAATTTAGTTGCACTTGGACTCAGCCCTTTAGCCTGAATGTAGAGAAGGAAGTCCAAGTCCCTGAAATCTAGAGAAGGAAGTTGCTGGAGCTAAGCCAGGTGACCTTTCAACAAGGAGCTCCCTTCTTAAGGCAAAGGATGGAATCTCTGCTCCTTTGCTGAACCTACCCCCTCCACTTAGAAAACCATTTCCCCACTGTCCACCTAGCCAACTCCTGCTAGGCATTTGGTAAGTCTCAAGTCAGGAATTGCCCCTCCAGGAAACCCCCTAACTGGGCCTGGGGCCCCTCCTGTGTTCCCACCACATCCTCGCTCTCCTCTGTCATTATACTTGTCCTTTAGGTGACGTCTCCCCTGTTAAACTGTGAGCTACTTAGGGTCAGGAATGGGTCTTACTGCTCTAAGAGCCCCCTGTGGTATAAACCCTTCATAACAGCTGATAGAATAAGTGAATGAAGGGGGCCAGGCCACGCCTTCATGGGGAGTATAAGAGTGGAGTTTAGACCTGGAGTACAGAGAGGGTTGGACACCTCCCACCCTAGACTCCAGAAACTTCTCCCCTCCTTCCTTCACCCTCAGAGTTCAACCCTTTCACAGCCACTTGCACCGATGATTCCAGTAATGCCTTGGGGGGTTCACCTTTGTCTATGAAGTGGGAGGCTTCAGAGGAGTTCTGTGCCTTGATTTGGGGCCAAGCTTCATTCTAGAAGACTGAGAGCTGAGGGCCCTGTCCTGGGGGTTCCCAGCAGGGAGGAAGGAAAGTGCAGCTTCAGAATCCTACTTGATTATATTTACTGCAGGCAGTTATGGCCAAGGGCGCTCATGGTTGGGGAAAGAAGAATCAGAGGAAAAGGATGCTTCCTTCCCATTCGATAGTCTGCATCAATCAACATGACCTTCTTGACTCAACCCCAATGTTTCAGAAGTATGGGTTAGAGGTTGCCTGGAGAACCTGGAGGCAGCCCTGAGCTGACGGCACAGGGTGAGAAGGCAGAAACTGGGAAGGAAGCTCACCTCCCTGCAATATGACAACGCAAAGGGTAACTGAGCATGCATGGGGTTGCCTGCCCCAGCCAGGCCATGTCCAGTTCAACCTCCTGCTGAGCGTCTCCTCTATGCCAGCCCCTGGGGTTGGACAGAGGCCAGGCCCCACTGCAACCAGGCTGGTTATTTGCCCACTGGGAAGCCTCACCTTCAGGCAATGCCCATGCTGCACAGCTGGCTCAGGGTGGTGTGGAGCCTCCACTCACAAAGCCTGGGTCCCTGGGGGATGCTGCTTCCCTGGGCTCCCTTTTCCCCCTCTTTGTGCTCTCCCTGTGTACTCTTTACACAAAAATTCACTAAACAGTACGTGAAGCAAATTGGGAGCAGGAGGTTGGTGGCCAGACAGACCCAAGGTCAAAGTCCTTGATCTTACATTTATGAGAGCTGCTTGTCCTCCCTGGGCCCTATTTTCTTTATCTATACAATGAAGCTAAAAGTCCCTACCTTGCAGGTTTCTGTGATGATGAAAGCTGTGGTGCTCAACCCTGGCTGCATGTTAGAAGTCCCTGCGGAGCCTTAAAATGCCAATGTCTGGGCACCACCCAGATGAATTAAGTCAGTCTTTGGAGGGCGGGCCCAGGCATCAGTATTTTAAAGCTCCCCAGGTGATTCATAAATGCACCTTAGGTTGTGACCCCTGGATTAGAGATAATGTATATGACCTGAATGACATACTGCCTTCAGAATAGAATATACCATTCATAAATGATACCAATATGAGTATTATTACTATTATGTTATTGCTGCTCTTAATCTTACTTCTGCCAAGAAAGCCCCTTGTTAAGGGGCTAAAATATCCAAATTGTGAATAACAGAGCATATATAAGTGATGGTCATGAGCCTCTAAGCTTCTCAGTGAAATGAAAATAAGGAGTGACTTGAAACCGCCAGTCAGCTGTGGGGCCCCCAGTTCTTTGAGATACGTGCATGCGATCACTCCCGGCCTGTGGCATGACCTCTGGCTTCATTCAGCCTGGGTCTGTGCCAATGGAAACATTTCCGGTTGAAGCTCAGTGCCCTCATTTCCAGTACTGACAGTCTCCTGGGAGGCAGCTGTCAACAGTTGCATCCCAAGTTACCTTTGCTCTGCAGTAAATAGATGAGTCAAAGTTGGCCCCAGGAGATCAACTAAGGAGCAGCCCTGGGCCATCCTGTCTGGTGGTTTAGGCTGCTGAGACAATGCCCTTGGTGCCATAAAGTTGGGCTTGACACTCTTAAAAGTTATCTTTGTTTGCTGATGGTTTGGCCAAAGGGCCTAGTGTTGAGCTAGTCCTGGCTACACTAGGGCCCTACTATGAGAAGTGATGACTCAGTGATGTGGTGATTAGCGCAGGCAGCCTTCAGATTGCAGGAGGCAGTGGCTGCACCAGGGTGGTGTGGATATCAGTGGAAACCCCCAAGCTCCACTTTAGATATCAGTTCTCTTCGTTTTCCAAACTAAACTTGTGCCGTGTGTTGACAGCAGAAGGGCCGACTGTAGGTTAATGTTTGTACTTATTTTGGTTGGAGGGGCAGGCTTTAGTTTTATAGCAAATATTTAAATACCTCTCAAATCTATCCACTTCTCTGTCAACCCTCCCGAGTCTGGGCCAGAATCATTAAGAAAAGATGCGTTAGTGCCTGCTTGACGGCCACAGCCTCCTCCCGGGATGCCCCATGCCCTCCTGGCTCACAGAGCAGCCAGGACAAGTGTTCCTGATCTCAGTTCGGGCCACTCCACTCCTGGACTGGAGACCTTGCATTGATTCCCGACATCTTCAGAATGAAATCACAACCTCTGTGGTGGCCTGCCAGCCCGGGTCCGACCTGGCTGCCATCCCTCTTCCCGCCTCCAGGCAGGTGGGAGGCCTCTGTTCCTCTTTGCTCCAGGCTTCTTTTCCTTCTAGGTATGAGAACCACATTCTTCCACCCACCTGGGCACTTTCTCAAGTATAGCTAACGCTCAGAATCCTTCAGTGTTGAGCTGGAACTTTACTTCCTTAGGGAAACCTTTCTTTCTTCCCCCTCCAAGTTCCTCCCACAGGAACCACTGGCACTCTGAGTTTCCCATCCTGACACGTCTCAGGCTTCTTTGTTACCCCTCACCAGAATCTAGGATCCGAGAAGGAGGGACCTCAAACACACCCCACCCCCATCCATAGTCTCAGCACCTGGCTGGTGAATGCATTTCCAATGAACCCAAAAAGCACTTGCCCACAGCAAGGTAAAAGCAGTGTGGTTAACAAAGGAGGATGATATATTCACAGAAGCTGCACAAAATTTCACCTGCTCACACAGCAATCAGAAACCAAATAGTTACCCATCTTATGTAAGATCCACAATAGTGGGTAAGATCCCTATGATGTGTAAGGTACAATGTTAGATTATTTTATGTATATGAAATACACATTTTTTCGGTAATTGTCATTTCATCAAAGATTTTTTTTGCTAAACTATCAAAGAGGCAAATGACTCAGAAAAATGGGCATAGTAGCTGACAATTTTTTAGCACCTACAGTATGCCAGGCACAACAACCTTATGAGGTGGGCCCTATTATTACTCCCATTTTATGAATAAAGAAACTGAGAGGCCTAAGAAATTAAATAATTTGCCCAGTGCCATAGAGCTGGTATGTTGAAACCATATCTGAAACCAGGCACTGCTATTTCAGGGCAGGCACCTATTATACTGTCTTGCTGTGGAACTGCCTACCACCTTCCAAAATTTCGGGTCTGCCACATTTGCAGGAAAATACCATGGGCTGAGGCTGTGCAGTAGGTTTTACCTGCCCCTTTCAAGAGGTGGAGCTCTTGTTAGTGCCTCAGAACATAAAAGGGTGCGGTTTGATTTCTTACCTCTGTGAATTATTTCTGAAGGGTTTATTGTATAATCAGTGACCAAGTAATTGTGGCCATGAGGAGATATAGAGGTGTTTCATTACAGATGGTGTAATCTTTAACTTCACGGAAAGGACCCAGGGCTCTCTGGCTTTTCATCGTTTTTTGACCCAGAATCGTGCTGATCTGAATGAGCTCTGTGACTTTGGGGAAGTTGTTATCAGTCGACATGAACCACAAGTCCTCTTGGCAAATGGATCCAGGTGTCCCCAGTATCTGGTTGTTTCCACACCAGCCTCCTGGTCTGTAGAATTTACACAATGCTCCAACTCTCCAATGTAAGTGAAGAGCACAATGGAAACACTATTTTAGGTCTTTCCACTTTAATTAAATTTCCTACAAGGAGCATCTGCTGGTTTTTCCTGGTTTTGCTGGTGCCACTTGTATGATTAGTGCAGATCCGCTGAGCAGGGTCCTTAGCCTACTAATTGTTAAAGGCACGTAGATGCTGCGAGGGCTCAGCTGTCAACAATATGGTGAATATTACTATTTATTGGTTAGATGTCCTCTTCCCCATACTTTGTAGGTCTTGTGTTCCTGAGTTCTTGGGGTGATACTGGCTTCCAGTAGTAAAATCAGTTGCTCTATCTCTAAGCCTGGTGACAATTCTGTTGTGATTAACTCTTTCCCAACTTATTGATCCTGAGAAATAGATCATTCTATACAAGGAGTTCACAAATACTACATATATCTTCTCCTTTTGGTAACACACTTTTATAAATTATCATATGCACTTCCTCATTTAATCTTCACAACATCCTTATTCATACTTATTATTGTATCCATTTTATAGAGGGAAATACTGAGCATACAGGGTTTGCTTGTTTGTTTTATTTGTTTTTAAGTGACCATCCTATCAAATGTCACACAACTTGTAATTAGCAGACTGGGTTATAAACTCAGGCAACTGACTCCAAGCTTAACTACTTTGTGCTTAACTACCGTGTTGTGCTATTCTACTTTACGTTCTTGTACTGTTTTTAATTTGAGTCATTTTATCCATTATAGTTGTAGTCATGACTACTTGTTTATCAAAAATATGATCCTGAGTAATTAGGATATATTTTCCAGCATCATTTAATTTCCACTACTCATATTCCCCCAGCCCCAGCACACACACAACTATGCACACATACACACTGAATTCAGACATAAAAACTTTAGTGCATTTTCCTTTTCGTAGGATCAAACTGTTCTCTTTCTCATACACAATCACCTTACCAGTTCTTCCAAGGTGATCTAGAACCTATTACTGGTAAGCCTCTTTGGAAATTAGGAGCACCTTTTTGAGAAGGGAACAGAGTCCCTGATATATATGGAATTCCAGGGAAGGCATATGTAGGATCTGGATGCTGGACAGAAAGTGCTTGTCTCTTCAAATAGGTTGAAGTGGTGCATGAAACTTGTTTGGACTGATTTCATTTCTCCTGGGAAATTAACCACATGACACATTGAGTTGGATCAGCACATGTATTCCTCTCTTGGAGCAGAAGCAGTGCAGAATGTCCCTTCTAAGATCCTGGGCAGGCTGTGACAATACCCAGACAGCCGTACACAATGTGAAAGCAACAGCGCGGAAGGCAAGAGCCCTGGGTCAAACCTCGGCCACACCCTTCCTAGTCTTGTGCCCCTGGGCGCATTACAACCTCTTTGAGTCTTGCTTTTGATTTCTTCAAAATGAGCCTGACAACACCTGCCCTCCCTCTAAATGCCTCAAAAGGTGGGACGAGGTGGCCTGGGAAAGCGGCCAGGCATGGTGGCGAGTACACCACGGGCCCTCACGAAATGTGGAGTCTAAACCTGGCGCCTTAGTGAGGCTGACTTAAGAACACTCCGGGGAGTGTCTAAACATTTTTCCTGTAAGATAATTTGTTAACATGAGTACATTGCTAGGGCTCAGATCCCCAATTTCCAGAGGTATAACAGAGATGAAGTTTCAGTCACTTCACAATGAAACATCAAAGAAACTAAATGGAAAATAAGTGATTTGAAGACTCTCAGAGACACAAGGAGGTAGTCTCTAAGAATCACTTTCTTTTTTCTGTTACAGATCTTGGATTTGGGGAGTAGATTATTTACATTCTTCATTTTTTAGAAGTTAATTTAGCTAACTTTTTAAAGGTTGTGCTATTTAAGGTTAAAAGGAGTGAGGATAGACAATGGTCAACAATCATTTGAAGACAGGACAAAAAAGTATAAATCATGGTAATGGTAACAGAATAAAATCCATCTTCCCCCCTTTGGGACAATGACTGTTATGTGGACAGAACCCAGAGAAAACACTTTACCAGTATTGTTTGCTGAAGAGAATTCCTGTAACTAAATCGAAAACATTATTTTTGTGGGCCCTCTCCCAAGGCGTAGAAATAATTTTGTTATTACAGGCTCAACTTTCTGAAGATTTTGTGAGAGGATTTCATGAATGGTCATTTTTGTCTTTTAAAGATAAATGTTGATGAAGACATAGAGAAATCACCTATAATCTTCAGGGCATGTATGAGTGAGACTCAACACCTTCATGACCTATTTCTTTTTCTTCTGAGAAACAGGAGTCTCTCCTATGTGTCTTGTGCTATTGTACAGAAATGAAAATTTACCTTCTGTCATGCTGGGTAGTGGAGGTGGCAGAGGTGGACCCCATCACATTTGGTCTTCCAGCCATTTGCCTTCTTCCTCGCCCTGCAGAAACCCACCTGCAAACCACTGCTCCCAGTATTTTCCAAAGAGGTTATTTTTGTTGTTAGTAGCTTACAATTCACTAGAAAAAGGTGAAAGATGATTCTATGGCTCTGTGGTTATTTAGCTTCTTGAGAATTGTTTACTTATAAAATAAAGCAAGACTGGAGAAGGTGCTCTTGACAGTGAAAGAGACCCAAGATCAATGATTTTAATTAGCAGAAGCAGTGCAGACTGGCAAGCCCAGTCGGCCACCTGAGACTGCTAGAACTTCCCTCACTGATGTCTGTTTAAATGGTAGATGCTGGGTTGTGTTTAGGTGTTATTTTGCTTTTAGAAAAAAGAAAAGAAGAAAGCAACTAAAAATACTTCTGCTGGTATTCATTCATTCATTCGTGAGACATGATTGAGCGCATATCGATGGGCAAAGAACTGTGCTAGTAGCTATGGTGGTCAGAGCCAGGCCCAGAGTGAGCAAGTGAGGTACTCATCTCAGGGACATCATTTAAGGGGATGCAAAAAAAAAAAAAAGCACAGGAATAAAGATAAGTAGCACCTTAATGCAATATTTTTTAAAAATTTTATCTTATTTTTTAATTGACAAATAATAATTGTACATATTCATGGGGTACATAGTGATATGTCCGTATATATAATGTATGGTGATCAGATCAATTAATACATTAACATAATATTTTAAGAAATCAAAATTAATGCAGAAAACTATGATGAACAAAGTATCAAAATTTCTAATAAAGAAAGGTAAAAAGTGATAAATGCAAGGAGAGAGGTTGTGGACAAATGTCACATGCAATGAGAGGAAGGAGAATATATTTCTACATGGGAGTCAGAGAAGGTTTTGGAATAGGTTGTGTTTCAATAGGACCTTACCATTCTCTGGCTGGAGATTAATAGATAGAAGATTCCAGAAACCCACTCAAGCCTTTAAGTGAAGAAAGCAGCATTGCAATGTCAGAATAAGGGAAAGGAATTCACAGGCTATAAATGGAGAAGGTATGCCATGCCAGGTGTTGATGAAAGTGTGTGTTTATGGGGTGCAAAGCGTGTCTGGGAGGCCTTCCTGTGGCAAAGGAGGGGGCCTTGTAGGCACAGATTCATTTTACAACCACCTTATATAAACAAGAACTTTCTTTCCAGTTCTGTGGATGAAGCCAGAAGCCAGTGTATGGAAACGAGTGAATAAATCATGCTTGTGAATGGTGAAGGAGGCGCCTTGTACCTAAAAGGGATCTTCATTCACCAAGTTAAATCTTGCCTCAAAGACTGGTTTCTGACCCAGCAAGCAGTAGTCAAGATCCATGCCAATGACAAAAATCCTAATGTAGAAAACTAAACTGTTATAAGCCACAATTACACAAAGACAGGGGAGAAAGCATGAATTCAGAATCTGACAAATTAATATCTGAGATAGAACCTGGGTTGAGACAAAGGATTTGATTCTAAATCCTGTAATTCATTCAGGGCCCACCCTCCTTCCCCTGACTGCCTTCAATTAGAGCTGGGGAACCTGAGGCCTCAGGGCCACATGTGGCCTTCTGGATCCTTGAGTGCGGCCTTTTGATTGAGTCCAAAATTTGGATTCGGTTGATGGTCCGCGCTTGGGGATCTGGAAGACCACATGTGGCCTTGAGGCTGCAGGTTCCCCAACCCTAGAAGGGTGCCTGACATGCACAGTGGAAGGGAGTGTTAGAAATAATTAACAGGGATCACCTGATCCACAAAAAGTCTCATCTGGACTGGTGATGGGCAAGCAGCAGTATGGTCACCAAAAGTGATTATTTGTTCAGTTAATAAATAAATAGCACAAACGCTGCAGATTGTATTTTTCTAAAATTAGCTCACAGTCACATAATATTTAATTGCGAGGGAGAGAAATAAACCAGGAGGAGCCGTCGTATCCATCTTCAACTGGATGGATTCAACACACTGACTGCCACACTAGAAAAAAAAATTTTCCTTGAGGCCACAGTGTTTTATTATGAAAATAGATTAAAAACTTTGAAAACAAAACGATCCTTTCTAATTTAATGAAAAATTTGTTATTTTTTGTTTTCTGTGCGTGAGTTATATGCAACTTGAAAAATAGTTCTCGCAGCTCCCAAGGTGAAGAGACATGTGAGTTACACACGCTTCACGAGTCTCTGGGCTCAAAACTGCTGTGAGTTAAATACAACTCACATGGCAGTTAATGTGTTAAACCCATATCATTAAAGCTTTTACCACACCAAGAGGCTCTATTGTCTCAGCAAACTAAGTGATCAAGTTACCAGATTATAATACCAATGTTTTCTAAGAATGAAAAAATTTTGGTGCTTGCTTCGGCAGCACATACACCAAAATTGGAAGAATAAAAAGTTTAGAACTAAAGTGTATTGCTTTATTTACTTTGAACAGAGTGATAGGAAACGGTTTTACATAGACTTAAAGAGTATGAGCATTGAAAGGCAGCGTGGACTTCACTTAGTCCAGTGGCTTTTAATGCTTTACAAGTGCCTTATAGCCAAGGAATCCTTTCTCCAGGAGGGCCCATCAGCTCCCCCAGTATATGAAAGAGACCAAAGGGAGCTGTCCTGGACAGAGCGGGGGAGGGGCTGGAAACCTCAAATCACAGCTTTCCCCTAGCCCCAAATAAACCAGCTTAAAAACAAAAAAAAACTCTGAAGAAAAAACAAATTCCCCAAGGAAATGGAAACGCACAAAGTTTGGATGATTTGCTCAAAGTCACACAGATGTAAGGGATGGGTTTGGGAAACAGCTCCTGACTCCAGTTTCCTAGCTTTTTGTGCTGTGCTCACAGATAGGATGCCAAATCCAAATGGAGCTTTTTCCCACGTATGGCGCTTGTAAGGTGCACTGGGGTGAGGGCCCAAGGCCACTGGCCCCCGGGGTTTGGGTGGCTCCACACCTGGCCCAGCCACCCTGAGGGGTAAGAGGGATTTTTCTCTCTGTATTTCCCGTAACCCATCCCTGTGGGGAACACGAGCTGGGAAGCTCTAGGCTGTGTAGCTAGCCTGGCTTACTACTCCCCCAGAGAAAATCAAGAGAGGAAAAGACTTTGGCTTAATCATGTTTTAACTGTGCCCTCAGTGTGTGTATACTGTGTCCTCGCACTTGCTCATAGCAAGATCTGTGCACCTGGAACAGGCTGTGTGCTCAGCCAAGTCAGCAGAGCCCTACTGTCTAAGGCACATAGACAGCCATGTTATTTTCACTCCACAAGATCCTCTTAGCACCTATTTGGCCAAGTCCCCATCCTAAAGGCTGTGGGGGAAATGACACTGAATAAGGTCATGAACTACATGTCTGACCAATGCTGTCTAAGAAAGATCAACCAGGTGTCACAAGAGCATGGGGAGACTCCATGGAGAAGGGACATCTGGACTGTCTCTTGAAAGATGAGTAGGATTTCAACAAGCAGAGAAAAGCAGAAGGGCTGTCCAGCTAAGCAACAGACTGCGCAGAGTCAACCAGGTGGGGAAATTCAAGAGCTGTTAAGGGAAAAGTTTGCTGTGTGGTTTGCAAGAGAACAGTGGCCATGAAGCGGCATGCTGGCCAGAGGGGGCAGGCCAAGATAACGGAAAGCCTAGAATGCCGCACCAAGGAGGCTGGACTTCACCTCGCCTTCGTTCCCAAAACAAGATATTAGACCCTGCTGGGGTACTAGGCACGATGGTAGGTGTTGGGGCTGCAAATGTAAAATTACAGTCTTGGAGGTGGGCAAGAGATGTAAAGAAATAAAGTGCCATAAGTATTATGATGGAAATCAATATCAGAGAAAATAGGTAAAACGTGGGTGGTTGTGGTCAACTCCACATGCAGCTTAGAGAGCCTTCCGGGAGGAGGTGGGAGAAGGCATTGAAGGTTTAAGAAATAGAACTCCTCGGCCAGGAAAATGAGTAGAAATGCATTTTAGCAAGATTACCCTCCCTGTATCCTGTGGTGCGGTTTGGAGGAGGGAGCAGTTGGAGGTGAGATTCCTGTCTGGAGGTCACTGTGTGGTCCAGAAAAGAGACAAACAACAAGGGTGATGGCAGCAGGGATGGATTTGGCTGGTCCACGTGTCAAGACAGGGAAGGAGTGCATTGCGTAGCAACTACCCACAACAAAGTCCAAGTCACATAGTTAACCTAGGAGACCAAAGTTGGGTCTATTCCTCTACCAGCTATAGAGGAGTACCACCAAACATCGACATATTCCAGATGCTCTGACTCACGAAACTTCTCTCATCCCCGTAATAATGAACTGTCGTATTATCCACTCAGTCTTGAATAAGCCACTCCTCTCAGTAAAGGCACCCCTTCTAAGTCCCTCTTCCGGTGTTTCAACTAAGATCCTTCAACAGTCCTTCCACTCTTGAATCTTTCCAAAGTAGATTTATGGGAGATAGAGTAATATAATCTTCAAATATTTGAAGATTTAATCATGAGGCTTAGATACATTCTTCATGTGGATGGAAGAACAGACTTTTCTGCCTCTGACCCCCAGGGGTTTGCTATACACGATGATAATAAACCCAACAAATCTTCCAATATGCACCCTGCCCCATCCATATTATAGCTCAGAGATGAGCGGAAAAAGATCCTTTCAAAAAATTAACCTGAAGAGCAGACCTCAAGATAGAGGTGAAAGAGGCCTGGAGAAGCTGCTAGGAGTGGGCAGACTCAGGAAAAGCCTTTTTCCTCCTCAGTATGTCAGAGCAAGGTGACTCCTGCTGAGGGCATGGGGAGGGCGGGCATGAGGCTTCATATATTTGGATCTGTGAATATGCTTTGTGCCTGAAATGATACAATTTGCACATAGTCACTCAATACATGTTTATGGAACTAAATTTCAAGGAAGCAGATTTCAGATGAATATAGGGAAAAACTTGGGAAGGATGGATAGTATCTTGAAGGATGGATATCATTTCAGTAAGATGGGGGATGGATGAGCAAAGGGAAACATGGGCACCAGTCATCTACTGTGTTTTGGCTGGGGCACGGTGCAGGAGCAGAAGACAAGGTTGGAAATCATGCTGGGATCCTACGGCAACGTTTATTAGGGGCAAGGGTGAGCGGTTTGCATTGGGTCTGGGTAGTTACTTATGATTTTGTTACAATAGAATGATAAGATTTAAATTGTATTTTGGGGATACTTGTCTGGCAGCAATAAGATGAAAAGATTATAGGGGGAAGAGAAAAGAGTCAGGGAAATACGTTGACAGATCATTGTCCTGAAGTAAGATGATGACTATCTGAACTAAGGATGGAGAAAAGGCAGCAGGAGAAAAATAATAAAATCGACGTGGGAGAAAGGGGCTAAAATGGCCTTGAGATGCAGAGCCCAGGGAACGCGAGGGAGGTTAGTTCTGCCGAAGGAGAGGGACCGTGAAAAGGATCATCACCAAAACAAGGTGGAATCTTGGTGCAGAAAAATTGCTCTTTTGGAAATGCATCGAAATAGATACCTACCGTGCCTGCTTCGCCTGGATTTTAAACACATCTGGGAAGCAACTCTTTGGTATCTTGCAGCTGCTTTATTACCAATAATGGTGGGAGTGCTGAGTTAACAAATAATGCACTATTTTATGCAAATGAGTACGGATTCAAAGTTCTGGCTTTAATAACCACCTGGTATCCACATGCATTCTGATGGGCCTTCTTAAGTGGGAGAGAGGGAAGCAGAGATGTGGCAAACTTATCATAGCCCTGAGTACACCCATGGGAGTGTATCATCTATTAGAACAAAACGTGCCCATTATTTCGCATGTGAAAAGTAAGAGAATCACTGGTTTAAGAGATTAAGACCTGTGAATTTTCTTTGAATAGTATCAAAGAATGTTGAGTGAACCAGTGAAAAATTATCTGGTTTTATTGCAGGCCCTGCTCAGCTGCTCGGGCCTAAGGGCCCTAAGTGCTCTCTTTGTCTGGCAATTGCTTGGAGGTACCTGCAGTTCTACCTCTCTCTTACACACATGTAAATGAGTCACTGGAGTCTTATAACAAGTCATCCTGGCCTAGAATTTGATTTAATCTGGGTCCGTCTTCAACCAACAGGAGCACAGGCTTTGTAGTCAAACAGTCCTCAGTCTGGAGCTTGGTGCTCTGCTCAGCAGCTGTGGGAACATGAGGAAGTTAACTAATCTCTCTGTGCCTCAGTTTCCTGATCTTCCAAAAGAGCATGCAAGTACCACCCTCAGAAGTTGATCGTGGGGATTAGGAGAGATGATGGATGACAAGTATCTAGCATGGTGCTGAAAATAGGAGGTGCTGATGAAAAAAGATCCTCTCCCTCCTCCCAACCCACCTCCAGAACTGTGATCACTAGCAGGTTCTAAACCACAGGAGGACATGAACGTTAACTTCCAGTAAACCAGGCTTGCCCAAACTGCTCAAAAGGAAAAAAGGATCTTTTGCTTTAGACATAGCTTTAAGGAGAAACGTTGTTTCTCTTTCAACTAATACAAATATATTGAATATTTGAGATTTTGGCTAAATCCACTCAACATTGTTTTGAAAAATTCAAGCAGTGACAGACCAGAAACTGAGAAATACAGGCTTCCGCAGACACACCGGTGCAGCTACACGACTTATCCCACGTACTTTCTGCTCAGAGATTAACTGTAACTGGTTTCATTTCATTTCACACTTTCCCATTTAAAATGGTGTGTGGCTGAGCTAATGCACTTCACATAGCTGTTTCCTGTTTGGTTTTTCCATTCCTGTTTAAATACTGTATAAGATACTGCACGACTCCCTGTGTGAGCTCTAATCAGTAATTATAACTTTATTGTGTAGACTTACGTAACCAATGACCTGCAGAGGCATCTGCTCCTTGCCAGTTGTGTGACCGTAGGCAATTTACTTATCTCCTTTGGTCTCAGGTCTTCAGCTGAGAAAATAGGTTGAATAATGCCCCCATTGTTATGAAAATTAATAGTTGGGAAGATTGAGATCATGTACATAAATTTCTTAGCATATAGTCCCCTTCCCAGATTCCTGTAGTGAGGCGAGGTAATAATTCAGATTCTGAACGTGCTAGAACTATTCTAAGTGCTTTCCACACATTAACTCACTTAATCTTCTCAAGGACCTTATGAGCTAGGATCTGTGATTATCCCTATTTTATAGAAGAAGAAACCAAGACATAGAGAGGTTAAGAAACTTGCATAAGGTCACGTAAAAGTAAGTCCATGCAGTTGGTTCCAGAGCCTGGATTCCTACGCTCCATGACCCTTGTCAAATTTGGGTTCATGGCATTAACATTTTTGGATGATTCCATATGTCTGTGATTCATAAATTTTTGTGAAAGAAAGCCAGGCTCTCTTTTAATACAGTCAAGGTGCTGGACAGAAGTTTAAAAATTCTATTGGTTTAAGTCTCTTTTCCCAGGAATAATACTAGACCCAAACCAAGTCAGATAAATAGCAGCATTACCACCTTCCCCTACTTTGCTAAATGTCCTCTTCATTTAACCACGGTATCAAAGAAAACCAAAATCCGTCCTTTGAGTTCCACATGAATTGCCTCACGTTCCCGTGTGAGGGAGCCTTGCATCCCTTTTGCCTCCTGGATTCTGGATGGAGAAGGAAGGTATGCCTGTGATATTGCTGGTCAAGTTCCAGTTCCTTCCTTTGAAATATTTAATCTATGTATAAATATGTGTATGATCTCATCGTCCACTGTGGGCTTTCTCTAACATCTAACACATGGATCTGGATATTGAAAATCCCGTCCCTTCCCTCAATTTTCACAAACACACACACACAGAGTCTTTACATGTACTTTATTGTAACTTATATGTACTCTATGCCACTTCCTGAAGACTTGGATAGAGGGGTTTATATCATACTAATTAAAACAATTTAAAATTGATGTCATATAATTTTTGTTATACTCAACTGGGGTCTATATGAGGTGGTGCAACACTGTCCCCACCCTTCTACCCACATCCTCACTAATGAAAAATATTACACTTTCATTTCCTTATGCAGAGCGATGCAACCCCATCTTGGTCCTATCTTTTCCTTTCATAACTTTCCCGAGGCCTTCTTGCTCAACTCTTTGCATCAGGTTGGCCCATCAAGGTAGGAGAAGTTGTGAAGCCAGCTGCATAGATAGTGCATTTTCACCCTCAGGTGCGCCAGGATTGTCCACCACCTGAATGAGTAGCGCATCGCTGTGAATAACCAACTTTGACAATTAAGTAGCAAGTTCCAACATCCCATCTTCCTTCTCCCTCTTACAACTCAAGCAAACGGCCTCTTATCTTTTGTTCAGAAACCCAGAGTGCAGGATTCATTAACCCTTCACTAACATTCCATCCCAGAGATTGCCTGTTTCTTGGTGTGAAGGCTATTTTTAATTTTCCCCAGCTCTTGAGGCCTCTGGCTGGAGGTGAAGAGATAGAAATTGAGGCCAGAGAAGCAGCTACCTGGGAAGGCTCTCAGCACCCTGGGGGCAGGAAAGAAAGGGCATTGATGGAAGGACCATGGGGCAGAGTTTAGGTGGCACCACTGGGAGTGACTCAGAGAAGGGACCATGGCAGAAAGAGGCCCGTAGCTGACTCGAGTGGGAGCCCTACAAGAATAATTTTCCACTTGCAGTGATGAAAATTACATCCAGGTCCCCCCTGTTTTGTCCTTTGCTGATGTACAGCAAGCTGCCATTTTCCTCTCCTCTCCTCTATTTCTTTGATTGTGTCATCAGCATTTCCAATTAATATTTGTTTAACATCAAACATGGGGTAGGTATTTGGAGAATAGACTGAAAAGAAAAAGCCTGACCCATGCCCTGGAAAACTCTTGGGGTCTTCCCCGGAGACACCTGCTGATTCTCTGGAGCTGCCACGCTAGGTAACTTCAAAGCAAGTGTGAAACCCATTTAGCCCAGACTCAGTCCCAACCACCTTCCAACTGGGGAAATGAAGAACACAACAGGAATTAGTGACATTTCCAATTATGCCAAATACATGGACTTTGGCACACAATAGGAATGTATTTGTAGAATTTAAAAATGCTTTAGGAAGGTATATGCTTACAAAGTAGAAAGCTGTTGAACCCTATTGCTGTCAGGCCTGGGAATGCAGACAGTCTTGGCCTATAGGACGGTGCCCGGCCGCTGTGAAGTCTTCCAGCAACACTTCAGAACAGATGCCATCAGCCAGTTTCTCCTCATGGAAACCATTTTGCCATCAAAGAAAAATTATATTTTCCCCTCATTTAATTATGTGGATTTTTGCTAAATTAAATGCACTAAGAGGCTGGGAGCCAACATCTACAAAGGAGAAATTTCAGACTCCTCTGTTTTCTGCTGGTCTGTGCTTCCTTGAAAACAGGCTATGGAAAATGTGGTAAAAGTTTTAATGCTCGTGCTAAAAGGAAAAACACCTCTCCTTTCCTTTACGTTGGCCAGCCACACCTGGCAAGGCAAAGACCAGCTGAGTGAAAAGTCACTTGTGCAAAATCCACCCTGGCTGACAGTTGAGCTTAGCAAGCAGTGACTTGGAAACGAGAAAATCAGGGAAAAGAACCTCAGTTTAAGACGTATTTTCTTTCTGGTGTTTGAATATATATATCTAATTTTTTTAATTGACAAGAAGTAGGTCATTCACCTTTTTAAAAAATGCTCTCAAGAAAATATCCCAAAGCATAAAATTTTAGTTTATATTATATTAATGCTCAGCACACAATGGGAGGAAATGAAAAGTATGAAAATTATTTTCCATAAAGTAGGAAATATTTGCTCTAACATTTCCAGTGTGACGCCAGTCCTTTGTGAAGCTGAAGAGAGAAGGAGGCACCAAATAGGGACACCTCATAATTCCTCTAAGTCTCCTCTCTAATTCAGCCAGAAAGGGATTTACATGTTGTTCTTTGCTTGATCCTAAAACATGTGTCCCCAGGTGGAAAAAGAAATCTAACTGGTTATAGGGAGAGGAGAAAATTCTACTCTTAGCTTTTCCACTTGGCTTTATTCAAAAATTGTTTAATTTTTTTGGAAACAATTTCTCTATTTGAAAAACAGAAACACAGATGCTCCTAACAGATCCTGAGGGCCCTATGTCCTGAGATTGCACTCAGAAAGGTGAAGCGAGTAGAGATGCTTCTCTCTGCTCTTGGGTGAATGGGGTGGTGCCATACAGTCACTGCTGCAGAACTGTCACCTCCCTATCCTGGCTCCCAGGCCAACCTGAGTTGCTTTGGGGTCTGTACATAACACCAAAGTCTGCAAAAGCCTTCCCTAACATTAAATTCCCTAGTCAACTCTTAGGCCCCTTTAAACTGCGAACAAGACGACCCTTGTTCTGGAAAATCTATCTATCTTGCCAACACACACACATATACAAAAACACAACTGTTAGGCAAATAAATCTTTCCAGAGAAAATAGATTCCTTTCCAATTCAGTCAACTGTACTGAGCTGGAAAGCAAGAAATGTTATTTTTCCAGGTTGAAGGGAAAACAAGATCTCTCCTTGTTTACCCTGTCTAGCCCATTTCAAAAGAAGTTCAGTTTAATGCCTTCATTAAAAAAAAAAGTCTCAAGTGTTGTTTATCAGAAGACACTTCGTTCCTTTTGGGCTGGGAGTCACACATTGGAGCTCTGTGCCTTTCCCCTTTGACCTAAGATACACATGGCAGGGCTGAATTCTCTGCTGCTCTGGAGATGTCAAAAGGGTCAGGAGTGGGAAGGACAGAGGGTGGGGACAGAATCTGGTGATATGGGATTCTTTGCCACTGGCCAGGCTCCCTGTTGCCAGCCTGTATCCCATCTAAGTCACTGTGCATGAAAGGCAGAGCTTATGAATTGATCCCTACTTCATTCAAGGCCACACACATTTCTCACGCTTCCTTCTCCGTATTCCCCATAATTTGAGGACCTGAATGATCCTTTCAGAGAGTGAGAAAACATGGAGTAATGAACTGCCTGGGTGAGGCGCATGGACAGGCTCTAAATTGGACATATTGCTTGTCTATTCCCTGGCACGTTCTCTAGAGCTTATTGGAGCAAGTCTCAAGGAAGTCCTGACTACAGCTGTATTAACTGGACACTCAAGATTCCAGCTTCCTAGTCCCTCAACATGTAAGTAGGCTTCACATATATAGCACATGGTGTGTAGTTGTTTGCCCAGTAAAAATTTGGTGAAAAAAATCAAATGTGTTTTAAAAATGGTAAATCTGGGAGATTAAACTTAAAAAAAAAACACTTATAACAAATGTTCCCTACATAATGACTTCAAAAAGTAGAGAAATTAAAAACTTGAAGTAGATCTGAGAGAAGTCATCTGGTCACACTCCCACCCAAAGCAGGAATCCCCTCTCATGTGGGCAGGATGTTCCATTAGATATTGCAGAGAAAGGTAATAATTTCATATATTTTCTTTTGTTCCAAGCACTGTTAGTCTTTGTCTTACTCAATGTGTGGTTGCCATAAGCTTATGCAATTGTATTTTTCTTCTCTGCCTTATTCCAAAATAATTCCAAACAGAACAGTCTAATATATAGCTGGTGGGTTGCATGCGAGCCAGAGCAGAATGCAAATAAATAGTTGGCTCTCTCCATATCTTTGTTAAATGGCTGGTGTAGTTTGGATCTTCCTAGGTGCTTGGAAGGGGTATGATTTGTTTTAGAATTAATATTTTAAACTCCAAGGGAAAAAGGTGGAAGACCTGCAGGTCCCTCAAAGTGCAGTCAAAACTGCTCCATGGACTCCTGCCTCCAGGGACATTTCTAAAGGTCCCTTTCTGCCTGACTCCAGAGTTTTCCAAGGAGTGAAAAGGAGGGCGCATTGGCAAAGACTTCATGCCAGAAGCACTAAGGGCCAAAGTTTGATTCCAAAGAAACCTCCATTTCTAATGACTGAGGTGGGAAAAAAAGTGTCATGCTGCTTCTTTGACAAACTCTTATTATCTGATATTGATACAGATGACCCTGTCCATTTTAAAGACAATGTTTAAATAATATAGGATTTTAAAAATTACATCTAGACCTGTGCTGTTCAATGCAGTAGCCACTAGCCATGTATGGTTTTTGAACACTTGAAATGTGGCTCTTCTGGACTGAGATGTGCTCTAAGTAGAACATACACACCAGATTTAGAAAACTTAATACAAAAATGAATGCAAAATATCTTACTAGTAACTTTTATATTGATTACATGTTGGCAAGATAATATTTGGTATATACTGAATTAAATTAAATATATTTTTAAAATCAATGTGATCTATTTCTTTTTACTTTTTTAATATGGCTACTAGAAATTTAAAATTACATATGTGGCTTGCATTATATTCCTCTTAGTGCTGACGTAGGCTACTCTGCAATTTAGAATTAATAAGGTAAGAATTGAAGGTAAGGGCCTATGATAATAATAATTATATTATAATAATAGCCTTTATGGCACATCTACTATGTCTGACAATCTATATTTTACACTGATTTTATTTAATCCTAACAATATTCATGAAAGGTAATTATTATTAGTCCCATTTATTGAAAGGCTAAGATCCTGCCCCAAATTGCATAGCAGGCTAGCAGCGGAGCTAGTATTTAAATTCTTGTTTCTGACACCAGAATAAATGAGCTTTCCATTCTGAAATGATGTCTCTTAAACATTCTTTATCTCATTTTTTAAAAAATATGCTCAAGAATGTTGACATTAGGTAACATGGAAAAAATAGGAGTATCTACTCCCTCAGTTCCTAACTATAGCTTAAAAATTTTGATTATCTGAAAAACCAGTGTTACCTATTTATTCTTTTATTATTGAGAAGGAATTAACAGAAGCATTGGTTTTTCAACTGTGAAAACTCACAGAATTTAAGCTGGAGGAAATTACAAATTAAACTTCAGTCTTTACTAAACACAGAAGAAAAAGGGAATTGATTTGATGGGGAAGAAGTTAATATTCATTGAGCATCCACTATTTCCACCAGGGTGTCCCATAAATTCATAATTCTAAACAGGTCCAAAATGGAAAACATCATCTTTATCCCCAAACCAGCTCCTCCTCCTCCATCATTCTTTATCTTGGGCACAGTCAACTGAAACTACACAGTCACCTAAGCCATAAACTTTATCCCTTTCTCGACTGCTCTCATTTCTTTACCCTCCTTTCAACCTTGCCAGCTTAGAGGACGCAGGTATGCTTACTTTACCTGAGTAATACAGATTGTGCTTCCCCGTGGCTGTGGCAGCTCTTATACTCACCAGCAGGACATAGTCCCATAACCCACCAACACATGGTGTTATTCAGCTTGCTACTTTTTTCCAAACAGGTTTAAAATTATATCTCATTATTAGGTTAATTCATTGAGTTACTTATGATTTGTTAGCTATTGCTCTGTAAATTGCCTGTTCATATACTTTGCCCATTTTTCTAATGAAGTTGCTGCTTTTTTCTTCTTATTGTTTGTTTTTGAGTTCTTACTATTCTAGATAGGAATCCCTCTTCCATTTGGAACATTGTAAATCTTTTCTTTTTAAACAAATTTCTAACTTTATCTGTGTGTCTTCTGTATAACAGAAATCTTTAATTTTGATATATCTCCATAATCAATTTTATACCATATGGGCTTTTTGGGAGTTTTTAAGTTTTGTTTAGAAGTTCTTTACTGCCCCAACATCACATACATTTTAGAACAAATTTCTCCTGAATCTCAAGCTGGAATTTTGATGGGATTACATTGTACTTAGTAGATAAATATGGGACAGTTGACATCTTTATGATATTAAATCTTACCGTATAAGAACAAGGAATGATTCTCGTTCACTCAGGTTTTTTTTCTGTGTTCTTTATTGGAAAATTTAAGGAGGTCCTATGTATTTTTGTTTAAGTCAACTACCAGATATTTTTAGTCGTTGTTGCTATTGTGAAAGGTACCTTGCTTTTTTGTTCTGTAACATTTTAGAGTTGTTTGCTGTTGGAAATCCTCTTATAGATTGATCATAAATCCACCAAGTTCTTACAGTTTACCTGTTGATTCTATTGTTTATTCTGAGTAGATGGGTATATCATCTGCAAAAACCGAGAGTTTAATTTTTCCTTTCCAATCACCTTATTTCTCTTTCTTTCCTTCACTGTGGGCCAGGTCTTCCAACACCATAGTATTGGTTGTATAATCGTACACGGTGGCTTATCACAGTGAGAATACTTGTCTTATTTCCTGTCTTAACAGGAATGCACTTAACGTTTCTCCATTAAGTATGATGTTTGCTGAGGGTTTTGGAATAAAACCATCATCCATTTAAGGGAAATAAAGAAATTATTTTCTACTCTTAGTTTGCTGAGAGTTTTTTTCATAAACAAGCAAGGAATTTATCAAATACTTTTTCTGCATCAATTGAAATTACCTTGAGATTTTTAAAAATCTAATTTACCAATGTTCTGAATAGTGTTGGCAGAATCCCTAATAATGAATCATTCATTAATCAGGCTGCATTATTTTAAAACTGTTGGAATCAATTTGCTATCATTTTAAAAGACTTTTTCATCAACTTGCATAAGAGGAAGGGACTATAATTTTCTTTCTTTTTAAAATACTGTGTTCATCTGATTGCACCAATATCATAAAATGAGCTTGGCAACTTTTACTCTTTATCTCTTTTGGAATAACTTAGAACACAGATGGGAATTTATTGTTCCTCAAGAGTTTGACAGAACTCACCTTTAAAATCATGTGGGCCTACAACTTTTTTGAGAGGGGAGGACATCGATTGCCTCAATTGCAATTTTGGCATTTAATATTTTTTCATTTTGATGAAGTTTTCAAAATTTCTAGTTCATAAACCTCTATTAGTATTTTAATATTTTTTGAAAGTGGTCCCTGCTTCTAGAAAATTCAAAAACTATAGAAAATTTTAAATAAAAAATTAAAAATCCACCCCAAATCCTATGCCCCAGAAATAATAATAATGTAAACATCTCTATATATGTATATAGTTATAATTTTTATAGCAGACATCTTTCTGTGTACAGAATTATAATAACAATAGAAACACATATAGTACTTATTACTATATACAGCTATTGATAGAAGAATTACATACATATATAGACAGAAGAATGGATGCTTGGAAAGCTAAATGATGGATAGATAGATAGGTCACCCTGCAGGTATTTCTATTATACTCATAAGAACTCTTTTTTTTTTTTTTTTTTTTTGCATTTAATGATTTCAAATACATCCCTCACAGGCTTCTGCACTCAGTGATAGCAGGAACCCTATTCTATGCGTCACTGCAGCCAGCCTGGTTTCTGGCACCTATTCTGAGCTTATAGGATGTTTACTAACTGAGTAAGTAAATGAGCAAATATTTGATGAGATGTGCAAACATTGTTCTGGGAGCTACATACATTTTTCTTATATAATCCTCCCCAATTCCTTGCAAGGAAGATAGTATTATCCCTATTTTACGGTTGAGGAAACTGAAATTAGAGGTAAATAACTCGCCCAGGGCTTAAAGAGCAAACTGCTGGACTCTGGCACGGGCTCTGCCTGACTCTGTCATCCACTCTGTCCACTATTCCACACTGATTCTCAGAGCAAATATGCCAGCATAAGGGAAAGTCAAAAATGCAAAAGGGCCAAAAGAAATCCCAAGAATCTGCAGTTCCTTCATTGATCAAGTATTTGTTAAGCTCCTCCTGAACATTAGGCATTGGGATAGGAACTGGAATTCAATGACTCCTAAATAGGGGTCCCATTTTTTATCCCCAACAAAGCCAACAAACGGCCTTAGGGTTATGCTCTGCTCTGGAATGTGGGCTGGGAGAGAAGCGAAAAGGCTTCTTATGTAAAGGTAGGGGGGAAAACGCAGGCAGCTGGAGGAGGGAAGCCAGCGCTCCAAGTCAACAAGGACCCAGCAGTGGAAGGGACGAACAGAAGGCGGGCCCTATAGGACTGCGGTCCCCAGCCTCACCTCTACCGACCGGGACTGGCGCCAGTGGCCTGTTAGGAACCAGCAGCACAGCAGGAGGTGAGCGGCGGGCCAGCTAGCGAAGCTTTATGTGTATTTACAGCTGTTCCCCATCCCTGGCATGACGGCCTGACTGCCGCCTCCTGTCAGATCAGCAGAGGCATTAGATTCTCATAGGAGCGCGAACCCTACAGTAAACTGCGCATGCGAGGGGTCTAGGCTGTGCTCCTTAGGAGAATCTAATGCCTGATGATCTGAGGTGGAGCTGAGGCGGTGATGCTAGCGCTGGGGAGCGGCTGCAAATACAGATTATCATTAGCAGAGAGGTTGGACTGCACAATAAATGTAATGTGCTTGAAACATCCCGAAATCATCTCCCCAGCCCCCACCCCAGTCCGTGGAAAAACTGTCTTCTGTGAAACCAGTCCCTGGTGCCAAAAATGTTGGGGACTGCTGCTGTAGGAGACAGAAGCAGCCCTGCTTAGCCCTGCTTAGAAAACGCACCCACTTTGGGCCACCAATAGGAAAAAAAGGCTCTCCCCGGGCTGGCCAATTAGAAGAAGGCTCCCTTCTTCCTGCTGACACTGCCCCAGGCTGCATGCACTGCAGGAGGAGCCACGGAAGAGCAGGTCTCAGGCCCCACTGCACCGGCTTGGCTGGGTGCCCTTGTCAGAGCAGAAACTACACCAGCATCCTGCCCCCTGGGAAAAGCTCGCAGGAGGGCAGCCCTCGTCATAGCTCCCTTTATTTAAGGTCACTTTAACAAGTCATTAGAACAGATCCTCGTTGGTTTGATGACATCTGCCATTTAAGATGAACAAATATGTCAATCAAGATTATAACCCAAGGAGGGAAGGGAGACAGAATGGGTTATTTTCTGTGACTTTCATATTACCAGAAACCCCAATTAAGAATTTCAGATTTCTTAATATTGTTTTCAAATATCACCAGTTCTCTAAGAACTCTGTACTCTGGAGAAGGGTGCTTTTAAAAACAATTTTTTTAATGCTGCTCATGTCTTTTTACAAATTTTTTAATCTTTGTTGAAGTATAACATACACACAAAGTGCACAGATTGTAAGTGTACAGCTCAATAAATTTTCACAACATGAATACATCCAAGTAACCAGCACTCAAGGCAAGAAACTGAATCTTCTTCCAGCCACCACTCCCTCTCCACAGGTAACCACTGCTCTAATTTCTAACACGCCAGGCTTGCTTTGCCTGTTTGTGAACTCTAAATAAATGGAATCATTCAACGGGTTCTCTTTTCTGTCTGGCTTCTTTTCCTCAACCTTATACTTGTAAGATTATACATGTTCCTGCCAGTGGCAATAGTTCATTTATTCTCATTGCTGTATAGTATGCCTTTGTAGGAATGTACCACATATTATTTCATTCATTCTACTGTTGATGGACATTTGGGTCATTTCCAGTTTAGGGCTAATGTGAACAGTTGCCAGCCTATTTTTAATGTTTCATCGTTATTAACATACTCCTGCCAAAAGCCACACAAAATGTGAATGTGAAATTCAAGGGCTGATAAATTGTTGTGACTGTAGGAAGTAAAAATAACTGTAAAAGATCTTTTTTTCTTGCTTGGAAAACATATGGTTACTATATCAGGCAATTATATGCTGTATAAGCAATTATATGCAATTCCTTGAATAATGCTTTTCATTAGCCCATGAGAAGTAAACAACACTGATGAATTTGCAGGTAAAGAATATAGGTCTATGTGATTCCAGCAACAGCTGGTCAATTGTACCCTGTGCCTTTAGCAAAGCTTAATTTTTTCATGCTACCGCAACGTGACATTTCTATAATAGCATTCAACATGTAAACCTCGCTGATCGACTTCAAACTCTGAGAGGTAGGTGGGAAGTAGCCATTGCTCCCACTCTCCAGAAAAGGGAGTTTAAGCAAACAACTTTCTCTCTCTCCTGACTTGCTTGGGATGGTGATTCAAAGCGGGGCTCCTGGCTGTGAGCCAAGAGCTATCTCCCGCTGTCCTTCAGCCTCGCAGGATGCCCAGTCGTGGCGGGAAGGCCGTGGGAGGAACTATAGCCTGGAAGTGGGAGGAATTCTATTAATACCTTAGATTTTTATAGTACTCTGTCTCTGGAGTACTTGGAGCATCCTTTCGGAAGAGCTGGCCAAAGTTTGTGACTCATATGCCAACACGAAGAATGTCACCTTGGAGATGGGCCTTCACATGGTTCTTGCAACTTCTAGGACTCTTTACGGGGCTGATTTCTCATCCCTGGTAATTATGTTCAAGAAATTGATGAATTAATCAAGGCATAATCCTCTTTTCTCCTCTGAACATTGCTCACAGCATCCAGCTATTAGGCTTCTTGGGCGTCTCCAAACAGCCTACCCCATCCCAGGGGTTCTTTGCCTTTTGTGTTGTGGACTTATTTCCTTAGCCATCTAGTGAAGCCTATGGACTCCTTCTCAGAATATTGTTTTAAAATGTGTAAAATAAAATACATGGGACATATTCTATAACTAGATCTAGAGGTAGGAAAATAATTAGTATAATTTCAAAGTAATGATAAGTATTCACAATATTTGAAGCTGTCTGCAATAATGTAATCTGATATTAAATATTTTCATTTCTATTGGTGACAGTCACAGATACTACTAATACTTCTGTGGTTTGCTGCCTATATTCACAGTTGAAAGAGATTTAAAATTACAATTAGAGCTTAGTAAAAATTTAAGATGTATACTTTTTTCCCCTCTAAATACACAGACCCCTGAATTCTACCACAAACCCCTGAAATCCATTTCTACTTTAATGCCCCAAAGATGGCTTCTACCCTGGGTGCACACATGTGCATGCGCACGCACACCCCCCCCCCCCCAAAAGAGCATCAGCCATCTGGAACCTGGCAGCCTTTCTCTAGAGAGCCAGAGAGACTCCAGGCCAGTGGTACAGCCATGCCAGAGATTAGCCAGCTATGAGCTTGTGACTATGATTCTCAGACTTTGCTACTGCTGCCAGGTAAGAATTGACCTTGGATGTAATCACGGTCAGTTCCCAGCATGGCTCCCTGTGACAGGGTTGAGTAACGGGCCTTCTTTTAAACAGTGTTCTAAACAATTGGGGAAGTTTAGATGATACCCAGGAACTATTGTTAATATTATGTGGATGCTAATTAGGTTGATTATGGTTATGAAAGAAAATGCCCATGTTTTTAAAAGATGCATGCTGAAGTATATAGGGGTGAAGAACATATCTGGGATTTATAATTAAAGCTTTTTAATTACTCTGGGTAAAAGGGGGAGGTAAGAAGCAAGAGTGGTGAAAACTTAAAAATTCCGGACTCTAGGTGATGGTTATATGGCGGTTAGTTATATTATTCTCTTTGTTTTAGTGTATGTTTAAAAATGTTTATTATAAACACCTTAAAAATAATTTTTGGACCAAGAAATTAGGCAAAGAATGATTTGCTTTTATAATATTCTTTCTTAATTTACTTCAATTTACAACACAATGGCTCAATTGTATTGTCTCTCAGAGTAAATATACAAGTTCTAAAAATTGGTTTCCCTCATACCTTTTGCCAGTTGTCAGGCACAGTCTCACCCTCCAGGAGTGTAAAGAGATAATGTACACACATGAGACCAGAGTTGGGCAACAGTGTAAGATGGAGTATGATGTAAGTGCCAGCTCAAGTGATAAAGATGGGAAATGTGGTGGGGCTGGAAGGCAGGGCTGGTGGCTTTGAGCTGGAAGTTGTTTGCTGCCTATTGGTCTCAGAGCTTTGGATTCATTGCCTCTTGCTAGTTCAGGCATCTTTCTTTGTACTTATTTCTCCATGGTAGAATTCTTTCTGGGTTCTCAAAGCTTGTAAGAAACAACATTCCTACTCTCGGTATCTGCTTGTCTCTTTTCCCTGGGAGGCTGTTTTTGACATATGCTTGGTCTCCATGGATGTGCCCCTCATTCAGCTCACGGCTACTCCAGGGCGTCTTTCTATCCCAGATGGTGAGCTGCAGCCCAGGTGCAAACTACCACCGCAAACATTCTGACCCACTCAACCCAGTGCGCTCCCTGGCCTTGTGTGGTGGTTATGCTTGCCAGGCAGGCAGCCAGGGGACTAATGTGCCTGAACCCAACAATGGCCTCAGAGGAAAGTCCCTTCCTGCCCACTGCTAGGGAAGGGGACTCTTCATCAGCAATAACACAAAGGGGTGAATACCTAACCACAATGGGGAGCCCAACTGGTGCTGAAATCACAGCCCGTTGAATGGGCTAGAATTATCTCTCAAAATAGAGGGAAAAAATCCCTAGAAACCATTCAAAGAAGACCGAAGTTCAAGTCCTAGATGATCTAAGTTAAAATTTTTTTTTCTTACACTGCCCAGGTCATTTACACCAAAGAAAGCTTTTCTTTGTTTTCCTTCTTCATTTACTCTTGTTCTGAATTATCTGAGGCGCTGTGACCAGGTTACTAGGCCGGGCTGAATTGGCAAACAGATGCAGCCATGTGGGAGAAGAGGTGGGAGGCACACACCTGTGCAGAGCTGGGACTGCAGTAGCCACGGGATCCTTCCATGACTTAGAATCATAAGTTCGAAGTAAAAGAGAAAATATATCAAATCCGTGACACTTAAGAGTGGTAGGATTCAAGGAGTCTGTCCAGGACACACTCCTTCAATCCGGGAAACCTCAACGCCAGCAGCCAGCCCTCATGGAACCTTCCTTCCCTGGGTTCTATATCACTCCCCACACCCCCTTGGGTATGGGGGACTCCACAGGAGACTCAGGTCTACAGGGCTCAATTTTATTCCACCTCTGATGTATAAGGATATGAAAACAAAATGCTTCAATAACAATAACAACCAAAGGACTGTTGCTGTTCTGTGTCTAGGGGAGAAGCTTCTCAAAGGAAAAGACATCAGGGTATGGCCTTGGCTTATGAAAGCAAAGTCTGAGTGTGGCCTGGAGAGGCTGGGACACAGAAGCACTGAACTTCTGCTTATTAAAGTCACCAGAATTTTGAGTTTTTCTCAGGGAAACAAAGAGACACCACAAGAGCTGCATCTCCAGGAACAAACAGATGCGAAGGTCACGTGAAGGTGTCAGGCAAGGGGCTTGAGAAGGGCCATAAGACATTTCTGGGGGTGAGAATGGCTATAGCACTTTTAAAGAACAGTGGCATTTAATTTTATATTCTAAATGGTTTTTCTTGTGCATCATCCTGTGACCCCTTTCATAACCCCAACCCTCCCATAAGTGTTTATATACGGCAGCTTTGGGTGAGGGGAGCTTTGGGGAAGAATGGACGTGAAATACCATCCAGGGTGAAGGGAAGGAGGGACAGGTCAGTAACTGCAGATGCTGTGTGTGGCCATTAAGGAGAGGCTACAGTGGAGACAAGGCTGGAGCATGGGCCACCTGGCGTCAGGAACAGATGTGAGATGACCGAAAGGGGGTCATCAAAATACACTAGAAGAAGATAACTGATTTCCCTCCTTTGGATGAGAACCCCCTGCACAAGTGCACACGTACACACAATTCATTATTCCTGGTCCTTGGCTTCTCTAAAGTTCTATTTATCTTCCATTACAGAATTTATCGCATTATACTGTATTATTTCTGATATGCTCATATGTTTTTATAAATATACTTGTGAACTTTTCTTTATATCTTTGTACCAATAAGGTGCCTGGCATGTGTTACGAATTGTTTGTTGAATGAATACTTGAATAAGTGGCTAGGACACACATGTGTTAACAAGATGGAACTCTGACTCCCTCAGCAGCATCAGGTCTCATTCATGATCAAGCAGCTGATGCCAGTTTCGTTCCCTCCTCTCTGTACCTCCCTGGCCCACTTAGATGAACCCCGGGCTCCAGGAAGCATTCGTTCTGTGATGTCCCACACTGGAATCCACAACACTTCTCCGTGTGCCGCAGCTTCTGGCTGAGGAGGAGGTGTGGACAGGCTGGCGTGGGCTTGTCACTCTCACCGGGCCTGGCAGAGCACGCGCCCAGCTTTACTGCCTAATACAGGGGTCAGCTTATCTCCAAGAGCAGCAGTGGCCTTGTGAGTAAGCTGAGTGGGCAGGCATGGCCTCTGAGTCATTTGGCAAGTGCCCGGAAGCTGACTGTCCCACAGCCCCCCACATGGAGCTTCCGATTTCCTGTCACAGTATCCAAAATCCCACCATCATTACCTGTTCATGCTTTGGGGTCTTTCAGAGCTCTCCCAATGAGTGAGTGATTTCTTCGCTCGGTATCTGTGTAGGCTTCCGGAATGGGGGCGGGGGGACAGGTGTGGAGGTCAGAGAGGGAGGGAGACATAGACA
The DNA here is from genome assembly GCA_023783475.1 of Daubentonia madagascariensis. Lineage (NCBI taxonomy): Eukaryota > Metazoa > Chordata > Mammalia > Primates > Daubentoniidae > Daubentonia > Daubentonia madagascariensis. The sequence continues at coordinate 8,447,776 of JAKFHU010000316.1, forward strand.
GGCTTTGCCCCCTTCCCTGGTTCCTTCTGAAGGACAATACTTTCTCGCAAGAATAGCTTTAGCCCTTCCAAAGCTGCCCAGACAGTACTGAGAAGCCCAGATGGTCAGGACTCACCACACATCTTCTTAAACACATACTTTCTCTCTCGGCCACACAACGCCTGAAAACTGCACCCCACGAGCGAGACGAGGGAGAAGGACAAGTGCAAAACAAAGTGTGCTGTGCGGCAAAGGCGCCGTGGTCACATCTCCCCGCTCCCTGCTCCGCCCAGGTGAGACCCAGGATCTGAAGGATTCTTTTCTAGATAAAGGCTAAGAACTTAAAAGGAAACACAGGACTGCATTTGTCCTGATCCCAAATTAGGATGTAGGTTCAGATGTATCCATGCATTTTTTAATCTATGAAGTCTTAAAAATAAAAGGAAAAGAAATTAAATTGCTGTAGTTTATATGTAATAAATCTCCTTCATTGATTAATGAATGTGCGTTCATTGCCCCTGATCCAGGAGCGGGCTGTCAATCAGGTCACCCGCATCATCGAGACTACTTCTGGATCGACGGCCTCGAGCCACCTAGGCCGCGCCGTGCACACAGGCTGGCCCGTGGCATCTGCATTTCATTTGCCGTCCATGACCAGCTCAAGCAAGTGATTTGTTATGCTTCCTCTTCTCATTCTAAGTAAATATGCACTTTTCTACCCACTTTGGCACTTGTGATTTTGTGTTTCCTTTCATCAAGAGGGCCCGCACAGCATATAAATTTCAGTCCCCACAAAGTTAGATCTGCGCTTACATACGTCTACTCAGGTAGCGCATGCACTTAGTTTGCATTTTACATAAGAAATCTCAATTGCTGGGTATCCTCATAACCATGACTCTTAAATAACCAAAATGTTCTCTGTGTAATGCTCTTAGAAACAAGTGATGAAATTTGAAGAAAGAAAGCAGATAGTGGGGATTTCTATTTCAGAAATGTAGCAAGTGTTCAACCTAGTCCCCAGACTTTTCTCCATCTGTATGCACAGAAACGCATGATAACAGCTAACATTCACACAGTGTAAACACTGTGAGCTGGGCCCTGTTTAGTCCTAATAGGCACCCACTGAGGGAGGTACTAACTCATTTTATAGATAAAGAAACTGAGGCATAGAGATATTAAGCATTTCCAAAGTTACACCTAATACAAGGTACACCTGGCTGTTGATCCAGGCCATCTAGGTCCAGAATCCAGGATCTCCACCTCTATTCTACATCACCTATGTAGGAGCATTGTTTATGTTTGAAATGATGATCCAGTAGCACAGAAACAAATCTTTGCTTTGTTTTCTACTGACAAATATTCTCTTTTCCTCTTAGCATGCTGGTTGGATAAAGCCATGGTTGCATCCCTTTCAGTTTCCTCCCCTCCTCAACTAGGAATGAGAGATATCTCTGAAAACCCAGGGTAGCCTGACACATTGTGAGGGGTTGTAGTTGGCTAAGTGGTGCCCCCAAAGACATCAGGTCCTAATCCCTAGTATCTGCGAATGTAATTTTATATGATAACATTTCCACAGGTATGACTAAATTAAGGATCTTGAGATGTGGAGATCATCCTGCATTATCTGGGTGGGTCCCAACTACCATCAAAAATTTCCTTATAATGGAATGGCAGAGGGAGATTATACACTCACAGAGGAGAAGACAATGTGAAGACGGAGACAGAGAGTGGAGTGATGCAGCCACAAGCCAAGGAACACCAAATAATGCTGGAAGCCACCAGAAGCTAGAAGAAGCAAGGAACTGATTCTTCGCCAGAGCCTCTGCAGGGAGTGTGCCCCTGTTGACACTTGACACCCAAAGCTGTGAGACAATAAATTCCTGTTGCTTTAAGGCATAGAGGTTGTGGTAGTTTGTTACAGCAGCAATAGGAAACAAATACAGGGGTCAGTATGGCAGCCAATAGTTTCAGTGCAGTACTAATCATAGCTGCTGTGCACTGCACCCTCACAATAGATTGCTTATGCACTGTGTGACATACAGTCCTCTATTGCATTCCAACATGGTGAATGAAGAAACTGAAGTCACACAGCTACCCAAGTGGCAAAGGACGGATTTAAACCCAGGTCTGTCCAACTCCAAACACCACGAACAGAAATACTACACTACACTGTCAATTCCAACATTTTACGTAGAGATTTATTAACCTAAAATGATAGTCAAACCACAATAGTTCTTAATGATTGCTAAGGCTAGATTTATCTCTTACACTTTCCCTCTTTGCCCATATACCCTCTCTCATTTGGTTATCTGTTGGTTCTTCTTAGTGCCACTTAAAAAAATAAGATTCAGGCCAGGCGTGGTGATTCATATCTGTAATCCCAGCACTTTGGGAGGCCGAGGCAGGAGGATCACTTGAGGCCAGGAGTTCAAGACCAGCTGGGCAACATAGCAAGACCCCCATCTCTACAAAAAATAAAAATTAAAAAAATTAGCCGGATGTGGTGATGTTCACCTATAGTCCTAGCTACTTAAGAGGCTGAGCCGGGAAGATCAGAGGTTAACTCATCCCGCAGAGCAGGGTCCTAGAAACTCTGCTGTCCTTACTCTTCTATCTGCCCCTACAGAATCTTGGTTTGGGTCAATAAGAAATAGCTGGCAACGCTCTACTTTTTTAAAAGTGGCTTTTAAGTTCACAGAGCTGTTGTACCAGTTCTCTGTGCACAAAGTTTAATCAAACCACTACAAAATGCAAAAGCAGCCAGGTCTTTGTCTCTGAGACAATAAAATCACAAATGATTCCTGTTCAAAATGAAGCCTGTAATATTCTGTTGCTAGTGGGTTGTGTGCATTTTTCCTGTTTTAACAACGCGTACTTCTCTCTCCATCAGAAACATTAGGTCACAAAAGCCAATCTCATCTACATCTTTACAATGTTGTTTATCATCTTTTAGCATGAGGGAGATAGAGCTGTTAAGGAAATAGCCAAATTGCATTCCAGCGAGGATTTGTCCTGATTTAGAATACTTTCAGAATCCATTCAGAATGCCTCTGATTAATCATTAAGCCCCCTGAAGCCATTTATTTTGGGCCAGCTTTTCAGGGATAGGACATCAATTGTATGCCAGTTATTGGGAATTATAACACAGCTGATGAAGTGTGACAACACAGAGTCCATTGGATTTGTGGGAGATTACAGGAGGGTGTTACAGAAGTCAGAAGCTATTATGCTGAAAATGTTTCCGAGCAGAGAGACAGCATGAAAATAAGGAAATACATTCTATCCTTCCACCGGTCATCTTCCCTGTGCTCTCTGGAAAGCTTGCATGAGTTCCCACTCCCACAATTCCTTTCCCTATCCCTGCAGATTTTTAGCATCTACTTTTGCCCACTGTCTCTTCCCTCAAGTAGGTATCATACAAAACTAGGAGCAGAGATGGGGATGGATTGATGCTTATGGCTATGCAATGGTGGGTGGTTAATTCAGCCACATCCTGGATACAGTTATGTTAACAAAAGGGCAGACAGAACGTTATCAAATGAGGTTCTATCTGATCCATAAAATCCAAAATACTTCACAAACAATGAATTATAGTCTTGCCATACACACAGCAGCAACCACTCGAAGGTGTTCCAGGTCAGCTTTCCACCTTCCCACAATACACATAACATGTCTAGAAGCTTATGGAAAGGCAGTAGTGAATTGTTTCAACCTTTTTGGCAATATTTTCTAAAATTACCAATGTGCACACATTGTGAGTCTATCCTAAGAAAAAAAGAAAAACATGCCCTACTATACAGGCAAATATGCACAAGAGTGTTTATCACAGCCTGGTGCCCCATGGTTAAAAAAAAATTGTGGTAGGAAACAATCTGCATTTCAAGCAATAAGGAATGTTTTAAGAAAGCATGGTGAATATATATTATGGACTATTATGCAACTATAAAAACAAATGAGTTAGATCTATGTGCATGAACCTGGGAAGATGTCCACATAGATTAAGCAGAAAAAGTCAGTTGCAGAGTAATGCACACAATACTATATCATCAAACTTTATTAAGGCTTAGTGTTTCCAGAAAGAGTGCCATCCTGATAATATCTTCTATAAGTTTGAGGCAGCTCATCAGCATACCCACAATGCAAAAGGAAGTGTGAATCATAAATTGGGTTGGTCTCAGTCTAGCTCTTATTGGAGACAGGGGATGGACTTCATACTATGCCCTGCCCAAGCTTATACAACCCTGGTAATCCTCGTGAAGCAAAAATACCTTTTAGTCTCCAGAGAAATCCTCTAAAGCTGGGGTTCCGGTGGGGTATTAGGTTTAGAGATAGGACAAAAGAAAGCATTTCAGAGTTGCCTGTTCAAAAGACACATGCCATGTCTCACCCCAGACCTATGGAGTCTTTATGTCCAGAAGGTTGGAAATGGAAAATGGGGAAGAAAGCCAGAATGTGTAAAAGCACCTGAGGTGATCTGGCTACTCTTCCCTCCTTTTCAAAAACCTAATAGAAAATAACAGTCTTAAGAGTATATGCCTTGCTTCAATTACCAAGAGGCAGCTGTAATGATGATAATGACAATACCATTAACAATGTGCCAGACACTGATCTAAGGGTATTAGCATAAACTAATTCACTTAATACTCACAACAACCTACAAGGAAGGTGTTGGTTATTATTATCCCCATCTTATGAGATGAGAATAGACAGAGATAAGGTTAAGAATCGTTACAAAGCTAGTCAGTCACAGAGCCCAGGTTCAAGACCTAGGAAGTCTAACTTCAGAGTCTGTATGGGCAGATGTGAATCAGAGTGAGCAACAAAGGTCAGGCTCACGGGGTCAAGGAAACATTTTCATGCCCAAGTTTCTCATTTACCTTGTCCCTTGGAGGAGACATAGAGAGTTGTTCTATTTCTCAGAGCTCACCCACTGCCGCACTCCTGGTCACTGAATTGCCCCTGCCTGTTGAATTGTTCAGTGTATCTAGAGAAATGATCTGGAGAAAACATGCTCTATTATTTCTCTCTCTCTTTCCTCCCTCATTTCCTCCTCTGCCATGGAAACAGACTCCTTTCATACGCAGAGAACTGTGCTACGTCTTCCATTACAGAATTGTGCAAAAATGGGCTGAGATTTCACGATGTCCAGTTCTTCTTGACCATGTTCCCAACAGGTGTTACCTTCTAGACCCATGTGTCTGTAAAATTAGCCTGTGACTACTGCCTTGCCTCTGAAATCACTTGCTTTGCAGAGGAGGAAGTGAAGGAGACAGGCATATAAATGCTCTTTTCTCTAAAGAAGGCTTGTTCTCAGCCTAAAACGTGGAAGTTAAGTCTTTCCTGCTTTCAAGAATTATATGATGTGGGGGGAAAAATCCTAAGAATTAAGAGCCAGTTCTGCCATTTTGTAACAGTATCTTCAACTAAGTCACTTAGCTTTCTGAACCTCAGTCTCATCATTTGTCAAATGGAACCATTAACTGCTGCCCTACTTACTTCACAAAGTTGTTGTATTGATCTAAACGAGAACCGAGATCTTCTGGCTTCATGTCCATGGCATCCATTCATCTATCCATCCACCCATCATTCTTTCATTTCTTCATGCATTCATTCAACGTGTATTGTGCCTTCTAAAAGTTAGCTGAGTAAAAAATATATGTATACTGGGAGGTTGAGGAAGAAAGGGAGAGAGGCATCCCTGATTGAGAAAGGGCACTGAAGGTAGAGAAAATGAGGTGATTAGGAGGATGGTGTGAGCAGGGACCTATAGCAGCCCATGACTCCACATTCCAATATTTTACATATATTCCAATTCCTCTGTGGGCATTGATTTTCAAGGTTTCCTTAATGACAGAGTCATCTCTACCTCTTCCAGGCTAGGCTCCTTAGCTGACACTTCTTTTATCTTTTCTCTAGACCCCCACAGCTCCCTCTATTAAATACTACTGGTCAGCAGAAGTGGACAAGGCATACAAGCCAGGCCTGCTCCTCATGTCCAGCCGTAGGAAAAGAAATCTGTGGGGTGATTTAAATCCATGCCTGATATAAAGATAAACTTTGAGTATGACACACGGAGTATAAAGTGCAGGTTCTATATGTACCAAAAAGGATTTTAAAGTTAGTTCATGGTGTGCCCCTTGGCATAAGGGACATATATTAATAATACTTTGAATTTGTAAAGTGCTTCTCTGTGTTCTGTTGGATTGATCTTTGAAGTATCTCATAAAGGTAAAGATATGAGAATAGGAAACGTTACTTCACTGTCTCTATTTTATAAATGAAGGAATGAGACTGGAAGCAGTATGTGGCAAATTATGCAGTAAAATCAGTAGCTGAACAAAGACAAGACTTCAGGTTTCCTGGATTCCAGGGCAGTTCACTTCCTCATCTGAAGTGATAACTGAGCACGATTCATTGTCATTCAGATTATGGAGGGTTTCTTCTATTCGGATAATATGGTTGATAACTGTAGAAATAGCTCATTCATCCATTTACCAATCTCACAAACCCTTAACTGGGGGAAAGGGAGTGGAAAGTGGCCAGAGATGGCGCTGGAACAGTAATCAGGAAGCCAGAACCTCCACTGCCTTGAGAGCCAAGTTCACTGTTAGGTCTACATCTTGAGGAACGAAGAGAAACCCTATAAGGGTTTTCAGTAGGGGGATGTGGTGATTAGACTTGCGTTTTGCAGTGATCACTCTAGGCTGCAGTGGGCCTCACTGGAATGGGCAAACCTTGGAGCAAGAACTCTGACCAGAAGATTATGGCGTTAAAGCAGGTGAGAGATGGTGGCAGCAAGGAGCAAAGTTATCAAGTTCTGAGAGCCGCAGGGTCCTCCCCTCCCGAATTCCACTGTTCCTAGATTTCTCCTTCTAGGAAGCCTGTAGATGTCTGTTTCCGGTAGGAAAATCCGTCCCTGCTCCTTCACCGGCCTTCCCTCTTTCCCAGTCCGGCCCTGCCCCTGTAACATTGAGGAACGAAACAGGAAGCAGAAGGCCCGTCTTTATTGAAACGACTTATTAACTTGGCCCCCGACGCCCAGATTCCAGAGCCTGAGGGTCCGCCGAGGCTGGAGGGAGACAAGGCTACTGGCTCCTCTTCGTGGCTTCACCAGCAGCCTACTGTTCTCGCTAAGGAGACTTCACCAGGACCGTCGGACGCAGGCCCTGCGTCTCGGTGCCCGGAGCCCCACAAGCCACAGCCCTGGACCGAGCCTCGGGGGAGCAGAGGAAGACGCTCCCAGGCCACCGCCAGCTCTCCCACAAGGCCGAGCGCGGCCAAGGGGCAGCCCCGCCCCCGCCGCCTCCCACAGCCCTATTGGCCAGTGTGCCTGCCCCTCAGCTGCGCGCCCGCCCAGCGCCCCGCCCGGAGGCGGATTCCCGAGTCGCTTTCCGGCCGCGTGGCGCCGGCGGCTCGCCTGTCCAGGTTTCTGGGGTCTGGCGTCGTGCTTCCGATGCCGGCTGCCGCTTCGCTGCCTACGGCGGACTTGCACAAACACCTTCTCACCCTGGGAGGTGGGCAGGGCAGCAATACCGCGGTTTCACAGCCGGGGGCGATGAGAGTCAGAGAGGTCGAGTGACTGCTCATAGAACCGAGTGCCGGGGTTTGAATAGTGGCTCCGTACAGACCCGTGTTTTCTGCTTCGTAGCGTTAACTCAGCCATTAAACCATTCTGCACTTATTTCCTCATCTGTGAAGTGGGTAAAATAATGGCCACCTTGCAGAGCTGGAGTGAAGAATTCATAAACTAACAGAAGAACCGAGTACGTTTAATGAACAGTGTGTGTATAGCTGCGAAAAATCCCAGGTCTTCTGATCTCTAGTCTGGGACTCTTTCTGCTAAACTAGTGATTCCAAAGGTCCAGAGACTTCGGGGGGTCCAGGGGTGTATTCAAAGGGGTTCTGTGAGTTCTCACATAGGAGAAACACTGCAGAATACACTCTTCTTATGGCAGATAATAACCATGATTTCCATTACAGTTGCTACCGATAGTGTATTTTTTCTTTATTTGCCAGGCACTCTTTTAAGTGCTTTATATACATTAAGTCATTTAATCTTTACAGTGACTGCAAAGGTACATGCTATTATAATTCCCGTCTTACACATGAGGAAACTGAGGCACAGAGAGGTTAAATAACCTATCCAGCAAAAACATGTGGGACCTGAGATTTATACTCATGCAACCTAGCTGATAAAGCCACACACATTAATATTTGTGCCATACACTATGGCAAAAATGTTGTTTGTGCAAGAGCTCTCTTTAATTATACTTGCGTCACCACTTACAAGATACCTCTGACTTTTATTAAACTTCCGAGGGGCAGGAGAAGAAAAAAAGAAAAGCAGTAAGAAGAACCTAAGCCCTAACTTGTACAGAGGCTACATACAGACTTATTATTAGACACTCAAATTGTGAGTGCTATGTTTGGAATTCTGATTTAGCTGAGTGCTTTGGACCGACATGTGTCAGAGGCTCCTTGGAGCCGCCCACTATGGAAGAATGGTTGAATGACAGGAGTGGAATGGAATGTAGCAGTCGCCTTATCTGACCACACGGACAACTTCCAGGAGGTGAATGCCTCACCTCCTCGTGATAATTTTAAAGACTTTCTGAGAAAGTGATAATACTATCCAATTACCTCATAATCACAAGGAACACTGCAGTGCCTGCAAACTCTCTGTGCCTCACTCAACAGGTGTCCCAGAAAAGGAAAAAGAAAGATTGGGAGGGAGGTGGGAGCTGGTAGACCAAAGGACACCAAGGACTTAAACTGAAGGTTAAACCATGTGAAATAGGAGCAGGGACTTACTTGCCTAGAGGCTGAAAAGGGGTAGTACCTGTAGGAGAAAGCTGCAAGCATTTCCCCCTGAGAGCCAGGTTAGAGTTCCTGCTAAGGTGCCATTGGTCTCTGCCGCCGTGGTGGCCTTGAACTACACAGCGCACTTCCATACACAGCTTTTGTATGCCCAGAGCAGTCCTGACACTTAATGATTCAGGTAGCCCTGGGAAATATGAAGTGTGAAGAGGGAACTGAGTGGAGGCTGAATTTTGACCAATGTTATATGACATTTGAACCTGGCTGGTGACAAATGAAGATCCTTTGGGAGGCACTCCTGTGTTCCCAGTCCTTTTCCTGCCCCTTTGGATCAGTTAGCTGTTGGGGGTAAAAAAATCAATCCCCTTCTCTGTGACTGGTACGAGCAAAGAGAGTCATCAGACAGCATCAAACAAGTAAAAGCAGTACTGGAGGTTGGGTCCCAAGTGATCTGTTGACATCCTAAGGTGATATTTCCAGTGACCAGAGAAAAAGCAGTCTCCATTAAGGAGGGAAGTCTAGGGTGATTCCTGTAGAGAAATATTGGTTGTGAGATTTAAGGAGTAAAAGTGCAGACAGGAGATGAGGCTGTAAGAGGCTGGGAGTCAATGACACCATTTGCTTTGGAAATGGAACAAAGTCTCTGGCAAAGGCTGTGGATTAGATGGTTCACAAGCGCTTGGTCCTGGGCGTGGGACGGGGAAGGTTGACCACATGGGACATGAGCAGGGCAATAGACTTAATGGCCCAGGGACAAACAGTCAAAAAGTGTGACTCTCTTTCTAGAAAAAATGGGATTTCTCACAAACCCCTCCATCCAACCAACTGGAAATTCTCTCTGTGGTATGAATAATAGCTGTTGTGCCTCTTGGTAGTCAAAGACGTTTATTGTACATCTGCTTTGTGCTGGGCCTTTGCTAATTGGCTAAGCCCTAAATGCTAACCTTTCATAAATGACCCTAGAAAGGATGATTTCTGCACAACACTACAAGCATTTGTGGGCCTAGCCAGGAGGACTGAGAGAAGCAGCTGGCTTAGCAGACCCTTCTAAATACCTCTGGAGATATAAGCCTGGTAGACCCAGAATGAGATGAGGAAACCCATCCTCTCATTTGGAACTTGGAACGTTTGAAAGTGGATGCTTTGCTGTTCACCTTGGCACCATCACTATTGAGCAGATTGGTTAAGTAGTAGGTTGAACCATATGATGTGCTGATATTCAATGGTTTTTGATACACAAAAGTGGCAATTTCATGTAGCTGAATCTGATAAAATCCTGAGATAAATAAGATATTCTATGGGATGTTTAACTTAGTTGATTGGGGTCGGGGGAAACTGAGCAACTTTGGAGGGCTAGGTGTCTTGGAGTGAGTGTTTCTAGTTGTAAGTAATTCATTAGAAAGAGTCTTGCAGGCTCTCCACTTAAAAATTCTAGTTTTATTTGTTCATTCATTCATTGTAACAACTGATAAAAAATCATTGCTCATCTCCTAAGCTTCAGTCACTGTGCCAGAGACAGAGTAAAATGACGGTCTCTGCCCTGAAGGAGCACACAGAATAGGGGTAAAGGAGTGAGGATGGCACAGGGGCAGGGCTATGGGGAGGGGCCTGGGAGAAGAAAAGAGGCCACAGAGAAGGTGCCATGAGGGTGGGGAGGTGGAGAAGGAGAAGAGGAGCAGAAGGAGGGGCCTGGTCTTAGTTAAAGAAGGTTTTGATGTGGGAAAGATAAGCAATAATTAACCAAATAAATGGTCAAGGCAGGAAGGAAGGTTCTAGACAGAATTGGGTGGAGATGACTATATGATTTAAAGAAACAAGTTGTATTTAGAGTGAAGATAGGTTGTTTAAGTCTACATAAAGGCATTTCTCAAAGAGTTTTAGGCATTTCAAAGTCAGGGACCATGTCATATTCATGTCTATATGGCCAATGTTGTGTCTAACACAGTGCCTGGCACACAGTAGATCCTCAGTAGTTGTTGAATTACACTGACATGGAAAAAAAAGACTAAAATTGAAATATACCACAAATTTAAAAGAACCCTTTTCTGCCCTACCCCCATTAGTCTGAGTTGCTAAAGTTTCAATGTATTGCTTGAAATGTCATGCAGGAAAACATGCACTTCCAACCTATCTCTAGAAAGAGATGTGGTTATGTAACCTTTTAATCTGTGTGTATAAGTAGATGTCAAAAGTGTATCTTGCCTTGGGGACTGTCTTAGTCTGTTTAGTGTTGTTGTAATAAAATACCTAAGACTGAGTAAGTTATAAAGAAAAGAGCCTTTTGTAGCTCATGGTTCTGCAGGCTGGGAAGTACAAGAAGCATGGCACCAGCATCTGCTCAGAATCTGCATGCTAAGTCAAACATGGCAGAGAAGGTCAAAAGGGGAGTGGACATGGCGTACAGGCAGAGCCTGAGAGGCGTCCTGGCTTTACAATAGCCCACTCTTCTGGGAACTAATCCATTACTATGACAACCAATCCAGTCTCTTGAGAGTGAGAACTCACTCACTACCTCCAGAAAGGAACCAAGCCATTCATGACGAATCCACCACCATGACCCAAACACCTCCCACTAGGCCCCATCTTCCAACCACATGGGGGACCATGTTTCACCAAGAGTTTTGGTAGGGACAGACAAACCATATCCAAACCATAGCAGAGATTTTTTAGTCCCTTGTTTTGAATATTTAGTGTAATCTCTCTATAGGCTAGGCAATATAACAGGCCTGGGAACACAGTCATGAATGAGACAAATATAGCCCCTGTCTTCAGTGAGCTTAACATTTAATAGATAAAATTAACAGCTATCTGTTAATTTGTTATATATAACATATAATTAGACAAATATTTTCTAATTATAAATGGGATATATAAAATGGAAAAACATAGCACAGATGCCATGGGAACATATACTGGAGAGCCTAGTCTGTCTGATGAGGGTTAGAAGGGTGCTCAGTAAGAGCTCTTTAAGGAATACACACTAAGCTGAAATCCTAAGAAGAGAAGGGAAAAGTGTTCTAAGCAGAGGGAACAGCACATGGGAGGACCATGAGAAAGGGAGGCTGAGCTTCTAACAGGTATGCTAGGTGACTGTGATTACAAATTAATAAAAAAAATTTCTCATGTTCATTATAAAATGTAATTGATTTATCTGTCATTTTAATCCTGAAAATCCTAGCACATGCAGAGGAAACCTCTTCATTCACTTATTCAATACATATTAAAAAATTATGATGTGTCTGATGCTGTGCCAGGCATTGGAAATTAAAGAGAGAAGGACCTCATGACCTTCACAGTCTTGTGAGGTAGCATATGAGGCAACATGCTATTATCCTACTGTGTGGTTGTTTCTATGCTGGACATGGAACACACACTGCACAGGAGAGATATAGTCATGTTTGTCAGGGTGAATCAGAGAAGGCTGTGAGATGACGCAGCCCCTGGAAGAGGAGGGTGTTGCAGGGAGGGAGAGCGGTACATGCAAGGACATGGAGGCAGGAGGAGACAGCATGATGTACTTAGAGAAGAACAAATAGTGAGTCATACACGGGGCCATGGGAAACGAAAAGAAAATGAGAAAGGAGATGAAGTTTAAAATGTAGACAGGTGTTAGGTCTTGAGTATCTTGAAAAGAAGTTTATATTTTATTCTGTAGTCGATGAGGAGTCACTGGAGAATTTTGAATAAGGAACTAACATGATTGATGGATTGGAGTAGTCTGAAAGTAGAGGTATGGAGACCAGGAAGGTGGTGGTTGCAAATCAATAGTCCAAGGAACATAAATGCACAGAGCTGTGATCACGACCAGAGAGGGGACAACAGAAGAGAGATGCTCAGTAGATACAAATGAGGGACTTTGCCAGTGACCGGAGGTGGGGCACAGGACACAAGCGAGATGGAGAGACCTACGTTGACCCCAAGGCCTGCAACTCGGTAAAGTGGGTGGGAGGTTGCATCAGAGAGACCGGGAGGCACCTTATCTTTCAGAGCCCAACGCGTAATCCCCAACAACTGATTTATGAATAAGATCTTAGGATTCTTGAATCAACAAATCACTGGTATTTTTAGGATTTAACATTCTTATAGCCTAAGAGAACCCTCTTCAAAGAAAAAAAAATCTGAAGAAAAATAAAATATTTATCAGGCTCCAGCCTTTCCCAAACACCTCCTTCTTCCTGACTCCCCCCAGTTGTATAGTCAAAGCAATAATAGCAGACGTGTATTAAGTCATTACCATCTATAGCCAAATAACTACAAAACCACAAGAGGGCAATGAAAATGGCCATAAAGGCACAGAGTAGTAATTATTTTCCCATTAGCACCAGCTACACTAATATCAACATGGAACAATTAACATTCCTAACCTCCTAGTTACGCTGTAACCTCTGTGTATGTTGCAGGAGGAATAAGCAGCAATAAGGCAGCCATGCAGTGAGGAGGCTGCATCCTGGCCATGTCTGCGGGTGAGCAGCTGCGCTGCTGGGTGGAAAGGCAGCGGGAGAACTTGGTTGTGATTGCCACTGATATAGCCAGTCCCCAGCCAAAAACCATCTAATTCAGCTGCACTTTCTTTGGGCCCCAGGAAGTAAGCATTTGAGTGGGAGAAAAGCTACAGCAGTGACAACACAGCAGGCAAAGTCCTTTGCATTTATGTTTCTTCATTCTGTCCATCACTAGGCAACCATTCTTTGGGCTTAAAACTATACATCCCTGTACACTGTAATACCTTATTCTTTGAAGTGACTGCTCTAGTTTGCAGTGTGCCAGGGAATATCTATTCTACTAGTTTCTATTTAGGCCAACCACAATGAAGAACAAGCCATTTTGACCTCTATCCCAGTTCATATTCTCTGTGTTCTCATAGCATCATGTTATAGCATGGATCACAAACTCCATCACAATTGCCTGTTTACTAGTCTGTTTCTCCCTCCAGACTATGAGTTCCTGGAGGACAGGTACTGTGTCTTATCTGTGTTTGTAGCCACATCCCCAGAACCTAGCGTAGTATATGGATACACAGACAACACTCCATAACTGGTGGATAAATGAATGAATGAATGAATTAGTGAGTGAGTGAATGAATGTTTTTCTCGAAATTCAAATCTTGGTGGTTCAAAATGTGGTTATTTAGAAGACAGGCCTCAGTTAAATAGACTCGGCCAAGCAGCATTAGGCAAAACGTAAGATAAAGGAGACTCAGTGTAGCAGCCTGTCTGATTGAGGAGGTCAGCTGGCGATGAGCCAGGTCCAGGTGCCAGCTGCAGATGCAAGGCCATTCTCCTCTTCTAGCTAGGAACATCATGTGGCAGACACTCACCCAGGGTCTGAATATCAGAATCGCACTGAACAAAAGGGCTCATTATTGCACAGGCAAAGAAGAGGAGCTCTCTCCAAGTCACTGTTGGTGACTTAAGCTGGATTCCCTAGAAGCAGAGCCCGAGACAAGGACTCTTGTTCAAGTGATTTATTGAGGCCGTGCTCTCAGGAGAAAGGGAGTGAGAGGGACAGAAGAGGCAGGAGGGAAAGCCAAAGGGAGCTCAGCTGGAGGCTAGCTGCGGCCTGCCCACCTTGAGCTGTGGAATGGGCCCCACCTCCAGGAAAGGAGGAAACCCTTTGTTTCTCCATGTGGGTCAGTCATTGGCTGCAGGCTACCCCCTGGAGGCTGGAACCATAACCTCCTAGAGATCGTAGCTCTTGTTTCAGTGGAGGGAAATCCTCTGGAGAAGTGGGCAGCTGTGAGCTGTTGGTACTCACATCCCGAGATGGAGGATGGGTGCATGGCTGGTAAAGGTGCTCTGGGCATGGCACCCCCAGTATCTCCTAGAGTTGGATAGTGTGAAATAGTGTTTATTATAGTAATCACTGCCATTTATTGGGCACCTGCTCTGTTTCAAGTGTGTGCTAAATTCTATATATATACACATAGATATTTTATATTTATATATGTGTATATATATGCTCATGATATTCCATAGGATACCCCTATTAGAAAAGTAATTTACTCTCATTACCATTGGACAGATGAGGGAACTCAGATATACTATATTTCATGCTTGGAATATTTCCTTTCTTGTCTACATTCCTATGGTAGAATCAAGATATTGTACATCCAACTGGCCTGAATTCCATGCATTCATTCAATTCATGAATTCCACTGATGCTTTTGGCCACCTATTACATGCCACAACTAGACTATGCCCTGGGGACATATCAGTGAACTGGCAGTCTTTGACCCTGTCCTCAAAGGATAGGACTAAGCCTCAGGCCCATACCCAATACCCATGTGGCCCAATTAAAAAATATTGTTTGGACACCTGCTATGTGCATTCTGATCTATCACACTCTGATCAAGGAAGAGTCCAGACCCCATGCCTCTATAAAAATCCATTTAAATATCTCATATAAAACATGCTGCTGGGGTAGGAAAACCTGTTCTATATTTTGTACATACCAAGCACCACAAGCCCTTCCCTATGCTTCTATGCTTGGAGGAGATTGAACTTGGTGACTTCTAAACTCCCTTCCAGCTATCACATCCTCAGATTATTATTTCTTTTTTTTTTTTTTTGAGACAGAGTCTTGCCTGGGCTGGAGTGCAGTGGTGTCATCATAGCTCACTGCAGCCTCAAACTCCTGGGCTCAAGTGATCCTCCTGTCTCAGCCTCGCAAGTAGCTGGCACTATAGGCACGTGCCACAACACCCAGCTAATTTTTCTGGGTTTTTGTAGAGACAGGATCTTGCTATGTTGCCCAAGCTGGTCTTGAACTCCTGGCCTCAAGCAATCCTCTGGCCTCAGCCTCCCAAAGTGCTGGGCTTACAGGTGTGAGCCACCACCCCTCGGATTCCTACTTCTGAGCATCTGCAGTACACATGGCTACCCCTTTACTGGGGACTGTGATGGTCAGTTTCATGTGTCAACTTGGCTAGGCCGTAGCTGGTTATTCAACCAAACACTCATCTAGGTGTTGCTATGGAGATATTTTGTAGATGTAATTAACAATCACTTGACTTTAAGTAAAGGAGTTTTATCCTCAATAACCTGGGTGGACCTCATCCAATTCATGAAAACCTGAGAGCAAAACTGAAGTTTCCCTCAAGAAGAATTTCTGCCTCTGGAGTGTAGCTTCAACTCCTACCCAAGAGTTTTCAGCCTACTGGCCTGCCCTACACAACTCAGACTTGCAAGCCACCCCCACAATCACTTAAGCCAATTCCCTAAAATAAATCTCTCCCTCTCTCTTGATATATTTATCTCATATATACATATATTAATATATATATCAACATATACATGTGTGTGCACGTGTGTGTGTGTGTATATATATCCTATTGGTGCTTTTTCTCTGGAGAACCCTAAATGACACAGGGACCCACCATGTACTTTTCTTCTTATAATATTGTTTGATGTGTATAGTCTTATATCTTCTGGTGTGTAGCTAGATGAGCCATGGCTATTTATGGCCTATCTAGATTATTAGTAGGCCTGTCTAGATTACTAGTAGGCCCAAGAAAACAAGGGCACCAAAACATGAGAGCTGTTCATCTTCAATTCAATTAACTTATCCAGAATTTTGCAATCAGAAAATCTAGAATTTTTACATACGTGTAAATTCTGTGTTCTTAAAATCTTGATCTGTATGTGGATGGGAAGGACTATAATCATTTCAGGTTAGGGTCTCTAAAGGTGTTAATCCAGCTCTGTATGTCCCCAAGTAGAATGTAAGCTCCATGGGGTCAGAGGCCGAGTCTTGGTTTTTTTGTGACCCTGTAGTACCTAGTATGATGCCTAACAGAGAGTCACATATATAAGAGGTACTGAATCAAACTATGACTTTCCTTTGTTTTATTCTCCAGAATGTGTTACCTTTGGGAAATGGGAAACAGGCTCAGAGAAATGTAGGTTGGTTTGTTTTTAGGCAAATTGATTTGCTATTAATATCTCGAAGGGAGAGGCTGCTTCCTCAGTATGGTGGGAGATTTATTATGTGGAAAGCATTCCAGAGGCTAGCTCTTCTCTCGTTTCTGTGTCCACTGGCAGGTTGCTGGGAGTCCAGGTAACTGATACGTGTCAGGCTTTGCAAGAATTTTAAAAGAGATTTATTTCACAATAGGACAGAGGCAGGCTGTCCCAAGGCAGCAACAAGTTTTGTTGGCAGTGGGAAGGATTAAAAGGGACTTTTGCTGAAACTCAGAGTCTAGACTCTTTCTTGAATACAACCTGGAGTAGTGGTGTGATGTATAAACAGGCAGTGCCCAATAAAATCTGTGTTTATAGGTCAGCTGATCTTTGATTCCTGGGTTACTGACATCCTTGATGGAGCAAGTAAAGAGAGATCCAGGTCCTTAAGCAAATAACTGCAGCTTCAGGTGAGAATCTATCAACTTGAAAAGAGAAAACATAAATTAATTGTTGAGGCCGTAAACAAGAGGCTTCAAGCTGAGTCCAGCCTGTGATGTGAAACTTCCCTTAACTTGAGTGTACACCCTGCAGTCTCTCATCCCAACCAAGGACAAGAGTGGTCGTGCAGCCTGATGCTACAGAATTAAAGGATGGAGCCCATAGCCCAGGAGAAATGTATGGAAAGGCTTCTAGAATAAGAAAACTAAGAGAATCAAATTACAAGACAACTGTGTGTAATCGCACCTAAAAGGTGCTGACGAGAGAAAAGGAAGGAACACAAGGGTGGAATAGACGCCGTCTCCCACCTGTCTCTGAAAGCTTCTCCTCCAGCCCTACTGCTGCTGCTGCTTCTCCGCTGGCCTCACTGCTCCCAGCCTGCCCTCCTTCCACCCCCTCCCCACACTGGCCAGAGGGAGTCTCTTCATGCCCCACAGGACACATGGAACCTTCCAGAACTAGCCCCAGCCTCTCTCCAGCCACATCTCCTTACTATGTCTTTCTCCATACGTTCTTTGGTCGCACAGAACTATTTCACATTCCTTTAACTACTCCATGCCCTTCCAGCTTCCAGGCCTAAAATGCCCTCAGCCAACCTTTCAAGAGCTCCCAACCCTTCCAGGCTCAGTTCACAACCTGGCTCCCATCTCCTCACGCTGAGTCTGAGACCAGCCTGGACAACATAGAGAGACCCCGTCTCTACAAAATAAATAAATAAGTAAATAATTAGCCAGGCACGGTGGCACGTGCTTGTAGTCCCAGCTACTCAGGAGGCTGAGGCGGGAGGATCGCGTGAGCCCAGTGGTTTGAGGCTGCAGTGAGCTATGATTGTGCCACTGCATGCCAGCCTGGGCAAGGCCCTGTCTCTAAAAAATAAAAAATTTGTAAAAAAGCACAGGGAGTGGTTTATTCTTTTTTAAAACTCTTGGTGATTTGTTTAGTACTTGTCACTTAATAGGTCCTCAGTAAATAGAATTGGATAAATAACCCAAGAAATCAGTCAAATGACTTATATCGCTAAGCCTGCCCTGTAACTCACACTCAGGTATTTCTCGCAAGACTTCTCCATTTGACTCCATCCAAGAATCGATGCTCATTAGTATATGTGACACCACTGCCTCATATTTCCGTATATGCACTGTGCCTTCCTCACAGGCTCTGTATTCATGTTGCAGGAAATAAGCTTCTCAAAGACTGTACAGCATCCAGCACCAAGTGACAAATATGGGTTATCTAATAAATACTATTTAATTATGTTAATGATTTGTGATATATTTCTGCCAATTAATTCTGTACTTTGAAAAAAAGATAATGGCACACAGGGTCAAAGGCTGGTCTGAATTCCAGGGAAATCCACTTGTTAGAGGGGTGGGACTTGGGTCCACTCCCTGCCTTCCTGCAGTCACTCTCTACCCCTCAGGCACACGTGGATCCCACTGCAGGTGCCCTGTTTGGGAAGGGGCTAATGAGTGACCTCCCAGAAGTCAGGTGCAGCCCTCGGGCCAAGAAAGAAGCAAGAAACGTGCTGTGGCGTCCCCTCCCAGGCCTCCAAAAACCCTGCCTTCTGGTGACTGGGGGAAGGGGTCTGCTCTTCAGCTAGAACGGAGGCATAATTCAAGTTAAATCAACACTCAGAACAAACCATAACAAATGACAGGTTTTTGTTGTTGCTGTAGCTCCATAAGCAAGATTATCTAAGCAATTAGAGGATAATTATTGTCTACAGTGAGAAGGGGAGAGTGTCAGAACAAGGCCAGCAGAAGCGGTGACATGGTGGATAATTTATTAGATACTGAGTGGCTGTTTTTCTCTCTCCAGGCCTTCATGAGAAAAACAACCAAATGCCACAGTGCAGCTCCAGGCAGCCGCAGGGTGGTGGGAGCCCAGGATGTGGAAACATGATTGCCTTTTACCTACTCTGATTTGAGCTTTATCAAATCTTTTGGCTCCCAAAGCATCCTGCAGCAGAAGTGTGCACAATGTTCCAGGCCTGGAGCCTGTTTCTGCAGGAGCTGCCGGGCACTGGAGAGTCGAGGGTCTGCAAAGCCTCCCAGCCTTCCCCTTCCTCCAGCGCTCAGGACCTGTGCTGGCCCTCTCCTGCTGCCGCGCTGACCTGGCATTCTCATTAAGTTCTTTGGGGGCTCCAGCCTTGTCTGTTTTCATTCCACACTGATTTCTTCTGAGCCCTGCACCTGTGGGAGACTTGCAAGGCTAGTGATAAATCAGGAGTAGTCATGGTAAAAAATGAATTTTGCTTCCTTAGGAGAGAACAGTGGGGCTTAAGGGCTTTTGTAGGATTCTGAACAGCCATCTGTCCATCCATCCATCCATCCAGTAGAACTCTCTTGTGTTTAATGTGCTCAAAGAACAGGAAAGTTTTGCACTGAGGTAGCTCACAGCAGAGAGCAATACAGACTAGAAACAAGATAAGCACCATGAGGTGATTAGAACATAAAAGATCATTCCCCTCTATCATCAGCCAGGAGGCCCTAAGGAGACACGGATACACCCACACACTTCCCAATGACAAAGCAACAGCTTCTACATGGGATTTCAGCTTCCCAGGAACATTTAAATAAGTGAGACATATTGCTGCCAGTGTTTGGTCCCAGAGAAGGTGCTCTAAAACCTATGGTGACAGCAAAAGCTGGTGGTTACCAAGGCCTCTGCCTTCCCTATAGCCCCACCCTCCTACACACACACACACACACACACAAACACACTCCTTCCATTTGCCCCTGCCATTCCCAGCTTTGGCAGCTCTCTGACACAATAGGCTGTTTCATACCTTTGTTGTCGTTATGTCTTGTTTTCCAGGGGCTGGTCTGCTTGGTGAGACCTCCTCAACAGCTCCAGAATCCACTTTTCTAAAGACCTCTCTGGGCAGATTCAACCCCCTCCATCACTGGCCTGTGCAAGTCTTCCTTGCACTTAGCACTCTGGCATGTGCGTGTGATCACGGGTTGACCAGTGAGGACGCACCCATCCTTGCTCACCCATCCTTGCACCCACGGGGCCCAGAACAGAAGCAATGAAATGTTTTGAAAAGTCGTCAGTGTTGAATACTCAGGTATCTTTTGGTTAAAATATTCTTCTTTCTCTCTCGCTCATATCCATTCGTTCACTAATTCAAATATTTATTGAGTGCCTACTATGTACTGGGCATTATGCTCAATCCAAATGTCATGGTCTCTTCCCTTGAGAATCTTCTAAACCAGCATCTTAAAATTAACCTTGGGTGTTGTGCTAATAGTGTGTATTCAAGTCTCGTGGTGAATAGGAGAAAAAATACCATCTTATATTTACACAAGTGATTTATTTTTTTATAAAGCATTTTAAAGCCCTTTGGTTAAGACCTTTCACAGTTAAGTAAGTAGGGTGGTACTCATTTCTAATCTAGGGAACCACGAGAGGCAACATGGTTCTAAAGTCTGAGCTGTGTGTCTTCTCTGGGCGAACACATGCATTCACTAGCTCCCAACCCCACTTTGAGACAGGGATGGGTGACAAGTGGCATCTGTGCCACTCGAAGAGTTGTAAGTGGCAGTCAGCCACTCCTCTGTGGAACTCTCACTTTGTGTATTTGTTTTGCTCTTTTCCTTTTTGCTCTCTCCCCTGTCCTATCTTTCGCTTCCTCTCCCCATACATTCATACCTTGAGGCATTGCTTAGCATCTGCCACTTGGCTCCTAGAGGTTTGCTTCCCTAGTGAGCGGAGGTGTTTGACAAGGAAACACCCTTACATGATACCCTAACCCACTTGCTGCGAAAACATGTTTCTCTGCCTATTGGTAGCTCTAAGGCCCAGTTGAATATCTGGCTCTAATACACAAACGGAAGCTTACTTGTCAAAAAAGATGTTTGATCTGAGGCTGGATCAAACCCAGACTCTAGGATGAGGGGTGGGGGCAGGAAAGGGACAGATTGGCACAGACTCTGCACGCCTCAGGCTGTGGAGTACCCCATCCGTACCCGGCCTTCTGGGGTGAATGAGCTGGACCAGCAGCTCAGGCTTGGGCCATAGTGAGGAAGACCCAGGAAAGGAACATTGTTGCTTTGTCTGGTTTAAGCACCCAAGCTTCGTGCAGGTCGGACAAGAGGCCTGGAAATGCAGCCTGGCCCCTGCCTAGGGTTTCATTCACACTGTTGCAAAGCCAGGGAACGGGAGCAGAAAGGCAGAGCTTGCTTTCCCCCCAGTGCACACAGAAAAGCCTCCCTTAACACTGCCTATCGGGCAATGAATCTTACCTGGCCCTGATTTATTACAGCAGAGGAGGAAAAGGCAGGCCCTAAATGCCAAGGCGAGGAGGAGTGTAGCCTGGCTGTTCTCTGGGCTGGAGCACATGACTCCGATTCGCAGGCCTGAAAGGACCAGGAGCCAATTCATGGGGGAGGTGTCGGAAATGCAAAGTCGGTTGTCTACTCACCACGTTGAAAATGTCAAGAACAAGGCAGGGAATAACGCACAGGGAAGAGTGCCTTCTGTTTTGTGGGAGGCAGGTTACAGAATGTTAGAAGCACACGTTTGCTTTCACGTGCCTGTTTGGTTGCAAGTCCAATCTGCCGCCTGCTGCAACGCAGGAGAACTGCCAGGAATGCAGCACCCAGCAGCCCGATCCCACTCAGGCAGGTCTGATGCCACCTTCCCAAGCTCCAGAGGGCTCTCCTGCCGCTGCCCTGACAGAAACTTAAGAGAGCGAGTCAATGCAGGCCTGCCCAGGGGAAGTGAGCTCTCGCAGGCATGGCTTGTCTGGTGAAGGGCAACCTAGAGCGGTTGAGGCTACACTGCCCAGGAGCCTGTGTGGTCAACAACAAGAAGCCAAGCTTGCTTCAACTTGGCATTGTTTTTAAAGACACAGAGTTCTGTTCTCTGTTTCTTATCCCTGCCGCCCTGATGCAGGGGCCCTCCTGAATTTACAGGAGATGAGATTTTTCCAACCTGAAGAACTGTATGATTATTTCTACAAAGCCAATGGCTGAAAAGGGGCAACGCCCAACTGCAAATGCACACCTGCCACTATTAGCAGGAACCTGACTGTGCTGAAAGCCCACCACCTAGGAGGCACTCCCAGGAGGCAAGGACTGGGCCATTGTCTTAGTTTTGATTCCTGAAACAAGAATCTGGATGCACATTATAGGGCATATAATCCCAGGAAACACAGTGAGGTATTGGGGCAGCAAGACAGAAGAGAGGGGCTAGCCAATAAAGGGCGTGTTGATGAGCAGGATGCCACTGAGAGCAATTGGGGTTCAATCCCACTGGAGTTCCCCTCAAAGTCTCAAAACACATCTCGATTTTCATGTCAGAAAGAACCTGAGACATTTTTTCACCAGCTCCACCCTTCACTGGTTAAGTGTTGCTCCAGGCACCTCTAACTCTAGGGCTGCTCTGGGCTGCCCTATGCAGGAACTCAGCAAATTCCTGTGGTAAGAGAGCCATCAGGCAAAGCTGCGGAAGCTTGAGGTAAGAAGCCATGATGTGTCCATGAAGCTGCAGATGACCTTCAAGGGGATCTGCTCCATCCATCTGTGATAGCCATCGTGACAATAATGTCCCCTCCTCACTTGTATGCCCAGGCATGTGTGTATGCATGCACAAGTGCGCACAAGCACACACACACTCATGCACACACAAGCATATTGCTCTACCTCCCTCTCATCTGTACTCCTCTTACCATGGCTTCATGAACAGCGAGTCCCCAAATAGTCTCAGCCCTGCTGAGCCATGCAGCTGTGCCTCGCCATACAAGCAAATGCTACATACAACAAGGCAGCATCTGTAGCCTCCCAGGCCCCAGCTACTCCAATGTAAATCCATGCCAGCTTCTGACTTCAGAGTAACATGGGGTAATGGGAAAAACTGGAACAGATGTCAGGAATTTGAGGTTTCTTATCTCCTGTTCACCAGTAATTTACTTAGTTGACTCTAAGGGAAAGTTCTCTAAACTTTCTGGAACTTAGTTTCCCCATTAGTAAAACTAGAGCAATAACACCTGTCCTATTTACCTCCAAGAGTTGTAGAAAGACTCAAAAGAGCCAATTCGTGTACCTGAAACACCTTCACATGTAGAGATGCTCCTTGCAAAGCCTTACCCTGCTCAGTCTTAGCCTGATTACCTTGGTTTTAGGCTGTGAGGAAGGGGCCCTGCTGGCTGACTTCCCAAAGCCTACCTTTCCCTCACCCCAAAAGGCAGCATTCTGCCCTAGGAGCACAAAGTATCCTCTGGTCTAGAGGGAACTAGGCCTTTGCTTGCACTAGGTCGGGGCAAAACAAGTCGAGGAGCAGGCCCCTCGTGGAGGTACACAAGAAGTCCCCTTGGGATGGGCAGAACAGTCTTGCTGCCTTGGTGGTGCCCAGCCCCTTTTGTCTCTTCATTTGCCCTGTGTCAAATAGCAAATTCCAGAATCACTATATAAAGTGGTGGATGGGGCAACACAACTTCCCCAAAACATTAATAGGAACCAATGAGTGTGTCAGCTGTTGTGCTTAGTACCTGTCATTAAGGCCTGTGTGATGTCAGTGGAGAAGCAAGTGTTGGCTGGACCAGATCCCTCCAGCTAAACCAGGGAGTGTTTGTCAGTCACTCTGGTCGGCCGTCCTAAAGGGTAACCATGGTACCCAAGGGTTGGAAAAACTAACAATTTTGGAAGAGGACTCAAGGTTTATCACACAATAAAATATCAGAGCTGATGCTCAATTCTGTAACAATGGTAACAAAACCCACTGTAGTGTTCACTGTGGGCCCAGCCAAGGTCCTCGGGGAGTGAGAACCCGGGAGAGGGTGCCGAGCCCTTCTACCCAGGGAAAGAAAAGCTCTGATCCTCATGCAGTTAAAAACAATGGAAGCAAATTAACTAGGACAGAAACGTTGTTGGTGGGGGAGAGGCTTGCGGGAGACTCTGAACAGTTCCCAGAATAAATTCCCATGTAAATCCAAAGACTGCTCATGGAGAAAAGCTACCACTCGCTCTCTCTTTTCAGCCAAATAATATCCTCCTGCCGGAATAGAGTTGTTCTTGGCACTTGGTTGCAAATGTGAGGAGGGAATCAAAACACGATGCCTGAGAAAGGAATCCATAAGAAATGTGCAGGCAGGGACGTGGTGAGGAATAACAAAGAAAGATGGGTCGGTGGCAGGAACAAAGATGGAGTGTACCAGAGGAGATGGTGACCTGGCTCTGGAAATAGGGAGGCGAGGAAGCGGGAAGCGCCGCAGAGACACACGAGGGGAGGAGCCCTTCTCCTCCACCCCAGGGCTCATGGGACGGCCCCTGCCACTCGCGTGGCGACCCCACGACAGGCTCCTAGAAGCGGAGGCTCAGCGCCCTCTGCCTCCTCGCACTAATCCTGGAGGGATACTCCACACCGGACAAGCACGACTTCCTCCCGGGATGCAGAAGCGCTCCCCTGGCGAACAGCCCACGCGGGAAGCAGTGGCACCCGGTGGAGACACTGTTCTCTTCCCTCCACCTTCAGTTGCAGCCAGAGCTGCCTCCGGGGGACTTTGGCAACTTTGACAAATGGCAGAAGAATTGGGAAGAATTTCTTCGCTGGCGAAGGGAAGCCGATGACTGGGCACAAACGTGCTCCCGCAGTTCTTTGTCCAGTGAAACTCTAGACCCATCGGGTTCCTCTCCCTCTTCCCATGCTTAATCCCTTGGTCCCCACGTGCCAACTCCTCAAGTCTGTAGCATTTGGGTAGAGAATGCGCAGTCCTCTGTCGTGACAAGAACAAATTCATCACACACACTATCCGTTGCAGCTAAGGGTTTCACCGTGTCCACATGAGTCACCAGGCAGAGACGGCTGCCCGACTCTGCAATCCTTGAGTCATAGAGGACTCACATACACCACTGCCCACTATTTACGCGAGTACCTTTCTCCAAGTGGCCCGGGGCTGTTTACGAGCTGCTGGCTCATTCCTCGTCATGTCGCTTGGACAGAAAGCAAAAGGTGGAGAAAGAGGAAGGGCAGACATCATCCTCTGTGGTTTACATGGGGAAACTGAGGCACAGACAAGCCCTACAGTGAAATGCATAGACGTTTATGAGTCAGACACAGCCCATGGAATGGGCTCTTCTGAATCTTTAAGTGGACTATTTTCTTGCCCAACAGTTTCATGGAGCTTCTCTGACACAACTGTTTAGATACAGCAGCCCCACAACAGGTCAGCCGGAATGCAGACTGGCTGTATTGTGTTTGTCTACAGTTTCCTGCCTCTCATCCCACCTCTGACACTTGCCCCATCTCTGAATTTGATCAACCTTTTTTTTGACTTTAGAGCTCCCTCCCGACGCTCTTGGAGTCCTGACCTGCTTCCAGTTCTGACGGTTCCCTCATTCCTGACATTTATTCCATTCTTGACTGTTCCCTGATTCCTGATATTTCTCCCATTTTGAATCTCTATGAACCCTGTCCCTCACCCCTCCCCAATCCATACACCCTCGATGCCCGGACGTAGGATTGACAGTGGGGTGAAGCTCACAGATGGGGTGCAAAATGCCCATTTCACTCATCATTTATTTTTTTAAAAAGCTGAACATTTATCAGCTGAATTTTGGGGCCATATCAAAATATCCTCACATCAAAACAGCTGTAGCAGAGTGGCTCTGTTAAAATAGCTGCCTGCAAAGAGCTGAGAGTCGAGATGTCACCTGCTCTGCCACCTGACTCTGGTCCTCCTTTGCGTGGCCTTGCCTTCTGTTCTGCTGTGTTCTGGTGTGTGGCTCATCAGAAGAGGCGTGAACACCAGGGCCGCTTTTTATCCTGCTGTTCCAAGTGAGGACTATGTAGGTGTCACAGATGAAACTCGTCCAGAAGCCATATAGGATGCTAATGGCAGGGCCACGTGTTCCCTCCACCACCCCGTGAGGCAGACTGGCTGGCATCGGTCCTCTCCCCAACCTCCTTCCTGCCCCCACCCACCCACACGCTCTTGTTGGGTCAGAAATGCAATTCTCTGATGGTGCCAGACAGCCAGATGATGCTGGAAAGAAGAAAGAAAAAGCAAAAGCAGGTTTCTAAATTAAGCACAGGGCTCATTTATAAAAATAAATATCCACAGCCTAGCAACGTGCTCACAGCTCAGCTTCCCTCCAGGATGAAACCTCTGTGGCTGGAGCCGGGGATGACACACGCTTCAGAGGGCCCCACACCCACCCTTCCCCCTGCGTAGTACTCATCTGGAGAGCACCGACTGTGGCCCTTAGAGGGCCCTGCTCCTCACTCGAGGCCAACGAACGGCCAGGCTCCAAAGAGCAGAAGGGAGCCAGAGCTTCCCAAACTTAATGCGGCCCGTGAACACCTATATACCCTTGGCAGTAACTAATACACCTGAAGCAAAAGTGGATAAAGTTCCTTGGGCTTCTCTACTGAAATGAGAGCTCCTCCTTGAAACCATATCTTCTAAGTTCACCACTGAATGCCTGGTACTCAGCTCAGTGTGCACGCGCACACACACACACACACACACACACACACACACGGAACACTCGGTAACTATGTGAGGGAAGACTGGATGGAGGTATGAGTGAATGAGTGAATGCTGCTGTCCCATCATCAATGCTCCCCACTCTCCAGCCCAAATGGAGTGAGCTCCAGAATCCAAAGACAGGCATTCCTGATTATGACATGCACCGAAGAGACAGTGTCTCTGGGGTGGGTGTATGTAGGCAGTGTGGGTTTGCACTGCCCAGGGGGCAGGTGGTGTGGCTGTCACAGTGGGGAGGGGCAGTGGGGATGTGCAGTTGGTAACAATTGTTAGCATTCCTGAACATTCTCTTATTCGTTAGGCAGCAGCAGCTCCAAGGGGGAAGTGTTGCTAAGCAGATAAACTACAGGAAAAAATAGCACGTTAGCTTCTGAGCTTAGCTTCTTGGAACACAAAAAGTGAGGCCCACGATGCTCTTCAAGGCTCAACAGGTCAAACACATCAAGAATGGGCATGATATGAAAGATCTAATCCTGCCACCCACCCTCCCGAGTCGTGAATGACTGAGTGAGGCTGGGGTGATACAGAGACAGCCCTCATAATACTGAAAATGTGATCACTTTGATCCCAGTGAGGTTGCAAGAGATAACGCGTCTCCATCTTGACTCCTGGGAGGAGTTGCTTCTGTGAGCTTCCACACATTCCCTAGTGATCAGAGTGGTTGCGGACAGCATGTCAATGTCATAAATGGCCATCTCAGAGCAGGGGCCCTTGGTCATAACACTAAAGAGATCAGAGAAATTGGCCCGCAGCATCATTTAGATATCTGTCTTCAGGCAGCCTTGTGTGGCCTCACCAGAAACAGTAAAACCACATCCATGTCAGTGAGAAAAAGGTTCTTAATTAGGATTCAGATGTACAAAAATATATTACAGGTCTATTTTTGGAATAATCATCTGTAGGGGACAGAAAATCTAAACAGCTTCAACAGTGGTACAATAGCACCCAGCTTCACATAATAGCATACAACAGAACATGAGTCCTTAGAGACTCTGGAACTCCTAGATTATTTCAATCTCACAGGCTCCCAGGGCACCAAAGTCACGACCCTGGAACATTTAGGAAGAGGCACTCTGATTAGGACATAGCACCAGATCTACAGTGACATCTCTTTGGTGACATTAAGGGAAGCCCTCTCCAGAGAGGGCCAACCACAAGCCCTGCCCCACCCCAGTGAGGAACACAGTGCATTCTCTGGGTCCCTAATGCCCCATGCCCAGGGCTCCCGCTTCTGACGTGGCTGCTCAGGGATGAGACCCACCGACCCCATTCTCTCTAGCGGCTTCAGAGATCCCTGAGAACAGAGCCCAGGGCTCGGTTCTGTGACCCTAACAATGTGGAGACTCAGTTTCCTCAGTCATAAAATGGGGCGAGTAGAAGCTATACTTTCTGCCTCCCAAGATCGTGTGAGGATCAAACAAAACATTGCTACATTCAAATGCTCCCCAATCTGCAAGCTCTTGTTCTATGTGACCGTGTTTTATAAAACTGTGAAGGTACACAATGAGAAGTCTGCTTCTGACGTAAGGATTGCGGCTGCCTCGGTTGCAAATTTTTAGGGCACTGCCTGGGTCTATCCTAGCTGTAAGCCTAATTTTTTGCAGAAACCCTTGGCCAACTCCTTGGCTTTGTGTACTAAAGACTTCTAGCATTTTTTATTGTGTTTTTGTAACTGCTTCTCTCCTCTTATAATCCCTTAAAAAGTACTGGCATTCTAGAATGCATGAAGAAGATTTGGGGTCACACAGTCCACCCTTCACTTTGCAGATAGAGGCACAGAAGGCGAGGCACTTGTCCAAGGTCAACTGTCCTCGGCTCCTCCCACAGCCTGGCAGTGTCTGACCTCCAGTGGGTCTTTGAGGGCCACGGTTCAAATTCCGCTCTTCTGGAGCTGGAGCATCCATCTTCTGCCTGGGACATCAGAGCTCCAGATCCTCAGGCCTTTGGACTTCAGGGCTTACACCAGCATACACCCTGGTTCTCAGGCTTTTGGCTTTGGACTGAATTACACCACAGGCTTTCTTCAGTCTCCAGCTTGCAGACAGCATATTGTGAGACTTCTCAGCCTCCATAATTGTGTGAGCCAATTCACATAACAAGTCCCTTCTTAGATAGATAGATAGACAGATATCCTATTGGTTCTCTTTCTCTAGAGAACCCTGACTAATACAGATTTTGGTGCTTCCCTCCCTCTGTAAGTACCAGTGAGTAACTGTTACTTAAGCTAGGTGTGTCATTTAGGATGTGTGGGTGGGGAGCAGGAGGACAGCAGACGGCTGAGGGCAAGTGGTTATTAAAGAATGGCACTTAGGGAACAGGCACCTCTAGAGATCATGAGGCCTCATCTTAATAGAGTGCATCTTTGGAATTTGCCTTTTATTTTTGCAAAATAAATATATAATCATTTCATTTTTGTAGTTATTCATAATAATTTGCATCTCCCAGAAATGATAGATTACATTCATGCAAAGCATCGATGCACCTAACATAAGTTGTTGTCGAGTTGTTTTAGAAGGATGTGTTAAGAAGGGATCTATGATTTATTGAGTGACAGTCCTTCTACCATCTGCTTACCTTCTTCTCTGCAGGTGATCTTATGTCTATCCAGTAAAGCAATTGAGATTATTTTATGTAAAATACTCACCCCCTGCCCCTTCACCTACCTACACATATGAAGCCAAGGGTCTTCTCTTTCCCTGACACACATACCACCTACCCTTATGAGGAAGGGTCTTTCGTTCTGCCTGTGACTATAACTCTACCTGTGTGCAAGGCCTAGGGTGACCAACCATCCTGGTTTGCTCAGGACTGTGTGATTACTGGGACACAAGACTTTTATTGCTAAAATTGGGAACATCCCAGGCAGACCAGCACAAGTCGGTCACCTTAGTAGGCCCTATGCTCTCTCCCAGGAACCTTTCTAAACAAATCATGATTGAATGAATCGATACCCAAAGTACCAAATTGCTATGTGAGATTGGAGGTCAGAAAGAGAATTGGAAGGAAAGAATGAATAAAATGTAGTGATTTCATTTTAATGAAAAGATCCATGAATAAGGAGAAAAACCAGGAGAAGGATATCCTACTATCCAGGTGAGCAGAAGAACAGAAAAGTTACATTAAAGATTTCGCATGAAGATGTAAGTCCCATTCATCAAAAAGGAAAAAGCTTGATGGTAAGTCAGGGGTGATCCATATTATATAAGATCAGTAGTGCTTCCCATGTCTTACCTTCATGTCACACATTTTTTAAAAATTATATTATCTGTGACGTGGGTTAAACTGAAGGGAGAAGCTACGTATGGCCATGGGTGACCACCTGCGGAACCTCATGACCACAGAAACCACCCAATCCTCTGAGGACTGAGAAAGTCAGTATCTCAGCTTTCATGTGACCCACAGACCACACGCCACTGTGTGGCTGGTTGGGAACCTTTGAAGTACATGACGACATAAACACGCAGGTCTAAACTCTACTCCATGACGAATCTGACATCTCGGTCCACGTTCTCCCTAGGTTTCTGGCGAAACTAGAAAAGCCTAGGAGGTCAAACCCTCTCTGATGACCCAATATTGCAAAGCTTCCTCAAAGGGCATTTCCTGAAATGGGGCTGGTGTGGGTCCCTGTTTACATTTCCCTTTCCTTGGTCAGATTTATCCCACATGTGCACAGAGTTGCATTGAGCAATGACTTAATGACTTAATGACTTAATGACTCTGGGTGAGAAGGAAGTGTCCTATGCCACACTCAGCCCACACTGATTGACCTGAAATGGGGTTAAAAATTTTTTATAATATTTTTCCAAAAATTTGAAAATTCAAGTAAACTGGCTCCAAAAAAGGAGATCTGGCAGCTTGGGGCCGTAATTCCCCCACAGCCACAATCACCTGAGGCTAAGGGCCTGGAGAGTGCAGCAGACAGGTGTGTGGGCTGCCAGAGTTCAAATCCCATACCTGCTACTTACAGATAACCGTATTCATGAGCTTAACCTCTCAGAGGCTTGATTTCTCATTTTTAAAGACAGTGTTAAATTAAGAGTATTTATTTTTGTGTACAAAAAACATTTGAAACAGTGACTAGTCCATAATAATCATTCAATAAATTTCAGCGGCTATCCCCAGCCCCCTTACACAGGTAGCTTTGCTATTTTTCTTACCTTCTTGGCCCCAAGAACATAACTGTGAAGGAGCTCAGGAAATTTCACCCAAAAATATGAGTCCTTGGAATAAAGAGTATTTTGAATTAAAGGCCCTTAGAGATCAACAGGCCTTGGAAGGGGCTTTCCCTCTTTCTTCATAAGAAACCAGACCCATCAAAAGAAAAATCTTCCCTTCCCTTCCCTGTTATCTCAATATATTGCAGGAAGGAAGATGAAGAATGCACCAGACCTGGCTCAAGTCATTTTAAATATAATACCTGTCTCCCGGGTTAATTTAATTTCCAAAAAGAATCATTTACAAATCAGTCTCCCCCCCCCCACCCCAACATCCATTCATCCTCCCAGGTACCTATTTATCTATCCTCCCTGCTAACCATTTATTGCCTCTCAACAGAATTACCTACTTTCCTCATCCCTCCCTCCCCTCCAAAATGAGGGAATATAAATTTCTGGACCCTATTGGGATATTGGGTAATTACTCTGTGATTCTCCCTGCACATGGTAAACAAACCTCTTTTTCTTATTAACCTGCCTTATTGTGAGTTAATCTTTCAGCGAGCCTTCTGTGGGGGACAGGAAAGTTTCCCTTCACCCCAACAACTGCCAGTCTAGATCATTCAACTAAACGAGTTTGGCAACCGTGATACCACTAGTCACTAGGTAATAACTCACGTCTACATCCATTCCTGGGTGGATTGGGCCCCATCCCCAGCATGACATATGTTCCTTCTGCCTCTCTGAGTTCCTCCCTTGTCTTGCTGGAGCCATAATGAAACCCAACAGCAGGGCAAAGGATACACAGCCAAGCCAAGCCTAAGATTTTCTAATTAGAGGTTTCTGGACAGAAGAAACATGGTCCTCTAGTTGCTTAAGGATGTCTTTTCCACTTTTTAACCTGAGTCCTTCTGTACCACTTTGCCCACCTGGTCCTCCCACAGGTGTAAGGGGAAAACCTTTTGCATAATTTAGTTAGCAAATCAGTCAAGCAGAAGACACGAATCCTTGGGAACAAAAGGGGTGCGTTCCTCACAGAAAGTTGTTTCTAATAAACCGATGTCTGCTGCTAAGCAAACTTGATGATGCTTCTTCTAAAATTACAGCTAAATAGAATCCTCAATTGTCTACAGGGGATTAAGTGGCTGTTCTTGTGAGTCAGAAAGAAGAAGGCACCAGAGAAAGTTTTATTCAGGCTTCAGATGAGTGTAAAATACTGCACAAGGAGAAAAAGCAGGAGGCGTGGCCAGGTTGTGTTGTGTGATGCATATAGCTATTTCACTTATGCTGCAGGCTTTGGCGCTTGTTTGGGGAATTAGCCGTGAAGAGCTGGGTTGTTCATTCATAGTTGAGCCGATGGAGTCGTGGTGTGGGAGACCGCCTCCCTGTTTCTCTCAAGAAAACTAATAATTACAGTCATGGTTAGATCTTACACCAGACTCAAGGAGGTACAGTGGAACTCCCTGGAAGCAGGGAAGAGCTTTTGAGGCAGATTAGATGTTGCAACTGTCAAATCCCACAGCATAGTCATTATGGTAAGGAGATGAGGTGAACCGTGAGCCAGCCAATAAGAACAGCTGGAGAGTGGTACCATTTCTGATGGCTCTTGTCTCTGGCTCTGTTTAGAGAGGTGGAGCAGGGGCGAAGCCAGCCCTATAATTCCTTTCACAAAGTTTAACACACTGGGTGGCTGTGTCTCCCATCACTGAAAGCATGGAAAATCCTTTGGTGCAATTTCCTAAGCCTCTAAGTATATATTTCTCCTAATAACTAAATGTGGCTATTTCAAGAAAGCCACTCAGTTAACTTAAAGAACAGCCTTTGGAGGCGGGAACATTTGGAGGGAGGAAGCACAATTTCCCAAGAAATTCAATGTCTTCTTTGCAACTTTTTCATGGCCATCCTTTGATACTGAAAAGAGGCTAATTTAAAATGTTAGCCTATATTTAAGTTAAACTATCAGGTTGCTGAAGACAACACTGTAAGAAGCGTGAAGGACTGTTGCTGTGACAATTTTGGGGCCATCTTTGACCGTTTACTCTCTCTTCCTGGCTCCTAATCGCTAAAAACATCGCCACGGCTTGAGGCTTCTAGGGCCAGATCTCCCTGTGTCTCTTCCCATTGCTGTGTCTTGCTCTGAGCCTTTGCTTCCTCACAGGTGGACTGTGGAGAAGCTTCTCAGGTAAAGGTGAGGAAAATTGAGAGGCTTAAAAATATGAGATACCTGCCTCCCCTGGTCCACCATATTGTCCCTCCTCCTGGAGGAAAAAAACACCCTAACCCATGACACACACTGGGTCATATAATTCTGTGTTGGTGTCAGACTCATCGGCCAAGAAACCATTCAACTCCACTTTGCTTCAGGGTTTCCATCCATAAAAGCAAAGCATATGCCTTGCTCCCAACTCATCATCCAGGATTGTGCTCGGAAGATTTATAAACAAAGGTCTTTGGAGCGCTTCTAGCAGGAGTAGAGAAGTCTGATCACTGTGGGTGTCCATTGTGAGGAAAGATCATTTGAAACTGGTAAGCCAACACCAGACTACTGGGGAGGAAACTGTGTGTGGGGAGGATGAGCAAAAGAAAGGTGCAGTGAGCAGTGTGGAAGTTGCTAGAAGCATGGCGATGAGAAGGCGGATGGACACATGCCAGGATCCAGCAGCCTGCGAGCCCAATCAGGATGCTGAGCACATGGCCCAGGAGAGTCAGAAATCCAAAAGATCTTTCCCACACACTCCCTGCTTTGGAAATGTTCTATATCTTGAACACTATATTGGTTACATGGCTATATAGAGTTTTCAATATTCATCAGCTATGAATAGCACAGTGTATGTGAATTTTATCTTAATTTAAATGTCTATTTTTCTATCTAATCCCACTCTAATCAATGAATTCCCTGCTGTTCCCATGAGCAGCTATACTCCCAATTACCAATTTTTATAACAGTCTTCGTATTTGTATTCAATAAGATTAATGTATGCAAATATGGATACTCATGTGCGTCGTAATCACAGATACAGTCAAATTAAAACCGGCTTTATCTGTCATCCTCTAGTAACTGTTATCTCTGCACATTTATAATGCACAGATAATCACTGAAATGCTAAATGACTTTGGAATTACTAAAAATAAAATTGAACTATGTGCATCATACTTTTAGTGTTAAATATATTTTACTATTTTCAAATTCATTAACAACTGGTAAAGCATGTATGGAAATGTGACAACTCTATCAGAATATTGGTTTGCCCAAAAAAACCTGTACTCTCACTAAGCCTAATGATAGAGATTATGATATATATGATTTAGACTTTGGGAAGAAATAGGTAATGGTTATTACTGAATTCATGAATTAGCTCTTGTCCCATTTACAGTTCTAATATAAAAGATAAACATTTCTTTACCCAGACTCCATGCCTTACTGAGGATAATCAATGTCTGGAAGCAGCCTAAAGCTGTGTCCTTACTAAAGAAATATTACACTTGTAATTTATACACTCTTGTGAAATTCAAGTTTGTGTATTCTCTTCCTAATAGGAACTTCAAATAAACAAAGAAATAACACATTAGAGAATAGGCAGTAAATATAACCCAATTAATTCATTTGTCACCAGTTGAATATTCGTGTCAATATTAGCTCAGGCTTGATCTGTAAAGATAATGAGTTGTAATCACCACACCATCTTCCTCATCATCATGTAGGCTTGGGTAATGTGAGTCTGAGATGTGCATGCAGGAAATTTACTGGGGACTGCTCTAGGGAAACATCTCTTGGAAAGAGAAGTTGAGTCCCCTGCAGTAGCAACAAAGATCTAAGCCTACTGCAGGAAGAGCTCTGAAGAAGGAAGGAGACTTTACTGAATACCCTTATCAGGGAAAGGCGACCAGACTTTGTATTCCCACATCAACCCATCATTCAGAGTGAGCTGCCCTGGAAAAGGGAGCCACCGGCAGCAGAAAAAACTCTAGGCATAGAGTCACGAGGCCAGGGTCCCTTCCCACTGACCAGCTGTGCAGCCTTCACCAAGACACATAGCTCTGAGTCTTTTCTTAACCTGGAGAGAGTAGACATGCCCCTGAAGCATTCAGGGACTCCCTATGGCACCAGAAAATGGGACGGAGGAAAGTTTGGCCAGGGCTAGAGGAGTAACTCTCTTGTGGATCTGCTTTCCAGGGCTGGTGTGTCCAACCATAAAACTGAAGGTGTCCACAGGAGGCAGTGAGCTTCAGCACCATTCAGGCCAGCGTCAATATCCAAGAAGCTTTTGGACAGTGGCGGTGCCTGCAGTCAGATGGGTGGCAGGGCCGTAGTTCTGGGTTGTCCACCCACTCAGAATCAAGACTCCAGGCAGTGGCCAGGGGACAGGGAATTCAGCCAGAGCAGGAAGATTTTAAGGGTCCTGCCGACAGGCACTGATAGGGAGGGCTCCAGTTTGGCTGGACTAGTAAACCTTCAGCATGGCTGACAAGGCTGTGATGATCCTGCCCCTGCATACTCTCCTGCATACTCTCCTGCCTCATCCATGGCTTCTGCCACCTTCTGCTCTGCCCCTCACTACCCTGAGCTCCTTTCCTCTTCTGTAACACATGCTGGCAAGTGCTTTCTCAGCTTTAGTCTTCTGCATGGAGACTGTCCTCCCTGAGACCCTTCCTTTACCTGGATAACTCCTGCTTGTCCCCTGGGTGTCCACCAGTGCTCTTCCAGGAAGCCTCCCTTGACCTCCCGAGACTGGGTTAGATGACCCTCCTGTGTTCTCCCAGAGAAGGATGTGTTGGAAGGATTATATAATGACTGGCACATGATAAACACTCTAAAAACAGTGGCAATTGTTAATATTGTTGTATTCCTCCAGGATGGCACCTATCATTCTGAATTGGACACTGTGCGTGCTTTGTCTGAGCCTAGGCCTTTGCTGTATCTCCAGCTTCTGGCATATTACAGAGCATACAATAGGTGCCTGATAAATGTTTGTTGGAATAATAAAATCCTCAGTTACACGACTGGGTAAATATGGACATGACAGCATGGGGAAGGGGCAAGAGGGTGGCCAGCGCTCCCCTGCAGTATCCTAGAGACTGGCCCATGAAACCATCACCAGTCTCTGCCAGGGGTGGGGATGAGCCTCTGTCTATGTTGGCCATTGTGCTCAGGGTTTGTAAGCAACAGGGAGGATCAGCCTGCTGGCCGAAGACCGTAAGAGCCTGCAGCCGAGAGGGACCAGGGCTCACAGGCATGGTCACGTGGGAAGGATGCTGCTCACAGTGTGATCCACCACTTGTTTATTTAAGAGTCAGTGCAGTTTATGGAACAAACATGGGATTTGGGGGCCACACACCTGCATTCAAATCCTTATTCTTTAACCTAAAACTATGGGGTGGCGGTTAAGGGCAGAATCTTTGGGGTAAGACTTTCTGGATTTGAATCCCAGCTTCTCCACTTCCTGGCTGTGTGACATTAGACATGTATGCAACCTCTCTGTGCCTCAGTGTTCTCATCTGTGAAATGGAGATAATTATAATAATTCCTGTTTCCCAGGGCCATTACGAGGATTAATGAGTTAAGTTGTAAAATTCTTAGAATAGGGCTTGGAAGATAGTAAGTACTGTAGGTAGTGTTACCTAATCATGCTGAGTCTCAAGTTTCTCATCAGAAAAAATAGGTATATGTGCGCCCTGGGACAGCGTCTCACACGGACCACTCTCAGCGTTTCTTCTTATCATTATTTTCATTACTATCACTTCTCTTGCAAGTGGAAGATACTTTCTTAGGGTAAACTTAATTGATTAAGAGAAACCTTTCTGTGGATACTTCTGTTCTCTACTGATGATTTTGGGATAAAAGGAGCCATTTCTGTGTGGTTCTGGGCCCACCACTTCCCTTGCACTTTGCCTTCTTTCCCTAATGCGCTGCAAACTTTCTTCATGGGCCCAGACGCTCCAATGTATACCCATTTCTCTGGCAGATGAAGGAAGGAGGGTCTGTTCATTTCCTAGGGCTGCCATGACAAAGTACCACCAATGGGGTGGCTTCAAACAACAGAAATTTATTTTCTCACAGTTCTGGAGTCAGAAGTCTGACATCAAGGTGTCAGTGGAGACATGTCCTTCTTAGGGCTCTGACGGAGAAGCTTCCTTGCCTCTTCCAGCTGCTGGTGGCTCCAGGCATCCCTTGGCTTTTAGAGGCAAAACTTCAGTCTATGATTTTTGTCTTCACACAGCCTTCTCCCTCTGTGTGTCTCTCTCCAAAATCTTCTTCTGCCTTTTCCTTATAAGGATACTTATCATTGGATTTAGGATTCACCCTAAATTCTGGCTAATTTCATTTTGAGATCCGTAACTTATTTACACCTACAAAGACACTTTTTCCAAATAGGTTCACATTCACAGGTACCAGGGGTTAGAGCAAGGTCACATCTTTTGGGGCCAACTATTCAACCCACCATAAAGCATGACAGGGCCCTCACTGGGTCTCAATAGAGTACATCCCTTCACCTTGATTGGCCCTACCTGTACCTCCTTTTCCTTTTCTCCCTGAAAACTTGCCCCAGTGTTGTCCCTTCACCTTAGATGGGACGGGCACAGCCAGAGAAACAGGCAAGACATCATGACCAACCAATCTGCTCCTTCCTGGGCTCCAGTCTGGCCCATGTCCCACCTGCTTACTGCCTCAGGATTTGCTGTGGGCAGTGTGTTGGACACTTGACCCCACGCTCATGTGAAAGTTTATTCTGCTTGGCCCTCCCAGTCACCTTGCAGACAGCCAGGAGAGTCAGGTATCACCTGGGACCTAGTGGTGCCAGCTCACCCCGCCTGGCTCTTCACCAGGGTTGCCTTAATCACACATCAGGTTTTGGAGATGGGGCCAAAGCAGGAGCCCCTGGTGATCTGGAACAAGTAGAGGCAGTGGATCTAGGTCAGAGCAGGAATTATGTTTGCAGTTGGACCAGGCAAATAAGCTCAGAGAAGGAATCTGGGTCAAAAGCTTGGCAGATTGGCAGGAAACATGAGGCCTGATGCACAAATTAAAATGGAGACTGGCTTTCCATCTGCACAGGCCGGTTCTTGCTCCTCCCAAGTCTGACTGGGGGTGGGTCTGTGACATATGGCACATCATGGATTGCAAGGGTCTGCCTCTGCCTAAATTTAGCATGTATTTATCGAGGATTTGCTACATGCCAAGATCTAGGGATACAGAGGTAAGACAGTCCTTGTCTTCAAGTAGATGAAAGTATAGCAGGAGACACATACATTTAAAGAATGAATTGTCATAACATAGGATAACTATATGTGCACAGGGTTATAAGAGGTCCAAGGAGAGACTAACTAATTCTGCCTTGGGCTAAGCTAGGGAATGGGTCATGGTGGCAGCACAGAGGAGGTCACATTTGACCTGGATCTTAAAGAATTCAGTAAGGAAAGGGTGAAGGACAGCCTAGGAATCTCACTGTCCAGCTGACCAAACAGGTGCCTCTTCTTCCCCTGGTTTTTTGTGTTGATCTCATCCATACCCTAGACCTTGGGTGAAAAGAACAATCTTTGTATGAGAACTTATTTTTAATCAGCAATATAGAGACAGATATTAAACCCATCCCACAAATGAGTCATGGTCCAGGGAAACAATGAACCAGAAAGGACTCTGTTTGTAAGGAACTGGTTTGGTGGGTACAAGCTAAATCTCAGTGCCCCTACAGCCACTGCTACTGTTATCAGTGTAGTAGTAAACTTCAGGGTATCCACGTATGCAAGTGACTCATCACTGCTGAGCATTTCATATGGCCTATTTGGATATATTTCTTATTAAGAATGTTTTTCATTTATTTTACATATAATATTGGTGTGTCTCAAACCCTAAGAAGGCATTTATGATCTCAATCTCTGGGAAAGGTAAAAAGACTATTGCTCATTATTTCCTGTTCCATATTTTTTTAATACTTAATGAATATCTATTTGAACTTTCTTGGGGGTGTCTTCCAACCCAACACCTTTATAAATAGTAGTGATGTTTTTAAACTGGAAAATGGTGCATCTTCATAGAGTATTAATTTTATCCAATTATTATTAGGTTGCACTTAAATAATTTAACTGGTTTATTACCAGGTTTAAATATATTCCCATGTTAAAACAAACATGGATATATTATTCAGCATTTTATATATAACTATATGTAAAATATGTATTTATAGATAGATGATATATATATTTATATTGAATATAAAATTCAAATAATTTTTAGAATCAAAACTATAACCTCAAAAAATATGAAAGAAGCCAGACACAAAGGGCTATATACGTCTGAATCCATTTATATTCTGAAAAGGGACAAAACTATAGGGATACAACTTTGCTCAGTGGTTGCCAGGGGCTGGGAGTGAGGGAAGGAAATTGCAAAGAAGTATAAGGAAATTTAGGGATGATAAAAATGATAGAAATCTGTACCTTGATCATGGTGGTGGTTACATGACTGAATACACTTGTAAAAATTCAACCAACTGTACAATCAAAAATAGTGAACTTTACTTTCTGTAAATTATATCTGAATCAACCTAACTTTAAGGAAAGTCAGGTTACTACAGGCTCCCTTTCTAGGAAAATCCACTGCTGCATTCATTCTTTCTTATTTGCTTATAGGAATACCTGAAAAGAAGAGTTTGAGAATTACTCATCTCACTTCTCTTCTTTCAAAAAGAGGGGGTTTGGAATACGATTCTGCATGAGATGAACCCCAAGATCTTGAATAATTTAAACTTGAACAATCATTTCAGGAGCAGAGGTAGAGGAAACTTTTCAATGTGTATAAAATGCCAACATACCTACACACACTATTTTAGAGATACATAATAATTTACCCCAGCATTCCCAGACTTCTTTACTTGTGTAATATTCATGTGCTACTATATACCAACAAGGCATGTGCATTGATTTACTTGGGCTGCCATAACAAAGAACCACATACTGGGTGGCTTAAACAACAGAAATTTACTGTCTCACAATTCTGGAGGCTACAAGTCCCAGAACAAGGGGTCAGCAGGGTTGGCTTCTTTTGAGGCCTCTCTCCTTGGCTTATAGATGGCCATCTTCTCCCTCTGTCTTCACATGGTCTTCCTTCTGTACCTGACTATCCTAATCTCCTCTTCTTATACGGACACCAGCCATATTGAATTAGAGCCCACCTTAATGACCTCATTTTAACTTAATGACCTCTTTAAAGGCGCTATCTTCAAATACAGTCACATTCTGAGGTATTAGATGTTACAACTTCAACACATGAGTTGGGGGGGTGGGGAACAATTCAGTCCATATCA
Source organism: Daubentonia madagascariensis (assembly GCA_023783475.1). Lineage (NCBI taxonomy): Eukaryota > Metazoa > Chordata > Mammalia > Primates > Daubentoniidae > Daubentonia > Daubentonia madagascariensis. The sequence goes on from JAKFHU010000316.1 coordinate 8,487,917, forward strand.
GCATTCTCCCCACCCCTTCGCTCCTCACCATGCATCCTTCTCCTGTTCCAGCCACCCTCCAACCACACTGCCTCTCCCCAAATGTAACTTTCTCTTTCTATTTTCCACCTTGGTTATCTCCATGTGCTGGTCAGACAGTTAAAAGAGGTGGAAAGAAACTGTAATGATGCCATGCCATTGTACGAGTATGCAGGCCCAAGTGGAAAAGTGTGTCATTTAATGTTTTTGTTTGTTTGTTTTGGTGTATTCCTGCAGATCCTTTCTTTGAAAAGTTATATGGAGTAGCTTTGAACACTCAAACTATATCAGGAACATATCAAATACGTCAGAGAGAAACGTAAGTGCTGCCCACAGTGCACACAGCCTTGTACTCACTGCTCCTACGCGTGTAAAGGGGTAAGGAGCGGCTGAATAGCAAATCTACAAGAAAGCAACAATAGTCCAGTTTTTAACCCCAGCTTCTGTAGTTAGCATGATTAATGGTAAGGCAGATCCTTGTAGTAATTTATCTCTGAGCAGTGTAATGGGTTTAACCTGAAAATATTCATCTTCCTGCCGAAAGGCAGGGAGACCTATCAAACTTCTGATAGAAGGAGCATCATCTGCTTCCTCTGCTGACACTATGCCCAGGCAGCTCTGGGAGAATTGGAAGCATGTCTTTCCTCTAGTATTTGCGTGGTCTTTCAGAGCAGCAAATGGAAAGATAAATAGCTCAGATTATATGTTCAAAAGCAGTTCATGCAGACTCTGTATTTTAGCTTCAACTTTTTGAGCAAACAAAATACAGAGGACTCTTTGCAATTAATACTAGGACTAAGAAGTGATGAGCCCAGCAAGGCTGGATGTGAGGTATGGGTGAGGATCAGGGAAGGACACAAGATCAGGTTGATAACAAGTGAAGGGGAGCTAGCTAAGAAAGAAGGCAAAAACATTTCCGGTTACACCACCATACGTCATAGGGAATGGAACGAACTAATAATGACAGTACTGGCTGTCCTGTGTGGAGGGGCTCTTATTCTGCAAGGCCTGCACCAGATGCTCTACATACATGGGCCGCATCTCAGCACAGCACTGCTATTCACCTCGTACTATCTCTCCTCTGCAGATGAGGATAATGAAGCTCTGCAAGATGTAGTCAATGGCAGAGTTGGGACCCAAGCACCCAGTTTTCCCTGATGCCCAAGCACTTTCTCTCTCCATATCCATTAGCATGGCCCCACACTGTGGTTATAGCGGGTGTCATTCATAGATCATCACATTGAGTAAACAGAATGGACTTTCAGTAAACTGAGCACAGTTTTTTTCCCAGTGTGGTTTCAATCCTTCTCACATTATTTTTTAAAATTGTCTTTATAAAGTTCAAAGAAACCCTATCATGCAGATTCTGCTAAGAGGGAGATGCTTCAAGTAGGGGGATGCAGTTGATTTTTGCATTGAAGGCTCTGATGTCCAGAGTGGGCCAACTTTATTAAGGAGGATAGCCCCTTTAGCCAAGGTGGCGGGATAGGGTCTATTTCTGCTCAGCGTGCAGCAGTTGCGAAGGTGAGGTCTCTCCACAGATGAGGTTGCTGCCTAATGGGAGACAGGAAAGACTGGTTTCTGAACAAGTACATAGATACATGTGATTACAATATCCCCTGAATGATTAAGGGTGTTGCTGTCATGCTTGGTGCAAATTAGCAAGGACAGTAGGGACAACTGCGAAGAGTCCAGAAAACAAAACAAAACAAAACACAAAACCAGGTGAAGCAAAGTGAACAGGAGAAAAGAGGCACCAGGGATGGCCACCAGGGTGGGTTAAGTGCTGCTTGGCCCAAACACTCGACAGAGCACCCAGCACAGACGGGGAGAGCTAAGATGGCTTCTGACCCCTGGGTTGGGATCCCAAAACCTTCAGCCAGGCCTGCCTTACTCTGGTGCCTCGGCTTTGGAGTTCCCATGGTGGTGACTCAGACCTGGTGTTTCCTAGGGTGGGAAGGGGGTATGGCAACCTATTATGTCAGAAAGGAAAAAAAGGATGACTAGAGAGCATTATCCCTATAGGCCTGGCGAGAAGGATCCCGCCTGCCTGGCCCTGCCCGCCTGGTTCACTCATGCTGCTGCTGTCACAGTGCCTCTGACTCATCCAGCCTGGGAACCTGAGAATCTGGCACTTAACAATTCCCTTGCATGGCATAGCTGGCCCCCAACAACAGGGATTCTAGCTCTGGACTATCTTTAGAGCCCATCCCCTGCCCTGCCCACTGCCAATGCTTTGGGTCAGGCCCCTCCTCTCTCACTTGGACCAGTTAGAGCCTCCCACCTGGCCCACCTGCCTCCAGTCTACCCATACAGTCCATTCCCTGACCTTCCACCTCAGTGGTCTGTCTGGGAAACAAACCAATCCTGTCACTCCTCTGCTTCTTAATGCCAGAGCAGGGTTCTCAATTGGAGGCTCCCCTGAACTCCAAGAATCCAGTGGCAAAAGTGCACATTTATGCCACGTGCTTTTATTCCATGTGCATCCCACATGGTTCCAGCCTCCCTTGCTGTCAGGTTGGAGCACCTGACTAGTTTTATCAACTCAGTGTGGTAACATGCCGAATCTCATGCTCATCCGTGGCTCTGATTGGAAGTTATGGAGGTTGGATGACTTTTTCAAAGGGGGAAGCAAATTGGTTACTTCTAATTTGTAATAATTGTAACATTTGAGGGGATTAAAAAGAAATCTATGAAGACATGTGATCCACAGAAATCTATGAAGACATGTGATCCATAGGAAAAAAAAAAAACATTTGAGGGGATTAAAAAGAAATCTATGAAGACATGTGATCCATAGAAAAGAGGAATCTATGAAGACATGTGATCCATAGAATATTTATTCTTAAGGATGCCCATTAAAAGGGCATCCTTAAGAATAAATATTGGGGACCACTAGCGTAAAGGAGAAAGTCCAGACATGAAGCTCACGTCAGAGCAGAGGAGACACCAAAGCCTTTCTGGCTGTGTTGGCAATGGCTGCCTGCTGCCCTGTGCTTTGCCAACCTGGACTCATTATCCCCCATCACACTTTGCATTCCATGTGGCCTTGCCCTTGCAAACACTAGTCCCTTGTCCCCAGCCTGCCCAAGTCCCCCCTCAACCTGCAAGTCCCACCTGAAATGTCGGTTCCACCTGCCCTGTTGGGCTCCCATCTCCCTCAGCTGTGACCTTAGTCCCAGTGTCCTTGTCATAATATCAGTCTTTTATCCACGCATCTCTGACTGCTCATTAAAACATGAACTTCTCCCACACGAGGAGTGTTTCCTTCCCATCTCTGCACCACTTAACCTCTGGGATAGTGCCTGGCACACAGGATGTGTTCATCAACTGCAGTCTCCTTGGGGGTTCCCTTCTAGGCTCCTTGGATGTGTGGGCCGCATGTGGCAGTGGACAAACTATTTATGTAGGTGGCCCCTTGGCCATGCCTCAAGCACACCAAGGCCACTCTCCCCCTGAGCCCTCACATCTGCGCCTGTCTCTGCCCAGAACCCTCTCTCCAGACCTCACACAGCCCTCTCCCCCACAGCAGCCAGAGAGGTCATTCTCCCTCTCTCTCCTTACTCCACTTCATGTCTTCATAGTGCATATGGCACATTTCATTTTGCATTTGTTGTTTGTTTTGTTTCTTGTGTATCTTTCCCCAGTAGACCATGAGCTCTATGAAGCCAGGGGCTTTATCTTGTTCACTGCACAAGACTAGTTCCTGACACATTAGTGGGTATTAAAAAAATATTTCTGGATGAAGAAATAATAAAATGATCATACTTTAAGGCATGAAATCTGAAACCCAGCCTCATTTTTTCAAGCGTTCTCTTCATAAAGCCATAAAACTTTAGAGTGGGGAAGGAACTTGGAGGGTTTACTTTAGCTCAGTGTTCTCAAGTGGAGGTGGAGGTCTCAGACAGCAAAATGGCTTGTCCCATGCAGAGGTGAGGCCAGAACCATCTTCTGACTCTGGGTCTTGACTCCTGGTTCAGTGCCTTGCCTTGCGTGTGAGTGCTAAATTGAATTACAACTAAAAAAGGCTGAACAATTTGGTGTCTGTATGTGAAGGTTTCTGCACTGAAATAAACAAAGCTCAAAAAACATGAGCCTCCAGGGGGTCACTTGAGAAAGCAAAAGTGTGGCAGCTGAGGACCCAGGTTCTCACTCCAGACATACGGACCCTGTTGGGCAGAGCTAGACCAGTTAACCACACAACTAGCTGACCCTCTACACGGGATGTCCCCCAAATCTGCAGACTTAGCCGGCACTGTTTGCTGGTCACCAAAGGACATTAAGGGTCAAAAGAGAAAAGAACCTCTCTTTTGGCCAGGAGCACTGACCAGGTGACTGCTGGAGAATATCAAGAAATACAATGTTGGCCCAGTGTGGTCAGTAGTGGTTGAGGAGCACAGGAACCAAAGCTCGTTCCATCCTCAACCTTGCACTCTGGGCCATTTACTGAAATTTTCTAGACCTTCACTTGTAAAATAAATCCTATAGTTAGGAATAATCAGGGTCTCATCACTAAGTAGTTGGCACATATTCCAGGACTAAATTATATGTGGTAGTGGTGCAAATTGCCAATCAAACAGTGCCTTCCACAACGGGGGACAAGTATAATGAAACTGCAGTTTGGTACATCTAACAAGACTGCTCATATTACTTCCTCATCTCTCCTTTGGATGGAAAAGCATCACCTTTTCTATATGTTCTAGGTACACGTCAACTCCTGCCCTCAGACTCTCAGTAGTACAGGAGAGAGCTCGTTGGCTAAACACCCATTATCAAACACATTAGGAGATTTCCTAGCCTGATGTACAGTTGCCCAGGACAGATCCAGATGCCAATACTCTCCTCTCCCACAGCTATGGCAGACAACCATCGATGGCCACGGGGTCCCATCCCTGAGCCTTGGAGTCCACCTCACAAGCCCTCACTGTCCAGAGAGCCTCTGACAGTCAATTGGAGCTGGCACTTGAAATGAAATTATTTGCCACCCTAGGTTTCAGTTGTGTAAAGCCAGGACCAAAATGCACAAACTGTCCTAAATCTTGTATCTGTCTCTGGGTCATGTGTTTCTTTTCTTTTTTTTATTTTTTATTTTTTGAGACAGGGTCTCACTCTGTTGCCCAGGCTGGAGTGCAGTGGTATCATCATAGCACATTGCGGCCTCCAACTCCTGGGCTCAAGTGGTCCTCCTACCTCAGCCTCCCAAGCAGCTGGGACTACAGGTGCACACCACCATGCCCAGCTAGTTTTTTGTTTTTTGGTTATTTTCATTTTTATTTTTTTTAGAGAGACAGGGTCTTGCTATTGCCCAGGCAGGTGTTTCTAAATGAAAGATGGTTGCCTGTCTTGTGGGACTTGTTTTCTTTCTTTTTTGTTTTTCATTTTTTTTCCCCTCGAAACATACAGAATTCACTATTATTTCTCAGTGAACTAAGTATCAAACTATAAATTTTCAAGTCCTCCATGACCTGGTGCCTCTCCCTTTCTCTTTTTCAAACAAAGCCGAACAATCCATGGCGCAGTCTCCTTAAGTCCCGTCGTAAATGTACAGGGTTGTGCAAGGTGCAATGTTTCGGTCAGTCACTAGGTGGCATCTCATTGAGGCACTCGGTGAACTATCCCAGAAAGAGCGATCTTTAGAGCACGCCACTGTTCTCCATTTTGGCTGCCATTGTGTGGTGGGCCTGTTGGAGTTAATCCACTGCCATCTGTCTTTATTTTGCTAACTTACTCAGTAGGACGCCACACAATTGAGTTCTGCAAATGTCGGCTCTCCAATACAGCAATTACCGAGTCTCTTTCTAAACAGTATCACCACACAGCGTTCTTCCTGCCTTGCCTAGAGCTTGAAACATCCAGGCTCATTTCGACTTGCTGTGCTTCCAGGGCTTGCCATCTTCAAAGATGGAAAATAAATGGTCTGAACTCAAAGCCACAACGAGGCATGGCTTCTCCTTCCAAACTGAGAACATGCCAATCAACATGTGCCTATTACATAAAAACCTCAAGCAGCACAGCTAAGGACGTGGGCTGTGCCTGTGCAGCCCATGGAGGCACCACCACCTCCTCCGGGAGGCAGGCACTCGGAGCGCATTTTGTCGTTGTGGATGTTTTTATTTTAATATTTGAGGGACTGGTGGGCGGGGTGGGGAGTGAGGCCACAGCTGTAACAGGGAAGCTTCGAAGAGGGAGCATAGGGTAGCGAGATGATATTTGAAGGGCTTCCCTTCCCCTGCTGTTCCAGAAGCGGGATGGATTCATCATGTCAATGGCCTAGAAGTGGTGTTTGCTCTTCCATGGTTTGCTCATTCATTCATTCATTCATTCACTGTGTACTGAAGACGTATTCTCTGTGTCGGGCACTGTATGAGATGCCCCAGATACAGGTGGGATCAATTCACCGGGAGTCATTGCCCTCCAGGAGCTTAGGATTGTGGGGAGATGGATATTGACCAGGTAAACACAAGCACGATGGCCGTGGTGAAAGAGACACGGGGGGTGTCGCACAGCACGTGATGGCGCCCTCACCTAGTCGGGGGACAGGAAAGGTTCTCTGAGGTAGGTGAAGATGAAGGGGAGTTTTAGTTATCATTTTTCTTTGTTGTACTCCCACGTGCTAAATATTCTGCTTTGCAATTAGCAGATGCTAGCTTAGTATTTGGTGATCAGTTAGCAAGTTTTTACTGGGCATGGAGTGGGGAAGATCTAGCGGAATGAGAAGCGCAGTGAGAACCCAGCCCCGCGCCTGATGAAAAGGCAAGAGCTCTTCCTTCTCACACAAGCCTAGACTGCAGCTTTTCCCCGCTGCTTGCCAACTTCTTAGCTATGACTTTTTCTTCCCTTACAACCTACTTCCTCCTTAACCACTTGCTTTTGCCTTTATTTCCTCACCACAATTATACTATGATCTTCATCCACCTTTTATGTCTATTTAAGTCCATTTTGTTCAAAGCTTTAAAGTACTGATAAACCAAAAGGGAATTAAACATTAACAGTTTACATTTCTATCTAGAGTAGTTCTTCAGACTCGATACACTGTTTAGATTTTAGAAAACACGAGGCAATTTGGGAAGCAAAGAGAAGGAAGCAAGAAAAAAAGGAAACCTCCTTCCATGTTAGTGTTCTCCATTGTATTTATATTACTGTCCTTCCAAATGTGACTTCTATCTTCAGGGTTTCAGCTATGAAGCAGAGGAAGCCCATATCCTGATGCATTGGCATAAGATTCATGCAAAGGCAGACTTACTCATCTGCAGTTTTTAGGAATTGTAACCCCCCCGAGTTGCATTATAGGTGCTGGAATAGAAGGAGAGCGTAGGGGGTAATGTGGTCTGACTACATACCAGTGCATTTGTGAGCAACCCAGTCTTGCAGGACGTTATCTTGACAACCAAGTCTGTTTGTCATTAAATATTTGGGGTCTGAGTCCTTTAAAGTCATCTCCTGGGAGGATTGCACCACCAGGTAGTTTGAAGACCAGCCCCAGCTGCAACAGTGGCAGCAGGAGACTTCGCTTTGCTTTAATTCAGTCTTACCACATATTGCCCCGAGGCTGAGCCTGGGGTGGCAGCCAGCTGTCCTTCATGACACTGGGATTCTCCTGCGTGAAGCCCGTAACCTACCAGAAGGCTCAGGTGGCCGGGGCCATCCAGGAGAGTGCCTGGGTCTGTGGGGTGGCTCCAGGTTGGAGCTGGGTACCCCCTTCCTCCCACCTCGCTGGGATCTGCCTACACTAGGGGCCTGGCGGGTGGGGATGCCAAGGGCAAGTGGGGACACCCTGGGGAAGAGGAAATGTCCTCCGAGCTGTGGGAAGCACTGAAGCGCCAGGCCCCGCAGGCAGCCACCACTGTTACCATGGAAACTTCTAAGGAGGCCGCTGAAGGCCACTAGAAGCAGCCCTGGCGACATTCTTGCGTTTCTGACCTCTCATTCCCTTTGACAGAACTGACCAAACTCATTGCTGAGACGTTTACTTCCTCAGTTTATGTGACATGAGCCCTCTTGTTCCTGCCCTTCTCACCCCGCGAGACCCTTGTCAGCGCCCTGGCAGGCACTGGCTGCACTTCCTCTTCCTTCGCTCACTAGCCGTGGCTGCAGAAACCTCGGTCTTAGAACCCCTGCTTTGCTCCCCTCTCTTTTTTGAGACGTTTCCTCATTTTCTTGGTTTGAACTACAAGTTGTCTAAGAAGACATAGCTGGAAGCCAGCACAGGTGGGAGAAGTGAGCGTCTGCTGGCTTGCTGAGTGCCTGCTGTGTACCTGTGGCCCTCGTGCCCTGCATGTGGTGCCTCTGTCCATCCCCAGGACCACCCAGTGAGGGAGGAGTGTCAGTGTGAGCCTTTGTCCTGTTGTACGTGCTGTTCCTTTTGTCTGAAATTCTTTTTTCTTCCTCCCTCCTCTCACCTGCCAAATTTCTACTCCTTTTCAAAACCCAGCTCAATTACCATTTCTTTGTGGCATCTCCCTGAACTCACCAAGCCCCGTTAATCCCTTTGTCTGAATTCCATGGCTCTGACGTCATCCTTCTATTAGATCGTTTACCACATTATATTACACAACGCAATTTACAAATTTCCCTACTTCCCCCCAAAGTTGTTGTTAGGGTGCTAGAGGACAAGACGGTCTCACCTGTCTCGGTATCCTGATATCTATCACAGTGCCTATCATAGGCAGGTGCTTAAGCAATGTTCCTTTGTCACATTAGAGCTAGCCTTTGTTCACCCGGTGCATTGTCTCAGGCAGTCCTCAAAATAACCCCATCAGATCAGTCATTATCTGATAAAAGTAAGGTTTAAAGAAGTTAAATAAATTGCTGAGAACCGCACAGGCAGAATCAGGGCCTAAACCAGTACAGACTGAGTCTCAAGCCCGTACTCTGCTGCATGGCCACCCTCTGGGGGCCTAGGGTGTCCCCTACAGCTGCTGCCCAACAGCTAACAGAGAGGTGCACTTAGCATGGGCATGTGCACAGCCCAGTGCTGAACAAAGCACATGTGGATTTATAAGTAAAAAGACGAAGGAGCAAATGAATGAATCCACTCTCTGAGTCTCACATACAGTCCCGCCTTAATTCCTGCTCAATCCCTGTCCCCCCGGGCTCCTCCCTTTTATTCCCATTTGTGTCCTCCAGCCCCTACCTCCCTTGTCTCATGCTGACCACCTGCAACACCCACAGCTCCTTCCTCCTCTCCCCCTCAACACACACAGCACCTAACACTTCTCAAGCCCTGTCGCTGGAGCCACACTCAAGGATTGATGTTGGCTTCTGACTCACTGCTAAGTAAAACCTAAGCACTTGAGGCTAACTGTCATTTCCCTACATGTGTCCATCATTTTAAACCAAGCAATGGTGTTTACTGTCCCAGCGCATAATTTGCCCGTGTCGCCTCCACATCTTTGCCCGAGCCATTCTTCTGTGTTGTGCACACCTATCATATACCAGGGACTGAGCTGGATTCTGGGAATACAGAGATTAAAGCTTCTGTCTCCAAAGCTCATGGATTAGTGAGAGACAGCTGAAAGAGCAATTACAAGGCCCTGTAATTGTGGCAGGCGGAGGACAGCCCGGTTGCTATGGAAGCACCTGGGATGTCTACCTCCCCATCTCCGATAACCTCACCCCTGGGTCTCTCACTGTCGAGCCCAACTCACCTCTCGGCTTCCTGTGCCGCCTCATTGTGTCTAAGGCTAGAGAAGCCCGGGGAACAGTCACACAGAGTCCAGTTGTGGCTCTGTAATGATTTACCAATTGATTAAGGGAAACAGGCTCCACAAAGGATGATCCCAGCAAAAACAGAACAGCTGGCAAGTCTGTCCCATAAGCCAGTCCCGTAAGCTTCTCCACCATCTTGCCAGACAAACCACGTCATCCCCACACCATGATCCGAGACGCTCTGCTGACATGTTGACGTGTTTCCTCATGTCTCATCCCCTCTCCCTCCTTGGTCCAAATTCCGCACTTGCCACCTTCTGACTTTAGTGACAACACTCCAGTGGACCTCTGATCCAACCTACATCTGTGCTTCAACTTTTTTGCTCTTGGGTCTGGCACATTCCTCTCTGGCTCCGAGCCCCTCTCGCTTCAGCCCTCCCAAAGCACATGTCTCCACCAAGGCACCTGTCCTTTGAATCAGCTGATCTATGGGCTGGGAAGTCTCTACTTTCCTGAAAGTCCAGAGAAGCGGGTGCAGGGTGCTGGGGGGAGTGTTCTCCCTGCCTACCACTGTCATTCTCGGGGCCAATATTGGGCAGAGCCTCCTGCTGGCAGAACCTCTCTTCCACCAGGGATTTCATTTTATGTCAGCAGTTTCACAGGCTGAGGGTGGTAGGGATAAGAGAAACATGGAAAGAAGAGAAAATGCCACAAATCTCTAAACTCCATATAGATTTGGGGCAGAGATGCAGAGATTTGGTAAAGGTCCAGAAACCTAAATGCTGTGTGTGCTTACTAAGTTTTCCTGTGCATTAAGCTAAGCAAACAGACCCCCACCTCCTTGACAACCAGAAGACAAACATGTCTCACCTGCATTATCCACTCTTTGCCACAGCCAGTGCATAATTAGTGCGGGGAAAATATAGGTGCCAGATGAAAGAGTCCACGTCTCTTAAACAATATTTATCCCTCCTTGCTCTCTGGGGGAGAGTTTACCCACACAGCATCATTAACGTCTCCCTTGTCTCACTTCCCAACCATACCTTTCACCTACAGGTGGGAAGCTAACACAGCCTTGCCTCTCCCTGTCAGTCAACACTATTTAGAGGACTGATAAGAAAACTTGCTAGGAAAGTTTTTCTGGAAAGTTCTATTTATAGAGACACACCTAGGGTGGCCACAGACACTAACTATAAATAGCCTCCTTTGTGCGTGAGGGCAAGGGCCATGTTGTCACCATCTTGGACAAGGAGGAGAGACCTTTCCAAGGTCTCCATGCCCCTGTTTGCTCTCCTGGCCTGCAATACAAGCCACATCAGCTACAGAATGTTTGATATGAACCAAGCCCAGGGCCTTTATAACAAGGTAGACCATCTCTAGGATACAGGAGGCAGCTGCCTCTAAATACCTAGGGGTCCCAGTGGTACAGTCTCCTGAGACAAGCAGTAACCAAAATAAAGAAGTCAGTCCTGGGAAGATATAATCTCAACCCTCAAGTCTGGAATGTTCCTTTGCCTATGACTGTCCTCAGCACCACAGACTGGTGCCAGTGGGGTGCACTGTCATTGTGGGAGGACCAGGTCCTGAGTCCCCCCTGGTGGGACACAAAGGACCTGCAGGCTGCATTTGGAGCGAGCCATCACACTGAGCACACACTCACACACCCAGCCTTGTACCTGCAAGGGGGAGCCTTCCCCGGGCAGAGGAGGGAGGATGGTAGCCAAGGGGGTGAGAGGAAGAGAATAAACATCGGGGTAGGCCCCAGGCCTCCAAAACAAATGTGAAGAAACAGGAGGAAAGAGTTAAAATGGATTGCACCCCTCCCCTCAGCCCCCGTCCCTACACCAGGTCTTTCCAGGATAAGTCTGGACACCGTGTGAAGAAGGTAAGGGTGTAAACAGGCGTGCGTGTACATGGGATATGTGCATACGCTGGTGCCTCTGGGCGTGTAGAGACCCATGTGATGCTGCAAACAATACAAGCACTACACATGTTAGCCTAACCACAGAACTATTGCCAAACCCAACTCTGATGGGAAAAGCCTTTATTTTTCCAAGAGCTGACAAGTACCCTGTTCTCATACCAAGTTCACACTCTGGGAATCACTTTGCATAGTTGGGGGGAAAGAGGAGAGCAAAGTAGTGAGATGGAATGGAAGACAAGAGAATGTCATCAGTTGTCATAACCAACATCCTGATGGGAGGTCACCTAGTGTGGAAAAAATAGGGCCCATTAGGAATGAGTTGGGACTGGATTCCAGGTGGCCTTCCCGGAAAGCATTCTGCTGTCTCGTGAGAAGCAGGGACCAGAGAAAGATTGGCTATGTGGATTGCCTCCAACCCTGCCAGGGTGGCTTAGTGGATCTGTTGACAGGGATACCTTTCTTGGATATAGTAACAGATTTATGGCACCTAATTGCACAATAATAGCTGGCCTGAACAGAGCTCTTGTGCAATTACCAGAACTCTGTGCTACTACTATTAATCTACATAACAAACATTTTACACCTACTTAATGAGAATAGCTAGCTTTTATTGAAGGTCAAATACTGAGCTCTTCATATCTATTAACTTAACCTGCACAAGAATGTTATGCAGTGGGTACTTGGTCATACCATTCCCACTTTACAGAGGAGGAAACTGAGGTATAGTGAGCTTAAGTAACTTCCCCAAAGTCTCTCACTGTATGCAAGAGCCAGGATTAGCACATAGGAAGTTTTACTTCAAATCCCACATTTTTAGTCACTAAACATATCTGTTTCCTGTATTTACTTTTGCATGAAGCTAGTAGGAATACTAGGCAGTCATGAGAGGCTAACAAAAATATCATAATCCCTACTTATAAAAGAGTGTATAGTCAGGGAGAGAGACAGGCAATGTTGCCTTCTAACTTACATGAATTTGGCCATTCAGAAAATACCAAGTCGTTTTTGTAACTGTTGGTAGCCTCTAGAGGTTGGAGGTACATGGGGAACTATAAATCCCCTCCCCGTGTCCTCAGAAATGTTGGACTGAACCCCATGTGACATTTAGGTGTGTATTGACAAGGAAGCACAAAAACAGCCATTCAACTTGTTCTGCAGTTTGGGGAAGACCTACTCTGGCTCCAGCAGTACAGCAAGCACCTTGCATGAAAGATTTGAGGTGGGGCAGACATAAAGATATGCTTAGGGGACCTCTGGCCACTTCTGGACTAGATCCAGCAAGAAGGTCCTCTGTGAGGACCATGGACTGGTCGTGGGTCTAGATCTGCCACCTTCTTGTGCCTTGCTCATAAAGGGGAGTAGAGCCTGCACAATATTTCTAACCAGTCACCAGCCTTGACAAAGAAATTATTTTTGTCATACCAAATAAATGATTTCGCTGAAGATATGGGGACTGCTAGATAACCCCCTGCAGATGTAGATTGACGATCAAGCACCTCCAGTGCTGGCTAACCACACTGGAGTATTGCTTCCTGATTCGGTGCTCAAGCCTCCTGTTTTACCAGGTCCATAAGATGACATTTATGTGTCCCCAACCAGCACTGATTAAGTCATTTTGGTCTAGTGTGTCTTTCCCAAATGGTACTTCATTGTTCAAAAATAAAACAACTGAGAGAAAATCCCATAATACAAGAAACATTGTAAAGATCTGAATGTAAGGCAAAGCTCTCTATATCAAAGGGTAATCTAGAGGGAAAATAAGCCTTATATTTGTTTATTTACTATCATATAAGGCTAGTTTGTGTCTGACACATAAATGTGAGTTTTCTTCCCAACCTCACTATCTTATTTAATTCTTATAGAAAACGCTATAATTTAGAAAACACAGGATAGAATAAAGAAGAAAATTAACATTAACAAGTATCCCACTTACCAAGATGTAGTAATATTAATATCTTTTATGTACTTTCTTTATGTATGTATATATACATAAATATATATTCCATCATAATATTCCATCAAACGTACATGTATGTATGTACCATTCTTTACGTAAGCAGCCCACCCCTAATTCCTAATTAATGGACATTTGCTGCTTGGTTTGTTTTCAATGTATATACATTTACATTTCAATAAACGTTTTTGGATTATAAAAAAGTCTTTCTATACTTGTCTAATTTTCTAGAAGTTGAATTGCTATTCATGGGAATACACTTTTTAAAGGTTTTTTAAATACATGTTGATTTACTCTCCAGAAAAGTTGAGTCAATTGATGCTGTCACCAGCAGAAAGAACATAAGCATATACCTTTCCCACATCTTTGTCAATAGTGAGAATTAGCAAACCTCTATTCTTTAATAAGCTGATGGGAGAAAACAACTTAGGGTTTTTTTCACATTTCTTTCACTACTGATGAAGGTGAACATCTTTTAATAGATTTATTATTAAGATGGTCATAGAATTTGTTGTCCAATCTGGGGTACTTTAAGAGTGAACAGGGGAAAAACCCTTCTAACTGGAGGACCAGCAAATGGAGATCGTGGTCTCATTACTAACCGGCCATTTGCATTTCTTAGTTTGAGAATTCCTCGTTTGTAGCTTTTACTTATTTTTCTATTGCATTGTCTGTTCTTTCCCTAATCATTACATAAATATCATGTTACAATAATAATGGTCATCTTCTGTAATATATGTTAAGTATGTTTTCCCAGTAGGTTGTTTATCTCTAATTTTGAAAGCAAAACAAAAACATAACTTTTTAACTTTCAGATTTCTTAAACTTTTTTGAGACAATTATAGATTCACATGCAATTATAAGAAATAATATAGGCAGATCCCCTCTGCTCTGAGTTTCCTCCAATGGTAACATCTTGCAAAACTATAGCACAACAACGCAACCAGCTATTGGCGTGGATTCTTCATGTTGCCCTTTTGTAGTCACACCCACTTCGCTCCCACCCTCTCCTTAACCCCTGGCAACCACTCATCTGTTCTCTGGTTCTATAATTTTGTCGTTTCAAGAATGTTACATGAATGGAATCATACAGTATGTAACCTTTTGGGATTTATTTTTTTCACTCAGCATAATTCTCTGGAGATCCATCCAGCTTGTTGCATATATCAATAGTTTGTCCTTTTTTATTACTAAGTAGTGTTCCATGGTATAGATGTACCACAGTTTGCTTAACCATTCTCCCTTTGAGAGACATCTGGATAGTTTCCAGTTTTGACTACTATAAAAAAAATAAGCTGCTATAAGCATTCATAGACAGATGTTTGTGGGAACATAAGTCTTCAATTCTCTAGGACAAATGCCCAGAGTGCAACTGCTGCATCATATGATAGTTGCACGTCTAGTTTTTTTAAAACATTGTCAAGCTGTTTTCAGAGTGACTGTACCTTTCTATATTCCCACCAGCAATGTATGAGTCACTCAGTTTTTCTGCATCCTCATCAACATTTGTTGTCACTGTTGTTTATTTTAGTTCAGCTGGGTGCATATTGATATCTTACTGTGGTCTTAATTTGCATTTCCCTAATATCTATTGATGTTGAACATGTTTTTATGTGTTTCTTGCCATTTGTATATTCTCCTTGGTGAAATGTCTTTTCATATCTTTTATCCATTTTCTGATTGGGTTGTTTGATTTTTGCATTGTTCTGTTTTGAGAGTTCTTTGTACAGTCAGACAGTAGTCATCTGTCAGATATGTGGTTTGCAAATATTTTCTCCTACTATGCATCTTGTCTTTTCTTCCTCTTAACAGGGTCTTTCACAGAGCAAAATTTTTACATTTCTAATTTATTAACTTTTCCTTTTATGAATTGTGCTTTTGGTGTCATCTAACAACTCTTTGCCCTGGATCCCAAAGATATTCTTCTATGTTTTTTCCAAACAGTTTTATAATTATACATTTAACATTTAAGTTCATGATTCATTTTGTGCTAATTTTGTGTAAAGTGTGAAAGTTAGGTTGAGGTTCAGATTTTTGCCTATGGATATCCAACTCTGCCAGAACCACCATCTTACCATCTTTCTTGCTTTTTTTTTGGTCTATTTCTAAATTGTCTGTTCTGATCCATTGATCCATGTGTTGTCTATCCCTCCACTAATACCACACAGTCCACAGTCTTGATTACTGTAATCATATAGGAAACCTTAAAATCTGGTAGAATGATTCATTTCGTTTTATTCTTCTTTTTGTTTTAGCTATTTTAAATTATTTGCCTTTCCTTATAAATTCTAAAATAATCTTACCCATGTCAACAAAAGGCTTGCTATGATTTTGGTAGAATTGAGCTAAGCTTTATAATGGGTTGAATGGTGGTACCTCCAAAATTATATGCCTGTCATAATCCCTGGACCCAGTGAATGTGACCTCATTTGGAGAAAGGGTCTTTGCAGATGTAATTAAGTTAAGGACCTTGAGATAAGATCATCCTGGACTATCCAGGTGGGACCTAACTCCAATGAATGTGCCCTTGTAAGAGACACACAGAGGAGATGACAGAAAAGCAGGAGGCAAAGTGACCACGGAGGCAGAGATTGGAGTGGTGTGGCCACAAGTCAAGGAATGCCAATAGCCACCAGCCACTGGAAAAGGCAAGGAAGGATTCTGCCCTAGAGCCCCCAGATGGAGTGCTGCTCTGCCAACACCTTGACTTTGGACTTCTGGCCCTTAGAACTGTGGGAGAATAAATTTCTGTTGTTTGAAGCCACTCAGTTAGTAGTAATTTGTTCCAGCAGTTGTAGGAAACCAACAGAAACAGTACATCAAAATATGTTGCAAGAATCTGGATCTTATTTGAACCTTCTCTTTTTAACTGTCTTTTTCTGACACTGCTCTGGCAGAAGGTGGGGGCATGGGGTCCTCCTCATTATGGCCAAGTGCAGGTGGAAATCCAGGTGCTCACTCGGCCTCTATTGACACCAGGATGGGGGGCTCCTTGTTACTGCTGGGGAAGATGGGAGTTTGGCTCCCCACACGATTTCCACTGACACTGTGGGTGGAGGTGGGGATTTGTTTATAGGCCGGAGAAGATGCAAGTCCTGGTTCCCTCTTTGGCCTTCTCGGGGGGCTTAAGGACTCCTTGACACAGCCTCTCAGAAGTGGAAGTGGAGGTTCTCCACTGGGCCTTCAATGGCACAAGTCAGGGTGGGACCACAGTTCTTTTCCATGGTGTTTGGCTGAAATAGAGCAGTTATTGTCTAAAAGTTTTTCATCTTTCTAGGCTGCCCCTTTTTTCTTGCTTTGAGTAGAGAAAGCAGGCTTTTCTTGAGGGTTTTTTTTTTTTTTTTTTTTTTTGTCTGCTCCTATTGGCCTTTCTGAGTTGCTGGTTTCTTCAGCTCCAAATCTGGGATATAGGAGGCAAAAAGAAAACTCAGGAAACTCCCCAGCATGTCATTTCTCAGGTCTCAAGTTCCCTAGCTGGGCTGCCTTCTTCTCTCCACCTTTCAGAAACATCTTATGTTTGTTTTACATCTAAGGTCCAGGGATTTGAGTTGTATTTAGTGAAGAAATAGGGAAAAGTACATCTACTCCATCATCCAGGAAGCAGATGTTTATTTTATTTATAAAAAATAAGTCACAGGACCTGGAGAAAACATCCGAACCTCTCACTGCTCTGCCTCACCCTCACTGTGCTTGCCAGAAGTAACTATTGGTTCTCCAAGTGTCTGGTAGCAACATAATTTAAAAGACAAGGCTCACACCCTCCACTTTAAATTTTAATTTAAGGCAAGCATTTTTTAATAGATACTATATTTACCTGGATGATTTAAAAAGGCATATAGTGAAAAATCTCCCTCCCATCCTGATTTCACAGACACCAAGTTCTCTTCTCTAGAGGCAACCAATGTTACCATCCTCTTGTATATAGTTGCAGAGATATTTTATTCATATATTAGCAAATATGTTATGCCTCTTGTGATAAAATGTATTATAGTTTCCAGTTATTGATGCCCTCTTTCCCGGTAAAGAGGGATGCCTGCCTTCCTCATCTCTGCCTGTTGCAGTGCCTTCCTGTGGAAGGAGTATCCCTACCACCCCATAAACAGACACAACCATGCGACTTGCCTTGACCAATGAAATGTGAGCAGAATGTGCCAATCCATACATGCCAGTTCTAAGTAGAAGGTTTAAAGCTGTTGCAAGTTTCCACTTCCCTCTGGCTCTTCCCCTCTGTGGAACAGATGACTGAGGCACTGCTCTTTCAGCCTGGGTCTCGCAATAAGAAGTTTCGTGGAGCAGAGTCTCAGCGAACTCATGGCTACTGTATTAGTTATCTATTAACAATTACCCTAAAAGTTAGCAGCAGCTTACATGAAAATATTAACTATCTCACAAAATTTCTGAAGGTCAGGAATCTGGAAGCAACTTAATAGGGTGATTCTGGCTCAGGGTCTCATGAAGCCACAGTCAAGCAGTCAACATGGTCTTCAGCAATCTGAAGGCTTGACTGGGGCGGGAGCATCTGCTTCCAAGATGACTCTCTCCCCTGGCCATCTGCAGGAGGCCTCAGTTTCTTGCTGGCTATTGTCAAGAGGTCTCAGTTCCTCACCACATGGGACCCTCCATAGGGCTTCTCAATATGGCGACTGGTTTCCTCCAAAGCAGGTGGTAGAAGACAGAGAGAGATAGCATGTGCCCAAGAGGAAAGCCACAGTGCCATTTACAACCCAATCTCAGAAGTGGTATATCATCACTTCCGTAGTATTCTACTGGTCACACAGACCGACTCTGGTACCACATGAGAGGAGACAACACAAGGGTGTGCATGCCAAGAGGCCAAGATCATTGGGGCCATCTTAGAGACAGGCTGCCACAGCCACACACACAGGATCTGAGCAAAAATTAAACCACTGTTGTAATATTTGAGCATTGGTTTTTGCTTCAATATAACCTATCAAAAGCTAACTGCTACAGCTATATGTTTTTATTTATAAACTTCTTACAATTTTTTTGACTAAAAAATCTTTCTTGAAAATAGAAATCCTTTGTGTCAGTCAGCACCACCCTCACTATTTCTCCTGAATTGATCCAGACATTCAGAACATAGTTAATTCCTCTTCACCAAGATGTCAGTGTGGAGCATCCTATTGAGTTGTACCTTTGACCCCTTAGATGTTGGGATGACGGGAGGAGTGTTAATAATACGGGACACTCAGTTAAATTTCAATTTCAGATAAACAATGGATTTGTTTAGTATAAGTACATCCTAAAGACTACGTGGTACATACTTACACTAAACCATTACTTGTTGTTTATTTGAAATTCATATTTAACTGAGCATCCTAAGTCTTGCAACCCTAGACAGGTGCAGCTGAGCCCCTCATATCAGCAGGAACAGAAATAGAGCCAAGAGCCCCACATGAAAGCCCTGACCAAACCCAGGCCATCATGAAGAACCCACCAAGCTTGGCTATGCTAAGAGATTTGCCCTGTAGTGGGTCATCCACATGGAAGTTTCCCAGAACTTACCTGGATAGCTTTATCCACTGCTCTCAAGTTACTTTACATCCAAACAATTCCACATCTGTCTCTCAGCCAGTATAGAACACAGTTTGTATTCAATGTATTTGCACTTGTCGATGACTTTGTGCACGCTGTCTCGTTCTCTAACAGATCCAGGTTCAATATTCACTAAGTGCCAGCAATGAAACAGAGAATTGTTGCAACAACTCTGTGAGGAAAGCATCATTTATTATTGCTGTTGTTCCCATTATTCAGATGAGAAAACTGAGATTCAAAGAGTCCTTATAGGCTGAGGGACTCACCAAGAAGATATTATCTAAGGCCCCATGACCAATAAGTGCCACAGCTAAGATCTGAATTCCTTCCTAAAGATGAAGCCCTCCCTGAATGCCTTCAGTGCCTCGTCCCTTTTTCCATCCCCACCTTAGCCACCTACCACTCACTACTCCCACCAATGGCCAGGTACCATCTCCCCACTACCACTGGGACACTTAAGAAAGCAGAATCCATATAAAGGAGAGAGGAGGGGATGTTTTCTCTAGCAGGATGGTGACAGGGAGCCTCTGGGATTTACTATAAGGACCATGGGGAACGATATATTTGTCCATGGAAACAAAGTTATAAAAGGCAAACAAATCCTACACTCGTCTGAAGAAGCAAATGGGCTGTGCTTTGCCAGACCAAGAACCTAGTCAACCTTTATAACATAATTTATATTGGCAAGATGGGATGTGAGTTCAAACCATTGACTTAGAATGAACTTGTGCAATGCAAACCTTGAGACTGTACTTATCTTTCATCTATGTGCATGAATGCAACTGCATGCACCTTGCTCTATACTGGAAGTTCAGAAGGGGCAGGGATCACATCTTTTGGTGATTTGTTTCCCTCCAGCACTAGGGCACCATTTTGGCCAGAGCTGAGCTTAATCTATGCTTTTCACTGATAAAGAAGGCAAGAGAAAATTCACTTAACTTCTGTCTGTAGCATTTTTTGCAGGGCAGGAGATTTGCAGTCACTTGCAATTATTGTTAACTGCTAGCTAACTCCAATCATTATTTTCCTTAATGGCACAAATGCCTATTAGCTTTCAGTTTCCCTGTCGAGGAAGCACTGAAGCTCACTTTACATCCTTCCAATTCTGTGAAAGAATCCAGAAAATGTGAAGAAAAGAAAACCATTTAGGTAGGTATGAGCCCAGGGCCCAAAAATATCAGCCGGCTTGGGTCAAGCTCCAGGACTTAGTTTCTGCTGTGAATTAGGGAAATAACACAGGTATTGTGCCCCTTGGACAGAGGTGATATTCAGTTTCAACGTGGTGGCTAGGAAAGAGGAACATCTTAGTCTGAAATCCTACCCACGAAAAGACTGAAGAGACGCTCCTCCAAAATAAAATAAAACCTGTATTGTTTAGGCGAGTGTTATCGCCAGATGACATTTCAATTCAAGCCTGCTCTGCCTAATGCCATCGTTTCCTACTCCAGAGGACGAAAGCAGCCCTCTCATCCCCCAGGTTCAGAAGAAAGCTCCCCTTTGCAGGTGGCGATGCCATTTTCAGCTTTGGAAGAGAAACAAATCATGTTATTGTCAAGGCTGTTACTGAGAACACAGTGCTCTCAGCCCTACTGGCTTGGCCATAGTCAAAAGAATCAAACAAAGCTGTTTGCCATGAATTTCATCGTTCTGGCTCGCCCAGCTGTGATCTCCCCCTCCATTCCGCTCCCAATTCAAATGCCCTGGAATTTGTTCCAGGAACAAGTTAGAATTCCTGCTAATTTCAGATTCACTGATAATGCAAGTCTTGTCTTTTTTAAAGAAGAAAAAGAAAAAGAAATTCGGATTTCTGGAAGATCGTGGGTAGACAGCTCCATAATGCCCCCAAGGAAAAGAGGGGGATGGAATGATCCGTCTGCAGAGCTGGAGGATATACACAAAGCGAGGCCGTTGAGCAAATACCTGATTGCCTTTCAGGACACAGAGGCCCTAGGGCCCATGCTGGGCTCTGACACCTGTCACTATTCCTCAGTGGACCCAAGGGAGCTCATCTGCTCAGTAAAGGCATTAGGGTCCCACCTGTTAATCTCTTGCCTTAGGGCCTGTACGTAGGTCCCTTATTCATTATATTGTCAACCCCTTCACCTTTGAAGCAGAATAAGAATGCAAAAATTGTCCTGTGGAATTGGGAAAACACAAAGAATAATGTGTTCCCCCAAACAATGCTATTTAACAGTCCATTGGATGGGGGGAAACGGTACTGGCAGCTTTTATTACATTTGTTTTGAGTATGTGTGCATGTGTGTGTGTGTGGTGTGTGTGTGTGTGTGTGAGAGACAGAGAGAGACAGAGAGAGAGCATACCTGGGGGTGGGGAGGAGTCTTCTTTTTCTTTTTGGAGTTTGTTTCGTTATTAAATTTTTCTTTGAAAAATATCATTTGATAGAACATTCTTTCTAGAAACCTCCAAAAGAAAATACTGGAGTCAGTACAGGGTAAAAGACGCTGTTTAAAAAACAATACCTTTGGAGGCAGAAATAATGAGATCTGAATTCTTGCTCACACTTAGAGACTGTGATTTGAAGCAAGTGATCTTTATATGTCTGAACTGTCATTTCTAACCCACTTCTGGGAAACGGGAATGCTGTAATAAAGCCTATTTAACAAGGTGGTTGTAAGCATAAAATAAAGTAGAAAGAACCTGTCATGTAGTAGATGCTTAAAACAGTAACAGGCAACATTTATTTAGCTTTTCTATGGCAGGCATCGGCGTCAGTGCTTTACCTAGAAGACGCCGTAGAATCTTCACCACTACCCTGAGAGGTAGACGCTAAAATATCCCCATTATACATAAAAATGAGGCTTAGAAAGGCTCTGCCTGAAAACCACAGCTAGTAATGGGGTGGATGCAGGATTTGAGCCCAGCCCTGGCTCTAACCACTGAGTGCTGTACAGAGGTTATACACTTGGCCCCAGGAGCCAGATTTGGCCTATGGGTGTGTTTGCTTTGGCTTACAGTATTTATCAAAAAATATCTAACTTAGTTGCCAATACCTAAAATTGGGAAAGATTTCACAATTCTGGACCTTTGTCTTTTCTTTAAAAGTCTCAAGCTCTGGTCACCCTGCCCCTGGGTTCTCACACAGCCATGATGGGCTGCAGCTGTACAGTGGCTGTCACCTTTGGACAATCCGGAGCTCGTGAAGGTCCCCTTACTCCTCATCCTCACACGCTCACGTACCCACCAGGGCCCTCGGAGCATCTGAGGTTTGACCTCTCTCCACTGCCTCTTCTACCCATCTCCCTCCCTGAAGCCATAAAGTTGTTGGGCAATAGCCTTGTATCTGTGTGTGGTTCCCTCCTGGAGTAAAATGCCTATGTTAACTCTCATCTCTGTCGAATTCTAGTCATTCCTGTCTGACAGCTCCCAGTACAACGTCAATGACACACTGACACTCCCAGATTCCACAAGGGCTCCCCTGCTGCCTCCCGCTACTCTTCGGAAGACCCAGAATCATCCCTGACTCTGAGCATTTATCATCTCTCAGGTGTCCTTTTTTCCTCTCTTTGCATTCCCATAAAACTGTCTTAGCCCAGGGTCTTCTCCCCTCTGCCTTCCTGGAATACTACAGTAGCCTCCCACCTTGTCCCCTGCCATACCCCCACCTATTCAACAACTTCCTATCCATCCTCAGCAAATCCTGGTCAGGGGCAGCTTCGTGGATGTGAGACCTTGCAGTTACATAGGACCCCTGCTTAGATGGACCCCTCAGCTTGTTTAATGCTCTGCTCTTGCATCTCAAAATTCCTAATGATTCCTTAACAAAGGCCTACGTTTTTACTCTGCACTGGGGTCAGCAAGCTGTGTAGCTGATCCTGTTCACATTTCAATTCAAGAAGCTTTAATGACTCGTAGCCTTAGGAGTATTTTCCAGTCTTTTCTGAACCGTGACACACAAAGAACATGATAATATTTGTATGCTACAGTGGGCTGCTCAGAAGCCCTAGACCCTGGCCAGCCATACAAGAGAAAACAGATGTCATGGCAAACGGGGACCCTGTGGCATCACACAAAGATGCTGACTGCACCTGTGAGGGAAGTTGTGGCCTGCTTCAGAGACAGTCCCCTGAGCTCACCACAGTGCTCCTCAGCTGTATTTCCTGCAGTCAGGTGGATCTCCTTGAGTTCATGTACTATTCACATTCTCATCCCAGGCTGTCATTAATGTGGTTCCCGTTGCTGGGAGTAACCACTCCCTTCTCAGTGTCACCCAAATCCTGCCCATGTTCTCAGAGCCGCTCAGGGCCACAAAGCTTGTCCTGTGTATATCAGCCAACGGTGCTTCATTCACACACCAAAGGATTAATCTGTGCCAGTGCCAAGCCAGTGTGGGGGACAGGACTGTAATGAACATGTGCGCGCTCCTGCCCGCGTGAAGCTTCCTGAAGTTAGCAATGCAGAGAAGAAAAGAGGCCACTTTACTGTAGTGTGACCAGAGGCATCATAGAAGGAGTATGGGGAGGATGTATTCGTGTCCAGGGCTGCTCTAACAAATTACCACCAACTGGGCAGCTTATATAATAACAAAAGAAATTTATTCTCTTACACTTCTGGAAGACAGAAATCTAAAATCAAAGTGTCTGCAGGGCCACACTCCCTCTGAAGGCTCTAAGGGAGAATCTTTCCTTGCTTCCTTGAGCTTCTGGTAACTTCCGGTGTTTCTTGGTCTGTGGCTGGCATAGCTCCAATCTTTGCCTCCTTCTACACACGTCTTTTCCCCTTCTCTCAGTGTCTCTCCTCCGTATATCTCTTATAAAGACACTTGTTATTGTATTTAGGGCCACCTGGATAATCCAGGATGGTCTCATCTCAAGATCCTTAACTACACCTACAAAGACCACTCTTCCAACTAACGTTCTGGGAATTAGGATGTGGACATAACTTTTGGGGGGCCACCATTCAACCCTCTTTAGAGGGTTTGTGACAGGGGCAACTAACCCCACACTGGGGGAAGTCTCTTTGGATAAGATAACTTTAAACTGAGTAAGTCAGGCAAATTGGGAAAAGCAGGGGATGGGGGAGTGACAGTGTTTCTGGAAATGGCATGTGCAAAGACCCCAATACACATTTAAGCATGCTGGAATTTTGGAACTAAAAGAAGCTAAGTGTGTCTGGAGCATAATGTACAAGGGTAAGGGAAGCAGCTGGAGAAGTAACAAGGGCCAAATCAAAATAAGCCTTGTAACCACAGAAAGTCATGTAGGCCAGTGTCATGGGAGGCATTGAAGGGTTTTCAGCAATGGAAGGACATTATTGGATTTACAAGATTGCTATGGCAGGAGCATGAAGAATGGTTTGGAACAGGCTAAGACTAGACCCACGGAGACAGGTTAGAAGCATTACATAACCCAGGCAGTGCATGAAAAATTAGGATGGTGCAGAAGGGAAGGGAGAAAAGTTGATAAATTCAAGAGGTGATTTGGGAGGTAGAATCAACAGGACTTGGTGCTGATGGATTTCATGGGGAAGTGAAGGGTGGGGCCCAGGTCTCTGGCTTCTGGTTTGGCCAGTGTTGCCAGTGTTGAGGTAGGAACTGAGGATGAGGTGCAGTTTAGGTGGGCACTGTGGGGTGAGTTTGAAGGGTCCATAGGGCAGCCTATTGGAGATTCCTGATGGGCATTTGATTTTCGAGGTCTGAGGCACAGCAGAGAGGTCTGGGGCCCATCTGCACATGGATGGCATGTTAAGTCACAGAATGAATGACCGCACACAGGGGAATGGGGAGAGTGGAAAGAGAACAGGGCCCAGAACAGAATACTCAGGGGCACCAACACTTAAGAGGTGAGCAGAGGACAAGGGGCTGTGGCCAATGGCGAAAGACCCAGAGGGCAGTGACTGCCAATATTTAGCTGTGTGTGATTTTTACCATATAATTGGAAACACTGTCAGTTGTCCTATTCTATGTCACTCATTTTATATTTTTCTGGATAATCCAAGCACATTATTGTTCCATGTTATACTGTCTTGACTATTTTGTATACCTGAAAACCAAAGCAAGGGTTCAGACCAGGAGGTCCACCTGGGAATAATCACTGAGCAATTGGCTGGATATCAACTGTCCACCGCCTGAGTTAGGAAACAAGCAAAGGGGACATTTCCCACCTCCTCTGATCTTTGATCACCATCAACTAACATTCTAAGAACTTTATTTCTCTTAAATTATAATTAAGTTGCTCTAAATTAAGTAGTATCTTTTTTTGCTCAAGGTTTTTCCATCCCCCTTCCTGGTGCTCCTTTCCAGCTAATTAAATCCTACAGAACAGCACCGTCCAATAGAACTTCTTGCAATGATGAAAATGTTCAATATCTGTGTTATAGAATATGGTGGCCACTTGCTGCAGGTGGCTATTGAGCACCTGAATAAGGTTAGTGCAACGGAGGAACTGAACTTCTAATTTCACTTCATTTTAATTAATTTGAATTTAAATACCTACATATAGCTAGGAGCTACCATGCTGGACAACATAGCTATTAACATATAATTTTCTGTGAACTCAAAATGCACTTTCTCAAGGAACATTCCCTGAATCCCCCTTCCAAAATCAGGCCTGGTCTCCCCATTCTACGCTACCTAGAAACTTATACTTTCATAAAGTTAATGAGGATTATCATTTTGAATAATTTGTGTGTATTCACTAGTTTAGTGTCCATCTCCACTGATAAAACAAGCTCTCGGAGGGAGGGCAGGGACTATGCCTATTTGAGGCATAGTACTACTACTACTGTGTTCCCAGCACCTAGCACAGTGTATGATACTTACTATGTGCTCAATAAATATTTATTGAAAGAATGAATGAATGATCAAATGATTTACTGAAATATTTTATGGGATTATATACCAAATATATGTTTACTAAACAGTTGACCATAGATTATAATCATGTAATGGATAATTCAGGGAGGCTAATAGCTCTGATCAGCAGAAATTTGGATTGACAGGAAAGGTACAAATTTGACGTGCTCAGTTTGGAGTATGTGGAATTTGAGGTGCTGGATCGTGTGCTTTTGGCCCTTAACCTTGCCATCGACTGATGTCCTGAAGGCTCTTCCAATTCATGACGGCCTGTCACGTTTCCGCTCACACTGTGTCACTAACAGAAACACCATCCACACTTCTCATTAACATTTCTCATTCTTCCCTGAATGTCACATCATTGCTCAGTCTCTCCAAGTTGCTCTAAATCCTGAGTTTTTCACAGTGTACCCATCACAGCACCGAAGGGAGACCCTTCTCCAGATACCAAAATGCATGAGTCAGCACCCTTTCGATACATCCTTTAAAAGCTAAGTAACTCCTGCCCCAGCTAGCACTTGAGCCAGGCAGAAGCTCTGGCGTCTTTGGAGCGCCTGGGGCCTCCCTAGCAATCTCCTTCCCTATCTTCAGCCCCAGCTCCTTCCCAGCACTGTGGTTTCTACTTTCTCCTAACAGATGTGGCATCTGGAGGGCTGCCTGGGCCCAGCTGCATCCAGCTCCTGCACGCTGGGCAAGCAGAGGGCCAGGGCCCTTTGCCCAGGTTCATTGCAAATCCATGAAGGGCAGTTTCAAAAAGCAGAGCTCTAAAGGAAAGCACTGGTGTCAGAGCCAAGGTAAACAGTCCAAGACCCGGCTGTCCATCCAGCTGGGGTCAGGCAGAGCTCAGAGCAAGTGTGGGAAGCCAGAGGAAGCCAAGGAAGCCAAGGAAGCCAAAGGGAAGGGAGGGTCAAAGGGCGGCTGGAGGGAGCCTCTGGCAGTTCTCGGTTCCTGCTGCCATTGCGGAAGGCTCTGGAGGCCTTGAGAGGGACTGACAAAGACGAGGGCTCAGAAGATAACCACCAGGAGATGGATGTGGCTCAGAATAGGCAAAAGAGGCGTTTGTCTTCACTTCAAAGCCATTTACCAAACACTGCAGAGTGTGCTCTGCAAAAGGTTACAGGCAATTGGCGTTAGCATATCCCAGGGCCCCAGGCAGAGGCCAGACAGACCCTCCCTGTACACTCTCAAGACCTTGCCGGACAGCTCCCAACCAGCTCACCCCCAGCAGCACCACTGCTCACCCTGCTCCGCCTCCCTGAATTCCTTCTTGGCCTCCAGGAATTATTAGGTAGATAGTGAGGGATTCTGGGTCTCCTAGGGACAAAAGTGGGCCCTAATCCTGTCCAGCGACTGCCATACCTGGCGAAGGAGGGAACACCCCACGAATCCACCAATCAGAATTTAGTGCACCCGCTACAAAAGAATGCAGGGGACTCTCTAGCCCACAAGCCAAGCAGCATAGGTACAATAGAGTCCGGAAAGTGACCTAGAACAACCAGCTTTCAGAGAGGCTCATGGGAGATACGCATGTGCAGTAAGACTCAGGTCATATAACTCCCAACTGTCCATCAAAGTGGTTCCATGGTGACGTCTGGGCCACGAGGGAGGTCCCAATCCAGACACTATAAAACAAGACCCAGACCATAGCCAAGCCCTTTTTTGCTCTCTCTCTTTGCTGTGAGGATGGGTCCAATCGTCATCTGTGGCATATGTATCTCACTCTATAAACCTATATCTTGCTCTTGCTCTATAATCCTATCTTTCTTTCCTCAATAAACCTCATTTTCATGCTTGCCTTACTTCGGTGCACGTGGTCATTCTTCTGTCATGAGCACATCAAGAACTGACATTTCAGACTGCAAAGTGACATACTGGCAAACAGTCCTTCCAGGGCCAAAAGGCCCTGATCCCCCTCCCTCCACTTCATTGAAAAGCCATCGCACATTAACATTCCTCACACTTCCCTGCTTGTTACATCCTTGCGCCTTCTTTTAGTTTTTTTTCACAAGCCTGAAAGCTACTAACAGATAGGAAATGAACCACTTTAGTTGGATAATCTGTAAGCAATCTAATTTACTGTAAACAAGAGTCACGAGCAGGAAAGTATGGTCATCTCTCAAGGGTCTTGGTGGCAGATTGGATGATTCCCAGAAGAGATCAAAGCCAGGCAGAAAAGACCGCAAGTGTAGCAACCGAGGTAGTCAGTACATTCCAATTCGGCTGGAGCTGAGGCAAGAAAGCCTTTGAAATTAATGAATGAAACCTTGCCCAGGTCTGAGAATGCCCGTGGCCTGTCCTGTTCTGTTATCACATTTATACGTAATTCATGGACTTGGTCAGCTCAGTGGTGGAACATGGACCTGGTGCAGCCTGTGCAGTCCCCTAGAGCCCGACAGCCAGGTGTGCTCTGCCTAATCTCACCGCGAAGAAAAACATTGATTTACCAAATATCAAACGTTGGGCCCCTGAGACCTTTAAGCAATCAGGTTCTGTGGCCTCTGGGAAGCTTGTACAATGCCAAGCTGCCAAATGGTCCAAAATGCCCAAATTTTAGTCATAAGCACTATCATCAATTGCCTGCAGCATGCCAGGTGCTTGCATATAAACTTCGTCACTTAATCCTGTTCCAAAATCTCTCTCCCTCCTCTCTCATCCTCACAGGCTACAGCTCTCATTGAAGTCATGATTTCTGCCTTTATCTCTGACGGATTTCCCTGCCTCATCCACACGAAGGCCTGAATGAACTTGCAAACGTATAAATCTGAGCAAGTCATGCCCCTTCTTAAAACTGTGTGTCCCCAATGTCCTTGGGGTGAGAAAGACCTGCTCCCCTGGAATCAGCATTCAAGGCCCTCCACTGAGGTGCTGCCCACCTCCTGCCCTCAGCCTCCTCTCTAGTGCCCACCCCTGAGTAGGCACACCCCCTGTGCCTTTCCGCGGGGACCCCCACCCCGAGGCTGCCCAGCTGCTCGGACTCGGGCTTCGTAATCGGCAGAGTCCTACTTTTCTCCCCAGGTCTTTCCTGACCACGCCCATCCCAGGTGTCTCCCGCACCCAGGGTGAGACACCCCTGCAGCCTTGTACTTCTTTTTCCTGTTACACACACTACGCTCCTGTGTGATCATTTGTTTCACTCCTTCTCAGAGGAGGTGATATCTCCCTCAAGGGAGCCAGAATTGGTTCTTTGCTGTGGGAAGCTAAAAAAATTTTACTCTCTTCATTATAAAGCACAGATATGCATATAGTACATAAACAAATAGAGTATATCTGTGGTATTAAAATTTCAAAAGTCAGCAGGAGGGGAGATTACGGGAAAAAAAATGTCTACATAGGCTCCTTAAAAGCCAATAATAAAAAAAAGATTGGGAAATCTTTTGTATGAACTGATTTGTTCGTACATCTTCCTCACCAACTTGACTGAGCCTTTTGTGAATCCCAGGGCCAATGCAGTGCCCGACACACAGAGTGTCACTGAAGCAATGTTAACTGTTGAAAGCTGAATGGATGCGTGCATGAATGAATTCTCCCAAAATTCCTAAGGGGTGGCATTGCAGTCCCATTGGGGGAAGATAAGTAAACAGGTGCTAAATACTGCCCCCAACACCATCAAAGTTCAAGATTTAACTACAGTAGAAACATTTTAAATTCAGGGCTTCTAGACTCCAAATCCAATACTTTCTCACCTTATTTTGGTATAATTCATAGAATTTGCACAAAAACAGGAGAATATGTTTTTCAATTTGCCTTCAACATTCAAGAATGTTCTAGCTGGAATATCTTAAGCCAATTTGAATATCCAAGAACAAACTTGGGAAATCAAGCCTAGGATCGTAGAGACTCGAGCAAAGATGCTGTAGCACCATGACGAGTTTTGGCAGGAATGGTGGCCTTCTCCCCACCCACAGTGCAATGGAAGAATCCAATGCACAACCAGGTGTACCTGTAGCCACACACTTAGCCTGTAATTCTGAGCCTTGCAGTTAATCCAGTTAAATTAAATTTTATAAAAACCCAACCTTGAGCCTCTCCTATGTACTCAACTGAGCAGCACAGGGCTACTTTGCCCTCAGGAGATGGGGGTGGTGGAATAAGAAAAGAATACACACATTATAATGCAAGATTCAACAAGATCACAGTCATGAGACTTATGAAATTCTAGGCCAGGAGATGAGCCACAGTCGGGATATAATGAGGACGGGAATGTTATTAATAAAGATGCTTTGCTTGTGGAAAGCGAAGCACAGTGACATCTATAAAATGGTTTTATGGCTAAATTTCTTGAAGCAGGAGGAGTTGAGTAGCTCAAACCAGTGTTTTATCCTTTCCAAGGTCTAGATGAGGTTTAAAATCTGATTTATGAGTCTGTTTAATCAAACTTTCCTCATTTTCCATGACTGAGCTTTGAGCAGAAGCGAAGTGGGGAAGCATCCCTGCTGCGCGGCAGTTCATCCTCCTAGGACATAACCTTTTGCTTTTAAGCATAAACACCTCATACATAAAGAAAAAGTGTACTAATCATGAGTGAACGGCTCCATGAATTTTCACAAAAATGACAAACGCTTGTCATTGCAACCCACATGAAGAAATAGAACAGAACTGCATCCCCAAAGCTCTCCCGGTGCTTTCTCCCGGTCTCTATCTCCCCTCACATGTTACTGGAGGTGAGTTTTGCTTCTTTTTGAACTTTAAAGAAATGGAATGATACACTGGATATTCTTTGTGTCTGACCTCTTTTGCTCAACAAACGTCTGTGAGGTTCATCCAGACTGTTGCACGTAGCAATACTTTGTTCATTCTTGTTGCTGAAAAGAATTTTGTTGTATGGATATGCCACCTTCATTTGCCCATTCTATGGTTGAACATTTGGGTTGTTTGGGTTATTACTCATAGTGCTGCTTTGAGTATTCTTCCTACATGACTTTTGATAAGCATATGTACTCATGTATATCTATATCTAATCATGGAAGTGCTAGGTCACGTGGTATACACATATCCAGTGTTAGGAAATCCTGCCAGATAGATTTGAAAAGTGCTTGCAACGACTGTATACTAACACTGTATACAGTGTAAGAGTTCCAAATATTACAAATCCTCTCCAACACTTGGTATTGAATATCTTTTTCATTTTAGCCATTCTGGTGGCTGTGTTTTTGAAGCTTATGATTTTAATTTGCATTTTCCTGGTGATTAATGAAGTTAAAGACATCCTTTCACATGTTATCAACCATTTAGATTTCCTCTTTTGTAAACTGCCTCTACCAGATTTTTGCACATTTTTCTGTTGGGATGTCTATCTTTTGCTCATTAATTTGTAGAAGAACTTTACACATTTGGATGCAAGTTTTTTTTCAGATATATGATTTACAAATATCTTCTCCCAATCCATGGCTTTATTTTTCACTCTCTTAATGCTGTCTTTTGATAAACAGATTCTTATTTTTAATGTAGTCTAACTTATCAATTTTATGTTTAGTACATTTTATGTGCTGTTTATGAAATCTTTTCCTTTCCCACTGTCATGAAGATATTCTTCTGCGTCATAATACTGGATCTTCCAATCCATGAGCATGTTCTATACTTTCATTTAGGTGTTCATTTTTTTCAGTTTTATTGAGGTATAATTGACAAATTTAAAAAATGTGTATACTCAAGGTATACAGTGTGATGTTTTAATAAGTGTATAGATTGTGAAATGATTGCCACAATCAGGCTACCTAACATATCCATCACCTCACATAATTACCTTTTTTGTGTGTGTGATGAGAATACTTACGATCTACTTAGGTCTTCTTCGATTTATCTCAGTAATGTTCTCTAGTTTTTAGTATAAAGATTTTGCACAAGTTTTGTTGGATTTCATTAAACTTTGAGTAAATACCAAGTACCTATCTTTCCAATTGCAAGAAATATAAAAAAAAGAAATTTTGAAATATATGCCCTGACTTTAAAATGGTTTGGTAGAATTGTAGAACACAATTACAGAAAAGTGAATGTCTGAGTATTAATGAAGTCGTCATTGTGTGTTGGTACAACATAAGAAAGAGAGAAAAGCGAGTGACAAAAGTAGGCTGACATGGTTGGTAGGGATGCCTCACAGAGGATGTAAGATTTGAGATGGGCTTGAGGGAGGAATGGCATTTACAGAGCGGAGCGGAAGGAAGCATTCCAAGAGGGAAACTGGAATGAGCCAAGTTTTGAGGTTAGAATGAACATGGCATGTTAAGGGATTACGATGACACTGGTTGACTCAAGCATACACTCTAATTCACGAGTAGGGAGAGAGAAGATAAAGTCTTATGCTTAGAGGCACATAAACAAAAGAAGGAAGAGCATCAAGTCCACCTTGGTGGTGAAGTTTGGAATCCTGGCCCCTGAAAGGTAACTCAGCAAGTATTTACCTATCCTCACTTGGCACTAATTGGCAATCATAACTGCCTTTAACAACTTCCTAGTAGGAACTGATATTAAATAAGAACTCTCAGATTCATACTTGAACCAGAGTACCTATCCAAGAAGGCTTCTAATCTGGAAATGAGATACGTCCTATATGTGTAATCCAGAGAGCCGTTCACAGTAAGCCAGAAGTCAAAGACAAACCAAAAGGCTTAAACCCAGCCCCTCCCACCAAATCCTTCCGAGAGGGCTGCAGTCCTAAAACCAAGTAGTGATGCCTACTCAATGCCCCAGCAACAACAGCTGGACTTCCTAGAAGAAACGGAGCTGGAAATGGACCTTCAAATTGTAGATCACTGATTGTGTTTTTGATGTCCTATTTCCATCCTAATTGGGGCATAGTCTTGACAATAGCAAAGGAAAAATCAGCAGTCCTGGGGCAGCTCCAAAATACAAGGAGTCGGGTCCTTAGGCCTCCTGGGAGCTACTGGAATGAGTAAGGAGTGGAGTAGCCAGAACTGAGTTCAAATGATAAGATTCCTAATGGGACATGAGTATGCATTTTGCCAAGATTTAGTCTAATTTTGGAACTCAATTGGAAACTTCTGGACGTCATGTTCCATTTGGCTCTGGCAAAACAGCTCTGCATTGCTTTGTGTTTATTTTATCCCTCAAGATCAGAGCATAATTTACTTGTAGCTAGATTTTTGTGCTTAGCACAAACCTCCATTTAGAAAAACAAGCTGATTTTTTTTTTCTTATAGGTCCCTAGGGGGGGAAAGATGTACACAATGGAGAAAGTTTCCACTAGAAAAACATGCATACCCAATATAGAAAATTTACACAAACAGAAGCACCCAGAGGAGAAATATTTTATAAAGCCTAAAGTATGGTGAGTCCTCAAACTTGGCATAAAACAGTAGAGATTAGATCCAGAAAATCCTCAAGACTCTCCTACATTTAGACAATACAACATCTTCTCTAGCACCTAATCCTTATGAAAATTTCTTGCCATATATAAACAAATATTTTGAGAAGATGTATTATAACTTCCCTTGGAACTATGTCCTCCAAGACTTACAATGAGGATGCTTCCCTGTTGGTACCCATTCCCATCTGTATGTCATTTTTGTTTTACTCTCAAATGAACTTCTTTGTCTTCATCAGTACAAAACCAAATTCTCCTATAGCTAAAGGAGGCCTACAACAAAAGAAAAATTGAGAAGAATTGGGGATAAAGTTGTGTTAATCAGAACACTTTCAGAAACCCAACTTGAAATAACTTAAGCCAACAAAAAAAAAAAGTGATTTATTGGCTCATGTAACTAAACAGTATTTCCTACCACCTCCAGTTGGAAAGGTCTCAGGGAAGGATTCTGATTGGCTCAGCTGAATCATGTGCCAAAGCCTGGACCAAACACTGTGTCTGGACTTGGTCACATGCCTACACGGCACATGGTCAGGGAAGATGGATTTATTTCCAGAAGAAAGGGGGATTGTAGTTGTCTGTTTAGGGAACATTATAAACTGGCAAATTTGAAAGAAGCAAAATGAAATGCTCTTACAATGCCTCAGACCTAGTATGTTAGGATTTTGGAGAAAGTATTATTTCTTTAAAAAAGACAAAAGTGTCAACAAAAAAGAATGTCATGATCATTAACAGTGCAGTAGCACTGATTATCCCTGAGATCTGTTCTAGAACACCACAGCTACTTCCACTGTGGACATCTTAGGGGAACCAAGAAGGCAGCACACCATGATGAGTAAGAGCACGAACTTGGATTCTGACTGACTTGAGTCCAAATCCCAGCAGCGTCACTTTTTAGCTTTGGTATTTGGGCAAGTTACTAATCCTCTTTAAGCATCAGTCTTCTCACTTACAATATTGCAAGGATTAAATAAAATAATACACATAAAGCGCTCTGTATAGTGTCTAGCACTTAGTTGAAGATCATTAAATGTTTACTACTGCTATTATTATTTTCATTATCACCATTGTCATTATTATTATTAACAAGACTGCCTAGGAATTTCAGGGCTAGAGAGTTCTAGGATGGGTAATAGTGATGATGTTTCATTCTACCATCTTTCTGGAACAAGAAACATCTCGTTATATATCCTCTCTATCGATATGTGACCCTACCCTTTGCCTTAGATCTGTTTCAACTCTCCCTCTTCCACCTTCCATAATTTCTCTTCTTATCCACTGAGGCATGACACACTAATAGACCTGGACAGAAAAAGCAAGATAATGGCGCCCTTGACACTTGTTCTAGCCTTTCCAAGAGAGATCTCACAAGCAATTGAGGTCCAGGATATTGCAGTCTTAGGAAGTGCCTTTGCTGTGAGCAACAAAAGATAATTCCTCAGAGAGCTGTCAAAACAGTTGACCAACTTCTGGAACCAGTCGGCAATGTAATGTGTAGCCCCACTAGACTATGTTGCAAAGGAAGCCACTGTGAGGACCTCTAGAAAAAATTGGAGTCTCCACAAAGGCTGTGTTTCTACGTTCTCACTAACTCTATTATATCTTACTTTTCATAAAACGTTCCAATGAAGGCTCCAGAAAGGGAGATGTCTCAACAGACTGGTTCCTTCACTTCTGCTGCAGTTGTCAGAGATCCCTGTAGCCTGTAGATTTAGGACATAGAATTTTTTCAATTAAGGAAAAGAGTTTACAACAGGAAAATAGGTTAGCCTTTGAGTTTGTCCTCTGTGCGCCAGTGAATGTCTACGATAGCAATGACTCAGTATTCAAGGTCTTATTTCATAAAAGAAAATGTTTTATAATATTATTTTCTTTCTCATTATGAAAAGCAGATAGAATAACACCTTATATTTACATAGGTGTTATATAGGTCCTTGGAAAGTGCTACAAATAATGCCATTCTCTTTCCCCTCAGATTCCCTGATGAAAGCAACGTATTTTCCTCACACCAGTTTTATAGATTATATAGTCTGTTAGAAATGTCGTGGAGGCCAAAACCTGGGTTTTCTTTGGATTCAAAATGTAGTATTAGGTTTCCTTTCTATTAGAAAAACAGCGTTTCTAAGCAAAAATGGGCTTTTATACCCACTGCTCAAGGTAATTGCCCTGAGAAAGAACTCAGTTGAGACTTCTTGCTTTTCAACACAATAAAATCATCATTTTCCTGTTTTCTTACACACCCCTTACACGCGTAACTGTAACGGCGGGTTAGTACCTTTTGATATCAGAGTTATGTGCCTACGGTACCAGTGAGCGTTGCTCTGTTAAACTCACGTGTGCCCTTGGTCACAATCCGTTTCTTCCTGTGCATTGTGGTCTTAAATGTGTGGAAGCCACATATCTAGTCCCACATTCCCTTATTTTCAGATGAGAAAAAAACTAAGCCTCGGAGCTAATTAGTGGCATTGAAGAGACAATAAGTTTGTAGTTTTCAGGTTTTGTTGTTTTTTGGGTTTTGTTTTTGGCATTATTATAGTGTTGGACTGCTTAGAGTAATATAGCTGCTATAACAAATGAGCCCCTAACACAATAAACATTTATTTACCACTCACGTGACAGTACAGTGGGGGTTTTCCTAGTCAGCAGGAAATCACTGCTATCATGTGTACAGTGATACTGGGACCCAGGCCCTTCCATTTTGTGGCTTCACCATCCTAAGGTAGTGGTTCCCAGTCAGGGGTGATTTTGACCCGTAGGGGACATTTGGCAATATGTGGACATATTTTGATTGTCACTACTTGGGGGGGATATTCTTGGTAACTAATGGGTAGAGCCCAAGGATGCTGCTAAACATCCTACAATGCTCAGGACAGCCCCCACAACAAAGACTTTTCTGGCCCACAATGTCAACAGTGCCGGGGTTGAGAAGTACTGCTCAAGGGACTTGTTATCTTCTGTATCTAGCCAACTAAACAGGTAAGACAGGGCATTGATAAGATTGAGCCACTTTGTAAATGTCTGGGCCTGGAAGCCACACTAGTCATGGAACTCCCACCTAAATGCAAGAGGGGCTGAGAAATTAGTCCGGGGGAGCAGCTGCTTCCAGCAACGACTCTTCTTTGGGGAAGGAAGAATTTTTGGTGAACAGCTAGTCAGCCATCTTGTCACAGTGGCACTGGCAAGATTTGAGCCATACGTTTGCCTGGTTGCTCACAACATTGTTGAAGCATAAGTGAGGCTAATAAGACAGATAATAAGTAAAGGCAGCCCTGACCTCCTCCTTGGCCTCCAGATACTCCTGTCCGGTGTCCCACTCAACACATCAAGTGTCACAAACAACACAGCCAGACACAACTTTTGATCCTCCCACCAAAATTTAATTTCCCTCTCATCTTTCCTATCTCAGCAAATGACACTGTCCTCCTCACCACTTTTTTACACGCTCATCCAATTGTTCCACAAGTATTTTTAGCTCCACCTCCAAGATATGTCCCTCCAGGTGTGACCATGGGCTGCCATCTCTAGCCTGAACTATTGCAATTACCTTCTAATTAGCCTCTCTGCTACCTCTCTTACTCCACTCTAGTCTATTCACCCACAGAGAGGTCTTTATAACTGTAAAGATGACCTCTTCACAGCTGGCGCCAGCCCCCTCTGCTGGGTATCTCAGCACATGCCCCACTAAGGATCATGTGAGACCCATTTACTTCACCCATTGCTCCTCTGGGGTCTGCAGACGATCCCTGGACCTACCTCTGGCAGTGGTCTGGTGGTCTTTGCATTCACCACGTAATCACCATTTACAGACCCTTTCAGAGACAAGGGGTAGAAACAAAGAGTTGATCTGGCTAAATGGATAGGCTAATTTGCCCAATCCACTGTCCTTACCACAGTCTGTGAGGCCCATTTCCTCCCAGCCTCCTCTCCAGCCTTCCTCCACCTCTTCCACTTTGCTGTAGACACTGGCATGCTCTCTGTCCCTCTGCTGGGTCTCAGGCCTCCACATTTGCTGTTCCCTTTCCTTCCCACCTCTCCAGCCCCAGGCGGTACCTCCTCAAAAGGGAGCACATTCCTGAATAAGGAACCTGCTCCAACCCCGTCATCCCCCTGCCTCGTGGTCTCCACTGCATTCACCCACCTCTGGAGCTGCGGTGTATTATTTGTTTGCCTCTGCACTATTTGTCCCCTGACCAGAGGGAAGCTCCATGAGGGCAGGGGCTTTGTGGGTCCTGTCCCCCACTGTATCCCCGGCTCTAGAGGAGTGCCTGACACATAGTAGCTATCAATATGTGGCCGCCGAATCAATGAGTAAACAGGAGAATATTGGAGCCCTAGAAGATGAGGAAACAGAGACTATGAGGCCTTGCTCCAGCTCTGCAACCGATCTCACAAGGCTCAAATATCGGTCTCACAGACCACACTCCGCCCCCGCCCCCACAGACCTGTTTTCTCACCCAGAAAAAGAGCTAACTGCAGAGGCCTCCTAGAAACACACAGAGAATTCCTAGGACTCAGCAGTGAATTCTCCCCAGGGCCAGCAGATGGCTGTCCGTGGTGGATCACTTCAGAAACCTTTGTGTTTTATGTACCCACAAGCGCCCTCTGACATGCTCCCCCAGGACCTGCACACGGAATTGCCATCGGGAGTGGGAGAATGGAAGGCTTAATTAGATAAAAAAATTGGTTTGGGTCCTTCCTGCCCCACACCCTACCTAACCTCTCTCTTTTTCTCTGGCATATTCGGGCTGCCCTCTCACCTTCGCTATCAGCCAGCACGATCTGTGCTTTTGAAAACTGTCATGATCTGAAGACCAGATCCCCACTCTGAGGCCTGGCTGGAAGGTCCCAGGGCTGCCACCCGGCTGCCTCCCTGAGGCTCCAGGCAGGCAGAGACACCACTGGGCACACACGCATGGCTGGCAGCGGCCTTGCCTTTGACGTCCTGGTCCATCAATCTTCATTGTCTTTTACAGATTAATTTCTCCATTCCTTCAATTAATAGCTGTTGATTGAGCACCAAACTAGGCTTGAAAATGGACATAGGCAGAGGCAGATTTACCTTGAAGTTAATGACATCTAGGCCACAGAGCCTATGGTCATGTGAGTTTTGCAAACTTTGCAAAGGTAAACTATTTTAACTGTAATCAGCTATCTCACCACACGTGCAAACACCCTGTGTAGGGCTGCTTTGGAGTTGCTGTGGCATTTTTGGAATTCTCCTGCAGCAAAGTTGAGTTTGAGATCTTTAGTTTGAGCTTAAGGGATAGACAGTATTTATATGGGTTGCAGTCACCCCTGTGTGTAGCTAAGTCACTGATAATCATGGTGGTGCAGGAATTACTCCCAGAAATACTTCTATAACTCACATGCCAACTCATCTAGCATCATGATTGGAGGGCACATAGACAGAAGTCATACCGTGACATGGTGTGCTTGCTGTGATAAATTGGGCCCTGAAATTATACAGAAAACAGAGGGTCATCAAGGTTGGAGATTACAGAGGCAGAAGCTGGTCTATGGGAACTCTTCCAATCATCAAAGTTAGCAGAGATCTGAATATTCATGAACATCTACTCAAAAAGAAAATTCTATATCTTTAGGGAACAAACTTGTAGCAGTTACTATAAATAGCAAGTATGGCCTTACACAAGTCACATGTTTATGCACCTCAACTATTTAATTTAAAATTTATAAATTATCTTTGGTCAGCCACACTAGAAGAAAGACTGCATTATTTTTCTATTGTTTCTTTTCTTCTTTAAAATTGTTGTCATATGAATAGGCCGTCAAAGAATATGTAGCCAAAAAGGTGTGGGGAAAACAGTATTATAGCAGTATGTCAGGCAGTTAACTAATAAAAACAGTATGCTATTTTTCTGGATTTTTGTGATGTTTGTGGTATTTGTCAGCATTGAAAAATTTGTAATTTATTTTTATTTCTTTCCTTATTCTAAATAAATATTTAATTTTCTTAAAGAAGGTCCCCACAGTTGTTAAGCTTCATGCTCCAGGAGACTGGGTCAGCTCCTGAATATAAGTATAAATGATGTGCTTCTGGTTATTAAGGAGCTTATGATAGACCTTAATCTCACATAGAAAAAGCATACGAAAATGTGAAGAAATTAGCAGAATGCATTTGACACTCCTATCTACCAATCCCCCAGACCCCTCATCCCTCCTAAAAATAATCACCCACAAATTGGTCTTTTCACATTTATTCTCTTGGGGGAAATGAAGGGGCTAAATTATAGATCAAATCTGAAAACTCTCTTCTTTCCCCTTTGCGGTGAGGAAAACGAGAGAAGCCAGCAAGCGTAATGGGGCTAAGAGACTCCTGACTGAGGAGCCTTCTCAGGAAGCTTGCCGATGAGTCCCAAGAGAGCCCCCGCCT
Source organism: Daubentonia madagascariensis (assembly GCA_023783475.1). Classification (NCBI taxonomy): domain Eukaryota; kingdom Metazoa; phylum Chordata; class Mammalia; order Primates; family Daubentoniidae; genus Daubentonia; species Daubentonia madagascariensis. Next base: position 8,527,540 of record JAKFHU010000316.1, read on the forward strand.
GATATTCCACGGTCAGTCACTCTGAGGGCTGATGACAGCAACCTGGGAGCTGGAAGACTGAGTGCAGTCATGGCATGGTGCGAAGGGATGTTCTTTCTAGAAGCTGGGTGTTCACGACCTTTCTTCCTTCCCTGCTGAGACCACAGTGACTATTCAACTGGTTCCCAATCATTCAGTGAGCCTTTGACTTGGGGAATTTGAACTCCAGAAATTGAGTGCCTACCCCTGCCCCTGCCTTTTAATGTTCCATGGAGTCATTTGCATACAATCCATCAAATGGAGCCAGCTCACCAATTGACCAAGGACTGACTGACTGAGGTTACATCCCAGAAAACAAAGCAAAGGGCATCATGATTTTCCTACAAAAACCAACCAAAAATGTAAAGTGATTAGAATCAGAACAGTATGTGAAGCAGAAAGCAAATAATCATTTACTATGGAGTCGGTGACCTTTCCATTGGAGGTAACAGGTATGATTAAACAGCCTCTTGCAGAGAGCGTGTTGAAACTGAAATTCTCTAGGCCTGAGTCATGGCTGTTCACCCTTGTTCCCGGCTCCTCTCAACCCAGGGGGGAGAGCAGGTTGCCTCTCATAACAAACCTTGGGAAATCCCTGCCTCAGGCCTGCCTGGGAACACTGGAACACACTGCCTGTGTTTTCCTTTGTCATTTAAAGTTTATTTGTGTGCTGGGCAAGGAGAAGCCTGCAAGCAGGTTCTTGAACTGGGTGGAAGGAAAGCTGTAGGGATCAAATAGCACCCTACACCCATTGCCAAGGCCAAGGGGAGGGACAGAGGCCTCACCGCAGACAGTGGCTGCAGCTGCACTCCAAGGCTGTCATTATTTTCTTGCTGGAGCCCCTGAAATACTGTTTGGTTTTTGTTTCAAAATTCTGGGGGTGTACCACTCCAGGCCAATGATTAAGGACAATAGCGTCACAGTAAGGCAGGCTGGCCTCTTTTTTTGTTTTCCATTTGGGCTTTTCCATCTTCAACACTATATTACTATATAAGTGCCCTTTTGTCTGTAGATATCTTCTGATCCCTGCCTTGGGGTCCCCCCTGCCACCACCTCTTCCCACTCCTGGGCTTGCAATGTGAAATGAAACTGAAAGATGATCAAGTTCACAATGACGCTTAATTCCGACTCAATGTTTCCCGTAAGTCTAAAATCCTTTGAAACTGATGGGAGAGGAGAAGGAAGTGAAACGGAATAGTCTAAACAATTTGTAGTTAAAGCCAAGATTTATGAGGGGAATTGCCGCACAGAGCTTGGTTTTGAATGTCTCTTTGGAGCCTGAGAGTCAAATTCTCCCCTTGACTGCACACATATGTCTCCCATCCCTCTGCTGGCACCAGGAGGCAGAGGGGTCTCCACTCTCCCAGGGCGTACGAGCATGCACAAGGGTTCCCAAGAGATGAGGCCTAGACCCTTCAGAGCTGGAAGAGGCTGGGGGTGATGCTGTACAAAGTAATTATCATGTGGCTCTTCAAGAGAAAGAAAGAAAGCAAGGGAGGGGGCAGGAGTGAAGGAACCACAGAGTCTGAGCAACACACCAGGGAGGCTAGGCCTGGGGGAATCCAGCCTGGGCCTTATCTGGCACCTCCCTTTGCTGAAACTCCGGGCTTTAGAGGGTGACCATTTTTGGAGCTACATGTAAGAATCAGATTCTATTTAGGTCAGACCTTGATAAAATTCATTTTGAGAAGTTCAAAGACTGAAGCAAGACAAAACTGAAAATTCTAGCATCCTTTGCTTCACATGCTTCCTCGCTTGCTTTATGAAGCTATGGGACAAGCTGAATTAATCTAACATGCTTAAAACATCATTCACCTGACACATACAGATGCCATAGACACACTATTTGATTCCCTGCCTTAACTATAAGTGACTAGTATTATTGTTATTATTACTATTGTTTGTATCTTGACTTTGCTTTCAAAGAGCTGATTTGAGCACAAAACGTAAGTAAGGAACCTGCAAGCCATATTCTTGCTTTTCTCAGTTACCACACATAAGCAGGCACAGAAATAAGCTAAATGAGACAGTGTCGCTGAGATTAGACACGTGGGGGCAGCTGTCTGCAGCTGGGCAGTGGGAGCTGAAAACTGGGACAAGCCTGGCTGAGTGCCTGCCTGCACGTGAGCATTGTGGTTCACCTAGACACCCCTCCCCCGGCCATGGGCACCCGGGGACAGAGCCGGAGAGATCTGAACTCTGCACCTGTGAATTATCTAGCTGTGGGAATTACGGAGTAACTCCGAGCCGCCATTTCCTCCTTTACAAACAGATATGATTAAACCATCTCCCAGGGAGGAGGAAAGACCAAATGACTCTGTGCTCTCAGGACCTGCAGAAGTTCTAGTAACTAGAGTTTATAATGGAACAGAAAAGATTGGGAAAGAAAGGCAAAATAGACACCAAGGAATGTCATACATCAGTTTACTCACAGTTTACTTGAGCATACATGTACACACATAATCAGGTACAGTTAATGTCTACATCTAACTTGTGTTCTTTCTGATCCCTTCTCAGTAAGGGATCTCAGGAGAGCTTTAACCACGTGCGCCTAACCCTAAAGGAACACCTCTGCCCTGGTCCTTTTAGGACCTTCCTTCCACCTTCTTGGCTTGGTTCTTTGTGGCCGCTGGTCCTCCCGCATCTGCCCCACCACTATCCAGCCCATGTTGGGCCACTTGGAACCATCTAGGACGAGGTTCCAATTGCATCCAATTCTTAATGCTTAAAGTTCAGAGTGTAAGAGTCGTCACCTTTATCTCTATGATCATTGCTGGTCCAAAATCCATTTTCTCTCAGTAAAATGAGAATAATTTCACAGGCTTATTAAAAAATAATATTTTAATACGATTAACACGGTGCCTGACACCTGTATAGTAAGCAGTTTTCAATGTGAGCTGTCATCCCCCTCCTCTTCATTATGCTACTCTTTAAGGTGGTTCCCAAAAGATGCCCTTCAAAATCACCTCCACCAGTTTCTCTTTACATCAGCACAAGAAGGTTTTATGAATCACCGTGACTTTTGGCAGGAAGAAGGCAACTTTCAAGTGGAGGGTTACAAACAAAACAAAACAAAACAAAACAAAAAACCAATTCCCTGATGATGCAAAAGTCATCTATTTTATGCCTACTTCCTCAGTCCCACTTGAAACTGATCCAAGTATAGTTTCACTGTTTAATTACTTAATGCCACACAGGTAGGAGCTTCTAGGGAGTTCATTTACCTTTAAGGAGCCAGCCTAGCATCTTTATCCTAAATTCGTGACGGAACCAACATAATCTCATTTTAACACGTTAACATTCTACTCCTCTTTCTAGCTGCTTGAATGCTAAGTTTAGGCAGCACATAGTGGCCCGGTTTCATTTCACCCTCTGACATAGAAACCAGAAGAAATCAACAGGCCTTCTATGGATGGGGCATCCTCAGAGTTGGTTTGTAAACAAGCTACTCTAGGATCATGATGTTTGGGATCACACCCCTGAGCAGAATGCAGCAACATAAAGAAAAAGACAGCCTACTCAAGTGTCATGTAACTGGCCTGGCATGAGGGTGGCTGGAGTGACTACTACAAAAGAGAATTGAAGCACCAGGCACGGATTGAGAGCCTGTGCTCGGCAGACAGGAGTACTCCATCCGCCAGGAAGACGTGCATTAAGCATCTGGGAGGATGATTTCCCAGATTCCACCTTCATCTGTTGACATCTCTTCTGAGATTCTTGCAATTCGCTTTGTTTTGATTCTGTGCTCACTAGGCAACCTTCAGATTCTTACTTCAATTGTCCCAGGCATCTTAACACCCAAAAGGGCTACCCTGGATCATGGAAATAAATATTTCAGTTAAGGGACTGGTAGTGCCTATCATTGTATAGGAATAAATTTGTTTCGTAGCATATAAATAAACTATCTGTGAGTTTAGCATGATTCGATCCCTCCAGGTCTAGTAAGCTCCAAGTAGTCTTGAAAAACAGAGAGGTTTTATCGTTTTTAATCAGAAAGCTAAGAACCAAACTTTAAATCGACATTTTCTTAAACTCTCTTGTGCCTCAGTTTCCTCACCTATAAAGTAGGGGGAAATAACAGTGCCTACTTTATATGGTATTGTGAAGATTAATAATTTAATAGGTGTAAATTATTTATATGCATGTATTAAATGAAATGATTGAATAACATACAGAAAGTCCTTAGGATGGTAGATGTTATTCATAGTAACCCACAGGTGCTACCCACTTACAAAGAATGCCCTGCTAGAAGCAGCCAGCTGACGTCTCTCTTTCTTACACTTTCTTGCACAACCCCCAGAGTGTTTACCTCTTCTAGCCACTCCACTTTGAAAACTAGAGACTTCAAGTGAAAGCTACACAGGGTGGCTTCGTGAGCATATGACTTGTGCGGTTGCATAGGGCCTGCACTTGGTTTTATGCTCAACTGTTGCCATCTTGAAATTCTTAATAATTTTTCAACAAAAGGTCCCACGTTTTTATTTTGCACTGGGCCCCACATATTATGTAGCCAATCCCAGCTACACCTGACCAAAGGACTACCCAAGTGACCTGGGGTGAACTACAGCACCTACACTGCCTCTCTGGGTGGCTCTGTCCTCTGCTTTGTTTCGGGGACAATTACAAGAGAGGTGGGACTCATACAGCCACAGACCCGGCCTTGCCAGTGAGCAGAGTGGCAGCTTCTCGGACAGGTAGCAACATTTCTAGGCTACTATTCTCTTTCAGGGGTCTCGGTAGACTCAACACTAAAAGAAACTCTGAAGTGCGGAAATGCAAAACAAACTCGGTGATTCATTGTGAAACAGTTTGAATTACTCAGAGGCATGGAGAAATCAGCTTGGCCTTCAGCATAGACAGCAAGCCCAGAGGAGCAGCCATTGCAGGGAAAACAACACAAGGTCACTCTGGCTGGGGCCTCACAATGGAGACCACTGCAGGAGAGTGGGGAGGTGACAGCGGCTTCAGAAAAGCAGCTGACCCCAGGCAGCCCTCCCAGGTGACAGCCACAGGGGCAAGAGCATTAGCTCCCACAAGTTCCCCCACCAGTGAACCAGGAGGCTGTCCTATCTGTCTGAGTGTCCCTACAGACACTCATAGGAACTGTCTGCTTGGGTGAGAGGAACCGTGGTTGAATTTCCACTAAATTCAGTAATCTGAATTAGAGGCAAAGTAATCTGAGCTAGAGGCAAAGTGCTTTGAGGCTGCTATTGTAAAGTGTCCCTCTTTTGAGTTTCTAAGACAGAGAGGCCCAAGGAAAAATGGATCCTATAAATACTCTGTCTCATGGCTCTTGTACGTATGAATGACTTTGTTCATACAGTGGGTCTGACTTTGACACTGGGAGCCATGAAATCACTTCTCCATCCCCAGGTGAGTTCCTATCATCTTCTGGTTCTCGCATCCGTGGCCCTGAAGTGACCATGTAATTTCCCAGTGGTGACCCACAGAGCGGATGTGTGGACGAGCCTTTGGAAATGCTGCTGCAAAGCACCTGTAGAGGAACCTAGTGAAATGTCCTAGCTCTCCATAATTCAGTTTCTTTGAACATGTTGGTTCGCTTTGTTCTGATTTTAGAATTTGGAAATGCAGAGCAAGACATTTCTAAGCTGGGAATTTGCCATCCTGTTGCAGGAGCACAGCAGCAGCCCCAGAGAAATACTTTTCAAGGCTGCAGAGAAAACAAGGACTGGAAAAATATTTGTTTATTGCCGGCTCTCCCCGCAGCCACTTACATAAGAGCACGTGCTGAGACTGGCTGTCCTGCCCAGGCTCGGGATCAAGAGTTACACTCCTTGGGATGATGGCAGAAACAATGTGGGAACCACAGTGCTATGGCCTGTGACGTCCAGGAAGGAAAACCAAGTGGAGTTTGGCGATTAGTCCTTTCACGGTGATGCGATGGCTTCCTAGGGTGTTTTCAAGCTGCGGGTGGTGGCACAGTCTACAGGAGGGGGAAAAGCTCTGTGAACAAGATACAGCTAAAGAATGGTTCCTTGTTTTCCATTTTCAAGATAAAACAATGCACATACAATAGTGTGTGAGCTAAAAGGTAGAGTCAAAAGTTCGGGTACTTTCTGACCTTTCAGATCCATCCGGATTTTCTGAAAGCCACATAAATAAACACTATCCAAATCTGGGAGTGTTTTAAAAGTCTGGACAAAATTGTGTACATTTTGTTCAACTGTTTATTGCAAAGAAAAAAAAAAGAAAAGAAATACATGAAGCCTTTTCTTTGCAAAACAAACACAAAAAACTAACTCTGCCAGGAAAAAAAAATGCAAAACCCGTAGGCAGATCATGTTTAAGGGTCCAAGGGGACAACTTGCCTCCCTCATGGTGTTACTGGAAAGCAGATGCGACAGGCACAGGCGCAGCAGCCACAAGGCTGTCTCCACTATTCGCGACACTCCCCCTCTGCGGGACATGCCATGGCCTCTTTGTGTAGACTGTTCCAGGCTTTAAACGAATATGAAAAAAATTGTCCATATGTTTTAACTTAATTTCTAGTTTAAACATGGGCCCATTCATTCTTGTTCCTGCCTTAATAGCTTTCATGAGTAATTGCCCATTGACTTTGCTGCTTGCCAGTCATACCTGGTCGTGCATTTGTCTTACACCAAACACACCTAACTCTTAGCGTCTGTTGTCACAAATAAGGTTTCTACTTGTTGCTTTGGATGGCAAGTTGAAACTAGCACAGTCTTACACATAAGAGATGTTCAATCAGTATTTTTAGATGGAGTCACGGCTCTCTCTCTTATTTTCCTAGCTTACCTCCCCTGCACCCACTTTTCTTTCTTTCTTACCCTTCTGCTGCCAAAACATTGGGCTAACCAGCAAATCTACCCAGTAAACCTCTGATTTACACCACACAAGTAGCAGCAGGTCCACAAGACAGAAAAACACTCACTTTGGGACCCTAATGTTGGCCTGGGTCTATGTGAGTTGGGGCCATGATTTATTTTAACTAAGATGAAGTCTGCAAAGGAGCAGAGGTAACTGGACCCCCTGACTCACCCGCTGGATCCACCTACACGAGCATTTGTGATTTCTCTCCTGGGCAATTTCCTACCCTTTCTTCCTGCTGGTTCTTCCTCAAACCATCAGGGACAGGTTGGACTCGGAGAGTAATAGTTTCTGATCTTCAGTTCACTTTTCAGGCTCTTTAGAAAAGAGGAAAACTGGAAATGAAAAGTTCTAAACGACTCAGGGCTCGTGGGTTGCAAATGGAAGAAGCACATCTCGAACCAGCTTAAGGCTAAAAGGGAAATGTATTTGTTCATGTCACCAAACCATAACAAAGGATGGGGGACTGAGGGACCTAAAAACAAGCACCCTCAGGACTCTCGCACTCTCTCCCTTTGGCTCCTGCCAGACCTGCTTGCTCCTGCATAAGGTGGGGAGGTGGCCGCCAGCAAGGCGCACCTCCCCACAGCCAGCAACTGAATAGATGGCAGGCCCCCTGGCCCCCACGGATTGGGAAAATCCTCCAGGAATGATGCTGACTGGCCCGTTCACTGTGACATGTTCCCCCTCTGTGGCCAGGGGAACAGGGTCTATTGCCAGAAGGAGCAGGGCAGGGGTACTAGGCAGATTGAACAACAGCCACTACAGCATCTGAGGATGAGAGCTCCAGAAGGCCACCAAGTTCACTGGGAGAAGACCCCTCTCTCGGATCTCCTGCATCCATCCTCACAACCCCATAAGTGAGGGTTAAATGCTCCCTGTGGGGATCTCAGATCCTCCACCTGAAGATATAATAACAGTCAACATCCTACCACCCCAGCAGAGAAAAGATCAGAATGCATAGTTTGCTTGATTTTCTTACCAATACCAAGAATTAGTTAGAGATGAAATTTGGGATTCATAGAAAACCATAGACTGGGAGTATTGGAAAAGATCTAGGTGAATCTAGATGATTTCCTTCCTACTCCTAGCTAGACCTTCACAAAGAAGGGTGATGATGGGTGGCCAAAAGTCTTGTAGGGCATCTTGAATTAGGTGTGAGGCTGGACAAGGAAACTCGTAAGGTCCTTTAGATTCTGAGGGACTGTGAGTCTGTGAAAGCACCCCAACCTGAAATTGGCTGATTCCTTCCTTAAATCATCCAGGACATTCACCACTCTCCCTACTCTAATTAACTGATTTTAATCACCAACAGGCCTTAAAGTCAGGAATTCCATCTAAATGTCTCTTATCAACTCCCCCTCTGCAAATTAAGCCCACACTCTTAAAGTCTGGGAATTCTCAAGCTCTTAGAAAGTATAGAAGTCTCCCCTCCCCTTGGTCCTTAAACCATTTTAGCCAACACTTGTGAGCTTCCTTTCCTGTACATTTTGGCATCTTCATTTCTTTCCTTTGTGTCTTGACCAAATTCACCAGATTATGGCTCAGAAGAGAAGCCTGAGGTTGAATACAGAGGTCTAGAACATCTTCAAATGTTCTAGATCTCTGTGCAGAGAATTAGAGAAATTAAGAAAGCAAGAGAGAGTGTGTGTGTTGGTTCTTGTTTTCATTTTCCTCTTCCCTTTCTGTGGTGGGTAGAATAATGGCCGCTCAAAGATGCTCACATTCTAGTCTCTGGAACCTGTGCATATGTTATGATACACAGCAAAAGGGGAATTAAGAGAGCTACTAAAGTGATTTAAGATGGGAAATTATCCTGCATTATCTAGGTGGGCCCAATGTAATCACAATGGTTTTTAAAAGTAACAGAAAGGGGCAGAAGAGGAGGTCATCCGAGTGATACAATGTGAGAAGGACTCACCCTGGCCTTGCTGGCTTTGACTATGGCGAAGGAGTCGTAAGCCAAGGAATGCAGGCAGCCTCCATTCTGGAAAAGGCAGGAAAACAGATTCTCCCTTGGAGCTTCCAGGAAGAAACACAGCCCAGCCAGCACTTTGATTTTAGCCTGGTGAGAACCATGTCGGACTCCAACCTATAGATTGTAAGATAAGAAATTTGAGTTATTTAAGTCACTAAATTTGTGATCATTTGTTACAGCCACGATAGGAAACTATCATACTTCCTACCTGTTTTATGTGTGTCCTGAAATGTTCTTTAGGTTCTTCAGGATTCCAGTTGCTGGACTATGTTGGTCAAGGAGATTTGATTCTGCTACTACCTCACCTTGTGGCTTTGGGTAAATCAGTTTCTCTGGTTCTCAGTGTCCACATCCGCAAAACAATCTCCAAAACTTCTCTCCCGGTAAGTTCATAGATTCAATATCCTCTCCCTTTTCTTAATGTGGTCCCATGCTCTGGAAGCACCAGCAAACACCTGAGCTGCCCCTGTCACCACACACAACACAGTTTGCCTTGGGAGAGAAGGTCCCTGGGTCTCAGTCCTCTTGGGGATCGTCCACGGTGAGTGGGGGCCCAAAAGGTCTGGGAGGCATGGCAGCTGCTGGCTTGCTCTCTACACTCAGGCTGAAAACATCTAGTGCCAAGTAGGAAGCATTGTGGGGACTGAAGTGCCAGAGAATTCTAAAACCCAAGTGGAAGTGGCCATGGAAATCCTACTGAGGGAAAGGAGATGTGTTAGCTTCAAAGGAGAGATGGGCTCTGGATAAAGATGTTCTGTGCAGAGGTCAGGGCAGGAGGAAAGGTCCAGAGTGGGTTGGGCATTGTGAGTGGATTAGGCTGGCAGAAGAGAAGGTTTTAGGGTGGGCATAAGGTCAGAAAGATATGTTAAACCAGATGATGGGGGCCTTGAACAGTTCTAGGACAGGACATGAAGGCTGAGTGAACTCCCTGAGACCCTACTGTGTTTCGTGCCATGTGGTATGCACGTTAGTACCATGGCAGGCACATAACAGGTGCTCATCACAATAGGTTCTCAAGATTTGTTGAATGAGTGAATAAATTGGCATCAACATTTTTTGAGCAGGACATTGCTGTAACCCAAGATGAATTTAAGGAAGGTAAGTGGGACCTACACATGCAGAGTGGATTGGAGGAAGCAGAGGTGGAATGTCTGGATATCAGCCAAGAGACTGCCAAACTGATTCAGCAGAAGGTCAAGCTGGGGTGTAGGGCAGCGTGGACTGAAGGGAAGAGATCCACGTGCCATTAAGACTGTCCCTAAACCATTCCAGCCGGGAGGGTGTCACTTTCATTAAGACAAATCTCTGAGGAAGGAAACCCACCACCTTGTGAATAAGAACAAAGCAATAACCCAGACAGGCCAGCACACATGGAGCAAAATCCTCAGGCAGCAATTTAAGCATCTCTAACCCACATCATATTTTCAGACCACTAATCTCTGCACAATTATTCCCTCTATAATCAAAGCTGGTTCTCAGCTCACTCTTGCCTTCCCTAGACTCAACAGCTCTAATTCCCCTGACCATTGGCTCCCATTCCCCAAGTCTTCTACTTATTTCTATTTTTCCCCTTGGATCCCTCTCCAAGTTCCCTCTCCCTTAACTTGTTTCTGAATCAGAAGACCAGGTTTGCTTCAGTTACTACTCACTTGACAGGTCTGCTTTTCCTCTAAGTGGTTGGCAGGAGCATAGCTCTGCTTCAGGAGAGAGACGTGGCCTTATGGGGACACCACAGTTGTGCTCCAAGTCCAGCTGGCCAAGGACTCAGACTGTCCTTGCCCAGAGGGCCCACCTCCAGACTGTGTCTGACCTCAGATCCCAGAGGAACTCACCATCCTCTTCCTCTTCATCACCCTCTCTAAGCTTCCCTGTCTTTCCCTCAGCCAAAGTCCAAGCCAGCAGGGACAGAAGAGTAATTAATGGCCTCAGGGGATATCAAAGTGCTATTGAGCAAAGCCACAGCTCAACAGCCACGCAGGTGCTTCCTGCAGCAGGGAGGGAAAGAAGTGTCTTTAGAAAACCCTAAATAACTCTGGGCAGGGATGTCAACTTGACAAATGACTGGAGAGAAATAGCCCCGTTGTTCTCTGGCCTGTGCTTCATCGAGGCTGTGCTGGGGGTTGGGGGCAAGGCCCAGCAGAGGGTCCCGCAGCTGTTCGCTTGGGGCCGCTCTTCAGCTCAACTCCAGGAGGGATAAGAAGGCACTTGTGTTTATTCTCTCAGCCTCTGTCACTTTGACCTTGTTTTCCGGTGGTTTTACTTCGTGGATTTGTGCTGATGTGGTCTGAGCTGCATTCAGAGGAGGATGGGAACCGTGGGAGATGCTCCCCCTAACCATCCACTGCCTCTCTCCCTTTCATGTTGGCTCCCAGTGCTTCTCACCATCATAGCAGCAAACACCAGGTGCTCCCCAAGGCAGAGACCCTTTTCGTCTCCCTATTCCCACCTCTTCAATGAACCAGCTTATTTAACTGCTTGTCACATGTTGAACAAATAAGTGAAAATATCCCAAAACCAAAGGTCATGACAGCTAGTTTTTGGTCTTAGTCATGGGGACCTTGGCCAGGTGCTCAGGGTCTCTGGGCCTCTGTATCTTCGTCTGTAAAATAAGAAGGCAAGCTCTCAGGTGCCCTCATCCTAAGACTATGAGGTTCAGAGAGGCCTGCAGAGGTTGCCTGGGGCCTGCAGCGAGCTCAGCAGAGAGAGGGGAACAAAGGTAAGCAGACTATGAGGGATCTGCACAGCCCACAGCAGGAGTAAACAACAGCATGTTGAAAACTCAAGCCAAAGGTGTACAATGTTTTCAGTTAGTAAGTAGGCCTGGTGCACCTCTCCAGGAGCACTAGATGGATGGATGGTGAACAGCCAGAGGGCTGGCATGCAGCCCCAGGCCCATGCCCAACACGAACAGCACAATTAGCCTCCCTGAGTTCACTGGGTCCTCTTCACCAAGGTGTCTCAGCCATGAACATTAAGTCTTTGGTTTATGGTGTTTTTTCTGTGAAGCCGCACAGCAAATCCATTGTCAGGGGAAGGCTGTCCCACCAGCAGGGGCAATTTTGTGTCATTTATAATGAAGTCCTGGGATTGTGCTAAGGAGACCAGCCCATGTGTCCCAACACAGAGCCTGTTTCTCAAAGTGGTCATCATCTGATCAATTTTCCCATGCCAGTGGATGTGCTCTGGGTTTTAATGCCCTTGGTTTCCATCAATTGCAGCTTTGTTAGTGTTAACAGAAATCAAGACAAATTTGCTTGAAATCAAGGTCTCGTGGATGCCTGAATGTGTGCCCTGCTTGTGCTGAAAGTGGTTGCAACCTTGAGATTGAAGAGTTGAGTGAAATTGTCTTTTTTATGGAAAGGCGTTTTAACAACTGAAATTAATGGTCACAAAAGTTTTCAGAAGCTTTAACACTCCCAGTTTCCCCTCTGGGAATCATTTTAGGTTCTTATATTTAGATTACTGATGCCCTTGACTACTGAGACTGTTAGTGCTGGAAAAATCAGTTAGGAGTGCAACTTGCCCTTCCCTTTTCCTCTCCTTTGTGTAAAGCGTCCAGTTACTCTTACACCTTGGCCTGACTTAGGCGGGTCTGATGGAAGGGTCTTTGCTTCAGCTGTGGATCTTTGCCAAAGTCTGGTCTTCTCTGGGCGATGGATAGACCTTCCCACTGCAGAGTTGAGGCAAATAAAAGGAAAAAGAGATGCTCTCACACAGAGATGGCAACACCTCATATGCCCGTGCACACACGTGCACACACACCATTGGGGTGCAGAGTAAGTACTGATTCAACATTTGTCTTTTCTGAAACACAGATTTTGAAACCACACAGACCTGGATTTAATTCCTGTCTCTACCACTGTTTAGCTTGTGAGCCTGGGTGAGTTAATTAACCTTTCTGAGCCTTGGTTTTCTTGTTTATAAAATGAGGAAAATAAAAGAACCAAATCATAGTGTCATTGACAGATTAAAGGAAATAATGTATATAAAACAGTAGAGTGCCTGGAAAATTCTAAGTGCCCAATAAATGATCAATAATCATAATAACAACAATGAAATTCTCCTCTTTCCTGACAAGGAGACATCAGCCCTTTAGCACTCTGTAGGAAACCAGAGTTGATTCCATTGGGGGTTTTCCTTAGGGTTCACTATGAGACAGAAGCGTAATGTTGAGTTACAAGCTATCAATATCTATTATTACAAATAAGAATTTCTGGAAGAGAGGCCATCTGCAGTGGGCTGAATTTGAGGGGACCTGAGAGCTTATCTTCTCATTTTAAAGACAAGGACATGGAAACCAAGAGACCCTGAACGCTGACCAAGTTTCCAGCTACTTATTCTTTTTTTTTAATTAATTAATGTATTTATTTCAGAGTATTACGGGGGTACAGACGTTTAGGTTACATGTATTGCCTTTACTCTGCCCAAGTCGGAGCTTCAAGCATGCCCATCTCCCAGAGAGTGCACTTTGCACCCCTTCGGTGTGAATTTACCCATCCCTTCCTCCCCCCTCCCACCTGCCCGACGCTCGATGAATGTTACTTCCATATGTGCACGTAAAAGTTGATCAATTAATGTGTTACTTCCACATGTGCACATCCATACTAATTGATCAACTTGTATGTCCAGCTACTTATTCTTAAAGACCAGAAAATAGTTATCATGAGTCTTGGTCTTGAGATCATTTCACTAATCCATTCTACATCTGGCGTGCATGTAAATAAGCCAGTTAGTTGAGGAGCTGGGAATCAGGAAAGGAGTCATGGTCTTTGTTGCTTTGATGGCAAGAAGTGTTGAGAGCTAATGTCAAAGGAAGAGACACCTTTGGGTGCTTAGAGAGAGTCTCCCCATGGTTCCCATCCTCCTCTGAATGCAGCTCAGACCAAATCAGCACAGATCTGGGAGAAGCAAAGCAACCGCAGTGTGCACAGAAGGAGCGAACCAAGGTATCCACGCTGAGAACTCTGCTTCAGGCTTTCTTCCCTGCTGAGCCTGCCCCCACCATCATCACCATAGAAACTTGAATAGTTTTTGCTCCATTCGGCAAAAAAATCTCAATTAGCAAAGGACCAATAGTTTCATAATTTTAGAAAAGAGCCCACAGTTCTCAAACACCCCCTCACAGGGATGCACATGTGAGGAATGACAACAGAGGGACCTCAACGTCTATTATTATGGAACTCAATGTGTGAAATTAATTCACTAACACAAGCACCCACTGCAAAAAAAAACAGCCTTTCACACCAATTTAGAGGTGTGAATTTCCCAGCCAGGTGCTTCGGTAAGTATTGGTGTCATGCTAAATATGACATTTGCAGTCTGAGAATCACCCTCCACTCAAACATAAGCTCCATGGGCTCAGAGATCTACAATGGGTTTCTTCCCTGTTGCTCAACCAGCACCTAAAACAGCACCCAGACATAGCAGCCAATAAATATTTATTAAATGAATAAATGAATTAATAAATTCTATGAGTCTATGAACTATCTACTGTATGAGTTTGGGCAAGTTATTTACCTTCTCTGTCCCCAGTTTTCTCATCCTGAAAAGGATATAGAATTGTTGTGAGGATTATTGATTTAGGCATGTAAATCTCTTTAAAGCAGTGCTAGTTAAAGTTAGATATTTTGGGGCTTCATATAAACTGTGCTTTTTCTATGTACTCACAGAGGATTGGCAGATATTCCTCAATTTAACAGGTATACCTAACATTTTTTGCACTCAAATGATCATATTAGAAAGTCCTGAAAGGGGTTTTTATTATTGTTGTTTGTTAGCTACTTGGTTTGAGTTGTTTTGTTAAAAGACCAGATGTGTATAAGGTGCTTGGTTTTATTCCCACCATTTTGTGTAAAGTGTGACTTTTGTGTTCAGGCTCACCTGAAGAACCACATACATTTGGACACTTTTCCTGGTCGATCCCCTTCCTACAAGACTGGGACATGCAGCCCCCTAGACACCTGGTGATTCTCTAGTATCAAGCCCCTTTGTGGAACAAGGCCTCAAAGTACTTTCCAGATGGTGAGCTGGCCATGCCAACCCCCTCAGGCTGTGCATCACACCATCCCTAAAGTTCATAGCCGGTCACAGATATGGCTTCTCATCTAGACCACTCCAAAAGCTTCAGCTCAATTAAAAACAAAGTATATATGGTCTGACTGTAATCAAAAATAAGCAAACATAAGAAACAATTAGCAAAATGTGTGAATACTTTGTGTCTTGTCTAAGATATTGAGAGCAACTTACAGAAATGAATTAACCTTATGAAGTTGGGAGTAAGGGCACATAGCATCATATTTATTCTACCAAAGAGAAAAGAAAAAGTAATTGACTACCAGAAATGGAATCCAGCCCCTGGCTCTTGGATCCACCCGAAGTTCTCTATTAAAAGCCGATACATTGAGAGCACAGTCATTCCCATATGCTACCCCTGAATATTGATCTGGCTTGGGACATTGCATGAGTAATGATAAATATTTGCAAACCAAGAAGAGCAGCAGAATTAGTGTGGATTTTAGAATCTGAAAGACCCAAATTCAAATTCCAGCAGTGTGATCTTAAACAAGTTTCTTATGTAACCTGAACACCAATTTCTTCCTCTGCAAAATGAGGACAGGGATAGCAACCCAGCAATGTTGTTATAAAAATTATAGATAATACCTGGAAGCTTCCAGTAGCTTGCCTAGTTCGTAAATGGTACTTAATAAACGATTATGATGATGATCTTCCCTATTCAAAAATCACATTCTCAAGTTGAGCAAACACTTTGCCTTTTCCCCCAGTAATGTTAGTACTTATGAAAACTTGAGGTACCAATATTTGATAGCCTATCAGGTCAACTTTTTCAGGGGATCCATTTGTAAAAATTAAATTTGCTGTATTCATTTGACCACAATTTTGAATGGTCCAAACTGAACATTCCCATCTGAAACAGGATTTTTCTTTCCCATTAACTTAAGACACACACACATACACACACACACACACACACACACACACACACACGCTTATCCCAGCAATTCATTTCTCATTTTGGTTTGGGACAGAGCCAGTTGGTAAAAGGTTTCAGTGTGTGTTTATTGCCTCTTTGTTCTCCAGCATTTTCTGGGGCCTCCTGGCAGCTCTTTGGTCTGTAGCAAGCAGCAAAGCCCTCCAGGGATGCAAAGCCCAGACAAATCCCAGGCTCTGACCACTGCCTGGGGCTGGGCTGGCATAGAATAGCTGGAAGCCTCCCGGCTCCCTCCCCAAACTCCTGCCCAGAACTCTGAGCAAACACAGGGCAGGAGCAGAGCATTTGGCCCCTGGAGCTTCCTCTTACTGGAGTTGTTTTGGAGTCGGCTGTGCTGCCTCTTCCCAGGTCCCACAGGACTTTCCCCTTGATACTTGCTGGTCTCCAACAAGCAATTGTTTGGGCAGTGTGTGTGTGTGTGTGTGTGTGTGAAGCCCATACCTGGTCTTCAGCAATGACACTTCCACTTGCAGACACTGCAGATCCCGTCATTCCACAAGGCCCATGGGGGCCTCTCCAAATAGATTGCCTGAACTTTCAGCACCAGTACAAGCCTCCAAGCCCAACCCCATTTAGGAGTCTTACTCTGAGCCTGAAGGTGAAAAAAAGGCCTAGCCCAGGCTGAGCCCCCGCCCAGCCCTCTCCACCTCCTGCCATAGTAATACTGCTCAAAGGCACTGTGTGGTGGGTGTATTAAAGGGCAATACAACTCAGTGATCAAGAGCACACTGTTAGCCTGCACCTGACCAAGATCCAAATTTGGCTTTGCCACTTGGGAAAGCTCTGTGACCTTGAGCCACATATACAGTCTCACTTTGCCTCAGTTCCTCAGACATAAAGTAAGGACATTAGCACCTATTTTACAGTGCTGCTGTGAAGACTGTTTGGGGCGCAGCCAGACTTCCTGAGGTGATGGCTGGGAATGGCCTGAGACATGTTGGCAATCAATAAAGAGCACAATCCGAATGTCCCACTGACAGCCTGAGCGCTCCTGAGGCACACTCCGCAGCGCGGCGTGGGGTTTGTTTCAGCGAGCTCCCCGCAACTCCCTCGAGAGGTTAAGAATAATGAGAGTGAAGTGACACAGGTGTCTGTGGGAGTTGTTATGCCACCGGTACTTTTTCAGCTTTGAGAATGGCAGGATTGAGTGATCAGATAATTCATCAAACAAACATTTTAAACATCAGGCACTGTTGGGGCCCAAGTCTATGGAGATGAAAAGGTCCAGGTCACCGTCGTCAAGTTGTACACACAGGACAGGAAGAGAGGGAGACACCTGATCAGACATTGACAATGTTCAGGGTGATGAACTACGGGAAGCTGTGACAAAGGCATTATAAAGTAGCTGAGGCATCACTGTAGGTTTCTTAGAAAGGGTGACCAGTAAGAAGGGTCTTAAAGGATGAGTAGGGGCTTATCCAGAGGAGAAAATGAGGGAGGGAATTCCAGAAGAGTGAGCATGCAAAGGCACAGACACAGCAAAGAAAATGCCGTGTTTGGAGAATGGTAAATAGTTCAATGTGTTTGGAACAAATTGGGGAGAAATTTGTCTGGAAAGATACAACTGTAGGGACATCTAGTCTGCTGCTGTGGCAGTCTGGCCACTCCATGAAACAGCAACATCAGCCTGGCTGTGTCCCCACCCTCGATGTCCCCCCAACCCCCGCCATGAGACAGAAGGACAGTAATGGGGTCAGTAGGCAAGTCTTGACCTAATTTAAATGGTTCTCTCAGCTCTTGTTCTTCTGTGTAAACAAACGTCATCTTAAACTTCAGTTTCTTCATCTATAAAATGGGATTGGGGGGGGGCCCATTCTTCCTTTTAGAGGAAGAACATCATACGAAGCTCAGTTTCTCATCACCCACTGGTGGAATTATTTTTTTTTTTTAATTTCAGAATATCATGGGGGTACAACATTTTGGCCATACACATTGCCCCTGTTCTGCCCGTGTCAGAGCCACAATCGTGGTCGTCTCCCAAACTGTGCTCCCCACATCCATTCAGTGAGAGTTTTTCCCATCCCTTCCACCCCCCTCCCGCCCGCCCGCCCTCTGATGAATGTTATTGCCCTGTGTGATGTAAGTGTTCATCAGTTAGTACCAGTTTGATGGTGAGTACCAGTGATGCTTGTTTTTCCAATCCTGTGACACTTCGCTTCGAAGAATGGGTTCTAGCTCCGACCAGGATAATACCAGATGTGTTAATTCACTATTGTTCCTTATTGCTGAGTAATACTCCATGGTATACATATACCATATTTTATTGATCCACTCGTGTATTGATGGGCACCTGGGTTGTTTCCACAACTTTGCAATTGTGAATTGTGCTGCTATGAACATTCGAGAGCAGATGTCTTTATTATTAAAATGTCTTTTTTTCTTTTGGATAAATACCCAGTAGTGGGATTGCTGGGTCAAATGGTAATTCTACTTTTAATTCTTTGAGATATCTCCATATTCTTTTCCATAGAGGTTGTACTAATTTGCAGTCCCACCAGCAGTGTATGAGTGTTCCTACCTGTCCACATCCCCGCCAACATTTGTTATTTGGGGATTTTTGATATGAGCCAATCTCACTGGAGTTAAGTGACATCTCATTGTGGTTTTGATTTGCATTTCCCTGATGATTAGAGAAGTTGAGCACTTTTTTATATGTTTGCTGGCCATCATTCTGTCTTCTTTGGAAAAGTTTTTGTTCATGTCCTTTGCCCATTTTTTAATAGGGTTGTTTGATTTTTTCTTGTTGATTTTCCTAAGTTCTGTATAGATTCTGGTTATAAGCCCTTTATCAGAGGTGTAGCATGCAAATATTTTCTCCCATTCTGTAGGTTGTCTGTTCACTCTAGTGATAGTTTCCTTGGCTGTGCAGAAGCTTTTCAATTTGATCAGGTCCCATGTATTTATTTTTGTTGCTGCTGTGATTGCTTTGGGGGTCTTCTTCATAAATTCTTTGCCTAGGCCAATGTCCATAAGAGTTTTTCCAACATTTTCTTCGAGAATTCTTATGGTTTCATGTCTTAGGTTTAGATCTGTTATCCATTGTGAATTGATTTTTGTGAGAGGTGAGAGGTGTGGGTCCACTTTCAGTCTTCTACATATGGCCATCCAATTTTCCCAGCACCATTTGTTGAATAGGGAATCTTTCCCCAGTGTACGTTTTTCTGGAATTTGTCAAAGATCAGGTGACTGTATGAGGTTGGTTTTATATTTGGGTTCTCAGTCCTGTTCCATTGGTCTACATGTCTGTTCTTGTGCCAGTACCATGCAGTTTTGGTTACTATAGCCTTGTAGTATAGTTTGAAGTCTGGTAGACAGATGCCTCCCAATTTGTTCTTTTTGCTTAAGATTGCTTTGGCTAGACGGGGTCTTCTCTGGTTCCACACGAAGCGTAGAATTATTTTTCTAGATCGGCAAAAAATGATGTTGGTATTTTGATAGGGATTGCATTGATTCTGTAAATTAATTTAGGTAGCAAAGCCATTTTTACTATGTTGACTCTGCCTATCCAAGAGCATGGTAAGGTTTTCCATCTATTTACATCCTCTGCAATTTTCTTTCTCAGTGTTTCATAATTCTCTCTATATAGGTCTTTGATCTCCTTAGTTAGATATATTCCTAAATATTTAATTTTCTTTGTTGCTATTGCAAAAGGTATAGCATCTTTAATTTGTTTCTCGGCTTGATTGTTATTAGCATATATGAAGGCTATGGATTTGTGTGTATTAATTTTGTATCCTGAGACTTTGCTGAATTCATTTATCAATTCCAGTAATCTCTTGGTTGAATCTTTGGGGTTTTCTATGTATAATATCATATCGTCTGCGAATAGTGAAAGTTTGACCTCTTCTGCCCCTATCTGGACGCCCCTGATTCCTCTGTCTTGTCTAATTGCTGTGGCCAGGACTTCCAGCACTATGTTGAAAAGAAGTGGAGATAGTGGACACCCTTGTCTGGTGCCAGTTTTAAGGGAGAATGCCTTCAATTTTTCCCCATTCAGTATGATATTGGCTGTGGGTTTATCGTATATGGCTTTAATAGTTTCTAGGAATGAGCCATCTATGCCTATATTGTTAAGAGTTCTTATCATAAAAGGGTGCTGGATTTTGTCAAAAGCCTTTTCTGCATCTATTGAAAGGATCATATAATCTTTGTTCTTGCTTTTATTTATATGGTGAATTACATTTATAGATTTGCGTACGTTGAACCATCCCTGCATCTCGGGAATAAAGCCCACCTGATCATGATGGATTATTTTTTTGATGTACATTTGAATTCGGTTTGCAAGGATTTTATTGAGAATTTTTGCATCTATATTCATAAGGGATATTGGTCTGTAGTTTTCTTTTTTTGTTGTGTCCTTTCCTGGCTTTGGTATCAAGGTGATATTGGCTTCGTAGAATGAGTTTGGGAGGATTCCATCCTTCTGGATATTTTCAAATAATTTCTGCAGTATAGGCACCAGTTCTTCTTTGTAGGCTTGGTAGAATTCAGGTGTGAACCCATCTGGTCTGGGACTTTTTTTTGTGGGTAGATTTTTAATTACTGCTTCAATTTCGGTGCTTGATATTGGTCTGTTTAGAAATTCAGTTTCTTCCTGGTTGAGCCTAGGGAGGTAGTGTGTTTCTAAGAATTTGTCCATTTCCTCCACGTTTTCGTGTTTGTGGGTATAGAGATTTTTGTAGTATTCAAAGATGATGTTTTGTATTTCCATGGTATCAGTTGTGACTTCTCCTTTTTCATTTCTAATTGAGCTTATTAGAGTCCTTTCCTTTCTGCTTCTGGTCAACCTGGCAAGTGGCCTGTCTATTTTGTTTATCTTTTCAAAGAACCAGCTTTTCGTTGCATTGATCTTCTGTATTGTTCTTTTGTTCTCAATTTCATTTAATTCTGCTCTAATTTTGGTTATTTCTTTTCTTCTGCTGGTTTTAGGATTGCTTTGCTCTCCTTCATTCCTTAAGATGATTCATTAGTTACTGATTGTGACTTTCTGTCTTTTGATTGGGAATTTAGGCATAAGTTTTCCTCTCAGGACTGCTTTTGCTGTATCCACAGATTTGATACTTGTGTCCCCATTATCGTTGTTCGAAGAATCTTGATTCATTTGAATCTCCTCTTGACCAATACTCATTCATCATATGTTTAGTTCCAAGTTTTTGGAGAAGATGTGAGTTTCGTTGGAATGATATCTAATTTATTCCGCTGTGTCTGAAAGATACAGTATGATTTCTATTTTTGAATTGTTAGATCGTTTTGTGGCCTAGGATGTGGTCAATTTTAGAGAAAGTTCCATGAGCTGATGAGAAGAATGTATATTCAGTGTTATTTGGGTGGAGTGTTCTGTAGATATCTGTTAGGCCCAAATGTTCTAGAGTCCTGTTTAGGTCTTTATTTCTCTATTTACTTTTTGTTTGGAGGATCTGTCCAGTTCTGTCAGTGGGGTGTTGAAGTCCCCTGCAATTATGGCATTCCTGCTTATTATGTTGTCTAGATCTAGCAGCATTTGCTTTATGTACCTGGGTGCTCCTGTGTTGGGTGCATAAAGTTTAGGATTGTTAAATCCTCTTGTGAAATTTTTCCCTTCACCACTATATAGTGTCCATTTTTGTCCTTCTTTACTTTTATTGCTTTAAAGTTGATGTCATCTGAAATGAGGATGGCTACTCCAGATTTCTTTTGGTTTCCATTAGCCTGAAAAATTGTATTCCATCCTTTCACCTTGAGTCTGAATGCGTCTTTGTGTGTGAGGTGTGTTTCCTGAAGACAACAGATACTTGGTTTGTATTTTTTAATCCATTCAGCCAGCCTATGTCTCTTCAATGGGCAGTTCAAGCCATTTACATTTATTGAGAGAATTGATATTTGGGGTAAATTTCTGATTATTCTGTTGGGTGGTATCTTTTGTTTTACCTCTTGCGTCATTGTGGAATCTGGTTTCTGGGGTTTTAGCCTTTGCATAATTTTACATAGGTGGATGTCTGTTGCGCTGGTTAGTGTATAATGCAGGTCTAAGCATTTCTTGCAAGGCCGGTCTGGATTTCGCAAATTCTATCAGTGATTGCTTATCTGGAAAGGTCTTTATTTCTCCCTCATATAAGAAGCTTAGTTTGGCAGGATACAGAATTCTGGGTTGACCTTTGTTTTGTTTTAGGAGATTGATGATGTCTCCCCATTCCCTTCTGGCTTGTAAGGTTTCAGTTGAGAAATCTGCAGTTAATCTGATGGGTTTCCCTTTGTAGGTTACCTCCTTTTTTTGTCTTACAGCTCTGAGGAGTGCCTCTTTGTGGTTTACTTTGGTCAGTCTAATAATTATGTGGCGTGGTGAATGCCTTTTCACGTTGACTCTCCCAGGAGTCCTGTGTGCTTCTTGTACTTGGATGTCGAGATTTCTGGCTAAGCCATGGAAATTTTCCTCTATTATTCCTTCAAATAAATTTTCCAGCCCATGCAAATTTTCTTCCTCTCCCTCAGGGATACCTATTATCCTTATGTTTGGCCTCTTTACATAATCCCACATTTCTTGTATGCTTTTTTCCTGTCTCTTGTTTTTGTGTTCTTTCTCTTCAGCTGATTTATTTAGTGCATAGGAGCTGTCTTCTAGCTCTGAAATTCTTTCCTCTGCATGGTCCAGCCTATTCTTAAGGCTTTCCACTGTGTTTTGTAGATCCTTGAATGCTTCTTTCATTTCTAGGATTTCTATTTGATTTTTCCGTAATATTTCTATTTCTTTGGAGAATTTTTCATTCATTTCTTGCATTTTTCTTGTGGTTTCTTTGTGCTGGGATTCAATTTTCTCTTGAATTTCATTGAGCTTTCTTATAATCCATAAACGAAATTCCTCTTCTGTCATTCTACCCATTTCATTTGGGTTGGTATCCATTGCTGAGGAACTGATAATTTCTTTTGGGGGTGACTTTTCACTCTGATTTTTCATGTTCCCTGAGTTCTTTCGCTGGTTTTTTCTCATCTGGTCTCTTGGTCGAGAGCTGGGGGTGTTAGAGCTAGTTTATGGCCCTGTCACCAGGCCCACAATTATTTTTCCTTGGCAAAGCCAGGGAGAGAAGTAGTGGCCTGTATTGCCTTAGGTGTATTTAGCAAGTTTGTTGGATCTTGAGTTAACTCTGACCTGTGGTCTTCTCCTCTTCCAGTGGAGTGTGGTGAGAATGACCTCCCAGCTTGGGCTCTGAGCTAATGGATTGTACTTGAGAATATGAGTCCTCCGCTCCCTATTAGCTAGGTATTCTGTTATGTCCGTAGCAGACTCTGATTCCCCAGTTGGGGTATGCGAAAGCCCTGTGCTTTGGGAGGGGTCTTGTAGCTCCTAGGGGTTACTTTGACCCTGCTCTTCCTGAGGTTCTGGTAGAAACACAATTTCCTTTGGCTGCAGTGTGAGAGCTGAGTTGGGAAAATTTTACACAGCTCAGAGGTTGCTCATCTAGCCACGTGTGGCTGCCCTTCTGATGTGTGTCTCCGCGTGAAACTGGTTGATAGGGGGATCTCCAATTGTGTACCCCTTTTCCACCACTAGACCTCAAGGCGAGGCAGGTGGCCGTCTCTATCCCCAGCAGTCTCCACCAGGGGGATGTTCCCACTGGGAGGGGGGAGTAGTGGCAGCTGGAAGCACTCTTGGGTGGCGCGCACTGGTGGAATTATTTAGGGACATTATTTGAATAAAGTCACTGTTTAGCATATCCTTCAAGAAGATCATGCAAAGAAACTTTAAGAAATCCGTTTCACTTTTCACACATGGCAATGAGCATCTTGAATGGATTTTTTTCAATCTCTACCTGGCCCATCTTGATTTCTCTTTGTCACCCTCTGCCCCCATCTGCAGGGTGATGAGCTATCAAACCTGAACTATTGCTTCCACTTCTGATTCCTCTGAGAAGGGATCTCATGTTACAGCCCAAAGGGAGGAAATGTTAACACAGGTGAAAGAACTTAAGTTCCTCCTACCCACCCTCCCACATCCTTCTCCCCACCAAAAAAATACAGCTGAAATCTACCAGTGCCAGAGCTGATAGATCTATTAGCTAATCTGACCCATCAACTGGAGTGGTCTGAGAAAAGTGGCTGCTTCCCCATTCTCATCCTAGGACGATATTTTCTGTTCCATCAGCAGTGAAATTATCTCAGTGCTCAGTGTGATTGCTGCACCTTCCAACATCACAGCCAGACTTCCTGAGGTCATAACCAGGCAGTCTTTCTTACACAAACTGCCTGAAAATTGCCCATCAGAGAGTCTTCAGGACATTAAGGAATCTGCATACTGACAATTCCATTTTTCACATAAGGAAACTGAGCCACAGTAGGTACATGGGTATGTTCCAGACCCAAATAAATTCCTCATCAGAAAAGAAAAGGAAAAAAAAAAAAACCATTTAGTGTTTTTATTTATGACCCGAGATCCTGGAGCTTCTTTCTCCAAGGCAATTTCAGGAATGCAGCACAAGTAGTCTGCAAAGAATCCTGGCAACTGGGTACAGTGGTAGGAAAAGATAAAGTAAGTTGGAGGCAAATATTTAACTATATATAGCAAAATCCCGCTGACCCCACAGGAGATGAGTAGAGTTTCACACTGAAACAGCTTCCCTTTAACAGTAAGAAAAAAATAAGTGAAAGATTCAAGAAAATGCCTTTTTAAACCCTGGTTATCCTAGAGGTTGTTCTACTTCCTATTCCCCAAACTTTCCCAAAAGGTCTCAAATGTTTGAGTGGTTGCTTCCTGATTCAAGATTGTCCTCCCCGCTCTTATTTAACTAATTTATTAAACATCCACCCTGCTCTGGGAACCCAGCATTACACAATGGCACAGACAGCTCTTTGTAAAAACAGACTAAGCCTGCCCAGAAGGGGAAAACGCAATTGAAAGAAATAATTCTAACTAAACTATTGCAAGAACAATGGTGCATCCAGTTTGTTTTCTTCCATTGAATTTTCCTTGGCTTTGATGTCAGTGAGCCTGGCCCTAGACTCACTTCTTAGCAAAATGCACATACCTGGAACTTGGGGAGGTCAGTGGAAATAAACAAAAATGACCCTGAGATCCACGTCTGGGTCAACTGGGGAAAAACAGGGACTGCGTTCACAGGCAGCGATGTGGTCCTCAAGTGGAACTAATGCAGCCCAAACGGAGCTGCATGCCAGCGGCAACTATGAGAACACAAACCTCCTCCTTATCCGAAGACGTCCTGGAGATAACTTTAGGAGTACCAAGAAATGGAGACTCTAGTCAATTTTAACTGGTTCTTAATGAGTAGGAAAGCCACCAGATGATATTTGGGTAATAGTAGAAAACTTTGTATTTTAGGGGAGTTTTTGTATTTCATCCAAGTACTTTTAATAACTATGATCTCAATTTCTCTTCCCCAAAGTCCTCACTTGCTCTTAGAGAAAGACTATTAACTGTATTCCACAGGTGGTCCTGGGAAATGAAGGCAGAATGGTCAGGTGAAAGGGAGCATCTCACAGCCTGCCCCTTTCACTACCATCCTGCCTCCCGGATTTCCTGTTCCAACACGCCAGGCTGAGCTGTGGAGTGTGGCCCATCCTCCTACTGTCTGGAATTCAGGGCAGGATCTGAGGCAGACACTGTTGACTGACCTCCATAAGCTGGGTCCCATCCCCTTCTCCCTCGCTGCCTCCCACTACAGAGACCAGAGTTTAACGGTTCAGTCCCCTTGCAGCTAAGCAAGGGCAGATCACCCCATTCTGGCCCATGGAATAGAAGCAGAAGACTCCTCCATGCAGCTTCTAGAATAAATTGTCCTTTCCTGAGAAAAAAAGACAGTGTAGGCCAGCCCCACCCTAACATCCCCCTTCTTCCTGCCTTGACTATGCCACTTGGTGCACAGCCTTCTCAGAGCCGAGGCAGAATGCAAACGTGGGAATTACCTACTCCAAAGCCCATGCTCCTGACTGCCATGTTCTATTGCCTCCTAATAATCACTTCTTTGGCCCACAAATTACAGCTATCAGAAAGAAACCAAAACACTAGGCAGTGAGGAATAGAGAAAAGTGCACAGGGCCTGGCACTTGAAGATAGATCTGAGCTCAAGTGCTTACTAGCCTTGGGTCAGCTGATTAACCTCTGTGACTCTCACTTTCTTCATTTGTGATAACTAGCCTGAGAAATCTCTGAACAACTTCCAGTATTCAAATTCTATGGTTATGATTCTAGAATATGGACATACACTAGCACTTCTGATAAGCTATCATATTCCCAAAGCACAGCTGAATCTAATGGCAACCCAGACCCTACAGAGGCAACAAGCTAGTGACCCACACCATTAGCGTCTCCATCCTCATTCCTGCTGGACAACACCTTCCTGAGGCATCACGAATGCACAACGTCCACATCTTTGGGAGGTTTAGGAGAGCTCCTAACCATGAGTGGAAAAGCACTTTGGCAGGGTGGGATTTGCATTCCAGAGACAGGAGGCAAAGACCTACCCCTACCACAAGTCACCTACCTGCTCCGAGCCCAGGCTTCTCCTGTAACATTGAGATAACAATGAAATCTTCCTTATCCTAGTTCCATCCAAGGTCACTGTGAAATCATATGAAATAAATCACCTTTAAAATGGCAAACGGATCATTATCTAGGGTTCAGCAATGCTCAGATAGGCCTAAGGGAGCAACTGATTCAACGCCTGGCATGTGAAGCATCCACATGCCGTTCATCATATGCAAGACGCAGCCTCCATTTTAAGGCAGGCCCATGCTAATCACTGTCTGACTACACTTTCTGGCCCATTTTTGTGGGTGCTCATTCTTTCCTCAATAGGGGAGCAAGTCTTTTCATACTACCAAGTTTTGTATTATTGACACAATCCAAAGGCAACAAAACAACAACAAAAGGGTATAGGGTATGCAGAGTTGATCTCCTCAGAGCCCAGTTGTTAAACACCTGCACCTTCCCTATCCCACTACCTCCATCCCACCTCATGGGTTCTGGTGGAACCCTATTAAAGAATAAGAACATAAAATAAAATATCCGAAGCATGGTTTGTGATTCATCTGTTTCTTTTCATGGAATGTTTATTAATGCAGGCGCTGGTGTTTGGATCTGTGGTTTCTTTAGCGAAGAAGTAGCACCATCCAAAAGTCAAACTGAGATTCCTTCAACTTAGGACAGCCAGCAGGGCAAAGATTCAGTTTTCCATCCTGTTATTTCCTCTCCCTTCCTTTCTGCGATCTCAGACCAAAAGGTGCTTCAGTTCCTGAGCTCTGCGGGGCACCTGAAGTTTTGATGCTGCCGCCTCTGCCCACAGGTTGGAATCTTTCAGTACAACCTGTGTAGGCTTTTTGGAAGCCAAAGGAAAGGTGGCCATTTTCCTCCATGAAATACCATTTTGTCTTATTTCCATTAGAAAAGCTGTACTCCAGGGAGAGTATCAAAATGATGTCATGCTGCTGGAGTCTAACATTGACATCTCAGTTGTTCCCACCTGGAAAATAATCTACTTCTCAGGGTCTTTGTTGGAAGTAGGAGGCTTCCAATTCCTGTTTCTCGGAAGGCCGTCTCCCTGCCTAAGGAGCCGGAGGCTCTAAGGCACATGAGAATGGCTAATCTCACAACGGGTGGGAGGGAGCCCTTCTTCAGTGGGGGAGAGCCCGTGGGTGCTGAGCATGGCTGCCCCTCACTCTCTCCTGTGACCTTGCTCTCCTGCTGGGCCACCTTCTCAGACAGGGCACAACCTTCGCCCCTTTGAGAGCTCACCGTCCTCCATGGCCACATAACTTTGGATTTCTCAGGCCGCCTAATGTCTAATGCTACTGCCTGCTGGGAAGCTTTTGTCCTAGCGGGGAATTTTCCCATTTTCAGAAGGGGAAGTGCCCAGGCTTTGAACCACCAGGCTGGAATCCATCTTAATTCTCCTCTCACTATCTCTGGAATCTTGGACAAATTTATTTTTCTCTCTGATTCCTTTAGCTGTTAAAGGTCTCACTGAGTTGTCGTCAATATTAAATGAGTTAATTTGTATGAAACACTTAGAAGTGTGCTAGCATATAGTAAGCACTCAATAAATGTCAACTGTTATTATTTTTAAAATGTGGAGAAAATAGAAAACTACCATCCATGGAGCACCCCTCTGAGCCAGGCACAGTGCCAGGCACTTTATGTTCATTATTTTATCCTCACAGTAACTCAATGAGATGCAAATATTAGGTGCATTTTTATGGAGTGAGCAGCTAGATGACTTGCCCAAGGCCACAGTGATATTGAGTGGTTCATCTAGGGCATGATTTGAACTCAGATATGTCTGATCTGAAACCTTATGTGGAGGCTTGCATGGAGGAAGCAATATTATGTGTAGTTGAAGAATTCTGTTGGTGACCTGCTATACAGCTAGTGGCAGAGAAGGGCACTTATCAGAGTAGCACCTACTGGGGTGGGAAGGAGAGCATAGCTTTAAATATACACAGGGAAAGTGTGACAGATGCTGGTGGTTGGCCAACCCAACTGCCATTCCTAGTCCCCTTCCCCCTCTCTTACAGAATCTCAATTTTAATAGAGTGATGATGCTTCCATCCCTAGGAAAGAAGTCACAGCTCTCTAATTCCCTTTGCTAGATACTCACTGCTACATACTGAATTCATCACCAAGGTGATGGTATTAGGAAGTGGGGCCTTTAGGAGGTGAAGGCAGAGCCTTCATGAATGCGATTAGTGCCTTTACAAAAGAGGCCCCAGAGAGCTGCCTTACCCCTTCCACCATGTGGGGACACGGTGAGAAGTCGCCCCCTGTGAAATGCACCCTGACCACACACCAAATCTGTGGCACCTTGATCTTGCACTTCCCAGCCTCCCTTCTCAGCAATAAATTTCTGTTATTTATCAATTACCCAACCTAAAGTATTTTGTTAGTAGCAGCTCAAATAGACTAAGACAAAAATATAAGAAAAAATTTCTTGGGGGCTCCGGAAAAAAACATTTGTTTGTTAAAAAACTAAAATCTAGAGCCCCTTGCTTTAAGTTTAAGATGCTCTGTGATGACTGAAACTGCAGCAGGCACCTAAGCCCCAGAGGGGTGAGGACAAAAGCCAGCAGCACCAAGGACGGAGCAGGTTAGCCTCGAAGGATAACCCAGGCACGGAACAAACTCCAGGACCACTTAGCTCCAGGCTTCTTCCAGGCAGATAACAAATACAATTACGAGTCCACTTACTCATCATAATCCTTAGTCAAGTGTCCTGTTCTGAAGTGAAACAGCACGTGGCCTTGAAGAACAGAAGTGAAAGCCCAGCCTGCTAGATCTCCCAGGCGGAATTCAAAACTCCTTCTGCAGTCTCATGGCACATAGCCCGTACCTCGTTCTTTCTGCCTGATGTTTGCAAGGCTGGTTGTTTACATAGCTTCCTTCTTCCCCTTTCCACAACCGCTGCCTCACCCCCACACCCCCAATGATAAGCTATTTGAAGGCAGGGAGCCTGTCTGAATCATTCTTGTACCCACTACTTCCCCGCCCCGCCTGCCACAGATGACTCATTGTACCATTTCTATCCTGAATTGTCATGCCCACTACAGAAAGAGAGGACAAAACAAACCCCCCAACACACACACGTGTGCACACACATATACACATACAGAGACATATGTGTTTGTTGACCTGAAACAGGAATCAAGGGGCTATGGGTGCTCTATGCCCGTTTGAGGTCTAAGTGTGCCAGAAAGGAGGAGACAGGAAAGTGAGTGGAGAGGGACTGAATGAAAGAACTTGGGGAGAAAAGGAAGAGGGAGAGGGAGAAAGAGAGAAAATGAACCAAGACAGCAGCGGCTGCAGGGCTTGACATCAGTGATGTTTACTGCACTAACATGCCCAGCTGCTGCCACAATCAGCTTCTGTAAAAACCCTATCTCCCAGCTCAAATTCAATTAAGTCACACGGTGTTTATTTGTAAGCTTTCTTATTCCGTGATGGGAGGGCTGGCAGGGCCCCAAGCTCAGCTAACCCACCTGTCCCTCTCCTGGCACCATTTGAGTGTCAGTCACATTGTTTTTGGGTGATTGGGCAGCGAGGGGATGAATGGGTGAGTGTTTGTGCTCAGAGATACAAGAAGACGCCACGTAAGGCAGCTTTGGCCCTAAATGATGTCGTTTTCTTCATAGCTTAAAAAGAAAACACGCACCAGAAACGGGTACCAGAGCCATAGCTAACCTGGTGTTGGATCCTAACACTGGTTATTTTAAAAATTCTTCGTGTCAAGGAGGCAAAACCAAAGTGATTGTTATTAAAAATCATTTGGCAGAACACGCTATAGGCTTGTTACAGAAGATCCTAACAAACCCAGGATGTAAGACAGCAAAGTATCTTGTTCAGGAAATTCTTCCATCTGGGATCTCCTGGTCACTGCACAGAGGTGCTTTTGACTGAAGGCACTTTCTATGCTACTGTCCATTGCCTTTGGAATGAATGAATAGCCCTTCAAAATGCCCTCGGGGTAAGACACCCACATGTGGGAGGCTACAGGGAGGAGAGGAGAGTCCTGGTCAGAACGAAAAACAGAATTTTCTGCACCACAGCATGCTCCGCTGCAAGGGCAATTTCTTTCTCCTGAAACTGAAATCAATATTAAATTAAATCTGTGTGCTTCATCTCCATGAATAACTTTCTAACCTTCTTTCTGAATCGAAATCCCTCCACCCTCCTCAATTACACTTGGATGGCTTTTTTTTTAACTGTGTTTCTTTGCCACCAAAGTGCATGTTCCCATGGGAAAAAAAAAAAACAGCATAACACATCTCCTTGCTACTAAGGAGTTAGCGAGAAAGTCATCTTTGAAAACCAAGATCTGCAGGGAAGAAGAGTAAGATAATTTTTAACTCTTTAACTGTCTGTCTCCCGCTAACGAGCTCTGTCACCTGGGGCAGGTCTGTTAAATGAATATTGACCCAGGGCAGAGTCTGGGCTGAAATATGATGCTGAGTCCGTGATGCTTCTCTCTCCTTGTTCTTGTGCTAGTGGGTGGTTATTTGCTAACGTCTTCATCTTCTAATTCCCTATTTCACCTGTTTGAATCTTTCTGGGAGATAGTGATTCTTCACTAAGGCTGCACTCGAGAACATGACATAAAATAATAATTTTGAAAGCCCTCCAAGGCTTGATACAATGGGATGAACTTAAATGCAATTTTTTTCCAGGATAGTCTTTTTCTTTTCTTTTTAAATCACTGCAGTTCTTTTTGCCAATTAGTGATCCTTCCTGTTCCGAGATGCCCCATAAACCCCAGCTTTGCTGCTTCTTTGGCCTGACTTTTACTGTTTACTCAGAAGCATGAAAGCATCTCTAGTTTGAAAAGATTCATGGTCAGAGACAAAGAAAAGGTGCTCCAAGGAAAGATGACACCAATTAACTCTAGCAGAAACATTTCTTAACGTAAGAGTGCACAACCCACAGCATCTGAGGGAAAAAGCTAACACGATTGAGCCCCTACAATAGGGTGGGCATCTTCAATTAATCCTGACGACTTGCATTGCAGTGGTTATACTTTGTAAGTGAGGAAGGAGTTTGGAAGCCGAAGCAACTTGCCCAAAGTAACTCAGTGAAAAGCCAAGACTGAAGCCTTGTCCATAGAACTCCCAGATGTGACAAATCGCTTGTGTACTGACGGTAAAACACAATCGCTACTCTCCCTCCACATCTCCACCAGTCCACACACATCCCACCCCTTCCTGAAGTGCTGAGCACAGGGACTGCGACATCCGACCGGAAGCATCAGCTGGGGATAAGGTCCCAAAAAGTGACTGGCATCAATCAATGTGCAGATGTGAACCACCACAGCGCAGGGTCACATGTCCAGGCTGTAGGACACCCAGTGTGCCGAACCTCCTTGGCGACTATTAATACATGTTCACCAAGAAGAGAAAGGGGAGATGACCATGCCCTAGAGGACAGACCAGAAGTTACTGTGTAATACCAACGTGGTGTCTTGCTCCATGAGGTCCTGCCCAATGGCACCAAAAGGTCTCAGGTGGCTTAAAAGGTCTTGCCTTGTTCCATGATCCCGTGATCCTAAATCAAGAGACCCTTGATCTCTGTCCAACTAGAAAACAGGAAATTGGGAAAATGCCAAGAATATGGCTGTTTACTTCATTATTTGACATTGAGAAAGGCAGGAGTTTCAAGTCTAGGCCTGTTCTCAACTCAGCAAACACCCGTACGTTGATTACACTTACAGCTTTTCACAAAATCAACCCCCTGGGCTAGCCCCTGCCCTGACCAGGCGATGGTAGGTGTGTTCCAGCACACCCAGCCCAGGGGAGGGCTTACCCGCACCCATGTCCTGGTGATGGTGTTGACTGTTCATCCCTAAGTGCAGTGCGGGTGACGAACACAGCCTCTGAAGCCAGATAGCCTGAGCTGCATCCCCAGCTGTGCTGCTTTCTGGCTGCGACCTTGCACAATGTCTCTGCACTCTCTCTGTGAAGTGGAGAAGGGAGAAGAGTACCTTTCCCTCGGGTCACTGTGAGAAGTAAATGAAGTACTAAATACGGACTTCTTAGAATGGCACTGACTTAAGTCAAGACTCTATAAATGACGGCTATTTTTAATATAATTGTTAATACTGCTCCCATGTGCTTTGGAAAATGCAGCCTCCTTTTCCAGTTCTTCCTTAAACCCACCCAGCTCTCAAAAGGACAGAAGAGACTGAGGATCCGAGACTCCAGGGTGGTCCTGGAGATCAAAGCCATGCAGTAGAAGGCAAGGAGCCCTGGATTAGACCTCATCAGACCTGAGAGCAAGTCCCCCCTGCCTCAATTAGCCACAGGATCTCCCTACACCTCAGCCTGCACACCTGCTCTGGACTGAAGTATGTCCACCCAAAATCCATATGTTGAAGCCCTGACCCCTGATGGGATGATATTTGGAGATGGGGCCTTTGGAAGGTCATTTGGTTTCGATGAGGTCCTGAGGGTGGGGCCATCATTATGGGATTAGTGCCCTTAGAAGAAGAGACACCAGAGAGTTTGCTCTCTCTCTTTCTACCTGCCATGTGAGGACACAGAGAGAAAGTGGCCCATCTATAAGCCAGAAGTGGGTCCTCACCAGAGACCAACCATGCTGGCACCTTGATCCTGGACTTCTAGCCTCCAGAACTGTGGGAAATAAATTTCTATTGTTAATACCACTCAGTCTGTGGTATTTTGTTATGGCAGCCTGACATAACTAAGATAACACCTAAACCTAAAACCATAGTGTCTTACAATTCCTTCCCCACATGACAGAGAGGGGTTTGCACATCCAGACAGGGCTCCTGCATAAGATTCTATTGCAGAAAGAGTTCTAAGGCTGATAATTATTTTAAAACTGCCATAATAGATAACTGAAAAATCCCTCGCATTTTAGCAGTGTCTCTAAGAAATCCATGCATACGAACTCTTACTTCTTATGGCATTGTATTAGAAATTTCCATAAATCTGATGTTTTATCCCTGATGTATCAATTTGGTAGAAAATCTTTCTGAAATATTACTATACTCTTTACCACCTTAAAAAATATATGTGTGTGCATATGTATATATACACACACATATATTTAGCTTTTTTTGATGACGTGTTAGTGTCGTTCTGAACACCAATATTTGCACCTTGTGGAAACAGAGCAAGGCCTTCAGTGGCTATTGAGATATGCAGTACCCTTTGCCTCCAGTATTGTTTGAGGGTTGCTAAATGATCCCAAAGTACTGTCCTATTAGATGTTGTTCTCTGCGTTGAATGTGATCAGTTGCCTCCAAATGTCTGCAAAATGCTTTATTTCACATAGTGTTCAGGGTGAGGCCCTGAGAATGGCTTCACACCTTGTACATGCAATAAAATGCAGGCCCCTTTGGGGCTAACTGTTTTTCCCCAGTGGCTCCTACACCTTTCCTTGGCTCTAGGCTTGCACCTGTTCACCCGACCTGATGACTCTGGGTGCTGCTCCTCCGGCTGCCAGGCTTGGCACCATGGGCACCTCTGCAGATGGCACTGCTCAAGGCCCGAGGCAGTGAGAGAACTCACAAGTGATGCCATCAGCAATGAATAGGAAGAAGCTCAGATCGTCTACATTCTAAACATGAAATGCTAGAAATGGAGAAAAAAGCTGTGATGTTGCTGGGAGTGTACTGACCAAATGTGGGGAGCCCAGACACTGCAGTCGGGGAAGTCAGAGACCTCTCTGCTCAAGTCCCACATCAGGGGCACATATGAAGCAGTGAACAAATGTAGATTTGTTGAGTAGATGGAGAGAGAAAGGAATGCCTGGAGAAGGCCAGGCTCAGGAAGCCTTGTGACAGCCCACACGGCTACTGACCAGGCAGTGAAACAGAGTTCCCACCCGGGAGGCACTCACCTGCTGAAGGAGATATTTCTCTGGGTCCTGTTCTGCCCACTTAACAAAGCCCTGTTCAAATGAATTGTCTGACTGGTTGTCCCCATGACAACAGACTGATTCACAGAATGCCAGAACGAGGAGGAAGCAACCCTGCCGAAAAACAGCCCTGAAATTTGCTCCTGTTGTTCTCTCCAGGCCAGAGAACACCAGCAAGAGGGGAGGGACAGTCTTCCAGGGCAGCTCTGCTTCTCTGCCAGCTGTTTTCAGGAAAATCCTGTGACGATATTTCTTCACACACCGTGTGGGGCTGATGGCAGTTCACAACCGGCCTTGGGAGATGGCTCATGCGTACTGTCCCAGCCCGATGCTTCCTCCTTGTTGTCAGCATCAGAAAGCCTGCACTGCTGTCTCGACGGAGCTGAACACCCGTAGAGTTTCCAGTGTTTCACCACCATCTTCTTCTCGGCCTCCACCAAGAGAGGATGATGTGTAGGGAATTTACCCCATTTCCTTTGTTTTGGTTTGATACCTACCCTTCTGGGTTCGGAAGGTTTGTTTTGTTCTATTTTGGTCTTTAAATGACTTTTAGTTATAACATTGAATTTGCTTTGTGAGACTCTGTCTCAATTTCTCTCCTTCTCTCTGTAAAATTATTCACTCTGTTGCCCCGGAGATGAGATAAAATTCACAGCTCTCTCATAGCAACACTTTTCTTTCCCCTCTGCGAGTGAAATTGCATGAGATTTTTAAAACTTTTAACATTGACACAATTACATTTCTTAAATCCAATATTTTGCCTCTCTTTTTTTTGTTTACTCAGCCTAGAGCCTTAAAGTCAGATTAAAATTAAAATCACACTCAACTGCTCTGGTTTGTTTTCCCAGTCCCCAAAAATACCTTCTTAGCCAATCCTTCACCAGGATGTTGTGTTTCGTGTTTACAAAATACATGAAAACTGATGGAGCATTTATTCATTCATGGGGTGCATTTTATTGAAGGGCTATTGTGTGTGGACAGTGTGCTGGGTGCTGAATACAAAGATGAGCAAGAGGTCACCTTTGCCCTTTGAGGAGTTAATAAGGTGGGAAAGGAGACTGCAAAAGCAGCCACAATACCTGGGGTAAGTGCTGTGATAAGAATTTGCAGCAGGTTCTGAGCTAGCAGAGGAGGAGCCCCTAATTGAGGCTGGGAGTAAAGGGGAAAAGGCAAGGCCCAAAGGACAAGTGGGACTTAGACCAGGTTTGGTGCCCAGAGAAGCACCCTGCTAGTCGAGTGAATGTTTGTTGAATCAAGGACTGCAAGTAAGTAGAAAGTGCTTTAAGAGGGAATAAAATATACAAAGACACAGAGGCAAGACAGACCCCATGGAATGTTTGAATACTCAGGCCATATGATGAGAAACTCAGGGATGCTGCCCACACGGGAGGTCTTTCCCCAATATGGCAGGAAGGAGCGCCACAGTGTCAGAGAGAAGGAGCAGGTCACAACCACGGGGCAGAGACAAAATTCCAATCACCCTGGAAGTAGCCTTGTTGCCTTGAAAAACAAGCACCAAGCTGCCTAAGTTTTGAGAGGGTGCTTGCATTTGACGCCAGTCAAAATCCGAGGGAGGGACCCCCCACTGGAGAAGCTTCCGTGGTCTGCTGGCCTGACAGATGGCAACACCATGGAACTGCTGCTTCTGGACAAACAAATTGCCCAGGAGCATCGGGACAGAGACAATGTGGTGTGACAGCTGGGCCTAGCACAGAGGCCGCCCATGCACTCGGGTCTAGGGCCACAGGCAGGGATTCCCAGCTCAGGGGCTTCGGTTCAAATTTTGACCTTCAAAATCGTCACATAAAACAGAATCCAATATATTTAATAAAAAGGAAGGCAGCTTTTCCACACCCCAAGAAAGAGAGTCCCACTGAGGGCAGTCAGTGAAAGATAGTGCCAGGCACAGGTGGGGCTAACACGGGCTCACACACAGTGAGGGTTGCTTTGCACTGTCGCCCATGGCATCTCCCCAGTGGCCCCTTGCTGCCCTCTACTCCACAGCTCACCTGCCACCAACCCGGGGTGCTGTCGCGGCCCCAGAAAAGGGATGTGCTAACTGGAGAAAAGACACCACTGTTATGCTGTGAATTTCAAACTGTTCTCCTCCCTAAAGGCAATAGACTTTGTAAGAAAGACTGGTAAGAGAAAGGATTTTCTTAAGAGTCCCAAAGTTTAAAGAAAAAAAGTACAGACACAGAGCTTTTCCAGCTGACTGTGCGCAGCAGGGCATGAAGAAGGCCAGGTGTGACGTGGTGGGGGGCTCCCACCCCACAGGAAGAAGAGGAACCGAGATGGGGCTTCAGCTTCCCTCCCCACAGGCTCCTCCCATCCCACTCCAGCCCTGTGGGCTCAGAACCAGCCACAGGGGGACATGCTGGGTGGGAACTTCGACCGGCCAACCCGGCACGACAGTGGACTTTGGACTGGCCCATGGAGGGGTCCTGGAAGGTGAACCTGAAGGGTGGCCTCAAGCACCCTGCATACTCCTGCATGGGGAGACAAAGAGCCACTGAGGGAGACCTGCTGCAGAGATGAGTGAACGTGCAAACGGATGGATGCTGGCTGGCTGGACAGACAGATGGACAGGTGGCTTTGCTGTAGAAGGTCAGAAACCCAAGTCCCAAGGGAAAGCTGGATCAGCAACGAAGGGCAGTAGCAAGATACTAAGGACAAAACAGTTGTCAGAGGCCACCCAGATGACTGGCTTATTGCTGAGGCTTACTTTTATTAAGGCAAACAGCCCTGTGGCAGGTCCCCTGGGGAGAGAGGACAGGGGAAGAATGGGGGTGGTTTCAAGACTTCTGACAAAGGAAGCTTCTAGTCACTTGGATGTTCCTCTCTCTTAGTGAGGATAAAATTAAAACCCACATAGAGCATAATGCAGCTATTTTATATGACCCCTCTGCCATATAACTATGAGTTCAGAGTACCATGAGAAATGTTATCTTTATATCCAGAAAGCAGTGCTATGTGGAAAGTACCCATGTGTATAAAACTAAGTCCTTGTTTTTATAATAAAAAATGCTATTGTCGCTGTATCCTCTAAACCCTCACCTGTGATGATCTTTTGGGTATTTACCTATAAACAAATACTAAGCTCTATTTACATCGGACAGGAATTCCCCAAGGTAGTAATAATGCTCTGCAAATCGCCAGTCAAATTTCATTTAAATGAAATGGTCCAGATGAAATCACCCCCTCTGTGTTTGCCACGTCTGCTTGGCCAGAATTCAATGTTTTTGACAGAAAGCAAAGATGATATTTTTGTGATTTCACCCTGCTGCTCCACAAATGTCAGTGTTTCCAAAGAAGGGCCCCACAGACCAGACCGCACTTGGTTTGGTTCTAGCAT
The DNA here is from genome assembly GCA_023783475.1 of Daubentonia madagascariensis. Taxonomy (NCBI): domain Eukaryota; kingdom Metazoa; phylum Chordata; class Mammalia; order Primates; family Daubentoniidae; genus Daubentonia; species Daubentonia madagascariensis. The sequence continues at coordinate 8,565,098 of JAKFHU010000316.1, forward strand.
AGCACAGGAGGAAGTTGCTCTAGTCCACTTCAAGATCACCTCAGTTACTGAAAATTATCTGTTGAAGTAAAAATCCAGATTAACCACAATGTGCTAGGAAGAGAATTGTTTTGTATTTCTGAAATGAAACAACCAAGGGTTATCCAGAAATCCCCTTTTGTTTTAGTACTTGTATAAATTCATACTAAAAAATAAAAATATTAATACTTTACCTCTTAATACATATAAAAAACTATGCATATGTCACCCTACACCCCAGCTCATATGAGTCAAGATGGACTGGCAGGAGAATGTTGGTGCTAAGGGCGTGAACTCTCAAGACAGGCTGCCTTGTCCCTCCTGGCTTGGTCCCTCACTGGCTCTGTGACCTTGGGCATCTCTGTACCTCTGTACAGTTTCTTTATCTCTATAATGGGAGGCTAACAACAGTCCCCACCTGCCAAAATTGTTACGGATTAGATGAGTTGATGTGTGTAACATCCTCAGCACAGTACCTGGTAGGTGGTTTGCCACTGTCACACCTCCAGGACTTTCAGGGGTTCTCAGTGGCAAGAGAGTTGAGAGCCACCTCCAGCCCCTGGCTCAGGTGAACCACAGCCTTCTCCACATCTGCAGCCCTGACTTCTGAAACTTGGCTGTCATCTTTCCTCTTGCTCTACCACCAACCCTTCAAGCCCCTACAGTCCTGAAGATATAGATGCTAGAAACTGGACTGGGTATCAACTGACCCCACAAAACCCCTGGAAATTGCATTTTTAAAACAAATATTGTCAATGAAGTGAGGGTAAGTTTACAAACTCATATTCAGCTGTCTGAGAAATGTCACATATATTTATTTACATTAAATCCAACTCTGAGCAATGGTTCCAAAATCCAATATCAGTACCTACTGGGGCTTCCCGACCTACCAGGGTCATACAAAGTGCTGACAGGGTCTCTTAAGTCCTAGTGCCTGGTATTTCCCAGCCCCGTGCTGGCAACGTGGCTGTCCCGATTCCTGGGTACAGACACTGCTTTTCACAGATGGTGATGATGCTTCTCCTGCATGAAACTCATCCCAGTTGAAAAGGCATTTTCATATCTATTGCGTCACTTAATCCCTTCCCAAAAATCTAGAAGGAAAACAGTATAATCACTTCATAGGTAACAAAAGTTCAAATTGACAGTTTGCTCAAAGTGACAGAAGCACCTCACAAATAAAAGAGGAATCCTTGGTCTCCAAATCCTTTGCTCCTTCCCCTACCTCCTAGCTATCTTCCCATGAGGCTGATGCTCTATCCCACTGTCATTTGGCTGCCAAAAACATCATCTCCCAGAATCAGGATGACCACTTAGCATCAAATATGTTCTTCCTGTGTGCCAGACACTGTGCTCACATTGCAAATACAAAAGTCAATGAGAAAGGGTCCCTAGGGGGTTCAAAGACCAGTGGGGGAGGCATGAACAATTTCTATAAGCAACTAGTACTGTAATAGAGGCATGCACCAGTGCTCTGGAAATTCCAAGTGGAGGAGATTCATTCCACCTGCCAAGGGAGAGGGCAGAGGTGATAGGGATCCAGTAGGCATCAATGGGTGGTACGGACTCTCTCCACAATATCACCCAAACATGGGAATCTGCTTACATACAACCTAAAAGCTCAAAGAACGGAAATAGTTTTTTGCCTCCAGCAGTTTATTGAGAGTCATGAAAATTACAAGTGCAGAAAAACACAAAAGAGAGTGAAAAGCTATACGGCTGATTTTTTTTCTACTTTTGACACCTTCAGTGAAATTGTCCTGAGTCATGCTTACAACCCTTGACATTTCTTAGACCCGTAACAGGTAAAAATCCTCTGCAGCAAAACTGTTTATCTAAATTCATCCCGGAATTTGTGTCACGGTTGCCATTGTATCCTGTGCAAGGAAAATGAAAAGGCCAAATTTAGTAGCAGATGACAAGCCTTAGGTCCAGGAGTTTCCGAGAAGCTTATGAAATCCTCTCTCCTGTTTACACTAAATCCAAATCTCCCTTCCGGAAACCTGTCCTCCTCATAAAGGCTGAGGTGTGCCCTCACCCTGGAGCTGCTACTCCCTGCGGCTTTAAGAGGAAATCAGACACGCCTACCCCTGGGGTGCTCTCCAAGATGCTGGCATCATCGCTTCCCCGAACCAAGTTCCCAAAACAACACAGTGATGAGAGAAGAAAACCAGAGTGGCATAGATGTTACATGTTTACATAGCACCTGGTCCTGGGTCTTCTTAAGCAGGTCTCCTTCCACGTAAAGCCAGAAGACAGACAGACACGAGAGGACAAGACCACAGACCGGCCCCTTTCTAAGGGTGGGTGCATTTTCCTAACAGGACACCCACATGCCTAGTGGCAGCAACCTAAGGAGAAAAACTGAATTGCTCCCAGCTCAGGAAGAAAGATTAGAAAGCTGCTGCCTCCAGTGTGTCACTTCCCAAACCTGTCCAGATATTAATATTTTAAATGGCAGTGCCAATAATCTTCTTGGTACTTTTCTAGTAATAAAGTAATGTTTCCCCTTTGGCACTCAAAAATGCTTTGCATTTTGAATTTTTTTTTTTTTTTAAAGATGTGGCTCATAGATATCCTTTTGGAACATTTGCACCCCCGCTACCGCTCTCTAGAAGGAATCACTCCCTTGTTCTCACCGTCTTACTGGCCTCCCAAGGGCTACACCCACACAAACCAACAGTCTAATTTCCATCTAGTCAACCTCCAGGAGCTATTTTGGGTCTGGCCTTCATTTAGTCCACGTTTCCTGCCAGTGCAGACCCAGCCCCTCTACTCTCCCGGGACGCTTTCCTCTGAGGAAGCTTTTGAAAAATACAAATTTCCTATAGGCCAGGGGTCAGTGCCAGCCTCATCTGGGAGCGCTGCCAGGAGGTGCTAAGTACCAGGCTACTCGCCACTGGGGAGAGACAGGAAAGGCAGGAGCTGGCCTCCCCACCCTCAGCTCTCACAGCTCCCTCCCCAGCTCTGCCCAGCCATTTGCTCCATCCTGGCAATACCCCAGGTGCACCACGGTGTCTGCTCCTTTGCTCCCACTTTACTCTGTGCCTGCAATGCACTTGCGTGTGTCTAGCTAATTTCTGCTGGCCTATTCCTCATCTCCGAGATGGCTTAGTTACTCCTCCTTGGTCCTCCTTTAGACTCTGCCCCCTGGGGGACCCACCCCACCATACAGAACCAACCCTTTTACTTGTCTGTCTCCCTCCATCTCATCTCCTGCTGGGCTGTGATCTCCTTGGGAGTGACACTGTGCTCTGGTAGCCCTTGCATCCTAAGGCCCAGACACAGAGGAGATGTCCCATATGCTTTTGCTCAATTGAATTCAATTGCTCTAGCAAAGTGCTTGGAGGCCAAGATAAAAGTAAGGGAAGAGGATTAGAAGAAGCGAAAGAAAAAAAAACATTTGGTGGGAAGTGAGCGGCCACCTCCAAATACTGCCACAGCTGTCACGCCTGACTTTGTATGTGGACTAACACCAAGCCAATGATGAATCAGCCGGAAACGATGACACTATCTCTAACCTCTGCTGCCCAGAGAAAGGGTTTCCAAGTCCAGTGCCTTCAGGAGCCAAGTAGGTAACCTCGGTAAGGAAGTCAGCCAGATAATAAACAGCAGAGAATGATGGAACCATGGAAACGCTGCGCAGACAGCTTCATCAGAACGACACATTCAAATTCAAATCCAAACACCGCCACAGCCTGCCTGAGATCTGACCCAGGCTCAGAGGGCCAGATCTAGAAGTATGGTGCTCAGCATTGCAAAAAGAACCCCTACACAGGAACGAGAACTGTCCCCCTTGATTTTTCCACATTTTACATGTTTGAATTAAGTGCACTCAAAGGTGTTATTTATAGCACTGTCCTACCTACATCGAACTACCATTTAGCACGCTGTTCCTATGGGGAAAATGTATTGCAAGTTCTGACCCTAAATGCAAGTTGGTGGTGACAGCATCTGTGGGGTCAGTATCTGAGGTACGGAACTTCATTAAGGAGCCAAGGAGAAAACTCCTGGGCACAGGTAACTTGTTATTCCTCCATATCTCTATATTTATCTCTACATTTCCTCTTCCACTGGATGCTCCAGCCATATCAAAATATCTGCAGATGGTGCATTATCCCCACCTCTTGGACTGTGTTTGTGTGCTGTCCCACGGCCTCTGCCTTGCCTTCCCCTGACTGTTTTTTCTCATCCTTTGGGCCTCTACTTTCCCTAACGCCACTCCAGCTAGGTTATCCGACTTTCCAAATGCTACCAGAGCACCGTGTGCTTTCCCCAGTGCAGCACAGATCCACACTGGATTATGATGTCATTTGTGGTGGGCATCCCCACCAGACTGGCAAGAACAGGATAGGGCCTGCTTCATCACCGCTGTGTCCCCAGCACCTGCCCAGTGTCACACACTTAGTGATCAGCATTGAATGTGTGGGCAAATGGAACAATGCAAGAACAAATGAGTGAATAGATAAAGCAACCTTTCCAGCTAAGTCACTGGCCAGGTATTCTCAAATGGGTCACATAACACACCGTCCCCTCAAGGGACAGAGAAAAAGCTTGACTCTGAAACTCCCTAGACCTGCACATTCAGAGCACATTTAACCTTCACAATAACCTCCATGGGGTAAGTGTTACCACATCTCATTTACAACCAAAAAAGTAAATGGATGATCAGAGATATTGAATGAGTTGCCCAGCACCACACAGCTAATAAATGGCTGAGCTCCAAACTCCAACCCAAGGCTCCTGACTGCAACGCCTGTGCTTTCCCAGAACACCAGGCCGCACAGAGGCTGGGTGCTCGCTGACATCTGACCCTGACTGTACACGTGTTTCTGCTGCTGCTAGCTTCACCCCTGGCCTTGGTGCTTTAGGCTTACACAGTCAAATCAGCTCTTGGAAGAAGTCGACCCCCAGAGTAGATTCTGGGTCACAGCTGTCGTGATGAGAAAGTTGGTCTCTAACCCCAGTTAGAAGCTTCTCTTCACCAGGGTGGGATCTCTGTGAGCACTGAACATCCCCTCTACATGCTGCCCCAGACCTGCTCCCTCCTTGCCCATTCTCTTAGCACATTTTAAAAACCACTGAAGGACAGCCTCAAGCCACATGCTAAAACCTTCCTAATTATTAGGGGGAATATTTGTAATCATATTTTGGTAAATATAAGTGAGAGAGAGAGACAGGGAGGCAGAGAGATGGGGGAGAGAAAGAGAGAAACAAAAAGGGAAAGCAGAGGCAGAGTTATGCGTAAAAGGCTCTTAAAATATTCTATTTGGTAGTGGTGTAATAATGACGCACACCACTACAGAGGAGGACAAGATGGAAGAAGTTCTCTGACATCTATGTACCTTACAAAATTATTGATTAAACCAGTCCGTAAAGTCATGAAGCATTAAGTGATAAGTTGTTTAGCTATAATAGTGTGAGTCAACTACTGTATATTCCATTCTATTTTAACAGTGAAGCCTAAGATGATTCAGGCTAACCAAGTTGTTTTCCAAACAGATCTAAAAATCAAATCTTCATGTGGGAATAGAGGGAGAATCACTAACTGTAACCCAAAATGGCATCCAATCTCTATGAGATTCTGTCTCACGATTTATAAAACCCTGAGACAGCTGCATGGAAAAGACACAGAGCTGCTCACACTGACTGATGTGGTCTTTGAGAATGTACCAGCAAGGCTCCCAGTAAAAGAATCCAGACCTTTGCAGAGTTCTGGGGAAAGCACACGGTGCTCTGGTAGCATTTGGAAAGTCGGATAACCTAGCAGAACTTTGCAGAACTCAGCTCCTCTGCACACAGTGAAATGGACAAGGGCTAACCTATTGGATTTGCAAATGTGAATTTAACCACGCTTAGGAAAACAGTAAAAATGAGCAGAGCTATGTTACTTACCAGCTTATCAAGTTTGTTCTGGAGGAGAAGCAGTTTTGTGTGTACCCAGTATCAGACAAGCAGACTCATAAAGAAGCAAGCAGCAGAGATGCCAAATTCAGCGGTGCTTTAATGGAGCCAATGTCAACACAACAGTGGGAAAGAGAGGGAATTTCTCTACCAACCAGGATACAAAGATATAAACTGTAGGACATAGAGCTCCAATAAATTACCCATTGCTCAAAACAAAATGAAATCTTTACATAACAGAAATAGTTACACCTAGGGAATGAGCTGTGGTCCCAGAAAGAAAATGTCTTAAAATGAACTTTGCACATTTTTAGTTCTGTTTTTTCAAAGTTCCCAAATTTTCCATCACTGTTTTCCTTTTTTCTTTTTCTCTCGCATGAGCTCACTATCCCTTCGCAAGTTTAGGGGAAATAGAATTGTTGCCCGTTCTGCAGCTGCTAAAAAAATTTATGCCATGCTAAGTGGAGGAAGCCAGTCACAAAGGGCCACATTTTGTATCATTCCATCTACATGTTCCACTTTTATAGATGTCCCACAGTTCTTGGATATTCTGGTCTGTTTTTTCATTCTTTTTTCTCTTTGCTTTCCAGTTTGGGAAGTTTCTATTGAGATATCTCCAAGCAGTTCTTTCCTCAGCCTTGTCTAGTGTATAACTAACCCATCAAAGACATTCTTCACTTCTGTTACAGTGTTTTTGATCTCTACTATTTCTTTTTGAGTTTTTCTTAGCATTTCCATCTCTCAGACTATATTGTCTATCTGTTCTTGCCTGCTGTCTATTTTATCCATTAGAGCCCTTAGCATATCAACCATAGTTGTTTCAAATTCCCAGCAACCCTACCATGTCTGAGTCTGGTTCTGATGCTTGCTTTGTTTTTTGGCTTTTAGTACGCCTTGTCATACTTTTTCTTCCACTTAATTTTCTTGATAGCTGGATATGATGTACTGGGTGCAAGGAACTGCTGTAAACAGGCCGTTAGCAATGTGGTGGGAAGGTGTGGACAGTGGGGAAGAGTTCTACAGTCCTGTGAGTAGGTCTCGGTCTCTTAGTGAGCCTATGCCTCCACTCCGCAAACTTCATACGTGCCTCTCAGCCCACCCCCCATGAGGTGGAATAGGATGGCTAGAAAGGTCTGGAGTTGGATATTTCCCTTTTCCCAGCTCAGTTAGGCTGTAATGAAACCCTAATAATTTAGGCTCCAGTAAAATAGTTTGTCCTGAGGATGGACCTTGTTAAGAAGAACAGAATGCTTGGGTATATTTCAAAATGGTTACTTTTCCCTGCTTCCTGCTGAAAGCATGAGAAGGTTTTTTGCCAGTATTCACTGTGAGAACCTGGTTGAGCCCCTGGAGTTAAAACTTACAAAAATATGCCCCTGCCCCAATGACTGAGGCCCCGTGGAGTTTCTCACTCTCTGACCTACCCAGTCCTCACTAAGCCTCCAGCAATTGGTTGGGTACAGTTCCGGTTTCCTGCGTCAGTGCTGTTCCCCATGGAGGTTTCTGCTCAGTAAGTTGAGTTTCTCTGCACCCACCTGTCTGCGTCTCCAATTTTGAGGAGAGTGGTTTGCCCTGTGATCTCACTTCTCTGACAGATCTAAGAAGAGTTGTTGATTTTTCAGTTTGTTCAGCTTTTTCCTTGTTGTTAGGATGAAATGATAACTTCCAAGCCCCTCACATGCCTGACCAGAAACCCTGATTCCATCTCTATGAAATGTCCAGAATAGGTAAGGTTGTTTAGGACTGGGGGGATACGGGATTGAGGGATAATTGCCAAAGGGTTTGAGGTTTCTTTTTGAGGGCATGAAAATATACTAAAATGGATTGTGATGATGGTTGCACAACTCTGTAAATATACTAAAAGTCACTGAGTTGTACATTTTAAATGGGTGAATTGTTTGGTATGTGAATTTATACAGCAGAATGAAGGGAGGGAGGGAGAGAGAGAGAAAGAAGAAAGAAAGAGAGAGAGAGAGAAGGAAGGAAGGAGAAGGAAAGGGAAGGAGGGAGACTGAAGCCCAAAGGCAGCAGTAGTGGTGTACTGTTGCTTCTGCTTGGCCTGAAGTCCAAGCTTCTTTGGGATCTGCATCCTACTTCCTTCTAGCGTGAGCTTCCTCTACCCTCTCCCTCCCACAACACACATACACTCACCAAAACCTATGCTCCAGCCATCTCAAACAATTTATATTTCCGCCCAAACTCCATGCAGTTCCATTTCTCTGAGCTTTTACATAAACTCTCCTCTCTACCTTGAATGCCCACCCTCTCCCATTTCCCGCCAAGGGAACTCAACTTTCAAGACCCAGTTCATATGTCATGCCCTCCAGGATGTCTATGTAGTTAGGAGGCTCCTCCTCGTCACCTGCAGAGGGCTTCATTATATGGTGTGGCATCATATGATAAGGCAGAGCATTTGTCACAATGCATTGCAGCCTATCTAGATGCACATGTCATCCCCAATGAGACCACAGCTCATGAGGTGCAAATGCTATATTTCATTCACCTTGGTATTGACAAAACCTGGAGCAGTGGCTGTCGTATAGAAGGTATCTAGTAAATATTTGCCAAATGAACAAATAGCAGGGAGACATCATGCCTCCATGACACAGGTCATGGGCAGTTAACCAGAAATAGCCCCAACTTCCCATGGCAAGCAGAAACATCAATGTTTCCACAAACAAAATGTCTGGGTGCCCAAATTTCTACCCCAAGTAGGAATCCATTTTCAACTTGGCTCCTGCTTAGGAAGTGACTTCCTGCCCAGGAAGCTCCAAAGTCCCCTCCTTCTGCTGAGGCAGGATCCGCATCGCAACATGGAAGGGAGAGCATATGGGTGACAGAGAGACAAAGAGAGCCATGGAGCCAAGTGGATAGGCAGAGCAAGTCTTGGGGTCCTCAGCAAAATAAGAAAGCAGCAGTTTGCATAATGTTTCCCAGGGATGCCAAGCTCCACAGAAACTACTTGATCAGAATTGCATTGGAGGTTAAATCTGAGCATGTGCTGATGTCAAGTCTAGCAGTCTCTGTACACAAAACAAACATCCTGAACTAAAGAAGCAGCCAACCCTACCACTGATCAGAAGGGACACGAGGGTGTGTAGCACAGAAGATCAGCCACGCCTGGGGGAAGAGGCTAGGAAGTTGGAGTGCCAATTTCTTCATGGACACAAACAGAAGCTGTTATTCATATTTGTATATTTTTATGAATTCATATTGAATACAATGGGTAGAATTCCTGAATGTGAGTTCAGTCATTCTCATTAAGTCATTTTATTGGCCTCATAAAATCCTAAGTTAAAGATCTCCTCTAGATCTGATCAAATATAGATCAAGTCTGCTGGCCCCCCTGTGATGGTCGGGACTTCTCACACTGAGAACTATAGGAGCTTCTAAAGAGAAAACAGCCTGGACCTTCCATGTTCATGTGAATTAACCTTATTATACTGCTACTTAAAAATACACCAGCATAAAGGTAAGTATAAACTCTTCATGCTTATAGCTGTGATATAACTTGAAAAGCAACACAAACACACAAGTTAAATAAAAACAAACCTTCAAAGGTCAATAAAATTCAAATCAAACACATTAAATTAATAACACCAATAATGCTATTTTGTTGAAACTAATTTGCAGCACACCTACAATGCTGGCATCATTATGATGTTGGCATTCTTGAGTACGCCATACCTATGCCACCCTATGCTGTGGATGACTCAATTCTCCTACCACTCTGCAGTTTAATTTGGTGCGACACCTCCACTCATGCCAAGCTTGAAGATGTCATTCACCCTTCACTGGAGTGAATACAATCGTAAATGTGGGTGCTGAAATTATACCCAAATACTAGTGATAAATTGATCACCCAGTTGCTCCAACTATTGAATTAAATGTATAATTTTAAGTTATATTTATATTATAAGGTTAGACTACAATAAGAGTATATAATTATCATAGAGAACCTGTGGATCCCAGTTGGAGAAACTTTCTGTTAGATCAGCTACCAACACTAGCAGCATTCCCCTATCTGTCCAAACCTGCCTCATCACCTTTGGTGCTCAAAGAAAGACAAAGCCACCCAGTCTCCAGAAACCTTGAAGAGACAATAGCTCCCTGCCCAGGACAGTGTCAGTATTTCAAACACAGAGATAGATACTTCCACAATGAGTTGTCCTCTGAAAGTCATAGATGGAGGGAAGAATTCTCAGGAAGGCAAAGGTCAGAAGATGCTCCAAATTCCTTCTCAACAAACCCTCCCCAGGGAAGCTGATCTCCCCTGCTTGGAATCAGCTCCCCTGACCCTGCTTTGGCTGGCCACACATGGCTGTGTCTCCAGGAAGTCCAAGCTACCAGTTAACAAAGCTCTGTCAGTTAATAAATTGTTTTACCACAGGCTTGTGTTGCCTTGTTTTGTTTTTTTCGTTTTTTAATGGTAGTAAAATATGCATAACATAAAATGAACCATGTTATCATTTTTAGGTGTGCAGTTCAGTAATATTAAGTATATTTACATTGTTGTACAACCATTCTCTAAAATTTTTTATCTTGCAAAATGGAAACTCTATACCTATTAAAAATACTAACTCTGCATTTCCTCTTTCCCCAGTCCCTGGCACCATCATTCTACTTTCTGTCTCTATAAATTTTACTACTCTAGGTACCTCATATAAGTGGACTCATACAGTATTTGTCCTTTTGTGACTGGCTTATTGCATTTAGCATAATGTCCTCACATTTGATCTATATCATAGCACGTGTCAGAATTTCCTTCCTTTTGAAAACTGAATATTCCACTGTATGTATACAACACATTTTGCTTATCCATTCATGTACTGATGAGCACTTGGGTTGCTTCCACCTTTTGGCTATTGTGAAAAAAGCTGCTATGAACATAAATGCACCTTATTTTGTTTTTCACTGAATTGGCTGGTTCTTTTGGTTCTGTCATATTAACCTCCAAATTTTCTAGATTTCCCATCTTCCATTTAAGCCTGGGAAGAATTTGCCTTTAAAATTTGGTGTTTTTTTCCTCTGGTGTATAACTTCATACACGTTCTGCCTGCAGACGTGGGCACAAAGCTGCACGGATGACTTATTATAATAGGCTGGACTCCAGAACATTCTGTAGGAATGCGTAAACATGTATGTAGACAATGATGTTTGATTCAGCTTCCCAGTGGAGGAGAACTAAGTGTGGTGGGTCCCATGGGGTTATTCTCAGCCACCAGGTGAGGGCTTCCCCTCATTGCAGAGCCATCCCGGCATGCCTGCGGAGGACCCACCGTGGGGCTGCTGGAAGCCTCTTGCCTGACCAGCTCCCCTTTCATGGATCTCAAAAATGCTTCAGTGGAAGCTACCTGTCTCACAAGTGATAAAGGCGACCCGAAGTTAGCTGCAATTGTAGGTGGAGGCTGCCATTCCACTGTGATGCCTTTCCTGTGAGCATGAAGCATGCTATGCCTTTTAGGGAGGATCATTTTGAGTGCTGCCACCTATTAGCTGCCCGAATGGACATGTGTGACCATGCACACACATACACACATGTGCGCACACATGCGCACGTGCACACACATGCACACGTGCACACACATTCGCTCCACAGAAATCTGGCATCCTGCTGACCTTCTGAAATTCATCCTCCCAGACTTGGGCCTACACAGAAGCTCCTCTTCACATGACTCTATTTTCTATTGGTCAAAGAAAATAAACTCTACTGGGGCATATTTGCCCCTCCCAATTGGTTTCATGAAAAGAGAGGGTGAGTCTCTCCCACATCACACAAGAACTTGTGTTTTCACAAAAGGGGGAAACCTCAGGGGCGTCTTCCTCGCTCTGGGTCCACAGCTGCTCAAAGAGGCCCAGGCTTTCCCTCCAAGCAGACCTGGTACCAGGTGGGTGAAGAATTCAGAGAAGCTGAAGGGTAAAAGGCGGATGAGTGACTCCCTTAGCAAGTGCCTTAGGTGGTGCCTGTGTGGCGGGAGGAAGAAGAGGGATGAACACGGGGCTGAGAGCCCTGACGGAAGTCCTGGGTGCTATCCTCTTTCCTGCATTGTGAGGCCAAGGTGAAGGCTAAACATGAGTTGTGAAAATGTTTTTTATAAATAGTAAAATGCTTTACAAGTGGAAGGCATCATTGCTTTGTTCAAAAAAAAATTCAATAAAAATAAGTTCCTGTTTTGAAACATTTTGTTCACAATTGTCATGCCTGCAAGGTAGGATTTGGTCTTAGGAGTGAGCAAATCATTAAACCAAACCACCAGCTACATTCCCCCCAGCCTGTACTATGTCCAGGATCAAAGGGGGCTTTAAGATCAAAAGGCTCTGCAGTCCAGAAACCAAGCGTGGATCTGCCTCACCTCGTGCTCGGAGAGGGGACCAGTTCCACAAAACAGTAAAAATTCCTTCCTTTTTGTTCTCAAGAAAGTTCCACATTTTTAAATTTCCTTCCATACCCGGGAAGCAATGAGTGTTCACAGCACTGGGGGTAAAGCTGAGAGAGAAGAGGGTGAGCGTACACCCTGATGTCTCACTCAGGGACAGAGGAAGGAGGGCTCTTGGCCCCCCATGTACTTCTCACAGTGACCAGCGCAAATTTCAGGGACAGGAACTCTCTCCTTTAGAAGGAAATACAAGTGCTTGCCTGTCCTGTTTTTCATGAATCTCTAGTGATAAAAATTCTAGTAAAAATATGTTTCCTTAAGATCTCTGACTATAATATGTTTTCTAATTTCTCCCTCCCAGCTCGAGAGAATTCCACATCACCCCACTTACAGCCCTCCGCTCTGAGTCCCAGAGGCCTCTACTTCAATCAGGAAAATAAAAATCTTAGTATTTTCGTCCAATTATTCATTCATTTCCCATCTGTTCAGCAGTACCTTCTCCTCCTCTCCAGATGGTAAACACCAATATTCACCTAACTATTGGAATTCTACCCCACTGTAAGGATTTAACCAGGGAAAGAATATCAAGAATATAAGAACCTTCATCTTGGGAGAGGATAGCAATCTCCCCCCACCCCGCCCCGCACATACATACCCGGGTGTAGACAGGTGAGGTTTCCTTAGCTGTCTTCCATCTACAAGGATAACTGAAGGAACCGCCCACTCCCACCCAACAAAGTCCTTCCCAAGTATTTCTGGAACCCCCAGGGAAGTCTTACACATTTCACAGGTGCATCCACTTCGAGGGTGCTGCCGCTCTCTGGCCAGGCCCCCACCGCTTTTCCTTGCCTCTTTCTGGGCTCTTATAAGTCCCTGACAGCTGCTCCTGGCCTGGTCTGTGCCACCAACCCTGGTCACCTCCCATCTGCAAAGCTCTGGAGCTGGCCAACCACGCCGACCCCACTTGGTCCTCAACATGCCAGAGCCAGGCTCAGACATGCTAATCAGCAAAGGCTGTCTGCCCAGGTCAGTTCCTGATCACACGGCATCTCCAGTTCTGCCTCAAACCCTCACTCAGAGGGCTCAGAAACTCATCCTACCCAATGTTTAACCTCAACCTAGTCATGAGAAAACAGTCTGAAAAATCCAAATTGAGGATGTGTAACAGAACTGGCCTGAACCCTTCAAAAATCTTAATGTTATGGAAAACCACAAGAGATCTGGGGACTGTTCTCCAGATAAAAGGGGACTAAAGGCTGGGCACGGTGGCTCACGCCTGTAATCCTAGCACTCTGGGCCAAGTCGGGAGGATCACTTGAGCTCAGGAGTTCGAGACCAGCCTGAGCAAAAGCGAGACCCTGTCTGTACTAAAAATAGAAAAATTAACCAGGCGTGGTGGCACGTGCCTGTAGTCCCAGCTACTCAGGAGGCTGAGGCAGGAGGATCACTTGAGCCCAGGAGTGTGAGGTTGCTGTGAGCTAGGCTGACTCCACGGTACTGTAGCCCAGGCAACAGAACAAGACTCTGTCTCAAAAGAAAAAAATAAATTTAAAGGAGACTAAAAAGATGTGACAAGTAAATACAATGAATGGTCCTGCATTAGATCCTGTAATTTTTTTTAAAGACCACAGAATACATTAATGGGAATATTGAGGAAATTTGAATATGCTGCATATTAGATAATATTGTTGTATAAACATTAAATTTTTGAGTGTAAAATTTATATTGTAGTTACATAGAATAATGCCCCTTTTCCTAGGATATAAATAATGAAGTATTTTGGAATAAAGGCTCATGATGCCTACAACTAACTGTCAAGTGATTCAGCAAAAATTAAACACCTGTGTATGCACTCATACATCAAGAGAAAGGAAGCAAATATTGCAAAGTGTTATTATTGGTGAATCCAAGTGAAGAGTATATGATGCACTATTCTTGCAACTCTTTGAGGATTTCAAATTTTTCAAAATAAGAAGTTGAGGTTCATAACACCAAGCAGAGGAGACATGCATTGTTGCAATTTTTACCATCCATATTTCTCTCACCCCTCTCCAGGATCCCCATGCGGTCAACTACCTCCACCACCCTTTAGGAAAGAAAAAAAAATTCATGCAAAACAATTCAAGAAACAGATGTGGGGGGGAGGGGAGGCTAGCTAGTCAATAGCTCGTTTATTCTGCAGATAAACATACTCTGAATTCCAGTTTGGATATAACTGAGACCCTATTACACTTGTAAATAATGGAATTCATTCATTGCATACATTTAGGTGTATGTGCATTGGTTGACACAGGGTGTGAAAGGATGACACCAGCATACATGACTGGGACCCAGAAGTCCAAAAGAAAACCTGGAGCCCAAAAACATGCCCCCTCTAAAAACATTTTTAGCCAGTCTGACCTTACTGCAGGACTCACAGTGTTTTTCACCAGGGCTAACGCTATTCTTATTGGCTACGGGCCGACACAATATTCAGCAAAGGGGCAGTATTAAGTGTCCCTTTCCAAGTGGAGTTGAAACTTTCCAAGTCCACTTTTAGGGATCAACTCAAATTTCTCTTTCTCTGTACATTTTTTCTTATCCTGTGCTTTAAAAACACTTTTGTTTTTACCTCTATTAGAACTAAGGCAACCGGATTTCTGATAAAATTCTCCTTCAAAAATTTTGTCTGTAGTCAAACCTTGGTGAGACCACACAATCCAATATTTGACCTGAAAAATGCTGTTGCTCTAATTGTAGGAATTACTGTACGGTTGCTTGCATTATAGTTATTTGTGTATATACCTTTCTCCCCCAGTAGACTCTATATTCCCTTAAGGGAAAGGAGGATGTATTGTTCTTCTTTCTATCCCTGTTTTGCTCTTCATGGTATAAACTAAAAGTAAAATTCTAAGCCCCCAAACGACTGATTGGACCCCCTCTTGGCCAAGGGGAACCCGGAGAAACCTGAAAAACTTTGTTTCTGGCCATGATGGGATGGAAGATCAGATATGCCTGGTTATACCTCCTCCCTTTAGGGTTTAGACAAAACTGCCCAGCATTAATACTAAAATAGAGACCATAAGACTGATTGAACAGTCTTATGGTCTCTTTGTGGCAATAAGATACCAAATTATAAACAGGACCTGAGGCCATATCAGACAAGACTTAAGTCACACACCTGTGTTCTGATTGCCACAAGGTTTTTCTTTTTCTCTAGCAGCTAAGCAAGCACTATTAAAACAATTTGCAGCTCACCACCAGATGCTGACCCCCACCCCCTGTTCCACAATCGTAAGTACAGCTTTGATTGGACATGAGATTAATTTCAGTGACTTTCTTCTGATAAGAGACCACTGACCATAGACTGCTTCTGGCTGGTTTTACGGAGGCTGCACACTGAGTGGCTTCGTGTCCTGAAAAGATCTTTTGAAGTACAGGGCCTAATTGTAATACATTTAAATGTTAAGTCTCCACCCCAAATTGAACATGGGTCATATGTAACATGCATGTTTGTTCAATACGCATGTGGCAGGACCACCTTCATGAATATTCATAGCTCCTCCTGTAACCTGTTGAATATGTATACTCGGCCAACCTATTCAGCCTAAATTCCTGTTTTACCTCTCCCTCCCTCAAGTGCCTACTAATAGCAGCCACTTGCCAGCCTGTCAGGATGGCCACCCTGCAGGCTGTAAAAGAAATAAAGTCTCCTCTCCCAATTTATGGATCTTGTGATTTTTAAGTTGACAATGGGTCAGTGCCTCCAGCCACTGTCCCCATGTCTTTACCACCCAGATGCTCATGCTGCTCACGAGACACTCCTGCTCTCTTAGGAATTTCAGATTATATACCCAACTCCCTGGTGAACAAATCCTTCTTCACAGCCTCCAAGTACTTCATATTCAACCAACCAAAGCGGAACTCAAACCCTCCCCCACTTCCTCAAAATTCTGCTCTCCCTCTTGTATCTCCTGCCTCAGTTAATGAACCTCCATGCACCCGTTCAGCCCCGCCATGAACAGATTCATCCTTGCCCTCTCCTTTATCTCATTCCAATTAGCACACTTACCGCTAAACACCAGTTGCTTCCTTCGTCTCCTAGACAGTCCTTAGACCCATCTACTCCTCCCCTCCTGCCCCTGTTCCTGGCCGGGAAGCCTGTCCTCTCTTGAGACTATTGAACAAGACTCCCAACTGAGTCCCTGCCTCCAGGCTTAATGCCTTTACATCCCTCTTCTAGTCTGCAGTTCCATGACATCTAAGCATGTCACCCCCAACATCCAACCATTCCATAGCTTCCCAACACGACAGAATAAAGGTTCGCTCTTTGCTTAGCACCCTGAGTCCTGCATGAACTGAACCCCACCCTTCTTATTTCCTTGCCAGCCCCTCCCTGACTTACACTTTATGCTCTAATTGTGCTAAAGCACTTGTAGTTCCTAATATGCATCTTTTCGTTTCAAGTTTCTGTGCTGTTGCTCATGTTCTTTCCTCAGTCTGGAATTTCTATCTTTTTTGACATAGGTACCTGTTACTCACCTTTCAACACTCAGTGTAGCTTCCATCACCCCTTGAAGCCTTTCCAAAAGCTCCAGGTTGGGCTGAGTGCTGCTCCCCTGTACCTCCGAAGCATCCTGTGCATACCTCTCCCTTGACCATGACTATGTTATGTGGAAATCCATGAATAAGTCCAGATTTTCAATAAAAATCACAAGCTCTTAATGGCAGGGACCATTTTTATTTGCCTCTAAAGCAGCCTAGCGTGGTGCTTGGAAAATAGTAGATGTTCAATAAAAATGTGTCAAAAAGCACTAGTTACCTCCCACTGTAACTACCACAGACCCATGTTACAAGAGATAACCAATGGATATCTTTGGAATAGAACACCTGTTGTTCTACTTCCTGGGCTGGAAGGTAGGGAGGAGCACAGCAGACCTTCCTTCAGAATCCTGGCTGAGGGCTTTGACGAGAGAGGGAGAGGAGTAAGGGTGGTCGCTTCTCCTGAGCACTTTCTCCAAGTGTAGCATGAAACAACGGTAGTTAAAGTCCTTGTGCGCTCTCCCAAACCAATTCCTTCACCACCAGCCTGGCCCCTCTTTTTCTCCTGTTCTCACCTGTTTCTCACCTGAGGTGAGAACCTGCCAAGTTTCTGTATTTTGAGACTTCAATATTTTATTTGCCTACTCTCTCTTCTGCCATATTGCCTGTAGTCCACTTTTCCTCACCCTCCAAATTCGTATTCCCTAAACTACCCATTTTGAAGTGTCTATGAAACCTTTTCCCATGATGTCTTTAGTGGCTACTCTCTCTTTGTGTCATCCTAAAACCAAGATATATTGTCCATTTAATACATACATTGCTCTCTGTCTGCCATTCCTACTAAGACTATAAACTCCCTTTGGCCAGGATCTATGACCCACGTATCTTTGTGTCTATAGGACTAGCCCAGTGTCTAGTGCTATACATGGTTTATACAGATGACTGAATCTTCTTATATAAAGAAAGCAGAGTCCTCACAGCATAGGGATGATACACTTCGATGGTGGACAGGAGAAAGTAATTGGAACCCAGCAGATGGACTGGGCCTGCTATGAGTAATATGATGATGCTTGACAGTGACATCAGGGCATTGGGGCAGGTGGCAAGGAAGGTGTGAAGAGAGAATGGAGGGAAATCATTCCCAATAGACTCTGAAAAAGCTTTCAGTGGTGGTTTCTGTGCCCTAGGTTCTGCATCAGGAATCTCCCTGGGAGTTCTGGAAAATTCTAGAACTTAGAGGAACCACGTGTGCAGATATTATATTTGTGTTTGGCTGGTCAGTTTGGTCTCCCCGTTATACTGGAAATCCCACATGGGCTAAGAACCAGTTTTTGTTTGCCTTTAATTCTGGCAGCCCCTGGTGAATGCTTCCTTACCTACGGCAGGTACCTAGAGAATGTTTGGTGACTGGCAGGTCATGTTTTTTGACATTGAAAAAAATCTTTAAACATGGGAGTGGCTTCAAATGAATTTTGACTAAGTCTTAGGCAAATAGTCCCAGTGAGATTGTATTTGTTTAATATTTAATTCACATTCCACCACCCCCAGGGATGTCATAGCCTTTTATTGAATGTGCCTCTAAAATCAGGAGCATGTCCACGTGAGAAAGTGCCGAGGGAGCAATCGCGAGCACCCGGCTATCAAGTGTCCCCATGGCAATCCCTAATGAGGGCCTTGTTTTTCATCCTGATTTATTGTACAGTTTGAAGCCAAATCCTTTCATACTCATAACTATCACTTCCTCATCCTTAAGTCAGTTGGGGTCATGCTAATTAATAAAATAGAACTCCAATCTTCTTATCTAAAACAAATATCCTAAGTGAATCAAAGAAGCTGAAATGAGAGTCCAGGCCTGCTCAGAAGAGCTTATAAACCCAACAGTAAGAAAGCACCTATAAGAAATACACAGATGCAAAGATATATTTCTGACACATGTAAAATGATACCCAACATCTTTTGAACATGTGTTAGGTGCCAGGCACTTTTTAGACATTATCTCATTCAACTACACATACTCCTACAAAATAAATGTTATTAATCCCATTTCACAAATAAGAAAATTGGACTCTCAAAGCAGCCAAGTATTTTGGCCAAGATTTCTCAGCTGGAAAGTAAAGGAGCCAGGAACCATACCTAAGTCTTTCTGGTTTCAATTCAGTGCTTATTCAGCAGTACCAACCATTTCTCACACACATAGAAACCAAGCAAGCCACACAAAGCGTCGTATCTGCGAGGGCATAGTCAGAAAACAGAAACTTCACTAGTGATTTTAACAGAGAGAATTTAACATAGGGAATTGGTTAAACAGGTGTGGGAGACTGAGAGGCAAATGGGGAACCCTGAAGGACAAAAGCTAGTAACGTTAGGAAGTGGCTACCACCTCTAGGGCTGGGGGAACATAGGAAGAGGGCTGTGGTCATCAGACCCTAGATGCTTTGGAGGAGGGACCCCTTGGAGCTGGGACTCAGACTTCTGGAGAGAAGGCGCTTCCTGGCTGGTGCTGGTACCTGAGAGCAGGTGTGATGGGGCTTGTTCCAGGAGCTCTGAAAGAAGCTGGATACCACAACTCACTGCAGCCAGTGCTCCCTCCGGGGTGAAAGGTCCCTGCTGGGTGATGCTGACAGGAAAAGCAAGCAGACAGAAGTGGCAACTCCCTTCTCCCTCCTTGTGTCACTCTATTTCCCTCAGTGTCCCTAACTGGCAAAGGAGACATGTAGTCAGCAGAGTCCCAGCCCCAGCTCCAGCCCAACAGAGCAGAGTGTAGGAGGGCGGTGTAGGAGGGCGGGTCTGGCGCTAAGAAGGAACAACGCACTGACCAGCACGAAGGGGTGGTGTGCATGCACCAGTGCAAGTGGATTGGGGTAGGGGAGACAAAGTTCATTATAACAATATCAGCTGCCACTGACGAGCACCTACGGCGTAGCATTCGCTGTGTTCCATTCTTTCCATACGTTGCCTCCTTTTCTCCCTACAACCTATAAGGGAGGTACCATTATCTTACCAATTTTACAGATGCAGAAGCTGATGTTTTGAGATGCTATATAACCTTAAGAAAGTTAGGAAAGGGAGGAGTCAGGATTCAACGCCAGTCTGTTTGGATACTAAGACCCTGCAACAACCATCTGTATTAGCTTCCTGGGGCCGCCCTAACAGATTAACACAAACGGAGTGGCTTACAATAAAACTTTATTGTCTTGCAGTTCTGAAAGCCAGAAGTCCAAAATCAAGGTGTTGGCAGGGCCATACTCCCTCTAAAATCTCTAGGCAGAACCTTTCCTTGCCTGTTCCAGTTTCTGGTGGTTCCAGCTGTTCCTTGGCTTACAGTTGCTTAACTTCAATCTCTACCTCTGTCTTCACAAGGCCTCTTCCTCCATGTGTCTGTATGTTCTCTCTAATTGCTTGTAAAACAATTGTCACTGGACTTAGGGCCCACCTGGGTTATCCAGGATGATCTCAGCTAAAGATCCTTAATTATATCTGCAAAGATGCTTTTCCCTAATAAGGTTGCACTCACAGTTTCAGGGGATAGGATGTGGACATATTCTTTGGGGGGTCACAGTTCTACCACCACGCCACCATGCCACATAAAAGGACTCCTGGGCTTTTGAAAATCATGCTCAGCAAAACCACTTAAAATGAAATCTGTATTCTTGTATCATTTTCATATTCTAAAACTATGTTTTGTGCTGTATGTAGTAATTTTAATGTTTGGTGTTCCTGTCCCTTTAACCTTTTCTCTCTTCCTAAAGACAAACATGCAGTGACATCTTCTGCAGCTCCGGTCGGTCGTCTGGAACAGCCATCCTGTATGTCTTTGCCTCATCAACTCATGATCTCATTTCAAATCTCATCTTGAAATATCCTCCCTCCTCTCTTGTGCCTCCTTGACTGCTTCCTTTGACTTGACTTTCATTTGCACTTGTGTTGTTCAATTCCAGAAGTCAGTGGGCACACCTGGTCCAAGAAGTATTATTTCAGATGAGAGTTTTTTCTCAGCCAGAGAAGGCTCCAGAAGCCCCATCACTTGTCCTAACAAAAGCCTACCCTCCTTTCCCAAGCCTCCACTCCACACCCCATCCTTGAGAAGGGAACCTTCAAATGACAGTTTCTCTTCTTGGCTCGAAGAATTGAATGATACATTTTGCAACTCACCTGGCTGAGGACATAGTTTGGAAATTTATGTACCTTGGAGAAAAGTTTCTTATGTAAACATTTTTCATATCAAGGGCAAAAAGATTTCTCAAAGCAAGCAGACATTAGGAGAGAAATGCACATGGTGCCCTTTTGCAAAATAAAATATGTGAGCTGAAGACCCCCTAATGCATCAAGGTTAATGAAATGCACTTCATATGCCTGATCTGAAAGAATAAAAAAGTTGCTTTTTCTTGTCATGTAAATATGTCAGACTCATCTTTATTGAGGGTCTGACATATTTGCTAGTGAATATTTCCAGCATACCAAGTACTATATCCTTCAGATTTAATGCCAAAGTTCTTATATTTTGCTTCTTGTAAAGAAAGGAAATGGATATTAGAAAGCGAAATTTTGGACCCCTTTCAGGGTTTTCTCTGTCCCAGTGTCTCAATATCAAAATCATCAATATCTATTTGAAATTTAATTTTCAGAAAGTATTTCCTGCCTCCACAGACATGGATATTGATGTTTCCACGATATTCCTCCCTCTTTTCCTACAAAGCTCGTGGAAACATTTTTTTCTTCAGGCAGAGTATGTACGTGGCATTCACCAAGACAATTCCTCAGCATTTCATTTATTTTCCTCAAGCTCTTCTTCATCTGTGGGTTCACATTTTACTTTTTTTCAGGCAGTAGATAAAAAGAGCAAAATGGATTATTTCAGACACACCTCTTCTGCTCTGCCCTGTGGCTAGGAAAAGACACAACTCTGCCTTTTCCTTCTTCTTCTCCTTGGTATATTGATGGAAAAGTCAGCATGCCTTCCACACCTTATCTCAAGTAATTTGGGATAATAAGAGTCATGCCTACAGGCGTTATTCCACCCGGTGGTGTTGCTCTGTAACCATGTGTGTTTGGGGTTTAGAGGGGGAAGGATGAAGGTACATGACAGAACCACGGACAGGAGGGTTTTCATGGGATGGAAAATCCAAGCCCAACAGCCCTAACCATGGCTCCAAAGTTTCCCCTGCTTCAACACTCAAAACCAGAGCACCTCCCAGGCTCCATCTATATATTTAGCTGAAACGTTAATTCATAACATGAGCCATGAACTCTGTAGTTTGCTGAAAGTAGAACAGGACATTTTTCTAGTTCAGTTTTCCAGATTAGCTCTTTTGCTCTCACCTTACTTCTGGAGGAAGTGAGATCTAATGCGGAACCAAAGCTCTCAGCGATCAAGTTTATATTCAGCCCCACTTCTTGCACGGCCAGCAGCTATCCAAAATTTCACAGTCCTTACACAGTTCACCCAAGACGTGAGTGCCCAGAGGGAAGGGGCAATTCCTAGTTCTCTTTTGTTAACGGCTTGGGTTTTCTGCTCACAACCTAGCAGCCTCTTCTACAGCAAATCTCTTGTCTACAGTTCCAGCCAAGCCAACCTGGCACTGTCAACCTGGCACTGACAAGGTGTGTGAATGGGTCATTTGTGGATTCTGTGGCTTGTTGGCACAAGGAAGATGAGAACTGAGAAAGAGAAAGAAGGGGATTAAATATTCTCTGTTCCTCAACTGGACCAGATTTTTCTCCTTATGTTGTCAATACCTGAAATGCCTCCCTGTCCTCTCCACCTGGGAAAATCTTACCATCCTTCAAGGATGTCCAACAAATATCTGTTGACACAATTAATTGACACAATTAATGATGGTAAGAGGCATAAGCCCCAGTTTATAGAAAATCTTGGAGGTTTATGAGAAAAGACGGGAGGATGTAGGTGGGTGATTGTTGGCGGGAAAGTGGGACAGGATTGTAGCAGAAGGTTCCAAGTGGGCTTTTGTTGTGTGTGATGGATTCTGGGCTTTTGCACAGGCATCTCTGAACAAACATGCAGAGAGAAAGCCAGGTGAAGATGGAGGCAGGGATTGGAATGATGTAGCTACAAGCCAAGGGACACCAAGGACTCCACGCAGCCTACAGAAGCTAGGAGAGAGGCATTGTGCTAGTGCATCTGCATTACAATAAAGTAAATACCTGAGGCTGGGTAATTTATAAGGGAAAGAGTTTTATCTGGCTTACAGATCTTCAGGCTGTACAAGCATGGCACCAGCATCTGCTTCTGGTGAGGGTCTCAGGGAGCTTCCGATCAAGGCAGAAGGTGAAGCAGGAGCAGGTGTGTCACATGGCGAGAGAAGGAGCAAGAGAGAGAGGAGGTGGTGCCAGGCTCCTTTAAACAACCAGCTCTAATAAAGCAAGAACTCACTCTTTACTGTGGGGAGGGACCAAGCCATTCATGAGGGATCTGCCCCCATGACCCAAACACCTCCCACCAGGCCCCACCAAATTTGGAAGGGGCCAAATAGCCAAACTATATCATCCCACCCCTAGCCCCCCAAATCTCATGTCCTTCTCACTTTGCAAAATACAATCATTTCTTCTCAATAGTCCCCAAGTCTTAACTCTTTCCAGAATCAACGCAGAAGTCCAAAGTCTCATCTGAGACTCAAGGCAATTTCTGCCACCTATGAGCCTGTACAATCAAAAACAAGATATTTACTTCCAAGATACAATGGTGGTACAGGCGTTGGGTAAACATTCCCATTCCATAAGGGAAAAATAGGCCAAAAGAAAGGGACTCCATGTCCATCATGCTGGGCACGCTGGTGCGAGGGGGTCCCCTGGAGCCTCAGGCAGCCCCTTCCTCATGGCTTTGCTGGGCACAGCCCACGTGGCTGCTCTCAGGGGTTGGAGTCTGGTGCCTGTGGCTTTTCCAGGTGAGGGTGCACGCTGCAGGTGGCTCCACCATTCTGGGATCTGGAGGGCGGCATTCCCCCCTCCCACAGCTCCACCAGGCAGGGCCCCAGTGGGAACTGCGTGTGTGGGCTCCAACCCCACATTTCCCCTGGCACTGCCCTAGTAAAGTCTTTCTGGGAGGGCTCCACCCTGTGGCAGGCTCTGCCTGGGCACCCAGGCTTTTCTATACATCCTCTGAAATCTTGGTGGAAGCCGCCAAGCCTCCACCACTCCCACTTTCTGTGCGCCTGCAGGCTTAGCACCATGTGGCTGCTGCCACCAAGGCTTATCGCTTGTGCCCTCCACAGCAGTGGCCCAAGCTGTACCTGAGGCCCCTTGAGCTGGGGCTGGAGCTGGAGCAGCTGGAGGTGGGGAGCAGATGGGAGGCGTGGAATAGCATTCTGAGGCAGTACAGGGTGGTGGCTCCCTTGTCTTCTGTCTTCTTCTGAGCCCTCCACGCTCTTCCAACCGCAGCCTGTTACCCAGTTCCAAAGCCACTTCCACGTTTTCAGGTATCTTTATAGCAACACCCCACTCCTTGGTGCCAGTTTTCTGTGTTAGCCCTTTTTGCATTGCTGTAAAGGAATACCGGAGGCTGGTAATTTATAAAAGAAAGAGGTTTATTTGGTGCATAGTTCTTCAGGCCATACAAGCATGGCACCAGCATCTGCTTCCAGTGAGGGCTTCAGGGAGCTTCCAGTCAAGGTAGTAGGGGGGAGGGGAGCAGGTGTGTCACATGGCGAGAGAGGGAGCAAGAGAGGGAGGAGGTACCAGCCTCTTTTAAGAGAGAGAACTCACTCATTACCTTGGGGAGCACACCAAACCATTCATGAGGGATCCGCCCCAAGACCAAAACACCTCCCACCACGCCCCACTTCCAACACTGGGGATCAAATTTCAACGTGAGATGTGGAAGGGACAAACATCCAAACCATATCAGGCATGGAATAGATTCTCCCTCGGAGACTTCAGAAGGACCCAACCTTGCTAACACCTTGATTTCAGACTTCTGGCCTGCACAACGTTGAGAGTAAGTTTCTGTTGCTTTAAGACAGCAAAGTTGTGGTAATTTGTTATGGTAGCCCTAAAAACCTAATACAGATTTTTGCCTAGAGTGTGAGGAAGTGTCTGGTTTAATGAGTTTTGAGGGATGTGGATTTATTACGAATGGATTTAATAAAATTTTTTGACAAATATTTATTGAAGACTTATGTGCCGGTCGGTGGAAGCCATGAAGCCATAAACCAATAACTATGCTGGTGAATGCCTAGAGGGTGGAGATGAGTGATCTGAAAAAACAGGTTCTCTGAGAGCATACAATGGGGGAGGCCAAGCTCGAGTGAGGAGTTATCGAAAGTTCTCTGCAGAAGTTACTGCGAATGATCAGGTTTCACTGTGGCCCTTTTCTTCCTGCCAAATATTGCATATGGCAGGGGTGCATTTCCAGTCAAAATGAATGCATCTTTATATGCTTTAAATAACATTTGTGAGCTTCCTGATACCTCAATGATTTACTAAACACAATGTGGGATTTACTAATCAGGGTCACAGACAGTGGAAAGAGGGCTCACAGTTTCTTTTAGCCAGTAGAGTCAGTCTTCTCCTGTGTCATCTCCCCTCAACACTAAGTGTTTTCCTGGGATGTTAATAGATGCAATGGGGGGGTGGGGTTCCACATTCAAGTAAATTTAAGATAAAGTATCTTAGACAAAAAGAGATGCATTTCTTCTCTGTAGGGCTTCTGGTAACTTTTATAATAATATGCTGATTTGCATTGTGAATCTCCACTTGGGTGACATAATAAGCAATAGTTCCCAAATCTTTGGACCGGGAATCTTTTTATCATGGAGCAGCTCATGGAACTAGCGTGTTGTGACACACATTCTGAGGAACCCTGTATCAGAGCAACTGTGGAGTTGTACACATGACTGGTTTAAATTGTTTTCCCTTTCTCTTTCCTCCAGGGCCCCACAACAATCCCCAGAATAGGACTGGGCATTCCAGCCCTCGGGAGACCCTGTCCAGGGATATCTAGACCCCCCGGGTTGGTCCTCATGGGAACATGAGGGGATGTGGTTACATCTGCAAATGAAAGACATCATCTAGGTCGTAAACGTGAAAGGAAAAGTTCAGAAAAGTCCTTGGGAGAGGAGCACTTCGTACAAGTCTCTGACGTTCGTTCCTTCATACACTCTTGGCCAAGTAGAGACACTTGCAAGTGGAGGGTTTGCAAAGCCATTAATAGAAACATAAGTAATAAATAGGCTCTGATGTGACTCAACGTTCTCGTCACATAAGGAAAACCAATCTCCAGGCAGAGTGGCCTGTGACTGATGCCTGTGTTCTGTATCCAAAGTTTCTTGGCATTGTTTTGTTGTTCTCTAGAATATACAATTACAAGCATTGAAGTTAAAGAAGCAAAAAGCATTCAACAGCTTCATAACTATAACAATAGCTACATATTATTTTATGCATGGATCCATTTCAGTTCACAAAACTGCCTCTGAAACGTCCTCGTTTCCATATGCATTCCACCACTCACTTTTACATTTGGACAAATCGTGCAACTTCCTTGCACTGCAGTTTCTCCATTTTCAAATGGGAGAAAAACCAACTTCATTGCTGTTGTATGTTCAAGGCACCTGATCACAAAGTGCTGTGAAATCCTTGTACAAATGGTACCGTGCAGGAACAGGCCAGTCTAAAAACAAAGTTAAACTAAAAGGAGCATTAGCCAAGTCAGGAGTCCTCCTGAAGCTTAGAAATTATTGCAGCTTCTTGCATTAAAGCTTGGACAACACAGGCTTCCTCAGAGAGAATATGCTTTCTGTTTAAGGGTAGTTTGGCATAGCAGGAAAGATATGGATTTTAGGTTTAAATCTTGGATCTGCAACCAATGGTTGCACAAAGCTATGTGACTTTGGGCAACTCACTCTTCTGTGAAATGGGGATAAAGACACTTACCTCGCAAAGTATTTGTAAGGAGTAGAGATAAACATGCAGAATCCTTAGAACATAGTAGATGACCAATAGATAGAGTCTATTGTACATCCTGTGTATTTATTCCGTCCTATTTGCATGCTAATCCTGTCCCTCCCCCATCAACTCAAGACTTTTATCTTGATGAGGAAGTTAGGAGAGTAGCCAAGGTCATTAGAAGCTGTCCATTAGCCTTTACCCACTGCATGGTTCATTCATTCACTCATTTAGCAAATATTTCTTGAGCTTCTACTACACGCCAGGCAGCAGATCTGATTCCCTGTTGCTTTTTAGCATTACTAGTGTCCACTGCTAACCAGACCCACCTGACTAACCCCCATGGTTTTCTTTTCTTCACTGTCCCCAGTGAAGAAACCCTGAACCTCCCTCAGTCCACCTTGAACAGTTTTGTGGACTGTGCACTACACAACTCCTGGAGCAGCCTCCACCTCATAGTTCTTCTTTCTTTCTTGTCCTCCCTGCTTACATGCCCCTAGGGAATCTTTCTGAGGTTATGCTAATAAGCAAAGTTAATACAGTGAAATCCAAGATCCAGACTGGGGACCAAGTGATGGGAGTAAAGGCTCTTTCTCGAGTATAAGGCCCGGCTCTGGTCCTCATGCGAGACAGCATTCTGGCTAGTGATTAACATTGTTAGTCACTATAATGCCAATATGTCTGTATTTTCCTTAATTCTCAATTCTCAATGGAATCTTGTGGGAAATGTTACCATCTCCACTTTACCAAAGAAGAAACAAGATTCAGAAGAATTAAGCCACTTGACTGAGGTCACAGAGGCGGTAAGTGACTGGAAGTAGGAATAAAACTCAGTTCTCCTGACTCCCAGGCCTGCTGCTCGTCTGGCAGCACTGTCCAATAGAATTCTCTGCGATGATGGAAATGTTCCAGATCTGCACCAGCTAATGCAGTATGCACCAGCCCAACGTGCCTATTGAGCACTTGAAATGTGGCTAGTGCAGCCAAGGGCCTACATTTTAAATTTTTATTTAATTTTAATTAATTTAAATTTAAATAATCACATGTGACTAGTGGTTATCATACTGAACAATGCAGGTAGGGCTTAACCTGAGCTGCACAGAGAGGGCTGCTGGGCCAGTCACCCCCGCCTTTCTACAGATACCTCCCCCAAGAGCCGATCCTCCTGCCTTCTGAGCCCTAGGCCCACGTGGAGCCATTCATAAATAATTACCGAGTGTCCCCAGAAACCTTGAAGAGGGAGCTGACCCTACACATGGTCAGAGCCCACAGGCTGCCCACTTGGTTTGTTTGGGACTAGGGCGAAAGGGGCCAGCCCACCTCCTATGGGGCTTCAATTTTCCCCATCAGCCCCTGTACCTCTAGGTCATGGCTTAGAAAGCAAAGGCAAATTTGTCACTACTAAGCCAGTATCAAGCTTGAAACTTAATTAGCTGACCAGTCACCTCCCTGGGCCCTAAGAGAGCAGATCCTAGGAATGAGAGACAGTCTTTGAGAGAGAAAGAAAAAGGAGCATGGTGTGGCCTAAAACAGAAGCACAGATGAAAGGCCCCCAGTGGAATCCAGTCCAAAGTCTTATTTTTTTGGCCAATACCAACTGTAAAAGAAATGTTTAAATTCACTGGATCTCCAGTATTTAAACACGGTGAGATTTCAAACATAAACTGGTTTTCCCACTACTCCTGGAACCTTGCGCTATCTTGTGATGCCCAGTTCCACTAGCGTCGTTGGCATGGATCCTGCAGAGCAGTAGCAGCTGCCCTGTGGGGATGGTAAGAAGCTGGTTTCCTACAGCATCCCTCTTTACTCACTTGGCTGACCTGACTGGCATCTGCAGGTGTATGTGGTTGTCATCCCAATGTAGGGGTGCAGGCCTGGGCAGGGTGCCTCCGCAAGGTGCTGGGACAACACCACAGAGCCCACTTGGTATGCACCCTGGGGGGTGTGGTGGGGGACAGAGTAGAGAAAAGGGGTGCCAAGATGGGGGTGAGGGTTGGAGGGAGAGAACTGGAACACACTACAATGCAACGGCACCACCTCTACACTCCTACCACACCTGCATTGATACCTGCCAGATGCTTCTTGGAACATCTCTATCTCCAGCCCCCAAAACGTTTCTCTTCTACTTTCTTCCAGCACCTAGAACAATGCCAACCACACAGAACTCAAGAAATGTGAGTTGTTCACAATAAAATGCACTCAATTCAGAATGCCTCCAGCAGACTCCCCCAGCTATTGCTTCAACCTGTCATTCTCCCTGCCGAGCACTTCTTGTGTTCTCTCTCCTTCTTAGGCTCACGATGAATCTCTGTTGTCATTCCCCACTGAGACGGGTTTCTTAATTCCAGGCCTCCACCCATGCGGCTGTCTGACCCAGCCAAATGCCAGCACAACTCAGAATGTGATTCTCTCGCTGTCTCTCAGCATGGTCCTGGAAGCTGAGTCAAAATTATTATCCAAGCCATAAGCCAGCATATGGCTTTAACACTTTTTCTTGCCTTCCTTTTGTCATTCAGTCTGTTTACTTGAGATCTTCTCCACGCCAGTGAGACAGAGAGGAGGGGATCAGGGAAGGTCCCCAGACCACAAGCTCCTTCCATGAAAAGAAGAGCTTTGCATCTTCTCCTTTTGTAGCCCTAGCATCTTCCACAGTCTACGGCACAGAGTAGCGGTTCTCAAGATAACATTCTGAGTGAACGCAAGTGTGAATAAAAGAAGAAACAATTTGGTTAACAGAGGCAAGGAAGAGAGAAAGAACCACTAGACTAAGGAAGGATCAAGAACATGGGTTCAAAGCATGGCTGTATGTTTTCCTACCTGTGTTAGCTAATTCACTCATCTGAGCTTCTCTTTTCTGATCTATAAAAAATAATTATATACACCCAGTTGTGGATTGGTACAATCCTTAGTCAGTCAGAATGGCACTTGGCAGCAAAAAGCATAAACATATTTAAGAACATTGACTCAATGATTCTGATCCTAGGGAGCTCATTTTAAGGAACTAATTCAGCAGAAACAAAACAGTTATGTGCATGAAGAAGTTTATTCAGAATTCTATTCAATAGCAAAATATCTGACATTACCCAACTATCCATAATAGGGAAATAATTACTGGTGTATAATATTTAAATATGCTGGACTATTTTCAACAATAAAAATTAATATTTATGAAGACTATCTAAACACACAGAGTCTGTCATCCTCAGTGCTGCTGGAATATTCCTTTAAAAACCAAATCTGTTCCTATTGCTGCCCTGCTCAAAATTATTCAATGGTTAAAAATTCAGCAGTGGGATTGCTGGGTCATATGGTAAGTATATACATATATAAGAAACTGCCAAACTGTTTTCCAAAGTGGATAAACCATTTTACTTTCCAACCAGCAGTGCATGAGAGACCCAGTTCCACCCACCCTCACCAGAATTTTGTATGGTCAGTCTTTTTAATTTTAGCCATGCTAATAGATGTGTACTGGTATCGAATAATTATAGTTTTAATTTGCATTTCTTGATGAAAATTAAAATTGCAATAAGGATGTTGGGCATCTTTTCATGTGCTTTTTAGGTATTTGTAGAGTTATTTACCCAGGAGATATAAAAATTCATGGCAAAAAGATTTCACATTCACATACAAAATGATTTGTATGTGAATGATCCGAGCAACTTTATTTATAATAGTCCAAAACTGGAACTCCAAATATCCATTAACAGATGAATGGATAAACAAAAATTGTGGTATATTCATACGATAGAATACTACTTAGCAATAAGAAGAAATAAACTTCTGATATACCCGACCACGTGGCTGAATCTCAAAGACATTATACCAAATGAAAGAAGCCGTATACAAAAGAGAACACACTGTATGATTCTATCTATTTGAAATTCTAGCACAGGCAGGAGTAATTCATTGCGACTGATAGCAGATCAGTTGTTGCCTAGAGTTGGGAGTTGGGGAGGGTGTTGCCTGGAAAGGGGCACAAAGAACTTTTGGGGGAGAGGAAAGTGTTCTGTACCTTATTTGGGGTAATAGCTACACAGGCAGATGCATCTATCAAAACTCATCAAACTGTACACTTAAAATGAGTGTGTTTTCTATTCACAATAGCAAAGATACGGAATCAACCTAAGTGTCCACCAACTGACGAATGGATGAAGAAAATGTGGTGTGTGTATATGTGTGTGCGTGTGTGTGTGTGTGTGTGTGTGTGTGTGTGTGTATTCTTGTCTGTATCCCTTACTGGGCTCTGAGCATCTTGAGGCCAAGGTCTACCTTATTACATTCTTAATTCCTCGCACAGACTTTGGCACATGTTGCTTAGTAAATGCTGGGTGGCTGGCGAATGAATCAACAAATGCCCCGTCTACTCTCAGAAGGATGCAGAGAAGAGCAAGTACGACAAGGGGTGTGACTCCCTGCACTCTATTATTTGGGTGTTTGATTTGGCCCCATAATATGGTGGTGTGGCCAAGACTGTGCCCTCTGTGAACCTCCACCTCCATCCTGGGGTACAGCCAGTAAAGAGAACTTTGCCAGTTCCTATCTTGGAATTGGGATGACAAACCTTCCAAGATAACAGGAGATCCCGAGCACCTCGAAAGGCCGTCGAAGGAAGCTTGACTCAGCTGACTCACTGAGGTGCCAGGTGGTGGCCGCACTGCCCCTGTGGGGTAGCACACTTCAAACCACAGCTCTTCACTCCTCCAACCTTTTTCACCATCCTATATAGTATTTGGTAATTGAATTGTGGAATCTAATTGCATTTGCTTTTCTAAGCACATTTGTTCTCGTTGAATGTACACCTTCTAGCTCCTGAAGATTCTGACAAGTAAATGTCACCTATGTCTGCCCAGGCAGACAGACACAAGGCAGCATTGCCCTCACTCCCAGAGACCCCCCAGCCATTACTTGATGATACGGAGTTGGAGCAGACACGTTCCATGATTGTGATCTGTTTTCTTCACCCTTGCCGGAGCTCTCACAAGCGTCGGCTAGAGCTCTGCCAAACCTTCCTCCCTGCCCCCACCCCACTGCTGCACCCACACGTCCCCAGCCCCCAGGACCGCCCTGCCGATGCCACCTCCAGCGCAGATGTCCACGGGATGAAGAGTGACCTGGACCTCATTTTCTGGAATGAAGGCATTTTCTACTCCAGCATCATGCCTTGACTTTCATTTGCTTTTGTTTAAAAAGTGCTTTGTCTTCTGTGTCAGGCAGAATTCGTTAGACAGCCATCCCGCCCCCAATCCCACACTTGGTCACTGACGGTCTTTTTCACGGTCTGACACTGAAGGTTAATCTGGCAAAGTACACGGAGGGGAAGAACCTTCATCCAGTCAGTGCTCCAAGGCAAGGGGGTAAACCTCAGGAGGAGAGAGTCGGGGAAAGACTCTGAGAGGTGAAAATAATGGTTGAATCTACAGTTGGGTTTCAAATCTTTGTTTCAAGTTATGAGGAAGGATTCCTCTGTTCATTCATTTATTCATCCTCACAATCTGGCTAGACCTATGGCCTCCCAGAAAATAGCCAAGCCTGGCCTTGTCTCTAATGTGGGCCCAGGGCTCTGGCTCTATCAGGGACTCCAAAGTCCCTCACACCAGCCCTGGGCTTACCCTGGACAGCAATACCTCATGGGCATTCGAACCCACTGAGAGCTTAGATATGGTTCTTTTGGGAGAGGGCCAGGAGACGGAATGGGCATTATCAGCAATCTGTCCTCTGAAAACTCTGAGCCCTGTGAACAAACCACCTCACACACTGTGAGTGGGGAAAGAAGGAATTGGAATGTTCACTCATATTTTCCTAAAATATCCAATGAACCATGAACCTAAACTCTACACCTGAGGCGAACTGGGAATTGCTATGTTAACAAAGCACAGCTTAGAAAACAGTCCACACATGTTCTGTGACTTCGGCCAGCCCCAGAGAGATTCCTGGCAGCATTTTCTGGGTGACTAATATTCAAGTTAAAATCAACAAGAGTTTTCCAAACACAGCCTCTCACCTGTCTGCCACGGCCCACTCCAATGTGCTTTACTACGTGGGGTCTGACAGGAGGTTTTTTTCTGGGCATACAACAGAGCTTTCAAGGTGCTCGTAAGTATCACTGTCTGATCCAGGCTCACTCCATGTAATCTACTGGCACATCTCTCACACAGGAGGGTGACAGAGATGCGCAACATGAGACAGGAAATGCACCCGTTTATTTCACAAACATCCGTGGAGCTCCTCCCTCTGCGTAGGGCCGCTGGGGAATACCAAGATGACTAAGCCGCAGTTGAAAGAGGGCAGATATGAAAACAAATAATTAAAATAATGCAGTTGAATGCTGAATAAGGTTTTTACCAAGAGCTGTGGGAGCACAAAGAAGGAATAATTGATTTTGTCAGAGACAGTCAAAGAACATTTTGTCAAGGGTGACCTCCGGGCTGTGCCTAGATGGATAAGTCAGAATGTTCAGGTGAGAGGAGACAGAAGGCATTCCAGGCGGAGGGAACAGCAGATGCGAAGGCATGGAGGCATGAAAGCCACTGAGACATTTGCTGTGTCAGAGGCAGAGGTTAAGCAGGAGGAGACGGGGTAGA
Organism: Daubentonia madagascariensis; assembly: GCA_023783475.1. Taxonomy (NCBI): domain Eukaryota; kingdom Metazoa; phylum Chordata; class Mammalia; order Primates; family Daubentoniidae; genus Daubentonia; species Daubentonia madagascariensis. The sequence continues at coordinate 8,598,399 of JAKFHU010000316.1, forward strand.
GATGAGGCTGATACAGTGGCTCCAGGTCAGATACGAAGGCGTGTATGTCACATTGAAGGGTCCAGACTTAATTCTTTGGGTGAGGGGGAAACAACAGAGGACTTTACGCATGGATGTGATCTATAAAATTTTTAAAAGATATCAGTAGATAATTAATTTATTTCAGGCTTTCATGATCCCTTACTTGGTCCATGGTACAAGCCTCTGACCTCCATGTCACACTTTGCTTATTGCCTGACATGTCTGCCAAGCTAAGGCATTTTTACATAACCTTACATGAAAGGGGTTATTATTCCCACTTTACAATTGGTGAAAGAGACTCTCAGAGATCTTAAGAAGAATACTCTTGTGACAGCAAAACCAAGATTCACACCCAGCTCTGTTAGACTTCCAAGGCCCTGTTTCATTATACTGCGTATAGTACGAGTGAGAAAGAAGATAGTGATTCCCAGGTCTGGGCTGCACATTACATTCTCCTGGGGAGTTTTTAGAGATCATGATGCCCAGGCTGAACCCCACACTGCACCCCAGGCCCATTAAATCAGGATATCCAGGAGAGGAGCCCAGACATCAGGATTTGTTTAAAGCTCCCCAGGTGATTCCAATGTGCAGCCAAGTTTGAGAAACGCTGCTGTAAGAGATGTTGCAAAGAAAGACTTGATGTAGTTGGCTAGCAAATGGGAAGACAAAGAGAAGGCGGAAAGAAGGTGACTTTAAGATTTTTAACTTGGATAAAATCAGAAAGGGATGCTAATGGGAAAATGAGGAATTTATTTTCATAGTGATTTACTTTACCATCATAGTGTGACATCCGGGTGGAAATACCCAATAGATGCTCGGCAAAGTGACCCAGGGGCTTCACAGGAGTCAAGGATATACCAAGGTCAGCACCCCAGCCAGTGGTGTGCTGGGGCCAGCTCATACCAGCTCTCAAGGGAGCCAAGTGCTAAATTTTCTGAAACTTTCCAAGCCGCTTGTTAATGCAGGCATTATTAAAAATTAAACTGTAAGAATTAAATATAATTAAATAAATTGTATTTTTAAAACAAAATAGATTCTCAAAACTCATCACTTCCTAATTACCACACTTTACTGTTATCTATCCTCTTGAGGTTATTTGCGTCAAAAAGACATAAATCTGAACGGTGGGAAAACCGTATAATGGTGGCCTCCTGCTGTACTTCTTTTCCCAACTCTACAATCAGCCATGTTGATAGCTTGAAATTGGCCATGGTAAGGAATATTTACATCATGAAAATTGGCAGACACGACAAAATAAGGCTTCTCCTCTCACCCCCACCCCCAAAAAGCCAGTTGTTAAAACACTTACCAGCACACCATTGCCTGATACCATATGATGGGCTATGCAGAGAGGCCAGTGTTTGAGTGTGCCAGGGAGAACTTCACAAAGGTAAAACAAAGGGAATAAGGTAGAAACTAAGACTCCACGTATGGGGGGAAAAACATGCTAGAAACAGTTTTCCCATTGACTAATATTTCCCCAAACACAAGCTGTTTGCACTACTCAGGTCTTTTGGGATTGCTACTATTCCAAATAAACCTGTTTTGTTTAGCTCCATGAATAAGGCACTTCTAGCCAGAGAAGATATATTTTATATGCACACATAAAAATACTCTGTTTATATAGCTCTTTCCTTTTAAGGAGCTCACAGAAATTACACATGTTCTCTTTATTCCTATGAATGCCCTGGGGAGGCAACTAGGTGGTAGAGGAAATAGAAAGGAATGGGGAAAAAAGTGCTAAATTAGAAATCATGGCAGTACCTAGCCTCGGTGTTACAGACAATCTTTTTCTCAGTGTAGGAAAGCCTGGCTATGAAGTATCCTTGATCAAGAAGGTTCTAGAATTGGACTCCCATCGCTGGCATTTCTTCACAGGCACAGCTGAAAGGCAGAGGAAACCTCCTATTGTCTCCCTTCTCTCCTCCTCATTGCCCTGCTATTTTGGCCCTAGCCCCTCACTCAGGCCAGAGCTGGAGTTTGCAGTCCAAGCCTGTCTGGCTCTAGAACCTCAGAGAGTTCACCAAAGGGCCAGCGACAGGAAAGGAGATGGGTCTGCAGCAGCACCTATGCTAAGAGTGGTTCCCCTGTGACTTGGCATTTCTCTGATGACACCACTGTCCCCTGCAACTGCTGCATCGCCCCACTGGGGATCCAAATGGCCTCTCTGCCTTCCCTGGGCACTTCCCTGTAGGGCTCCGGACAATGTCAAACCCATTCTCTGGAATACAAGTCAGTTTAACTTTAACGTTTGATATCATCCCCATTTACCCAGGATTTGTCTGTGCTGCAGAGCAGAAGGTACAAGGTTGCTGATAATGAAATTGGGGGGAAGAATTAACTGAAGTCTGTGTGTGTGTGTGCGGCACATACATACATACATTTGCATGCGTGCATCAGAAACAGAGAGACACTAAGAAAGAGATAGAAACAGAGAAACAGACACAGAGGGAAAGAGAGAGAAGCAAAGGGTTATAGAGGCTGTGGGAATTCCTGAACAAAGAAATTACTGTTTTGTTTCTGACTAAGAATTTCATTGTTTGTTTATTTTCAAATGCTGGTAGGGTAGATTTTTAAGGTAAATCTTCCTGATGGGTAACCCCACACTCCACCCAAGCCACACCCACACATCGTAGTCCCCTTAACAACTCCTCTGAGGGCAGCCCTGAGTGGGCACAGTAGCTAAAGGGCACTGCCTTTAGAAGCATGTGTCTTGGGCCAAATATCCCTGGATATTCAGATTGTCAGGCCCAGCCAAGTCTGAAGGAGACTCTCCCGGAATCACAAGTTGTCTTACTTGCCACAAAAATGGCCTCAGGTGTCCTGCTGGGGCTGCCCTGGGCTCTCCTCACCAAGTTGGGGAGTTCTGTGAAGCTTCCTAAGGGCCCTCAGACCAAGCCTGAGGGCCTCTGAAGCAGGCAGTGATGCCCACTAGACAACCAAAACAAACAAGTCAATTAAGAGGAAAGGCACTCCCTTGGGAGGCAGGAGACAGGTTCTAATCTTCCTAATTCCATCCCAGCCTCTGTGGAGCTCAGTTTGCTCATCTGTGAGACATTAGGGTGTGGATAATCACAGCCATTCATCCAACAATCACTTACTGAACACCTACTAGATGTCAGGGGCTGCCCTGAGCACTGGGGATTCAGAGGCTATAAAAACAAAAAGCAAAACAGCCAACAGGGACCCAGGCATCAGTGGGCTTATAGGAGATGCTATAACGTCCCCTCCCATCCAATACTCTCTAAATAATTCCTAAGTAGCACAAGGGCTTACCTACATCCCTGAGCTAATGAATTCAGCCCCTGCTGAGTAAGAGATCCGTTTGTTTTCTTTCCATTTGAGTTCCCAAACTTAACTGCTTTGCACTTGCAGTGTGGGTGTCTGAGATGCTAATTGAGCCTCACCGCAGGCCCTGGAGAGAGGTAAGTGTTGCAACATCTGCCACAATTAAAAACACTTATTCAGGTGCCTGTCTGCTCAGGACACCCTGTGCACTAAGTCAAAGAGGCACAGCCCCGCTGTCCAGAAACTTCTAGAAACCCTGGAGCCTGCCCACACAAAGAACAAACAAACAGCTGATAAAATGGTGCTGTCAAATAAATAAAGCGAATGTAAATGGAGAGCTGGAGAAGGGGCCATCCTCTGGGAAGATGGAGGGTGAAGGGGAATAGAGGAGTTAGCACAGGCCAGGCTGGGATGCGGCATCGCTCTGTCTCAGGCAGTCCAGGTTGCCAGGGTCTCTGAACGGCAGGGAAAGGAGCATGGACAGAACGGGGCGGCAGGGAGGAGGGGGGTGCGTCGCAGGGCCCTGGACCCCAGTGACAACTCCCCAAAGGCATTAACAAGACCTCACTGCAAAGTAGCAAAACCAGAGTGAACCTTCCCCCAGGACTTCACACAATCACCTATCCCTCCATCTCCCTTCCTACCCTCTTTAACATCTTACATAACAAGCCTTCTATTGTGTTAATATCTGGGGAAAAAATTGACTAAGGGCCAGTGTGTGACTTAGGAAAATAAAAGTAGGAAGCCAGTCTCCAAGGCTTGCCCCACCCCCGAGTCATCTTGGCTCACTCCGAGATTCCGTCTGTTCGCAGGCTCTGACATAAAAGGCAGGAAGTTACACACGCTAAACAAACCTCCTTAGATGTCAGGAAATTAACCTGGGAAATCGGAGCCAGGAGCGATTAAAGGCACTGCGGGCTGAGTTCAAAAACCATTGCAGGGTTAGATCAAAAGCTGTTTGCCGGGCACCCCAGGCTGGGCCCTGACAAACTGCACATCCCGAAAAACCTGGCCACAGGGCTGGCACGCCTGTGTGGGGTGCTTTTTTCCTGCCACAGGACTGAATCGTCACTCAGATCTGTAGCTTTTGCCTCTTCCCGCCAGGGGAGTAGAACGCCTGCCCCAGGCAAGGCTGCCCCCAGAAAAGCAGCTTGCCTCCCTGGCTTCCTTATAAGGCAGGAAGATCACACACCTAACCCCTGGGGTGGGGGGGGGGGTCCAACAAGTGGCCCCAGGGGAGGCAAAAAAAAGTCCTTAAAAGGAAGTGGAGAGGAAGCAGCCTGGGACAGGGATCCTGATCCTCCCAGCCAAGAAAGCAAACCGCCTACTCTGGAGGGTGGAAAGCTCAGACCAGAACAAACCATAGAATTGTGAGAATCAATATTTATGTCCACAGCAAGAATACTATCTCTTTGAGTTTCAGTTTCATTATCTCTTCAATGAAGATACTTTTAGTTATGATATCCTGAAATGCCTGAACCACCTTAATATTTACATCGAACGAAATTGTCAAGGGGTTTTGCACAGCACCATCATGATGTATCTCCAGCAGTGGGTGCTAACCCCATTTCACAGAGGAGAAAACTGAGGCCCCGCAAGGGGAAGTGGCTTGCCTAATGTTACATATCTGATAGAGAGCAGAGCCCATAATGAACCCCCATCTAGTGGCTCCTGGCCCAGTACTCTAGGAGGGCAATGGAGGAACAAGTGCACTGTCCCCCAAATGCCTAAAAATATGTTTGCAAAAATAAGCTCAACATATTGCTATTCCTGATTTTTTTTTTTAATTGGAAAACAAGTGAAGGTAAGAGGGGAGCCATTTAGTGTGCCAGCCTTCTGGGAAGTGGAACACTCAGAGACATAAACCCCATGGTGGTCTCATAATAGTGTAAAAACCTCTTCTTGAGTCTGTAGAGGTGAAGTTAGTTGTATTTGCTAGAGAGGAAGACTGCGAGAGAATGTTCCACATGAGTTCCTCACCCACAATACCTTCAAGAACCTGCCCTGTCCCTACTGTGGGGGGGGGGGGTTCCTATGGGCCACGTGACCTCTACCCAGAGCTGATGGGTCCAGCGTCACCTGGCTGACAGCAAATCAGAGTTCCTCTTACACAGAAATAGGACTGAGACTTAGAAAGTATAGTTAAAGTACCTGTGAGGCTGAAGCTGTAGAAGCACTGTATTAGCAAAGGTTCTCCCAAGAAACAGAACCAATAGGATGTGGTTCAGCTGTACGAATATATGATATGTGTCTATATATACATCATACATATTATATATATCATAAATACACACATATATGTGTGTGTATATATTAAACACACACACACACACACACATGGACAGAGTGTGAAAGAGGTAAAGATTTTCTGTACAGAATATGTTCATGTGATTATGGAGGTTAAGAGTCCCAAGATCTCCAGCGGTAGCAAGCTGGACACCCAAGAGAGACCGAGTTCAAGTCCAAAGGCAGGAAAAAACATCCAGTCTGAAGGCTGTCAGGCAAGAGGAAGTCTCTCCTGCTTGTGGGAGGATCAGCCTTTTTGTTCTATTCAGAGCTTCAGCTGATTGGATGAGGCCCACCCACATTAGGGAGGGCCATCTGTTTCACGCAGTCTACCCACTCCAGTGTTAACCTCATCCAAAAACACCCTCACAGACACCCCAGAATAATGTTTGACCAACTATCTGGGCACGCCATGGCCCAGTCAAGTTGACAATAAAATTAACTATCACAATCACATGGAGGGGGTCAGGTCAGCACAGTGGCAAAGCGGAACCAGGCAAGACCAAATGAGGGAGCAGCGGTGTTGCTGGGAAATCCAGCTTCAAGAGAGAAGCATGGAACCTTCTTGGCAGAGAAATAGAGATGAGAGACAGACCAGGTAGGGGAGGCCTGGAGCCTTTCCAGATCCGTGAGTTTCCCTTGCATCCTCCCAATCCCCCGTCCTTAACTGAACTGCTTTGAGTGGGTTTCTCTTTCTGATAACTGAACCACCTCTGCTTAGAACTCGTACCTTGTGGAACTCTTTGAATTTTATGAAGTAGCCCCATTCTAAGTGTTTGCCTCAACAAAGGTTTCTTTCTCACGCATGACACACACGCGTGATGGGTCAGTCACAGCCCTTCTCCGTGTCTCCTTAACTCCCAGGCTCAATAACAGAGAGAAATAGAGACAGCAGAACCACACAATGGCCCTTAAAGCGTCTGTACAATAGTGGCACAATTCCTCATCCTCACTTTTGCCAGCCAAAGCAAACCTCATGGCCAAGCGTGACGTCAGTAGGGCAGGGATTTATGGTCTTTCCACAGAAGGAGGGAGGGGTGCCAAAAATCACATGGCCACGCCTAGTAGGGCGTGACAAGGATCACGCATAATCCTCCCCCAGAGAGAGACAGCAAAATTGTGAACACTAGCATTACACAGCACCCTGTTTCATAAAGAAAATGAGGGGAAGCAATTTGCCCAATCAAGTACCTTGTTGGGGGCAGATTTAGTATTTAAACAACATCTTCGGACTCCAGGTTTGAGAATTCCTTCCACTGCTCCACAGCTGTTTCTAGATATTACTCTGGGAGAGAAACACCTGCCCTGATCTATGGTTTATGCCACTCTCCAGGAATATTCACATCAAGATGTCACACTAAAACATTTGGCCCTTGAATGTTTTATTCATAACGATCATATGTCCAAGGGAATTCAAGCGAGCCAAGTCAGACAAAATTAACAAGCGTAAATTAAGAAATGTAATAGAGCCAACACTGAAATTCTCAGTAAATGGAGTCATTTAAAACATTTTCTTAGTTTAACCAGACTGAAGATGGAAAGGGGGTCGGTGGCACCTGAGAAGGACAAGAAGCTGTCACCTCGAAAAAGAGAGATGAATGACAGACGGTGTTGTCTGCTTTCACACTTTGGGGTGGTGTCAGCTGAGTCTTGCAGGCCATTGGTTGATTGCATCTTGCAGTAGCTTGAATGAGGGGTCTGGAAAGGATGAGGACTAATGCCTGGGAAGAGCCTGGCACCAATAATTTTAAAAGGGCCTTAACCATGAGCTAGTCAGCATTTCCAGAGTTAATTAGTCCCATCACGACAATCAGTACCTGGTCCCAAATGGGCACCCTGGCTGCCTATGGTTAATAACCTCTTTGTTTGCCTCTCTCTGACCAGCGAATAGTTTTATTCAAGGAAAAAACCTGACTGCTTGCAGGTCCTACATTCTAGAAAACAAATCAGAATTCACTGTTTTGTTTCTGAATCATTCAGTTTCCCTTAAGTTGAATAGGTGGTGCAGATTATGAAAAGTTGAGCACTTTATGGAACACTTACTCCCCACCTCTGCCAATAACATTTTTAAGGAGATTGGGTTTGATTAAAATATACACGATAAGTCATGAATCCAACCTGCCCAGGATATATCAGGTTGCATAGTGTGATGAAACACATACCATCCTGGATGTTCTTCCAAAAGAGCGTGTATAGAAAATGCTGACCTTCTGCCAGAATAAATGGTTCCTGGCCAACCCCCACCCCTCTCCACCCTTAGTCCCCACACTTAGCAAGCTGAAGCTTGCAGGCCACAGCAACTGGCTCCTCGCTGCCTTCGGAAACTCTACGTGACCTTCTCTGTGTCCTCCTTCAGTACATGAAATACAGAGGCAAGACCAGGGCACTTTATAGGACAAAAGAAGGCTCAATGGGGCAATTTCCATGGCATCTTGCTACTCTGCACTGCTGGTAAGCATTGGCAGGCTTTCCTGCAGGGACTTCTCAAAAGAGAATCCAGAAGGCAGGCTCAGAATCGCAGCCTGGCTGCAGCCACAGTGTGGCAGGTACATGTACTCGTGAGCATGTCAAATACATCACTTCAATACTGAATTCATAGGCCCAACATTGCTCTGTGAGATTGGATGCTGGGGGCTCAAATGCAAGTCTTCTGAAAGCATCCTACAAAACACCTGAAGCTGCAATTCCAGAGTTACTATAGTTTCACTACTGTGCAAGTCACACTAATCTCGCACAGGCAAAGGGATATAGAAAAAGATTATATTAATGCTCAAGGGGGAAAAAACAAGATTATACAAGACTTTGCAGAGCTATGGTCTGGTAATAAACCAAGAGTATTTAGCAGCCAACCCAGAAAAAATGGATTTACAGCTGAAGTCTTTCAGCTGCAGCATCATTCTATGGAACCTCATTCTATGCACATTTGTGGTGAATCTCTACGTACCGGCCACTGTGCTGGTACACATAATACAAATGACAAATGAATGACACATGACACCTGAGGTTGGAGAGCTGACCATCTAGCAAGTGAGGCACGGATGAAGCATATTTTAGGACATCCAGAGAAAGAGATAAATCCCCCATACTGGCAGCTTTATGGAGATATTTGAGCAAAATCTTAGAAAGGCCAACTCTACATTCAGACACATGGAATCGGGGAAGAAGGGAATTCATCAGCTGCGGCCATGAATAGTAGAGGTGTTGGGCTCCCTTCATCCAGATACTCTTTGCCATGTGGGACCCCCATCTCTTAACTGCTCATGGTGCACAGCTGCTCCTCCTCTCTGGAGGTTTGCTCCACCAGAGCACCTCACCCTGCCTCTGAGGATGGCCAACAACCAGTGATGGCACAAAAGGCCAGCCCCCTTGCCTCAAGATGGGGACAGTTCTGTAGTGTGGCTTATGAAGAGACTACCCCATTCCCCCAGTGGATCAAGCTGAAGTTAATCTCTACCTGAGACCTGATCTTTGCTGGGTTCTCCCCTCTCCTATCCTGCTTCCCACACTCCCTGGCAGATTTTCTTTGAGTAGAACCAAGGCAAACACATCCCTATCTCAGGCTTTGCTTCTAGGAGGCTGGGGCTTTGCCTCATGCAGCTGCATAGTTGCATAACAAGGAATTCTTGGGGTAGCCTTCCAGTGCCTCCATAAGCCGTCTGTTCCATCCCCCTTCCACAACTTTCTCTGCTCCGTTCAAAACTGACCCCTCACTCTTTCCACACCTCATGTCTTATTTTTGTTCTTCCCCCTGCTACAAAAGCTAACCCCCGACTTATCCATTTCTTTCAAGATCTAATTCAAGTTTTACTTATCCCAAGGTTTCCCAGACTAGACTCTATCTATAGCCCTTACATGTGTATTTTTTAGCACCTAGGAGATGTGCCAAACATGTGCCTATTTTTACTTTTCAGACAATTAGATCAGAACTTAATCATCCAAATAGATGTTGTCACTTTCAAAATACTCATCTTGGGGGATTAATCACTTCCTCCAAGACAGCCACTGCCCATCATAATTTGGGGATTCTTCTTTTGGATTTGTCTTCAGAGCATGTATCATACACTATTGAACATGGTAGCCTACAGCAGTTCTCTGTCCTTTGTGGTTTTAGGACTCCATTCACAACCATGACTGGTGATTGCAGGTCAGTGAGAGGACATACATATTTTGTAATTACTCAGTTTACCCATCTCAAGGTATCCCTTGTTGGGTGAAATTCCTTCTCCCATGATGCTGCCCTAAATCCAACTAATCCCAGTGATGGCAAATATTTGTCCTGTGAAAGTGACTTTTCTTTCCTTTTTGAGACATTTGGATCAATGCCTGATGAGTAATGTAGGTATTGATTCATTCATTCAACAAATATTTATTGAGCCCTTTCTATACGCCAAGCACTATGCTACAAGTGAGGCTGTAGAATCAAATAAAACATGGTTTGTACTCACGTGGGGCTTAGAGTCTACTGAAGGAAAATTACAAGTAAATTGACAATATAGAATAGTGCAATAAATACTATTTATCTATGGAAGAAAAAGGAGTAAAGTTAGACTGCAGGAGCAGGGAAACTTCTGGAGGCTGTGTTTTGAGGGATGATTAGGAGTTTGCTAGATGAAGAAGGCAGCAAGGGGAGGAACTACTGGTAGGTAAGGAGGTATAGACAGAATTGTGATGGAGCAAAACACATTCGAGACACCCCCTGTGAAGGGTGGATTGGTCGAATAAGTGTAAAGGAGAGAGCTGGTCAGGCTGCCGAGAAGCGAAGAAGAGCTTATCTCCAGAGTAATGGGGAGCCACTGAAGGATCAGACTGGGATAGAAACCAACCAACAAACCAAAATCATACAATGTGATTTAAAACTGATGAATAATTTTAATGTGTGTGGTCAGTGCATCTGCACATGTGCTATCCTGATGAATTCTTCTAACAACTCTGTGAGAGAAAAATTACTATCCTCACGTTATGGATGAGGAAACAGACACCAGGAAGGTTTAATAACTTGCTTAAGATCACACAGCTAGTAAGTGGCAGACCTGGGATTCAAATCCTCAACTCCTAAGCTCAGGATGATCCCCTTAAAAAATCCAGCAATGAAAATGAACAGATACATTTCTTAAAAGAAAATTTTGAATTCTAAATAAATTTACGATGTTCAACTTAAGCACAAATCAAAGCATTGAAGAATAAAACAATAATATTGAACCATTTTATACTCACTTAACTGGCAGAAAACATTAATCATTGTGTGCAATACCATCTACTTTACATTACACACTGGCATTAATACAGTGATGGTCCTATTGTCAATTTGCATGCATCTTTTGGAAAACAATATAATAATATGTATCAAAAGACATAAAAATGTCCTTTTACCTGCCTCTAGGAATTTATTCCAAGAAAATATTTCAAAAGAAGACACAAAGTTTGTTATTGCAACACTATCCTTAATAGTGCAAAATTGAAAACAACCTAAATGTAGGGTGGTAGTACAATGGTTTGGTAAATGATCATACAACAACTCAGTGGAATATTGTGTAATCATTTAACATGATCTTTATGAGGATTATGTAAGACCATGGGAAGATGTTTATAAGAAGTAAACTATCACGTGAAAAGGTAGAGTACAGTACACTATTGACATTCATGAGGAACATAGCCCAATATCTTTGCCAATTCCCAGATAAGTGGAAACCATTGTAGTATATAATTTCCCCCTTTAAAATGCAGTACCTGAAAATGTTAAGTAACCCCTCAAGACTCTTAATGAGTCTATAAACTTAGGATTTGCTTATAAACCTCTAAAAATAAATTCTGCCAATAAAATAAATTCTAGATTGCATTATATCACATCATTAGGATACTTACCTAAATTTACCTAAATCTGCAAAGAAACAACATCTTTATCACTTCATGAGAGTTCCTTGCAAGCTTCATATGAAAGCACAAAAGCTGTATTGAAATGCTGGTCCCAGCAATGGTGGGCCAGACTTGTTCACTAACTGTGTGATTCTTATGTCCTTGCACACCAGCTTTAAAATCTAGCCTTTTCAAAATGAAAACCCCCAAAATTGCAAATTACTATGATCTTTGAAGTCCCAGGCACATAATTAAAATTGAGAATGTCAAATTCAAGAATGTCAACAGTCTACAATTCTTCATAAATACATATGCATTATGATTACAACTATTTGAAAATGTAAACATACGTCCAAAGCTGCCTGGAAACAAAAAATAAAGGCACTTGTATTTGGGTGGAAGAATTCCAAGTAACATTTTTCTTTTAAAACATTTTTTAAGTATTATATTGTTGTTTCACAACAACTAAAGGTCACACAATTTATTATTCTACTGTCATATTCTTGTAGGGTGAACTCTAATGCTTTTAACCCTTTGATATTTTATAGTTTTAAAGGACTTGCAAGGCTTTGGGGTTGTAACAAATAAGGAAGGGCTGGAGAAATAAGCAAGAACTGGCTCTAGAACTAACTGCATCATACTTTCAATGGCATTCAACCAGAGATGAAATGCACCAGTACTTGGTCTTCAAAGTGGGACTGATGCCCACTCACTCAAATAAAAAAAATGCCTGTGATTCCTGTGACCTCACTGATTGATTTGACAGGAACTACAAGTTGCATTCAGTAGCTTCATCTGCGTGACACCGGGAGGGAGGGAGGGAGGGAGGGAGAGGCAGAAAGGACAGAAAGAGGGAAGTAATCGGATGTCTTCCTGCTGACAAGCACTGCAAGCCAGTTTTTTTCTTCTTGTTTTTCCGCAGCTCCTAATGTTGGCCTCCAGGTAACATTCTATGTGTCACATGCATGTACACCAGAGATGGGGAGAAGAGACAGAGCAGGTGAAAGCAGCTTAGCCATCACATTAGTGTGTGAGATGGTCAGAAATGGTGCCTGGTATTCTTCCAGGGGACTTGGTCATACAGAAACATTTAGCTGAGAAAATGGATGGTATTTGTCAGCTTGGGCTGCTACAGCAAAATACTGCAAACTTGGTGGCTTAAACAACAGAAATATATTTTCTCACAGTTCTGGAAGCTGAAGTCCAAGATCAAGGTACTAGCATGGTCAGGTTCGGGTGAGAGCCCTCTCCCTGGCCTGTAGACAGCCACCTTCTCACTGTGTCCTCACATGGGGGAAAGAAAGAGAAAGAAGCTCCCTAGTGCCTCTTCCTATAAGGACGCTAATCCTATTGGATCAAAATCCCACCCTTAGGACCTCATTTAACCTTAATTACTTCCTTAGGGGCCCATGTCCAAATATAGCCACACTGGGAGTTAGGGCTTCAACATATTAATTTGGGGAACACAAACATTCAGTCCATAACATGTATGCTTTCTGCTTTTGCAGGAGGGAAGAGCCACAGTTGTTTAGATGCGTGAATGTTGTGATTTGTAAAAACTCATTGTTTTTTTACCCAGTATAAATAAGAACTTAATAACACAGAGAGAGAAATTCTAGTGTTAAAGAGAATAAACTGAAAATAGTCTAAAAGAAATACTAGTAACAAAGCCTAGCAGGGGTGGGGAACAGCAGAGATTGACATATTTAGCTTGGATCTTGATGAAAATTGTGAATGTCCAGTGAAAACCGATTTTTACTTTTTAATAATAAAACTCTGTAACACCTTAAAACTCTGAGTTTATATATTTTTATTATCAACTATATAAATTCAATGAAGAAATGGAGTAAAGGCTCAGGACAAGAAGAGGGGAGAAAAAAACCTTTAAAAATTGGGGGAGTATTAGCACCTCATTCTTTACCAAGCTGTCACACTATCACTGCACAGACGAAGATTGTATCCCAGGGAGCTCAGGCTTCCACAACCAGGGCACTTCACCCACTCACTGACAAACTCAACTGATAACTCCTGAATGTCCCCCATCTATCAGGCACGTCAACCCATACCCCATTGAATCCTCAGATCTGCCGTCTTACAAATGAAGAAACTGAAATGCAAGCAAGTTAGGTAACTAAGAGAAGAGGGTGAGGAGCACTGTGGTTGAGTCCCCGCAGTTCATGCACATCATGCTAATACAAAGTAACAACACGCTACATGAACCCCAGCCAGGAACAGTTGTTGAAATCTCAAGGGGGTTGCAGTCTAGGTCTAGTTACTCCTCACGCAAAGATCCAATTATTGAGACAACGAGGACTGCCAAGGAAGAAAGGACTTTTTAATACAACAAACATCTTGTTGGGAGAATGGGAGAAGCTGCCTCAAATCCATCTCTCTTGACTAACAGAGATCACGGGGCTTTTAAAGGAGAGGCCATGTGCCTTGGGGCAGGTTGTGGTCTCTCTCTCAAGAGCTACCAGCACTGGGGGCAGGTTGTGGGGGATGGTGAGTCTTGGCCTCAGGAAGTCTGCCCAGGGGCCTTCAGAATCTCAGCTCCTTTGTCTTGCAGAAAATCCACCATTTCTGGGAAACAACTCAAAAGTTCAAGTAGTTGGTTAAGGGAGAGGATTATAAAAAAACAAAATTGAAATTTGTTCATGGAGCCGGTTACAGAACGAGTTCAGGAATGTTCCTGGGACATATTTCTGTTGGAAGGCTACTGGGGAAAATTCCCCTCTCTGGAGAGTGCATTCCAGGCAGAGATCTCTCTTCTTCCTCTAGCAACAACGTGATGCATCCTGCTCTCAGAGGTGATAACGCCAAGGATGGCAGAGGGGCAAGGAGGAAAGACAGCAAGGGTCTTTGATGGCATCCCCGAGCTGCCAACCCACCAACCCCATAGCCAGCCCAACCTCTGGACTTCTTGTTACATGAGATACTACATTTCCTAAGTGTCTGTGCTAGTATGAGTCAGATTCTATTTCGTTTTCATCAAAAGCATCTTGGCTGATACAAAAAGCCAAAATCCAATCTCAGGTCTGTGTGATTCCCAAGCACTCACTCATTCCAAGCATTTTCTAGTCGGAGAGGCTGTCTCTGGTACACATGAAGTCCCAAAGGGTTTCCGGGTCAACAGCTGCAGTGGCCCTGGAGTCAGACAAATTTGGACTAAATCCCAGCTCTGCCACTAATTAGCTGTGTGATCATGGGCAAATTACCTCTCCTCTTTATGCCTGTTACCTCATCTGAAAAATGGGGATAATGACAGTACCTGCCACAAAGAGCCATTTTAAGACCAGAGGACTTTCCACACAGTGGGTGCTCAGTGACCGTTAGTTCTCACAAGAAAGGGAACCACGTTACTTTCAGTCCCTAGATTCCTTTCATGAGAATATTTATAATATTTTGAATAGAGTGATTTTTATTTTCTCCTGATATATGAAATGCCAAAATAAAAATACGATGTTTTCTTAATGTTTGGCCCTCTCTGAGCTTTTAGCTTTTTAATTAGAGTTGCCCTCATTCTTCATTGAAAAAACACATCATTAAAGAAGATATTTAAAATATCACCCACAGTATCATGCTACCTAATTAAACTATTTTTGTCTCTTGATATTACCTCTAGTATATAATATTCACATACCTACAATTATAGTGAACATATTCTTTTACAGTTATTTTTACTTAAATTACATTTCCCCATATTTATACATGTTTTTTATAATTATCTGCTTTAATAACTTCATAGAGTGATAAAATTCACTAAATATTCCCCTAGGATTGATATTTTTGACATAAATTGCTTTCTTATTTTTTACCTTAAAGATGATGCAACAGTGAATATTTTATTTATATATTTTTGTTTCTGTGCATTATTTCCTTAAGAAAAAATTCCTGGGAGTGGAATTATTGGGTCTAGGGGTATGAGTTGTCTTTATGCCTCCTACTACATAATTTTACCCAAAAGGAATGTTCCAATTTGCAATTGTAAACTTTATCTTAACTACTCAAGACTGAAATTGAATTCCTCTAAGTAGTTACTTGGTTTGAAATATCACGAGAGCCTTTGTACTTTGGGGAAATCAGTATTTTGATTGCCTTGCCATGAGTTTCAAGCTTTATGAGTCAAGGTCTGCTTTCTTGCTTTGAAAGTTCCCCCTTGAACCAATCAGTGTTTTTTTTCCATAGGCTGTGAACTTTTAAAAGCCTATCTGGTTTTATCTCCCTATCTTTCTTCATGAATCTTATTGAATTGTTATAGACCCCCAAGGATGTGTAAATGGCTCAAGGACACCATTTTAAATGGATAATCAAGCCCAACTTTCTACTTCTTTGTGAGAGGCACATTTTTAGTCTGGGAAAGAAATGGTACAATCACTCTACCCAGATGGAGTAACATTGGTTTCCTCTGGCAAAAGCCTAGGTCCTTGGAAACCCACTGACTGCTTCATGAATACCTTGGACATTAATTGGTGAAGTAACTAAGAAAAATGCACCCCATGCAAAGTTTAATGTAGCCCCTGGTTACTCTCCCATGTGGCAAAAATAGCTACCTTTTTTTCCCTTGGAATGGGACAGTGGGTTTGGCTATGCCAGGATGAGTCTCCTGGGGGTAGAAAAAGCCTGTGTATTTTTCTCTGGTGCTAAGTTTACCTGACTCCAGGGCAGATGCCTCCAAGTCACAGGCAAAGTGGTTAACACAGCCCTGGATGCTCCTAAAGGGACTTTGTCTAGCTTGCTGTGAGGTCTTTCCACCTTCTCATGTTTTTAACATGACCATAAACCCAAATCTAAATGCAGGCATTAAAACACAAGGAACTATGACCAGGTTCTAGGGTAGTCATTCAGATGACATGAAGCATGCTTATGTTCATTTTTTTTCCTTCCACATTATTGTAGACATGAAAACACAACATTTAAAAGTTCTGGTAGAATTCCAAAAGTATGTCCAGAGCGTTTAATGGAGTTACAAACTCCAGGTTAAGACACACATCAAGTTCAAGTGTCTAGAAACTTTCTGTAGAAGGTCAGATAGTAAATATTTTAGTCTTTGCAGGCCAGATGATCTTTGTTCTAACTATTCAGCTCTACCAGCATAAAGGCAGCCATAGACATTTTGTAAACAAATGGGTATAGCCATGTTCCAATAAAACCCTATTAACAAAAGCAGTCACTGGATTTGGCCTGAGGGCCATAGTTTGCCCCTGCTCTACTTACTGTGTGAATGATAAGATAGGAAGACCCCCCCCCCAACTATCAGCTCTGTATTTTCCCATCTGCACTGTGTGTTTGCAAGTTTGTGTTTGATTCATACCATCAGTGTCTGTCTTTATATGGAATTTAGGAAGTGTATATTCTGTCATCCAAATACTGGATTTATTCAATCAAGCATAAGATTTTTTTGGTGCCTACAGTGCTGTGCTTAATTAGCCCTGTCTCTGTTAAATATGACCAAAGACTACATTTTTTGCTAATGTAGATAGAATTGGTTAAGAAAATTAAAAATGGGATAGTAGCAGGCAATACAAATCAATTTTCAAGAATTTGTGATAAGAATTAAATCCAGCCTCTTCTTTGAGATCTGAGCAGACTCTGCTTTGAATGGCTTCTCTAAGGATCAGTGAAGAGTTGAAGGCAGGGAAGCTATCTGAGGAGCAAAGAGGATACTGGGCTCAGAGATAATTATTGGTGCTTCAATATTTAGCTGTGTGACCTTTTCTTACAAAAGATGTTTAATTTCTCTGGGACTCAGTTTCCCCTTCTATAAAGTGAAGGATTTGGAGCAGATGAATTGGATTAGATGAATCCTAAATCTGCTCATGCTTTGAACATTTAAAATTTCCTGTCAACAAATCTATGCTAAGAGCTTTCCATCATGTCAGAAAGCAAATGATTTAGAGAGCCCTGCCTCTTGGAAAAATCAAATAGACATCCTGTGAAGGGCTCTCGCTTTAGTTTCCCCTAAGACCAGGACATTTCAGTCGTCTTAGGGAGCACAGTGATTATGAGACGGTCTCTGGCTTAAGAGATCTCCATCCAGGGTGGGAACCAGCCCTGCAATGGCCGACTGCAATCCAAGGCAGAGTGAAAAGGAAAGGACAAGCATGTGCTGTGGGCATGTGGGGAGAGGAGGTACTAATGCTGACCAGAAGAGGAAGCATTTGAATTGGGGCTGACGAATGGACAGTTTTCCACCAACACAGAAGGACAGGGGTGTTAGAAGGCTTTGCTAACAGAGGGTAGTTCAAATGGAGAAATATGGTGGAGGTTTTAGTCAGGGTTCTCCAGAAAAACAGAACCAATAGAACACATAGAGATGCACACATAAGAGGAGAGTTATTATAGGGGTTGGCCCACGCAGATATGGAGGCCGAGAAGTCCCACAATCTGCCATTGCAAGCTGAAGAACCAGGAAAGCCAGTGGTGTAATTCAGTCAGAAGGCCTGAGAAGTGGGGGTGGGGGAGGTGACAGTGTAAGTCCCTGTCTGAGTCGGAACAATAGATGTTTCAGCTCAAGCAGAGAGAGCAGATTGGCCCTTTCTTTGCCTTTTTGTTCTATTCAGGCCTTCAGTAGATTGGATGAGGCCCACCCACACTGGGGAGGACCATCTGCTTTACTCCACTCACCAATTCAAATGTTCATCTCTTCCAGAAATACCTTCACAGACACACTCAGAAATAATGTTTTACCAGCTATCTGGGCATCTCTTAGCCCGATCAAATTGATATACAAAATGAACTATCACAGTGGGAGAAGGGAGGCATCATCCCAGAGCCATCGTGCAGAGTAATAGCACCTTGTGAGTAGCTGTTTTCATTGGATCCTGTTTTTGTTTGTATCAATCTCCAGTGGTTCATCAATAGTAAGTACTATAGCAAATATGCAATGACGATGTTTTTATTAAATACTTTTTTTTAACTTTTAGCATGGCTTTTGGTTTATACCTTTCAATTGGTTGGTTCTTTATAATCATGGATCCATGGTTTAAAACGAGGTCAAGTTAAAAACGGAGGAAGAGTGGCTATGGTAAGCACAGCGACTCGTACTGACAGATGAAGTATAAAAACATGTAGACACATCAGTTCACCATTAGGCCCAATGTTGGCAATTTAGCTTCAGCAAAACTTCACCTAACACATGAAGTGAATGTTGTTAACTTGAATGTTATTTGTATTGTTGTCTTGTTTGTATTTAATTAGTAAATGTTTTAATGGTTGTAGAATAAATATATGGAATGTTATGACTCATATTAGTACATTTTTATGTAACACTATAATAAAAATAATTTAAGTCAAGACTTGCTATCTGTAAGAATTTTTCTTCAAAAGTATTTATTACTCAAGTTTTTCAAAGATCATAGTAAATGAATGTGAAGTTCCTTTCTTCATATATCAAATGGAGATGATAATTGTTTATTTCACAGGGCTATTAGGAAGATGAAATGAGATAATAGTTGGAAGAGGTTTGGAAAGCATAAAGTATTACATAAAATCAAGGGAGTGAAACAATATTTACTACAAAACAGGCACAAGTGAAAAACAAAACAGCTGCCCAGTCTCTACCTCTCAGCCTACATGCTCAGGGATCTTGGCAAAACTATACTTGCAGGTAAAGAGTAATGACTCACAACTTAGATGTGTTCCTTGGGGATTCCCATACACGCAGCAAAATTCAACCCGCCCGATTGCATCACTATCTCTATAAACGCATAGACGCTCACAAGTTTAGTCAGGGCTCCTCTAAGCTATTGGAACAAAACCCAGCCCAGGGTAAATGCAGCTGCCAACACATGAAGCTGAAGCTTCCCAGAACAGTTTGCAAGTAGCTGATGACAGAATACATCTTGAAATCTAAACTGGAAAGCCTTTTGACAAAGGCAGGTGGGCAAGATTTTCTATATCATGTTCTTTATCATCAGGGATCCAAATAGTGTGCATTTCATAAAATACTGCAACCCAGCCTGGGCTCAGGGAGGTGGGTGCATGCAGGGCTTGCAAGGTAGATTTCTGTCCAGCTCAAAGCATGGAGGACAATGATGGGGAGTCAGCTACTCACTAATACCCAGTCATTGGTCTTTACTAAAGAGAGGGTGGGTCACCACCAATTAAAATAAAATTTTAGTGAGCCAAACATTGCCTAGTAATATCAGGAATCTAAAATTTGATCTCTAACAACAGATTTGCAATTCTTTACTTAAGGCAAGTCAATTCATATTTCTTGGGTGTCCAGAGGATGCCTGGATACTGAAACTCTTGACATTCAGTTGCATTGTCTCAATGACTGTGAAATTTTCCTAGCTGACAAAAGATCTTATAGCCCCCTTAAGAATTTTTTTTTAATTTCACATCAAGATTGAATTATGATATTTAGCTTGAAATAGATCATACCCTCCCAGTTCACCACTGGTGAGAGTTTAAGCAACTGCACTGCCACACTGTGTCAGGCGCTGCCCGTGTTCCCTCTTCCACTCTTCGCCAGCTGGGTGGTGAGTGGTCCAGCTTCAATGCCATATCTTATTGCCTGCATTCCTGGACCACTCCTGGTAAAACTGTTGCAAGTAGGTAGTGGCTCTGGCTTCTCTAGAAGCAGACTCTGAGATGGAGTTTGGCATACAGGGTATTTATTAGGGATTAACAGCTGTGGAATAGAGGGGGATAGGATGGTCCAGAGGGCGAAGCCAAACTAATGTGGGCACAACAAAACCTTGGCCAGCCCCACAGGGAGCTCTGGAGGCTATACAACCTCTCGTGGAGCTGGAATGGCGGGACCTCCATACCCACCTCACTCAGTCACTGCATGTAGGCTGCCCTCAGATGAGGCAGCTTTCTGCAGTTGAGGCAAACCCTGAAGGAGCCAACAGCTTGAAGATACACCCTGAGAAGTGGGGCGACAAGCTGTTCCTTGAGGGGGGATCTGGGCAGCGCATCTTTGTATCCACCACAGCCCACCCTTGCACTGCTCAGATCCACTGCTGCACATCCTTTTGAGGAACAATCCCTTTAGGATTCTGGAGAAGATTGCTTCCTGGGGAAACTCAAAGGAGTATGGAGGGATGAATTACAGCCCCCAACAAGGTCACAGCCGGTGCTCAGCGTTTCCCTCTTCTACAATCCTTTCTTGATTCCTCTTACTTTCAGCCACCATGCCTTCTGGCCCCAGCAGCTTGCTTGGCATCATGACCCGACCCCCTTCCCTGAGCACGGTTGCAGCACACTTTCATGTACCTTCACAACTGAGCAAGGAAATGTCAAGAGGCACCCAAGGGTATCACCCAAGGGCCACACATATCCCTTTTTGCTTCCGTTATGTGACAGCATCCCTACTTTTTCTTGTTGATCAGGCTCAGTTACCCTGCCAAGATGATGACCCCTCTTCTGCTGGTCCTTGAACACTAGAAGTCCAAAGTGCCCAGTTAACAGCCATTGCTTTATATTTAATGGGATTCTTATTGTGTGCTCTGGTAAAAAGTATACCCCTTTGAGGGACCATAAGCTCCAATCCTGAAGAACCCAGAGTTGTGGGAATGGGAAGGAAAAGTCCCCTCCTCCAACGAAAGCCACTGGGAATGATGTGAAATGGCACTACCATGCTTCTAGCTCTTGGTTCCCAGGCCTGTGTATTCTTCCTATTGTGGGCACAGTACCACATAAGAATCTTTGATTCAATGTGTATCCTGGAGAATGGAGCGCCATCTTTGCAGATTATCATCTTTGAGCTATAACAGATCATCCAAATGGTCTATCAGAAGTAGTATTTGGTATGCCCAGTGGACCCCGTGTTCATAGGCCCCTCTTACACCTCATTGCCGGGAAGTGGGTTTCCTAGCTGGTTGCAGTATTGTGTGGGATTCTATGCTGGTGGGTCAAACACTCCATAAATCTTTAGAAAATGGTGCTGGCTAAGGACCTGTGGTCAAGGAAAGAAAAACATATACTTGAAATTTGTAATTCCTATTAGAACAAATCTTTGGCTCTTCCAGAAGGAGCCCAACGTAATCAAGTTGCCACCAAGTAATTGGCTCCAAATTGAGGGGTTGTCTCTGTTGTTGTCGGGCTAATATTTAGAAGCAGCATTGACTAAATCAGCCTTAGTAAGTGGAAGCGCACTCTCTTGGGCCAATGTATAGCCTATCTCTCCCACCACAGCTACTCCTTTCATATGTCCATCAGGCCAACACTGGGATGGCTGATGGTCAAATCTGGCTGATGATGACTGGCTGGGTCATTCTGCCCACTTGGTTGCTTAGTGCCTGTTCTGCGGTTCTCAGGAGGTTTCTAGGATATGATATAAACATCTTCACACTTTATGCCCACACCAGTATGTCTACCCATGTGCCTCCTCATCCCCAATCTTCCAGTCTTCCTCTCCCCAAGCCTGGCCAGCCATCCCATCCACCCGCCAGTGCCCAGAAGCTTACGTGTATTCTAACACCTGGCCATCTCGCCTTCCACAGGAAGTGGATGACCGATGCCCATTGGGAGGATGTTCCCTCGTCACCATCTTTCAAGGCCACTCCCAGGTGAGGCTGAAGCGCTGAGACCATCCATTTCCAGCTGACACTCACGTACCAAGTTGACCCAGCTGTAAATCAAGGTTGGGATTTTCCGTCCTCTGACAACTGATTGTGAGGGATCCCCCTAAGATTGTGCCAATGCTTGTAAAGGGCTGGAAATTATATATGATAAATTTGGGGGCTAAATAAATATATATATTTATATATACTGTAAATATATAGTAGTTATTAAGTGTAAACTAAAAATAAAATTATAAGCACCCCAACTGACTAAACAGACAGTTTAGTCAGTTGGCCAAGGGTACCCTAGAAACCTTAAAAACAGAGTTCACAGCCATGATGGGATGGGAGGTCAGACACGTCTCATTTTACCCACTCCATTTAAGCAATTTAGACACAAAAACTGAGGGCATCACTGTTAAAATAGAGATCATAAGACTTAAAGAACAGACTCTTTGATGCTAAATTATAAATAAGATCTAAGGCCATGCCAGGTAAGGGTTAAGTCATGCACCCTGACACTTAAGGAATAAACTATATTCTAACTGCCACAAGGTTTTTCTTTTCTCTAGCAGCCTAAACCAGCACTGACTTCAAGATAAGCAATATTAAAACAACGGCAGCTCACCACCAGATGCTGACTAACTGGCCCCCACCTCCCTGTTCCACAAGTCATAACTACAGCTTCGACTGGAAAAGAGAGTGATTTCAGGAACTTTCTCCTAATAAGACACCAACGACCATGAACTGGTTCCGGCCGGTTTACAGAGACTGTGCACTTGAGTGCCTTCATGTCCCTGCTTCACCTTTTGACGTATACAGCCTGATTGTAACACATTTAAATGTTAAGTCTCCACCCCAAGGTGAACATAGGATGCATGTAACATGCATGTTTGCTTATCATGCAGGTGCATTACTTCCTTTCATGAATATTCATAGCTCCTCCTGCAACCTGTTGAATATGTATACTTGGCTGGCCCATTCCTCATAAATCCCTGTTCCATCCTCCCCTCCCTCAAAGTGCCTTGTTTTCAGTTTTCAGCCGGAGGCTGTGCTTCCCAGCCTGTCAGAATAGCCACCGTGCAGGCTGTAACCCTTCATAAGAAATAAAGCTCTCCTTTCCAAATTTATAAATTGTGTGATTTTTAAGTTAACAAAAGTCACTTCTCTGTCCTATGCCTTTATTATGGATCCGTATTTAAAAGGTGTTGAAAGAGTTCTCTCTGCTTGTTCCACGCTCCCTGAGAAGGCATGAGGATTAACATCACCTCTGCAAAGTGTTTGTGACCTTGGAAGGAAGGACCCCCCCCTCTCAGCCCTCGCAGAGATATTAACTGTTAAAGTTAGGTTTGGAAAGGTCTGCTGAGGAGACTTCCTTTTAGAGTTTAAACAGGGGATGGGTAAAGTTCTTACAAAGAGAGAGAGAAAGAGAAAGTGAGTCAGGGTATGAGGCTGTACCCAGACAGCGCCTGCTAGGTCTTGTAAACAAACGCCAAGCTAGTTATTAAATGCCTGGGTGCTGATCGCAGTGCCCCCAGTGATCACATCCGGGCTCTGGGGGTGTGTGTGTGTGTGTATTTAGGGGGCTGGGAGGGAAGGAAGGACAAAGGAGAGTCTGTTTTCTGTACTTCTCTTTCACACATTTGAAGGTCTATCCCACTCCAGTTAGTAAAAGTATAATAACCACAAATTAAGAGAAATGTATTAACTTCTATCCATAAGACTTTGTGCTGAGTGCTCTGGGGAAGCAAAAGACTACATTACACGGGCCTGGCCTTTGAGGAGGCTTGAAATAAGCCAGTGCAAAAAAGTGAAATGCCTCCAGTCATGCAGGGCAGTGTTTCCCAAACACTGACGTGCTTAGGAGTCAGCTGGTATATTGTTGAAATGCTGGCTCTGATTCAGTAGGTCCAGGTGGGCTCGGGATCTGTATCTCCAACAGAAATCCGGTGGCACGATGGATCCCGCTGTGTGCAGGGGTGAGCCAAGGCTGAAGGAGGAAGAGCCCTGGGAGCCAGGGAGCCCAGGAAAGTCTGCAGAGAGGTGGCAAAGGTGGGGCAGACACTGAGGTATGGGCAAGGGCTTAACCCTCACAGAAAAGATGGGCACATACTTGAAAAAGTGAACACCTTGAGCAAAGGCTCAGAGAAGGGAGTACTGAGGGCCTTCTGGGCACGGTTCTTGGGTCCTGGCTCTGTTGGACAGTCCTGTGGTGGGAGGAAGGTGGATGCTGAGAAAGGGCAGTTGGGTCTGGGGGGGTGGCCTGGAAGGCTGGGGGTGACGCAGTCCTTCTGACCAGGGGAGCCATGGAGGGTGCTTCTCAGCAGTGGTGGTGTTATTGGTGGTCGTAAGCTGAGTGACATGGTAGAGTTGAGCAGCACGTTCAAGCAGGAAGAATGTAAAGCAAGACCTGCCAGACATTGTGGAGGAGACGACTGAGGACAAAGCCTGACCCTTCCAACATGAAACTCAAAACTCAGACCCCACGGTGGGGGCTCTCTCCTCCTGGGCTTCTGCTCCAAATGTTTAAACTTAGCCATCACATCATCCCTTTTTTCAGTGAAATTTCAATTTAAATCCAATTTGAAAAAAAATCAACTCATAAAGCAGCATCCTTCCCCTGAGCCCTTTCTAACTCCCTGCAAATTGCCATGGGTGTGTCCCTTCTGCACTCTGCTCTGATTGTTTGTTCCCAGGGCAGGCCCAGCCCCTTTCTCCTCACCATGGGGTCAAAGAGAGCAAAAGGAGACTGAGTGGGATATGAGAAGTTCTATTTTCACTGTGGGTAGCTGGAAAAAAACAAAAAACAACCTACACAGTGACTCAAAAGTGACCATGTAGAAGCAGCTCTTTTACTATGAAGAATGTCTCATTCATTTTAGCACTAAAATAATATGACATTAGAATCTGTATTTGAACAGTTCTTTACTATCTTTTAAATGCCTTTGGAGAGCATCATTATCCCATAGAGTCCTCCCAACAGCTCTTCGAGGTAGATATCATCATTTTGTCTGTTTTTCAGAAAAGGAAACTGAAGTTCAGAGTGGTCGAGTCACTGTCATAGGCTGTTTTGTGTTGCTATAAAAGAATACTTGAGTCTGGGTAATTTATAGAGAAAAGAGGTTTATTTGGCTCATGGTTCTGCAGGCTGTATAAGAAGCATGGTGCTGGCATCTGTTTGGCTTCTAAGGAGGCCCCCAGGCTGCTTCTGCTCGTGGCAGAAGGCAAAGGGGAACCGGGATGTGCAGAGATCACATGGCGAGAGAGGAAACAAGAGAGAGAGAGGAGGGAGGTGCCAGGCTCTTTTTAACAAAGAGCTTTCAGGAACTAATAGAGCAAGAATTCATTCCCCTCCCCCAGGGCATTAATCTATTCATGGGGGATCCACCCCCATGACCCAACACCTCCCATTAGGCCCCACCTGTAACACTGGGGATCAAATTTCCACATGAGATTTGGAGGGACAAACATCCAAACTATATCAGTCACTTTTCCACGGCCAGTGTGTGGAGGGAGTCTGAAGACAGAGATCCTGGAATCTTCTGATGGTAGAGAGTGCCCTAGAGGGATATCTCCTTTTATGCCTCCGTCACCACCCCCTTACAGGGCTGGGGTTTCACTGGGGGCCTTGCCAAGGAAGGAGGTAGTGTCTCTATCACTCTGTCAGTGCCCTTGAAGGGCCCCCAGTGAATGCAAAATAGTGTACATGCTACAGAAACTCAGCTTCACCCAGAGTTTACCTTGACACCCCTCCTGCATGTTTTCAGGAACTCTCCTGTGGTTGTACAGGCAGGATTTATGGTCGGGACAACCTGCGGTATTCCCTAAAAGAGGAAAGGCTTGTCAGAGTTAACAGAGAAAATCTCTCAAATCCCACCCCTCTGGCACACCCCACTGCAGATGGAGCAGTAACAAAGCTCTTGTCTTGTAGCTTCCCTCCTTCCACCTCCTTTGTCAGAAGCTAAGCAAGCCTTTACAGCAAATGTTCTGGCTCTCAGAGGTCCCCTGCAGTCCTACAGAGATCCTGGGCCAGGGGTCCAATGGGGGCCTGCTTAGTCACATCCACAGGAGGCCTGGAGCATGGTCCCCTTGCCAAGGAAGATCCCTCCTAAGTCCTCATGGAGCCTTGATCTCTTCAGATGAAGCTCATGCCTTTGCTTTTAGGATCTATTTATTGGCCTGTTAAACTGCAAATTCCCTTAGGAGAAGCATCTATGTAAAGCTCTTATCAGCCTTTTCACTCTAAGATAAATACATTTCACCAGCCTGGGTAACATAGTGAGACCCCATCTCTAAAAAACAAATTAAAAAAAAATATTAGCCAGGCATGGTGGTATGCACCTGTAGTCCCAGCTACTCAGGAGGTTGAGGCAGGAGGGTCACTTGAGCCCAGGAGTTCGAGACCAGCCTGGCCAATATAATGAGACTGCGTCTCTTTAAAAAAAAAAAAAAAAAAAGACAAATACATTTCAGAATCTTTCCTGAGGTTAGGAAATGAGTCAGGGAAAGGGAGAGTGTAAGGCAGTAAAAGGGAAGAGGGACCTCCCATTGCTGAGGCTGCATCCTCTGTCTTGCCTGCTGCAGGTCTGCAGGTATCTCCAGGAGGACAGGCCTGTCAGGGTTCTTGGTTTGCAAGCAACAGAAAACTCACTCAGCTCAGCTAAGCAGAGAAGGAGCTTGTTGGAAGGCTACTGGCAAGAAGACTGGCAAACAGTTCGCCTGGGAAGCTGAACACAAAGCCAAGAACCCCCCAGAGGGACGATCCAATTAGAAGCCAGCTCTGCAGTCACAGGAGGCCCCCACGGCTGGGAACACATCCCTCCCCTGCTGCTGCTGTCTCCAGCAAGGACATGGTACAGGAAAGAATTGCCCCCAAAGAGGAAGGCATGCTGAGTGCTGGTAGCCCACAAGTGGCAAATGTCCTGCAGGTATTGGCTTCTGGTGAGGCCCTCAGGCTGCTTCCACTCATGGCGGAAGGCAAAGGGGCCTTCTGTTTGAGAGAGGAGCGTCACTAAAAAAAAGCATTTTGCCCTCCTACCAGGTCCCCTGGATTTTAATCTCCCAATTCCATTATAAGGCTGTGTAGATGGCACAGAATTTGAATCAGGCAGACTTGAGCTCAAATCCTGGCTGGGCCACTTACTGGCTGCTCGACCTTGGGCAAATGACTCAACCAGTTTTCTCATCCATTAAATGTGGGTAACATTTCTGATCTCACAAAGTGGTCTGGAGGAGTTTTTAAAGAGGTAAAAATACAAAACAGCTGGCCCAGAGCAGGAATCCGATAAACATTCCTGGCTCTCACCTCCTAGGCCCCAGGTTTTCAAGTCATCATTGGCTCATTTTCTCCAGCTTGGGGCACGGTGAGCACCAGGAGTCCGCAGAGGCAGGAGTGTCTTTGTTGGATGGAGGAAGGTACACTGAATCCACATCAGCATTTCTGCAGTAGTAGAGGACTGGAATTTTAGATGTGAACTCAAATAGCACACAGGCAGGCCATATGACAATCTGACACACACACTGCCCAGGGGCCTGCATGCTCCTGGCTAACTCTGCCCACCCCATCCACCCCGACAGCTGCAGACACTGTCCAAGTTCATGGCTCTGCAGAGCTGACCATGTGAAGGCAAAAAACAGAAGCAAGGAAGGACGAGTGACTTTTCTAGTCCAGCGTTCATAACTGTTAAGACCAAACACAACATTTATACATTTTTTAATCCAGAAAATATATTCTTTTCCCAAAGGAAACAAATAGAGGGTGCCTAGAAAAAAAAGGAGGCATCTTTTCACGTTTTCTTTACAGAATTAGAGTCTGAGCACAGCACATGCAAATACAACCTCAAATCAGCCCCTCCAAGTCCTTCCTAGGTAAAACATGTTTGAAGAGCAAACTGTTAAAAACCATCGTCTTGTACTTTTCTTATATTTGAAAATGTGGTTGCTGAAACCCAGCATTGAAGTTAGGTGAAATATTTATACATCTGCAGTTTTTAACGACAGTCCTGGCTTCAAATATTCTGTGTAGTTGCCCCCACAAACAAATATTTGCCCAGTTCATAAATTCGAATTTAGAAAATGCAGCCTGGTAAACACAGGCCCACTGTGTTTGAAGGCACCACTAGTCCTGGCTTTGATGGTTGGATTTGAAAAAGACCCTTGTGAAGACTCATAGTGGGTCCTTCAGGAGGTAACAGGAAGTTGGCATTAACCACTTACCTTTGAGAATGTTGCTTTCCTCACAGAGCTCTAAGTCTAGAAGTTTTTTAAAAGCACACTCTGATCATGGGAACATCAATGGCTACTGGGCCTCTGTAAAAATTTTCCAACAGAAGAGTAAATCCCTCGGAGCATTTGGTGACAGTTTTCCTCTTGGTTTTAATTTTTTTTCTTTCCTTTATTGTTAAATTCCCACATGCAGCCTGCTGTGTCCTGTCTTGAGAATGAGGGAGAGGCCGTGAGGGTGTGTAGGCGCGAAGTAGCAGCATGGAAATCCCTCTTTACTCTGCAAAACCGAGGTTCAAATGTTCAGATCCCAGCAGGGCTGACAGCCATTCAGCCCCTGCAGCTTGGATAAGGATTTGCTGTTTGGGCATCTACTGACTAAAGATGCTCCCTTTGCAGGATTCAATTCTTTCATGAGCAATACTGTTGCCCATTTCTTCGAGAAAATGGTCCATTAGCAAAACTTCACACACAAGCACAAATTAGTTTGCTCAATTACCTTTCATCAAGAACTATTTACTTAAGTCTTCTGTTTGTACCTCCTGCATACATTATTTAGCTTTCATTTGAAATACGATTTAGAATTTATCTAAGTATTTGATGAGGATGCCTTCTTAAGGGTGTTTACCAGGAATAATCATAGAAGCAAAATAAAGTGAATAACAATTCTTTCAGTGGAGCCTAAAGCTTTGGCTCCCCAGGCCAAGCAGTGTCACATGTGAAGCACTTTTATCATGCTCAATGGCATGTGGTTGCTTAGTAACCCTCCTTATCAATGGTTCAGGCTTTCTTCTGATTGCCTTTTAAGAAGATAGTACCTTTGGTACCTTCTATCTCTTCCCTTCCAGATGTAATAAATGATTTTGTAAAAGATCACCCTCAAGAAATACACTTTCATTTATAAGCACAACATCTGGCTAGCAAGCCAACTAGGTTAAAACATGTATAATAATTAGTGTTGTGCTTAGAGCAATGGTTCTTCAACTGTGGTGTGCATCAGAATCTCCTGGGGAACTTCATGAAAATACAAAGGCCCAGGTCCTAACCTATTTCAAATAGCCTGGGGTGCTATATTCTTTACAACACACCAGTGCTAGAGAACCATCCCTGGAACCTGCAACCACTTGCTACAGAATAACCAGAGCCCGATAGTTCTCACGTGTCCACCTGCCGATGCCAATCAAAATCAGATCAATGCCCGACGGTTCCACAAGTAGTGCTAAGGTGGTTGCTGCAATACTTAATTGCAACCATGGGCCCAGCCACAAACAGGCTCCCAGAGAGCCTGCGGCAGCTCATTTATCTGTACGTATGTACACAGATGGACTCTGTGATAATGTTTGGGTTGTTGCTCCCAGGAGATACATTCTACAAGAAGATGAATATTAGACAGAGCAACCCAGGCCACACCAAAGGAAAAACAACATCCAAAGACTCACTTTTTCCAAAGCTGGGATTTTAGTTAGCTAATAAAACTAACTGCAATTACAGGGGCTGTGAGACAATGAAGTTCATTTCCATAAAAGCTATCATGGCATTTCCTTCTCTGGCAATTTTAGGAGATCAGAAAGCCTTGTCTCTGGAGTAAAAAGTGGATCTGGCTGCACATATGTGACTTGATATCCTGTGTGTCAGAGAGGATTGGGCCATTTCCTGGAAAGGTTTAAGACATTCCTCCACTCTATAGCACTGGGTCAAATAGCCAGTAATTGAGATGAAACGTCTCTAGACACACACACACACACACACACACACACAAAGAAATAGAAAATGTGGAGAAAGACAACAGAGACAGAAAATGCTCTAGACCTTGACAGAATTCCTGCTCCCAAGTTAATCCCTCCACCACCGACATAAGAGTAAGCTGACAAATATTTTGCTTTAAAGAAAAAGAGAGGTTTACTCAACTATAATTTTAAATGAAGTGCTTAGAAAACACAACTCATTCTTTCTTCTGTTGGAAAGACCCATGGAGTGGACACTTGACACAAACGCTCACTGTCCCATGTACAACCATCTCTTGGCCTCCTGACGTCTTCACAAATCACACGAAACGGAGTTTCATGACAAAGAGTCCTGGAGTCCTCGGCAATTCTGTTCAGAGCAGCTAGACTTCATTTCCACGTGCGCAGAAGTCCCTTGGCCACAAACTCATACTGAAGTCAGAGTGAGAACCCGAACTCTGGAGGTTTAAATTTTGTACAACAAAAATAAAGCTTTACAAGAAAGTCCAAAAACCGTCATCTTGTGCAAATGACACTTTTATAAGGACTATCATTTGCTATTTCACACCAGAAAAGAAAGGAAAATGGAAAAATGGAAGGCTGCCCATCAAAACGTAGAAGGAACGGACTTTGGTTCATGCAGAACTGAGTTTGAGCCCTGGTTCCACCATCCGTCAGCCAGGTGGCCTCAGGAAAAGTTGTTCAACCTGTCCAGACTTTAGTTTCCTCATCTATAAAATAAGAAGAATGAAAGTACCTCCTTCATTGGATTGCTGAGGATTAAATTCAATGAGGTGATGCTTGCAGCACAGCATCCACACAAAGTAAGTGCTCAGTAAATGTCAGCTGTCGTTTTGGATCCGTAAGGAGACGAGACCAGTCTACACTTCGAGCAAAACTCTCAAGTCATTAGAAATTTGGTAACTGTAAGGAAGAAAATGGAGGCGTGGGAGGTGGCAGAGGTATCTTGCCTGATATCTTTTCTTAAAAAAAAATACAAAGGGAACTTAATCAATTATTTATTGAGTTTCTGAACTACAAGTCCAAGACTGTCCTTGGCACTCCTGGGGCTATCACTGTGGCCCCTTTCCTAGAAGAAGCTACAATCTAAAATCGTATGAACAAACCATACAATGGTGAACTGCATAGACAAAGAAGCATCAAGTATAAAACCAAATGATATCTTGGTGAAGAAAGCATGAGAAGAATGAGATCAGCACAGCTTAGGAAAAGCTTTTTGCAGGAGGCAGGGTCTGGGAGGGCCTTGCGGGGTAAGGAAGAGGCCCGGCATCTCTGCTTACCTCGGTCGCCATGAGAAACCCAAGCCTCCCAGCCCGGGCCAAGCCCATCCCCTCTACAGCTCTGCCTGTCCCCACGCTGACCCGGTCTCACCCTCCTCCCCTGTGCCTCTGCTCTCGCGATCTGAACCTGAAATCTAAACTCTCCTCTGTGAGTCCTGTCACCCTCTCACCCTGACTGCACCTAGCTCTGCCCTAAGGACTCTGATTCTCCGCAGTGCTCTCAAACAGTGGCCCCTTCTCCCCCAAGTCTCCTAGTCACCCTGGGGGCTGGGAGCCTCCTTTCCTCCTCCAGCCTCTGCCCCCACACCTGCAGCAGTTCTCAAGTGTGTCCGTCAGTCCAGAACTGCCTGTTGCAGTCGCAGATGCACGAGCTGTGCCTGTCGGACTCCTTGGAGGTTTGAGCATCGGTTGATTGTGACATTCTTCAGCATTACTCATGTGATAGAAAAACGGCTCCAAACACGTCCACATCCTGATCCCTGGAACCTGTGAATATGTCACATGGTGTTATGGGCTGAATTGGGTCCCCCTAAAACTCATATGTGGAGGCCCCAACCCCCAGTACCTCAGAATGGGACTGCATTAGGAGATAGGGCCTTTAAAGAGGTGATTAAGTTAATCAACCTGTCCAGACCGACAATGAAGCCGATAATCCAACCTGACTGGAGTCTTAATAAGAAGAAGAAATATGGACACAAGAGAGGCCAGGGGTAGGCACATACAGAGAAAAGGCCTCGTGAGGACACGGCGAGAAGGGGGCCGTCTGCAAGCCGAGGAGAGAGGCCTCTAAAGAAATGAAATCTGACAACTTGATCTTGAACTTCCAGCCTCCAGAAGAGTGAGAAGATTAATTTTTGTTGTTTAAGCCACTCAGTCTGTAGCATTTTGTGATGGCAGCCCTGGCAAACTGATACACAAGGAAAAGGGAAATTAAGGTTGCAGGTGAAATTAGGGTTGCTAAAGAACTGGCTTTAAAGTAGGGAGAATATTCTGGATTATCCTGTGGGCCCAATATAATCACAAAGGTCCTTAAAAGTGGAGGAGAGAGGCAGAGAGGACAGAGTGACACAAAGAGAGAACTCGGCCAGCTGGTGCTGCAGGAGGCCTCTACGAAAGCTGGAAAGGGCAAGGAAACAGTTTCTCCCCTGGAGTCCCTGGGGCCTCCAGAAAGGAACACAGCCCTGCGGGTGCCTTGAGTTTAGCCCAGTGAGACCCCCCTGTGTTGTTGGTCCTCTATCCTACAGAGAAGTAAAATGATGCATTTTTCTTGTTTAAACTGCTAAGTTTGTGGTAATATGTTACAGCAGCAATAGGAAATTAATACCACTTTTGTCATAAGCACTGACGACTGTAACATCTACATAGAGTGGACAATCCATCCAATACGCTCAATTCTATTAGTGTCAGTCCCTTGAGTCTCTCTCCTCCAGAGGCCGTGTCCTGCACCCCACCTCAGTCCCGCTCACGATCTCGCCCCTGCCTCGGGCTGTAACCCTTCCAAACTCTCACCTCCCAGCGCAGGCTCCAATCTCCTGTCTCTTCGCTCCCTCGGGTCCGATTCCCAGACTCCACGAGTCCTTCAGCGGCACTTTCTGTTACCCTTACCCTCTCCCCGGTGGAGATGTCACTGGCCATAAATATAATCATCCCTTACGTGTCCCTCCTCATCTTTTCTCTCTCTTCCTCATCCTGTTCCTCACATGGAACAACCAAACCCCAGAAAAATCCACTTCCCCGTCTACTCTGTACCTGTACCCAACTGTCTGGCTATGACTGGAGGAAAACACCTGGCCAGGCTCATCTGTCTCAGTTTAAATTCATGCTAATCATCTAAGAGGGACCTGCGTGTGGCCAGTCAATCCTATCATATCCCCCTTCTTCGTTCATTCTCTCCTCCACCCCGATAAATATTTCCCACCTGAACACTGAATTTAAGACATCACCTCTTATAGGAAGGCTTCCTTGACCTCTTCCCTGACCACCGCAAAGCTAGGTGCCTTTCCTCAGGGCTCCTAAAATATTCTGTGCATATTTTTCACGTGCCACTTTGGATTATACTTATCCGTATGTCCACAAGATGGGAAGAGCAGGTGCTTTTCCATGTCCTGCCATCAGCCCAGTGTCCAGCACAGAGTGGGTACTTGGTAAATGCTTGCTGAATCAATAAAGAAATAAATGAATGAGCCAACAGCCACAGAGAAAGGAAAAAGACATCTAATAAGGCAGATGACTTGCCACTTTTTATGGTGGTTTTCTTTTTCAACCTCTGAACTAATTTTTCCCAGAAGAGGACGAACTACCCAAGGCCATTTAGTGCCCTGGGTAAACATCCTGAGACAACCATTGGAAAGCAGATTGGATATATGTGTTTGATCCAGGATAGATTTCATTTGGAGATGTTCTCAAGCCTGGAATCATGAAACCTTAAATCAGATGGGGTCTACAACAGAGTCATTTAATTTCATGCGCTGAGTTTATCCCGCCCAAACTGAGGACTAACCTTGGATTCAGAGCAATATTATTTGCTATTTTGGTGGATTTGTTATTATAATAATAATTTTGAACCAAATTGTTTGGAACATCAAAAAGAAACTAGAAAAAAATATTCACCTTAAAAGAATCCAGTGAAAATATATTTCATACATTTTTGGGATTTGAAAAATTAAGACAGAACCAGAGGGATGAAGAGAGGTGTGAACTGAAGTCAGGAAATCAAGGCCTGTTTGACTTCTGTGTGTGGCTGTGCAGAGCACTGACTCTTACTGAGTTTTCACGCCAGACAATGGAGGTTATTATGCCTCTATTCCCGCTCCCAGCCCTGACTGCATTAGGTAATGCCTGTAACTACATGGAGCTCCCTGGAGAGTTTGCATGAGCAAAATTATACTGTTGTAAATATTCCAACAACAGTGAGGAACTAACGGTCTTCTTTTGTACTTTTTTAAAACTCTTAAACCACATGATTTGACCCAGCCAAGTTGAGAGAAATGCAGCTGATTGTCCTAATACTTATGGGATAACAATTGGAAACTCCAAAATTTTTGGCTGCTTCTTCATGCTAGAAAGAAAGTACAATGCAGAAATACAGAACACACAGCTTCTCTGAGCCACATCTTTGTGCTTTCCATGGTGAATGTTTATTCATTCAATAAACATTTATTCAGCACCTACTAAGTGCCAGGCACAATACTGTGCTTGGCCAAGATAGATCAAGATGATGAGTTGCAGCACCTGCTCTGGAGACACTCACAACGTAATGGGGGTGGAGGAGACAGACATATAAACAAATCACTACAGCAAGCACAACAAGCACTCCTAAAGAGGGACTATGGTCACATGAATGCCGTCTATTGATATGCCCAACTCCTCTTCCAGGCAGGGACAAGTTGCTTTGGTCAATAAATGTTAGAGAAAATTATATAGGCAGAAGCATTTAATTGCCAGTGTGAGACTTCTACAGAGTCTTCCTCTGATATCTTGGTGATTGTGGAAGTCTGAGTTAAAATTAAGGTGCAATATTGAGCCAACTCATGAGGGCTGGCTACCAGGAGGGTCCCGCAAAGCCACAGCAAACTTTGGATCAACAAGAAATACATCCTTGTTGTTCTAGAATTGTAAGACTTGGGGAGTGTTTGTTACCCAGCTATTCTGACTAGTCTAGGTACATAGTAAGTGCTTAGAGAATAAAGAGGAGGAAACTTGATGAAATCAAAGAAATATTCACAGTAGAGGTGACATTCAAGCTGAATGAAAAAGTGTGGTGATGAACACTCTGGTGTGGCTGGAATGTGTCTGTGTACAATGTGAGGAGTTTTAATATTTAAAAACATTGAGGTCGAAGGGCAATGGAGGTCATGCTAAAGAGCTTGGACTGATCCCCATGAACTAGTGTTTCCCAGAGTAACTGACAACCAGTGTACATATGCCAGAGAACCTTGGGAAGTTCTCCAACAGAGCTAAATAATGTCTAATAATTTAGTAAAAACTATTATTCTTTTAAAAATTTTTCTTTTAAAACTTCTAATCCCATCAAGAAGGAAGTCTCAATGTGATGCTCTTTGATGGTTAATCTTTTGTGTCAACTTGACTGGGCTAAGGAATGCCCCCCAGTAGGTGGTAAAACATTATTTCTGGGTGTGTCTGTGAGGGTGTTTCTGGAATAGATCATCATTTGAGTTGGTAAACTGAGTAAAGATCACCCTCACCAATATGGGTGGGCATCATCCAATTCATTGAAGGCCCAATAGAACAAAGAGGGGGAGGAAGGGCAAATTTGCTCTGCAAACTGCTAGTTCCTAAGCCTTCAGACTCTGGGACTGACACCAGCAGCCTCCCTACCGCCCCCAGTTCTGAGGCCTTACAACTTGACTGAGAGTTACACCATCTACCCTGGTTCTCAGGCCTTCAGACTCATGTTGAATTACACCACTGGCTTTTATGGTTCTCCAGCTTGCAGACAGATCATGGGACTTCTTGGCCTCCATAACTGTGAGTGCCAGTTCTTATCTTATACATATATAAAAATATATTTGTGTATGTATATACATGTGTATATCTGTGTGTGTGTGGGTGTGTGTGTATCTCCTATTGGTTCTGTTTCTCTGGAGAACCCTAATACATTCAACTCACTTGGAATAACAGCCCAATTCCTTTCAATGACTCGCAAGGCCTTGCCACAGCTTGACTTCTAGTTATATCTCTGAGTTCACGTCATCTCCTTCCTTCATGTCCTCTCCTGCAGCTACATTAGCCTCCAGGACCTTTGCACTTTCCATGCTCTGTGCCTAGAATGCTCTTCCCAGGATACTTTGTGGCTCACACACCTACTGCTTTCAAGTCTTTGTTCACATATCATCTTCCCAGGGATGCCCTCCCTGACACCAGCTACATGAAATTACAAATTCTTCATAACCCTTTCCTTGATTTATTTTTCTCAATAGCATTTATTGCCAACTAATATACTATATAGCTTTCAATTTTATTTTGTTTAGTATCTGTCTATCCCTACTAGAATGTAAGCTCATTAAGGGCAGAGATTTTTGACATTTTGTTCATGACTGAGTAATTCCCGGTTCTTAAAATGAATAATGTTTGGCTCACAGCAAATGTTCAAAAAATATTTGCCGAATGAATAAACTCCTTTCTAAAATTTGCTCGTCTCCATTTTTATCCAACAGAGACCTGTCCTCAGGCCTAGAATTGGTGGAAGGCATCAGCATCTAGCTAGAATTGGAAATTGTGTTTGTCAAAGGATAATTTTTAAAAGGTAAAATTATGACTTTCAACAAGTATAAAACAAACAGATGTCAAAGATTTTACTTAACTTATAGATTAATGGGTGAATCAGTAAGGTGTTACAACCAGTTCAAAGGAGAATTTAAATAACACGCACAGGAAAAGGCAGAAAAGGAATGCTGAGGTGCACCTGCAAATAGACGCAAAGCTGGTTAATAGCCACAGGGCAAAGAGCAATTCCTTCCATCAGATAAAACCCACTTGCCCACCTATTGTGGGAATTATGTGTATTACGTAAGTTTTTTTATACATAAGTTTTGACAACTTACAGCATCGTAAACAGCTCCAGGACCAAGAAAAGGACGAACAACCCAGAAGGGTGCAATAGACACGACACCCAGTAATCTTTTCTGCACATTTCAATGTCTTTCATAATTTTTCCTGGAATATTGTTTTTTTTTCTTGTATTTAATCTTAAACAGGATATCCTATTTATAGAAAATGGCACTGGTTTTCCACTTCTATTAGTGATATAGTTGTCTTTAAACATAAATTTGTTTGCATTTTTAGAAGAACATTAATTTAAAGAAAAATATGAAAAAAGTATAGCTTAGTGCCCCTCAAACTTTAATACGCATACAGATCATCTGGGAATCTTGTTTAAATGCAGACTCTGATTGCGGAGGTCTAAGGTGGACGCTGGGATTCTGCATTTCTAGCAAGCCCCCTGGGGCTGCCCGTGCTGGTGGTCCACGGACCACAATTTAAGTAGCAAGGGTATGGGCGGCAGTGGGATAAGGCAAAAATATCATGTTTTGACTAAAGTTTGAAGAAATCGTGATAGGCTATGGAGTAGGGTAGCCTTGAAAGGTTTAAGCAGAGGAGTAGCAGGATAATATTCGCTGATTTGGATCATTATTTTGCGCACAGAGGAAGGTATGCAAAGAAAGATGATTGAGGGATGCCCCCTTCATCCTCCAGAACAGGAGCTATGGGGCCAGAACCCGGACAGAGGTACTACCTCAGCAACAGGTGATGTCTGTTTACTGTTGTTGTTGTTGTTCAAGAATGTAACAAATTCTTCATAATCTGCCCATAGCACGGACACTCATATTTCCTGTTGGATAAGCTTCTGTGATATTTGGTTGGAAATAGGTCTTCACACCCCAAATCAGAGGTGCAAAGAGCAGCCTTCTCTACTGTGCCAATAGACTCTACATGCAAAAGGCAGTGACTCCATCCTTGGCTAATTTGAACCTAATAGCATTCTTTTAAGTTATAAATATATGAAAATTTAAGAGTTTAATGGCTTCCTTGAGTGATTTCTCCTCCAGTTATCCTGATGTGTCTCTTAAGAACCCATCTTTGGTTGAACTCCAGAATATCTGCGTAGATTCCTTTCCTTCAGTAGGTCAGAACATCCTGAAGGGCAACAACTGGAAGGCATGCAACACACAGACCAGCCCACTTGCAAATGTGCTTCTACTGGACTACTTATCCACAATGTTGGAGGCCCCTGACATGCTGGGCATTGGGGGTAAGGCTGTATCAGACAAAATAAGATGACTGGATAAATACAACACGTGTTTTATAAAAGCTTTTTTGAGGTATAACTTAGATACCATAAATTTTACCCATTTCAAGTGTACAGTTTGATTAATTTTAGTAAACTTATACACCTATGTAAGCATCACCTCAAAACAGGCTGAACACACTTTCAGCACCCCAGAAAATTTCCTCACACCTGTTTGCAGTTAATCCCCACTCTCAGCCTCAACCTCAGGCTACAGTTTTGCCATTTCTAGAAATTTCATATACATTAAATCATACAATGTATACTCTTTTGTGTCTGGCTTCTTTTCTTTGTATAATGTTTTTGAGTTTCATCCATGTTGCTGCATGCTTTGGTAGTTCAGTCCTTTTTATTGCTAAGTAGTATTCCATGGTATGAATATATCGCATTTTGTTTGTCCAGTCGTCAGCTGATGGATGTTTACATTATTTACACTTTGGGGTTATTACAAATAATGCTTCTATAAACATTCACATACAAGTATTTGCGTGGATATGTGTCTTCATTTCTCTTGGCTAGATGCCTAGATGTAGAATTGCTGGGTTATACAGTAAATTTATGTTTACATTTTTTGAAACTGCCAAACTGCTTTCCAAAGAGACTGTACCATTTTGACGTTCTTACCAGCAATGTGTGATTCTACATTCTCTAGTAGCCCCAGTGTTCTAGCGTCCCCACACTCTCTCCAACACTTGGAGGTGTCAGTCTTTGATTATAGACATTCTAGTGGCTATGCATTGGTACCTTATTGTGGTTTATTTGCATTTCTCTAATGACTAATGATGATAAGCATCTTTTTTGTGTTTTTGTTTTTCTATTCATGTGTCTTCTTTGGTGAATATGTCAAAATTTTTCAAAATATTTTGTCCATTTATTTATGGAATTGTCTTGTTATTGAATTATAACAGTTCTTTATATATTCTAGATACAAGTCTTTTATCAAAGATAAAGATTTGCAAATCTTTTCTCCCAGTCTGTGGCTTATCTTTTCATTCTCCTAACAATGTCATTCGAAAAGCAGAAGTTCTTAATTTTGATAAAGGCTAACATCAATTTTTTCTTTTATGCAACTCATATCTAAGAAACTTTTGCCTAATCCAAGTTCACAAAGATTTTTCTCCTATAATTTCTTCTAGTAGTTTCATAGTTTCAGCTCTTACATTCAGATCTATGGTACATCTTGAGTTAATTTTTGTGTATAGTATGAGGTAAGGGTCTAAACATTTCATTATTGTTACTGTTGCTTGTTTGCGCATATGGATATCTAATTGTTCCAGCACTATTTTTGAAAAGGCTATTCTATCCCCCATTGCTAAAAGGCTATCTTTCCCTCCTTTGCACCCTTTTCAAAAATCAATTAACCACAAATGTGGAGAGGGGGGTTATTTCTGGACTCTTGTCTCTACCATTGACCTACCTGTCTATCCTTTTGCAAATACCACATGTATTTGGTTATTGTAGCTTTATAATAAGTTTTGAAATCAGGTGGTGTAAGTCCTCCAACTTTGTTCTTTTTTTAAAAATTATTTTTGGCAATTTTAGGTTCTTTGCAATTCTACATAAGTTTTAGGAAGAATCAGCTCTTTTTTTTTTTTTTTTGAGCACTATTGTTTTTATCTTATGGAAACAATTTTGTATTCCTTCCATGTCTTTTTTTTTTTCCTGAGAGGTCAGAATTCAATCTGACTTGAAGAAAGGTTGTCAATAGTTTAAAGTATATAAGGTTGTGCCTGGGGTATGATAGGCACTAAAAAT
Source organism: Daubentonia madagascariensis (assembly GCA_023783475.1). Lineage (NCBI taxonomy): Eukaryota > Metazoa > Chordata > Mammalia > Primates > Daubentoniidae > Daubentonia > Daubentonia madagascariensis. Next base: position 8,638,168 of record JAKFHU010000316.1, read on the forward strand.
ATATAAGCTCTCCTGTCCCTTCCATCCCCAGCCTACACTTCTACTAGAAGTTGGTAGTTAGAATGACACAGGTTTAAGATCTGCTTCTGTCACTTACCAAGTAGGTGATCTTAGGCAAGTTATTTAATGTCACTGAGCTTCATTTCTATATTAATAAAGGGGATAATAACTACCCCATATGGTTGTTATGACTATTAAATGTAATGTGCCAACTACATAAAAAGGTTTGATAAATATTTTATGGGTGGATGAATAAATACATGAAAGGTTGGTGATTATTTAGGCTATATGACAAAATGAACCAGTGACACTCCATAGCTTCATGATTAAACATTTGGGAGATAAGAGCTCATTTCCCGGTTTCCCATAGATATCCCTGGTAAGAAATTAACCTCCCAGACTGCCTTCCTCTGGTGATAGATAGAAAGGATATTTAGCAGTCTTTTTACAGGAGTCTTGGTTAAGAGTTCTAGAATTCAGGGATTGGTTTTTCTCTTTTTTGTGTTCTAGATAATGCTCTTGTAGCTTAGCACTTTCTTTAGTCCTGGGCAAAAGAGAGTGTGGTCTTTACTCCTAAGTTTGCCAGATTTAGCAAATAAATATACAGAATGCCCACTTAATTTTGAATTTCAGATAAACAATGCAATATTTGGGATATACTTATATGAAAAAAGTGTCTTCATTTATCTAAAATTCAAATTTAATTGCATGTCCTGTATTTTATTAGCCCCATGCTTTTGAGGTCCTTACCTAATATAAACACACAAAACGAACAAATAATAAATGTAGTAAAGAAATACTGGGGCACTCTGGCATTTGTCATGCAGAGCTGGTGGTATTCATTGGTGGCACAGCATAATCTATAACCCTAAACATTCTCTTTTCATAACTAAAACATTCTCATAGCTAACCCTGTTCAGGCCCCAGGGAATCATTTGTCCACCTCTCTTGTTCTTTTGTCCTTGAAATAAAAGACAACTGCATCCAACTACTGTGAAGGTTTATGGGTTGGGTGACTGCCGAGGACCAAGATAGACATTGCTTCAAAGTGCTGGACATATTTGAGTGACTGAAGCACGAAGGTAAAGGACAAGTTAATTAACTTGCCAAGACCTTCCTTTTAGATAGCATGGGTGACATAGACTCTTGCAATGTTAAATACTGGTTCACAGTAGTGCCGATGGCCACCTATTAGTACTCAAGTACATGGTTCTCGATGTACAGTCAGCCCTCAGGATCTGTGGGTTCCATATCCATGGATTCAACCAACCACAGATTGAAGGTATGAAAAAAATAAATAAAAAAAAACCAATACAACAATAAAAATAATACAAATTTAAAAACCAATATAGTATAACAACTATTTATGTAGAATTTATATTGTATTAGGTATTATAAGTAATGATACAGAGATGATTTAAAGTAAATAGGAAGGTGTATGTAGGTTATATGCAAATACAACAGCATTTTATATCAGGGACTTGAGCATCCACTGATTTGAGTATCTGTGGAGTACTGGGCCCAATCCCCTCTAGATACCAAGGGATGACCATACTTGTAAATTAGTGGTACATTCATGACATGGTGACAGAAAAACATTTGCAATATTAAGCAAATCATATTATTCTTAAATTTGTATATATAAATACACACATGACATGTATGAAACATGATAGCAATGCTTTATGTTGGCAACTAGATAGACATTTAGTGCTAGAAATGCACATAGATTTATTTTAGGAAATATGTAATAGGATTTAAATATTTGAAAAATTAAGTTAACAACTCAACTCTATGTAAATCATTTTGATTTCAAAGTTTGGTATTTATTAACTATAATCTATACTTTGCTTTTTAATTTTAAAAGGTAATTTGACTATTTTAGGAGAAAAATAACCATTTGAAAATCTATATAAAAAATTATAAATTTTCACATTCAATTCACTTTTTAAATAAAAATATATTTGTGACACTTTATTACCTTTGAGTAATTACAACGTATTTTTAATCTTTTATATCATTATCAAGTGAGGATAAATGATGTGAAAATCTCGATTAGAATAGCATCATTAGTGATTGAGCTAAAATAATTTCAGCAAAGTGAGAAAAATAAAATGTACATCATAACTATATAATAATCAGTCATTATTTAGGCCTCTATTTATTGTTTATCCAAACATCGTCAGCTCATCACCGAGACATATACAATGATAATTAAATTCAGTCATCTGCAATATTTTGCCAACCATTAGTCAATTAAAAACAATACCTTAACTCATATTTTTAAATTTTGTTGCTATTTTGCAGGGTAGGCAGACATGATGTACTCCATTCATCAGTTTGCTAGCGCCCTTGAAAAGTTTTCGGTGCTTGGACATGTGGGCCGTGGTTCTCCGTTGCAACTCTTGCTCTGGCCAGCGGCTGTCGGGGCCAGGCCTGCCCGAGCAGTCCAGATGACCCGGCGAGGAAGGACAGCGGGCATGAGGCTTTAGCGTCCCTGCAGGGAGAGAAAGAGAGAGCAGCCAGCTCCTGCGCTTTGTTGCCGAGGACGTCTGGCTCTTGGCCCCTTATGAAACCGAAGACCCCTCTAGACCCTGCTGAAGAGACACAGTTAGGGTGGTGGGCGTGGGATCGGGAGCCAGCTGAGTCCTGGGACGCTTGGAGAGAGAAGCTTCCTTAGCCGGGCCCCGAATCTCTCCTGGAAATGCAGTCAGAGGGACGCGGGTTTAGGACATGCTGCAAATGAGGCCGAGGAGGCCCCGCACAGGCAGAAATCCCGGCCCGGGATGCACCCAAGGCCGGGCGGGGCATGTGATTGGGAGAGTAGGTAGAAGGCTATGAGAAACCACCTAAACCAGGTCTAGGATGTCATAGAAGAGCAGGCTCCGCAGTGGTAAAGGTCCAGAGGAGGCTTGCTTCACACAACTGCCTAAGTAGCTGTTGACTGGCTCCCTATTACCTGATGATGGCAAACGGTCTGCGAGACCTTCAATTGCTGGCTTCCGCTGCCAACGTTTGGCAATATCCCTTCCTTGGGTGCTGGCCCTTCACTTCCGGCAGGAAGCCCAAGCGCCTCACCCTGCGGCTGGGGCTCTCCCTGCCCTGCCCTGCACACAAGCTTCCTCTGCCTGGTGCCCCCTAAACTCTGCAGTCACACCTGGGGGCTGGCCGGGGTGCCCCACGCTGTTTCTCACGCACACGCTGTTCCCTCTGCCCACACCCCTTCCTTGTCTCTCCCTTTCTCTCTCTGGTGGACCCACACGCACCTTCAAGACCCAGCACAGTGCCACCTCCCACCCACTGGCGTCCCAGAGCGGGACGATGACCTTCCCTGGGCTCCTCTCGCACAGAACAGACTGTGCCTCAGAGGTCATCCTTTAGTATGGAACCGACTGCACAGTAAAGGATCTGTCTCCAGGAAACTGGGAGTATTTGAGGTTCAAGGACCCTTTCATCCTTTGTTCTCAGCATCTGTCATATGTTCCAATTGACACTCAGTAAATGCCTGTTGCCTGAATTGAATATAATCTCCCTTGAGCTTCACAACACCAAGTAGAAATCGGTATATTATCTCATTTATGTACGTGAAAATGAAGGCTCAGAAGAAGTTAAGTTCCCCAACAAAGGATCTCAGTGCTAAATTTCCTGGCTTCTAAGGCCACACACAGGACTTTCTACTAAATTGTGGGTGTAGATTAAATGGTGTCTTTTTTTTAATTTAAGGAGGTTTTAATAGCTGTGAGTTCTGTTTGAAGAACAAAGGAACAAGTGGTTCTCACCTTTGAAGCTATGGAGCAATAGCTATACACTTTGGAATACTCCCTGGCCAATGAGAACTGTTTCTGAACCTCCCATTTGCCTAAAGTTGAGTTGGTATCATTAGTTGGGAAATAATTACATAGTACAGAGCACTCAGCCCACAAGAGTCTTTGCTTTGTTTTGTTTTTTTAATCAACCCTTTACAGGAAGTTGGTTTTCACCCAGGTAACTGCTGCAAAATATTTATCCAGGTAAGAGAAACACTCCTCAGCCAATCAGAGACATTTCTGTTGTGTGACTTCATCTACCTCATTACCATTTACTACGATGGCCATGTAATTACCTTCAGGATGGAATACATCCTGTTTCTGCTTGCTCAAACTCTCTGACTGACATTTTCTCTGACTTTCCAGAACTACACTGAGAAGTCTCAGTCAGACAGATAATGAGGGGGCCGGGTTTTTTCAGTCAAAACCCTACCTCATAGCATGTTGGGGCACAGCCAAACTTAAAGTCATCCCTGAAGAGTTAGACGCACACCTCACTTGGGAATGACCCTCAGTCCTGCAGGGAATGAACACAGATGGGCAGAGAAATGATCACCCGGGGAGGAGGTTGCTCAACCAGGACATAGTAAATAATGCCCTGAGACTCACACGACAGCCACTCAAAGCTCTGATAAGCTAATTTTCTATCCATTGGCACGACATAATGAGTGGAAAATGGGTTAGGAGTTCTAAAGGGCCAGCCTCAAATACCAGCTCTGCCTCTCTGTAGCTGTGTGACCTTGGGCAAGTTACTCAACTTACCAAGCTTGTTTCGCCGTTTGTAATGGGGGATGACAGTATTTACCCCACAGCCAGTGTGACAATTAAATAATACAGGGTAAAGTGCAGAGCACAATGGTCTAGTACTAGAGCTGGCTGTCACTAAATATGAGCTTTTTCCCTCTTTCCCCCTCTGTCCATGGAAGCAGTGGACAGGGATTGTAAAGACCTGCTCAGAGAATGCTAGCTTAATCATCATGAAGGAACCGTGAGGGCTGGCAGTTACAAAAGCAGGAGCTGCAAATTCAGATTCCCATGAGGTCCAGGCATGGGGCACCGATAAATACACCCCATATGTGTGCAGGGGCTGGGACAAATAGGAGAGAACTTGCCCCATTGAGATGGACCTCTTAAATTATCTTAAATACATAGATATCCAGACTAATGTAACCAGAGCTTCAATTTTTTAAGAGAAGCAAAAAATCAAGATACTTGAGTTCCCAGTTTTTGAAAGTTGAATCAAAATAAAATAAAAAACAATATTGTACAAGTCCAATAAAACACATTCCCATGGGCCCAGAGAGTAGTTTGCTGGAGTTGAAGTGAAATCATATAGTGAGGCCACCTGTTTGCAATCTCTATACCAGGTAACAATGCAAACAATACAATACACGATTTAGCAGACTGAACTTGGAAACCAGTGCAAATCCTGTGGCACTTGTGTCATTTACTGTGATCTGTAATCCCATACATAAGTCAGATAATTATTACCACAGACAGCTGGCATTTAATGAGCTCTTACTGTGCGTCTGCATTACCTCACTTAATCCTAACAATCCTATAGGGTAGTTGTTGTTATGATTGCCATTTTACAGATGGAGTTTAGCGATAACTTTCCCAAGATCATCTATTTGTTAAGAGGTGGAGCTGAGATCGGCTATCTGTGTACTCCAAATCCCAGGTTCCTCAACACCACACAACTCCTAATGATTATGTGACCTTGAGGAGTTAAGGGAGAGAGGCCCAGGGAGAATCTTGGCCAACAGGTTGTTTCCACCATGTCTACTTGGCATAGATTTTGCCAAGTGAGATGTTGCTCCTGTCTGGAAGCAGAACGTTTTCTGCCAAGAGTCCTTGACTGGAGGCTCTTTCTGCATGCTCACCCAGAACAGTGGCTTTACATGTGCCCAACCAATAAACAGAGTGAAGCCTACACTTAAGAAAATTGGGGTCAATATTTGTTATGGCCTTGTAGTCCTGAAGACTAACAGGATGTGGGTGCAGAGGCAGTCATCAGCCACAGAGCATGACACATCTCCCACGCACACTGTTGGCCACACCCTAACCCTAACCCACCTCCCTTGTCGGACATTCAAGGGAGGATAGAGGGTGGACAGCGGATGCAACTACGGGGAGGCTGAGACCTGTGGTGCTGTGGGCACAGTCCACATGCCCATAAGCCTTAACACACGTTGGAAATAAAATATACCAGTAAATTAAAACAGCAGAGCTACCATTTCCCACCCATCCGATTAGCAAAATTTGTAAAGTTTGACAATACCAAATGTTGTCACAGGTGTGGGGGGAATGACATTCTTGTACACGGCTGGTAGGGAGTATAAATTAGTTCAAACATTGGAAACTATTTGGTATGTTGAAAATACACATGGCCTATGATCCAGCTATACCATTTCTAGCTATCTACCCCTGGAGGAAATGTCCCTTATATGCACAAGGAGATGTATACAAGACATTACCATGACATCCTGTGTAATGTCCAAAAAGAGAAGAATCAGTAGATTTTGTGGCCTGTTCGCACTAGGGAACATGACGCAGAACTTGAAATAAATGAACTAGATTCTTATAAATCAACATGGTTACATCTTAGCAACATAATGTTAACTGAAAAAAGAAAGTCACAGGATGATAAATATAGCATGTCACCCTCTCTGTGAATGCTTTTAAAATACACTATTATGACATGTTATGTAGGGAAAGCAAAAAGACATGAATTGAAAAATACACAATAAATTGTGATGGTGGTGACCTCTGGGGAAGGAAGGAATGCAGTAGGATTGGGAAGGGGAACAAAAGTGGCTTTGACTTTCTCTGAAGCAAATACAATGAAACATGCACGTCTGCATGTTCCTTCTGGCTAGTGGGCACAGGGTACTTGTTACATTCTCTGTTGTTGCTATACTTACAAACTTTTTGTCCACAATGAAAAAGGGAATGGTATCATGAAAAAGCATTGCCCTGGAAAGCAGTCTTCCCTCTGCCTTGGCTGCACCAACTTGGCACGTTCTAACTTTGGCACAGGTGGCTTCCTGTCCACTGAGGGTGGTAGACATAGCCTGTCTTCAGACAGGGACCTGAGCAAGTTGGTCTATTGGGTCCAATCCAATTCTGGGGTCAGTTATCCTGTAACAGTTAAATGCAATTCATGATTTTAAAAGGAGGAAAGCCTAGCTAGCACGTAGAACATTGCCAGTCAAAACTTTCCTAACCTTAAAACACAGTCAGAGAAAGATGGACCTGATGGGTGCACATAAAATAAAACCCAACATGGCATAATAAATAGACTTTGGAATCAGACAGACCTGGACTTAAATTCCAGGATTGTTACTCACTAGATTTGAATCATTTGGCAGAGTGACTTATCTGCATCTCAGGTTCCTTACCCTTAGAATGTGGAAAGGAATCCCTTCTTCACGGGTCTGTTGTGGGAACTAAATGAATGAATAAGGTAGGTCCTTATTCATTCTTCAGGCACAATAGACCCTCGTAGGCCTGACCATATTTCATCAGTTCTAAGTCACACTGTTCCCTCTAAGAATCTCTGAAATCAGGGCAAACTTACAATCAATAATATCTTAAAATTATAATTGGTGGTATTTTTTTCTTATCTCCTACAGTGAACAACATAAGGATATGTGTTGGGGTTTTGATTCAATTAAATATAGTAGTTCCTGACCTTTCTGTTTCAAATAGTAGCTATGTGTAAATCAAGATAAATCAGTAACGTTATTAGGCTATTACCCAATCCGTATTGCCAACTCTAAGAAAAGGGTTCATGAGAACTAATCTTATTCACATCAGTCATACCAGCCTCCCTTGGGGAAAATATAAATGGGGTTCCCTCCACAGTGGAAGTTGTGGCCCTAGGCAGGATGCATCTGTACAATCAATTATTGGACTTTCAACACGTTTAATGGTTCTCCTGAAGGACTACTGGTAGGAGGGGTGGGCAAACTGAAAGACAGTACTAAGTACACACTAACAGCCATAAAAAAGCCCCAATCTCATCTTCAGATCCAGCTTTTTAATAACCAACACAAGTATTTGCTAAGCATTTTTGAGCAATAAGAAACAATTTGGATACCTTTTGGAACATAAAAAATGTAATAGGAAAATGAGGTCTAAATCCCAGGAAACGTATATAGTAAGAACACATTACGCTTTATATTTTTCAAAGATTTTTCACCTATTTTATTCAACATGATCATCACAACAACTTCATGAATTGAGAGAATAAATACTACTCTCCTTTTACACATCCGACAAATGAGGCCTGGAAATAGGTGGTCTGTTAAGATCGCATAGCTGGTGCAAGTAAGAGTAGAACCCAAATGTTCAAATTCTCGTCCTAGCTTTCTTTTCACTCTACTCTAAGAGCAACCAAGAAGAAACCACTTACGAAGATTTTATTTGTGGTCTGTTATGGGGTTGCACGCCAAATACTTTATTAGGTTTCTTGCTTTTCTGATCACCCTTTCAGCCTATCTCATAAGCAACAGCCCTGAATTTCTCTTCTTTTTCTTTCCTTCCAATTTATGGACCCATAAAATCATTTCTTTAAAAAATCTGACAATCTGTCATGACAGCAAAAGCCAATGTATTCACTTTCGTCATACCCCAGCCTGGCAATTTGCCGGTGTCTTCTGGCATATTCTGATGAAATTACTGCTCAACTTATAGTATACTTCCTTACAGCCCTGAATGAATTCCCCTGCCCCATTAATCTGTATTTTCATCTATCCAAGATGTCAATTTGATATCTTATTTTCCATTCTGCCTAACTCGCTAATAACACAATCTGTGAAACAACACATCAAATGGAAATTGCTCCTAGAAGATGTGGTCATAAACATGTGTCAAATTTATCATGTGGTAGATTTTTTTTAATACAGTTCAGATAGGATTAGGATATATGTAATTAAAAATACACCTGTGTTTTTATTTTCAAACCAAAAATGTGAGATTCCTAGATCTCTTTAAAGTAGTGATTTTAATCTTCAGTAAGCTTGTTATGGCCCATTGCTAGTCATTTGTCCATTATTTTCATGTGTAGGATGACACAAGAGCTTACTCTATATTCTGTGGAACTTCCAGCCAAAACAATTGGCTAATAACAATTGCTACCTTTCACTGAATGTCCACTACGCCCCAAGTGTTATACACTACTCGAGGAGATTAAGTATTATTAAATTGGTTTTTACAAGTGATGAAGTTGAGATTTGGAGAAGTCAAATAATTGCCTTAGGTCACCCAGCAAATAAGTAGAAAGTCAGAATTTGAACTCAAAGCCTATGCCCTTAACCACTTTGATATGAATTTAATTTAACCTGAACGTCTATCTTTAAAAAAGAGGTTGAAGATTTAGAAATCTGGAATTTTTACTGGATGTTAAGTAGCTATTGAAATAATCCTATCAGTATTAGTGTATTTTGGTTTTCACGTATTCAGTCAACTGATACCATTTATCTTTATTCTGCTTGGTCCTAGGGATAACATGGTGAGTATCAGCAGATATGGTATCCACTCTCATGGAGTTTAAAGCCCAGAGGAGACACCAACACTAATCAAATAGCCACACAAACAAATGTAAATGTACACTTTCACATCTTATACACATTTAATCGTGTGAAGGAGACATCTGGTCCATGTTCAGGGGATCTGACTGAGTCCTGGATGTTATGACAAAGTCTTCAGAGTAGGAAATGTTGAGATTTACAATCCATGGAGCACACCCTTGGTTGTTGCTTCTAAAGTTGAGGAAATAACAACAATTAGAATCTCCAATTGAGTTTAGCAGTCAGTGTTTCTGAATGGAATCTAGTGTGTCCTTTCCTGACTTGGTCACAAGTAATTCTCTTAGAGCAAAGAACATTTTCTGCAGCCCTTCTGGCTGAAACTAAGTATGTCTGGAATAGCACATTCTGTTGATGACTGGGACATGGAGGAAGGTGGGGGGATAGAATCAAGGATGATGGTTAGAATATAAACTTGGGTAACTAAGAACTGAGGACAATCATTCCCCAGCAGTGGTAGAGTTGAGCAGCTATAAAGGTTTAGCAGAAACTTGGATTACAATAATATGTTCCATTTTAGACAAAGAGATTTAAGTGATGGTAAAATATCTAAGTGGAAACACCTTGCAGATTGGGGGAAAAAAAGAATGAAATATAAAACTGGGGATAAGATTGGGATGTCTACATTCAGTAGTAATAGCCCTTTATGATTATGTAATCGTCATCATTTCACATGGTGCTTACTGTGTGCCTATCTGGGCTGGGGAAACTGCGGCCGGAAGGCCACATTGACTGAATCCAAATTTTAAGTGCAGCCTTTTGATTGAATCCAACTTTTACCGAACAAATCCTTTTATTAAAAGGGGTGCAGCAGAGAAAGATGAAGCTTTTCTTGCCTCCTTTGGTGCTTAAAAAAGATCCATCTTGAAATCAGAAGGCCGCAGGTTCCCCACCCCTGGAACAGATCAGGAATCTGAGACCCGCAGCATCTAAGTGGCACAGCCAAGGTAATAACGCTGAGCCAAGATTCAAACCCAGGCAAGCTGGCACCCAAGGGCACATCCCAACCACTCTGGTGGCTCCCTACATATCATTGCAGATTAGAACTCCCTTGAACATCCTATTCCACATTTAATCCTCACAGCAGCTGTGCAGAGGAAGTATTGCTAGCTCATTCCTACTGATGAGAACACCAAGGCCTTCCCAGGTCACAGAGTTCCAGAACCCAAACCCACAACTTCCAGTTCCAAATTCAGTGTTCTTTCTACTCTACCACAGCTGCCCCTAAAAGCTCAAGAGCTCTTGCTTTAGGTAGCACAGAAGGAAATGAGGGAATTCCCACAGGTGTTGAGGAGAAAAGAGGTGAAGGTAAAGAATGAAAAGTCAGGGGGGAAAAAAACCACTCAGAGATTCGGAGACAGATATTGTCCCTTCTAGCAACAATCTGGTCAAATCATAATTGACTGCCTGCTGTGGGCGTAGCTAAGTTTGGTTGATGTTTGATGTTTGCCTAAGGGCAGGTGCAAAGTCAATTCTGAGTAGAAGACCCGATTCTTGCCCTCAATGAGCTTATAATCTTACAGGGGGGAGTAAGTCAGAATTTAAACACAGGTAAGAATTTTCCAAGGCAATGTACATTCTGTGCCAGATGACACAGGAAAAGAGCAGTAGGATTTCAGAGAAGGCAAAAGTCTCAGGCTGAGTTGTCAGAAAAGGCTTCATGAGGGCAGATGGGGCCTGAGTATTCCACTAAGAGAAGCATTTTGCGCGCGCGCTCTTCTGCTCATTTTTAAACATGGCTGCACGTTCATCCTGAGCCCTCCTGCACCAAGATGGGAGAAAACAAATTGAAATCCTTTTCTCCCTCCTACCTCTCACTCTCCAAAAATGAAAGATAATTACAAAGTCTCTAACCATGACATTGAGACAGTTATTTGAGTGGCCTGTTCCAAAGTTTGTGAGTGCTTTGAGTGAACCCAGGGGCCCACACTCCCACTGTTAAACTCAGTCACACAGTTCCTCGAAAAATCATCTCGCCTTTAGCAATTAGCACACCTTGGCTACAGTCAAGAAACATTAGCCCGTGTGATTCCTGTTTCCCAAGAAGAAATTAACCCAACATGGGCAATATTTGTTAAAGTGGTTCCCTTGTCAATATAAAGGAATCACAAAAAGCTGATCTATAAGCAGGAAACTTGGGGTTTTAAATCTCTACCTACAAGTCCAGCCTGAAATAAAGGCCAGAAATAAAGGGCAGAGTTTCTGTCTTCTTGATGTGGAATCCCATTTCAGCTGTTGAATGGGATTTGTGTACATTGAGTCCATGAAGGGGAATTATACGAGGAACCTATAATAGGCAAATTCATAGGGACAGAAAATAGACTAGAGATTACCAGGGACAGGGCGGGGGAATATTGGGAGTTATTGTTTAATGGGTGCAGAGGCTCCATTTGAGATGATGGAAAAGTTCTGGAGTTGGATGTAGGTGATGGTTGCAGAACGATCTGAATGTACTTAATCCCACGGAACTGTACACTTAAAACTGGTTAAAATGGTAAATTTTACATTATGTATATTTTACCACAATTTTTAAAAAGAGTAAAAGGCATTTGTTTCAAAACCATTTACTAGAATCATCTCCTGAGGGCCATAACCAGGGTAATGGACACCTTTTTATGCCAGAGCAGTTTTTAGTAATCTTTTTGAAAATTACCATAAATGAAGGGAAGGGAGAAAAGAAGGCTTTTGAAGGGCACAATATGAAGAAAAGTCAAATTATTTGCTAGGAGTCATAATATGAGTAATTCAGGTGAATCATGGCTGTTTCCTGGATTATTTAAGGAACAACTCAGTTCCCCAAATAGTCACTTAGCAATCTAATAGAAGCGCATTGAGGCTTCCGGTCAATTATTATCGGTTTAAGAAAACCAAGCCTTTGAACTATATTTCAGTACCTAGAATAGGCAACTTCACCAAGACAGAGATAAAATAGAGGTTACCTGGGGATGGGGAGATAATTGTTTAACAGGTACAGGGATTCTGTTTGGGATGATGAGAAAGTTCTGGAAAGAGTGGTGATAGTTATGCAGCATCATCAATGTACTTAATGCCACTGAATTGTACACTTTAAAGTGGTTAAATTTTATGATGTATATTTTACCACACAACAACAACAAAAAAGGTAGACCAGCTCAGCCATTTGCAATAACAATAGAATGAATATCCCTTCTGGAAAAAAAGTGAATCCTAAGGGAAAATACCAATAAAGAACTGGTGGGCTTGGGAGGGGGTATATTTCACAAAACCGCTATTATGGGCATGAGGCAGCATTTAGTCAACTCTGTGGACATCTGTCCCAGTCACAGGCTGGCAAGGACCTGTTCAGCCAGAAGTTTTCCAGGTGTCCCCGTCCCTCTCTGGCTGACCTCCTGTCCCTTTCCTCTTCCTCCTCCTAAACTATTCAGAGCCCTAAGTGGTCATTTTCTTCCTTTTCTATTGACAACTGCCTACGCTGAATAAACAAAATACACAGGATGGAGGAGGATGGGGAGGAGGAGGCACATTTCAGAGTTAAGAAAACAAATAGCCAATGAAGCACAAGAGACCACAATTTGATTTAGACAAGTTCAGCTATGGGAATAAGTGTCAGATGAGTCAACTGTTTCAGGATCTCAACAGCCCAGGCACAGGGAGAGCAAACCACACCATTTATCAGAGTGAGTGCACATGGGGTGGAGTCAAAGTTAAGGGAATGGACAGGGAGAAAAAGAAGGGGAGTTAAGGTCCCTTTTCATTAAGTTGTCACTGAGAAAGCCAAGGGTGTAATAAAGCTCTGCTGGATACTGATTAGCCTCTGTGGGTTTGGACAGAGGAAGAAAAAGGATAACCCCGAGAACAGGAAAGGAACTGAGAAAGGATGACTGCATACCAATCGTGACATGACTCTTGATGGAATGGAGCAGAAAGGGTTGGAGCAAACCAGACAGAGGCCACAAAGCCACACAGCCACTCACCAAGAGGTTCCCATGGGCTGCCGGGGTAAGAGCATCTCAGAAGGGATGAAAAAGCAGGAGGAAATGAGGCTCCTGGGGGAGGTAAACAGGCTCCACTTCTCTGGCACCCTTGGCCATCTCAAGATAAAGAAAGACCCAAATGGACCTTGTCTTTCCATGAGCTCTTCACAGAGGCACGAGCACAAAGACAACCAGCGCCTATTAAACAATCAGTTGTGGTTGGCTGTATGTAGATGGAATTAATTAAAGCCTGTTTTCTCAGTCAGATTCACAGAGCTACAGAACAAATTAGACATATTATTTGTAAGTCAAGTCTTCCCTTTTGAAAGCTATCCGTATAAACATTCAGTGGTTTCCTATTGCATAGAGTCAAAATGCTGGACATGCATTCAGGCAACACCACTCTCAATATAGGACAGTTGTGATAATCACAAATCCACAGCCTAAATGTCCCTGCCTTTGAAATGCCTATTAAACACTGTGAAAAGTGCCAAGGGATCATGGCCAGAGAGAAAGAAAGCAGATCATGCAAATATGAGCCAAATGAATACACTCATGCTGTACCAATGATGGCAGAGGAATAAAGGCCAAAAGGAGCCCCAAAGTGCTAAAGGAAAACAGAGTTTAGATGGAATCGATCATGGAGCTTTCTGGAGAACCAGGCTTGCAAGTGAATTTGTGAACGTTTGTGTTATTAAACCAGTCATGCGAACGTTAACCACAATTCATCTGAAAGAAACATATTTTCTACTCCTCCAGAGCAAAAAGACAAAAAACCCTCAGACCAACCAGTCATATTTTCTTCTTTGTAGACGTTTGCCCTTTAACTGCCAGTGTGTACAACTTTTACTAGAGGATTAAAATTAGCTGTGTTAAAATGAAGAAATTTATTTTAACTGTGTCCTACATATTATCAAAACAATAGGGACAGCAGCAAAAAATGAGCCCCCTCTTTACATACAGACACACACACACACACACACACTCAAATTCACTGAGTATGGTTTTTGCATGTGGAAATCATCACTCTCAGTTGCCAAGCAACCACCATGATTAGTTTTTCTGTCTTCTGGTGGTTCCTTTCCATCACCTTTAACGGGGAGTTAGACTGGTTAATCTCCCAGGTCCTTTTCAACCCTGAGGTGCCAGGAGTCTATGAAGGATGAGGGGTCATAGATTGTCAAACGGGGAGTCCTGACAGGGAGCAGAGGAGCCAGGCAACCCTCACCCTCACCCAACACTACCAGGGGTATGTGAGAACCCCCGGCAAAGTCACGTCCCGCGAGCAAGGGTGGTGCCAAGAAGGCAGTGATTGGAGTAAGGGATGGGCACATTTGAGGTTTTCTCCAGTTTATAAAAAGTGCTATGTAAACACACCTTCAAAACATATCCCTACCCGTCCACCCTGCCCCACTGCTAACAAGATTGTTGTCCCTGTGAAGTCCTGCTATATAGAAATTCTGTAGCAGTCACCATCTGTGTGCTGGTTTCTCAGCTGCAAACCTGAAATAATAATAATACTGACCTATCTCCCAGTAGTGGTGGTGTGGGGATTGACTAATTAAGCCTGTAAAATGCCTTGAAATGTGGACAATAGAACACTCTGCCTATCTGTCAGAAAGAATTCACACTATTCCCTGAGGCCTGACCCAAGGGTGGAGGCTGTAGCACTTGTCACCCTTTGCTGGTATTTTGTCACACTTGGACAAAGGGCTCTGGAGTCAAAGGGCAGCTCAAACCACACACCCAATATCATGCTTAGAGGAATTCCTGGGAATCAGCTTAGTGCTGATGATCGCCCACAGCTCTGAATCACTTCCTTTCTTCCCACAGATTGGCTCTTTCCTGATCTCTGCTCCCAGACGAAATGGGTGTGCACGTCTGTAGTGGGAGAGGGACCACAGCTCTGGCTTCAGGCTTGCATTTCCAGGTGACATGAGGGTTCTAATGCTCCTTTCTACGTTGAACCAGGTAGAGATCACTTCAAAGCTTCCTCTTCCTCGTCCCTCACCTATTTCCTGACCTTGACTCAGGTTTCATTTTGATATTTAACAACCTTAGGGAAGTCCCTCCGTAGGAAGCAGATATACCCAGAGGAAGCTGAGAAAACCAGAGTGGCCCAGAGCTCCCCACGTACATAACCGCCCAGGAACACTGTGTGATTAAAAAGTTGCTGTGGTCTTGGTGAAAACAGTTCCCTGCAAACATCTGGGCTTTCCGCAGATGGTTTGCTAATCCATACACATCACTGCCAATAAGCTCTTTACAAAATCCTTTTAAAGTATATTGGATGTGACAGGTTTCCAAAATTTTTAGAAGCTGTGATCCTAGCTTTAATTTGCTGGCGTTCGGAAAGGCCCTTAGCATTCCTGAGCATCTGCATAGCTCCTTTGGAGTAACCTTGTGATGAAGTTTTTGTAAAAGACTGGACTTTTCTTTAAATTTGCCTTGACAGAGATAAAAATAACAACTACAATGAGGAATAAGTTAATTGAATCCATAAAACATGTATGCTAATGTATTTAAAATGGTAATTTAACTTTTTATTTAGATCAAAGGAAAACATAGGCAATTAAATGAGGGCTTAGCTTGTTATCTATTTTAGATGCCTGGGTCACAGCTTGGAGTGTGAACGTGCTTGTGTATCTAACACAAGCTGACATCTTCTCTGAATGAATGAAATACGAACTATATAAACCACTGAATAGATTTAGTGTAATTAATACCTGAATTCCCCCCAAATCCTTTCAGTTTCTATGTCATCATGTAGCCTCTGAGGAGACCATGATGCATATGGTTGGTCTATAACTTGAAGAAGTTGCATTATGTCCATGTCTCCTCTGGTTCCTATTGTGACTCACAGACTGCAGAAAGAACAAACCTTGATTAAGGATACAGCAAAGCTAATTGACTACCTAGTGGACAAATTCATGACCTTGGCCTCATAAGCATAGCACTCAATCTAACTAGTAAACCTTATAAAGAAACAGAAAGAAGCAATGCTACTTACCCAGGAATGCTTGTCCAATGTCACACAACTACAAACAAATAGCCTGACCACACTCACACACATTATGGAGGGAGTATAAATTGAGAAACCTCTCTGAAGGACAACTGGGCACATAACTTTTGACCCAGTGAATTATACTTCTAGAAAGCTCTCCAATAGATATATGCATGCATCTTTGCAAAAAAATATACAAGGCTATTTGTTGATTTATGGTAGCTGAAAACTTAACCTAAATATTCATCAATAGGTGATTGGTTGAACCAATTATGGTATCTATATACAATGCAATACCATGCAGTCATTTTAAAAGAATGAAATAGATCTAGATGTGATGATATGGATCAATCTCCATGAAATATTATTAAGTAAAAAAAAAAAAAACAACAAAGAACAAAAATAAGGTATAGGTTATATTGACTAATATAATACTATTTGAGATTTTTAAAGAGATTAAAAGGATTTTGTAAAGAGCTTTTTAAAATATACATAAATGAGCATATATGTACATATGTCAAAAATGTATTATGCATACATGCTTGAATATACATAGACACATGCAGAAGTAGTAACAGAGGTTGCTTTGAATTTAGGATCAGGGATGAGGGAGACCTACTTTTCTCTATATCCCTTTAGTATGCTAATGTTTGAATTTTTTTTCAGAATTTTAGAATAATTAACAAGAAAAAAAATGACCTGGAAAGGTTGTGCCCCTGTCCTGCCTCCCACTTCAATGGCTCCTTGTGCCTATCTGTGCTTACAACATCCAGGAGTGTGTGTCTGAATACCTCAAATGAACTCCAAACCACTTGCAGTCAGGGACCATGCATGGTTCATTTGTTTTGACCTTCCTTGGGCAAGTTACTTAACTTTTGTAAATCTGTTTCCTTAATGGTAAAATGGAGATGACAATAATAGTGGTAACTGATATTTATTAAGTGATTGTCATGGGTCCAGGCTCTGTGCTTAATGCCTTTAACATAGATTATTCTATCTAATCTCAAAACAACCTTGTCTAGTAAGTATTGTTGCTATCATCCCCATTTTATAGATGAGGAAAGAGACTTATATCATAAACTAATAAAAGGAGGAGCTAGAATTTGTCTGTGTCCAGAATCCACGTACTTACAGGGTGAGAAGACGTGAGAAAGTGCAGGTGAAGTGTTTGGCACAGTGTCTGGCCCTCAGTAAGTGCTTAGAAAATGCTAGATATGATTACTGATGTTGTTATTTCTTCCCTGCCAGGAAACTCTTCCAGCCATTAAAAACATGCACCTGAGTGAACAGAAACAAGGTGGCTTTGTGCTGAAAGAACTGATGAAATTTTAGCAGGGACATGGCCACAGCTTGAGCTCAAACATGTGGAAAACCTCTCGTCTCTTCACTTGTGAGAGAATTGCCATGGGAGGTCATTAGGGAAAGTACTGTAGCAGGGTGTGTTTTTTTTCCTTCGGGATACAATGGTTTTACTGCTATTAATAACAGATGTGGCCAAGCAATTACAGACTCAAGATGGGTAATCACATCTTGCATTTTAAAGCTTAATCTGATCACCTCTAGGGTCAAGGAATTATACAACTATCATAATGGTTAAAGTCTGTCTTGTGCCACCATTTGTGGACCAAAGTTCAAGCCTTCGAGGTCTGAAATGTAGTTTATCTTTGTTCTGCAGTGTGTGTGCGCGTGTGCATGTGCAGGTGTGTATGTGCCTGTGAGACAGAGACAGAGAGATTTATTTTCTGTGCATGTATAAGCTACTCCAAAGCTCAGCCTTGGGGGGAGCCCTGTTACCCTGGATCCCACTCAAGTTTACCTGCTAAAGTTTCTTTTGAGAAAAATGGGAAGTTGAGAGGCCTCAATTCTGCTTTCAGCTCTGCTACAATTCCCTTTACAATTCTGAGGCTTTTACTCATTTGTGAAATTAGGGCAATCTCACAATATTTACTTATGCATCCCCTCCGGAAAACTCAGAGCTCCCTAAAGCAGAAACTCTTCTAGCAATCATTGAACTCAATAAACACCAAACTAATGATTGGATGACTGTGAGTTTCCTTCTAGTTACAACATAGCACATTCCATAAGATCATAATCTAGTGCATTGAGTTGATTCCAATGCATGCAGCAGATAACACTGGCTGTCAGCTTTCTTCTTACTTTTGCTGCCCACTATTGAGACACTTTCATAAACATTTCCACCAGAATGTAAGTAGTATGTACAAAAGGAGATGATTTGAGATTTGCCAAATTTTCCTCTTTTCTAGCAGTATTGGAAATGGTTTGGATAAGGAGAAAGTATTCATTTGTAGTTGGTGATCTGCTGGTTTTATTTACACAGGGTGTGCCTGTTAGCCACTCCCGTCCATAATTGAGATGTGGCCACCCACAGCACCTGTCACCAAAACCTCTCTACTCAGTTCCTCTTGATGAGATAAGTTGAAAAGAGACCACTGGCTACCAATGTCCAGAAGCTTCAGGTGACATGACAATCTTTCCAGATCTGGAAGGGGAAATGACCAAGGAGGTCATTCTGGTTTTTTGTTTGTTTTTATATGCATTAGTCAGGCTTCTTGGTTGTAAACAACACAAGCAAACTCTGGCCAATGGAAGCAGAAGAATTTATCATAAGGAGTCCAGGTACCACAGAATAAAAAGAACACCCTCTGGGGACCCGGCCACTACCAAGAAGTTTAACTTGTCCCTTTGTCTTTGTGTCACTTGATCAAGATTCAAAGTTCCAAACATGAGAATCTCACTGGCCAAGTTGGGTCACAGGCTGCAGTCCTAGTTGTCAGGGGTTGGGAGACCAAGTATCTGGCCCCTTGTGCTCCAGAGCATGAGACAAGGTTCTAAGACTCACACAGTGGGGGAGTCCCCCAAACAGAAAGGAAGTTTGCATGCTGGTCAGCCACAGAAAAATGACAGGTGTCTGCTACATCACAGTTCAATAGTATAGCATCTGTATGCTTTGATAATACTTCATTTATAAAGACGGGTAAAACCCAGTCTCTGCAGTCAGAAATCCAGTGCCCCAAGTGGGGCAGACTTATAATTAACATACATAGGCTTTTTAGGAATTCTTGCTCTAAAGGCTGAAAAAGATTACCAGCCAAACTTCAAGTTTAATCAGTTAGCAGTTTTCTGGCACTTTACCCACAACAATTTTAGAAGTTGTGGTTGAGCACTACATGCTACTGACATGTCACGAAATTCCTTTGCCAGGAAGGATTAATCCCAGGGACCTTTCAACTCTGGATCAAGTTACCATTCCCCTCCAAGTCCTCAAAAGAGCAAGACGATTCCAGGCTTTGCTCTTTCCTAGTCCAGAGGTGACTCTGGAACTCCAAGAACACAGCTTTGGCCCTTGGCCCCAGCTCTCTGTGGAAGGGTTTGGAGGCTGAGTGGAGGAAGAGACAGGATCAGTGCTGGAAAACGCTTCTTGAGCAATAAAGCCCTCCAGGCAATCAACAAACAGAGACTTGCAGAGGAGCTGGCCTGACTACAGGAGGACAAAAGCAGGGGCGGGAGCAGGTAAAGTGGGGGTCTCAGCTCGAGGTTTCCTCATCCAAAAACAGCCAGTACCTCCAACCAGACATAAAAAGTTGCAGTAATTTCACTTCCAGGGATCTAATTGCACAGTGCTATGATGTAGGAAAAAACAAAGTAACAAAGTGTTTTCCCTACTCTCACACAGCCAAGACAACACTTCTGACACCAGACATATGGGAGTTGTTTTCCCACATGCGGAGCAATTCTTCAGTGGATACCAGCTGTGTGTCCTAATTCAATTCAATTCTGCCACTATCCACCTGGAGATAGCACAGGTTCAGGGTTCTTGGTGTTAGCTCTAACAAGCTCAGAAGACTGGAGCCGAAGAAAAGGGGAAACTCAACCTGGAGGGTGCAGTGGACTTTGCGATCCAGGTGATGGTGGAGGCAGTGTCTCTGGTGTGGGAAGAAGCATTGTGGCCTTTGTCCAGCTCTGGCTGATGCACCTCTAGCCCTTCTCTTGCAGCCGTGGGTGGCTGAGTTTCCACAGGGTTTCCTGTGGGTAAAATCGCCCATGTCCATGGCTAGTTAGGGACTCTTCTAAAAGCTGGTCCCTCCCATTTCAGATGTCAATCACAAGTAGTAGGTCGTGACCTATACCTGATTTGGTAGAGCTGCTTACAGAACTCAGGGAAAAAAACACTTTACTTCTGTTTACTCATTTATAATAAAGGATGTTACAAAAGATATAGATGAATAGCCACATAGAGGAGATGCACAGGGCAAGGTATGTGGGAAGGGGTGCGGAGCATCCATACCCCCTCCGGGGCTGCCACCCTCCAAGAACCTCGTGTTCACCTACCCAGAAGCTCCCCCAACTCAGACCTTTTGGGCTTTTATAGAGGCTTGGTTATGTAGACATGACTGATGAAACCACTGGCCATTGGTGAGTCAACCTTCCTCCTCTCTCCTCCCTGGAGGTGGGGGGTTGGGGCTGAAAGTCCCAACTCTCTAATCATGCCTTGGCCTTTCTGGTGACCAGCCCACAAGGAAAGCTATCTAGGGTTCCCCAGTCACCAATCATCTCATTAGCATACAAAAGACACTTTCATCACTCTGGAGATTCCGAGGATTTTAGGAGCTTTGTGTCAGGAAGCAGGGACTACCACCAAATATGTATTTCACAATATCACACACAGATACTTGTACTTGCACAAGTACATAAAGATAAATGTTCAGGGATATTCACCAAAGCATAGATGGCAATCACAAAAAAACAGGAAATAAGCATCCACCAATAGTTCAATATATTACTGTGTAATCATACCATGGGACAGAAATGCAACTACGAAAAAGAGGTAGGATATGAGAGCTATGATAATATTGTCGATAAAGTATGTGAGAAGAGCAAGTGGCAGAACAGTTCGTATAGCATGATTCCATTTGTTTTTTAGAGAGGAATATACAAACAGTCTTGTATATGCATAGAAAATACTGGAAGAGCAACCTAGGAACCACGGGAATTTTGAAGAGAGGGAGGGACAAGGAAAGGGAGAACTTTCCTTTGCATTTTATGTCCCATTTCCGTTTGACTATTTACTGTGAGTATTCAGTCTATTTATAATTAAAACAAACAAAGTAAAATGCTGTAAAAGTGAAGTGCAGCAGGAAAAAGGAGTAAAATTGGTCAGTAACAGGTAGGACTCAAGGGTCAAGAAATAATTTTTCCCCAGACAAGGTGTCTTGCCAGACGCTGCGGGAAGGCAGGCTTCTCTCAGTGAAGAACACTTGTCTGCCAGAAGGTGCGGGGGGGAAACTGTCTCTGTCTACACCTTTTCCTTAATGTCCCTCAGAGCCAAGCCTCCACTCAACTCTGGTGAGAATCTGCCACTGCCTCCTGCCCAGGCATCTGGATGTAATCTGAGAGGAGTGAGTCAGGTAGAGAAACCTTCTAGCCTCATGCCACAGCCGGTCTCAGCAGGTGTCACTGAGGTAGGAATACCCCAGAGCTGAAAAGCCAGCAGTTATTAAAAGCATGGGACTAGATTTGGGCAGACCTGGTTCATAGTCCTGAGATCATGGTGGTGATGTTGGTGCTAATGGTTAAGAGGCCAGTGGAAGCTTGATTCAAACTGAACTGACCTGTAGAGTAGAAAAAGGAATGACCAGATGATACTTATGACCATAGGTAATTCTGGGTTACACCAAGCAGCCCCCAGAACAGTTTGTACTGACGCTTGAATGAAAAGAAGTGTGCGTGGGAATTGGGAGGGACCAGCTTCTAGAAGAGTCCCTAACTAGCCATGGACACGGGCAATTTTACCCACAGGAAACCCTGTGGAAACTCAGCCACCCACGGCTACAAGAGAAGGGCTAGAGGTGCATCAGCCAGAGCTGGACAAAGGCCACAATGCTTCTTCCCCACACCAGAGACACTTGCCTCCACCATCACCCTGGATCGCCAAGTCCCACTGCCCCAAACCCTCCAGGTCGAGTTTCCCCTTTTCTTCGGCTCCAGTCTTCTGAGCTTGTAAGAGCTAACGCCAACGCCAACGTGTTCGGCACTGGAAAAGTGAGGAACTGAAACCCTTCCTTCACCCAGCCCCCACTAGGCAATCCTGAAGAGCCCTAATACCAGCGTCTGGAAGGCACACAAACGCTACCGTTTTCATCCTTCCACTGCAGGAAAATGCCCACTGCAGCCCGGGAGTACACACTCAGACCCCTTGGGACAAGAGTGGCCCAACCTGGGCTGCAGGCCCAAGACCTCTTCATCCTTCTTGCATGTTCCGCTCAGATGTGTCGTTGGCCCATTTTCCAGTGTAACCCCACAACTACCGAAGCAAGAAGGCCTGTTCCAACTACATCCTCACACCCCATCCCCATCTCCCGGGGGATCCGGCTCCAGTCTCTTCTCTGCATCTTACAAAGGAGCCCTTTGTGCAGCCCCCAAGGGTCCCGCAGTGGGGTTCCCTAGCGTGGTGGCCTTCCCCAGACCCCTACAGGGGAGGCGCCTTTTTAGAGTGTCTGGTCTGGTTCTACTCGTCTCTTGAGGACCAGCCCTCGTCCGGGGCGGCGGTGTGGGGAGACCGGGCGGCCGGGCCTGAAGTCTTGCCTGGGCCTGGCTGGGTCCCGGGCCCACGAGCCCAGGGGCGGCCGCGCCCCCGCCCCCCACGCTCACAAACGCCGCGGCCACCCGAACCCTCGGCTCCGCCGCGTTCTGCCGCCCGACCGCGACACGGCGGGGCCCGGCCCCAGCGGCTCGGCGCGCTGCGCTCCGGCCGGTCGGTGCGGGAGGACGCGCGGCCGCGCCTGCCTCGGTGGCCGCGCTGGGTAGGTGGCTGGGGGGACCGGAAGGATGGCGAGGAAGTCGGAGAGGGTTTCCTGAGATGAGAGATTACTTCCGTCCGCGCTCTGGCCTCTCTCTGGAGCCGGCTCGCTGGGGCTCGGGGAGCGGGGTGCGCGGGGTTCGCGGCCACGCCGTGCCACCTGCAGCGCCCGGAGCGGGCCGCGGGGCCCTCGGCGGGACGCGCGCGGCCCTGTCGCAGGGGCTAACGCGGGGCGATCCTTTCAGGTGGGAGCATTTCGGAGCGCCCAAGCCATGGTGGCCAAACAGCGGATCCGGATGGCTAACGAGAAGCACAGCAAAAACATCACCCAGAGGGGGAACGTAGCCAAAACCCTGGTAAGGCGGGGGCGGGGCCGGCCGGGCCGAGCGGGCAGCGCGGGCGGGGGCGGGGCCGGGCGAGCGGGCCGCGGCGCGGGGACAGCCTCCCCTCCGCGCCCCGCCCCGCCCCGCCGCGCCCCGCCCCGCCTCGCTCGGCTCCGTGCGCCCGGCCCGCCCCACGGGGCCTGCGGAGTGGGGCTGAGAGCCCGGCCCAGGGCGGAGAGGGCGCTGCTTGGTCGTGGTTCCCCTGGGAGTGGCTGCCTGGGCTACCGTGGAGGCGCGTTGGAACCCCCACCCCCCACCACAGGAGAGAATCGGGCCTTCTTCGTGCCTGGGAAAGCCACATCCTTACTGGGCCACTTAAGCCAACTGCATGTCGCAGGGCCTGGAACCTAATAGGTGCTAGAATGTTTGTTGGAAGAATGAATAAATGAATGAATGAATGGGTAGATGGAGACCACTGGTCATCTCCCCCTCCTAGACTCCTCCTCGTCCTCCCTCCCCAACAGACACACACCACAATAAGGTTTTCTTTCCAGCCCCTTTGTGATGATCTCCCTGGAGATGTTGAAAGGGCTCAAAGTGGGGAGTGGGAATCGGACCCCATTCCCCTCCTTTGCCTCATTCTACTTCTTTTCCAGTGAGGCCTTCCGCCGCCCCTGGGCTAAAGTCTAAGTGCAGCGTTACTCTTCCTCCCACCCTGTGAGTTCAGGCTCATTCTGACAGTATAACTTTAGACACCAGTTTATTGCCAGGCGCTCTGTGCCCCCAGAACTGTAGATCAAAGCTTTACAACTGGACTTTTAAGTAAAACCTGTGCTTATGCTCAGGGATTTCTTTTAGCAAAGCAGATTACCTTCAACAGAAAATGCCAGGCCTGAGACTTTGGACATTCAAAGTCATGAGTTGGATGGGTTGTTGGGCATAGCCTCCAAGTCTATAAGCAAAGGCGCCTGGGATCTTTATCCCATACAGTAAAGTGGAAATCCAGCTGAAGCTTGGGGTTTGGCTGGAAAAGCTTGCAGATTTGTTGAAGCAATTCCTTTTAGCCAAAGAAATTATGATGGTTTGATTAACTGAGCAAAAAGCTGGATCTGTAATCATCACACAGGAATTCTTGCAAAACCAAGCAGTATTATGGCAGAGAAACCTTCAAACTCAACTCTACTCGGACCTTTATACACAACTCCTGGCTTAAGTAATCCTTAAACTTCTCTCATTTAGCAATTAGATCATTTAGTTATGATAGGGCAGAAAAATATCAATGTGCCATCAAATTGGAAACATTTTTCACGTAGAACTATGGTTTTCCTATTTATTTTTACCCAGGAAAAAAATTGCTGCCCAGATTGACATTGAAAAACAATTTATAATGGATATTAAGGCACGCAGGCTTTTAGATCCCTATGAGATCGATTCTTCTTTCTCAAGGTATGAGAACTGCTAGCTGACATAATAAAAATATCTAGTTGTGTGGCTCTTTTTAATGAACTAAAGAACAAGAGTTCAGTTGTCAGATCTCAGTTGACAATTTATCTAACTACAAAAGTAAGGAAAACAAGAGCTGATTTTTAGGGCTGTTTTATCCGTTGGGCTCTGTAGACTCAGTGTCTGCCACCTCTAGCTTTGCAAGACCACTAGAAAATGTTTGGGACCTAAAACAAAAATTATTGGCTCCAAAATAAGAAAAGAAAATGGAAAAAATTGGAAAACACAGTTTAAATATTTAGAAAATGTAACTAGGCACCTGCCATTCAACTCAACTCAACTTTCAGAGCTACATTTTAAAATTATATTTAATGTGCAGTATGAGTGCATTTTAATAGATTTTGATACACTTTGGGGTGGGCCCTCCAAAAGTGCCTGGCGCCTATGAGGGTTTTTAAATGGCCCAACTAAATTTGTAATGAAAGGTTTCCAAGCTAAGCCACAATAAATGTTTGCTTTGAATTGGTTGGAGGGGTTTTTGGTTAACTTTCTTGTAAATGAATCAGCATCCAAAAAAAAAGAAAAATGAAATTCTCTTTCAAAAAGTAACTCTATAAATTCTAAATCTGATTTTCCCAATTACAAGTCAAACATGATTATACTTTGATAGAAGTAACTTGCAAAAGATCACTTATTCAGGATGAAATTTGGTAAATGGAAACATATGTATAGATTCCAACTGGAAATTCAGGCTAATAGTCCTTTAATTGTATGCAGATGCTTCAGTATTTCATTATTAGCTAAAAGCTTAGGGGAAATCAATATTATTTTCCCAGATAGCATGTTAATCCAAGAAACAAAGAAATGGAATAATCATTTTGTGATTATACAGCAGTAACTTCTCCAGAATGAAGAGGAAACTTAAATTTCAGAGTTCTGAGCTACCCTCCTGGTATTTTATCACAGGGAAAGCAATTCCCTGACATTTTGGAGCCTCAGAAAGTGGCAAACTCATGTTTGAAGTAAACCATGTTGTTTGCAGAATTGCTACTGCTTTCCTTAGCTTTCTCAGCAATAGAGTCAGGGTTATGTGAATTGTCCCAATGGGACTGTGTGCTGGGCACCCTTTCTAAAAAATAGTAACCCAAAGCTGTCAATAAAGGACATATTGGTGTTATGATCAGCCAAAGTCCCCAAATAATGTTGCTCCACTAGAGAATGTCATCCAAAAGGTTTTTGTGTTATATATTCCAAGCTCTGCATGCTGATAATCTGTTTTTCTGCAAATGAAAAACAAGGGACTCCATTTGGTATCTGTACTAGGCCAATAATTCATTGATAGGCTTCTGAATTCACTTGTTGGCTTTGCTGAAAATAGAGCTAAAATGAATTTTGTATATGGCATTAATGGGACAACGGCAACAGAATTGGTTTCCGGGCAAGAATGACAAATTGTTAGGAAGGTGGTGGTGGAAGCAGGTGGGGAAGGGTAAATGTCACACTTTGCTCGGGTAACTTTATTTAATATCTCTATTATTTACTTGATCTGAACTTGGCCTGGTCTTAAGTCCAAAAGAATGGCACAGTTATCTTATGCAATTATTTAAGACAGATTTTGTCCTGGTGTGGTCAAGAGCAGCCACTGATTCCTTTACAGTGTGACGTGCCAGCATATAAGTGGTGGTAGATAAAATCTTGTCAAGGACAGAGAAGTGAATGGTTTTAATCCATAGTCAAAGTCTACCTGCCATTGACACTTTAATCCAGTCTTCTCTAGTAAGAGAAATGCTCATAACCCTACACCAGTTAGGAAGTATTAATAAAAAGACAATGTCCTTCCTAGACCCTGTGTTTACTCTATCTGACCTTAAAAATCATATTTAATGGAACTTGTATGCTTATTCGTTGTTTGATGAACATTTATTATCTTCTATATTTAAGTTCTGTGCCAGGCATTTCTATACATTCTATACATCTATACCCAAGTGAGGTCAAAAAGGGAAGGCTCTCTAAGAATGTAACAGGTAAGCTGAGAACTAAAGAATTTTGTTGCCTTATCTATAATAAAATAAGGGATTTTTTTTAGGTGAAAGGCCAATTTTTATTTACATGAGCCTAGAACTTAACTTCATTTTATATATGAATATAACACATCATAGGTTTTGCAGTTTTAATACATGATCAATTTTACAGGAAAGTAACTACAATGAAAATCCAAGGAAAATTATACTGTTTTATTGTTAGAAACTTTACTAAAACTTGTTCAACATTTCAGAAAATTACATCCTTGGTGACAGCACCACTCATTTTTCTGGGTTTTTATTTATTTATTTTTAGAGACAGAGCCTCACTCTGTCGCCTACGCTAGAGTGCAGTGGCACCATCACAGCTCACTGCAACCTCTAGCTCCTGGGCTCAAGGGATCCTCCTGGCTCAGCCTTCCGAGTAGCTGGGACTACAGGCACATGCCACCACACCCAGCTAATTTTTTTTACTTTTTGTAGAGACAGGGTCTTGCTATGTTGCCCAGGGTCTCGAACTCCTGGCCTCAAGCGATCCTCCCACCTTGGCCTCCCAAAGTGCTGGGATTATAGGCGGGAGCCACTGCACCTGTCCACCACTCATTTTTTTGAAACACTAACATTACATACCTTCAGTCTGAATATGTAGCCATCATATTTATATGGATATGAACATACTTTTTAGCCCATATTTTATAATGTCAAAAGTAATTTTAAAATATCAACATTTAATTGAAATCTGAAATTAGGTTTCATGATTTCAACCACAAATAAACATTGTCAATATGTCTACTAGCATATTTTTCTTTTTGTGTGTATGTGAGAGCTCTTTAGCTTATACTGAATACAGACTATTTTTTGCTCAGGCTAATGAGAAAATAATTAGTAAGTCCTTTGCTTTTTTTCACTTTCTTTATTCTCCCTTTTTATTTGAGAAATTCACTGTTGTTTTTTTTTTTTTTTTTTTTGATGCCTCTCTCAGAAAATATTTGTTGTTCCATTGATTGATTTGGTTTTAAAAGGTCCAGGCCCTGCCTGCAAATAGACCTAGAGGTGTTGTGGAGGGACATTCTTATTATGTCTGTGCTTTTGGTTTGAGAAGAGCAGGAGGTATGTAGGGCTACATTTGTGCAGGTTCATCAGTCCCCTTCTGCTTCCCAGAGAATGCAGAGATGTCTCCCAAGTGCAAGCTTCGTCAGAGCTTTATTACAAATGCTGCTTTACTCATATTCATTCACAGTTGCTGTGGTGCTTCTGTTGTTCCAAGGATTTCCATTTTACTCACTTCCTAATTTTTTTGGTATATAGAAGATTTTGAGAAAATGTCTGTGCTCCTCTGATCCTGCTTGGAATTCACAGATGTAGGAATTAAACATGAATCTATTTATGGAAAACTACCCAGGCTCTGTAAAAAGGCAGACCTAAATTTGAATCCCAGCTCTTGCTGAAGTTAACAAACTTTGAGCCTCAGTTTCTCAACTCCAAAATGGAAATAATAACACTTGCCTTGCACAGAGTTGTGCATGCTGAAAATAATGGTTACAGACTGCCTAGTCTAGTGCCTGGCATAGAGCCTGCATTCAACAGATGGAAGCAATCATTAATATCATTTTGGCTCCAAAATCACTATATTGGTTTATGTCTTTATACCCTATCTGTCCTCCAAATATTTAGACCACCAAGTTCATTCAGTTACAAGGGCCTTAATAAAGTTATAAGGTTATTGATGAATTTTTACAAACCTACCTCAGTCCTTTGTAATTGACTTTATTCATCTCTGTCTGCCCACTGAGGGCTGAGAACAAGTCTGTCTCGTTCTCGAATCCCCAGTACCATGCACAAAGCCTATAGTACTCAATGAATGTTTATTGAATCAATGAACCTAATCTTACTTTTCCCATTCCCTTTTAGAGGCCACAAGAAGAGAAATATCCTGTAGGACCATGGCTGTTGGCACTGTTTGTTTTTGTTGTCTGTGGCTCAGGTATGGGTGTTTCACTGAACTTATATCCCATGTTCTCCACTGTACTTCTGAAAACATGTGTTTTGTGCACAAAGTAAATAGCTGAAAAACACTTTGGTCTGGAATTCAAGTTTATCACTGCCTTAAGCCTTAATCTTAATGGGTTTTGATTTAGTTTCTATTCCAAATATAAGTAGAGACAGAGTTGATACACTATCAAATCATAATCATAAAACGATTATACTGAGCAATTAAATTGGCTGTCTATACTACAGAGTTCAGTTAAGCCTGTCTGTGAACACAGAGCCTAAAAAGGGCATTAGAACAGAAAGTGGAGCACCTGTCTGCCTGAGATAAATCCACATTCCAGAGAAAGGGAGAGGTCTTATGCCTTTTGAGAAAAGTTCTACAGAGCTCCTAGATAGAACTGAGCCTTTGACCTGAGCCTTAAGGTATGGGTCACCTGATACACAGGTTCAGGTTCAGAGAACTTTACTTAAACACATGCACTTACACACATACACACAAGAACAAGGGAGATGAGCAAAAGCATCATGCAGTTGTCTTTAGTTAAATGCTGTTGGGAGTCCTGGCATGGTTCATGGTCCCCACGTATTGGGTCTCAGAAATACTGGTGAGCGGTGGCCACTTCTCCTAACTACGGGGCACGCCTGCAGGGGTTCCCACCCTCCGTGATCTCACTGTTGCTGAAGGCAGGGAAGGCGAGAAGTCCACATCTTCCTGCTCAGGCTTAGGCCTCCCAGGAAGACATCCTCTGCCCCTGGGCCTAAAGATAGATCAGTTCCTTTGATCTTCAAGAGATCACTCTTCCAAGGAAACACAAGGTCTTAGAAGGAAGAAGGGATCTGAAGTGCTTGGCATTATTGTTGCTGTGGCTCAAATATTTTAAAGATAATTTGGCATTCCAAGATGAGAAAATCTTCCACTCAAAGAAACAAAGCTCCACCTCATTCCCAAAGATGTGTTCTTGAAAGAAATCTTTTGCCCAATGTGGGAATTCCCTCATTGCTGTTTTTAACAGATGTTTACCTAATCTCTGTTTGAATACTTCTGAGGATGGGGTGCTCACTTCTTCAAAAACCCTATGCCATTTTTGTATAGCTCTAATTCTATTAGAAATGTCTGTCTTGTTTTGAACTATACTATGCTGTCTTCTCAGTAGTTCAGGTTTGGACTCCTAGTATAACACAAAATGGACTCATTATCTTCTGAGCATCTTGAATCTTCAGATATTTTAAAGATGACTGCCTGGTGGTTCTTCTGCAAACTAAACTTTCCTAGTTCTTCCAACCTTGCCTCATAAGATGTGGTTTCTAGACCCTGCTTCTGGATATGCTCAATGACTCCCTTAAAGTATAGCATTTCCAACTGTAGCGGGTGATCTAGAAGTGGTGTGACCACCACAGAGGCAGTAGGATTGTCACTGCCCTTGATTTCACCATCACTCTGCTTCTGTTAATATGACCCGGGCTTGCAGTTGCTTTTTATAGTCACACACATCCTTGACTCACATAGAGCTGATGGCCAGCCAGGCCCTACCCAGCTCTTCCTCACTAACCTTCCTTCAACCTCAGAGATGCATCTGCGTACCCTCTTATCCCAAGGTCTCCCTGTCCCCATCACACATTGTTTTATTTTACTCATGGCCCTCATATGCATTTGCAATTATTTACTTGTTATCTATTTCCCTCCACTATGATGTAGGCTCAGGGGAGGCACTGTTTATTTTCCACTAAATTTGTAGATCCTAGTATAGTATTTAGCACATAGTGAATGCTCAATATGGATGGATGGATGAATGGATGGATGGATGGATGGATAAAAACAGATATTCCCCATACCGTAGATTACTAATTGACCTTTTTATGAGACCTCATATGACGCTTCATGATTATTTCTATTAAAATTTTATTGTTGGTTGTGAGTTGTTTAAAGAATGTTCATAATGTTTGGAAACATAAACAAACATATATAAGTGGCTTACTGATATTACATTATAATATACAATATGGTATATATACAATATGGTATGACATTACATGATATATTCAATGTACTGTCCTTCATTAGCAATGCATAGTTCAAAGCACTGTACAAAGTTGCAATGAATATGGTACATTAATGCAACATTTCCATCAGTACCTACATAGTCATCTGTGATGCATTGCCTCAGTTAATATGTCTCTGATTTTCACCCCAAACAAAATAAAGCAAACAAACAAAACTGTGCCATTAGCATGACACAGGAAAATCAACTTATACAAAAAAAAGTTACCTATGTTTTCAGGTTTTATGACCAGTCTGTAGATCGTTGGGTCTTGAACCTTGAGCTTTTGATCTAATTATCTTTTTTCTCAGCTTTATAGTCTCTGAAAGTATATTATTCTGCCAAGTCATTGATAAAAGTCTGGACTTAGAGAATCCCACAGAACATTATTAGAGACAACCTCTTTCAGGTTGACTTTGAACCTCTAAGAAAAACTCATTCAAACGCTCATCATGTCTTTAGGGTCCCCTTTGTGCCTGGCGAAGTGCTGGGCTTTGGAAATACAATCCCCTTGGGGGGCTTGCAGGCATTGGGAGAGGCAGATGAGGAAGCTGTCAGTTGTAGCCCAGGGAAGGGGCACTTCCATAGTGACAGCAGAGAGCTCACAGTACTTGCCAAGCATGGATAAGGGACTTCTAAATCATACTCAGCAGAAGAGAAAGTTTCTAAGAGGAGGTGCTGTTTAAAAAACAAACAGCCAGACAATGGGTGTAAGGAACACTTACATGAGGGAACACTATGTGGCAAAGGCACAGAGGCTTCAGATAGCACGCTGGGCTCAAGAATGTAAGGTGTTCAGATTGTCCAAAGCTGGGTCATAGGGATCTCTGAGCCTAGTGATCATGTGCCTGTATTTTCAAGGGTCTAAATAGATACAGAGCCAATATTTGTTTCTTTTTTGGCTTCAAGATACACAGTAACTGTGGCCTTCCCCAGTCTGCCCCCTTAGTTAGGTTGTAAGGTAAAAAGCCAATAGAGTCATTTGGTCCGGCTTCTTTTTCTCAAATCCATGCTAGTTCTTAACATTCATCTCTTCCTTTTGGAAGGGCTTAAAGAACTATTATATGGTTCTAAAACTAACTTTTGCCAGGCTTACTGGTCCATACAGCAGACACTATATCTCTCCCTCTTGCATAAATTGGGACATTTGCTGACAACAATCTTTTGGAGCCCTCCCAGTCTGCAGTAGTTTCTCAGGGATCAAGTACATTGGCTCTGCTGTCCTCTCTGTGGGTTTGTCCAGGCCCGGGGATGTGAGCCTGCAGGACCGGGAGATTTGAACAAGCGGGGCTGAGAGGACACACCACTTACGTCACAGCCCCTCCCTTAGTGTCCGGGGCTCGTCCAATGATGCTGCTTTGAGTCGTTCTAGTTGGAAGGCTGTTTTGCTTTTATGGAGAGGTTAGACATAAAGCAGGAGTTGGATCGTCCCACTTTCTCCACCCTCTGTTAACATGCTACTGTGATCCCTGAGCAGTGGGCCTCCTCCCTTTTCAACCACAACAAAAATAATCCACCACCACTCTTTTTTTTTTTTTTTTTTGCCAACTTTAGCATTTTTTTGCAAGCCTCAGCTCAAGTCAGGCACTGTTCTCACAGAAATGTGTCACTCTTCTCCATTTGTCCTTGGTACTGTGCCCTTCCTTCTATCTTTGTACACGTCCTTTTCCAAACAGAACATGTCATGGAAAACACAATAGCTCCTTTAGATCTGTCCCTGTTGCCACCTCTCCGGGATTAGTCACAATTCGTTTTATCTCGAAGAGCCTAGCATCCCTCTTGAGTTTCTCCCTTTTTAGGGTTGCAGGCCATCAGCATCTGCCTATCTTTTCTCCACATTTAAAAGAATGTGATTTTCTCAAGTCTAGCCAGTTTACCAGATGCTCTGCTTGAGGTAACAAGCCTTGTAGGTGCTGGGATAGTCGAAGCCCTCCTCACTGGTCTGTCTGGCCTCTGTTCCAGATTGTAATCCAAAATAGGAAAGGTCCCCTGCATCTCACGTCTGCCTGACCGTCTGCAGCATCACACCTGAAGCCCGTCACACCTGCATGCGCACCAGAGGGTCTTGTGGGATGTCCCACCTCCTTGCTGTCCCTGTCTATTAGCTCGCTCTCCTTCGAGCAAGATATACCCCTGTGACAGGCCCAAGGTGCATTTTGCCAAGTCCCAGTGAGACCTTGGTGGTCATATGATCTTCTTTGAGTTCATGGGGTTGTTTACTCTTATTTTTTATATTTTTATACAGATACTAAAGAAAAAGGTGAAATCTTCTAATATTAATGAAGATTCTGCTCATCGATCTGAATCTCTTGAAAGTCTCACTTGCTGTCGTGACCTTACTCTATTAACCCACTTTTCTCATTGGTGATTGGCTGGGTGAAGTGCTGGTTTCAGAAATAGTGCCGATGTACCCAGGGTATATAAATATTCAGTCAGGCAGGTAGCAAGGCATGCACATTTTATCTGTTTCTCTAGCTATATTCTGGGAAAGAATTTGGGCTGGTAAAAACTTGCCATTTAAGTATATGCCCACTTATTGGTCTCCCTACACTCCATTTTATGTGGAAAAGCAGGTTAACAAGCCTATAAAGAGTCTACAGGACCCCTTGATTATGGGGAGTCATGTGGCACCATGGTCACTTGAGCCATGCTTCTCAGCTTCTTTCCTGTGGCCTTCCTCATTCTCTGCCCGTGTGCCTTTCATGCCTCCGGTGCTGATAAGAGCAAGATAATGAAAAGGAAGAAGGACCAGGAGAGCAGTGAAGGGACAGAGTCCAGGCACCCAGAGACCCCTGGCACAAACACACACCCAGGAATGGCTCCTCCGCCACAGAGAAACCAGACGGGAGCCACAGACCTCCTGGGGCTGCCCTAGGCCTCCCAGGTGCCAGTGCATCCCAGCCCTGCTCGAGCTTGGTGGGAACCCCTAATACATTACCCCCAGGGGAGGGCGTGTAGGGAGGTTATCTAAATACGCCCTCTTCAGACTAAGTCAATTTCCACTTTCCATGTTTGCAAAAGGTCTCTTAGGCAACGGACTTCTGTAAAAACTGACCAGTTGACAGTAATGGGATAAGAGGCCTCAGAGGGGAGGATAGTTTTGGAATCTGCCAGGTGTGGGTTCAAAGCCTGGATTCACTATTTGTCAGCTGAATGACCTTGGACAAGTAAGTTATTCACGCTCTCTGTATTGATTTCCTTATCAAGGAAATGGGGATAATAAAAAGACTTCCAAGGTTGTCCTGACACTGAGTGGTTCTGGGGATCTAACTGCGGGCCCATAGCAAGCTCAAAACCTGCAGCCACGGTCACCACCACCTCTGTCCTCGCAGCCCTCACAGGGAGACAGTGGCACCATGGGACTGTCGGTTGTGATGTGGGGCACTATGACTTGCATGCGCCTTTCATCTTCCCAGGCTGCCATTTAATTGGCAGACTCCACCCTTCACGCTGGTCTTCATCTATCAGAAAGCCGTGGCCCTGCCTCTTTATCCCAAGGATGCATGTGAGCAATTTAAGTGATAACACTTGGGGTGCCTGAGACTATTTTGCCATATGATAAAGCATCAAAGTCTTCCCCACACAGGAAGAAGGAACACCAACATGCAGACCAAAATCAATGAAGAGCGGTTTGTACTTTAAGTTGAATATCAGGGAAAAAAAATGTCAGTTTTATTTCCTTAAAGC
This sequence comes from Daubentonia madagascariensis, assembly GCA_023783475.1. NCBI lineage: Eukaryota > Metazoa > Chordata > Mammalia > Primates > Daubentoniidae > Daubentonia > Daubentonia madagascariensis. Next base: position 8,672,844 of record JAKFHU010000316.1, read on the forward strand.
AACCCTAATACATCGCTGTTTTGCTAGAGACGTTTTCTTGGTACAATGTAAAAGCTTTGGGAACAGTGTGTTCTTCTGAGACATGATATTATCCAATTAGAACATCTCGGGGCCATATCTTGTTTTGTTTCATTTTGCTTACTTTGGTAACCATCTTGATTGTTATTAATACCATACAGATTATGTGAGAAATCAAAAACCTATTTCTCAACCAAATACCTGTTCTGGATCCTCTCAGATGAGTATCCCAAATAGGCCAGAAACTTCTTGTTCAAGCCGTAGCCTGGATTTTGTTTTGCTTGAGCCTCTCTAACTGGCTGGATTTGTCTCTACCTGATCTCCTAGGACCCAGATCCACACTGAAGTGCAAGGGATTTAAGTGCCCCCTTAAGAGACTTTGCTTTTTCTCTCTGCCCTTTTTCCAAAAGCTTTATCTTCCATTTCTGCAGGCAGTGGGCCTCTCTCCAGATAAGCAGCTCATCCTGGCTCTGCCAGTCCCGGGTTTTGAAACCTCCTTCTTTAAAGAACTATTCGACAGCTTCTGAAGAATGCTTGTTTTTATCTCAAGACTCAGAGACAAGCGTGATCCGGAATGTCTGTCTGAGACTGTTTCCCCACAAAGATGCTGTCACGTAGATATGCCAACTGCTATCTTCACAAGACACTTGCAGGCGTGGTGTGCTTCCCGACACCATTGATGGACCTAGTCTCTGCTGCTTGTGCCCGGAGCCCTTACCCCTGGGTTTTTCCTCTCCCTTTTGTCCTCAGCTCTTTAAAGAGCCTTATTGAGAAGGATTCTCGGGCTATACCAAGGCTCAATGGGAAAATGGGCTGCAGTTGATTAGTGATGTCTGTCCTGAGCATGGTATGGTTGGCAAGGTCATGTCCTCATCTTTGCTATCCCTGGCGTAAACTTTTTATAATGTTAGTGCTACAGAGTTCATAGGATGACTGTCCAGTGTTTTCTACTTTCCTCTTTGACCAGATGCTTTCTGGACTTGGTGAAATGAGGCCTTTTTCTTAATATGCTAGCTCAGACAATTTTGTTGTTGAGAGTCAGCATGTATATGTTTCTTATGGTCTTATAGTATTATTTACTTCTTCGGAGCCCTCGTTACGATACTGTACATTGACAGGAAGCAGCAGTCTGAAACAATGCCCTTTGCAACATGGTCGTATCCTTTATCCCTCAGTCGCAGTTTCAACTGAGATCTATGGAGTCACCATTTAATTCCCATCACCCTTTGATTCTTAGAAACTCTTAAATACCAGCCATGCCCCAGTTCCCTCCCTCAGACTGTTTCTCCCTCATGCATTCCTAATTTCAATTTTATTTCTCTCTCTCCCTGGCCAGCTCTGATATTCATTTCCTAATTAGAGATCATATGAGAATTTCAGTGGTTACTGAAGCCTGTATATTCTTGAAACTGAAAAGAATTTCCATGAAAGGGAAACCTCTAGGGTAACAGGATTAACTAATGATTGTTATTTTCTTCTAATTTTCTGTATCTTCCAAATTTGTCAATAAGTATATATTACTTTTATAATCAGAAAAATATCGTGTGTTTTAAGAACAAAAAATCTAGACTAGTGGTTTTCAGCCTTTTTTCTTTTTTAAAGCTGCGGAACTCTTTGTTCAAGTCAGAGGGAAACACATGAAAGAGCAACTGTTCTGGTTGAAGTGGGGTGTGTGTGGATGTGTGCATGTGTCTGTGTATGTGTCTTTGTATATGTGTATGTGTGTGTGTGTTTGTACATGCATGTGGGGGGGGGTGTGTGTGTGTGCAGGGTATATCTCCCTGTGTTGCTACATATTCTTTCTTATCTGGACTGTCTTTTCCCATCAAATAGGAAATTGTGCCTGGCCCAGAGCTGGCCTCTGTTATTACAGAGTTAATGCCTTTCAGCAAAGAGCCTGCTAGGTTCATCTGGCACCAGCCATTGTGAATAGCTCCACCGTTTCTGGGCAGGGACATTCCTTTTGTCTGTCAGTTAACAGACTGTACTTTTCTCCTGTACTCTCCAGGGACTCTGCCCGTGGGAGGGTGAGGGAAGCGGGGAAGAGAGATCATGTCACAGACAGGTTCTTTTTCAGGACAACCTTTTCGGAACAGATGTGAAGAAGTGATTCTCTGAGATGTTCTTGGCAGGACCTGAACTCCTCCTGCCCCCAGCCTCATGTTTCAGATGGTCCAACTCTGTCCCTGTGTGGACCCACTGAAGGCCTCTCCATTTCTGGAAGGGCCACACCCCCACATTCTCTAAAACTGGCTGTTTTTGTTAAGGATGGTGTGGAAGACGGAAGGTACTAAGTCATGCATGTGCCAGGGACACACAGGAGGCCAAAGAGCCACACCTCTTGGTGCTCTCTGCCCCCTACTCCCTGTGTGGCCCTTGTGTGGCCACCAGTCTGTGTTGAACTGTCTTTGAGCCCAAAGGTTAAGGAGCCAGAATGGAGCATTTTGTAACAGCTAAGAAACTGTCCTTTGTGAACTACTAGCTGCTCTCTGAAATCTTCCAGGAACACAATATTTGAAGAAGTTCTGTATTTGGGGGCATGTTGGTTGAAAGCCACCAAATTAGCATGTCCACACGTCATAGGGGGGAAGTTAGCATGGGTTGCTAAGAGCTCTAACTTCAGGGCCAGATTCCCTGGGCTTGAAACCTACTGGTTGTGCAGCCTTGTCCAAGTCACTTACACCCACTCTAAGCTTCAGTTCTCCCGTTCTTAAAGAGGGTGGTACTGGTACCTAACTCCTAGGATCCTCAGGATTAGCTGAGACAATGCATGTGAAATGTTCTGTGGAGTCCTGGTGATGGTTTGATAAATGTTTGCTGTTGCTATAATTATGTCTGTGGCCTTGCTCACATGGCCGCCTCACCTCTCAACCTGGTAGTGGGGGAGCAAAGCTCTGAAATACTGAGGACCAGCTGCCACCTGGACAGGCAGAGGACAGGGTTTGTAAGCCAGCAGGTCAGCTGGAACCTCTTCTCTACTTCTAGAAAGACCTCTTTATAAACTAGCCCATGGGGGGTGAGCAAGATCGGTTCATACAACTATTTTGGCTACTATTTCTTGAGGAACAACTTATTGTAATGTCAAGCCCTATACATACATTTCCTCTTCTAGTCACATAATCCCTACAAAGACACTATTACATTCATTTTTCCAGATCACAAAACTGAGGCTCTTAGAGGAAATCTGCCAATGGCCCATAGCTAAAAAGTGAGAGAGCTAGTACCCAAACCTAGTTCTTTGTGACTCCAAAGCCCACCTGTTTTCTAGCACCCTGAATTCCTTCTCCCTATTTCCCTAAAAGTACGATGGAGCAAAAGTTTTCCACCAACTTTAGGCCTTTAGCATATGACCGTGTATTGGAAAGAGCTCCCGTTAAAACATCCCATTTTTCTGCCAGAAAAGGTGAGTTTTCCAGACGTTCCGGATATACAGCCATCCTGGGTCTTGACCCAGCCACAAGCTGCTTCTCGATTGGGCCACCGGTGCCCCACTCACCTTACTCTTTTCTGGACACTTGCTCCAGGACAGACATGCATTCGCCATGCTTGCAGGTCAACCGCACAAACACTGGCCTTGCCTGGAGACTGCCAGAACTTTCTCGAAACTGTGACACCCGGAGGGGTCACTCCCCGCCGACCCTGAGACCAGCAATGGGATGTCTGAGGAACGGGACAGCCCTGGAGGAGAGACCGAGGCCATGCACCTGCTCTGCAGTTCCTCCCTCAGGATCTGAGATGGACAGTCTGGAGGAGACATCTCATCAGCTGTCGGCTCCCGCAAGGTGACCCTGGCCTCCCTTGTATATGCCACCCTCTGCCCTGTGCCCTTGTGGAGCATTTGGGATTGTGTACAGGCTCTTCCTCAGAAGAGTGTTCCTGCTATTTTAATGCGGATAGAAGGCCTCACATTCTTTGCTAATAACACCTGGTTCTTAACACACCTTCTTGCCCTCGCTTGTCACTGGATCTCTCTTTTTCTCTCTTCTCCTTCTCTGGAGAAGCTATCAGAAAATGGTATCCTGCCTTTGACTTCCTTTGTGCTGATTCTATGAGCTTACTGATCCACCTTGCAGTGTCTTGTCTCCTAATGTTTCAACTTGTCTCTCAGGGGGCCCATACTTTTTCATTTTTTTAATGAAAAATAGTCAAAGTCATGATTTCTAGGGTTGTCGTATCCTCCTAGAGGAGATTCCTACTCCGGCCTGTCTTAATCTGTCTTCTTAGCAACTCCCTTGATCTCTCTTATCCTCAATTATTTATTTTCAATAAGAGTGGCTTTATGAAGCTTCCTGTTGTCTGCCAGGCTTCCAGCTTTCTGACAGTTTCCTGCTGGACCCACTTGTCATGTCATCCCTGTGTCCTTCTGGCATTCCCTCTTAGCTGGGGTGGGTCGGTCCCAGAGTAAGAGTCAGTTGGGATAACCCTGTTTCAGGCCTTTAGGAGTTCATGGTCTGTCTTGACTTTGCTCCTCCATCGAGGACTGAGCTCTTGGGATGTGTGGATCTAAAAGTAGCCATTTGATGCTGACTCTTTTGTTTCACAGAGTAGTCATTTGAGGTTTTTAAAATGTATTTTCCTCTGTGCTCTTTGAAATCATTTCAGTCATCCAGTAAATATTTACAGAGGATCTATTTAACACTTTGTGCCATATTGGTCCCTGCTGTCCTGGAGCTTACAGTCTAGTGGGAGAGAAAGATGAGTTAATAAAGTAATCATACTAAACCATGTAAATTTCAGCCATGAGAGTGTTTGAGGGAGAGGCACATAGGGCTATGAAAGCATATAGTCCTGGTGGGTAAGTGGTTCTCAAAGTGTGGTTCCCATACCAGCAACATTAAGATCACCTGCGAATTTGTTAGACACACAAATTCTCAGTCCCTACCTAAGACCCACTGGATAAGAAACTCAGGAGGGAAGGAGTATCCAGCATCTGTGCTTTAACACATCCCCGGGAGATGGTGATGCACCCTCAAGTTTGAGAACCTCTATTCCAGGTGATCAAAGAAAGCTTCTCTGAAGAAATAACTTTTGGGTTATGAAGAAAGCTAGGGTACAGGGTAGGGTGGAGGAATTATTTCAGACTGCAAGAATGGCACGTGTAAAAGTCCTGTAGCCAGAGCAGGGAGCTTTAGAGCACGTGAGGGAGTACCCCAAGCAAGGGGAGGGGTGGTGCAAGATGAATCTGGTGCACAGGGGCTGGAATGTGCAGACTATGGAGACTTCATCAAGGATTGGGCAATAGGAAGCTTCGATGTGCTTTAAACATGGGTGACACCATATTATTTGCTTTTATTTCAGGGATAATTCTAGCTACAGTATGGAGAAAAGATTGAAGAAAAGCAAGAGTAGAGGTCCTGGAGGTCCTCACAGGGGCCTGGGGAAGGATGATAGTAACTTGGACAGGGTGGTTCTGGGGGGATGGAAAGAAGGGTGCGTAATCCCAAAATTCTTAGGGAAAATCCACAGGTCTTGTTCATGGATTGGAGGTGTCAGGGAGGACTCTGGTGTTTTAACATGCAAGATGGAGGATAATGATCCACTTTTGGCAGTGGAAAGAGATCATGAGAAGGTCCTGTTGAGTCTGAGTTGCCTTTGAGCCACCCACATGTAGAGATCAATTAGGTGGGGAAAGATGCGCTAGAGCTCAGAGAAGTCAGGGCTGGAGATGCATTTGTGCATCACCAACAGCTAAGTGGCCATTGAATCTGTGGGCCAGGATGAGTCCCCTGAGGAGAGAGAACAGAAGGAAGAGAAGAAAGCCGGGAAGGCTCATTGAGGAACTTCAATGCTCAGGTTTAGTGGTCAGCTGAAGGACGACGACCCCATCAAACAAGCGTAGAGGAAAGAGCCAGAGAGAAGGAGGAGATGTAGAAACTAGGAGACTGCGTGTCACTGAGGCCACGGGAAGGGTTTCCCGGAGGGGGTGCTCAGCAGGGAGAGTTGGGGAGGCGGCGGGAGGAGCAGGAGGAGGGAAGGATGCACCCGCCGCGCCAGGCACACAGAGGTCATTCCTGACTTGAGCAGAAGCTGTCCCAGCGGAGGGAAGACAGCAGAAGCTGGAGTGAGGTGGACTGAGGCAGGACTAGCCGGGAAGGAAGTGGAGACAGTGAGTAGGCAGCTCTTTGGACGTGCTCGGGAGGAGGCCGGGGAGAGGCAGGTGGCTGTGCTTTGTGAGATTTGGCAATGGGCTCCATACCAGCCTTTTAAAGCCCAAGGACTTCACTGAAAGGGGGAGGTTGTAAAAAAGAGAAAGGTGATGGGGCAGGGGTCGGGGACCTGCGACCTCGGGGCCACGTGTGGCCTTTTGGCTGAATCCAAATTTTACAAAACAAATCCTTTTCATAAAGGGGTTCTGTGAAGTTTGGATTCGGTCGAGGGGCCGCACTTGGGGCTCTGGAGGGGCCGCAGGCTCCCCGCCAAGGCCAGGATCCTGACCTCGGGTGCGAGGGTGCCAAGGCTTGTCGGCCTGGTAGTTCCTGCTCTCACCCGGACATCCCTGAACCTCTGTGACCTGCCCGCGCCCCGCCCCTTCCTGGCACCTGTCCGCGCTGCTGTCTCGCCTGCCCACGGCCCCGCTCCTGCAGCCTGCTCGGCGGTTTTCTCAGCTTTGTTCACCCACTGTTAAGTTATTAACTTGTCAGGGTCTAGACTCCCTGCTTCCTTTCCCTCTTTGAACTCACCGTTGGCTCTCTTCCCATTCGCCGTCTGGGAAAGTCAGCGTTTGGAAGGCCAGGGTTAGGCCGCAGGTCAGGGTGGGCAGGCACACACAATTGCAGCGCCTATAATTGCTGTCCAATGTGGAAGGCGTCTTGAAGACATGCATACAACTGAAAAAGAAATAGTAAACCCAACCAGCTCAGTATTCCCTTAGATGTAGGGGCACGTGGTGAATTTAAAATAGACTTTATTCAAAGTAATTTCTCCAAGAGGGTTCAGTTTTAAGGGGTGACCTGTAAACATGTTAAGGACCATCAGAGTCTTATATGTTAATTCATGGATTCACTTAGGATCCAGAATGATCTTTAATTCGTTTTTAAAGCAGACTCAAAGGACGAGGTAAGTTGTTTTAATGTAAGTGTTGCTACTCTGACACCTGCAAATTTTGTCAGATTCTTTAGAGAGATTTGCAGCAGTTCCTTAAAAAGAATTGAGTGGTTTTTACCATTACCTAAAACTGTTGAAGTCATGAATTAACTTAGTACAGGGTATGATGGACAGAGACACAGACAGAATGTTTCCTGTTTGTTGACCTATATCCCCCTGATCATTTCTTGTCTAAGGGCCAGGGTAAGTGACACGTAATATTTTTGAGCATCTACTTATTATCCTATTTATTCCTTGCCATCCCTGAATACTTATTATCTACAGTTTTACAAATAGAGAGAGCAGGGCTCAGAACTGTGTAGTAATTCCAAACTTCACACCTTTGTAGGGTAGTAGATAGTATGAAGTGCTGGTGTTCACGCTCAGACTTGGCGAAGCAGCAGTCATTGTTGTAATAACATTGATGGTAGCAGTAGCTACCAGGTATTGAATTCTCAGTGTTTGAGGACCCTTCCTATATGTCATATGGCTTAATCCCTATGACAGCCCTGCAAGGACCATGATCCTCATTTTACAGAACAGGAAACAGCCTTGAAGAGGTTAAATTATTCCCAGCTATTCAGTGATGAGCTGGGATTCAACCCAGTTCCATCTGACCCTAACATTCTTCTGTGAAGTCAGCTTGTTTGTTAAAATGAGGGATGGTTCCCCATTCCCAAGAACAAAGTCTGAGGCATGGTAGATGTAAATGTCTTTTTCCTAATGTTGTTGAGTATGCAGCTGCCTCCTGGCCTTCCTATTGAGCCAGAATCCAGAATGTTTAAATTTTTACTCCTTGTCAGTCTTGGTAGGGAAGGACAGAAACGGCAGATACATCTACGAGCTTATACATTTTGGAAGTATACTTTCTCTTCCGTCTAGCAACTGCCCCTATCACGACCCACCCAAGAACCCCAAATTAGCCAAGAAAACCTCTGAGCACAGCCAGAATTAAATAGCACAAGTTGTTGAACTAAGTCCTTCACTATATCTACAGATGAGTCCCCCAGACACCCCCAGAACAGATTTACTCTGATTTGACTCGTAATTCTAACAGTCTGTTTTCAGCTCAGTCTATAGCAACAAAATAGTAGTAGAGGTCCCACTGCAGACAGGTGTAGTAACACTAGAGATGCGGCCAGAGATAAGAAGAAAGAGATAAAAATATGATAAGAAGCAGAAATGAGAGCCCAGACGTATAGCCGACCAGAGCTATGTGGTGTCAGGTCAGACATGTGCATCTTCCACAGCAAGGTCACGGCAAGTCTTATCGGTTACTGTTTTTCATTATGGCGACACTGAACATTCATGAAAAGTTAACATTAAATCATGTTTGGTATCTCCAATTTAGGAAGGTAGTGATGATGTGTACAGTGGCTTTTTTTTTTTAGGGGAAAAAAAGCCCAAAGTGCATTAGTGCTTTATCTACCCTTAAAATCCAGCTTTCCAAGAAAGAGTCCCCAAGGCCCTGTGTGATATTTCTTTTTGTATCCCTGAAGCACAGCGCCTAGCACAGAGGGTGTTGTCACTAATGTTAGAGGATGACATGTTGAATGACTTATTTCCTGAGGATTCTGGGTATCCCTGTGGTACTGTGGCTCCTGGCTGTATTCCAGGATGACTGTATGGAGGAGAGAAGGGGTAAGACCCCTGAGAGCTCAGCATTTATTCCATCTGTGCATGTGATTAAATGAGATAATACCATCCCTCCCTTCGAAAGAAAAAATCATTCAGTACACGGTGGTTGATCTTATCATCATCACCACTGTCTTTGTCAATATTGATCAACATTGCTCGCTGGGGAAGATGTAAAACAAGTCAGAGCCTTCCTCTCCCGGGACACACTTGAAACCCGATAGTGACCAGGCTGGGAACTATAACCAGCCCTTGTCAGCATGAGCAGAGGTCCCAGGAGTTCTCTGTGGGCTTATATGCTCCCCACCCCTTGAGCAGCCCAGGTAGTGAAGATTGAGCCCTGAATAAATCAGTGCTGTGTGCATGAGAGACAGCGCATTCCAGAGAGTTGCAGGTGGCTGCAAGATCCACATGCGTCCTGGCGGGCCTGCTCCAAGCACCTGGCCTGCCTCCCCGGCACAGGGCTGGCTGCTTTACAGGTCACGGCCATTTGGAAAAGGCAGATTCGCTGACCTGTTTAACGAGTGCAGTTTCTGCACGAAAGCCCATCTCCCTTCTCTCCAGCAGCCGCAGAACATTTGCCAGGGAAGGGGCCAAATCTCTCAGTGCCCGAGGGATTTCTGGCCTTAACTGCTGGTGGAATTAGCAGGAGTTATCTATAAATCCGTGAGGCATCCATCAGCAGACAGAGCAAGGCTGCCCCTTTAAAGAAGTTCACTGACCCCTTGTTAACTTAACTCCTTGTTAGGAAATATCTAATCAGCTGTGAGCTAGCGCATCAGGGCCCAGGGGTCGTAGAAGCCGGGCTCACTGTGGGCTGGGCTTCCAGCTGTGTGCTGTCTGGCGTCTGCCTGACTGTTTTGTTTTCCTGTTGCAGCTATCTTCCAGATCATTCAGAGCATAAGGATGGGCATGTGAGAAGGCCCGAGCTTTGATTCAGCCGGTACCTGCAGGAAGCAAAAAGGCGGCAAGGAATAGAAAAAACCCTCCCTCAGTGTTCCCTGATCACTTCATCTTGGATGTCAGACCAAATTGCCTTCTCACAGGACATCTTGGTGCATCCGTGTCCTCAAGCCAAAAGGACATTTTGCTTTTCTGTTGGCCGGATTGGTAGCCACGTGGGTCATCCACGGCAGTGCTGTCTTTTTGATTTTCCCTTGGTTCACTAATGTATGCATGTGGCCCTCTGAATGAGCGCTGGTTTACTTTCTACGGATACAGTCTCTCCTCCATTGGGAATTGGTTTTACAAATAAATGTCTTCGTTCAACCTTATACATTTGTGGGTTACGGTGAGAAAACTAACGTGAAGAAAATAGCAGAATAGCTCAAGGGAGGTTGAGGCAGGTGGGAGAGTTTGGTTAGGCAACTGGAAAAGGAGCAGGGAGTCTGAGGCCGGGGAACCACAGCTAGATTTACCTGGCATGTCCCCGGCCTCAAGGTCTTCACCTGAAAGAAGCTCTGGGTGCTCTAATGACCTTGGGTTTTCCACACATTTGACTCTTCTTTTTTATATATATATTTGCCTTGTTTTGTTTGTTCTCTTTTTCAGTCCAGAAAAGGCACACACAATGTGTGTGAAGGTCTGATTAGTCGTTATCTCCTCCGTGGTCCCCCTGGGGCTTACGCAGAGCAGATGTCCCAGGCCCAACCTCAGCCACCCCAGGGCTCTGGGCAGAGCGGGAGCCCTGCAGCCCTCTGGGAGTTGGCTATCAGCGTGGGGGTGAGGCCCCCCTCTCCTTGGCCACCCTTCCCCACAGCCTCTCACAGTGTGCTGTCGCCACAGGAAGTTACAGGGACAGCCACAGCATCGCAGGCAGGGTTAGAGGTGGTCACCCTGCAGTTTTAAGCATGGCTTTCTTTTTTAATTCCATCTTTGCATTGGTAATTTTTTTTTCATTCCTTAACTTTGTGAGAGCTTTAAAAAGGGAAGTGGAGAAATGGCCAGACCTCTCTGGACCACTTTAGGGGTTTTGCTGTAAATGGCACCCTTTGAATTAGGGGGCTTTTTGTGCGTTGGAGTCTTTCACCCCAGACCCTTTGATGATGTTCTTTAAGGCTTACTTTTCTCCCACCCTTTTGGAGTTCCCCTCCACAAGCACCCCTCTTCCCTCCTTCTCCTTCCTTCCCACTGCTCCAAAGTTAGCAGTCCCCAGACCCCAGCCCCTCCCAAGGTGGCAGAAGACATTCTCGGCCACTCGAGGGTGGCACACAATAGATGCTCTGCTAGCTGGTCCCCTCATCCTGTTGGCTCTATCATCTTCTAGGTCACAGAGTGAGAGCAGTGCACTGTGAAAGATCAGCCCCCAGGGCTCCGACCTAGGGCTCGGGAGCCCCTCTGCCTGCCAAGAGGCAGAAGAAGAAAGGCCCCTTGCCTTCAGGGTACCCAGTCTGTGTGCCCACACACGCCCTTCCTGAGTCCCAGCTTGCCTAGACTTGATTAGGGTGCAGGTCTCCTCTTGCTCCCCTGACACTAATAAAAGCATACCTACCAAACCATCATAAAGGCCATTACTGGGCTTGAGCTTTGTGGTTCATTCTTTATTGGACAGAATTTGTTGTTCCCTAATTTTGCCTTTCCCGTAACAGCAATAGTCAAAAGGGTGATTATCCCCATTTCAGGGAAAGTGAAACTGAAACCTGGCCGGAGTTGGCTCCAGATAGACCCGGCTCACCCCAGGTAACAGATGCGGTGGGCTGAGTCGGCCGCATTCCATAAAACTGCACGGGATTGATTTCTTCTCCGCAGGCTATGCAAACATCCACAAATTGGTTTTCTGTTAGTTTCCAGGTAGCCTCCCTCAAGTACTCATATGTGGCAGTCTGCCCTCCCCGGCGACTTCTTCCATCAGTCCTCTGCAAGCAGAGATGAGAGCTGCCTTAAGTAAGCTAGTGTCATCGTTGATGTATGCTGCACAGCAGAGACTTACAGCATTTTCTCCATGACACATAGTGAGAGATACACACAACCCAAAGCACGATGTACCCACCAAAACAAGTGTTACAGAATGACACTTATCCTCATTGTGTGTGCCGCACTCTGATTTTTTCTATAGTCTACTTAATTGTTTTTAATACCGATTTCAAAATCCATGAACAGGTTTCAACCCACAGGTTGAAAAACACTGCTCTTCAGAAGAAAACCAAGCCCTTAGTAGGGGACCGAGGAGCTGGGCTCATAAGGCAAGAAAGTCGGAATCCCCCTTTGCATGCTGGTGAGAACCTGAAGTCCCAATCACAGTCACAGCCTATCAGGAGCTCCAGTGGCACTTGATAAGTGACTTCTTTTGGGATTTAAGGCACATTGGCAGATTCCACAGAGAAAGCTGGGGGGCCAGGTGAGCCTATGGATCTAGCACCACCTTGAACCCGTTGAAACTCTGAAGCAAACATCAGGTTGCATTTGTCAGCATTCACTGGCTGGGAGTCACAATCACTTGGGATGGCAGTGGGGAGTTCTCAAAAGTAGGAATTCACCCCAAGCCTGCTGAAAATCAAACTCTCCAGGGAAGATGTAAACGTGTATGTATTTTGCATACATATTTTTCAAAAGATGTTCAGATGATTCCGATGTTACCTATCCACCAATGAGCATTTGGGAACCAATTCACCACCAGACTTAGTTTAATTAAACCAAGGCAGAGACCCAGAGGCAGCACCCTACACCTAACACTGCATTCACCCTGACCCAAGACCTTCTCCCTTTTTTGACATCCTGAAGCATCTTCGGGGGCTCCACAGGGTTCAGGGATGATGATACTCTATTGTCTTGTTTTGTTCCAGGTCTTGTTTGTCTTTGTAGCCCCAAGTGGGGCCACAGAGAGGGCACAGAGTGCTTACCACTTGACTCTCGAAGCTCTACAGGAGGGGAGAATTGTGCTGGTAGGAAGGCGAAGGTGTTTTTCTAGGTCCCTGCCCTCCAGGACATAACTACTATTCCTGGGAAGGTGAGCGCCCCAGTGAGTGTGCTCCCTGGTTCAGAAGTGCCTGAACTCACAGGAAACGCCCTCAGATATGGGGGCTGCACTTTGTTATAAGAGAATTCTCATCCTATCCAGACACAAGAACATTCTAACATAATAGCAATTCTTCCACAGTTGGCCCCTAGAGCTTTGGAGGCAAAATGTCATCTGGGTGATGTCCTTTATCCTACACAAGTCATCATCAGGCTTCAGCTGCAAGCTGTGAAAGTATATTAATAGCTCTCGGCAGCAGGTCCCTTTCTTTAAGAAATCTTCAAGTCCTGGGGCTTCCATCTGCCGCTATGGGCTGTGACTTCCTCTCCAGGGGTCAGCAAACTTCTGTAAAGGGCCAGATAGTAAATATTTTAGGCTTTGCTGGCCATGTGGTCCTCAGACTATTCAACTGTGCTGTTGTAGCTTGAAAGTAGCCATTGACCATACATAAATGAATGGCCATGGCTGTGTTCCAGTAAAACTTAATTTAAAAAACAGGGGAGGCTTGCAGAGCTATGCCTACCATTGCTCTAGAGCAGCCGTTCCCAAATTATGGTTCTCCCTCCCCCAGACTCAGCAGCATCCCTTGGGAACTTGTTTGAAATATAAATCCTTAGGCCTAACCCAAACCCTGGGTTTTAGAAGCCTTCCAGGTGATTCTCATGAAAGCTTGGAGTTTGAAAACCACTGTTCTTGGTCTGGTCCAAACCTGTCTGCTCCGGGAAGTTGCCATGGTTAGCCATACCCCCTACGTGCCTCTGCCCCTTCAGCCCTCACAAACTAAGTACATGTTAGTACTTAATTTACTATTATGGACCTTGAGTTTTGCTCTCTACTAGTTTCATGTCTCTATATTTTGTCTCCCAATTAGATTGAAACCCCTTGAAGGTAGTCTGTATCTTTGACGTCTGTCTCTACCCCTGTCACTACTTCATTTTAAGCATTTAATAAGCACAGGAAGACTTTCACCTTTATTAGCTCTTTGGAACTTACAGAAGATAGTTAAGGGCTTCCACAGTGGCTCATGCTTGTAATCCCAGTACTTTGGTAGCCCAAGGTGGGAGGGTCGCTTGAGCCAAGAGTTCAAGACCAGCCTGGACAACATAGCAAGACCCCGTGTCTACAAAAAATAGAAAAATTAGCTGGGCGTGGTGGTGGTCGCCTGTAGTCCCAGCTACTCGGGAGGCTGAGGCAGGAGGATCACTCAAGTCCAGGAGTTTGAGGCTGCAGTGAGCTATGATGATGCCATTGCACTCCCGCCTGGGTGACAGAGTAAGACCCTGTCTCAAAAGAAAAAAAAAGAGAAGATAGTTAAACACAGAATTTTCAGCACACAATTCATTTTTGAAAACTATATATTAAGTGCCTAGGATGTACGAGGCCCTGTTTCAAGGAACCAAGTCCCTGCCTTCATGGAACTTACATTCCAAGGGGAGAGATATAATAGACACATAAATATATCAGTAAATACTAGGAAGAAAAATAAAGCAAGATAACATGATGGTAACTGGTGGGGTGGATGAGATTTTAAACATTATGGTCACAGGAAGGCCAAGAAGAGACCACTGCATTTTTATGACCTAAAAGAGCAATGTGGGCCTTTTATATAATCCTCTTCACAGCTTGAGCATAACAGTACTCATTTCAGCATTAGTCAGGATAGAATACGCTGTGCCTCAGTAACAACAACAACAGCTCAGCGGGGTCACACAATAAACATTTATTTCTCTCTCACACAAGTCTGATGCAGGCTGGTGAGGGCTTCCCTCCAAGTGGTGGCTCAGTCACCCAGGTTCTGCGACCATCACAAGGTCACCTCTGTGTAGAGAGAGATGCAGGGGACAGCAGCTCTTCCCTGCCTTGGCCCTGAAGTGGCCAAAATTATCACATTGCCCAACCTATCTACAAGGAATCCTGGGAAATGTCAGGGTGCATGTGGCTATTTGGTGACCTCTGTTTTTGCCACTGTGCTCTACTCACTGTATGTTCTGCATGTCCTAGAATTGTCAGATCAGAGCTTAGGTGAGGCAGTTTTCTAGCCCTCACCTTGTCTTATGGCCTTCATCTCACCATGCTCCTTTGGTCCCTAGAGCTGTACCCCAGTGTCCAGCTCACAGACAGTGGATGAGAAGCTTGCTATGGCCCACTGGTGGGTGACCATGTGACTTATCACCCATGCCAGGATACTTTTAAGCATGGCAGGGAGTATTGTCAATAATCATACCAGGACACCAAACATAAACTGGGACCATCCTGGGCAAATCAGCACATGTGGTCACCTAGCCATGCACAGATGCATCAACCCTCATCTCAAGAGACACTGGACTAAGTTGGAAAGTTTTGCACTTCCACAAGCCTATTGTTCATTGCATAGGGCAATCTCTGCTAAAAAGAAATTCAGAATTCAGCTTTCCCAGAAGGTAGGATAGGCTCACAGCTAACACAGAAGGCTCACTGTGTGCCAGAAACCATTCAGGTACCTAGAACTATGGACTTGTTTAATCCTCACAAGAGGCCTCCACAGGCAGGTGCCATATTATCTCTGTCTTAGAGATGAGGAAACTGAGACACAGAAGATTTGAAAAAATTGCCCAAGGTTATGCTGCTAGAAGACAGGCAAGCTGGGATTCAAAGCCAAGCAGACGGGCCCCAGCCTCTGGGCTCCTCACCACTGCACCGTCCTGGAAAGTCACGGTCCTGCCGACAGAAAGAGCTGATTTTCTCTTTGTTTTTGTTTTCCACAACTCTCCATCCAAGACATAGAACAGTGCCTGGAATTCAATAAATATTCATGAAATAATTGAATGAACGAACAAGTGAACAGTAGCCCCTCAGAGAGGCTCGAGTTGTAAAGGGCAGACCAGGATCACAGAAACAGCCCAGGACTGATCGCAGGGGTGCTGCTCCTGCCTGGCTTCTGCCCATCACTTTGTCCTCTTCGCCTTGATGTGCTCGTGAGCACGTATGAAGATATCCTGCCCATCCCCATCACAGGGCTGTTGTGAGAAGCCAATGATATGCTGTATGTGGTATTACTTTGAAAAAACCGTAAAAGGCTATACATATTATATATAGAACTATTTTATATATAATTGCATATGTAGTCATTGGCAATCATATAATAACATCATAATAATAGCTACTCAGGACAGTCTCTGTGGGCATTGTGCAGAGAAAAACATTGCATCATATTCCAAAGTTACTCCTACCATGGTCCCATCTGAGAACACGCTCTCAGCAGCTGGAACGCCAGACAGAAGGGTGTGGATGGGCCAGCACCATCCATCCCAGCTAATGAGAAGAGTCAAGTGCACATGCTATTGTCGGGGCCATGGTTTTGTATATTATCACTGTTACTTATAATAATTTCTGAAGGTTGAGTTTGGGCAAGATTCCAAATGAACCTGGGCTGTGGAAGACCAGTGGTACCTGTTAAGAGGCTGACTGGCTGCTAGTTTCATTCTGATGTTTGTTGTCTTCAAACCTCCTACTATGTTACTCCGGAAGAGAACAGAGGTAGGATTGCAGTCGATTCACACAGCAGTGGAGAGGCGAAACCGATGGAAAAAGAAGCGGGGAGGAACGAGGACGCGGAACGAGGACGCGGGACGAGAAGGGGAGAAAGAAAGGCAGGGAGCCGGCTTCTGCCCATGCGCAGTGCGCGGCGCGCAGCGTGGTGACCGCAGTCGCTCACCCTGGGCTGTAGACTTGAAACTTGCTAAGAGAGTTGAGCTCAAATGTTCTCACCACACACAGAATAATGGTGACTTAGTGGCCCGGGCGGTAGCTCACGCATGTCATCCCAGCACTCTGGGAGGCCGAGGCGGGAGGATCGCTTGAGGTCAGGGGTTCGAGACCAGCCTGAGCAAGAGCGAGACCCCATCTCTACTGAAAATAGAAAAATGAGCCGGGCTTCGCGGTGCGCGCCTGGAGTCTGAGGTTGCTGTGAGCTATCATGACGTCACTGAACTCTACCCGGGGCGACAGAGTGAGACTCTGTCAAAAAAAAAAAAAAAGCAGGGAGGGAGGGAGGGGATTTTCCGATGTTTTAGTGATCCTCATTCACAAGCAATCACAGGAGGCCGCATGCAGTGGCTCACGCCTGTAGTCCCAGCACTTTGGGAGGCTGAGGCGGGAGGATGGCTTGAGCCCAGGCGTTTGAGGCTGCAGGGAGCTATGGTCACACCACTGCACTCCATCCTGGGTGACAGAGGGAGACTCCGTTTCTAAAAAAAGAAATCCCAGGATGTGTTTGGCCCCAGCCAGTTACAGGGTCCTGCGTGTGACTCCAGCCCTCTCAACCTCCACACTGAGAAGCACACCTGGGGCAGGGAGAGGGTTGGGGGATGGTTTTGGGAGAGGGTAGAAATTTGTCCGGTTCCCAAAACCTGTATTGTTTCCTTATGGGGAAAGGGCTTATTTTTCCTTGTTTTTTATCTGGCTATTATCACGTTGATAAACTGTCTTCAGACTGGGTAAGCTAGAAGTGTCAAGGACAGGTGAGAGTAGAATAAAGGTACATTTCTGGTGACAAGGTGTGAACAGGATAGTCAGGGAGCAAACTCGCAGCCAGGAAAGGGCCCTCAGTGGCGTGGAATGAGCCTATCTTGGGAGGTCGGTCAGGGCAGAGAGCAGGGTGTGCTGGGGTGCCCGACCCCTTCCTCGACTCCCAGGCTGAGGGCTCCCAAAGTCTCCAGAGCACAATGGCACCTTGTGCCACCCTGCAGCATCCTGCATCTTGGCCCCTCCCTTCACGTTGGTACTTAGTGCATGATCTAATTTTCCTCCTGAGGAAGTCAAGGTGGCTGCCAGGACACACAGCAACTTTCAATATGACGATGACACAACACCTACCTATATTAGACATATGCCTACGAAACTGTTTGCTGTTTCTTCTGGAAGTTTATTTGGAAAAATAAAGGCGGAAGAGAGGTTGATGACATTGTTCCAAGCTCTGCATATGGGAATTCTTGGGCTTTTCACACAGTGGGAAAACATTTCATTTGTTCCTGCTGTGTCCCGCAGGAGCTCCTGTCTGGGTGTTTCCATTTTTCAGCAAGTGCTGCAAACAGGCAGAGGACGGCAAGGGAATGCTCCCTGTGAATTAGGGCCACTCACGGTCAGCCGCCCGACTTGCATTTCAGGGGACATCTCCCAGCTCTCAATCCCCCAGGTTGGCCCGCAGCCCTGTTGAGGGGCTGGGCTAGGCTCTGGGAAAGGCGGGATCCCTTGCAGGCCCAGTGAGACCCGTAAGATGTCTCCCTGCTTTCTAATACCAGGCCTGCTACCTGAGGTCATCGTTTGTGTTGGAAAAGGCTCCTGCTGCGTCCCAACCTGGCCCACCTCCCCTGGGGCTGAGCAGGGGGAAAGTGGCTGATGTAATAACCCGGTGTGGGTTTGCTGCCAGTTGCAAAGGGGCGGGAGGAAGCCCGCACATGGCCTTCCCGGGGCAGCGACGCAGGAGGTCCAGGCCGGCCAGCCATGCAAAATAGTCTTCACAGCAGCGAGGAAGCCACCCTTGACAACATGTCCCTAGGGGTGCTGGGTGCCTCCTTATGCCTTTGTCTATCTGTCAGTCTGTGTGTGTGTGTGTGTGTGTGTGTGTGTGTGTGTCTCTTTCTCTCTCTCTGTCTGTCTCTGTGTGTCTCTGTGTGTCCCTCTGCCTCTGTGTCTCTGTCATTCTGTGTGTCTCTCTCTGTCTCTCTATCTCTTTCATTCAGTATGTCTCTGTCTCTCTGTCTCTTTCTGTCTTTTTCTCTCTGTGTGACTCTCTCTGTGTCTCTGTCTCTCTCTGTCTCTATCTGTCTCTTACTAAGGAGCAGCCATTGCTACTCTGTATCTAACAAGACTACTTATTCTCTGCTTTGAGTTGCAGAATATGCCTAGGCTTGGGGTTTTTCACCCCATCGCATCTTCAGGCCTCATCAGCTGGCTGAGGCCTGTGCTGGGCTGGCGGGAGCGCTCCCTCCTTGGGCCCGGGCGGCTCAGGCACGGTCTCCCTGCAGAGGCCTGTCCCCCTTCCGGCTCCCTGAACGCTCCCTACCGACCTCTCTCAGCAGCCAGGGAGAGTCTGGGGCAAAGGCAAACAGTTGTTTGGTTGGTAATTCACATTTCTTGGTGCAAAGGTGAAGGAGGAGTGTGGTTAGTGCAGCCACCATGGCTCGGAGCCCATCCTGGGGACGGGGCGAACCTGAACTTGCCTGCATAGCCAGCCCTGCGGGGACCCTCCAGCAGGGCTCTCGTCAGCCTCCATCCAGAGACCGGACAGAAAGTGTTTTGTAAATGTTAACCATAAAAGTCCCCCGGGATGGCCTGGATTGGGCTCCACATGCCTTGTCCTTTTGGAGCCATCACAAAGGGGGGCCTCCTTCAAGTTGCAGGTGGGGGATGGGGTTCCTGCTGGCCTCAGAGGAGCTTTGCTGGGGCAGCCTTTTTAGGGCCTGGAGTGACCTGGGACCCATCCCCATCCAGGGGCCAGAGGTTGTGTGGGCTTCATGATTAATCCTGCACATCTGGGAAGCAGTTCTCCTGCCAAAAGTAAGATGAAGCCCAAATGATGGGGGGACGGGGAGGCTGGGCCAGGGGGAAACTGGGCCTGGGAGGCTGGGCACACAGCAGCATCCTAACCAGCAAGGAGGGATGTGAAGAAGCCACCACCGCAGACTCCCACAGTCCTGTCCCCGTTGCCAGGCAGACTCTCGAAGCACTGTATGCCGAGGTACTGCAGGGAATCCAGAAAATTATTTTCCTTTACACAATGGAGACTGTGTTATTTAAGTTTAAAAATACAACGGGGGAGGAAGGTGAGCATAATCAGCTTTGTAAAAGAATAATCATCAGGCGAGGGAGCTCTTCCCAGATGCTGGTAGTTCCTCCTCCCACCTCTGGCCTCCCTCCTCCCCTCCCCCAGCCCCTCTCTCCCTGCCTTTCTCCTCTGTCTCTGGGCCTCTATAATAATCAAAATCATCAACATAGCCATTACTGCGTGCAAGGTACTGTTCCAAGTGCTTTTCAGATCATTCAACCCCCAAAACTCTATAGGGAATGTTCTGTTTCTCTGTGTCACATTCTCTTTCTCTTTCTGCCTCTTGTCCCTGTCACACACACCCCACACCTTGGGCGTCTCTCTGTCTCCATCACCTGCACATACTCACACTCTCTCTCAAACACACACACACAGTCTAACCCGCCTGATAAGAAGCAGATCACCTTCTCAGGGAGGAACAGCCTCAGAGCAGAAGAATGTCCTCCATGGCACCCTGCTGAGCCACCTGGAGTTCACCTGTGCCAGCCACCTGGGGCTGGGTTTGCCCTGAGGCGCCTCGTACTTGGCTGAGGCTCCTGGAGAGGAAAGCAGCCTCCCCCTGCTGACCCCACGTCAGGCTGCTCCACCTGGCAGGGGCCTCCAGGGCCAAGGCTGGGCCAGGATGAGGGTCTGCCCTCTCTTCTGTCCTTAGCACTGCTCTCACCTGGAGGGGCCAGGCAGAAGTGAGGGGAAAAGCGAAAGGACACTCTTCCCTTTCCTGGCAGCAGGGTATGTTGGCAGCGGTGCTGACTAGGGGACGGGGAAGCCTGGATTCTGGCCCCGGCCGTGCCCCTCACGGCACCTGGACAGAGGTTTTCCATTTCTCCCACAGGGAGAGGGATTATACCTGTTTTTATTTTAGGGGCAGAGTGTCCTTTCCAACAAAATCAGAGAAACCCAGTATGTATAAATACAAAGCAGGGGCAGGGCAGGCTCTTTCCAGCCCACCCTTCACCTCTGCTGAGCAGCAGCGTGTTCCAGTTTGCTCACTGAATAAACCCTTCTGGGTGCAGGCCGTGCTCCATCCATGGTGTTGGGGTGCACAATGCCAAGCACAGGCTCCCTGTCCTCCAGGAACTTTCAGCCAAGAGAAAAGAGGGACAAGCGAGTGGATCAATGCAGCGCCCTTAACAGGTGGCATCATTAACATGGGGTGATGTGGGGGCAAAGCTCAGTGGATCAACTCAAGGAAGAGTGAGCTCAAATTGTCAGTATACTTCGGGGTATATCCCCAAAAGAATTGAAAGAGGGGCTTGGAGAGGTACTTGCACACTCATGCGCACAGCAGCACCATCCACAATAGCCAAGCAGCGGAAGCAACCTGAGTGTCCATCAACCATCACGGATGAAGGGATACAGTACATGTGTCATAGCCATACAGTGCAATACTATTCAGCCTTAAAAATGAAGGAAACTCTGGCACATGCTACAACATGGATAAGCCGGGAGGACATTATGCCAAGTGAAATAAGCCAGTCACAGAAAGACAAATACTGTGTCACTACACTTATATGAGGTACCTACAGTAGTCAGATTCATAGAGGCAGAAAGGAGAAAGGTGGTTGCCAGGGGCTGGGGTGGGGGGATTGGGGAGTTAGGGTTTAACGGGAACAGGTTTCAGTTTGGGATGATGAAAATGTTCTGGAGACAGATGGTGGTGATGGTTGCACAACAATGTGAATGTATTCAATGCCCATGAACTGTACACCTAAACTTGGTTAAAATGGTAAATTTGTTATGTGTATTTTACCACAATTAAAATAATAATTTTTAAAAAATTATTGAGTCTATGTGTCAAAAAATGGCGGCCAAGGTTTGGCATAGGCTGAGAGGGAGGAGGGCAAAGGAGGTGGCTCAGACCGTGGTGGGTAAGGCCCGAGGTCTGCCTCTAGCCCTGGGCACGAGGAGTCCTCTTCGTGGTCTCGAGGCCCCTGCGCCACCACATACTTTTCCTTCAGTATTTCCACGGCTCAAATCCGCTCAGCTTTCTCTCCAACTGTCACCTCCTTGAAAAGCCCTCACTGACCCCACTGACTGCAATAAAGCTCACACGTGCACACACAGACGCAAGCACACGGGTTCACAGCGCCCGCCTCCCGCCTTGGCGGATTTATTTTCTGCACAGCACTTACCACCATCTCCTATGCTGTTAAACATATCTATGTTTGTTTCTTTTCTGTTTGCCCCACTAGAATATAATCTTCCCCAGGACAGGGGCTCCGTTCTGCTCACCGTGCTCTCCCCTGTGCTTGAATATCGTAGGTGCTGCTATGAATTTGAAGAACGATGAGTAAACAAGCAAAGGGATGGTCTGCACAGCTCGCCAAGGCTCCCTGTGGGGTTTGAGGCCGAAGCCCCACCTGGTCACAGGCCACCTGCCGAGGCTTGCCTTTCTCGCATCTATCCCTCTCGAGAACCTTGCAGGGAAGACAGGGTTTGCAGATTTGATTCAGAATCATAGCTAAATAATAACTGTGACCATCTCCTGCCCTTTGAACTTGGCCTTACAGTTTGGATACCAGGAGAATGACAGACACTGAGTTAAGAGGGGAGATTCGATTTTAGACAACACACATAACTCAGTTTTTAAAATAGAATCATACAATTTTTGAGGTGGACAAGACCATGGACTTAGGCTCTGTTGGAAGCACTGAGAGAATTTCCAATTGCAAGTGGCTTGCAGGGCCCTGGCGACCAGGACAGGCCTGTGTTATACTCTTGGTCGAACTCGGCACACAACCAGGGCATTAAGAAATGTTTTTTGCTGAGGAGAGGGCGCTGCTGGTGGCAACAAGGGACACAGTGGAGAGGGGCAGGAAGCCTGAGGCAAGCTCACAAGGTTAGCTTCTACTGCAGGCCTGCTCCAGAGATGCTGGCCTGTGGGCACTCACGGCCTATGGCTCCCAGACACTAGCATTTTTTTTAAGAGATGGAGTCTCACTCTGTCACCCAGGCTGGAGTGCAGTGGCACCATCACAGCTCACTGCAACCTCCAGCTCCTGGGCTCAAGGGATCCTCCTGCCTCAGCCTCCCGAGTAGCTGGCAACACAGGCATGTGCCACCACACCTGGCTAATTTTTTAATTTTTTGTAGAGATGGGGTCTCTCTATGTTGCCCAGCCTGGTCTCGAACTCCTGGGCTCAAGTGAGCCCAGGCCTCAGCCTCCCAAAGTGCTGGGGTTACAGGTGTGAGCCACCACGGCCAGTCATAGTTCATAACTTTATGGACCTGATGCTTAAAATTACTCATTTACATCAGTATGTGTTAAGAACTCTCATCTCCCACCTCATAAGTTAGTCTAAATCTAAAAAGAAGCCAACTTTGAGTAAGAAGTCTATGAACAACTAAAAATAGAATGGCAATTTCATTTGATTTTTGAAGGCAATAAAGTCAACTTCCATTAAATGCATCATCACGGGGTATTATGACATCCTCCTTCCTTATGCCTTAAAATTCTACTGCTGGAATCACTGACTCTCCAAAATGGAGCAGAAGCTAAAGGTCACTAGGCTCATGCATTTTAAGCCTTGGGTTGCAATCATTTTGCAGGCCATGAAATCAATTCAGCAGACCATAACAAGAATTTAATTTGAAAATTAAAATAGAGCACAATTAAATAGAGAAAATCACAGTTGCACACAGTAAAGGTAAGCATTGCTTGATGAATCTTCTCGTTCAGTTACATATAAATATGTATGTGTATACTGCATTGCAATATGAAATATGCTTCTGACTATGAGTCCTGGTCAAAAACATTTGAAAGCTACTCCCCTGATCCATTTTCCATAAAGGGCTTGATACTCCTATATCCAGCCGATGTTTAATCATTCCTCAATTCCTGAATTTATTAAGTGCCCATGGCGTGGAAGGCACTGAGCTGGCTCCTGGGGCCACAGAGATAACTAGAACACTGTGCTGGGCAGGGTCCCAGCAGGAACCAGGTGGCACATCCTAATTGGGTAACATGAGGAGAGTTTAATAAAGGAGGTATTTATATGGTGTGGGCAGAGTACAGGGAAACTAAGGAGATAGTGCAGACCTCCGGGGCTGTGAACAGCAGAACAAGGTGGGAAGGGGTGAGGGAAAGGAGCTGCTTCCAGAACCCAAAAAGCTATGTGGAGAGGCCTTTCTGACAGAGAGGCTGTCGCCTTGAGTCCGGGGAAGCAGCCAGCTCACAGAACTCCTGCAGGGAGCAGCTAGAGTTCAGCTCTCATCTCCTGCCCATGCGCCTGAGCTGCTGGCACTGGCCAACCCCCTCCCCCAAGAAGCCGAAGCCCAGGAGCCCAGGGACACAGTCCACATGGGGGAGCAGGGAGGAGAAGATGGGGGTGAGTATGGAGGCCAGACAGAAGATGACTAGTGCACACAAATCTCTGTCCTTTGGGAATTTATACTGGATGGATGGGAAGGCACATAATCAAAAATCCACAGTGACACAACTTATGTTGGAAGAGAGGTGTTCATGAGGACCTCTGGAAGCATCCGGAAGGAAGCACTTGATTCTTGGGGAAGGTTAAGGAAGGCTGGCAAGAAAGAAGTCATAGTGGTCCATCTCCCAGCATCCTTTCCTTTGTGGAGCCACCTTCCCTGCTTCCCTCCCTCCACGTGGCCCTGGTAGGATCTCAGATGGTTCCATCCTTCTCCAGTGCAGGCTAGCAAATCAGAGTGCACCCCTACTCCCTGGCCACAGCCCCTCAGGGTCTTCCCTGGGGATCTTCTGCTAGTGACAAAGACTGTCTCTTGCCCTTGCCTCTGAATTGAGGATACTGAGAGAATGTAAAGTTAGAACCACTGGCTGCCATCTCCTCCTTACCCCTAATAAGCATAAATATTTAACTTAGGAAAAAATTGGGGTGGGGTAGAAAACTTCCCACTGGGATATGTTTTACATTAAGAATCACTTTATATTCGGATATATACTGGGCCCATGCCAACAATTTCTCTTTTTGTTCAAGTTAATTTGAGTTGAGTTTTTGTCCTAGCTCACCATGCAGAGGAGACCACAGGTGGGAAAGCATGACAACGAGGAAGTATGTGTGACATGTTAGGGACCTGCTAGGTTTGTGGCCTGGCCACAGCCCAGGGTGCTCATGAAAGGGGGTGTCAGGATGAGGCTATAATGGTGAGCTTGGATCAGCTCACAAAAGGCTTGGGTCAGATGGTGAACATATGAGTATTCACTAAGGATTTTAACAGAAAGTGACACATACAGATGAGCCTTTTAGAAAGCTCCCCCTGAGGGCTGCGTGGGAGATGGGTGGGAAAGAGCTGGCCTGGAGGAAGGGCTGCAGCAGAAGCCGGGGGAGACTCAGTGGGCACCAGAACTCAGCTGGGGACTCTGGGGGACAGAGAGCCATGACTGGATCCAAGAGGAATTGAGTGGAGTTAAAGAGGCTACAATTGGTGGCAAGGTTCTGGCTCAGGTGGGAAGGTGGATGGATCCTGCTTCAATTATTTCCCACTTCTCATAACTTTGAGGGTCTTCTGCTTCCTCTCAGCTTCCCCTGAAAGCATTCCACGTTTATCCATCTCCTAGGTAAGAATAGAGCTCCATACTCAGCTGCGGTTTGACCCATGGAGGAAGGCACCATCGCACACTTTTATGAATGCAGCCCAGGGGTCCTGAGGGTTTTCTTGGAGGTCATTTCACGGCGATGGCTGACATGGGATACTATTGTCTAAAACCCCTAAATCTTTTTTAACATAGGCTCTGGATCATTTTTTTAATGGACTAGTAAATATTTTTACAAGGGAATAATTCTTTTTAAACTACCTGAAATGCTGACCTGTAGCATTAAGCTTAGCATGTCTTCCCTACATCCAAAAACTATACATCTCCAATCCTCTGAATCGAGTTTCATTCAGCAAGTCATTGTGATGTGAATGAAGATTCTGAAACAGATACTGTGAAAGATGCATGAGAAGAACATGCTCTACGGTTTTGAAGCAGCTTAGAATCCAATGAGGCAGGCAGATAGATGGATGGGTAGAAAGATAGATGACAGGCAGACAGACAGATATAGGTTAAATAGAGATATAAAAAGATCTTTGGAGCAATTTCTAGTTGTAAAATGTTAGTGTGGAGTAGTTGCTAGGATTTTTCAAGGTTCTGGAAATATTTCACCTTGAGGTTCACCATACCATCTTCACAGCTCAGCATGTCTGAAAGGTTTTACCATGTGAACCTCTGATTGCCTGTTGTCTGTCTACACTGCGGATAATTCAGGACTAGTCAGGGGCCCTTCACCTTCATGACCTTTGCCCCAGAATGTGTCCCCTGGGTCTCCAGGTTTGTATCATCCTCTGCTTCCTCTTTTCTGGGTTTGACCTTTAGTTTATTTCCAAAAATCTCACTAACTTTTAGAGATGTGCCTTACAAGGGGTGGGAATAGAAAGCAGGCTTCCTAACATGCCCTTTGCAAGTTTCATGTGAACTATCTTAGACTCACTGTTTCCCCGCCTCCATCCCCCCCTTTAGTAAACTCCCAACTCAGTTGTTATCATCTCAAATTGTTTTCTTCAGTGAGTCTTGCCATACGTGCCACACCATCAGCCTCCTCTATGCCTTTTAGAGCAGTATTTTTTCAATCCAGCTAGCCAGTGTGTGCAGCATGTGCAGTGTGTCCACTACAACACATGGCTCCCCCTTTCTGAAGATGGGAGGGTTCTGACACAGAGATCTCAGGACAGGGAAAACTGCAACTTTCAGCAGATCCATTCATTCTCTCTCTCTCTCTCTCTCTTTCTCTCTCTCGCTCTCTCTCTCTCTCTCTCTATATATATATATTTTTTTTTAATTTAAAGAGGTTTATTCTGAGCCGAATGTGTGTGACCCCCCTGGAGAACATGGCCTCAAGAGGTCCTGAGAAAATTTGCACCTCCCAATATTTACTGAGCACCTACTCTGTGTCAGGCACTCTGGGAGGGACAGAGAGGAGACAGACCCGAACTTACAGGCAGGCAAGGGGGGTGCCCTTGGCCGGGGGCACGGGATGCTTTGGGAGTGGAGAGCCAGCCACACTCTCTAACCCAGCCTTGGACAGGGGGCGCTGCCAGAGGAGGCGGAGGAGCGGGAGGTGTTCAGCTTCTCCTGCTGTAGAGCGCAAGGGGCTGGAGAGAGCACAGGAGGGTGTGAGACAGAAGAAGAGCTGGGGTTTTATCTAAAAGCCACAGGAAACTACTGATAAATTTTAAGCCAGAAGTGATAGCATCGGACTGATCATAATTCCTTCTTTCTTTGATAGCTCAGAAGCTAAGAGCTGAATTTGCAGCCCACCGCTGGCAGCCACTGAGGGCCATTGGTGAGATGCATCTACCCTTCCTGCATTTTCTCATCCCTTGCTCTCGTGTCCTCATTTATTAACTCCTGTGGTACTCGATGCATCTCCACAAGCCCTATCAAACACTAATAAATAAACCACGTTAGCACATTTACTCTCATAACAGCTCTGGAGTTGAACATTTATATCCCCATTTTATAGGGAAGGAAACCGAAGCTCAGAGAAATTAGGCAACTTGCCACAGCCTTAGAATCATTTCATGCATTATTGGGACTTGTTCAATATCTCGCTTTCTCATTACAAACACGCCGAGGGCAGCGACTGCGTCTGCTGTGTGTGTGCCTGCCTCCAGCACAGTGGCTCACAAGCACGACACCCGGGGCGGTGCTGTTCCCGCTGACCGGCCCTCCCTGCTGGTAACTCCCAGAGCCGACCTGAGCACTGTCCACTCCACCACACTGTCCCCTCCCTGCCTGCTGTGGCTTCTCACCTGCCGTGAACTGAGCCTCTCCCCCTGCCCTCTACATGTACATGTTTTAAAGAAGACCCAGCATTTAACTTTTAAGTATATCAAGATACTAAAACCAAACTAACATTTGGTTGCCCTTAGAACTAGACTTTTGGCCAGGCGTGGTGGCTCACACCTGTAATCCCAGCACTCTGGGAGGCCGAGGCAGGAGGATCACTTGAGGTCAGGAGTTGGAGACCAGCCTGAGCAAGAACGAAACTCTGACTCTACCAAAAATAGAAAAAATTAGCCGGGTGCAGTGGTGGGGGCCTGTAATCCCAGTGTCCCAGTGGCTTGAGAGGTTGAGGCAGGAGGATTGTTTGAACCCAGGAATTTGAGGTTGCAGTGAGCTATGATGACGCCACTGCACTCTAGCCGGGGCAACAGAGTGAGGGGAAAAAAAAAAAAAAGAACTAGACTTTTAGGCCTGGAAGAAACCTGAGCAATGATTCTGATCTAACCAACTCATTTTACGGTGAATTAACTCAGGCTCAGAGAGAGTGGGTGGTTCCCCAAGGTCACACAGCTAGTTACCAGCAAGGTGTGGACTCAGCAAAGACTCCCATGTGCCTCAAAAATGTCCTGTATCATGTTAACTGTGTTACTTTGTTCATTTGGGAACATAAAAAGTAAATTTGACTTTAATTTGGCTTGCTCATAAAGCTAAGGGGTTTTTTTTGGTTTGTTTTTGTGTTTGTTTTAGAGATTGGGTCTTGCTCCATCACCCAGGCTGGAGAACAGTGGCATCATCGTAGCTCACAGCAGCCTCAAACTCCTGGGCTGGAGCGATCCTCCTGCCTCAGCCTCCCGAGTAGCTGAGACTACAGGCGTGCACCACCACACCTGGCTAATTTCTTTTTTTTTGTAGAGACAGGGTCTCACTATTGCCTAAGCTGGTCTCAAACTCCTGGCCTCGAGTGACCCTCCCTCTTGCCTTGGTCTCCCAAAGTGCTGGGATTACAGGCGTAAGCTACTGTACCCAGCCTTAATATATATAGATATAGATCTGGTGAGAATTTATTTTATAATAAAAAGATTTTAAACCACAGTCTCTAGCCACCATTTTGCCTCCGCTACTCAGGGCCTCTCCCCTGCCCACTCACAACCTTCTCCCTGGGCCATCTCTTCCATCTAAGTTTTCAACTTCTTAAAACCTGACGAGGCCCAAACAGTCCTAACAATAGTGAGCACGTGTGGAGCACGTCTAGGCGCACAGCACGTAGATCATGTCATTCACTCCTAACCACAGCCCTAATGCGCTCCACACTACACAGAGGAGGAAAACGAGGCACAGAGAGGTAAAATGAATTGCCCATGGTCGTAGGTGGTGCACTGGGATGCTACCAGGACAGTATTGTCTGCAGAGCTCAGGTCCAGTTTAGGGTCCTCCCTCTTGAGCTCCAAATCCCCACGCCCCGCTGCCTGCTGCGCACCCCCCAGGCTGTCCCATAACCAACGCAAAACCGAACTCAGCTTCCTGCCCCGAAACAGGCAGGTTGCCTGGCACAGTGCCAGTCATTGCTGTCCCTCCCACCCTTCTCCACCCATCACATCCCACCCTTCTGCTTTACTCCTAAAGATTTCTCAGACCCGCTCCCTCCTCCTAGGGTCACTGCCACTGCACGTGGCTACAGGTTCCCAAGTGGCCTCTGTGCTTCAGTGTCAGCCACAGCCCCTGCCCAGCCTCTCACCCCCAACCCACCCTGCTCACGAATGCCCACACAGGATTTCTAAAAGCCAGTCTGAGCATGTGCCCGCCAGCCTGCTTCAGCTCTCTGTGGCCCCCAGGGCCTGCTGCCTGGCACATTGCTGTCCTCTTCTGGGGTGAGCAGCCTCAGCTTTGGCTGCAAGACCCAGGTCCCGGGCCAGGCCGTCCTCTTTCACAAGGCTCTGCTTTTATACTTGTCTTCCCTCCGTCATCTCCTGCAGAGCTGCCCCTTAAACTTATATGCACCCAGCACTTTTTCTAGATTACGGTTGTTCACTTTCCTGTCTCTCCTCCCAGGCAGCAGGAACTGTGTTATGGCATTCAGAGCTGTGTAGTATGCAGACTATTTACACAGAGAAGATCTCACTGCACATAGGTGGATGGGTGGCGTGAAGGAAAGAATGGAAGGCATCGTGAGGGTTAATTTTCATGTGTCAACTCGACTGGGCTAAGGGGTGCCCAGACAGCTGGTCAAGCATTATTTCTGGGTGTGTCTGTGAGGGTTTTCTGGAAGAGATTAGCCTCCCCAGTGTGGGTGGGCCTCATCCAATCCACTGAGGGCCTGAATAGAACAAAAAGGCAGAGGAAGGAAGAATTCACTCTCTCTGCTTGAGCTGATTTATCCATCTTCTCCTGCCCTTGGATATCAGTGCACTTGGTTCTCAGGCCTTCAGACTCATACTGAATTACATGATTGGCTTTTCTGGTCCTCCAGCTTGCAGGCAACAGACCATGGGACTTTTAGCCTCCACAATCACATGAGCCAATTCCCATAACAGAGCTCCTCTTACATGTATAAATGTAGCCTATTGATTCTGTTTCTCTATAGAACTCTGACTAATAAAGGCATGAATCTTCTGATCAGCTCCACACGCATCAGACCAGCTCACTTCTGCAGGGCCCTCAGCCCTGCCTGGCCACCTGCAGACCCCTGCATGAGCTACTTGCTGTGTCCATAATAACCATCCCTGACCAACTCCACCCTCACCAAAGCCTGGCCCCCTCCTGCCTCCAGCATCACCCTAGTGTGGCCTGCACTGAAACCTCTCCTCATGCCCCACATCCTCACCTGAAGGGCCTCCCTTAGCCAGACTGGGAAGAATGATTGGAATCTGCCTGTTGATGGCGGGGCAGAGGGGCCCCAGCAGTCCTGGAGGGAATCGCAAATGGTTTGCTCTCTCTGATGAAGACGCTGAGCAAAGTGAAGGCATGAAGATACCATAAATATTATTTACAATTCAGGTGCAATCAATCTCTGAAAAAAAAAGTTTCTAAGGCCAAAGCACAGCATCAGGAATTTCAGCCATTTGAAGTTAGCAGATTCCAGAAGCCTAAGGTTTTAGTGAGATGAGTCTGTGTTCCTTGCTCAAGTCACCTGGGCCCTGCTGCTGCTACCCCTGCCTCTTCCAGGTGAGGAGGAGGAAGTGAGAGCTCTGGAGTGTGGAAGGGCCCAATGAGCCCGGTGGTCCTTAAGCCCCAGGAGACACTCAGCACTCGCCTGCCCATGTCCCAGCCCAAATGGCAGCCTAGAGGGCTTGCTTGTAACAGCAGTAAGTGGGAAAGCTGGCCGGGACCCTGGCTCACTGCCGGGTTTGCTGCCCTGACTTAGTGAGAGGAGCCTCTGGGGAGGGCCACGAGGCCAACTCCCCGCCAGACCTTTCCAAGTTGTCCTTGTTGAATTCACACTGTTAGTAGAGAGATAATAAATTTGAATTGAGCTCTAATTTCATGGAGAAACGATTTTTTTTGGAAACAAATGCACTGGTCCTTTTTTCAGACACAAACTTACCATTTATGTCCCTGAAAATAAATATTTCTAGCCGAGCTACATAAGGCATGCTCCCTGCCAGAACTTCAGAAAATCTAGAAAAGCACATGGAGGAAACAATACTCATCAGTAATCCCACCGTGCAAAGATGACTGCTGTTAACATTTTGTGTAAGTGCTTCCAGCGTTTGTCACGAATATATGTTTTAGCTTTCCAAATCGCCATTGTACTATAATACTCTTTTGAATCCTGGTGTCATTTGGTTTTGTACTTTTTGCAATATATTGTGAATGGTTTCTTTTAGTTTTGGTGGGGGTTTGGGGTTTTGCTTTTTTTAATTATTCTATTTTTTATTTTGTTATTGTTAACACCAATAAACACTATATATATACACACACATATATATATTTTTTGTGAAAAACAATAATTTTCTTAAGAAAACTATTTTAGCAGCAGGATTACTAGACCAAAGTATGTGTACAGATTTAAGGCTTTGGGAACAAATTCCCAAACTGTCCTGCAGAAATGTTGAGCCAAGTGCAGAAATGCTGTGTGTTTCCACACACTCTCATCAACTGTAGGATTTGTTGTTCTTTTTCCTCATTTGATACACAACCCAGAAGACAAATGAAAAAACAAACAAAACCTTTCAGCTGACGGCTGGTAACCCAAGGTATATACAGGGGTTTCATTGCATTCTTGTCCAGTGAGGTGAAAAGAACAAAATTCAGAGTTTAGGCCTATTTAAGACCAACCAAAGCAGAAGCTTATTTAACCTGCTAGAGCTTCTGAGGCCAGTAATTTTTCTGGAGACGAACCCTGTATGGCCTCAGGCAAAGCAGAGCAACTTGTCTCCACCATTTCCTTCTGTATGCAAAGGGCCAAAATTATTCTAAAGCACCAGCAACTCGGCTTCCCTGCCTGACCTCCCTGCAATGGTTTTGGCCCAGGCTCAGGAGGGCCCGATCTGAGGTATGCCTCTTCCTCAGTGACCGTCTTTGCAATAATAGCAGGTAAGCATGCTGGGGACTGGGCAGAAGTTCATAATCAGGGATAGAATTCAGTGGCTGCAAAAACTTGGATGGGGATAAAAAATGCAACCTTGTTTCACTAACCTCTAACTGTCATTTAGACAATAAATGCAGGCAACAGACCATAGTAGTGTTAGCACTTTCTGTGACTTTGTTACCAATAGAAATCATAGATATTTTCAGATCTATTACAGTTGTGGCAGATATTTTTAAATGTCATTAAGTTCATCACTGCTTTGAAATTATAGTAATTTATGAGACCTGCTAGTAGATCTCATTATTTAATGTGTTAATAAACAAGTATATCTATTAATATAACACTAATTTATTTCTTAAAGTATTCTGATAACCGTATTTTAATGTAAATATTTTCTTTGTGATCCTGTACATTTTATTTTAACATTTCCAACTTTATTCTGAAGGGTTCTATAGGCTTCACCACACACCAAAGGGGTCCACGGCACAAAAAAAAGGACTAAGAACCTCAGAGAAGGAAACTCAGCTTCGGGCCCTGTGGGTAAACCAAACCTTCTGTTTTATAATTCCAAAGTTACGAAGATTTCCCTAAAAGTGGAAGGACAGAGGCCCTTTGGAACCTTTTTGCATATCCCTTCTTCATTCATTCATTCAACAAACGTTTATTTAGCATCTACAAAGTGCCAGACAAACTGGGAAAATGATAAAGCAAGACAGAGCTGGCGGGAGAACTGTGGCTGCTGTCAGGCTGGGGGGCAAAGGCTGGGCCCAGCACTGGAGCCCAGGCTCAGAGGAAACCAGATTCCAGCTGCTCCCTCCCTGTGGAAGAAACTCCACCAAAATCCTTACTGGTTTCCCCAGTCGAGCTCTCCGTACTCTGTGACCCCCACTCCTCGCTGTCTGCCAAAATCCTCAAGTATCACTTGCTTAAGGATCCTTCTAGACCTCCCCAGATAGAGTTGACCACTGCCTCCATGTAGATTACTGTCAGTCGTTTCACAGAATGGTCTCAACCACAAGGACCAGATAAATACATTAGGGGACATGTCCTTCATCTATGGTAATAGATGGATGAGAATGGATTCAGTTTGAACCTCTGAGAGGGTGGCTCTAGTTCTTTCTTAATCTCATAACTAGATAATTATACGTACCATTCCTATAGAACTTTGGGAATTCAACGTATGCAACAATAATTATTTCTGCTAAAACTCAAAGCATGCAACCATAATTATTCCTGTGGGGGAAAAAAATAAACAGAATCCCAATTTATTGATAAGTAAACAGAGAAAGGACCCGTATTAATTAGGGATCCTCTCATTTGCAAGCCACAGCAAACCTAACTTAAATCAGTTCTAGAGAAAAGAGCAATGTCCTAGGGGTAGATCTGGCTTCAGACCTAGAGGATTGTAGGGTTTAAATGATGGCACCCAGACCCACATCTCTGGCCAGCTTTCTTTGAGCCACTTCTAGCTTCTGGATCCACATAATGGCTCCTGCAGGGTCCCCAAGCTTTCTACTCATGGCTGCAGCACGTTCAAGTGTTTTGTTTTCCAACTGCCAATCCCAACAGGGAGAAAGAGAGAGAGATGGGGACAAGATTCTGAGTAATGTGCCTAAAGTTCACTCTGACTGGACCAGGTTGGGTTGCTGTGGCCAGGTGAGTAACATATGTCAACTGGGGCCATTTCTGTAGCCACATGGGGTTTCCCAGAGGAAGAAAGGAGAGTGAACGCTGGGCGGCCAACAGCAGGTGGTATTACCACCTCTTCCCAAAACTTCCTCTCTGCAGCTGTGTCTCTTCCTTCCGTCAGTTACCCATTTCCTGGACAGAGTCAATTCTTCCCTCCTCTCTGTTCCCACGACACTTCAGTGTATAATGAGATTGAGGGAGATAGTCCCTAATATAGCATTATAGTAATTCTTAATATTATACATCTTGGTTACTAGACTGGAGTGCCTCAAAAACAGAAGTAAAGTGTTATCATTTTTGTACCCACAGCACCTAGGGGACTCCCAAAGTTTGGTGCATTGTGGATGCTTAATAAATATAGTGGGCTTTATGAGTGAGTAAGTAGTAGCATTGTCTATAGAGACATTTAATCCTCCAGCACTGGCATTTCTGGGTCAAGTGGCCATGATATCAGAATGGGAAATGTAGTTGTGCCACCTATGCTGCAGATCCGTCTGGTGCCATGCTGGGCAGGAGGAAGGGGATACAATTTGCCTTTGAGCTGTATATTCACCTATGGATCTTCTGACTCAATCTGCACCTACCCTTCCCTTTGTGGTTTCTTAAAGGACACAGAATTCCACTGGATTCTGCTAGTTAAGCAGACTGATAGACTGGAAGGACTTGGGGCAGGATCCCGTCTATTGCTATTTTCTGGAGGGGATGGGATTCACATGCCGGCCCTGAACTGTGTGCTTCCACATGCACCCCTCTTTGGGGTACACACTAAGGGGAAGGACAGAATGCTAGGTCTGGGGCAGCCACAGACCCCAGACAGGCCCCACGTGTCAGGAAGGAGTTGCCTGTCTTTGGGAAGCAGCCAAATAGTGGCTAAGGATACAGACCCTGGTGTCGGACAAACCTGGTTTGCATCACACTTATCAGCTCTTTAAACTTGGCTTAGCAAGTTACTTATTCTCTCTTCTGGAATACGGGTTAATAATATCTTCTTCACAGGGCTGGTTTGAAGAGTAAATGAGACCCTGTCTTTAAAGTGCTGAGCATACTGTAAGTGCTCAGTCACAAGTCATAATAAAAATAAATGGATTCCATTTGCCTTTCTCCAGAGGGAGATTACAGGTCTTTGTGCTGGGCCCCCATTCAACAATTTCACATCTATGAAGGAGAAAGCATATCTGCTCATTTCCAACT
Organism: Daubentonia madagascariensis; assembly: GCA_023783475.1. Lineage (NCBI taxonomy): Eukaryota > Metazoa > Chordata > Mammalia > Primates > Daubentoniidae > Daubentonia > Daubentonia madagascariensis. The sequence continues at coordinate 8,707,492 of JAKFHU010000316.1, forward strand.
GATTGGATCTGTGAAGCAAAATAAAACCCAAGAGATACGAGAATAAGATATAGTTGGTTTCTTCTTTAAGGGTCCAAATCATGTGACTTTTAAGAGCAGGGTTAAAATTAATTAAGCCACAAAATTTTAAGAATCAGGTGTTATAGTCTGGCAGCCAGGTACATACCCGGATGAGTGGGGTATGCCAGCCACTGATGGTATGGGGCTGTCCCAGGTGTGGGGGGCTCTGGCAGCTGGGGGGCCAGGCCTCCTGGAACAATATCCCAGTTTCACTAATTCACATTATTTTTTTAACTGCTGTGTTAAAAAGCATGTCTGAGAGCCAGCTCTGGTCAGTGGGCCTGATATGGCCTGAGGACCACTAGAGATTGTTACCTCTGATCTCAGCTGACACCTTGCCAGTGGTGTTTCTCAAAGTGAGTTACATTTTACAAGTTCAGCAGGCCAATTCTTACTGCATAGAAAATTTTTCTAAACTCTTAGGAAGGTAATTCATTCCTTCCATATGGGAAGGTGATTGTTTTGATAATTATGCCAAAAGTTATTCTTCCCATGTGTTATTTTACAGCTCCTTCAAAGTCGACCTCCAGATTTACCTTTTTGATGTATTCTACTCATCTATTTACTGCTCCTTGGCTCTGATATGTCCAATTTGCACTATATTCATCTGTGGTTATATTGCTTTGTAATATTGTTGCAGGTACTCCATGTATTTGTGTACCAATTAAGGTAACAAAAATATGTGTCTAAACCATAGTAGAAATTTGTTTCTTGCTTTCTTACAACAGTCCTGAGTAGTTCCAGGTTGGGGGAGCTGGAGAGGGGACTCTGCTCCATTCAGTCATTCAGGGGCCCAGGCTGATAAGGCTCTGCCATCTTCCAACATGTGATTTTCAAAGTGGTTGTAGTTGTTTCCAACCAGTTGGCTGGAGGGGAAAGAGCATGGAGAATTGCCAATGGGAAGTTTTTATGAATCAGGCCTGGAAATGACAAAACATTTCTGTCCACATTCCTTTGGCTAGAATTCAGTCATATGGGCTCACCCAGCTGCAAGGGAATCTGGGACATGCAGTCTGTGCAACCAGGAAGAGGAGGAGATTTCTTGATAAACACTTACTAGTCTCTGTCAATGGATCCAAATACACAATTCACCTTCTTGCCTTCTCAGAACACACTCACCCACCCCAGGGGCAATAACCCAAAGTCCCACCCAGCTACCACATCTGGCTCAAAACTCCAAGATCTCTAGCTGAGGCACAGGTCTGGACATGGCTCCTTAAGGTCTAGTGACTTATGACCTAAGGCAAATTACCTTCCTGTCCACTGACAATGCACAATGGTGGAGTAGGGCACAATAACTGCAATGAAATTCCCACTGGAAGGATGGGAGACACACAGTAGGTCCCAGTCCTCAGCAATTATGAAATCCAGCTGGGCAGGCATTGAGACCCCCCCCCTTTGCCCTGGCAATGGGGGAAGTTTCTACTTACAAAATGACAGCCCCAAACTTCTGTACCTTTTATTCCCTTTCTTTTCTACGTACAAAATGACTAATTCTTGTCTGATTAGATCCTGATTCCACTCTCTGGGAAGAAATCCTGGGCCCATTGTTCTCCAAAGTTCCAGGCTTCTGCCTCCAGGAGTCTTTTCTTGTCCAGTATCCCCCATGGCCACCTGTGAAATGGGTGCTGGGGAAAATGCTCTTCTTGGGAGCTAGATTTCCGCTTTATCCACTTCCTCCTCCTGCAATTTCTGGGTGGGCTTATGTTTCCCTTGACAGTAAAATCGCCTCCAAAACTTAGTAGGCTTCTCCTTTATCTGTTTCCGGTCAACTCAATGTGTCAGTAGCAAGATCTAAAATTTTTTCCTGTACATGCCTGTTTTGTTTTATTATTTCCCCTCCCCTACCTCTATCAGGTGAACAGTGACCACCTAGAAGTCATGAAACAAAAGGCATATATGGGGAGTTCATACCCTTTATCCAATCTTTATTTTTTTCACTTTTGTAGAGACAGGGTCTTATTATGTTGCCCAGGCTGGTCTTGAACTCATGGCCTCAAGCAATCCTCCCACCTCGGCTTCCCAAATTGTTGGGATTACTACACCTGGCCCCTTTGTCCAATCCTTGCTGAAGGGATAAAACACTTTGTTTAACTGAAAAGTCTTAATGGGCCTTTACCGATTTCCAACTCTTTTGGGGTCAAGCAATAGGTTTTTCCAATGCTAGACAGCCCCAAATTTCTGTACCTTTTATTCACTTTCTTTTCTACTTACAAAATGACTATTCTTTCCTGGGGTCATCTTTTTCTTGCAAGACATAGGAGAAGGAGTAATGGGTCTCCTAGTGCCTCAGAGCTACACACTCACTAGGCACGTGGCCAGCCTTCTCAGCATAGGCAACGGTTTTACAAAACGTTTTGCCACTTCACAATATGGGTCTCAATCTCTCTAGTCTCCAGTAGTTTCACCACCACCCAACCATAGTCAATGACACATATTTAAGGTTTTTTGACAGCAGCACCCCATTTCAGGGTGCGCATTTCCACACTAGCTGAGGTTAGCCACTGAAGGAGGAGGTTCTAAAATGCCTAAATGGCAGAAACACTCCTGCTCATGGAACTGCGCTGCCTGGTCCCAGGGTAGTGGGGGAGGGCACTCGACTTCAGTCATTCAGGGACCCAGGCTGACAAAGTCTCTGTCACCCCCAAGGTCACCAAATCTTCTCCATCCCATCAGTGGAAGGGGAAGGAGCAGGCGGATCACTGAGGATGGTTTTCTTACGGGCCAAGTCTAGGAGTGTCAGTCACTTCATCACTCATCCATTGACGATGCCTGAATCCCGTGGCCACTCCCAACTCCAGGAGTGGGGGTGGGGGATGTAACTTAGATGTGTCCCAAGTAGAACAGAAAATGGATCTAAGGCTACCAATTTGCCCTGGTTTGCCTGGAACTTTCCCGGTTTTAGCATGGCAAGTCCCACTTCCCGAGAACACTCTGGGTCCCGGGAAACCAGGATAGTTGGTCAGCCTTAAAGCCTCCATTGCCTTCTCAGTCTTAAAGGATTGAGACACTAAGTCTTCTGTTTTCTTGGTCTCCTAGTCTACAGCGACTACAAGCCACTTATCAGGACCTGAATTGAATGTATTTATGAGATAATAGGGCAGATTATTTTAATTGAAATATATGGCATCCCTGGAAATTTGGGGCATGTGTTATATAATCTTTCAGCACACATATCTGCAAGCATGCATCTTTGTCCGTAAATGAGTAGGCTAGAAAATGTAGTGGTAGGGGTTATACCACCATGAAAAATATACTACCCATTTAACAAGAGTTATTAAAAGAACTCCCAGAAATAGTTTTGTCAAAGGGTTCATCTGAGAAGGAACAGCAAAGGAATAATTCAGATATTATAGCATACAAGGTAAATTTTGCCAGAAAACAAACTACCTCATTTATCTTAAAAGCAGCTATGTGAGCTGTCCTTGGAGACAGGGACTATGACTGGTTTCACTACACTATGTCTGGCGTGTAGAAGGTACTCAATAAATGTTCTCAGGATTAACACATAGCTTCCCAGATAGCCTGTGCCCCCTTTCTCTAATCAAAAAGAAGAGATTTTTCTGGTTTTTTAATTTTGAGCTGAAAGGTGAGCTGCCATTTAGGGCAGGAGTCTGGTTCTTGAGGCAGTCAGAAGTTAGAAAGCAGGGAGGGTAAGTATGCTTTTGTTTGGTCTGCAGTGTCCAAAAGTCAGGCATTTCAGACAGAACCCTGGATTACTGGATCTTGGAAGAAACCGGAAGATCGGGCAACATGGGGCTTGAATTTCCATATGATAACACCTGGATGGAGGTAGGCAAGAGCTGTCCCTGTTAGATGGCGACACTCGGCAACTGCTAGTCACTACCACTTCCTATTACTCACCTCACTCACTCAAGAAACTTCTCTGTTGTGTGCAACAGACACTGTCCCAAACACCTGGTTTAAAGCACAGATCTGTGTCATAATTTTGTAGGAATTTTGCACATTTTTAAATGGCTACTGAACCTTCCAGTAGCTGTTGCCAGAGCCTGATCACTAATCCCAGTGCCCTTAGGCCTGCCTGGCATTCCACAGCACTGTTTTACATAGAGCTTTTTTCCATAATGAAACAAATAAAAAAATATGTATATGTATTTTTTTTTACCCCGCCTGGAATCATTTACTTCCAATATTATTTTCATATTAGTGAAAATATTGGATGTCAAAACATGGACAATTCCCAATCTCTTCTCTAACTCACATAAAGGAAGCAGCTGACTTTTGGCATTATTTCTTAGATACAGAAGAAATGGTCCATTTCTGTCCATATTCTAAAGGACATTTTCCTCTATGTGTGTTTTCATACTAAAGTTTAAACAGCCAGTACTATCACCAAATGCTAAATCAAAAGCTATTAGAAAATAATGATGTCACATCTTTATCCCTATGAAAAATATAAAATTAAATATATAAACAAACAGAGGATTAATGACTCAAAAATAATAGTAATGGCTAATACTCCTTAAACACTTCTTTCTCTGAACCCATCCCTGCACTGACTGCTTTCCTGCATCAGCCTCACAAAACCCCTATGGCATGTCCCCATTTTAAGCATGAGGAAACCAAGACCAACGAGTGACTTGCCTGGGGTCACTTAGCTAGTAACTGACAGAGGAGCTAGGATTAAAACCAAATTAATTTTAGTCTTTAAATGAACACAAAAACAGCGCGCGTGCGTGTACACACACACACACACACTCCCTCCCCCCAAAAGTTGAAAGAATAAAATAGTCATCGTAAAAAGCAGAAAATTGTAGTATCTGTAGCAGGATAGAATCTTCATGATCTGACCCAATCCTTATTTTACAGATGAGAACACAGTTCTGAGGGGTTCTGTTCCTTGTCCAAAGGTCAAACAGCTGGTCACTGCAGGGCCAGGCCTGGCAGCCAGAAGCCTGACTCTCAGCTCGTTGTCCTCCCACGTGCCAGTGCAGGAAACTTACTGCACCATCTGCTTCCAAGTTCTATTGGTGGGCACAGATCTCCATTTTCAGGTAATTTTATCTAAGAGGGAGAGGACACTTTATTTTCTCTGCCTCTGTTTTTAATCTTAATGCCATTACTGCTCTCTGAATGGATTTGAAGTTGAAGTCTAAAAGCAGTTATGTTGTGGGGCCCAGGTAGCTTCAACTACATATTTTACACAAAGCAAGGGCCAATTAGTGCCTATATTGAAATTAACTTTCATTTCTAATTTCAGTTATTAACTTTTATACATTTCTTATGTAAATTTAAAACCAATTCTGGCATTGCATATTCATCACGTAATGAAAAATAAATTTTTGCTTTTAAAGTATGCAAAAAAGCACAGAGTTACTGAATTATGAACACTGTTAATTTGAAACAGAAAGCAGATGTTCACTAAAATCATGTAAAATTACTTCTGTTTCTCCTTCATTAAAGGGGGTTTCTCCTGCTGTAATTGCTGATGTCATGAACACCCAGTGCTGGTACAACATTCCATTCCCCTTAGAAATCTCTCCTCCACAGAACACAAGTGTGACATAATCAATTACATAATAACCCACAGGCCAATAAGGCCTAGTTAGGTCTGTAAGCAAGTAGCAAAATGCCTTTTTAAATTACTTTAAATATGTTTAAATATAAACTTTAAGTAGGTTTTGTAATTGCTAAAATGAGGAACATGTATGGAAAAAAATCTTTTGGTTTTAATAATTCATTCTTATTTCACATACAATATTCAGCTATCTAAATTTCATGAGAAAGAGTTTCACATTTTTAATAAAAAAGACTCAAAATTCCATTAAATAATGGAAGAGTAAGTTCTCTACTATCTTAACACACTGACATGAGATTTTTCAAATTTTCCACAATTACCACCTATGGTATTAAGGATGCTCATTAAAAATATAAAAAATGAAATGGCTAGGGATTTCTACTCACTACAGTTTTCTTTTTAAAGGAAATGTAATTACTGCATAATTATCCCTTTTATTTCAGTCAAAGTTACATAACCTTCAAACTAATATGACAAAAGTTTTTTTCAAGTCCTCTCCCAATTCCCCAAAATATCTTCATGATAACTGCCGTCAGCTTATGGTGGTCATCAGTTCATTGCTTCAGTAGGAAGCCTGGGTCACTGCTTTATACATATACACACCGCCCAACAATTCTTTTCAGGGTGATGTCCCATTCACCTATTAATCTCCCACCAGCTCTATATCAGAGAGATGAAGGATTCAGAAAATTAAGTCCTTGGTCATGCAAGGACTTAGATAAGCCTTAGAGCTTGGGAATGTTCCAATTCCCACTGGGCAGGGGGTTGTTGCTGAGGTCCTTGGGCAGATTACAGAGCTGATAAATCCATCCTGTTTACTTGCTCACAACAGCAGAGTGGGACCCCCCCCAACCTCACTCCTCAGGTGCCAATTTAGGATTCCATCATAGTTTTAATTTTGACCTATTTGACAGTCTTACAGAATCAACTGGGAGGACTCCCTTGCTCATCTGGTCCCATCACAAATCCAGTCTTTTGCTTGGACAAAACAAATTATTGTCCCAGGAGCTAGAAACTCATCCCATACTGGAAGTCACATAAACCCAGGGTGACAGGGTCGGTTCTTAAAGTGGAAATCAGCTTCTCCAACTTCCACCTTTTGATCCTAGAGCTGCTTGTTGGGATTATACACAGAATATGGCTATTCCCCCCTCAATTCAGTAAACATTGAAAAATTAAGATTTTTATGGATTCCTAGAATTTTAAAACCACAGGGGAATTTAAGAGATTTTCTTTTAATCCCTCACATCAGCTCAGAAGGGTGAAGTGACTTGTCCACATCACACGGGAGTTAGAACTGAGCACGACTCCCCCACTATCTCTTCCCTTATTAGCTTGACAATGCAATGTTGATTTCCTTTACTTCTGCAGTCAAACCACTGGCACCTCTACTTTGTCCAACCCTTCCACTCCCCGTCAGGATTTTACTAGCCAAATTGTTAGCTTTACCTGGAAATAGTTGTGGAAATGACTGCAATTATGTTAACACTGTCATATGGAAACACCTGTTTATCAACATTTTATATGCTTTATTGAAAGTTGACAAGTGCAACAGTTAAATACAGTGACACCTTACAACTGTGTAGAGAACATGCACAGAAACATATGCATATAACTACTATACAGGTAATATGCAGAAACCCCTACTGGGAAAATCCATTTCATTAGCTAGAACTGATCATTTTTCAAAGTATTCAACTAGCTCAATCAAAAGACTTCAGTAAACAGGGATTTGCTTCAGGATATTCAGCAGCTAGAAGATGTCAGATTACACAATGTGAGTAACTGTGCCATATTCTTAAAATTTCTCTAGGTGTGGTTTTTGTCATGTAGCAGTTTTTATGTAGATTGATATACAAAAGACAGCCCACACCTCTTCTGACAGCCAATGAAACTTCTAAATTTCAATCTGTACAACCTAAATAGTAGTTACAGTCCTCTATTGTACAAAATAGTTACACTACATACACAAATATACAATAAGCAAAACAACCTTCATGGTCAGATAGCCTAGGTCCCAGCTACCTGTCAGCATTTTGTCACTCTAATAGTTTTGTGTTATCCACTATTTCAGAAAGAGGCACAGTACAATTGTTTTTATGGATTTTGGTGACAGTCGTCAATTTGTACAATGAACTCTGTTCCCCCTCAGTTAAGTCTTTACTTTTACCTCCCTTTCAAGTTCCTCATGGGGGGAGGAGAGGAGAGAGGAAAGTCCAGCGAGGAGCTCCACGCTTCATAACCCCGTGTAGTACACTACCTGCGAGCACGACCGAGAACGCGTGGAAGTGGGGGTGGGGAGCGGGAAGGGATGGAAAGGCACACAGCTCCTCAGCATGAATTAAACCATTTCTCGGTTATCTGCCAAGCTGCATGAGGTCCCAGTACATCCATGCTAATTCTCTGATTAACCTTTAATTCACCCAACTAAGAAATTTCTTCAAGCCAAAAGCATATGAGTGTTTAATACTGGAAAAAAGAGATAATGGTATGTGTCAGTCTCACGTCTCTTCGCAGCGAGCAATGAAATGGGTGACTGTGGAGGCGGGTCCTCCCTAGAACATCTTCTCTGGTCCATCCAGTTCACACGCAGCAGCCAGTTCTGCGGGGGCATAGGCAGCTATGCGGTTGGTCCTGAGCCCTGAGACGCTGGCTGGGCAGGGGGCTGTGTGGTCCCCTGTGGCTGCGTGGTGGCAGGCGGGGAGCCAGTCTGCAGCTGGGCCTGAAACTGGGCGAGCTGCTCAGGACTGGCCAGTGTCTTCAGCAGGTTGTTTTCCTGCTCCAGCTGGGAATTTTTCTCTATTAGTTCTTTGATTTGCTCTTTCAGGACCTCCACTTCCTCTCTAACCGCATACATCAAATGGCTTTTCACCAGATCCTGAAAAGAGGAATAAAAAATGATTTAGCTTACTATTTACTGGGAACTGGATTTCTAACGCATTATTTTGCATGGCTTTCCCTAACCATTTATATATCCTGCCTTTAAAGTTATTATTAGATGCCACTTGGGGAATACAACCACAACTGTACAATACTTCAGTTTAACTGATAAGTGAGCTAGCTTTTTAAAAGTCTGCTTTCTCTGCAGACGTCAGCATACAGTCAGGTTTTCTATTTGAGATGGCAAAATGAGCTGTGGCTCTTCGGCCCACAGCGCCCTGGCGCTTCTCCGCCCCCAATCCCTCCCTCCGCCCGCCCGGAGCCGCCTCCCTCAGCACCGGCTGCAGCCAGTTCCTACAGAGCATGTTGCCGCATTTTCTTCCCTCTATCCGCCCCCCCTTTTCCTGATTAAGCTGACATCACAGAAACCTGGGCAGCCGTCGTAACCAATGGGAGAGCGAGTTATTTATAGCTCCGAATTAAAGGTTCGGAGTTTGCCTAGCAACAGTGGGCAGAAAATCCCGTGAGAAGAGCCACAGGCGCTGCTCCAATAACAAAGAACAGCCAAGGCGGAAATAAAAAATAGGAGAAATACAGGCGCAGGCTGAGAAAACAAAACTTTTCTCCAATTCTTCTTCATTGTGCAGTAGCCTGCACCACCGGGGATCCGTTTGTGCACCATCTAGAAGGCCCTTACCCAAGATCCCCACTTCTGGGGCCCTTCCCCCTCTCTCAGCTCCCTAGTAAAATCTTAGGATTCCTAGTAAAGCCACATCGCTAAAGATGTGCCTACAACCAACCCAAGGAGCCGCTGGGTCAGTGCTTCCCTAGCAAAAAGGGACACCGTGAAAAAAATCCCAACGTTAAGTGAAATCAGTCCAGGAAAGGAGAACATTTAATACCCTCAGGGCCCCTTTCTCCCTCCCTGGCAGCTGAGGTAGGAGGCTTCACGCTGGCAGCATGTAGACAGCGCCGGCATTTCTAACTGTAGCAAAAGCAATCATCATCTGAACTCAGGGATGCACTGGTTCCACAAGACACCTCGTTTTTTGCGCTGTGCCCACATTTAGTACAAATGACTTTTAATCAGTACATACCATTGCTTGCTCGATTTTGTTGTCAATAGCTACCACACTTGCACCAGAAGAGCTGAAAAAGAGGGTGGAAAAAGGTTATCGATAGATGGAATTTATCTTAAATGTCCAAGATAAAATAGGATCTCCCAATTTTGTGACGTTACTGGCATCACATTTTGAATATTCTTTTAATGTAATGTATCACACTCCGGCTACTCTCTTCCTAACGAATATCCAGGCATTTCCCTATTTTAGTGAGCCACAAAGGGCTAAATTACATAATGTGGGGAAAGCCTGTTCTATGGCCAGACCTGTAAAAAATCAAGCTATTCTGAACATTTCAAAAAGCAACATCCATGTCACCATAATCTCTCAGCAATGGACAAAGGAATTCGCCTGGCTATCTTTCACCTGCATTATTACAAGTATCTCACGAGTAAATTTAAAGAAACTATCCCAGCCGACATTTACCTATTGTCAAGTCTCACAGAAGCGTTTTCAGTACCCAGCAAGGATGACAAGAAAGAAATTGAAAAATGTCTCAATTGGTAAACTCCTAGATCCATCGCCACTGGTCTACACCATTGGGATTTCATGCAATTGCAGCCAAAAACACCCTCGCGGAAAAAAAGAGGGACCACCAGCAGTCTCTTTTGAGCTAGATAAAATCTTCTAGCTTTCTGCAGCCCAGGGAGAAACAGAAAACAGGAGCCCTAATTCAAAGAAACCCTTCTGGGGCTTGGCGATCCCAGGAAGATGTGGCTCCCAGTGCTGCGCGGAGAAGCCTCCCAGATCGGCCGTCCGGCTCTACTCGGCTCTAGTCCCGGTCTCCCAGTCTTAGTGCAAAATATATGCAGGGAAGAGCCGCGCCGATTGGCCAGCACACCACTGGGACCGCCCCCTTCTCCCTTCCCTTCTCCCTTCCCTTCTCTCGGTCCTCCTCCCGCTTCCCCGCCTTCCTCCCCCACCCCGCCCCCAGTCTCCAGAGCCCCCTCTTCGGGTGGGCAGGCCCGGCCTCGCTCAGAGGGACTGGGGTTTGGGGCCACTGAGGCTTCTACCGCAGCCTCGGAAGGCTGAACTGCTGCTCCAGCAGAAAACGTGAAAGGTCCCTGAAAAATATGATCGGGGCCCCGCACGTGCTTACGTTTAAGGGAGTCAGACCACGCCGGAGCTGCCTGTCCCGGTGGCTGCTGAGCGGTGAAAGCTTCCTATTTGCAACCAGAACCGTCTAGCTACTGGGCATGCCCAGTTCGACCGCTGTAAGACTTGAAGGAGCTCGAGTGTCTCCATTTCAATTACCTAGTTCTTACAGGCAGCGGTAATGGCAGGGTTTTATAGGCGGTTTTATTTTTAAGGATAATGACCATACTGCAAATAATACTTTATTTTAGAGGGAAAATCACATTTGCTTTTTGAGAGATACTACCTTTCCGTAAATTTATCAATTACTTGTAGAAACGAAACAAAAAACATTACATATTCTTTGCTAGGCATATAAAAATTGAGTCAAAAAGGAACCCAATGGATGAAACCCAGTGGATATTCCCAAAATGTTCCTAGATATGCCTTCTTCCATTTACAGCTTCAAAAGTCAGTCCACAGGTTGACACCCATATAGACCTATTTTCAGTAAGCCTCTAAGGCAAATTTTTGGAAGTGGCAATTCCTCTAAGACTCTAATCCTATGAGCCTTCTTACATCAGAGCAGAGGGATCGAAATATTGTAAAGTACATATTTCAAAGCACAAAACTCCTTGAAGTTAGTCTCTTTGTCCATTTGAGTGTCCAGAACCAGTAAAAAGGAGGATTTGATGGTGGTTAAAAATAGTTAATAGTTAAGTAGCTAATAGATGCTGCATACTCACCTCTATTTCATCCTTATAACCACATTGACCAAGTAATTCCCTTTACATTGAAATCAAGAGATCTGGGTGTAAAATAGCTTAATCCCTTACAAAATGTCCTCTGTTAACTTAAAATATTTGCAAGGATACATCAATTAAGATTATACTTTAATATACTATAAATCTAAGGCCTGAAGTTTGCTTAATTATTATGCAACATAAACAGTTTGCAATTCAATACATTTGAGAAGGAAAATTTAACCTCTACAATACTGCCCTCTAATGGCATGATACTATAAAAAACAAAAAAATCTACAAAGTTCTTGGGGAGACCTTTCTAATTCATAGATAAATTGTGTTATCACAAATAATTCCAACATAAAATTTGACCACAGAACATGTACGTATGTTATACACATACAAACACACACAAACACATAGATACACAGTCTTCTTTCCCATTTTCCAGCAAGCAGCATCCTTTCCTAAAATTGCCATCAGAGCCCTTTTAGACAGTCTTTTAAGTTGACCCAATGGTGGTGGTGGTGGGGGGGCATTTGGTTTTAGAAACTGTCCAAAGTGATTACGAAAGGAATTTTGGTTAGGGCTGTAGGTGATGAAAAGGGTAATTCTCTTTTGGGTTAAAAACCAAAGTGTGACTAACTATAAAGCAGGGATTCCTTTTTATTGAAAGGTTCATATTATTCTCCAAATTTTAAGGCTTTGCTTTTGAATAATAATTTTGTTAGCATATTTATAATTTATAAAAGTTAAATATACTATCTTATACGATACAATTTTTTTTGGAAAAAGGTACCCATTTTCAATTAAAGGGAACAGTAAGTAGAACCTTAAAAATCACAATAATTTGGGAAGCAGGCATGTAGGCCCCTATGTCTATGAATGCTAAACAGAATTATTATTTACTATATGATAGTTTCTATATTTTGAAAGTTAAAGTTATGACTAAAGCTATCTGTGATAAAATCCATTTATATATTTTAACTGAATGTCAACGTCATAGAAAAAAAGGTATTAAAGAAAGCACCACTTATGCTATAAAATGAGCTTAAAAAACAAAACTCTAAGGTTATACAAAAAGTGAATTTAAAATTCCCAGCTGGGGTTCAAAGAAATTACTGAATTAACTGAGTTTTATGTATTTGTGCAGTTCTTCAACATAAAGATATAAGTTGGTTAGGTTTTTATTTCAATCATTTCAACTGATCATCCATTTTATTAAGTGACAGAGCAAATATAAGCAAATATTTAACCCATTTCCCAACTGAGGACATTATGGTTATCTCTAATACCTTGATATTTTAAATAAAACTGCAAGAAACATCCTTGTACACACCTCCTTGAGCATGTGCACATACTTTTGGAGAATTTGTTGGGCCAAAGGATATGCAACTAAAAAAATTATTGTAAATCTAGTCTTTTCATATCTATCACTTAAGTGTGCTAGATTCCTTTAAAACTAGATTTTTTAATAAAAACTGAAAAGATATAATCTGAAAAAGAAGGTAAAGGAAATGGAGGAAAGCTCCATGCAGGAAAACCCTCGGATCAGATATGTCTGAAGCACAAATGTCTAGAATTACATTCAAAGGTTCTTCTGTTTGAAAGGCAAACTATCCACGAGTCTGATGCCTAGTCAGAGCTCACCAGATTTACTGATAGTACAGGGCAAACACTACAGTGCCTCCAGGAGAGATCCCTAAAGGCATAGACCATACAAGTCAGCTTCAGGCACTGAGCAAAGATCAGGAGGTCTCACCTCCCTGAGGACTCTGATGCACAGGAAACAACTCAGGCGTTTGAGATTGGGGTATTTTCTGTTGTCTGCCTAAGAGCCTTTTTATGTGAATTCTAATTCAACCACCTCTGCATATTGGTAGTGAGCATGCTAGGATAGGAGAAGAGGAGTGGGGCAGGGCCTGTGTATTTCTGATTCCATAGCATGTACTTTTCTTCCAAACTTGATCTGACTTGACCAATGGAGGCACAGTTGGGGATCCAGCACTCAAAGAGAATAACCTCTTTCTGCCCCTGTCCAAACTCCTGACCAATGGAAAGCAATTGCCAGGAAAGAAGCTAAGGCATGTTACCCTGTGCCTGACCAGATCACTGCTGTCTATGGACTCCCATGTCACTTCCACTTTTCTAGTTTACTCTCACTAGGCACCAGGAATAGCATTACCAGGCTTAGCAAGTAAAACTGCAAGACTCCCAGTTAAAATGTGAATTGCAGATAAATACCAAATAATGTTTTAGTGTTGAGTCCCACACAGTGTCAGAACAATAAGCAATGCCAAAGAAATCTAAAGAAAAAGCTGTTTAAATTCAAACATATTTTAAATTTCCTTTTTCCAAAGGTTGGAAGATAAAGTTAAGAAAATTCCAAAAGGTAAAACAAAAGAAAGAGATGGAATTGTGATATAAAAGCAATTTAAAAGATGACTCTAGGAGGTCCAACATCGAAACAGGATGAATTCCAAAAATAGATGACAGAGGGAAGGGATTATCAAAGAAATAAGAATTTTTCCAGAACTGAAGGACACGAGTTTCCAGATTAAATGAGATGACCAGATGCCCACCACAATAAATGGAAAAAGCCCTATACAAGAGCACTTCATCATGAAACTTCAAATCACGAGTGAGAGAGAGAAAATCCTAAATGCTTCCAAATGGAACAAACAAGTTACAGACACAGGAGCTAGCATTAGAATGGTTTCGTTGGCTGCCAGAAAACAATGGAAAAAATGTCCTTAAAAATCTGAGAAAAAAAGGTTTTTTATCTAGAATTCTTCACTTGGTCAAATCATCGTTTGAGAGTAAAGGTAGAATAAAAACATTTTTAAATATTTCAGACACTAAAATGGAGGAGCAAATCAAGAAAAAGGAAGGTGCAATAAATAGGAACCAGGGACTCAGACACTGGAGGGAAGGAAGGGAATCAGCAGGCTGGATGGTGAAGGAAGTTTCAGGGTGACAGCTGCCAAGCAAGCCTAAGCTACAGCTGGTCTGTAACTGCTCTGCAATGGTGGAGGAAGGCAGAGAACTCCAGAAGGGAGAACTTTGGTGCTAATAAACACACAGGTTATCTAACACATCTGAGTATAGGTATACGGGAGATCTAATGGAACAATTAGATAAGTGCAAAGGCAGTTTTATGGAAAACAAAGCAAGAAAAAAATATGGAATGCTCATAAATAAAAATTATATGATCATATTAATTTTTAAAATTGATTTAAACATTAAAAAGTTAACTTTATTGAGAAGGCGGTAGGAAGAACAACTAGGCAGTAATGGTTTAAAAGTGCTAAATCCTAATCTACTACAACGCGATTATATAACATAAAATTGAAAAAGCAAGAAGTAACATTAGCATAAATGTATATGAAGAAAAAAACTAAAAGTGGCTGCCTCTGAGGTCTAGACTGGCATAAGTGAAAAAAGGGAACTAATTTTTTTTTTATTCACTCTTTTTGATCTTTAGGTGTGTACACGTATTGCTTTGATTTAAAAAAACCCTTTAAAGTGAAAGAGAGAGGGGTACACAGAAGGATCTGCAGCAGTGCCTCCCATTCCCACGCTTCAGCTAGTACTTATCACATATGCCTGTGAAGAAACACTCCAGGCTAGGGAAAGAACCACCCAAAACAAGCAGGCAGGAAAGATTTTCAGAAATCACATGTGGTGGGGAAGAGCTGGTGTACCACCAACTAGCCTGAGTGAAAAAACCTTGTAAACATGGGACATCAGTTACTGAGAAGGATACTGTCTAAACAGTGGGGGAAAATTAGTCCTAGACTGGGGGTGTTTTGGTCCTACATAAAGCAGTTTAAAATGAAGCCTTGAAAGGATCAAACTGCTTCCAAGTAACTTAATTTTGTCCCAAAACAAAGCTCAAGCATATTTAATAAAGTCTCTTACCATCCAATAATTCACAATGTCTGGCATCCAGTAAAAAGTACCAGACATACAAACAAGCATGGAAATATGACTCATGAGGAGAAAAATCAATCAAAATGACCCAGATATGAGAAAGATGATAACATTTGTAGACAAGAACATTAAAACAGTTATTACAACTATATTTTATTTGTTCAAGAAGGTAGAGGAAGACATTAGCATATTAAGGACAGGTGTGAAAAGTATAAAGAAAACCCAGATTAAATTTATCAAGATAAAAAAATATAATGTTGAGAAGAAAACTATACTGGATGGGATTAACAGCAGATTAGACGGGGCAGAAGTAGTATTAGTGATATATTAGCAATAGAAACTATCTAAAATAAAACACAGAGGAAAAACTGGAAAAAAAAAAAGAACAAAAAAAGAGCAAAGCATCAAGGATATGTGGGACAATTTCAAGCAATCAAATATATCTGTAGTGAAGTCCCTAAAAAGGAGAAGAGGGAAAGAGAGAGAAAAAATATTTTAAGAAATAATGGCAATTTCCCCCCAAATTTTATTAAAAAGAAACCATTGATTCAAAAAGCTAAACCAACCCCAAGCAAGAGAATTGTGAAGAACTCTATAAGCACATCATAATCAAATTGCTTAAAACCAGTGATAAAGAGAAAATCTTAGAAGCAGCCAGAGAAAACAGCTACATACAGGTTATTATGTACAGAACAAAGACAAGAATGATAACAGGCTTCTGGTTGGAAACAATGCTAGACAGAAGATAGCACAGCAACATCTTTAAAGTGCTGAAAGAAAAAAACAAACCTACAATTCTAGAATGCTCTGCCCAGTATCTTTAAAAAATTTAAGATGAAATTAAGACTTTTTCAGACACACAAGAGCTGGCAAGATTCATCACTGGCAGACTTGCACTATGAGAAATTTTAAAGTCAGTCTTCCAAGCAGAAAGAAAATGATACCAGATAAAAAAGCTACATCTATGCAAAAGATTGAAGAGCACCAGAAATGATAACTACATGGTTAAATACAAAAACTTTTCTCCTTTTACTATTTAAATCTCTTTTAAAAGATAACTGACTGTTTAAAGCAAAAATAGTAACAATGTATGGGAGTAGACTACAACATATCGAGTGCATGACAAAAACAGAAAAAGGCCAAGAGGGGAGAAAGGAAGTATCCTGCTGAGTAGACTGTGACACATTGAAGATGTATACTAGAAACTCTATAGCTACTAAGCTAATGTAGGAGTATAAAATGGAATCATAAGAAAATGCACAATCTAAAAGAAGGCAGAATAAGAAGAAAAGGGGAATAAAAAACAATAAAAAGAAATAGCAAGATAGTAAATTTAAACCAACTATATCAATAATCACATTAAACATAAATGGTCGCAAGCATCTCAATTAAAAGGCAAAGATTGCCAGATTGGATGAAAAAGCAAGACACAACTATATGCTACCTGTAAGAAATATATTTTAAATATAAAGGCACAAATAGGTAGAATAAGAGCACGGAAGAAGATATGCTATGTTAACAGTAATCAAAAGAAAGCTGAAATAACTACATTACTCAGACAAAGTAGACCACAGTGCAAAGAATACTGCCAGGAATAAAGGTCATTTCATAAAGATAAAGGGCCAATTCATCAAGAGTTCATAAAAATGCTAAACATTTATGTGTTCTAATAATAGAGCTTAAAAATATTTGAAACAAAAATTGACAGAATTGCAAAGAGAAATAGAAAAACCCACAACTATAGCTGAAGATTTCATCAACACTCTCTAAATAAGTCAGTGAACAAGTAAACAGAAAATAAGGATACAGAACATTTGAATAACACTGCCAGCCACTTGACCTTATTGATTTTTGTAGAACATTCTATCCAACAATAGCAGAATATACACATTCTTTTCAAGCACACATGGAACTTTTACCAAAACAGATGATATTCTAAGCCATAAAACAAGTCTCAATATATTTAAAAGGATTCAAATCATACGAAGTGTGTTCTCTGACCACAATGGAATTAAATTAGAAATCAATAACATGGTTAAGAAGACCACAGGGCTGGGGAAAGCAGATTTCAAAGACCTCCATCCTCCCTCATCAACAAGAGACAGGTAATCTGCCCACACACATAGCTCACCACCTCTACAGCCTACAAACAATTAGCAACTGAGAAAACCACCACACTAAGGTTATCTATAATTAAGGCATCCATTCAGAGCCTAGACTGCCATCAAATCACCCACAAGTAAAGCCAAAGGTTCTCACCCAACAAATGCTATAGAAATACCCTTACAAGTGGGGAGTGGGGGAAAGCCCCATCTAAACAAAAGAAAATCCAAAACCAAGAAGCAACAGCTGCTCCAGATGAAAAGGAATCAGTGCAAGAACTCTAGAGGTATGAAAAATCAGAGCAAAAGGATATCCCCACAGGGGCACACCAGCTCTCTAGCAATGGATCTCAACCAAAATGAAAATATTGAAATGACATAAAGAATTCCAAATATGGATTGTAAGGAAGCTCAATGAAATCCAAGAGAAAATGGAAAACCAACTCAAAGAAACCAGAAAAACAATTCAGGACATGAATAAAAAATTTACTAAGGAGATGGATATTTTTTTAAAAAAAAAATAGAACTTCTGGAAATGAAAAATTCATTTAAGGAAGTACAAAACATAGCAGAAAGCTTTAAGAATAGACTACACCAGGCAGAAGAAAGAATTTCAGAGCTTGAAGACAACTCTTTCGAATTAACTCAGTCAGTCACAAATAAAGAAAAAAGAATTAGAGGAATGAACAAAGCCTACAAGAAATATGGGATTATGTAAAATGGCCAAATAAAAGAATCATAGGTATCCCTGAGGGTGAAGAAGAAAACACACAAGGGCTGGAAACCCTATTTGAGGGAATAATTGAAGAAAATTTCTTTGGTGTTGCTAGAGATTTAGACATCTAGGTACAGGAAGCTCAACAAACACCTGGGAGAGTCATTGCAAAGAGGCAATCACCAAGACATATCGTCATTAGACTGGCTAAAGTCAACATGAAGAAGGAATTCCTGTGAGATGTGAGGTGAAAGGAAAAAACAGTATGGTATTGGCACAAAAACAGAGATATAGACCAACAGAACAGAACAGAACAGAGGACCCAGATATAAAACCATTCATGTACAGCCAACTGATCTTTGACAAAGCAGACAACAATATACACTGGGGAAAAGAAGCCCTATTCAATAAATGGTGCTGGAAAAATTGGATAGCCACATGCAGAAGAATGAAACAGGATCCGTATCTCTTACCCCTCACAAAAATTAGTTCAAGATGGATAAAAGACTTAAAGGTAAGGCATGAAACCATAAGAATTCTAGAAGAAAATGTAGGGAAAACTCTTCTAGGTCTCAAACTAGGCAAAGAATTTATGACTAAGACCCCAATGGCAATTATAGCAATAACAAAAATAAATAAATGGGACTTGATTAAATTAAAAGGCTTCTGCACAGTAAGGAAATAATCAGAGCAAAGACAACCTACAGAATGGGAAAAAATATTCACAAACTATACATCCAATACAGAGCTAATAACCAGAACATACACCGAACTCAAACAAAATCAACAAGAAAAAAACAAACTACCCCATCAAAAAGTGGGCAAAAGACACGAACAGAAGCTTTTCAAAAGGAGAAAGACAAATGGCCAATAAACATATGAAAAATGTTCAACGTCACTAATCATCAGGCAAATGCAAATTAAAACCACAATGAGATATCACCTTACCCCTGTTAGAATGGCAGATGCTGGCACAGATGCAGAGAAAGGAACACTTATACATGGTTGGTGAGACTGCAAATTAGTGCAACCTTTATGGAAAACAGTATGCAGATTCCTCAAAGAACTAAAAGTAGACCTACCATTCGATCCAGCAATCCCACTACTGGGTATCTACCCAAAAGAAAAAAAGTCATTTTATCAAAAAGACACCTTCACTCAAATGTTTATTATAGCATAATTCACAATTGCAAAGATGTGGAATCAACCCAAGTGCACATCAATTCATGAGGAGATTAACAAAATGTGGTATATGTATAACATGGAGTACTACTCAGCCATAAAAAAGGATGAATTAATGCCTTTTGCAACAATTTGGATGGAACTGGAGACCATTATCCTAAGTGAAGTATCTAAAGAATGGCAAAACAAACACCACATGTACTTGCTATTAGATTGGAACTAATTGATGAGCACACACGTGCAAAGAGGGAAGTAAAACTCAGTGGAAATCAAGCAGAGGAGGGGACGGGTGAAAACCTACCTAACGGGTACAATGAATACTATCTGAGTGATGGGCACACTTACAGCTCTGACTCAAGCATTACAAAAGTGATCCATGTAACCAAAAACATTTCTACCCCCTTAATATTTTGAAATAAATCAATTAATTAATTTAATTAAATTTAAAAAAAGAAAAATCAATAACATAAGATTATCTGAAAAATCTCTAAATACTTGTAAATAAAATAACACACACCTAAATAATCCATGACATATCAAAATTTACTTCAATAAATTTACCAATTTAGATGAAATGGGCAAATTCTCAAAAACACAAACTACCAAAACTCACATTAAAAAGAAATAGATAACTTGAAGAGTCATATCTATTTACAAAATTGAATTTGTAGTTTAAAATCTTCCTATAATGAAACCTTCAGGCCCAGATGGTTTCACTGCTGAATTCTACTAACCATTTAAAGAAGAAATAGAGGGGCGCAGTGGCTTACGACTGTAATTCTAGCACTTTGGGAGGTTGAGGTGGGAGGACTGCTTGAGGCCATGAGTTCAAGACCAGCCTGAGCGACACAGCAAGACCCCGTATCTCTACGAAAAATAGAAAAATTAGCTGGGAGTGGTGGCACGAGCCTGTAGTCCCAGCTACTCAGGAGGCTGAGGCAGGAGGAGCACGTGAGCCCAGGATTTTGAGGTTGCAGTGAGTGATCATGATGCCACTGTACTCTAGACCAGGCAACAGAGCAAGACCCTGTCTCAAAATAAACAAATAAAGAAATCAAGAAGACATAATACCAATTCTACACAAACTCTTCTAGAAAAGTGAAGAGAAGAAAATACTTCACAACTCATTCTATGAGGCCAGCATTCCCATAATACTAAAACCACATAAATATGAAATAGAAATAGAAAACTACACATAGCTCTGATGAACACAGACGCAAACATTCTTAACAAAATTTTAGCAAATCAAATTCGACTATATTTAAAAAGGGTAATACATTTTGACCAAGTGGTATTTGTCCTAGGAATGCAAGGTCAACATTTGAAAAATCAATGTAATTCACCCTTATCAACAGACTAAAGAAGAAAACTTATAGGATCATCTCATTAAATACAGAAAAAGCATTTGACAAAATTCACCATCTATTCAGGATGAAAACTTCAGCAAAATAGGAAATGAAGGGAACTTCCTCAATCTGATAAAGAGCACTTCCAAAAAATTTGGCAGACATCATACTTAATGGTAAAAAGCATGAATGCTTTCCTCCTAAGATTGGAAACAAGGCAAGAATGTCCACTCTCAGCATTCATATTCATACTGAAGGTAACAGCCAGGCAACAAAGCAAGAAAAGAAATAAAAGGTATCCAGATTAGAAAGAAAAAAAATAAAACAACCTCTATTCACAGATAACATGATTGTGTATGTAGAAAATCCAAAAAAATCCACAAATAAATTACTAGAACTAACAAGAAGGAAGTTTCTCAAGGTCACAAGATATAAGTTCAATGTATAAAAATCAATTAAATTTCTATATATTAGCAATGAATTAAAAATTGAAATTTTAAAAAGTTCTATTTATAATAGCATAAAATACATGAGTATAAATCTAACAAAATATGTGCAAGATTTATATGCTGAAAACTACAAATCATTGATGAAAGAAATCAGAGAACCTAAAAAATGGCGAGATAGCCTGTGCTTGTGGATTGAAAGACTCAACATTGTTAAGCTGTCAATTCCCCATTCCCTACCTATCGTACAGATTTCAGTGTAATCCCCATCCAAATTCCAGCAAGACTTTTTGTAGAAAATGACAAAGTGATTCTATTTATATATAAAGGCAAATAAACCAGAATAACCAAAAAATTTGGGGGGGAAAAAAAAAACCAAAAACCAAAGCTGAAACACTCCCCTACCTGATTTCAAGATTTTCTGTAAAGCTACTCTCATCAAAATAGTGAAGTATTGGTAAAAAGACAGACATAGATAGTGATAGAACAAAATAGAGAGGTCAGAAATAGATCCATACACATATATATGGCAAATTGACTTTTCAACAAATACGTAAAGGCAATTCAATGCAGAAAAGATAGTCTTTTCAACAAATGGTGCTGGAACAACTTGATAACCATATGCAAAACAAACAAACAAACAAACAAAAAACCCCGACTTGATCCATTCCTTATACCATATGAAATACTAACTTAAAATCCTAAACTACAAAACTTTTATAACAAAGTTCTCTTCTAAAAATCTTTTAGATCTCAGGTCAGCAAAGATTTCTTATATATGACATCAAAAGCATAATCCACAAAAGAAAAAAATTGATAAATTGGACTTTTACCAAAATGAAAACTTCTGTTCTTTGAAAGACAATGTTACAAGAATGAAAAAAACAAACTATAGACTGGAATTAAATATTGCAAGTCTGAGATCTGATAAAGGACTTATATTGTATCTAGAATACATAAAGAACTCAAAACTCAATGGCAAAAAACCAAACAACCCAATAAAAGAAATGGGCAAAAGACTTGAACAGACACTTTATCCAAGATATATGGATGGTAAATAAGCACATGGAAAAGATGCTAAACACCATTAATCATTAGAAAAATGTAAACTAAAACCGTAATTGGATACCACTACACACCTATCAGAAAGGCTAAATTTTTTTTTAAAATTTAAACCTGAAAATATAAAGTGTTGACAAGAAGGCAGAACAACTGGAACACTCATATATTGATGACGGGAATGCAAAATGGTACAACCACTTTGCAAAACAGTTTTGCAGTTGCTTATATAAAGTTAGACACACACTTTCCATAAAACCCAGTAATCCCAATTCAAGTTATTTACCCAAGAGAAATGAAAACATGTTATGACAAAAATCGGTACCTGAATGTTTAGAGTGACTTTATTTTTAATCATACAAAACTGGAAATAACCCAGATGTTACTCAACTGGAGAATGGATAAACAAACCATGGTATAGCTATACAATGGAATAATACTCAGCAATAAAAAGAAATGAACTACTGATACACATAACAACATCAATGAACCTCAAATATATGATGGTAAGAGAAAGAAGCCAGATTTAAAAGGCTGCAAACTATACAATTCCATTTATATGACATTCTAGAAAAGGCAAAACTACAGGGACAGAAAACAGATTTAAAGTTCCCAGAGCCTTGGGGTAGGAGAGGGGACATTTTTGTGGGTGATGGAACTATGGAACTACTTCATATCTTGATTGTGGTGGTAGTATACCCAATGTTTATGTTTTTCTTTCTTTTTTTTTTTTTTGAGACAGGGTCTCGCTCTGTTGCCCAGGCTGGAGTGCAACAGCATGATCCTAGCTCACTGTTACCTCAAATTCCTGGACTCAGGCAATCCTCCTGCCTCAGCCTCCTGAATATCTAAGATTATAGATGTACCACCACACCCAGCAAATTTTTTAAAAATTTTTTGTAGAGATGGGATCTTGCTATGTTGCCCAGGCTGGTCTCAAACTCCTGGCCTCAAGCAATTCTCCTGCCTCAGCCTCTCAAAGTGCTGAGATTACAGGCATGAGCCACTGTGTGCAGCCATGTTTGGGTTTTTCAAAACATAAACTGTATATTAAAAAGGAAAACTTTATTGTATGTAAATTATATCTTCAAAAAATGAAAAAAAAAATGGCTGCCTCTAGGTAGTAGAGTAGGAAGAATAAACAAAAACTGCTAATATTTTTTTCTATTAATTCTATTTTATCTTTATATGTATACATGTATTTTTTTATTGGAGTAAATTTGGTTCTATTTTCTTTGCCTTATTTAACATAACTACTAATTCCAAAAGAATATCCACATGCTCAAAAGACTCAATGCCTATTTTTTTCTTTTACAGATGGTAAGGAAGACTTCAAGAGGAACTACTGCGATGGGAAAGAGATGGGGCTCGACCCTCCTCAATGCCTTTAAGCAACAGAATTCAAATGGTTAACATTCTTATTTTACTTTTTATCTTCATGAAAATAATGAGCTTTTGAAAGCCAAACTTCTTCATAAATTACCACTTCTGCTTAATAGTGGTAGATTATGAAAATCGGGAGCCAATGAACAAAAAAGGGATCACAGATTTAGAAGCCAAATGATATTCTATATAAAACATCTGAAGAAGTGAAAAGTTGTCCTGATTATGATTTTCTATTTCAAGAACCTCATGCAAGTCTCCTAACAAAAATGAATATCATTTCTATTTTACTTTTGCATAGCTATGAAAAATAGATGTTTTGAGCTCTTTTCTTGTTTTTTAAAAATAACTAGTTACTTTAAGCTAATTTTTTCATGTTAAATTCTAGAAGAGAACAACAGTGATAAGCAGTACTGAAAAAAGAGCCAGGAGGAACTAGACTAACCGTCTTTCTATGCACACAGAACCACGTAGGGCCATCAGAGTCAGTCTCTTGGTGACCCTAAAACAATCAGATGAAGCTTAATTGAACAGTTTTATTTACAAAAGTGAAGATAAATCCAAGGGTATTACATAGCTATGGAATGTCAAAGGCTTATGTAAGCATTAACACATTGGAAAAGTTGACTGTGTGCTGGGGACAACACAGTGAGTGTTTATAATAAACACCTCTGCTTTGATCAAGGGACACATTTCTATATATTATGGCCTCTCTGGACACCAGCTCAGTGATTTAAATGGGGCCTGAGGGTTTCTTTAACCCTCTGATCTATTCAGAATTTTAGAGCCAAAAGGAGTTCAGAGATCATTTAGTTCTAATTTCCTTATTCTGTAGGTTTAGAAATGGAAGCTCAAGGACATTAGGTGTCTTGTCCAGGGTTTACCTAATTAATTGCTGGATAGAACACAAAACCAACTTCTGATTCAATATAGTATGCTCTAGAAGTGCAGACCAGGAATTCTAGATCCATACACACACACACACACACACACACACACACACACATATATATACATCAAAGAATATTAGAGCTGGACGAGTAAAGAGACTGTAAAGTGGAGATTCCTCTTGCTGATCTCAATGGAGCCACAGTAATCACTGAAAGCTGCCCATTTGACAGATAGAGAAACCAGCTGGGAAACTGTGGAGACCAAAACCTGGCAGTTCCTTAGAGATCCCTCAAGAGCTGTGAGAAGAAGGTTCAGAGGAAGTCCAAGAGGACCAAAGAGAATGATGCTCACTTGTAAAGAAGGAAAGCAGGCTTCATCCCCAAGGCCTGTGGTGAGGAACAGAAGGAGAGAATGGCTTTAGCAGCATATTATTTTGAGAACCTCTGCGGCATCCCAATATTTCCCATGGATCTTTACTCTTAGTGGTCATAGACTTGGATCTCCTTCTACATTATCATCTCAATGTGATTCTGACATTGCTACATTCTCCTTTATTCACAACTAAGTATGGTTAAGAAGACAGCATAATAAAAATAAGCCTTGAGTGGGGCCAATGGAGTGGGAAATGTAAATTTACAATGACCATTAGAGTAACTTTTTAGTATTTAAACCAGCTGCCAACTACTATAAAAGAAATGGTCAATATAATACATCTTAGCTAGAATGATATAAACTAGAATAAACAATTTTTCCATCTACTAGCTCTTCATGCATTCTTTATTTATTCATATTTATTTAACACCCATGAATTTAGCACCCATGAAAGGCCAGGAACTTTAAGGCTTGGCACTAAAATTATCAAGGTTAGTAAGACACAGTCCCTGCTTTCAGTGACTTGGGAGCAATTGTGGGGATGGGGGGAGGAAGACATATGATATTTGGTATAATTTGGGTGTACATAAAAAATGATGTTAGCAGAAAGAAGCCTGTGGGTGTTTCCGAGAGTAGAAGACCTTCCCCTAGTCATCGAAAAACAAGTAATAGTTGTCTAGTTGGACTACAAGGTACAAAGCGAATCCTCTAATATAACCAAAATTCAGTTAAAAGGAACCTGGAGGAAACAGACAGTGTAAGGAATTCAAAAAACTTTAAAAATCCTAAAAGATTATATGAATAAAATAAGAGGAGGAAGGGGAAGAGGACAACAACATTCAAAACACCAAAAAGAGTTCTTGGAGATGGAAAAATTGATACGAGAGCACAAGTGAAAATGTACTAAAATAATTAGAATGTAAAGTTGAAGAAACATTTCAGAAATTAGAACAAAATACCAAAGAGGTAAAAATAGAAAAGAAAAGAAAGAATAGCTTTTAGAAGAGGTAGCATCTTAAGGATAGTTTCAGAAACGAAACAAAAGAATATGGAGGGGAGGAATCATTTAAAGATTCAAGTAAATTTCCTAGAACTACAGATCAGCCTTTTTAAAATTAACAGAGCCTATCAAGTATAATCTCTTCTGTTTGCAAATTTGTTCCAACACAATTTATATGTTAGAGAACAATTTGAGCATAATGCACATTTCACATTTGCTTATGTGTGATTTTGTCTGCAAGAAACAATAGGTGAATGCAGGAAACTGCACCCAGCTGAACCAAGCCTTGTAGCAAAATGCAAACATGCACGTATCTCAAACATATACCAACTACCTCAGTTCAAAACACTTGTTATCCTACAAGATGTTTTGCTATGCTTTTGTAAATGTTAACTTTTCTATATTAAAAAAGCACTCATTCGACATCCCAAACACGTCTAACCACCCTGGATCAAAAACAGCAAGCTGCGCACACAAAAGAAAAGCATTTAAATATTTAGGAAATGCCAGAAATAAGGCATTTTGAAAGAAATGAGAGAACATGTGATGAGAATATGTGGTATCTCCCAAGCAACAGGCATAAAGGATCCATGCTGTGGGCCGTCAGAAACAATGCATGAAAATAAAAGAAATGCCTATTGCTAGAGCAGTTTCAAGCGCTACAATGTCAAAAAGAACAACCCCTAAAAAGCAGAAGAAATGGAAACATTGTTGAGCATATGTATTGAAAAGCAAACAGAAAAAAAAATCAGGAATAACCTTTTTCACAGCCAAAGAGAAGGCACTATCTATATATATATAAAGACCTTAAATGGAAATTCTCAAATCCTACAGAAGTTGCTTCTTTTAGTGCTAGAAGTGACTGGTTTCAAACATCTCTATAATTTCCAAAGCCTTCAGCTGTAGGGTGAAGCAGAGAGCACAGATAAGAAAACTGCAAAAGAATTTTCAGCAGTGATACATAAGTTAATTGAGGAAGGCAACTAAATATTGGATCAAATTTTCAATTTTGATGAAATAGGTATCTATTATAAATGCATGCATCTGATCTAAGTCTGCTGACACTGTTTTATATTATTAGAAGAACTTAGAAAACAAAATTTCCAAGAATGTCAAGGTCTTCTATCAAAATAGAATAAGTTCTAGGATCTACTTTCACTTTTTAAACAGATCAGTGAAGTCTTTGAAGCCTTCTGAGTCACTAAGCTCTATCAAATCTGATCCTCCTAATTTCTCACTATGATTCTGGTATTAGCAAAAATTTTCCATGTTGTCTTAATAGCATGATTCTATATGAGCAGAGAGAGGTAAGCTAAAATGATGCTGACTTTTCCTTTTTAATTCCAATTAAAGTATCACTTCCAGAAAACCTTTCTTTAAAAGTATCTATTATGTAATTTTATTCATTGAAGTCCAGATATGCAATTATAAAACTTCCTAATCAGTACTGACGTTTAAATGTAGCTCTGAAGAGTAATGGTCAGATTTTGAGCTTTAGAGTTAGACCCTAATTCAAATTTCCAAAAATCATTTCTTCATATGTAAAATGGGGATGATAATACCTATTTCATAATATTGTTATGACAATTAAAAGAGATAACACAAGGAAAGAACTTTCTATAGCACTTAAGGTGAGCAATCAAGTTTATGACCTTGTGTTCATAATTGGTTTCAGCCATAATTGGGGTTAATCAAAAGAGAGCCTCACATTTCTCCAATTACTTTTTAAAGTAGAAAGTTGCTTGAGAATGACCTAACATAACAAGTATTATTATAGATTACTTCCAAAAGAAATATTTTTCAACTATGAAAACCACCTTTATACAACTTGTTGCCCTTTTCCCTGACAAAATAATTATCCACAGAACCAATTCATAAGTGGCTTCATTGTTTGATAAAAGGGCAACTCAAGTTTTGCTTTAATCTCTGTGACATGAATTAATTCAGAGGGTGATTACTAATATTTTTATGTCTTTAAAGAGAATCCTCTCTTTTTCCCTTATCCATTTATGTTTGATCTCCCAAACTGTGTAACAGTCCTTGTAGCCTCTGTCACAGAGGCCATCTCTGCCACATTATCCTGTCCTCAAGGAAAAGCCAAGGAGGGAGACCCCTGTCAGCTTCTGGTCTTCTCTTCCTATGATTTTGACATGTTTGTTGTTCCAGCAGGAAATCAAGGGACCGTCTCCTCAGAACAATCAAGGGGGGATAGTCTTTCTTTCCCACTATAGCTCCCATCCACAAATATTTATTGTACAAATATTTTGCAAATATATATTACAAATATTTACTGCACAAATATTTGTTAAAAATATTTATTTCACAAACATTTTGTGCCTGGCATTGTGCTAGTCACTGGGCTTCTTTTGACGAGTGAAGAAGCCCTTCCTCTAAAAAGCTTTCAATCCAGAAAGTGCTACTAGAAATTTGTAAATAATGGTTTTTCTTAGCAGCAGGAGTGATACAACTTATCATCTAGTTTTATCACAGAGCACTAGAAGAGAAATGTTTTCAGATAAAAACTGCTTTCTTGTTACAAATTAAAGTTCAAAGAGGAAAAACTGTTAAACCGAATTAACTAGGAGAATGGAACATTTATTGAACAGCTATATAATAGGCAATGTAATAAGCACACTACACATTATCTTGTTTAATATTCAATTCCCCTACATGTCATTGAATATACAGATTAGCAGTAAACTGAGACTATGCAAAATTAATTTGTTCACTCTCATACTGCTGGTAAGTGGCAGATGTGAAATTTGAACTCAGGTTTTTCTGACTTGAAAATCTAACTTCTTTCCATACACTTAAATATTTCTTTAGTGCCTACCTGTGGTAAGCATTGTGATAGGTCCATAGTCCAGAAAAGATGGCAGATTTGTAAGCAATAATTATGGAGCAAAGTAGTAAGGGTGAGATCTTAGGTGTCAAGGGAGCATAGGAGGAGGTAAAGAAGTAAAGAGGGGGAGGGGTATAGGTAGCGGGTGGTTAGGAAAGATTTCACAAAGGAATTTTCTCCTAAATTAAATCTTCAAGAATAATCTTAAAATCATTAGTTAGATCAGAGAATGAACATATCAAGGGAAAAAAACAGCATATCCAAAACAGAGGCAGGGAAGTCAAAGCATCTTTGTGGAAAGTGCCCAAAAAGTAGGGACATCTGAAATAATTATAGAATGGTGGGAAATAAAGGCAGAGAAGTATTCATTCAGAGATCTCCTAATCCCCCAAAACATTGAAAATATTGCTCAGGAATCTGAAATTTACCCCACAGCTCATGAGCCCCAGCCAATCAGAAAAGATACTGGTTGTAAACAGTCAGTTCAACCTAACTGCTGCAAACCAGCAAAATACGAGCCCTGCCTCTGGGAAATGGGAACACTCAGTGAAGGGTTTATCGCAGGGGAACAGCCTGACCAATTCTGTATTTTAGAAGGCAATTCTAGATACGGTATGACGGCTGATTAGGAGGACGACAAAAGCAGAGACCAGGAATAAATTTTGTTGAAGGGTTTCTGCTGGTGGGAGGTGGGCGAGAAGTGATTTTAAAAGAAACCAGGTAATCAAAATTTAATCCTCATTTCAAATGAGTCTATCACTATAACAAATAAGAATATATATTATATGGAAACCATCTGACAATAATTCAGACTGGTGACTCTGAGATTACCCTCACACATATATATGAATGTTATTTCATCAGAATAACACAAACAGCTACTATCACTTAACTAAGCACCTTGTTTTGTTCAGGTCACATAACATCAAACATCTATTTTACAAACATTTTCAGAAAGGTACTGGGCAATAGGATAAATGGTTCTGTAAACTCTATTTCACAATGGCCTCATTTAATCTCTTTTACGGAAAAAGAAGAGCAGAAAGTAGTAGTGATGTCTTTCTAACAAGCCTTCTGAGTTCTGCGCTGTGACCATTTTACAGCAAATGTTCAAGATCTATTCTGGCCCACAATACTTTTAGTTAGATGGATGGTCTCTAATAAATCATTTACACACCTGCAAATGGTGATGACCACAAGTATAGCACAAAAATCTAAATAAAAACAAATCTTATATAATATCAAGATATATAAATAAAATTCAAAAGTCCATTATTATGAGATACAAGATATTAGAGGTGCTCTACTTATGGTATTTAGCTGGGCACTTAAACTATGTGATATAGGCTCTATTTCTACATCAAAAAGAGCACAAAAAAATTTAGAAGGAACCCCAAAAGGACACAAAATAACTTAAAAAGTTATAAAACTAGAGTAGAAGAGAAAAAGGAACACGGAAAGAAATGAACATAAGATGTCAGATCCATTAAGATGGTGAATGTGTCTGGAAATTTTTAAAACCCGCTTACTTACCCGTTAAAAGTAGAGTTATAAGCTAAGACATAATATTAAACAAGATTTTAGATGCGTGTTACACTTATTAAGAGCTTGAAAAACTTAAAAAACAATTTAAATCATGCCACTTGTCAATGAAAGAGCTCACTTAATTTTTTGTTCTTCCCCTCCATTAATCCTAATTCTGAGATAAAACTAAAGTTGATTATATAAGAAAATACTGTGAGTTTCTCATGTGTTTGATCAAAGGGGTCAATTTTACTTGACAAAGTAAAAAAAATAAACATCACCAATCTGTGTATAAGCCTAGAGGGAAAAAAGTAATAAATGGATAAAAAAACTACATGGGATTTCCTTATAATTACAGATTTTCATTAAAAAGTCTGTGGAAATTTCTTTGAAGTGTGGTAGTGACCTAACAGCTATACATCAAATTCGACTTATTTGACAAATTCACAAACTTCTGACATACCTGTATTACTCTCCTTTCTATCCAGAATTATAGAAACAGCAGCTCTAGCTAAAATGCAGTTCAGTGACTGGTTGGTTATACCCTTGAATTAGAAGTTAAGGTGGCTAAACAGCCCATGTGTTAAACACTATCCACTGAAACTCAGATGTGTCAATGCAAATAAAATCAGATTAACTGTTAAATTTCTTAAGGAGGTTTGTATAAACAGAGTAGTTCTCTCTTTCAAGATTGCCCTTTTAAATTGTCTAAATCCTTAAATGTGTGGCATTTGATTAGAGGATTTTATGAAAAAATTATATTTGAAAATTAATATCCATTTGCTCTTAAGAAATAATAAAGAAGAAAAAGTTTAAAAGAATCCTTACCTGAAATCCAATTATAGTAATTGTCAAGACATGCCAGAATAGAAGATCAAGTCATAAAAGTAAAAAAGAAAAGACAACTCTGTCATTTCCCATACTGTCTACCATGCCCATCACTGGGTTATTTTACATGTATATACTTAGCTTACATTTTCATTTCCGGGCATAAAGCCCCCATGCAGCCCTGTGGAGAGTTCCACGTTGCTGGGAACTAAGGGGCTTCCTGCCAACAGCCAGCATCAACCTGCCAGCCTGTGAATGAGTCACCCTGGACCAGAACCTCCAGCGCCAGTGTCAATCTTCAGATGACTGTAACCCCACGTGAGACCCTGAGCCAGAACCATCTAGCTAAGCCACTCCCGAATTCCTGACCCTCAGAAACTAAGATATAATAATAAATGCTTATTGTTCTAAGCCACTAAATTTTAGGTAATTTGTTACACAGCAGTAGAGAACTAATAAAACATATATTTCAAAAGGATATGCAAAAATAATAATAGTATTCAAGTGTGACTATGATAGAAGATGGGGAGTGATTTCTTGCACTACTTCCTATACTTTCTTTAAGGTTATGTCACTTTCATTGTTCCATTTTAAAAAAGCATATTCAATTCATATGACTCCCGCTACCTTCTTTAGAGAAATTTACCTAAGTCATTCATTCACTGAATAAATGCCTGCTAGGATGGCAAGTCAAAACAGTCTCTATCCCTGACCTTATGGAGCTTACAGTCTAGTAGGAAAGAGACCTTAATCAAGTAATGTGTCAAATTAGTCTAGGATTACAAATAGTGATATACAGTCTTTTTTTGCTACAACACGTGTTTCTGGAAGGACAATTAATTCCTTCCAGATGGCAAATTAGTTAGTAAATGGGAAAATGATGTCAGTATAACCCAAAAGTTGCATTGGTTCAAGGGTTTTTTTCCTTCACAAGAGCAGCCAGTGCAGTCAGTGAATTACAGCATCTAGCAAGAAAGGAAAGAACTCTCAGCCGTGCTATAGTCCTTTCATTTGTATTTCACAAAACTTAAAAGCAAGCACTTCCCCAAGAGTCCCTACCAGCTTTGTGAGGCTTTCAGCTTATGCCAGGTTACACTGTCTCTTGTACCCAACCTCACCGTAGCCCCGCCGGCTTAGAGCTCCACTTCCTCCTGTGTTATCTCAGCACCTGCCACTTCTGCTCTAATGAAAATATTGCTGCCATTTCACTCTTATTTTTTGTGTATTTTTTATATCTACCAGTAGAGCTTGCATCGATACTAAGCTGGTACCAACTTGCTGTTTTCTCAGTACTCTGGTTACAAGGCTGTGTAAGTTTTGAGTGGTTGGCCCCCACTTTGTTTTCACCATAAACTTTCTTTTAACGCACAATTCTGCGGAATGAGGTTTTTAGGAACATATTTATCATGGTATAGAAGACATGCCGGTACTATTAAGGAAACTTTCACAGTACTAGGACAGTATCTAACAGAGGACCTTGACCTAATATGGAAATAGCACATGTGAAGGTTTAAGGCACAGAGACAGGAGTACAAGGAGAGTCTCCCAGGAGAAAATGCAGGCTTAATCAAGTAAGCTTTCTCTTTATCTACCCCAAAGTCTTTGCCAGACTAAGAAAGCTATATTCACTTCAGATGGTTGAAACGTTTTTTGTCTAATAGGTCTGAATGAAGGGAAGGGGAGTATGAAAACGATGAGACTAATTCATTGGTTATCAACCTTGGCTAAACTTCAAAATCAAGTAGGAAGCTTTTCAAAAATACAGATGCTCAGGATCCAGCCCTCAGAGATTCTGATTTAACTGGATTTGTGTGGGTCTGTTCCCCGGCTGATTTGAAGCCAGGGCCACAAACCACTAGACCAGAGCAGGGCACCAGTAGCAATCAGAGGATTGGAGAATAGGTCTTAGGAAAAAAAAATTTTTTTAAATGACAACAACAAAACCCATACCCGATATTATTTATGCATAAAAAAGCTTTGCAATTTTAATTAGTGAATAAGACTGTATATTCACTTTTCCCAACAAAGTTTACAAGGATATTCCTAAGGACACAGGTAGGGCTGGAAATAAGCAGAGCTGGAGTGTGAAGGCCAAGACCCAAGGAGCATTGATCTAGGCTTCTGGACGAGGCAGCATGTAAGGCTGGCACAATCCACTGGGGAGGACAGGAGGTAGGCAAGGGTGGAGGGACGTGGACGCTTAGAGCTAGGGCCAGAGGGATTTAGGTAAGGTAGTGAATGTGACTCAGCACATTCAAATAATAGTACATACCATTTAAAAACATGGCCATCTTTGGAATGTCAAAAGATAAAAATGTGTAGAGTGGTTTAAATATAGTCCTATTATATGAAGGTAGAAAAGTGAGTGGCAACAAAAGTTTTCAAACTCGGTAATTAGAGTCGCAAAAGGGAATACTTTTAAAATACAGATTCCTGAGCCCAATGTCAAACCTATGAATTAAAATCTCCAGAAGTAGGAAATAATAAGTTAACAAGAACAATAGCCATTACCATTTATTTAGCATTTACAATGTGCCAGGCAATTTTCTAAGCACTTTGTATGTATCATCTTACTTGGTTCCTGTAACAACCCTGACAGTCAACTGAGACACAGAAAAGTTAAGTAACTTGCTCATGGTAAATGGACCCAGGTTTCAAACCTGTAGACCTACACAGTCTGTGCTCTTAACCATGACATTCTGCATTATTTAAGATACCCTCCACCCACAACAAACCAATGATTTTAAGGCAGCTAGTATTCATCTCATATTTGTGAACCACTACACGATGTGATCTTTTAAAGTCACTTTAGCCACATCATTCTAAGAAATCAGACTCAAAATCAACAGTGTCTTCCGTTATCGGGCTTTAAATCAAGTAGCATTATCTCTTATTTTGAAGAATTTACAATACTCTAAATGCACATAAAGAGTTTTCCTGCAGAAGATGGGCTTGGGTATAAGATTTCTGTTTTTGACAAAAGTAGAAATTTTGTAACATATTGTTTTCTTAACCTCATTTAGCAAGCTGCTATGTCTTATCAATTCTGCCCTAATAATATCTTAAATGCCTTTAACTTCTTTCTCTATTCCTACTGCCACTACCCTAAATCCAGATTCATATCATAAAACTTCCAGATTATTGATAGCCACATCATCCCAACTGGTCAGTCTGGCTCCAGTCTCTATCCACCTGGATCCAAGCAAATACATCCTGCCTCCAGGGTAATTTTCTTAGAACATTTCTTGCCTGTCACCCATGCAATTACAAGTCCATTAATGATTATAGGCTACCTACAAGGATAAACCCCCAATCTTTAGCCTGGCATTCAAGATCTGTAACTAACTGCTCCCTACACATCTCCAACTCCTTTTTTAATAAATTCAACTACAATGCATTTTAATCCAAAATTCCTTCATTAAAAAAAGATTTAAATATATCTTTAAGCTACATTTAAAATGAAAAAATATTTAAATTGTAGGCCCTTTAAATCCTTTAACAGGACTCTAGCTATCTTGGAGTTAAATGTTCACATTTCATACTACTTCAAATAAGCTGCTTTTGCTAATAGTTCTTAACTTTTGGCAGAACATGTAGGAGGATGTTCTTAACACTAGCTAAGCTCTTGCATCTGATCTTTCTGGTAATCTCAAAGTTAAGAGTTAATTTAGTTTCAGAGTGTACAACTACACAAAAACTCTGCCCCAAAGCAACAAGGAGCATTTAGGCTGTGTCTTAAAGCATCAGTCTTATATGATCCACTAAACTGTTAAAAAAAATTTATACTACCAAGGAGAACTAAGAAGAAAGGATCAAGTATCTATGCACGAAGATCCATTTCAGGTGGAACTAATTTATCAGTTATTACCCGTGGCTTCTCTGGAGCTCCTACAAAAGCTCTCCATTACCCCAGGAAGACTGAATGAAAGATGAGGGGGGAAAAAAAAAAAAACCTCTGTAAGTTGATGATTTATGTAGCTATCATGCAAAATCCACTGAGTAAAAAAGTGGCAGACAGGTAGATGAACATTTTAGAGAGCCAGAGAAACACAGGAATGCTTTGGAAACCATGTCCTCCTCCTCTCCCCTTAACCAGTAGAGATCAATTATTGCTTTTTTAGTGCTTATGTGAGGTTAAATTGATTCACTCCGAAATTTGATCCAATGAATTCTATATATGATTCTCTTTTAAAAGATTAGAACAATAAATGAAGGAAACAAAGAAGAAAACTTCTCTATGGTCCAATGTTTCACAACAGACTAACAGGACAACTCCAGACCTAGAGTACGTGGGAGGGAAAAGAATGGCTCTGGCAAAAAACAGCATCTACAAATGAACAAACCAAGAAGTCTAAAACACCGAAGATTTTACCCAATGTTTGTTGTATCACCAATAAGGTGTAAACTGCCTTGGAACAGCTCTCCAATTACCAGAACAGGTAAAAAGATTCAGCAGGGAAACAGATTCATACATGGCCACACCCTTTGTAATCAATATTATCACATTCACACAAATTATATCCAACTCAGAGTCTAAAATATTTTTGTAGGAAAGATTTCTTAAAGTTGTTCCAAAAGCAATTATACTAGTTCCTAATACTCCTCATAAATACAGAATCCTATTCCTCCTTGTCTGGTACCACATTTACCATAGTGGCCTTTGATGAAGAAATTTTAAGGCCTCATAGTTATTTCCTTTCCTTAAACACCCTGTGTCACAAAAGCCCCTGAGAGAAGGCAGTGCCTGCCTACATTTGCAATTTAATTTTGCTGAAAGCAGCCACATTCTACCACACAAGAGCCTAGTATTTGACATGATTCACTTCACTTTTAATAGGAAAAAAATGCAAATAAGCACAAAGCAAGTTGACGTCAGACACAGCTTTTAAGAGCAAAGGCCCACAGTCTCTGCTGGGACCAGTCCTGATTCCCTCCACTCTATCATTATCTACTACTTCATCTTAATCACATCCTAATAACTGGTACTCAAATGGCTCATTGATAAGAATTAAGCAGAAGTTACATTCTACTGATGAAGAAATCAGGAAAGCATGGAATATAGTTTAGAAAGTTTTCCATCAGAAAAGTTAAAATTTAAAAGTTCTGGCATATAAAATGCTTAACAGCTAACCACTTGGAAAACTTAGATTTTATATAACCAAGCGTTGGCCGTACATCGAAGGAAAAAAATCTACAAAAATACAATCCTGCCACCTTGTGGTACCTATTCAAAAGTACTCTACTTCACACTTAATGAATTGTCTGATTTTTTAAAATGTGTTTGTTTGGAAAAATATTAATCAAGATAACAGTTATTTAATATTTTAAAATATTAAATGCTGACATTGATATTCATTAAAATTCACTAAAATTTATTAAACTGTCAATGTTTGGCTTAAAAAATTATTTCTGAGGTTAAAACTAAAGTCTCTTCAGACATAAGATGTAGAAATGCAATTATACTGCACTTGGAACTGTCAATAAACTCTCACCATCTCATTTTCCTTTCTGATAGTTAAGAACCATAACGTTATACAACTAGAACTGCAAAACTTTTACGGCCCACTAGATAGTATTGCTTGATCAATTTTAAACTGTAAGTAGAAATAAACTAAGTGTGGTAAATTTCTATAGTATCTTTACTACACAAATTTTGTAATTCTTAGATTGTTCAGACTCTCTAATGAACCTAAATAAAGAATTATTAAGTTTCTTAACATCATATTGACATAAAAGAAATTAATTCTAAAATAGTGGATAAAAATACAGAACCACTAACATTTTCAGAACACCATCTATAATAGTTACTTCTAGAAAATTATTAAATGATAGCTAAGTCTCTTTTGACATATAAAAGACCAGAAGTTTATGCTGTGAGAATATAAACTACCAATTACAGTAGTCTCCCCTTATCAGCAGTTTTGCTTTCCATGGTTTCACACAGTTACCCACAGTCCAAAAATACTAAATGGAAAATTCCAGAAATAAACAATTTATAAATTTTAAATTGTGCACCGGAATCCTCCCTTCGTCCAGAGGATCCACATTTTATTCACTACCTGCCCATTAGTTACTCAGTAGCTGTCTTGGTTAGCAGACCATCAGGATATCACAGTGCTTGCATTCAAGTAACCCTTATTTTACTCAAGAATGGCCTCAAAGTGCAAGAGTAGTGATGTTGACATATTGCTATAATTATTCTATTTTATTATTATTTATTGTTGTTAATCTCTCACTGTACCTAATTTATAAATTAAACTTTAGCATAGGTATGTATGTACAGGAAAAAACAGTATATATAGAGTTCAATACTATCCACAGTTTCAGGTATCCACTGGGGGTCTTAGAACTTATCCCAAGGATAAGGAAGACTACTGTTCAGAAAAATATGATGATGATAATATTAGGTTAAACCACATGAAATTTCTATTTATGTAGGTCAAAAATGGCTGAAATGGCTCAATATAATAGATAACATTTATCAAGAGCTTCCTATAAATCTGTGCTATGCACTGTACCTAATCTATCTAATAATCCTCATGTCAACCTTGTGGAGGAGGTACCATTATTATCCCCATCTTACCAACAAGGTCACTGAGGCTTAGAGGTCAGAAACCTGCCCTAAGTGACAGAGCCTGTCTACTTCCAGTTTCCAGGGTCTTAACTACCAGATCCAAGAGGATAGATATTTGTCTAGGTAAAAATGGAACATCTGTTTAAAATGTTTCCAAAAAGATAATTAACTCAATCTTTTTGCTAAAATTTTTTGTCTTTCTGTTAATGATGACTCATGAGTTTCCTTTTTGTTTCCTTTTTTACTAGAAAACTTTTAGGAGATAGTGAAAAAGGACTGTTGTATTTTTCTTTTGTACAGCATCATTTGAATTTACTTCTATTTAACAAACACTGGTCATCTCTTTTACCTCACAACCGCAGAACTGTTCCTTCTCTTTTTTCATATGAGCCCACAGTTTTTACCTTGCATACTGGTATCAATCCCTCAGATACTCATAACCATTGGCATATCTGATTTCTCTCTCCCCTCTCACCCATTCATCCACTCAACAAATATTTGAGTACCTGCTATGTGTACCAGGTCCTGAGAACAGAAACATGAAAAGGCATAGTCCTTACCCTCAAAACTTTAATTTAGGGGAGACACAAAGAGACAGTATAATGATAAATACTTCAAGACAAGTATGCACAGAGTGTAATGGAATTGTAAAGGAAAGGCACATTTTGTTTTGAGGTATCTTTTCTTGTCCACTTTTATCCCCCTAAATTATTCTTCAAATATGATCCACTTCTAATTGTGCAACATTGCTAAGTATTTATTTTTATAGCATAAAATCTTATACTATAAAGACTCAAGATTAATAGAAAAAAGTACAAAACAAAAAGGTTTATCAGGGATAATGATTATGCAAATAATTTTTTTTCACAATCTTTTATCTTTTCTGTCCATAAGTTAGAATGTCCAAATAATCTACTAAATGGCCACAGGAGAAACAAGGATATCAGTATTACCTGTAAATTCCATAAATAAACTCAGAAAAATATAATATTAAAGAAAATTCAAGAAACAAAGATTTGAAAGTTGATTTGCTTTAAACTACATTATTTTAATTAAGCATCATGTTTGAAAGCTCTATCTAGCCCTTTCTGAAGTTACTCCATTCCCCCTTTCAACTTTCTTGATAAAATAAACAGCTTTTCTTAGGTTTCTCCCTAAATGTCCCTGCAATTAGACATAAATTCCTCCAGAAAAGCTTCTTCACTTAAGTGAAGATTTAAAATATCCAATAAAGTATGATTTCAGTTAAAAACACACATGTATACATATCTATATATACATATATTATATACTATGATTATATATTTTTAATATAGATATAAAACATTTATATATTACAATCACATACATCTGATAT
Source organism: Daubentonia madagascariensis (assembly GCA_023783475.1). Lineage (NCBI taxonomy): Eukaryota > Metazoa > Chordata > Mammalia > Primates > Daubentoniidae > Daubentonia > Daubentonia madagascariensis. Next base: position 8,746,463 of record JAKFHU010000316.1, read on the forward strand.
ATATGAGATAATGTTTTTATCCTTCATCCAATGCCTTTGGTAAACAGATTTGTAGACTTTTCCCTTTTAATTTCTTGTATCTTCCAAATTTTTCATTACAGAAATATCTAATTAAATCTTTAACAAGCATACAGATGGTCCTCAACTTACCATAGGTTTATGTCCTGATAAGCTCATCGTAAATTGAAACCACCAAAAGTCGAAAATGCGTTTAATACACCTAACCTCCCAAACATCATACCTCAGCCTGGCCTACCTTAAACATGCTCAAAACGCATACATTAGCCTACAGTTGGCCAAAACCATCTAACACAAAGCCTACTTTATAATAAAATGTTGAATAGGTCACATAATTTATTGAATACTGAAAGTGAATGGTTGTATGGATACTCCAAGTATGGTTTCTACTGAATGCATATTGCTTTTGCACCACTGTAAAGTGGAAAAATCGTAAGTTGAACCATTGTACATGAGACCATCATAAGTTGGGGTATGTATACGGCTTTCATGATGAAAAAATTATTCATGCTAATTCATTTGACAAACATTTATTCGACATACTTTGTATGTATTACATACATATACGAAGTACAAAATTGGGAGTTAAAAGACTGAGACCTAGTTTGACTGACCAGCTATGATTCTACAAGTAACAATCCCTTGAGTACAATTTCTGCACTTGTATAATAAAATAAAGATAAAAATATTTGCCTTACTTCCCTCACAAGTTATTCCAAGGATCCAAACAAGACAATATATGTAAAAGCATTTATAAGTATAGTCGTCCCTCAGTATATTATGGGGAATGATTCCAGGATCCCCCAAGTATACCAAAATCTGCTCATACTCAAGTCCCTCAGTCTACTCTGCAGAACCTGAGTATATAAAAATTGGTCCTCCAAATGCACGGGCTCCACATCCCGAGAATACTGTATTTTTTATCTGAGTTTCGCTGAAAAAAATCCATGTATAAGTGGACCCACACAGTTCAAACCTGTGTTGGTCGATGGTCAACTGTTTTACGTTACTTCCAAAACCAGTCATCAGAGAAGCAAGTCACATTACAAAATAGCTGGACAAATAAGATTAGTTAGTAGTGCTACAATTTAGATGAAATTTAATCTATATACCTAAAATATTTTCAATTAATTTCAGTGACATACTTATTTGTGAATCATAAGTTTTGCTAAGTTTAACAAAAATGTCTTTTTAAAAATCATCAGATCCAGTTCTAAAAAAATTTCTCTAAACTCCTGGTTGTCTATTTAGATCAACACCTAAAGTCTGAGTTATTTCAATGATCTCTCAAAAAACAATCTTTCCATCTTCATGTATACTGTTGCAAAAACAAACATCATTTGACCATTAGTAATCAAATATTAAATAATCTTTTAGTTTCCTTCTTGCTCTAAAATTGTGTGACTATTTTATTAGAAAATTTACAAACACTTCAGAAACCTACCAATCAAAAAGAAATTAGAATTTTTTAAATAATAGACTCATTATTTTTTCACTAAAAACAATTTTAAAATTTTGCCATCAGATACAAAAGTTAAATTTAGGCAAAAAAAATTATTTCTCCTTTAAGATGCAAGAATTCTCATTTATACTAAGCAGAAAATTTCTCATTTGCAATTTCAGACCTAATGTACATCTTTTATTCAAACTGATTAATACTTTTTAAAATTCACATACCAATTACTCTGAAATATTTTAAATTTAGAACTATACAAATTGGATCAGCACTTCTGCCAGCACTCAAATCATTAACGTTACAGAAACAGTATACAAACAGCATATTTATATTTTAGTATATATGTATATATTTTTTAATTATTAAGCTACAATTAGCCAACTCTATTAAGCATTCACAAAAATTCTGAACATTTCAAAAGAAACATGCGACTTACGCTTTACATATAAATTTAAAGACCTCTATTTCTAAGACATACTAAAGTATAGCTAACATCATCTTTCAAGTATGAATAAATTAAACTAATATTTTTGATAGAAAGGCTCAATATAAAACTCTAAGTCATTTACAACGTTAATAATGGCTTCAACGAGGGAATCAAACAAATTAAAAAGCTAACACTGTTATGCCACTAAATTTTTAAAGATCTTAAACTAAAAAAGGACTTTGTACAATTCAACTCAGTTAACAATGGAAGGAAAAAATTCCTCCCATCATGATCTCCAGAAAGTCCTCAAGGTAATTTTAAAAATAGCTTTTAAATTTTTCCAACTAGGAAAAACGAAACAAAGCAAAAAAACAAAAATGGCTGAACTGAACTTAATCTCACCCTCCAAGATAGGTATTTCAAAGGAAGGCAACTGTCTTTAAAGGTAATAAGCAGTGCCTAGGACAACTGAGAGACAATTCCTTCCACAATTATTTGAATTACAGTTAAGTACTCACAGCAGGCTTATCACTAGACTACAGAGAAAGTTTCAGGTTACAGACAGACGAAATGGTGGCTTTCTTTGACCTCTCTTCCCACCCAGGCCCAACCGACACTCCTGGAGGACCCACAAGTGCTTCAGGAAGGAGCCCCAAAGTTCCACCAGGCCTCCAGGCAGTTTCTATTTAAAGGGGCAGTGATCCAATTTATTTATGACGACTCATTGCTTCAAAGAGAACAAAAATACTACGAATATAGTGATTTGTTATGCTTCAAAGATTTTAAAGTGCACAGGAGATTTTCTTTAGGTTTTCTTAGAGTGTGACAAATTAATAACACACAGGCCTCTGTTGATCATTTCTCCTTGATCCAAAAATCAGGAGGATCTAGTGGGGGTTTTCCCAACTTTTGAATCATGTTTGTATTGAGGTAGGGGGATAATAAGGATTCATGAATGAATCCCTGCAATTTGTGTCCAAGATATTCTACTCTAGCCCTACCATTTTACTGGAGCAGAGATGGGGATGGGGTGGGAAACCAAGACAAATATACAATTCTTCATTTGTTTTTCTCTTAAACAGTCTGCAGTGCTACTCCAGCAGGTAGAAAGAGACTGATAAAATCAACCAAAGGAAACAGAAAGGTATTGACATAAATAAAAGCAGCATGGTATAAATTACCAGATGGAAAATGTATGTAATTACTAAGTAAATATATAAGTTGGATCTTTTAAAAAAATAGATTAAACTTTTAAAAAATTAAAGGAAATTTATAATAGAAAAATATAATGCAAAGGGGCCAACATCACAGAAGTGGGAGATTTTTTCAAATTATAAGAATGAAATGAATAATAACAAATATAGTATGTATCAAAACTTGTAGGATGCAACTAACACAGGGCAAATGTATGGTCTTAAATATTAGAATAAAGACTAAAGATTAGTGGGATAAGGATTTACCAAGAAAACTGGGGGGGTGGGGAGAGATGGATAGGCAAAATAAACTCAAAAAAATTCAAGAAAGGAGATAATAAAGACAACAGTAAAAACTATTAAAATAGAAAACAAATATATATTAGAAGATCAACAAAGCCAAAAGTTGGCTCTGTGAAAAAGACCCTAAAATAAACCGGTAAA